>CM066315.1:101048907-102398113 GCA_033807775.1 Saussurea involucrata
AATAATATAAGATAAGGTATTGAATATCTAATAACTAGTACTAAGGAACCCCTTGGATTGGATCAAAGTAGCACAATTATGAAATTATCTTTAAGACTTTATTCATTTATGCTTCCATAGACAAATATAAACGGAGGGGGAAGCCTGGCCTGTAATTAGGGGTGTGCATCGGTCGGGTCGGGGCCGAAATCCCAAAACCCGATCAGATATCGGGTGAGAGTTGGATACCCCGAAATCCGACTGAATGATGGAAAAACCCGAAAATTTCGGATATTCGGGTTACAGTCGGGTTTCGGGTTGTGCTGAGGACTGTGAAAATTTTGGATATTCTGTTGAGGGATGTGAATTTTTAAGACTTGCAAATGAGGCCATTTTGTTTAATCGTATAAAGCCCATTTTCTTTGGTTTGGTTAAAGCCCATTTCCTTTTTTTTTAGATCAAGCCCATTTCCTTTTATGCATCAGATGAAAGTCTAAAACCCTAAAAATGTTATCCACGCCTCTACGGTATACATGCTTTATCCTTTTAGGCATCAGATGAAATCTGTTCAAGGCTGTATGATTTTTCCGATGGACTAGAAGTCAAGAACGGGATATAATTACTTGAATAGCACGCACCAGATGAAATCCGTTCACGGCACTCTCGCTTCCCTTCCCTTCCCTCTCCAACATCCATCGGCGCACAGAATATTATTACCTGAATCACATGCATCAGATGAAATCCGTTCACGACTCTCTCTCTCTCTCTCCCTCCCTCTCTCTCTCTTAGTCGTCTCTTACTTTATGAGAAAGAATGTCGGTCAGATTGAGGAATAGATTCATGATTTATGAGAAAGCACGCCGGTCAGATTTGTGATTTTAGTAAAACAAATAATATTTTTTTTAAAAATCTATAGTATTTCGGGTTTTGGACGGGTTCGGGTGAGATATATGGAAACCCACCCCGATCCGAAATATCCGAGAAGTTTAAGCGGGTTCGGGTGTTTCGGGTTTCGGGTGATCGGGTTTCATTTTTTTGGCCGTTTCGGGTTGCGGGTCGGTCGGGTTTTGCACACCCCTACCTGTAATTGATTTGAATTATGATTATCTATGGAGCCCTTTTTTTTGCCATATCCGGTCGATAGATAAACCAAACAATATTAATGCATAATGTTCCTCTTCCCTTGCATTAGCTCAATAGGCCCATTTAAAATACTCCACTTACACACGTGACACTACGACTAATGAATGGTAGAGATGCTCAAGTATTGCAGCTAAGTTTGTATCAATTTGGTGACAGAACTCCATGGAAGAGGTCTTTCAATAACGCAAAATATGGCAAATGGCAAAGGCTCGAGGGCTCAGCTCAATCTTACTCTTCATCAACACTCCATAAGGATTGCAAGATGGGGGTCGTATCGTCTTCAATTCTCTAAACCCTAATTTCTCCGACATGTAGCTGCTGCCGGACATACATGTTCATGAACAATGTGGTCTCTAGATTTACCATCAATTTGCAGGAGGAAACTTATAAACAGGTCCCCACATCAAATTTTTTATCTCATTCGGGTCAATCTATTAGCTATTCCCGGAGGTAATTTCTCTTTTCTATTATCTGGTCCCTAATTCTTACTACTTGATGCATCAATTACACAAAATTATATGCTTTGCTATAGATAGTGTAAATGTTAGATCGAAATTTGTATCAATTTTAGATTTGGAAATGTCGAGGTTTGGCATAATATGGGTCTTCGGTTCACATCGTGCATAATATTGAAATATGAAACGAGCCTCATATATGAACTATGTTGTTAATTGGATATCGGTGGTATATCAGTGATATATCCATCCGAAAATATCGCTCCATATAATATTTCTTAGAATTATATATAATATATGTATGCATTCATAAATATCACATGCATTAATTAAAAACATAGTTTCAACATCAAAACATCAACTTAAACAAGTTTCACAAACCAAAATAGGAAAAGTGTTCATAAACGAGCTAATCGCAAGCAATAGGTTCGGCATCCGAGTCAACATCATCTAATACGTTCACTTCTTCGTTTAGGTTAGCTTCCCAATCTTCTCTTCTTCCCCTTCAGTAAATATCGGCAAATATTGGTCAAAATATCGGCAATATTATCGTAACCGATATTTTGAACCGATTTTTTTGCCAAGGTCCGATATCCGATATCTCGGCGATATATCGCTGATATTAACAGCATAGTACATGAACCATAAGAAGTTATCTTGTTCATACCAATTTTTAGTTCATCGTAATCTATACTCGATTTCACCTTTCATGTCATGTTTGATTAGCTATTTTAGTATGTTAAGTAGCTTAAGTTACTGAAGAGTTCACACAAGAAATAAAGTGATCCCATTCATTTGATTGTGTGTTTTTTTGCTTGTAATTGCTTGGGCATTAGTTTATTGGATAGTTGTACCATACAACTACCAAAGGTTTTCTGCATCTATTTCTTGAAGTCTTTGTTTGCTTCTAATAAGAGTGCACTGTAGGCATCAATAATTTGGGTTCTTGTTTGTCCTTGCAGGAAAAAGATATGTTGGTTATTCAGTTGAATCAACTCTAAGATCCAGTAATAATGGAGACAAGGGTAGTATTAACAAAATGTCATTGGCAAGTAACTTAGCCAATTTGGTGGAAGAGTCTTCTTTCGTTGATGAAAAGAAACCCAAAAGCAGATTAGAGCTGAAGAGATTTCTCGAGATGCGCATAAAGAGAAGGGTGAAAGATCAATTCAAGGATGGAAAATTTCATGATCTGATTGGGAAAGTAATTGCTAATCCATATACTCTTCAAGATGCTTATGATAGCGTTAGGGTCAACTCAAATGTCAACTTAGTATCCAAATCTGATGATATCCAGTTTGATTCTCTCGCAGAAGAATTATCTTTTGGAAATTTCAATGTCCATGACAATGTATATTCCATTTCAACAAGAGGGGCAAAAAAGGAAACACTTGTGCTTCCCAATATTAAGTTAAACATCATTCAAGAAGCCATTAGAATAGCCTTGGAAGTTGTTTACAAGCCTCATTATTCTAAAATCTCACATGGTTGTCGAAGTGGAAGGGGTGAGTCATCGGCTCTGAAATACATTCGTAAAGAAATTTCGAATCCTGATTGGTGGTTTACTTTGGTACTTAACAAGAAAGTTGATGCTTCTATTCTGAATAAGCTCATATCAACAATGGAGAATAAGATAGAAGATTCCAGATTGTATGCTATAATTCATAGCATGTTCGATGCTGGAATCCTTAATATGGAGTTTGGAGGGTTTGCTAAAGGCCATGGTCTCCCACAAGAGGGTGTGTTATCGCCCGTTTTAATGAATATATATCTTGACATCTTTGACCGTGAATTTATTAAGTTGTCAATGAAATATGAAGCACTAGATACACAAAATGATCATGGTGAACATGATGGGTCCCGCTCAAAGCTGCGTAGCTGGTTTAGGAGGCAGGTGAGTCATGGTTCTGAAAGAAATGACGGAAATACCCCGGGAGTTAGGGTTCATTGTTGTCGCGTAATGGATGAAATTCTGATTGTCATCAGGGGTTCCAAAGAAGTCGGTCTGGCTTTGAAGTTGGAGATTGAGAACTTCATGCGGGACTTTCTTTACTTAGACACGGAGGGTAAAATGGACATTTTATCTTGCAATGATCCTCGAGGTATTAGATTTCTTGGCAATCTTGTAAAGAGCACTGTAAGAGAGAGTCCTGCAGTTAGAGCGGTTCACAAGTTAAAGGAAAAGGTTAAGTTATTTGCGTTACAAAAACAAGAGTTGTGGGAAGAAGGGACGGTCAGAATTGGGAAAAAATGCCTTGGTCATGGGTTCAAGAAAGTCAAAGAATCAGAAATCAAACATCTTGCTGACAGTAACTCGATATTGAGCCAGGTGTCACACTTTCGTAAACCTGGAATGGAAACTGATCATTGGTATAAAGTCTTACTAAAGATATGGATGCAAGAAATCGATGCAAAATATGCTGAAAATGAAGAATCTATCTTATCCAAGTTTATCACCGAAAAGGCACTACCTCAAGACCTAAAAGATTCTTTTTACACATTTCAAAAGCACGCCGAAGAATATGTTTCTTCTGAGACGGAATCTACTCTTGCTCTTTTGCCTGAATCTATCACCTCTTCTGACTCAATCAGAGAAGTTGTTGCCCCATTGAAGGCTATAAGGATGTGTCTCCAACGATATGGAATAACAACTTCTGAAGGGTACTCTCGTGCATGCCATATGCTCATTTTACTAGACCATGATCATATTATGGATTGGTTTTTTGGAATAGTTCATAGGTGGCTTAGATGGTATCGTTTATGTGATAATTTTGTTGAAATAAAGCTCGTTATTACTGAGCAAGTAAGAAAATCTTGCATTCGTACGCTCGCTACAAAGTATAGACTACATGAGTCTGAGATAGAGCGGAAATTTGATTTGGATTTGAGCAGACTCCCATTAAGTGAAGAGATTGAAAATGAGACTTTGGTATCTGAGGATGATTCCTATGATGAGGGATTACTCTATGGGATACCTTATAGTGGTTTGTGTTTACTATCGTTGGCAAGAATAGTAAGTGAATCGCGCCCATGTACATGTTTTGTAATTGGCTGTAGGTCTGCTGCACCGTGTGTTTACACCATCCATGTTATGCAACGACAAAAGTTTCCCGTTTGGAAAACGGGATTTTATAGTTGTATCCATCCAAGTATACACAGGAGACGAATTGGGTTATGTAAGCAGCATTTGAAGGATTTGTATCTTGGTCATATATCTCTTCAATCTATTTGTTTTGGTGCTTGGAAATGAATATAATATTATTTCTGAAAGTTCGTTTTGAGAATGAAGTGGCACTGTTAAACATGTGGCAAAATGACATTGTTCATTCAGATCCCAGTTTGGCTCCTTGTACAATACGCTCGTTTAAGGTTTATTCGCATCTCTTTTAAAATATATAAAGCATCTTAAACGATTACTTGTTATTTAATTTGTTATTTCTTCTTCCTTTTTTGCTATCCCACAATGGTTATTTAAGTGTGATAAATAGTGAAATATTGTTCTTTTTTTATTGATTATAGTAATGCTTAATGCACTAGGTGATATTTGTACAATGCATCTAACACACTTGCTTCTGTTTGCATGTGATAGGCATTTTTCTTGATATTTGTAGGTTTGATGCGGATGTTTCTTGGTGTGCAGTCTATAAGTAGACCAGTTTTACGGAGGCAGACATGTAACTCTTCGCTTTTACTTAAATATCCTTTATATGATGAATAATCAAACCGTTGCTACTTAAATAAGTTCCACACGGGTTTTTCTTAGATAACCTTGCCATATTGTACACTCCGCGCGTTTCCATCCCATGAAAGTTGCAATGTTTATGAGCACCTTTTATTTCTATTTATCAATATGTATAATCATTACTCGCTCTGTCCCATGATAAATGCAATGTACGGCATGACACATAGTTCAATAAAAATGTTCGACTATATATACATGTGAATAATGACAAAAAACAGAAATTTTGTTAACCAAAATCATATTCTATCTTCCTTTACCCTCCTTCCAATTGCTATTGATTTTTGGCTACAACTAAAATGTATATTTGCAGCATTTGTGACTGTAGCAACTTTACCACTTCCATGCTGAGATAATGAACTTGATGCTGTTTTTTTATTGGAGTGGAATTAAATCAATGCTTACCTCCTGTTGTTATACTGCATTTACTTAAAAAGATTGTTGTATAAGTTTTCAGATGTGTATATTTTTCAATCGAGCATGCCCATTTTTCAAGTGCTTGCAGAATTAATCAGATATACAAAACAGGGTCAAGTCTCCACTCTATTTGCTTTGGTAACATGAAAAGACAATCCCTTTTTTATATATAGTCATACACTCCTCTTGTATTTGCATACCTTTTGTTACTATACTAGGCAACCTTAATGATATTATTAAATCTGCAAATTGCAACATAACATGTATCAATCATCTTTCTCTTTTCTTCTTTAGGAAATGGACGAATTTTATGTGTTGGGTCATTTTGCAGTTATCTGGTACTCAAAGCTGACGGTGAGATAATCAATGCATATGGTTTTCTTCCCAAATTAGATTCTGTAATTACCAAATTGAGGCCTCTCCTAATCATGTAAGCAATTCCCTTCCCTTCCTTCCCTCCCTGCAAGTTTTCTTTTTTATTAGAATTCAGTGGTTATTTGCTAAACTCCTAATTAATCATAGTAATTGGCTGGCTAAAATCATGATGGAAATAGGGAATCAAAGAATTCATTCATGCTTTGAGAATTGCATTACTTCTTCTATTCCAAAAACTTCGGAATATAATAGGTGTGTATGCTTGAGCTTGACTATAATCAGCGTCTAGAATACCCTTTGATGATGACCATATATATAGGGGAAATCATGTAGACTGAAATCAATACCAATTGATATTTTGTAGTGATTACAATGGGAGAATATGAAATCTCACTTGAATTTTTTTACCAAGAAAGGAAATATTACAAGTAATAAGAAACATCTTGAATAGAAATCGTTGCAAATTCATACATGTTCCTAATCAGGGATCATGAACATTTATTATATTGAAGAGTAGTTAGCCGGATAAGTTTTGATGATGGGAGTTTTGTTGTCGACTCACCAAAGGATATGTGCAACAATGTAAATGCCACAATGTGAATTGGGCTTTTATTGGCCGCTTTTACATCAACCATTATGTTCAGATTAATTAGATCCAAAGGAGGTTCTGTGGGTGAGTAATGCAAGATCTGAATGGAATTTTGTAGGAATAACTAAAATATTTCTTGTGCAGCCATGAGACTTATGAAGCACCCTGAAGAAGTTATTTCGAAATTATCGTCGATGCTCATCAGCAGCATCGAGATGTCTGTGGTCAGTTGTTTCAGAAGCATAGCAGGTTTTATTTTCAACATTTAAATTTCTTTGATTTTACTACATATATAGGAAGATTGTTTTGTATTGTAAGTTAGCTTTCTTTCTTCGTTAGAATGGAGTGTTGTTTGCAAACAAAGATAGAGATCATGACCAAGAAAACCACAGAAAGATAATAATCATGCCATGCGGAAGTTGAGGGAAACCGATTAAGGAGTCGCTTCTCTTAAATCAACCAAATTTAAATTTACTTGCGAACGTAAGTATTAATGTAAAGATAAATGCGAGGGTGTGAGACACCTTTACATCGATTGGCATGGAGTCCTGACCTTTGTTTATGTAGATCTGGCCTCTATCTCTTGAAGAAAACATATAGCTCAGTACTGACAACTACTACTACCGTAAGGCGGAAGGAAAGGTGAGACTAGCGTACAACAAACACGTCATCATCCAAGTAGATACAATACAATAGTAGACAGGAGAACAAGACAAGAAAGGTAGGAAAACCTAAGGGGCTATTTACTAAACACTTGCCGTCTCTTACTATTAAGAAAACACTACTTATTGCCGGTAAGAGATGATGGTCTACACCAACAATTTCACCGTCCATTTTGCTGAACGAAATATTTATCTCAGTGAGGGTAGGGTGGTGACTCTTACCTGGTTAGCAGTTAGCAAGTACCAGGCGGGTAAGAGACGAGACGGTTATACTATGTTATGTTATGTTATGATCGAGGATCTTACCCGGTAAGGTAAGTGAATGTGGTAACTAAACGCTTATCCAGTTTTTGTTGGTAAACGACCCCATCTCTCGAACTTAAGGCCCTAGTAAGTAACCTAACTAATTTCGCATCTCCAAGAGCTCTTATAGGTTATGCACTTGGAAATGTCTAAGGCGGTTATCTCCATCTTCAACTATTCATCTCACGTCCTCCTTTGTCTGCCCCTCTTATGCTCTTGACACTGCCACACTCTCTACCCTCACCAATGCCATAATCTGCCTCGTGCGTACATCAATCTTACCTCTCTTTTCTACTTTGCTATTAATACTTAATATCGCCGATATTGCGGTGATATCAGGCCTTCATGAAATATTAGTGGTAAAATATCGGTTCGCTAAAAGCCGCACAATTTGTTGATATTGCAGCGATTTTTGACACAAATATCGGTCCGATAATAGCGATATTTTGAAATGGGGTTTTTTATTTGCATACAAGGCTGCTGTTTGGGCTTGTTTTTAATGATTGTTGGGCTTTTATTTATATCAGTTATTTACTTGGGCTCGTTTATGAACACTTTTCCTATTTTGTTTTGTGAAACTTGTTTAAGTTGATGTTTTGATGTTGAAACTATATATATATATATATATATATATATATATATACTAGTTGTGTACCCGCGCAATGCGGCGGGAGCGGTGAATGCACACGATTTTGAAGTTTTGGTAGTTTTATTAGAGATCTTTACGATGATAGGGTTTACATTTAGGGGTTGTTTGGTAGTTGTTGAAAGGTTTAGTGCATGATGATTAAGTGGTCAGAATGATTAAGAGGCTCTTATGATATAGTACAAATGAAATATGGTTGTTTGGTAATTGTTCATAATGAAATTTGGGCGCTAAATGGTTAAGGGAGGTCCAAGATACAAAATCATTCAGAGGTTGCCTCTTAATGGAACTATTAAGAGGTAAACAAACAACCCCTTAGTCTTTACAAATTAATATATTTTGAATAAATACGAGTTATTGTTAAAAAATTGTATGAAAGTTCAAAATATAGGAAATAAAAACCAACCCAACCCAATATAATCTAATTACTACTTAAGTAACCAAAAAAATAAAAATAAAAATAAAATTATATATGTAATATCGTATCTTGCATTGTTGGTGTATAAATATGGTTAAAATGATTTTGTGATTGATTCAATATCGAATGAACCCAACCAATTTAATCATCCAAAACTCAAAAGATCTCTAAACCACCAAAACCATATATAGCCAAAAAGTGATCTACATAGATTTTGAATTCCACCATGTACCCATTGAGTTGCATTATTATATCACTACCCGCCAACTTCTCATGTCCATGTGTGGTCAAACACCATACAATTTAATTCCGAAGTAATGAACCAAAACCAAGCTCATTCTAGTAAGAAAACTCCATCATTTAACTGTTTAAAACCTAAACTAATACCTCCTAAAATTAGGTGTAGGTCCCTTTGACTCACAAATGTGTGTGTTCTTTAAAAGTTTAATCCTTAGAAAAAGGTCTCCTTGACTCCCCTCTCTTTGAGCTTTCGAGGAGATGTATCATTCATTGAAACGGGCTCTTCCCATTTTCGCTTCTTTAGCGGAACCGATCAAAGTTGAAGCTCGTTGAATACATTCAAACCGGTTCTCGCCATAAACTCTTTACCAAATGAGAAGAAAAGTCAAAATAAAAGTAAATATGGTACTGCAAAACAATAATAGAACTCAGAAACAGGAGTGAGTTCTATTACCAACATTTTGTTGTCCAATATAAGCTTCCTCTTTGTTGTACTTTGTGTCTTGAAGGGCACGATAGTGAAGATAAAATAGAATATCATTTAGTTCATCAAAAATATAAAAATACGAGCTCCATAACACCAATGTTCGACTTGATTTTTCCGGAAACTCAATTAAATTTTTCGAGTCAAACATGTTTAAAGTTAAAACTTATTGAGGTCGAGACTCGAGCCAATAAGCGATCTAATCGATCTCAAGTTCGAGCTCGTAAACAAGTATTGAGCTTGAGCCCTGCTTGAGAAATTTAATCGAGCTCGAGTCAAGCTTAAGCCCTTCTTGAGAAATTTATTCGAGTTCGAATCAAGTTTGAGCGCAATATTAACTTTTCGAATCGAGCTCGAACAACTTGCAACTCGACTCGGATCGGCTCATTAACAACCACAAGCAACAATATAAGACCATCCGCATCGGAGCACTGGTTGGCAGCTGGTTGCTGCTGGTTGGTTTTCCACACCATCGCCGACTAGTGGGTTGGAGCTGGTTGGAATGGTTACCCCCTTTCCTCCTTTTTTTGTTTTTTATTGTAACAAAAATAAATATAAAAATAAATAAAAGATGGGATGGTGGTGTGGGATGGATGTGGGGGTTTGTGGGTTAGAATGGGTTGGAAAGGAAAAATGATGTGGCAGTGAAAAAGTGTGGGTTAGTGAGGGATGGATGCTGATAGCCTAATGGGAAATAAGATTAATCAACACTGTCACTAATACACACAGTCACACACACACACAAATCTATTACTACCTATATAAGCATATACAACTAAACTCTTAATTACAAGTCATCAAGCATGGAGTACTGCTGTTTTATGCTTCAGTTCTTAAAAACCATGAATTACAATTATTGGAGCTAAATGTACAAGTTATGAGTTCTGTCCTTTTTTTTACAATAAAAATCTGACTTACCCTACATACATAACATACTTGCCTTAAAACCCTAAACAGCCGCGCTCTCTCTCTGTAGACAAAAGTCCTCATCTTCTCCATCGGAGCTCTCTCTCTCTCTCTCTGTTCTCTTAACCTAGCCGCCACCACCACCTCCATCTCACCACCACCATCTCGCCTCCTCCACCACCATCAGGCCCTAGTGAGTGACAGAGAAAAAGAGAGAGAGAGAGCGCCGCTGCTGCTCCGACGGCCGCCACCCGCTGATACGACACCGCCGCTGCTTTGCCGCCGCTGCTTCGCCGCCGCTTCTGCTTCGCCGCCGCTGGTGCTTCGCCGCCGCTGGTGCTTCGCTCCCTTAGTGGCTCAAATTCCCTTTGTGGCTCTAAATCCTTGTGTGGCTCTAAACCCCTTGTGGCTTTTTTTTAGTCTTTGTTTCCAGGAATGAGCAGCATTTAGGAAAACACAATCAAGTAGAGTGGTTCATTCCCACTTTCATCAAGGAGAAAAACAACAAGTGGCACCTTCCCACTTTTTCTCTTACCTTCCGGCTGCTTATGCAAGAAAGTCAAGGAATCATTTTTTGATTGCCTTCAGTTGGAACGGCTGGGGACTTATCCTTGCGGTGGAAAGACGAGCTTACGAAGCGGCTTATCTGAGTCACTTCCGTTTTTATCTTGTCTTTAACTTTATGTTGTATTTAAGTCCTTTCATTTATGGTGTATTACTTTATTATGTAACGTTCCTTACTTTAATGATAGGATTGTTCCGTTCGGATGACGGTTAGGCCGTTGCACGTTTCGTGACGCAATCATTTTCCTTAAAAAAAAAAAAAAAATTCTGACTTACCCTATTTTCTTTTGACTTTTCAATGATAAAAAAGGTTACTTTTACAATACTCTAGGGTTGCTTTTGCAGACGTCTTTTGGAGTATTAAGCACTTTAGACTATGAGAAAGCACATCACATGGATCATGATTTTAAAAGAAGTAGTCACCGTCCGATCAAAATCAATCAAACGACTCCACTTAACTCTTAAACTTTCCACACAGATCGTCATTCTCCAAAAACACACCAACCCCAAACTTTCAAATACCTACTACCAATAAATAAGAAGCAAAAAACTGAAACCCTAATCTTAAATCTCATATCCACACGATAATGTCACTAGAGGGTTCTTGGATACAACATTCAGGGGATCACCAATCCCACTGTTTGAAGGCTGACCCGTAGAGCCGGTGTTAGGTGTATCAATGGTTTTATTTACGAGGAGATTCGTGGAGTTCTCAAGATATTTCTAGAGAATGTCATCATAGACGCCGTGACATACACAAGGAAAACTGTAACTGCCATGGATGTGGTTTATGCTTTAAAGAGGCAGGGTCGTACCCTTTATTGGTTCGGTGGCTAAGTTGAGAAATAATGTTTGCTATCGGAATAGTCATCTTAGATCTTGTAAGATTTTTATAGTTTTTGTTGGAACTCAAATGTTTAATCGTCGAAAAAAATAATTGTAATAATCATCGATGGCTCAAAAGTACAACTTTTGATTTGATGAAGACCACAACGGCTCCGTCGATCTGGACAAGTTTAGATCTATGTTTCGTTCTGTGATTAACCAACGCTTTTACCAATACATTTTAATTAGTAGTTTACCTTTGTTCCATAACCATCCGCAAATTGCAATGACTTTTGCATTCTTTTTTCTTGACAGTTAGCTTGAATAAAAAAATAGCATTTTCAACCGTCGTAGGTCAAATTTGATACCATATGACTTTTTTGGAGATTTCAAATTTTACATCAAATCTGATATGACACTATTTATTTACATTAAATTTTATTTAAATGTGAAAAGATTAATAAGCATTTTGAAATCTTCTATTTTTATGTAAGATTTGGTGTTAATTTATTTATTGTTCATATCCAATTTCATATCAGTTTTACAACTTTTTACCGCTATTAAGAGCATCTCCAAAAAACACATATCAAAAACACCAATTTTGGTGGGTTCAACAACGAAAAAAACTAACCAATCCTCTAAAAAACACCAAATTTGTCGATCTCGTCTTAAAATAACATATTTTATTTACTATTAACTATTTTTAGTAACAATAATTATAATTTATACACATAAGCACATTCCCCATATAATAAGGTATTCTAGTTCCAACATGTACTTGTAAGTCCACAATTACACTGGCCATGTGTAATCTGAAATTACCTTACATGATGTTCCTTCTACCTTTTATACTTAGCATCCCAAGGTTCTAATATATCAAGGACATCCTACTTCACATGCAGTTTAAGTCTAGGTATAAATCCAAATACCTAAATCTCCTAAACTAGGGCTCTGATACCATTTGTAACAACCTAGATCCCATAACATACATCATAATACATAACATGCATACATATTATTGATTTACAACAAAAGTTACATAACAAACCAAGTAGGGTCTCATTAGTCTTGATACTACAAAATATATAAAAGCTTCTTAAACATCATCGATCAATGGAGGCAGCCTACACCTTATTCTTTCCTTTGCCGCTATCAATTTCTCGACCTGGAAAACATATTTTTGAAAACAAAATGAGGGTTAGACCAAACGGGTCTAGTGAGTTAATCCCGGTCCTTTCCAAAATCATTATAAAACCTTTTATCTAAATCCTTTGTATCAAAATAGTTTAGATAAACCTTTGGCAATCCTTTCGTAAAATATAAACATACCACACGTATTTAAATACCAATCCAGACTCGTGCATCGTGTACATCTCATCCACCTTATTCCTCCACAAATGGCCATATTAGTTGGTAGCAAGCCAACTAATAAATCAACAACCGGTCCGCACACCGGAACCCGGCTACCCGTCGGTCCGCACACCGGAACCCGACTACTCACCGGTCCGCACACCGGAACCCGGCTACTTACTGGTCCGCACACCGGAACCCGGCAACAAGTGCACTCGTGTAGTGCAAAGCTTATATAAATACAATATATATCTCATTACATCATATTGTCATTTATATATACATAATCATATTCCTACCACATAATCATCTCATATATATATATACACATATATATGTATCCCAATTCAAAAACGTTTTAAAGCAAAACTCACCTTGAATGCTTAAAATACGCTTCCAAGCCTTTCTCCGAGCTATCCGATCTTTTATCCAAAATTCTCAGAATCTGAAACCATTTACATACAAATATCTCCTTACCAACTTATGTATAAGACTTACTAGCAGGTTATGGACTCTAGATACATCCACATAACTCTTATCCTCAAAATTGACCAAACAGCCAAGTTATCCGGAAACCTCAAAACTACCCGGACAATCATGAACTTTCCGGACAGCATAAAGAATCCGGACAACACAATTTATCCGAACAACACAAGGAATCCGGATGCCATCCGGATCTAAATCATCCGGAAACCATCAAACGAATCGTCCGGACACTATCAACAAAACTACCCGGACACCACCCAAGAATCTACCCGGATACCTTCATATCCTCCGGACACCTCTGTCGATTTGGTACTTTTTACCCAGAAAACCGACTGAATTAATACCAGAAGTGTTTGTGATGTTTCTACTCCGATAGAACCCTTCCAAAAGCAATTACAAACATAAAATACAAAGGAACATACCTTAATTCATCTTCCAAACACATCAATTGGAGCCTTAACCTAGCTTTCCTTCCTTTCTCCTTCTTGCTTTTGCTCCCAAACACACACACTTACACACACTAAAATATCTGTTGTTTCTGAGTTGTGAAATAATATCTGAAGTCTTAGATGATAATATCAAACTTAATTTACCACTTTGGTCCTTGAACTTCTTAATAATAACCCAAACACTTTTAACTTATAAATTTACCCAAACTTACCCTAAACATCTAACTTTAAAGTTAACTTAGCTTAACGGAAAGGGATTTTAACTAACGAACTTACCCGGGGTATTACATTATCTTCCCCTTAAAAGAATTCCGTCCCGAAATTCAGTCAAGCAACCAACTAGGGTAACTACTATCAAATTGATTTCAAATTCCTTGAACACATCAATGCGTTTACGGAACTCCCAAAGATCCTTTCACTAGGCCAACCGCTTTACTGCCTGAAGTTTACTATTTGTTCCCACTTCAGTATTTCAACCCAGAACATCAAGAATTTTAATTCCTCACAAGAATTCCGCCCTCTTAAAACAACGATAATCACTCAATAATCAAATCCCACGAAGGTTCAAAATAACTCGGAAGTTCACTTATATCATAAAAAGGAATAACTTATACTCATATGAATCTAATCCAAATAACACAACATTTTATGCTTACTCGGAACAATTACCACGCTAATACTACTTTTAACTCCACCGGCCTTTCACTACAAACGTCGTGTTCTACACTTTTACAATACTAACTCGAAAACATAATCATACATTTTCAATATAAAACTTTCTTAGCAATTACAACCTATTTCTTATACTCTTCCATTGAATAAAATATACTAAAAAAAATCCTTTTATATCACAGATAAATTTCTCAATTTTATCAAACCTGTATACTTCATCCTACCATTTCCATTTCTCATGCTAGCATAGTATAACCCCGATAATCACACATCAATACTCAATTGCACTTGACACCAAAGCATTCATCAAATTAAAATAAAGTCTAAATAGCAACTAAATTTCTCGAATATCAACAAAACACAATCTCAAACATTTCAATTATCTCAATAACCTCACCACCATAACTCATACCGATCTCCATCCAATAATATCAATACCAATTCATTTCTTAATAAAATGACAATTTGCTATCACAACAATTTCTTACATCTCTGACTTAGCATAAAAATACTAACACAAATCCTTAAACATTTGATTCACTTAAACCGCTCCGCAAATGAAATTCATCAACACCGGTCTCACATTACCTAACTGATATAATTACTAATTCATCATCTGACTTAACCGTGAAAGTCGCCAACTATTCACGTAATAAATCTACTACAAACTATACCACGAAGTTCATCACACGACCATCACATATTTATAGAGCATCACTTTCTTCCCGCTAATCATAACACTAATAATATAAATCCCTTTTACAACTTAAATCCTCCAATCCAAAGGAAGTATTAGGTAAACACCCAACCCATTGAACCATTTTTATATACCAAGAAAAAAAAACTCTCAAGCATCAATTTCTTATACATTATTAACATAATATAAATATTCTCTCTTAGCTTAAAGTCTAGGTTATCAACAACCTAGTTTTCTAACCTTGCGACCTACTATCGCCAATGCTTCCCCCACATCATTCCACCTTCGATCCAATCCGATGTTTTCTAACGGTACAACCATACTTGCTTCGGCTAAGCCCTTCCGCAGAATCGACACGGGAAAGGTCGAATGAACTCTCACTATGCGTAACCCTTCATTACTAAGGCGTATACAAACAATGTACAATATCTCAAATCGATCATACCACTATCATTCACACATCTAAACTCTAGATTTTAGATCATTCATTCCAAATTAATCTACCAACCACATTCGTTTTCATAAAAATAAAATTTATTACCACTTTGAACAATCTTTCAAATCCAAACACATATGATAACGGATTATCACCTTTTATTACTAATAGCTTTTCCTTACTAATCATTCCCAATAACACTCTTCACTTTCTAGTTTCGATCATCCTTGATTTCTCACTTAAATTTATTCCAAAAAATATCATAATGAATAAACATACCAATTTCAATATCATTCCAAACTATTTGTTACACTATTGCTAAATTAGAACCAACCTCTTTTCACACCAAATGCTTCCAAACCTACACTCTTACTAAGCCTTCTCAAAAAAATAAATCATACACTCCCAAAAATATTTGTTAACAAACGAAAACTTTAAATCAATCACCCTTCTAGATAGCGTCAACAATCCCACTAAGTATAATCGACACAACACACTAAATTGTCGCCTTCATGACAAGGTCAAGACTTCACACACCACCGTTATTTTCCACACATACTCATCACGTTCCACACACTACTATTATTCTTTGTAATCTAGCCATCACACTCCACATACTAACAAGATCAGAACAACAGTAATTAAGCGCACCCATCTATATCTCTTAACATAATTAATAAATATTTTTCTAATGCAGATATGCAATAAAAGAATGAAGACACAATTGATCGGTTTGCACCGAAGTCAAATAGCACTATAGCACGTGTAGAGTTTATAAAAATATACATGTCTTCGCCTCTATCCATACATCGAGTCCGACTTGCCATTCTGTTGATTTTCACAGGGTTAATATACACATAAGCACATTCCCCATATAATAAGGTATTCCAGTTCCAACATGTACTTGTAAGTCCACAATTACACTGGCCAGGTGTAATCTGAAATTACCTTACATGATGTTCCTTCTACCTTTTATACTTAGCATCCCAAGGTTCTAATATATCAAGGACATCCTACTTCACATGCAGTTTAAGTCTAGGTATAAATCCAAATACCTAAATCTCTTAAACTAGGGCTCTGATACCATTTGTAACAACCCAGATCCCATAACATACATCATAATACATAACATGCATACATATCATTGATTTACAACAAAAGTTACATAACAAACCAAGTAGGGTCTCATTAGTCTTGACACTACAAAATATATAAAAGCTTCTTAAACATCATCGATCAACGGAGGCAGCCTACACCTTATTCTTTCCTTTGCCGCTATCAATTCCTCGACCTGGAAAACATATTTTTGAAAACAAAATGAGGGTTAGACCAAACGGGTCTAGTGAGTTAATCCCGGTCCTTTCCAAAATCATTATAAAACCTTTTATCTAAATCCTTTGTATCAAAATAGTTTAGATAAACCTTTGGCAATCCTTTCGTAAAATATAAACATACCACACGTATTTAAATACCAATCCAGACTCGTGCATCGTGTACATCTCATCCACCTTATTCCTCCAAAAATGGCCATATTAGTTGGTAGCAAGCCAACTAATAAATCAACAACCGGTCCGCACACCGGAACCCGGCTACCCGTCGGTCCGCACACCGGAACCCGGCTACTTACTGGTCCGCACACCGGAACCCGGCAACAAGTGCACTCGTGTAGTGCAAAGCTTATATAAATACAATATATATCTCATTACATCATATTGTCATTTATATACACATAATCATATTCCTACCACATAATCATCTCATATATATATATACACATATATATGTATCCCAATTCAAAAACGTTTTAAAGCAAAACTCACCTTGAATGCTTAAAATACGCTTCCAAGCCTTTCTCCGAGCTATCCGATCTTTTATCCAAAATTCTCAGAATCTGAAACCATTTACATACAAATATCTCCTTACCAACTTATGTATAAGACTTACTAGCAGGTTATGGACTCTAGATACATCCACATAACTCTTATCCTCAAAATTGACCAAACAGCCAAGTTATCCGGAAACCTCAAAACTACCCGGACAATCATGAACTTTCCGGACAGCATAAAGAATCCGGACAACACAATTTATCCGGACAACACAAGGAATCCGGATGCCATCCGGATCTAAATCATCCGGAAACCATCAAACGAATCGTCCGGACACTATCAACAAAACTACCTGGACACCACCCAAGAATCTACCTGGATACCTTCATATCCTCCGGACACCTCTGTCGGTTTGGTACTTTTTACCCAGAAAACCGACTGAATTAATACCAGAAGTGTTTGTGATGTTTCTACTCCGATAGAACCCTTCCAAAAGCAATTACAAACATAAAATACAAAGGAACATACCTTAATTCATCTTCCAAACACATCAATTGGAGCCTTAACCTAGCTTTCCTTCCTTTCTCCTTCTTGCTTTTGCTCCCAAACACACACACTTACACACACTAAAATATCTGCTGTTTCTGAGTTGTGAAATAATATCTGAAGTCTAAGATCATAATATCAAACTTAATTTACCACTTTGGTCCTTGAACTTCTTAACAATAACCCAAACACTCTTAACTTATAAATTTACCCAAACTTACCCTAAACATCTAACTTTAAAGTTAACTTAGCTTAACGGAAAGGGATTTTAACTAACGAACTTACCCGGGGTATTACATGTAAGCAGCATTTGAAGGATTTGTATCTTGGTCATATATCTCTTCAATCTATTTGTTTTGGTGCCTGGAAATGAATATAATATTATTTCTGAAAGTTCGTTTTGAGAATGAAGTGGCACTGTTAAACATGTGGCAAAATGACATTGTTCATTCAGATCCCAGTTTGGCTCCTTGTACAATACGCTCGTTTAATGTTTATTCGCATCTCTTTTAAAATATATAAAGCATCTTAAACGATTACTTGTTATTTAATTTGTTATTTCTTCTTCCTTTTTTGCTATCCCACAATGGTTATTTAAGTGTGATAAATAGTGAAATATTGTTCTTTCTTTATTGATTATAGTAATGCTTAATGCACTAGGTGATATTTGTACAATGCATCTAACACACTTGCTTCTGTTTGCATGTGATAGGCATTTTTCTTGATATTTGTAGGTTTGATGCGGATGTTTCTTGGTGTGCAGTCTATAAGTAGACCAGTTTTACGGAAGCAGACATGTAACTCTTAGCTTTTACTTAAATATCCTTTATATGATGAATAATCAAACCGTTGCTACTTAAATAAGTTCCACGCGGCTTTTTCTTAGATAACCTTGCCATATTGTACACTCTGCGCGTTTCCATCCCATGAAAGTTGCAATGTTTATGAGCACCTTTTATTTCTATTTATCAATATGTATAATCATTACTCGCTCTGTCCCATGATAAATGCAATGTACGGCATGACACATAGTTCAATAAAAATGTTCGACTATATATACATGTGAATAATGACAAAAAACAGAAATTTTGTTAACCAAAATCATATTCTATCTTCCTTTACCCTCCTTCCAATTGCTACTGATTTTTTGCTACAACTAAAATGTATATTTGCAGCATTTGTGACTGTTACACATAAGAGTTTAGACCGGTCAACATCGGTTATTGGTATGTGGAAGAGTTGGTTAGAATTGTGACCGTCTTTTCCATGTAATGATTGCCGAAATTGGTACCATTCAAGTTTTAAGACATTTAGGGGCTGAATGCTAAACACTTACCTAGTGTCTTACCAGGTGAGCAAAGACTGAGAATCTTACAAAGTGAGGGAGAAGACTTATCCGGTAGGCGCTTAATGGATAAAAGATGCTTACCAACAAGCTATTTTGATGGTCGAGGATGTTACCTATAAGTGAGGGGGATGTTACCTATAAGTGAGGGTGGTGACTCTTGAAGGTAAACGTTTGGTAAACGACGTCTTAGTTAGCATGATAGCACAGGGGCAGACCCAATGTAGAGCACACAGTGGTATGTGCCATTGTTTCGAAATTATAGGGTCATGAAAAATGTCACTGTATCAATTTGTTTTGTGCCACCATATATATTATGAAACTATAAGGACACAAGTTTGCCTTGTTAAAGTTGATTTGCAAGGTCTTTTTTCCACTTAAGACATGGGTTCGAGTCCTGTTAGAGTTATTTTTCTAGCTTTTAGTTTTTAATTTTAGATTGATTATATTTATAAAAAAACTTGCAATAACAGTACTTGAACCCGAGACCTCACATTTGAAAAGCAAGGAACTAACCTCCATACTAATATTGATTTTGTGAAAAATATCTTATATTTGTTTCTTACTTTCTTGCAGTTAATGGTGTCACGATTTGAAAAAAATTATGGATCCTCCCCTATGATACAAAGAACTATATAGATACTCTTTCACTTGCATTCTAATGGTGCCATACCCTTTCCACTTGATAGAATGTGGGGGATCATATGAACATGATCTTATAGGTTGCCTTGTTTATGTTGAACGTAAAATTGTCATTGTGGAGATCTATTTTGAGATGTCGAAGGGGTAATATTGTACTCATCCGTTCTAAAATAAATGTCCACGATGAAAAAGACGGTTTTAAGAATATGTAACATCCCAAAAACTGGGGCAAACAAAAACTTCCATAAAACGGAAATGTGGTATAAATTGTCATAGCGTGAGCCTCTCAAGAAAGGGGAAAGTAAGGTACACCTGTTTAATTACAATGTTTGCAATATAACGGATAGTAAACGACAACTAACTAATCTAATTTCTAAACATAAATAAGATTACAAAAGAGGTGTCGCCTCTACTTCTAATAATAAGTCATCCTGGTGTCCCCAAAATAATGCATCCCCCAAACTCACACTAAAACCCGCCTAGACCTTCTTAGATGCAGCGCCGCTAGAACCTGAGATACATGTCGACACCAAACAAGTGTTAGGCCAAAAAGCCTAGTGAGTTTGAACAATTTATAATCATCGGTTTATATGAAGCATGTATGACAATTATCCAAGGAATTAATCCACAATCGGAGTCAATGGGGGAGACCCATAGCACCAATCAAATTTCACCCAAATAGTCGATATACCTAAGTGTCAAGCTACCATGAGCGACACCAAACGGCCCGACATGTACGAGGACTACAACCATGATATTACCTGGATGACGGAGATTTTGTGTAACGTCCCAAAAATTACAATAAATTTTAACTTTTAAAAATAAGCATTTTAATAAATAAAACCTCATTAAACATCCAACACCGTTTCGTTTGCAAACTTAATAATAAATATCCTCGGTAATAATAAACAGCGGAAATTAAAACGTTTAAATAATAATTCTAATCTCATAATCATAATAACTCTTCACGCACGCCAGTGTGTACCCGTCACGCCTTGGAGCCACTAGCACCTGAAACCACATTTATAGGAAAGGGTAAGCACAAAGCTTAGTGAATTCCATCACATGCGCAGATAGCAATTATATACACATCACTCCTATCCGCACATGAGCAACAACACCACAGTTACATAATGCAAGTAAACACATACAAGTAATTATGTACCCAACTCCTCGGTCCCACCGAGTCCTCGGTCCCACCGAGTTCACACAACATTTCCATCCACTTCCTCGGTCCCACCGAGTCCTCGGTCCCACCGAGTTCCCACAACATTTCTATCCACTTCCTCGGTCCCACCGAGTCCTCGGTCCCACCGAGTTCCCACAACATTTCTATCCACTTCCTCGGTCCCACCGAGTCCTCGGTCTCACCGAGATGTAATGCAACACACGTTTATACTAAGCATTTAACCCAAGCAAATATTACGCACCACAAACAACTAGTTCACACCACAAGTACAGTAGTACATACAAACTACCATAACATGCATACAATTCCTATCTACACAGTGAGAGAACTCACCTCAAAGCAACGTAGGTATTCTCAACAGAAAAACGAGTCGGCCAACACCAACTCACCTTTTTCCACCTAAATAAGTGATATCAAACGTCAAAACGAAGTCCTAGCCCAAAGTCACAACTATAAGCTTACACACGAAAAATCCAGCTTTTACTATAAGATTTACTGGTATGTTCGGGACCTGTTTAGCCCCTCTTAAACTCATCAACCCAAAATTTTTATTCCATAATCTTTTAGTTCTATGTCTTAGGGTTCCAGGGACATATCGTACGCGTTCTAACGATTTTCCTACAATTTAATATGAATTTTCTAAAAACGGGACACGAAGCTGTCATGTGCAGACCTGCTGTGAAAACAGCCATTTTAAGCCTAGTTAGAGGCCGAACCAGACTTCCGCTAAAACACGAAAAGTGTGCCCGGCACAGAATGTGAACCGTGGGCACCGGATTCGCCTCAAACCGAGCTACGACGAGAAAGTTACGGGCGAAACAAAAACAGGGCAGAATAAGGTTTTCACATAAAATGACGATTTAGCTTTCGATTAAGGTTATACGATTCGGTTTTACGGTTTAGGTAAATAGATTCAGGTTTTAGGTAATCTGGGCTGGACCATTACCAGCACCACCCACTGCCATCTCCGGCAGCGGTGGTCGCCGGCGGCGGCAGCGATGGTGGTGGTTAAATGCCAACGAATTCCGGCGAGACCAACGGAAAATAAACCAACTAACCTATTTCGCCCCTACCTATACTATGCTCGACCTACCGTCCCCATCAACGCACCACGCCACCACCATCTGGTGGTGCACGGCGGCGGCAACACCGCCGACAGCCGCCATGACCGCAAGCGGCGGCGGCGGTGGTTTCTGGGTTGAAGGCGACGAATAAAAACGAGAAAGAAAGAGAGACGATCTTACCTCTATAGTGAGAACGCAGCAGCAACAAACCGGCTTCTTCTTCCACTCTCGTTCTCTCGCCGCTCTCTCTCGCTATCCCCTCTCTCTCGCCGGCGATGAACACAGCGGCGCCGGCTGTGTGGGTACTCTCCGGCGGCAGCAACAAAGAAAACGGTGGGGAGGATTTTGGTTGATCGACGGTAGCCGCAAAGAAAGGAAAAGGGAAGTAGGATTTTTTTTTGTTTGCTTGCGATGGTGATACAAAACGAAAGAGGAGGAGGGGGGGGTCGGTCCTATGGGCCGATCCCATGCAAACTCCAATCAAAATGTCCACCTTTAGTCCCTTGAATTCCAACAACTTGCTAACTAATTAAAGTTTCGCCATACTTGAACACTTATGGTCTTTCCTAACAGAACCCGGTTACGCTTCGTTAATAAAATTCGCTAAGGAAAAAAAAATATATAAGACAAATAAATAACAAGAAATATCCAAACCGGGACACGGGCTTTACAACTCTCCCCCGCTTGAATTAGACTTCGTCCTCGAAGTCTACGTCCGCAAATAGTTCCGGATAGTTCTCTCGCATCTCAGCCTCGGGTTCTCAAGTCCACTCGGAGCCCTTTCTGTGTTGCCACTGGACTTTCACTAACTGGAATCTAAATTTCTCACACCGTCTAAAAATTGCTCGAATACTTTTCTTACCAACAAAACTCCCTCAATAACACTGAAATTATGATCGGAAGAACACTCCAACAACTGGATTCATTCTTAGTCAAACGACTTCGGTTGTCTCCCAACCCTAGATATTCCATACATCCCGATTCAAATCTCAAGCTCTAACCATTCTAAAGTTGCTTACCAATATACCCTACAGGATACTCGAAACCTATCATTCTTACCATTAACTGTCGATTAACTTCCACAAGTTCTAATAGACTCCCAAAATTTACCTTACACGAATTATCAAACCAGTAAATTTAAAATCGCTCACGAAGGTCATTCCACCATAAACATTCATCACAAGTGAGCATTTCAGGGTTACTACTACTATCACCATAATTATTTTAAAATAGGCTACAATTCTCCGACTACACTAAAGGTGTTTGGCCTCAAGCCCAAAAGTCGACACCTAAATATACCACTTACTTCAAAAAGGTTACTGCGCATTTATTCTCTTAATTACAAAGGGCATCATTCCCTTAACCGATACTATTCGGCCTACAGTACCAACACGCGTGGAATACCCAACCTTCCACCGTCGACGTATCTTCCACACTCGCTCTACGAAGCCAAGTTACACCGTATCGAGGATACACCTTTGTTGGTGCAAGTGTACCACATCTCTATATATTTTATATATTTATTTTGATGATTACAAACACACCGTATTATTGTTTTTCTAACAATTTTATCCAAGTGTGCAGTTAATTGGACAACATGAAGATTTTATCTGAAGAGTCCAAGACTGGTGTTTACGTCATCATATATCTCATAATAATAAACACCCTAAAATAATATACCACTTGGATATTTCAAAAACCTAACCCAACACTATTTTTAAATTAAACTAAATCCTTGATTTAAATTAATGTTGACTCTTTTGGAATAATGCAAAAAGAATTCAGATACTATTTTTAGCTATGGTCTTTCAACAATGGATGTGACTCCTCTCTGGCGCCGAGCTACTTTTTCAGGCGGTATACCGCGTGGTGTATGGCGGTATACCGCGGCTCTGTTACGTATGGCAGGTTCTTGCAGGTTGACCTTCCTGCTGTCAGCCACTTTTTCAGGCGGTATACCGCGTGGTGTATGGCGGTATACCGCGGCTCTGCTGCAAGTGTTGCAGGTTGCTTTTGCAGGTTGACTTCTTTTTGTCAGCACCTTTTTCTGGGCGGTATACCGCGCCCATATAGGCGGTATACCGCGGCACCCTCTCGACCGTTGCTGCTCCAAGTATATATACATGCAGCTTCTCAACTCCATGCAAAAAATAAATACATAATTGAAAAATCTATCTCTTGGAGAAACTACCAGCTACACCCATCACTTATTCAATATATTTTTTGAGTGATCAAACCCTCAAAAATCCAAGTGTTATACTTATACAAGAGTGATTAATATTGTGAGATATATTCTCTTGTAAGTATTTGAATAGTGTGAGTGATTCACGTTCTCGAGCAAAAGCAAGAGATTTTATTATCATTGTATCAAGGTTTGTGTTCTACCATAAAGAACACTTATAGTGAATCAGTGTGTCGAGAAGTGTCTCGGCAAGTGGACTAGCCAGCCAGTTGGTGGTGAACCACTTTAAATCTCGGTGTCGGTATCAATATTCTCTACCCTTATCTCTTTATATTCCCGTTGTGCACTTAATTTTATTTATATATTTGTTGTGCATGCAATATTTGTTGTTGATTTTGATAAGAGAATTTTTATTTGTGAAATATTTTTAAATACAACCTTTACCCCCCCTAAGGTTGTCCTAACAATTGGTATCAGAGCGGGTTGCAAGTTTCTTTAAAAATATTTGTGCTTTTTAAAAACTTGTTCTTGTATTTTAAATGGCAACCTCTGAGGGAATTATTTCTACAAAGATTCCGCAAATTGACACCGAAAATTTTGGTCTTTGGGCAAATCTTTTTGAATGCTACGTTCGTGGCAAAAGTCGAAAAATTTGGGACATTATTAAAAATGGAGATTATAAACCCACCAAAACCAAAGATGGAGTAATTAGTGAAAAACCAGTAGCGGAATGGTCCGCCGCTGAGGATGCTTGGGTTTGCTTAAATTTTGAAGCTAAAAATATTCTTTTTTCGGCACTTACTAAAGATGAGATTGAACGTGTTTATTCTTGTGAAACTGCTCACGATATTTGGGAAAATCTAAATAATACCCATAGAGGAAATTCTCAAGTCAAAAGCTCAAAAATAAATATTCTTGTACATGATTATGAAATGTTTGAGATGTTAAAAGATGAGTCAATCGACTCAATGTTTAAACGTTTTAACCTTATCATGGTGAGCTTGAAAGGTCTTGGTAGAACATATCCTAACGAAGATTACGTGCGAAAAATTCTTCGAGCGCTTCCTCCGGAGTGGATGCCGAAAATCACATCCTTGGAAGACTCCCGTGACCTCTCAATGATGAAATTAGATGATCTCATTGGAAATCTCAAAGTGCATGAAATTGCACTAAAAAGGAACAAAGATCGGGAGCATGATAAAAAGAAATATTTGGCGCTTAAAGCTTCAACTTCAAGTGACGAGAAGGAGAAGAAGAAAAAGAAGGAGAAAGCTAGCTCCTCAAAGGACCAACCCGAACATCTTGACGATGTAGCCATGTTGGTAAGAAATTTTTCTAAACTTTTAGCTAACAAAAAGTTTTCAAGAAATGATAGGTTTCAAAGAAAAGGAGATTATCGCCGTGGTGGAGAAAACCGAAGCCGAAAGTTCCATAAACGGAACGACAAAATAAATAAAAATGGCGAATCAAGTGATGATGAAGAAGCCAAGAAAAAGAAGGGCTTTTGCTACTCATGTGGAGACAAGGATCACTATGCCAACGAGTGTCCAAAAAGAAATAAACCTAAAATCAAGAAGGAGAAAGCCTTCGTTGGAGGCGCGTGGAGCGCAAGTGAAGATGAAAATGAGTATGAAGCCATTTGTCTCATGGCGGAAAGCGACGATGAGGTAAACTCGTGTTACTCAAATTACTCTAGCAACGATGAATGTAATGATGATGATGATCTTGATATGTTAAATGATGCCTTTCAAAAAATGGTTATGCTTACAAATAATTATAAAGATGAGAACGCAAAATTAAAGGAAGAATTATTATTAAGTAAAAAGGAAATTCATGATAGCAAACAAAAAATTGCATGCGATAATGAAAAAATCATAAATTTAGAAAATAAATTAAGTGAAAAATATGTTTGCAATTCTTGTGACATTTTAAATAAAGAAATTGCATGCCTTAAGAAAAGAATAGTTGAAAATGATTTATGTGCTAATTGTGATGTGCTTAAAAAGGAAAATGCATGTTTAAAAGAAAAATGTGATAAACATGAAAAAGATAATTTGTTAGCACATGCCTTTCAAAGTAGCAATGAGAAAGTGCTTAAAATGTTAAATATGTCAAATAGCACTAATTGTAGAAAAGGCGTTGGTTCCGATACGTGTAAAGATAAGTGCTTATGTATGCCTATCAAAAGATATTTTGAACCACCTAAAAATGTTGAAATGAGAAAACCGTATGTGCAAAAATCCTCATATATGTCCAACATAAATAATGTGAATTATAAGTCTAGGAAATCTTATGCATGCATGTATAATAGTAAATTTTCTAGACCAAAAAATAGTGTGAATATGCATGCTCCTTTTTACGTCTTTGATAAATATGATCGTAAAATTAAAATGGTACCAAAGTGGATTCCTAAAGGCTCCTTTAGTGTTGACAATCCCGGTGGCATGCGTTTATGGTTTTAAATTTTTTTTGTATATATATTATATACATATATATATATATATATATATATATATTCTGTGTTTGAAAATTATGAATCAACTCCGAATAGGCTCACCTATTTGGATACGGTGTCTAGGAAAGATAAAGGAGAATTCTTCGAATTCTAATGAGGTCGGTTTTTAAAGTGCCTTCGCGCTTACCACCCTCACCGTCTTTTCTGGTCGCTTCCAAGTAGAGCTACCGAAAAGGGTTGAGTAAATAATTTCCTTGTCTGTATATTTTTTGTGAAAATATATTTATTATTATATGTGGTTTTCTATGCTTTCTAGACTAACTTTCAAAGGACCCATAAGATGTGGGGACCATAAAAGCTGTACTTTAAATGTTGTAGATAAACCTTGATATGGACTGGATACTCGATAGTGGTTGCACACGTCACATGACCGGAAACAGCATTTTTTTTATCATATAAGTCATGTGATGGTGGACAGGTAATTTTTGGAGGAAACTCCAAAGAAAATATAATTGGGAGAGGGTTTTATTTTGAAATTGGTTGTGTGTAAGATTGGTTAAAGGAAACCTTGAATTTCGTAAAAGCCAAATGCTGCCGGACAAACTTGCTGTCTCGGTATACCGCGGCTACCTAGGCGGTATACCGTTTTCTGTTCACCACCAACACGTGTCTCTCTGTGATTATCCGATGGAAACCATTCAAGCTGACCCCGGTATACCGCGTTCCCTAGGCGGTATGCCGCACCGCTGTTTCTACACTGTCACGCGTGTTTAAAGAAGTCAAGTCAATTCAACTCTTTTTCTGACTCGGTATACCACGGCTACCTAGGCGGTATACCGCGCGTCTTCGACGGATTTAAATCCATAGCAGGTAAGTTTCTTTTCCTTTCTTTTTATCCTTGAGCTCTATCTCTCTCTCTCCCTCCTCTTGCCGCCGACCGCCGCCTACGACGTCCGCCGTCAACAACCGAAGTTTTTCTTCCGGCCACCGGAACTCCAACCTTTCGACAACAGTTTTTCTCTCCTTCCTTCAAATGGCTCCAAAAAGGGCTCGTACCTCTCGGGGAGCTTCTAGCTCTCAAAACCCATCTGACCCTCCTCAAAACCGTCGTGATTATAGACGACATATTTTTGAATCCCGACCTTGTAACCCAGGTCGATCTGTCGATTTAGTGGGTCTAGAACATCTTGGTACCTTTGAAGCTTTCTCTTCTATTGACTGGGAACCTTTTCTTTCTTTTCAAGGAGATGTACCTTTTTCAAGTATGGTCGATTTTTATGCTGGGTATGACTTTAACGAGACCACCCATCGTGTCTCTCTTCATATTTTCAACCACTCTTTTGACTGGAGTTTAGAAGATTTTTCTCGTGTACTGGGTCTAACCCATTCCAATATAAATGTGTTTTCAAATAATACTGCCTTTACTTCCCTGCTTACCCAGGTTCAAGAAACTCAGGAAACCATTCTCCAATCTGTTTTAGCTCCTGTTTTTCGAAATAATTTTCCCTCAATTTTAACTGATCAACATCTTCCGGAAAATCTTCGTTTTTGGAATAAAATTATCCTTTTTAACGTTTTGGGACGCGCTGGAAATTTTGACAGATTGGGTGCACTTCAGTGCTATATCCTTTACTGTCTCCAGCATGGCATCCGTATTAATGCCACCTACATTATTGCTCACCGTATGGTGATTTCCGAGTCTGGTCACCAGTCTCTTCCGTTTGGTTACTTAATTCGAAACCTTTTTACAAACCTTCAAATTCCTATCATTGGTAGGATGTTAGCTCCTACTCCTTCTCTCAATGCACTGACTGTTAGTCGAATGAGTGCTCCACCGGGACGGGCTCTTCATCGCCCTCAAGATCCGGCTCCCGAGGAAGACGATCCATACGCAATCCCGGCGGGTGCAATCTCAAATCGTCAAATATACTCCGCGATCATTGACTTGCGCCGGAGTTACGATGCCGATCAACGTGTGGTGCAAGACCGCTTGGAAGACATTGACGAGCAGTTGTGGACATTATCTAATCAACTGAACGAAATTGAATTTATAGATAGCGATTAGTTTTTATGTCTTCTTAAAACTTTATTTAATTAAAATTATTATTGCTCTGTTCTAATGTTTATTCTCCTGCTTCGTTATTCTTATTGAACTTTTTTTAAGAGAGCTTATTTTATCTAACCCTTAAAAATACTAACTCTCAAATATTTCATATTTTGAGGGGGAGCATCTTTCGAGGGGGAGCATAGCGTCTTTCTTAACCCTTTTTGCTTCGACAAAAGGGGGAGAGAAACCGAGTATGCTCTCGTGTTTAGCGGTTGTGTTTGTCATCATCAAAAAGGGGGAGATTGTTGGTGCAAGTGTACCACATCTCTATATATTTTATATATTTATTTTGATGATTACAAACACACCGTATTATTGTTTTTCTAACAATTTTATCCAAGTGTGCAGTTAATTGGACAACATGAAGATTTTATCTGAAGAGTCCAAGACTGGTGTTTACGTCATCATATATCTCATAATAATAAACACCCTAAAATAATATACCACTTGGATATTTCAAAAACCTAACCCAACACTATTTTTAAATTAAACTAAATCCTTGATTTAAATTAATGTTGACTCTTTTGGAATAATGCAAAAAGAATTCAGATACTATTTTTAGCTATGGTCTTTCAACAATGGATGTGACTCCTCTCTGGCGCCGAGCTACTTTTTCAGGCGGTATACCGCGTGGTGTATGGCGGTATACCGCGGCTCTGTTACGTATGGCAGGTTCTTGCAGGTTGACCTTCCTGCTGTCAGCCACTTTTTCAGGCGGTATACCGCGTGGTGTATGGCGGTATACCGCGGCTCTGCTGCAAGTGTTGCAGGTTGCTTTTGCAGGTTGACTTCTTTTTGTCAGCACCTTTTTCTGGGCGGTATACCGCGCCCATATAGGCGGTATACCGCGGCACCCTCTCGACCGTTGCTGCTCCAAGTATATATACATGCAGCTTCTCAACTCCATGCAAAAAATAAATACATAATTGAAAAATCTATCTCTTGGAGAAACTACCAGCTACACCCATCACTTATTCAATATATTTTTTGAGTGATCAAACCCTCAAAAATCCAAGTGTTATACTTATACAAGAGTGATTAATATTGTGAGATATATTCTCTTGTAAGTATTTGAATAGTGTGAGTGATTCACGTTCTCGAGCAAAAGCAAGAGATTTTATTATCATTGTATCAAGGTTTGTGTTCTACCATAAAGAACACTTATAGTGAATCAGTGTGTCGAGAAGTGTCTCGGCAAGTGGACTAGCCAGCCAGTTGGTGGTGAACCACTTTAAATCTCGGTGTCGGTATCAATATTCTCTACCCTTATCTCTTTATATTCCCGTTGTGCACTTAATTTTATTTATATATTTGTTGTGCATGCAATATTTGTTGTTGATTTTGATAAAAGAATTTTTATTTGTGAAATATTTTTAAATACAACCTTTACCCCCCCTAAGGTTGTCCTAACAACCTTGACGTCTACCTCCCAGGTAACGCCTCAAGGCCCGGCACATCGGAACTACCTCCCAGGTAAGTGCCCAAGACTATATCCTCCTAGTGCCTACTGGAAAGTCAAAGTCATAAAACATGAATACCGGGGTCCCACCCCGAGATACCCAACCGACCATTACCAACGACTGACTAACATGCCTATGGATCCAACGCAAAACAGTCCACCAACAACATGCCTATCCCGGAATGATTCACTCGCCCAAACATGGAAATACTCAACGTGCAATAAATGCAAAACTGTGCAACAAAAACAACCCCTCAACAAGACTCCACATCGAGCCATTAAAACCGTGCAATTGACTCATGACTATCTCAAAGTCAAAGCCGAGCAAAATGCTCCACGCTTACTAGACCCATATGTCGGTCAAAAACGCGTTTAAATAAAGTTTAAGCAAACAATACTCTAAAATCAACATTAGTCCTAAAACTCAATACGGGTTTAACAAAAGAGTTTTCCAGAAGGACTCACGCCCTTAAAATTTTAAAATGACACAAAACACTTAAAAGCGCATTTCCCAATTGGTTTACAAAATCATTTACAAAATATTTTCAACACCAAGATTTTTCATCTCAAAAAGATCATATGCAATAAAACTACTATTACCAGGTCGGTAGTTACGCAAAAATGGACACGCTCGTCTCACATAGTAAAAATCATGTTGAAAATCATTCCATTGCCGTTCAGTTTACTTACAAAACACAAAGCGTAATGAATAATTTCTTTTAAAACGAACCACCATGGTTCTGGTATGGATTGGCTCATGACATGCATGCAAGGTAACTGCTCAATTCAAACGGTGTGCAACAATTTTTTCACACGTACTTCAAAAGAAGCCCAAACGGCAATTTACTCAAAATTATTTTCTGACCATCCAAATGATATGGAACAAAGTTTACCAATCAAAATTTGTGCGCGTCAGTTATTTATACAAAACAAGGAAACGATTCATTGACAATAAAACATTTAGCTGACTAAAAAGCGCACCAAACAACTCATGATAAAATGTTACCAAAAACATTCTCCCATGCATCATTTAGGTCACATATAAATCGATCCATACACTGAACTATTTAAAATAATATACTTAGTAACACAAACTCATATTAAACAAATCACCAACAAAGTTTCTAACTCTCGTGATGAAAAGGTTTCATGCACTTTCAAAACCATAAATCGAGATCTTGTGTGTGTGCTAAACATTTCCCAAAATCCTAAAACACAATCCATATAAGGATTGAAAACACAAGAATTAGATAATGCAATATTATTTTCAAAAACAAGCTTTGTGCATGACTTAGTCGGCATTCTACGTCTCGACTCGTACTACTCCAAATCCCTCCGGTCCACTATCGTCATCCGGACATTTAAACCTCTTAGGGCAAGTTGGAATTCACGTCAAATCATCTTACGACTTTTCCTTAAAACAAAGTCGGCTCAAAAGCCTATGATTCTAGCACAATCACCAATCTTGACCCGAAATAGTCTACTTAAAACAAATATTACATTAGCAACCTCGACCACAAGTGGACAGCCTAACCGTCCTATACTACGGCCCAACGCTCACTACAAGTGTGAGGCACGAAATAATGGGTAGCCCCGCTATCAATCATCACTATAGCAGACACCGAGTTAACTAAGAACGTACTTAATCACACAGCTTAAGCAAAATGCAACTACATACAAAATCAATAAAAGAAAACAAGTGGTGAAATATACCTATCACCACTTTAGGCGTAGCCTGTGCCTCCTCCACCGTCAGTTGATGAACTCTACCCTGGGCCGCCTCGGGTCCAGCCTGACCCACACGACCATCAGTAATACGCAAGGGAGCAGCCGCAGGAGCTCCTTGTGCCCCACCCCCAACAGTAACCCTCGGATTCGGGCAGTTGGTCTTCACGTGGCCCGTCTGTTTGCAATTAAAACAGACCACCAGTGGTACCCTGCAATCCCGACCGTAGTGTCCTACCTGGCCACACTTGAAACAATTGTCGTTTCTCCTTCCGCTACTATCCTTGGTTTTAAACCCACTGCTCCTTTAGTTCAAGAGCGAGTCCGAAAACCTCGTTCTCTTTGGAACCGCCGATTCTGGTGCAACGGTCTGCGCCGTTTTCCTCTTCTTCGTCTGTTCCTCTAACTCGAGTCCTTGTCCCCGAGCAGCCTCCAACATCATTACTACCTCATCGTGAACGGCGGTAATAATCTCGGGGATTGCCTCCCTAATAGCATGCTTTACTTCAGCCGTGACCAACTCACGTATCTGCTCAATAGTGAGTTCAATACTAGCATTCGGTTCAACATCGCTGTTCCTCCTTGTGATGGTCATCCTAGGTAATTAATACAACGAGCTATTAGCACATAATAACTCATACTAACAACGCTCACACTCAACTCCTCAGATTCCTCGTGACTTTCCCCGACCCGAGCATTGATCCTGTGTTTCCGATAGTAGGAGCTCTACTACTACCTTCCACACCTATCATCACTCGTTCCGAGTTCCATCCGAAGTGTCCAAGTAGTTTCTCGCCGAATACTACACCCATATGCCCACACCAGCATATATACACACTCTTCCTAGCTCCCTAGGAATTTCTTCTCATTCCACTACCCTTGCTAGGACGGAATCTCCACTAGTCCTGACGAGTCGCCTCGCAAATGCACATTTGCATACAGTGAAAACCAGATAGACATTCGAATATAAGATTCTATCCTACAACGGTTGGACTCAAACAAGAGCTGCGCAATAGAACTAAATCCAACATTCTAAGGCTATTCGGTTCCTACTGCATACAACCTATAGTGCATTCGCTTAACAACCTATCAAGGCTAGCATAAATTCCTATTAGCAAGCAGTAACCATACAGTACAGTGTAACCAACACAAGCAATCTAGCATGCATACTCCTATGATCTAGAAAGCAATAAATACACTAAGTATTGTACCTTTTCCCTTGGCTCCGGCTGACTGTACACACTACGCCCTCGATCACCGTTTCGCAAACGCATTTTCCTTTCTTTTATTTTCCAAAAACTTTAAAGAAAATTTTATAGCCGCAAACTTGAGGTCAAACACACCGAAATGTATTTGACTCGCTCAAGCTGTGCTCTGATACCAAGTTGTAATGTCCCAAAAATTACAATAAATTTTAAATTTTAAAAATAAGCATTTTAATAAATAAAACCTCATTAAACATCCAACACCGTTTCGTTTGCAAACTTAATAATAAATATCCTCGGTAATAATAAACAGCGAAAATTAAAACGTTTAAATAATAATTCTAATCTCATAATCATAATAACTCTTCACGCACGCCAGTGTGTACCCGTCACGCCTTGGAGCCACTAGCACCTGAAACCACATTTATAGGAAAGGGTAAGCACAAAGCTTAGTGAATTCCATCACATGCGCAGATAGCAATTATATACACATCACTCCTATCCGCACATGAGCAACAACACCACAGTTACATAATGCAAGTAAACACATACAAGTAATTATGTACCCAACTCCTCGGTCCCACCGAGTCCTCGGTCCCACCGAGTTCACACAACATTTCCATCCACTTCCTCGGTCCCACCGAGTCCTCGGTCCCACCGAGTCCTCGGTCCCACCGAGTTCCCACAACATTTCTATCCACTTCCTCGGTCCCACCGAGTCCTCGGTCCCACCGAGTTCCCACAACATTTCTATCCACTTCCTCGGTCCCACCGAGTCCTCGGTCTCACCGAGATGTAATGCAACACACGTTTATACTAAGCATTTAACCCAAGCAAATATTACGCACCACAAACAACTAGTTCACACCACAAGTACAGTAGTACATACAAACTACCATAACATGCATACAATTCCTATCTACACAGTGAGAGAACTCACCTCAAAGCAACGTAGGTATTCTCAACAGCAAAACGAGTCGGCCAACACCAACTCACCTTTTTCCACCTAAATAAGTGATATCAAACGTCAAAACGAAGTCCTAGCCAAAGTCACAACTATAAGCTTACACACGAAAAATCCAACTTTTACTCTAAGATTTACTGGTCTGTTCGGGACCTGTTTAGCCCCTCTTAAACTCATCAACCCAGAATTTTTATTCCATAATCTGTTAGTTCTATGTCTTAGGGTTCCAGGGACATATCGTACGCATTCTAACGATTTTCCTACAATTTAATATGAATTTTCTAAAAACGGGACACGAAGCTGTCATGTGCAGACCTGCTGTGAAAACAACCATTTTAAGCCTAGTTAGAGGCCGAACCAGACTTCCGCTAAAACACAAAAAGTGTGCCCGGCACAGAATGTGAACCGTGGGCACCGGATTCGTCTCAAACCGAGCTACGACGAGAAAGTTACGGGCGAAACAAAAACAGGGCAGAATAAGGTTTTCACATAAAATGACGATTTAGCTTTCGATTAAGGTTATACGATTCGGTTTTACGGTTTAGGTAAATAGATTCAGGTTTTAGGTAATCTGGGCTGGACCATTACCAGCACCACCCACTGCCATCTCCGGCAGCGGTGGTCGCCGGCGGCGGCAGCGATGGTGGTGGTTAAATGCCAACGAATTCCGGCGAGACCAACGGAAAATAAACCAACTAACCTATTTCGCCCCTACCTATACTATGCTCGACCTACCGTCCCCATCAACGCACCACGCCACCACCCATCTGGTGGTGCACGGCGGCGGCCACACCGCCGACAGCCACCATGACCGCAAGCGGCGGCGGCGGTGGTTTCTGGGTTAAAGGCGACGAATAAAAACGAGAAAGAAAGAGAGACGATCTTACCTCTATAGTGAGAACGCAGCAGCAACAGACCGGCTTCTTCTTCCACTCTCGTTCTCTCGCTGCTCTCTCTCGCTATCCCCTCTCTCTCGCCGGCGATGAACACATCGGCGCCGACTGTGTGGGTGCTCTCCGGCGGCAGCAGCAAAGAAAACGATGGGGAGGATTTTGGTTGATCGACGGTAGCCGCAAAGGAAGGAAAAGGGAAGTAGGGTTTTTTTTTGTTTGCTTGCGATGGTGATACAAAACGAAAGAGGAGGAGGGGGGGTCGGTCCTATGGGCCGATCCCATGCAAACTCCAATCAAAATGTCCACCTTTAGTCCCTTGAATTCCAACAACTTGCTAACTAATTAAAGTTTCGCCATACTTGAACACTTATGGTCTTTCCTAACAGAACCGGTTACGCTTCGTTAATAAAATTCGCTAAGGAAAAAAAAATATATAAGACAAATAAATAACAAGAAATATCCAAACCGGGACACGGGCTTTACATTTTGATACATACCAATACGGTGGCACCCAAGACTATATCCTCCTAGTGTATACTTGACTTGGTTCGTCCAACAATTTCATTTAGGCCATAAGACACATATATACATGTGAAAGGTGTACATTGCTTGTTTCTCATATATACCATTTCGATGTGGAATCGGGCTTTGCTTGTTTCTCATCTTTGGGATATTTTACGAAAGCGTAATTCGATATGGGTGTCTTGGATATACCATTATGGATTAAGGGATGTTCATTTTTGGAATGCTTCGATCTCTACTAAATCGACGTGGCTTTGGCGGAGATTGCTTGCTTTACGAGATCAGGTTCGGCCTTTCTTTGTACATTTAGTTGGCAATGGTATTGAGACTAATGCATGGGAAGATAAGTGGCTAGAATTTGGTCACTTGTCGGCACATATTCCATATCGGGTTCTTCTTACGGACGGTTTAACGAAACATTCCACGGTATATGATGCGATTCATAGTTTAAATCATGCATGGCCGCAAGAATGGGTCTCTCGATGCAATCGGTTAGCCACGGTGCTTGTTCATCCTTTGTACCCAACGATTAAAGATCGTATCATGTGGAAGAACATCCATAATCACCTTATAGCTTTTTCAGTCTCAGAAGTTTGGCGTACGTTGTTTGGATCGTACCAAAAGGTATTTTGGTACAACTTTTGTTGGTTCACTTATCATATCCCAAAGCACTTGTTTTGTTTATGGCTTGCGTTTCGGAAAAGACTTCCAACTCAAAGACGGATGATGGCATGGCGACAGGATGCTGATCAGATGTTGTGTTCCCTATGCAAAACATGCATGGATGATCATGACCATTTATTTTTTCAATGCCAGTTTTCTTGTCAGGTTTGGTCGAGTATTAAGCAGGATTTGGATGCTAATCTGCAAGACCGATGGGAGCTAATACTCGAAGATATGGCAATTGGAAGATGGAAACCTGGAGATACCCGAAAACGGATCACTTTTGCGGGGGTTGTGTATTTCATTTGGCAAGAACGTAACTCTCGTCTTTTTACGGATAAAAAGAGAAGTCCGGAGCAGATTGTTCATGAAATTCAGAGACTTATTAATCTGAAGCTTGCGGATACGATAGTGGGAGCCGGTTGATTTCGAATACTTGATCCATGAAGCCTCTTTTCAAGCGTCGAAGTAGATTGTGGGTATTTAGAGACATGTGTATCCTGTTTTGTATGATTACTGTTTCCATTACCCTTTGTTTGTTTTGGTTACTAGTTGTTTGGTTTTTTTTGAGTTGTAATACGTTCTGTTTTTTAGTGAAGTTTTCTCCCCCGTTTTGGGCATGTCCTTTATGGTGGGAGTGCTTCTTCTTTGGGAGGGAGTCCCTTGCCACGTAGGTGTATTTTTTCTTTTTTCTTAATATATTTCCAGGAGTGTCGTCTCCTTTCCAAAAAAAGGTGTACATTGCCATTATAGGCAACTTGTGGCTTCAATACCACATATAAAATCAAAGGCTTTTACATAGTATTCCACAATATCAATGATAAAAAAATACCATCTGAAATCGTCAAATTTCGAGCTTCCAGGAGGGAGTTATGATCAAAATACGACAGGTGCGCAAAGCTGTTGAAAAATTCTGAAATGCACCTTTACTCAGAAAAATACTAAGTAAAATTTCTGAGAAGACCACTCAGACCTCTGAGTAAGTCAATCAGATATCTGATCCTTAAAGAAAATTTTTTTTTAAAAAAAATTCTAAGTCTGAAAGTTCTGACTCTTCACGATAAAGTTTTGACTCTTGGAGTCAGAATTCTGATTAAGCTTCGAAAAAATAGTTCTGAACCATCATTTGACTTCTGAATTCAATGACAAACTTCTGAATGGTCTGAATATGATCGATTGCATCTGAATAAATCTGAACCCTCTTGATCAGAAATCTGAATAGCCACAACCACAACTCTCGTACATCTTTGAATAGTTTCTGAACTCCAAATCAGAATTCTGAGTATTGAAGTCAGATTTCTGAATACACACGATCAATTCTGAACAAATTCAATTCTGATTACATTGTATCCGACTCTTGAACTGATCTGTTAGTTTTGTTTACCATCAAACTACATCTGAACTCGCACTCTTTCTGTTTCAATTTAAGAAGAACAACCGCAACTTTCTGTTTTCTGTTTTAGAACTCAACAACGGCTATCTTTTCAACTTTCTTTTATGAACCAGCAGCTTTAATTTTCTGTTTAACTGCAACAAAACAGCAGCAAATTTTCTGGACAGTTCCAACAGCAAAGAACTTGCTGTTTTGACAGCAAACATCATCGATTTTCTGAATTTTCAGCTCCAAACAGCACCAAACTGTTTTGACAGCAAGCAAACAGCACCAAACAGTTTTGACAGCAAGCAAACAGCACCAAACAGCAAGCTATTATGCGCTCACAACACCGAATAAGCTGTCAAATTAAGACTTTCTGAATTTGCTGTTTTGTACGGCTTTCTGTGGACAGCACTAATCTGTTTTGAGCTCTAATAACAACTAACATAACTCTTCCAATCTTCTAAAATCCAGATTCAACAAGAGTAAAATCTGAATTGCCTTTAGTCTCGGATCAGAATTCTGAACATTGAATTTAGAAATCTGAATACTCATGATCGAAATCAGAACTTCTTAGTTGTCTTGTGCAATCTCTTAGCAATCCTCTGAACACAAAAGTAAACTCTTGAAAACTTCAACATCGAATTCACTTTGAAATCCTCCAAATGAAATAAATGCTCACAAACTTGATTTGATGTAGACGAACAAATCGATCTCCTTATATCTTCTTAGAACAAAGATTGCAGAAACTTAAGTTTCTGATTGATCACTTCAGAAAGTTAAGTTTAATCAATCGAAGATCCAAAAATAGTTTCAGATCTGACTTTGAACAATTAACACATCATCAAACTTTTCTCAGACAATTCATCGAGCATTTGGCGTGCAGAAATTGATTAAGAAGTAGATCTAGAACATCATACCTCTTCTTTTGTCCAAGAACCATCAAGATCTATAAAATCTTCTCCAAAACACAAAATCAATCTTCAAGATGTATAACATCACAGAGAATTTACCTTGAATTGTAACATACGAATAAGAACAATCTTGAATCTCTAAATCTTCAAATTAGATCTTGAAAGCTTGAATTGTTGCAAAATTGATCGCATCGAATTAAAATTGATTCGATGTGGCTCTGATACCAATTGTAAGTCCCATAATTGATGCAACAATCAAGAATACTCCATAGAAAGTAGAATAGAGATAGACATGAAGAACAATTTATTGAATGATCTCTATTCATATACTTGAAATATAATGGAGGGAGAAATTGATATACGACTCTCTCAAATCACACTGTGTATTCTCTCAATTGTCTCAAAGTCTCAAATGACAATGTAATACACCTATTTATAGTGTCCAAAATACAAGACATGGGCCCAAGCCCATTTAACTCCCAAAGCCCAAAAGACTAATAAAGCTAATTACAAAACATTTGACTTTCATTGACTTTAAATGAACTTTATAAAACTTTCTATATAATTGGGGCTTTCTAGACCCAACACCATCCATGTGCATAAAGGTCAATACCAAAAGTATGAACATATAATCATCAATAACATCATATTTGACCAAAATCGTAAGTTAGGTCAAAACCCTAATTTTATGAGTATTTTCATGGAGAGACTAAATATTTGCATATCTCTTAAACATTTTACTTTAGCCCCTCATACAACACATAGAACATTTCCATCAAGTAATCCATAAGTTCCCCAAATAAGAAAAACTTGAACATTTAGGTCAAAATGAAAAGTTTATGCCAAAAGATTGAAAAATGAAAGCAAGTAGCCATTTAGTTACATGAATCTATTTTAACAAAGCTTTTAAAACTTACATTGTAGGTTTTTTTGGAGAAAACCTAGAATTTGGCAAAAACTCTAGATTAGAGAAGATGAAGTTGGATCTTGATGCAAGGCTTGAAATCTTGATGTTTTGTAGCTATTAAATGCTTGAACAAGATAGATTTATGACCACAAATATGATCCCAACAATTTTTAGTGAAGAGAGATAAAAGTTGAAAGAAAGGAGTGAGAAAAATGAGAAAGTGATAAAGAAAGCAAAAATTCGGTTTTGCCAAGATCAACAGCGCAGGGCACCTTTTTTTTTACGCCCCTATGAAGTTCACTCGCCCAGATGCCATTGGCTTTGCCTAACTTGATGCAATCTGGCTAGTATTATTTTTTTTAATAAGCCCACGTAATTATTCCATGGATAGACAATTTCACTGCCCATATTTCATTGTTTGCATTCTCAAATCTCAATCTCAATCTCAATCTCAAGTCAAGGCCCCATTTCTTCACCAATTTTAAATCATATTTAATTTAAAAGAAAATCCAAACCAAATTTAGTTCCTAATCAATAAACGAAGCTTTAATCAAATAACACCTAATTCAATTAATATACTAATAAACCCTTTTTAATTAGTAAAATTGCAATCCAAAGAAATTGGTTAATAAGGCTTTTAATTTATTTTAATAAAACTAACACACATAAAAAATTGGAATTTACTTACCAAGAATTTTCCGGGTGTTACAAAATAGGAAGACAAACGTTTGCTTTTAAAAGTGGATATTTATTTTGGGACAAACTAAAATGGTAATGTAGACGCTTATTTTGAGACATAGGGTGTACCGAGGATATGCAATATACTTCCAAGTTCAATTGAATATGAGCATTCAAATAATTTGGGACTTCCATGTTGGTATAGTCCTGCTTGAAACCTTGATCATCTTCTGAAATTGTATCCTTTATGATAATCTGGATGTGTATTTGTTGTAACCTTTTCATAGGTTTGAAGGTTGACTTTTTTCGTTTCAACCCTCATAGAAGTTGCTTTTAGTAGATGTTATATGTTTCACAAGTTAAAAGTTGGCGTTCTTATCGTGTTGTTAGCACTTGTTGATCAAACAATATGCCTCATAATAGATATATGTTATCATTTGGCAAGGAATTGTAAATGCAAACTATAACACCCTAAAATAGATGTAAATTTAAACCTGAAAAATAACGTAAAATTGGCATCTATATAAATGGAATCACCCAAAAAGGGGAAATAGAAGAGTGTTTACAATTCAACAAATTGAATCATAATTGACAACCTACTAATCCAAACTATTTACGACTAGATTACAAATGGTTGTCATCACAATCACCCAAAAGAATTCTATCCAAAGTTGTACGCCAAAATGTCAAAAAATGATTATCTCCAAAAGTTGCTACTTATTAGCAAATCACTCTTTCCTCAAGGCTTAGAAGTCCTTCACATGTCATTTAAGAAAGAGTGTTAGGGTGCGTTTGGTTCGCAGAATGATTTCTGTAGAAATGGAATCTGTCAAAGGAATTAGAATCTGGAAGGAATTGGAATGGAATGTTATCAGGTTTGACCAACTGTTTGGTTGACAGGAAATGGAATGGAATCTTGAAATCTGTTTGTTTGGTTTATAATGGAATCGGAATGGAATTATGCAAAATGGCAAAAATACCCTTTCTTTGATATATTGCTATTATCTTTTTAAGTACAAATAATAATAATAATAATAATAATAATAATAATAATAATAATAAGATTAAGATTAACATTTAAATTTTTGGTAATTAAATTAGAATACAAACCGTCTCTTTTTTAATTTTGGTATTACTCTCTTTTTTAATTTTGGTAATAAGTTAGCATTAATTTCAATTTTATTGTATAAGGAAAACCCTTTCTTCTTCATAAACCCATCCGTAACACCATTTTTTTTTAAAACCCTTCTTCTTCATCAAAGAAAACCCTTCTTCTTCATCAACACCATCGGTAACACCATTTTTAAAGAAAACTCTTCTTCTACATCAAAGAAAACCCTTCTTCTTCTTCAATTTTTAAAAAAAACCTTCTTCTTCATCAACACCATCGGTAACACCATTTTTTAAGAAAATCCTTCCCCATTATGAACCGATTACGAACCTGAAATCTGAAATCGAGTGAGCAGGGGTCTGTGGCCTGGGGTGACGCTAACAACCGATTATGAACCGACTAAGAACCGAAGTGAGGAGGGCTGTGGTATTGTGAACGAGAGGGAGTATGGCACTGCTGTGAAATCAAGAGATGGGGGCACTGTTGTGAAATCGAGAGATGGGGGAGATGACTGTTGTAGTGAATGTCGACAGAAAAAGGAGTTCCATCTGAGTTGCAAAAGGGTTTTTGGTTTAAGGGTATTTTTGTCATTTTCAATATATTGGGTGGAATGGATTTCAATTCCATCACATTTGGTAAGGAATGGTGAATTCCTGATTTAGGGGGAATTCATGGAATTCAATTCCATTCCATGAAGAACCAAACATCATAATGGAATTTGGTCAATGGAATTGACTATTCCAATTCCACCCAATTTCGTCGGAATCCGCGAACCAAACGCACCCTTAGGCTTTACGCCTACTGAAAACAAACATTTATAAATAAATAATGCATAAGTAACACGGTAAGAGTTTTTCGAAGTTACAATGTAAAGTTCATTTCCACATAATTCACATAGGAACCATACAGTCCAAAATCATCTTGTGATGACGGGGGAGACCCGATTTCCAAGGATTGTAGCGGAACATAAACGTAAACTACATTCCAAGTTATAGAGCTCATACTAGGATCAATGGCCATGAGCTCTCTGACTCGCAATATGAAAGTGGATATGGCCCCCCGGTGATTCTAGTCATACTCATTTACTAGATTATATTTACGGTCAATGGTTAGTATCCAACTCTACATAACCATACCAAGTTGCCCTCGATGATCCAATGTCTCAACTAGTTACAAACGGGAATCATCTCAATTCAAATAAGCCGACTCCTATACCTATAGATTCATTACTATTAGTCTAAGGCTCGTCACATTCACATTGTGACAAAACTATAATCATACATAATTCTCAAATTATCAAACATTTCCATGAGTTGTTTTTCTTACATAAACAACATCGTATGAAACTAAATCCATATAAAGGTCTAACAAATGACCATTTCCGTTTCCAACATAGTATGTTCATAAGATAGGTTTTCCAATGATTAATAATACTTTGAGATAACCTTAGACTAAGCAAGCAATGTTTCTTTCCAAAACCCACTTTTACCAAATAAGTCTCCCAATATAATAAAAATCATAAATATTACCAAAATGGATTATTCAAGTGTTCAACCACAAATATGCATATAAATTTCATTTAATCGTATCTAACATAAAACCCTTCATTTTTCCCTATAATGGTAAAAACCCTGAACTTCTCATAATAATCAAGTTAGGTCAAAATTCATCAAATGAGAAAATGTGGTTAGGAGAAGTTTAAGAGATCAAAATACAAGGTTTTGACATATGTATAAAGTTTAAAAGAGTAGGATGAAGTCACCTTACTTGGTTTTTAGTTCCAAACCTTAAACCAAAGAAAACCTAGAAGATGCATGAGGTTTCTTGAAGCTTTAACTAGCCTTGGGGTTCTTCACACTAGATGTTAAACAAACCCTAGAGATGAACATTAAATGTTCACGGTTGGTTTCAAGAAGGATTAAATGAAGTTAGACAGAAGGGAGGAGAGGAGTATCTTAGTATGCAGAGAATGACGGATGCCGAGTCCATCAAATAATAAGTTTCAACTATCGGCTAATTACAACCAAAATTGTAATAGCGGTAAGTCGAGTTGAATCGACAGGGGCTCGGTTTTAACTTATTATTGCCAAATAATTCAAGTACAAGAACAAATTATAAAAGTAAATACGAAGTGGGGTGGGGGGGTTGGATTGGTATAATTAGACTAAACATGTGATTAAAAACTAATTATAAACGATCAAATAAAACCCAACATTAGTTCGATTTAGATTATGATGTTGGTACCTATCATTGATTCAAAAAACGTAAGCATAAGAAACAAACCCAAGTTGAGTATGGTCGTTAATAAGCTCTAACGACCTCTATGTTTCCTTAATTTTACACCGGTTGAAATAGGCTCTTCAACCGGATCTTAATTACAAATAAGATTTTGAATAAGCTTTCAAACTCTTTGGTGTTATAAGCTTTATCGAACTAGAAATACATCAACCTAAAGCCATAAGCTCGTAAGCTCAGCTTATAATTGCTTTGAACACAAGATTTCAAGAATTCAATTCGGAAACCTTCTTGAGACCGAACGAAATCAATTGTTATTTTGTCAAATTTCCAAGACAATTACGTATCTAGGTTTTGACTAATAATCTTCAAGAAGAGATTCAACCAATTGATGAGACCAATTGAAACTCAAATGAAATTCATATTGAAAATAGAAATCAAGCAAATAGGTTTGTCCCAAACGCTTACAATGGAATCTCAAAGTGCGAATCATCAAAATCGAACCAAACTAATGCTGGAATGAAAAGATTTAGCCACACATAGCTAAACCTAAGTTACCAATTCGAAATAGGATCAAGTATTTACCGAAATTGATGAGAAATCTCTCCAATCCTTCCTTTACTTGTTGCTGAGTTTTTCTCCTACACGTCAAAAATCGATTCCCCCTCTATAATGGCGGTTCCACCTCGTTTTTATATGAGAAAATCAGAAGAGACCGCTCCAAAAACAAGAGAGACAAGTTCGGTCCCTCAAAACAACCGCACACAGGTTTTCCTGGCGGGTTTAACCACGTGAACATGTCACCCACTCTAACCAGTGTCTCCGGCTGGTTTTGCAGCGGGTTTACCCACGATGAAGGTTGTACGACGTTTATCTTCTGATCGAACCTGCTGCCCTTCGAACGTGCCTCTTTCCCCCGACCTGGACTATTTTTTTACCCTGGGCTGGATTGTTTCTTGATGGGTTGCGAGTTGGGCCCTTTTTATTTTCTTTTGTTTCTTTCGTTGCTGTTGCCAACAAAGTAGGAACCAAATGTAAGGGGGCATTTGGTTCGCAGAATGTTTTTGGATGGAATAGAATCTGTCAAAGGAATTTGACTTTGAAGGAATTGGAATGGAATGTTGTCAGGTTTGACCAGCTGTTTGGTTGACAGAATTGGAATGGAATCTGTTAAAAGAATTAGAATCTGTCTGTTTGGTTCACAGAATGTAGCTTTGGAATTGGAATGAAATTTGGGTAAATGACCAAAATACCCTTTTGTTAATTTTAATTTTTTTAAACATCTTTCATGTTTTCGGTTTGATCATCTTTCTGGTTTATTCATTGGTTTATTCATCTATCATTATCAGACATGGTTTTGTACAAATCGAAAGAACAAACCGAAATCATGTACAAATCGAAAGCAGAAACCGAAACAACCAGATGCTAAAATCGAAAGAACAAATCGAAATCATGTACAAATCGAAAGAACAAACTGAAACAACCAGATGCTAAAATTGAAACAACAAATCGAAATCATGTACAAATCAGAAAGAACAAACTGAAACAACCAGATGCTAAAATCAAAACAACAATCGAAACAACCAGATGCTAAAATCGAAAGATATGTTACCAGAAGATGAAATCGAACGATATGCTAAAATCGAAACAACCAGAAGATAAAGGAGAAATCGAAAGCAACTATCGTAAGCACAAATCAGTCGAGAAAGATAGGTTACCAGATCGTGGAAGTGCAATGGCTGTGGAGAACGTCCTTTGCGATGGAGAAGAAAACGAGAGATAGGTGAGATTGTGGGTGTATCGGCTGAAAATAATAAAACTAGGGCAAGGGGTAATTTTGGCATTATGAAAATGTTGAATTCCATTCCTTCAAAATACCTTGTTCATGTGAAGGAATGAAAATTGCCAATTTCATGGAATTCATTGGAATGTTTTGAATTCCTTTTGTACAAAAGATTGAACCAAACACTGGAATGGAATCTGGTCAAAGGAATCTGACATTCCAATTCCACCAGATTCCACCAGAATCTGTGAACCAAACGGCACCTAAAACTCTTTTTTCCTTTTTTTCTTTCCATGTTAAATGTCCACACACAACCAAATCAATTCCAATTAAAATGAGTATTTAATCAACCAATTAACATCAATCTTAAGGTTTGATTTAACATAAAAGAATATATAAAATTGACACTTAACAAACTCCCCCACACTTAGATCATTGTCCGTACCAATGACTTCGGCCAGCATGTATTGATAAAAATGGTCCAAATGAGAAAATCAACACATATAGCATAACATGAACTCAAGATTTTCACTTTAGCATCAATTACAGTGTATACACAAACAATAAGACACAAGCTAATCTCAAGAACTCTCACGAATAGGAAATTAGAACAACACTCAATTCGCTTTTGGGTTAAAATGTATCGCTCAAACCTTCGATACACTAGAATGTGCCTACCATAAGCTTGAAAAGTCTCTCACCCTCGACTACTCGGATAAAATACATGCACATAAATCAAAAGGGCTTTTATAGGTGTAATGTAAAATAAACGCTATGGGTAATGTAGGGATGCATTTTTGGGGAAAATAACTAACGACCGTACGCCAAATGGGGAACTCGATTGACTCATGAAAATTTGTCTCCACAGGGGATTTTAATATCTATCTTTGAAGTACATTTCCCTTTTGATGATATGGGTTAGGGATTAATCGCTTATAATTAACCTTATCATAATTTTTCCTCGTCTTATTTTATTTCTTTCTCGATGACACATTTCCTTTTTTTTCTAATAGATTTTTCTTCTTTTTGATCGTTTTTCATGCTTCCTCATCTTTCCCAACATACAAGTTCTACTTTTGAGCACAAACGGATACCGAGATCACTCCATTGGTGATTGGTCGGGTAAGTCGTGCTTGGATTGGTTCATGATATGGGTGACAAACGAAAATAGGCTAAGGCTCAAAGTTGTGTGCAAAAAGGATCATTATGACACAAAGGGTAGGCTTAAGGCTAATGGGTTAAGAAAATGAGCAAACGATGGCCTTTATCATATTTAATAGCATACTTATTTTCTTTCTAGGAAGGAAGTGTCATATATATTTTTTTTTTCATTTATTATTCGGGGGTTGGATAACTGTATACACGAGGGTACATTAGCCTTCTGGGAATTGGCAACATTGACACATAGTCAAGAAAACGCCTTAACTAGTAAGCAAGAAAAGGGCTGCCAGTAATAGTCACGCCACAACTGACTGTGTAGCCTTCTACCACGGAATACAGGACAAGATTGATGGAGGCTTGCATAAATATCATGTAGTCTTAAGGAGAGACAAATCAAGTTCTAGAAGCACATGTCTAGGCACGGCGTAGTCACACAAGAAATGAAGTTGAGACTAATATCAAGTGTTTAGTCTAATAGGCTCAAAGTCTTACGGTGTTAAAGTTGTTCAAGAGATTAGCAAAAATCTAACTTTAACCGGTATACTACCACTAGTCAACTCTAAGCACTATCAATCAACTCAATCATGCTATACATGCATCCAAACTCATCGTCATCAACAATTTAAGGTATAAAAACATGCTAACACGTTGTCGAAACGGACAAAAATCTACATTTAAGCACAAAATTCTTGCAAAACATTGTAAAATTTTACCCTTAAAAAACATTTATCTATCCGAACCACGCCAAATCATGCAAATTCAAAACTTACATCCCACGCCCACACTTAGACCATACATTGTCCTTAATGTATTCAATAAAGTAAAGGACATTCAAAGAAATAAAAGAATGAGGGGAAATAGTAAAACTCTCATGATTTTGTGAATAGTCCTCTAATGTATGGGTCAGTGAAGGTAGATACGTCCTCTTAGCTCCAAATTACGTGGTGAAACCTGAGAATAACCAACGGAAATGCAAGAGTGAAAGAGGAGAATCTAGCGAAACTAAGACTGATACGAAAAACGATAAAACGCAAAAAATTGGAAATCCATGGATTGCCTCCCGTGCAACGCCTTTCTTTAATGTCTTTGGCTAGACGCCTGAGGTGATCCTCCCTCCGTCACCTCCACCTTGAAAACCTCGACATCAAGAGGTTTGAACCCTTTATAAAATGGCTTTAAACGATGGCCATTAACTTTGAACACTTGTCCCGTTTTCTCACTTTTGATCTCTATTGCACCATGACTAAAAACATTAGTAACAACAAAAGGTCCCACCCACCGGGACCTAAGATTTCGGGGAAATAACTTGAGACGAGAGTGAAAAAATAAGACCTTTTGACCTAGAACAAATGTTTTACGAGAAGACATTTTGTCATGAAAAACTTTAGTCTTTTCTTATATAAATGACTACTCTAATACGAATCATTGTGTATCACTTCCAATTCTTGGAGTTGGAGTTTTCGATGATTATTGGCTTTATCAATGTCTAAATTGAAAATTTTCACGGCCCAAAAGGCTTATGTTCCAACTCAACGGGAAGATGACAAGTTTTCCCGTAAACTAAGCGAAAAGGGGACATACCTATCGGGGATTTGTAGGCGGTCCGGTAGGCCCACAATGTATCATTGAGCCTCTAGCTCCAATCTTTCCTACACGGATTTACCATTTTTCTAAAACTTGTTTGATGTCCCGATTTGACACCTCCGCTTGCCCATTTGTTTGTGGATGGTAGGCGGTGGATATTCGGTGCTTTACACCATACTTTTTGAACAACGTGGTCATCACTCCATTGAAAAAATGGGTGCCCCGATCGCTTATCTCCACCTTTGGGACTCTATATCTGCATAAAATCTTATCCTTCACAAAATCTTAAACATCTTTACCACTGTCAGTCCTTGTCGCTTTCACCTCTACCCATTTAGAGAAGTAATCGACAACAAGTAAGATGTAATAAAACCCAAAAAGAACATGGGAAAGGGCCCACAAAATCAATGCCCCAAACGTTAAAAATCTCCTAAGCATGAACGGGGGTCAAAGGCATTTGATCCCTACCGCTAAGATTTCCGGTGTGTTGGCAACGAGGACAAGCTTTAAAAACATATATGTGTCTCGATGAATATGTGGCCAAAATAGGTCACTCTCGAGAACCTTACGAGATGTCGTTGTTGGGCCAAAATAGACACCACATGCATGAGAATGACAAAATTCTAAAATAGAGGTTACCTCATTATCACTTACACATCCTCAGATGATTTGATTTGCCACAAATAAGGATTATCCCACATGTAGTATTTGGAGTCACTCTTTATCTTGTCTCTCTTCGATCTCGGTAGCTCCTTAGGTGTGGTCCCAGTGACTAAATAGTTGACTATGTCGGCGTACCAATGAATCGCGGTCTTCACCTTGAAAAGATGTCTATACTGGAACTTATCATCTAATGGTAATGGATCTTCCTTGGAAACAATCCGACTCAAGTGTCCACCACTAAATTTTATGTTCCACTTATGTCTCTAATTTCCAAGTTAAATTCTCGGAGCAACCAAACCCATCGGATGAGCCTTGGCTTGGCATCCTTCTCGTCATCATCAAATACCGCAACGCCGCACGATATTTAAAAACAATAACTTTAGTACCCAAGAGATATTGACAAAAAATTTCCAAAGCAAAGACAAGCGCAAGCAATTCCTTCTCCAGGGTGGAGTAGTTTGCTTGCGCGCTATCGAGGGTCCTCGAGGCATAATAAATAACATGTGGGTACCTTCCAACCCTTTTCTCGAGTACCGCTCCAATAGCGTAATTGCTTGCATTACACATAATCTCAAAAGGAAGGTCCCAATTAGGTGGTTTCATGATTGGGGCAGATGTGAGCATCTCCTTAAGTCTATCAAAAGCTTCCTAGCACTTCTCGTCACACTTGAACTCCACATCCTTTTGAAGTAGACTGCACATCGGTGGGGTAATGCATGATAAATCCTTGATGAAGAGCTTATAGAAACCTGCATGACCCAAAAATGACTCGACTTCCCTCACCCAAGTGGGGTAGGGTAAGCTTTTAATCACATCTATTTTGGCTTTATCTACTGTTTATCCAAACCCTCAGTGATTTGATAATGACTCTGTGAAACACTTAGTGAAAATTGTAAGTAGACAATATGTATTAATGTTTTGTCATCAAAGAAAATATACTAAGTCTGTTTAGTGTCGTTGATGAAAAACATACGCTTTAATTTACTCATTCAGCGAACACTGTTCATCAGTGAGCCCTGAGCCTGTTCAGTCTCACTGATGATCGCTGATAGTTTAAGTTGTTTACTTATGATCCCTGAAGACAAGATTCACGTCAACCATGTTCTATGCTGAAGTCGAAGATCAAGCCAAAGAACCAATGACTAATTCTAGTAGTGACCTGATGCGGATATCAGTGAAGCCAAGACTTGTCCACTCAACGTGAAGTTTCAAGTAAAAGACTTCAGCGAACGCTGAACTTTATTATTCGCTGATAAAGAATCATTCAGCGAACGCTAATCATGAAGCCTCCTCTACAAGCAACTTTTGTCTTATCCCCTTGCACGCCTCTGTACGATTTTGTCAGAACGGACATCCCTTTTGTCCAGAATCGTACAACCAACTCTAATCTTACAATGTTCATCATGCGGCCACTAGGTTGTCTACTGAAGTCAAAACATGCAACCAACCAGAGGCTGCCACGTGTAAAGGTGTACTGTTGTGCATTAAATGCATGCGGTATATAAAGGAAACCCTACTTCATTTGTGAAGTGCTCGTCCATTCCTTCTCTCGCTGAACTTACTGTGTGAAAGAATACTCTCCTTAGTGTTCTTGATTTTCTTAATCTCTATTTCTAGTGCAAGAAATCTTAGTGTTCTCATAGTTTGTTTAGATTAGGTTTATTCCTTAATCTTGTTCCGCAACAAACTGTAAATTGTTTGATATATATCAATAAAAATTTTAGAAAGATAAAAATCATGTGTTTGTATTCAACCCCCCCTTCTACAAACTTGTATAACCCCTTTGGGACCAACAAGTGGTATCAGAGTGGTTTGTTTAATCTAATAAACAAGATCTTGCTTATACTAATCTATTTTCTCTTCCTTGCTATTTTTCATAATGGCTAACCCCACAAACACAAACTATATCGATAATGGTTCTCTTGCAAAACCCCCTAGATTCTCCAAAGATAACTTCAATCTCTGAAGAATAGGATGATGCTCTAGTGAGTTCTCAATCGCAAGGTCCTACCCGAGTTACAGAAAGTTGTTGTCGGCAAAGAAGTCTTACCAAGGATAGCCACGGCGTCCCTTTGATCCGTTGAGCGAGAGCCCTTCCACACGGGACTCCCGGATCACTATGGCCGACTTTCGTCTCTGTTCGACCAGTCGGTCTCACAGTCAGGCAGGCTAAGGTGTAGATCTCACTATACCTCACTATATCAAAAATGGACCATATGTCCCTTTCATGATTGACCCTGTTGTTCCTGCCACTGCTACTAGAGCTGCTATTCCTGAACGAATCATCCCCAGGGAAGTCGCTCATTGGACTGATGAGGACAAGAAGAAGGTGGCCATCGATACTAAGGCCAGATCCATCCTCTCTATGGCTATTCCTGATGAAGTCTACCACTCCGTCATGAATCTGAAGAGTTCTAAAGCCATGTGGGACACTATATGTGTTCAATATGAAGGTACTTCTGAAGTCTAGGATTCGAGAAAGATCAATCTGGTAAGACAGTATGAAAGTTTCATTTGTGGTAAGAATGAAACTCTTTCTGAAGTACATCAACGGTTTAACTGTTTAATTATTGACTTAAAAACTGTTGGTAAGGAATATTCTAACTTTGAGATCCTGACAAAGTTTCTGGAAAGTCTTCCTGAAAGTTGGGACAGTTATTCTATGTGTCTTAAACTCTCAAAGGATCTGAAATCAATGACCCTTTCTACCTTATATGGCACTATGCTCAATCACGAGCAGTCGTGTCATCTTAAGAAGAATCTTGTAAAAGATTCCAAAAGCACACCTGTTGCTTTACTCTCTTCAGAATTGGTGCCCACTCAGCGTTCTACTGTCACAATCACTGAGTTGGAATCTAACTCTGATGAATCATCTGAAGCTGATCCTTCAGAACTAGATGAGTCACTGGCCCTCCTGACTAATTCTTTCAGGAGATTCGCCAGAAAGAGTAACTTCGGAAGAAATAAACCTCTTTCCCTCACTGATAAGCCAAAATCTTCAACCCCTGTAGATAAGGCAACTGCCACTTGCTATAACTGTGAAAAGATAGGTCACTTTGCTAGTGAGTGCAGGTCAAAGAAAGTCTTCAAACCCTCATCTTCTTCCTACAAGAAATCCTCTAACCCCAGGGCTAGAGATGACAAATACCAGAAGCTGAAAGAAAAATATCAAAAGCTGAAAAGCTACAAAAAGAAAGGCAACAGCATGATCGCTGAAAATCATGATTGGGCTGCTTATGATGAAGAATCATCCGACTCTGATGATGATGAGGCCAATCTCTGCCTCATGGCCCAAATTGAAGAAGAGGAAGAAAAAGCTGAAATTCCCTCTACTTCTACCTCCACTTCTCAGGTATCAAATCTCTCCACTGATACTTCTACCTCAGCTGATAATGGCGCTGATAGACGACGAACCGTAGATCTTTTGACTATTGATTTATATGATGTCATGAATGGCAAGACCAAAGCTGAAAAGCAAATTATTGATCTCGCTGAACAGCTTAAAAATTGTCATATGCAAATTCAAAAGCTTTCTAAAATAGAAGAAAATCTGAAAGATCAGGTCTGTATAAATCAAATCATTAGTATTGAGCGAGAAGAAGCTATCGCTGCATTAAAAGCTGAAAAAGATACTGTTGAAGGATGGTGTAAATCCTCAACAACGATCACTGAGATAATTCGTTCTCAAGATCCCCTGAGTGATAAAAGTGGTCTTGGTTATAAAGTTGATGCTATAGAACCAACCATTGATCGTTCCATGCTTAAGTTTGGAATGTTTGTGTCTTCTATCCCTGACACATATTTGTCTCAGTGTTCCTCTTCTAAAACTCCCATTCCTGAGGAAAAACCTACCTTAATCTCTAAAGGTAAAGGTAAAGAAAAAGTTTTTAATCAAAAACCTCAGAAGGGTACCTTTGTACCTAAGCTGAATGTTTCTAAACCTTCAGTGAATCATTCCTCTACGTCTAAGACCAAGATCCCTGGATTTATTCAGCGATCTACTCCTTAACTGAAAGTGGATGTAATTGGTAAGAAATCCGAAGATTTGGTAGTTCCTCCAATTTCCAATGCCAAAGGTATACTTGGTGCTGGCCCTGCCCACTTAAAAATTTCGGCTAAGCATGCAAATGGTCCTAAAGCTACTTTTAGCTATAGGAAATGTTATCACTATGGACTTACCGATCATATTGCCATTAAGTGCCCTACAACCACCAAAGCTGAAAAGTTAGCTAAGGTGAAGATCACTGCCCCCAAGGCAAAGAAGACCAATCCTGGTAAATCAGGTTAAGGTGAAAACAACCACTGAGGTTAAGAAATTAACCAAAGTGAAGACTGTCACTGAAGCTGAATCTTCAAATGCTGGGAAGATTGCTGAACCTTCAACTTCCACAACCACCACTGAGAAATGTGGACCCATGGTAATATGGGTGCCCAAATCAAACTAATTTTCCTTTGTTTGCAGGTCCGAAAGGGTATCCGGTATCTCGATAGCGGATGCTCTAGACACATGACTGGCAAAAAGAACCTGCTCACTGAATATAAGGAAGAAAAAGGTCCCTCTGTGATCTTTAGTGGGAACGGAAAAGGATATACCCGATGGTTTGGTGTACTCTCTAATAGTACAACAACCTTCAGAAGAGTCGCATATGTCGAAGGGCTGAAGCATAATCTTTTGAGCATCAGTCAGCTATGTGACAAGGATTGCAAAGTGTGCTTCACTAAGGAATCCTGCTTTGTCACTGACAAAAAGGAGAAAGTCGCCCTCAGCGGATACCGTTTGGAAAATGTTTATGTTATAAACATGGACTCGACAACCACTGAGAATTCCTGTTTCTTCTCCAAGGCCTAATCCGATGTCAACTGGCTATGGCATAAGAGGCTCTCTCATCTCAACTTTAAGACACTGAATACTCTTTCTTCAAAAGAGTTGGTTACTGGTCTTCCTCAACATTCATACGCTAAGGAATCTCTATGTTCAGCGTGTGAAAAAGGGAAACAAACCAAAGCTAGCTTCAAGTCAAAGCAAGTTTCCTCAGTGTCATCTCCACTTCAACTTCTCCACATGGATTTGTTTGGCCCTGTCAATGTTCAATCCATCGCTGGAAAGAAATATACCCTAGTCATCGTGGACGAATTCTCTCGCTACACCTGGGTTATGTTTCTCCGTGCTAAGAGTGACACCTCAGAAGAACTGATGTCTTTTGTCAGGAAAATGGAAGTCCTGAATAACCTCACTGTTCACTCAATAAGAAGTGATCATGGGACTGAATTCCAAAATAGTTCCCTTGAAAACTTCTTTGAAAGTAAGGGTATTTCTCACAACTTTTCTTCAGTGAGAACACCGCCACAAAATGGAGTCGCTGAAAGAAGAAATCGAACGATCATCGAAGTTGCTCATTTAATGCTCAGTGATTCTCATCTACCTACTCAATTCCGGGCAGAAGCTGTCAACACTGCTTGTTTTACTCAAAACAGGTCGCTGATTCTCAAAAGACTCAAGAAAACAGCCTACGAACTTTTCCATGGGAGAAAGCCTTCAATTAGCTTTCTTCACATCTTTGGATGTCAGTGTTTCATACTAAACAACAGAGATGCCCTTGAAAAGTTTGATCCCAAGGCTGATGATGGAATATTTCTTGAATACTCCTTAGTCTCCAAAGCCTTTAGAGTCTTCAATCGTAGAAGACAAACTGTAAAAGAAACAATCCACGTCACTTTTGACGAATCCCGTTCAGCGTACTCAAGACCTTCTGCTGATACTGAAGAACGCAATCAATGGATGTTTCTCATCTTGGGGACTCGGAAAGTATTCCCAATCCTCAGGTCAACATCCCTACCGCTGATGATGATGATCCTACTATCATCCCAAGCATGCAGACAAGTGAAGCTGAATCGTCATGGGTTTCAGCTGTTCCTCTCAACACTACGCCTGCTTCTGAACCATCTACCTCAGATATCCCATCTACTTCTCAGCAATCAGTGGATGAAATGACATCTGAACCTCTTCCTCTTTTGCCTGAAGTTGTTGAAGCCTCTTCTTCAGCTCCTCCAGAAGTTCAAATTGAGTCAGTGAATCATGCTCCAGCTCAGCAATGGACTATCAATCACCACATTGATCAGATTCTTGGTGATCCAAAAGCTGGTGTTCAGACTCGACGAGGTTCATGTAATATTTGTTTATTTGTTAACTTTATTTCTCTGATTGAACCAAAGAAAACAGATGATGCCCTCAGAGATCCAAACTGGGTCAGCGCTATGTAAGAAGAGCTGACAGAATTTGAAAGAAACAAATTTTGGAAACTCGTTCCAAGACCATCTGACAAGTCAGTGATAGGCACTAAATGGGTCTATCGAAACAAGTTGGATGAACATGGAACTGTAACCACCAACAAGGCTCGTCTTATTGCTCAGGGATACAGACAAGAGGAAGGCATAGACTACGACGAAGCCTTTGCCCCAGTAGCAAGACTGGAAGCTATTCGTCTATTCTTAGCTTACGTTGTTCACAGATACTTCAAAGTATATCAGATGGATGTGAAATCAACATTTCTTAACGGAAGGCTGAATAAAGAAGTCTATGTTGAGCAACCTCCGGGATTCACTGATCCTAAGCATCCAGGTTATGTATATAACCTAGATAAGGCACTCTATGGCTTAAATCAAGCTCCTCGTGCATGGTATGCCACTCTCTCTACTTATCTCCATATTGAAAAATTTGAGCATGGTAAAATCGACAAAACTCTATTTTTCAGGAAAGTAAAAGGTCATATCATTCTTGTTTAAATATATGTCGATGATATTATATTTGGTTCTACTAACCCTGACTTATGTACTCGTTTCGCTGAAAAAATGAAAGCTGAATATAAAATGAGTATGATGGGTGAACTAACATATTTTCTTGGTCTTCAAATCAAGCTGAATGAAAAAGGTACTTTCATTCACCAAGTTAAGTATGTTAAAGATATGCTGAAAAAGTTTGATTTAACTCAAAGCTCAGCTATGAAAACCCCAATGGCACCGTTGCTGGCACTAAACAAGGATCCTTCAGGAAAACCTGTTAATGTCACAGCGTACCATGGGATGATCGGCTCTCTTCTGTATCTTATAGCCAGCCGTCCTGATATTATGTATGCAACTTGTTTGTGTGCACGGTATCAATCTGAACCTAAGGAATCTCATTTGATCGCTGTAAAGCGTATTTTTAGATACCTTAAAGGTACTACTAACCTAGGTCTTTAGTATCCCAAAGACTCATGGTTTGATCTAATCGCCTATTCAGATAGTGATTTTGCACGATGCAAATTGGATAGGAAAAGCACCACAGGAGGCTGTCAGCTCCTGGGTGGAAAGCTGGTGCGTTGGACAAGTAAAAAGCAAAATTCAGTGTCCACCTCAACCGCTGAAACTGAGTACGTAGCTGCTGGAAGTTGTTGTTCTCAAGTCTTATAGATGAAAAATCAACTATTGGACTATGACCTTCAGCTCTCCAAAATTCCAATCTATTGCGACAGCACCAGTGCCATCGCTATAGCAAACAATCCAGTGCTACACTCAAAGACCAAACACATCGAGATTAAGTATCATTTTATCAGAGATCATGGATGAATGGTGATATAGAACTTCACTTTATCCCAACTGGCTTTCAGTTAGCTGATCTGTTCACCAAACCCCTTGATGAGATAAGATTCAACTTTCTTATCAGCGAGCTTGGAATGCTAAACCTGGAAGAGTAAAATCTTCAGTGGTTAACATTAGATCAGTGATAAAATAAACGTGTGTATTCCTATTAATCATCTAATCTCTGAAAAAAATTGATTCGCTGATATCAAGGTATGTTTTCTCTCTTAATCGCTGACGTTCGCCTCAGCATGCAAGATTTCAAAATAAATTACATCGCTGAATATCTCTTCCTTTCAGTGATTCTTTTGAAACTCTTAAATCTCACTGATATTTCTAATCAGTGCTTCTTATTTTTTAAATGTCCCTGAGCTTTTCAAAACCCTCAGCGATACCTTAAAATATGAAATGACGTTTGTGCCGTCATCACAACAGATAAACCATGGCACGCCTTTTCGTCTGACACACTCGCCCGTTTCGTTTTCTTGTCCAATAAGATTTAAGGGACGTGCCACGTGCCATCATGAAAAATGTTAGTGCTGAAAATGTATGTTGTATCCAAGTAGAGGGACTCAAAATGTAAATTACTAGTCTAAGTATAAATAGCTTAGATTAGTTCATTGTTTCAAAACTTTGCACTTTTAGACATCAAGGAATTCATATTTTCTCTCTACATTGTGTAATCATTACTTTGAAGATTAATGAGAGATGACATGATTGCAGCTTGATCTATTGATTGTTTACTTGTTTTTGGGATCACAAGTTGTATCAGAGCAAGCAGATTCAGCAAATTTGAAGATTTTTTTTGAGAAAATGGGCATTTTTTGAGTATTTCGGACTAGTGATCGATTTGGGGATGTTAGGATGTTTTGATTGATGTTTTTGGTATAATAGTGTTCGATTTGTTATTCTGGACAAATTCGTGCAAGAAAATAGATCTAAAAATCATGATTTGATTGATTTTTAGTGAGTTTTAGTGTTTTAGAAAAAGGCTATTGTTTTGGATCGAAAAGTGATTTTCCAGTGTGTTCTTGGTACTACGATCTGAACAAAAAGTGTTCAGAGTGTGTTCGCGAAGGTATCCGCAAAGTTTCAGATTGATTGGTAAAGGTTTGAGTGAATTTGGGGACTTAGAATGTTTTGGGTTCGACATTCATAACTGTCGTACAATACACATCTGCATATATTCATAACTATCGTACGATTCATATCTGCAAAAGTTCATAACTGTCGTACACAACTGATATTCAAAGTTGTCGTATGAAATTTGATCGACAGTTACTGTTCACTGATTCAAGTCGTATAAGACTTGTCCGACAGTTACTGTTCACTGATTCTGTTAGAGCAGGTTTTAATAGTTGATTTAAAGTTAAAGGGTTGTTTTGTAATAGTTTATTTTGAGCCTTTTAGTGAACGGGCCGTGGGCTTGTTAACCACGGGCCCATTGTATTTAATGTTGATTAGCTTGGAAAAACAAGCTAATCATCTCTTTTAGCTTTCAACTCTTATTGTAATATTCTCTCTGAAAGATTAATGAAAGGGATGACCAGTTGAAATCATATTACTTATTGCATATCATATTCGATTTTTGTATTGTTGCACGGATCTGGATTCTACAATTGGTATCAGAGCAGACAGATGGATTCGATTCAAATCTTCATTCATCGATTTCTGGTTAGTTTGACTTTTACACGTCTGACCATTCTTGAATTCTTGAAAGTTTGATTCGGTCGAAATTGATAGTTTCTGTTTATTGGGTTGTGTTAGAATCATTATTATAAGTGTTTCTGCAAATTTCACATCCTAATTCGTTCGTTTGGTTGGTTAATTTTGCAAATTAAGTTCAAAGCTTTTGGTAGTGTTCTTCAACAAAAATCGAATTTTTACCATCAAAACGTGTTCTTTTTGCTTAGAAATCGATTGGGTTAGTGTTATTTTGTGTTTGGCATTGTTACTAACCTTCCAGGATCGATTTTGGGCAACCCTGATAAAAAATTCGATCGAATTGAGAAAACAGCCGACTTGTCCGGACAAACCAGCCGACTTTTCCGGACAACTTCAAGGTGTCCGGACGTTTGTGTGATTTTCATCCGGATACTTCCAATTCCATCCGGACTCTTCATTTTTTCCGGGTAAGTTCACAATCCGGGTAAGTCAATATTCCTTACATTATCCGGGTAACATTTGTATCCGGAAACCCAGTGTTTCCGGACATATCTTATCCGGACAATCCTTTGTACCCGGAAACTTCATTGCATCCGGACAACTCAAGTTATCCGGACACGGTAACTTCGTTTTATCCGAAAACATCTTGCTTCAGTTTTTCTATCCGGACTCTTCCTCTTATCCGGACTCTTTCATTTTTCCGAATTCTCTATCCGGAAACCCCGTGCTAAGTCGCAGGAGGGGGACATTAGCGGGAACCCCGTGCTAAGTCGCAGGAGGGGGACATTTAAGTATCCTTGATACTGTTCCACTTTGAATCGAACCAACGTCTGACGATCACTCCAGTGCAACTGAAGATGTCTCCTGCCGATGGAGAAAAGACTACAACAAGTCATGTAAGTGAATCTACTGCTCAAGAACTTTTTGATCAAATACAATCTCTTACTGATCGGTTAGGTTCCCATAAGGCCACTACTTGCGAACAACTGCTTGAAATCAGATCTCTATCTGAAAAGCTAGATGTTCAAACGCGTATAACTGAGAAATATAAGTCCGAAAATGCTATCTTAAAAGAAAAATGCAAAATTCTTACGATAGCACCTAAGGACTTACGGGCCAAATTATCTGAACTTCAGTCACAGTTTGATCAGTGCTTGAATGAAAAAGCAGAAATTGTTTATCAATGCTCTGCTCTTCAAATTCAGCACAAGGAGTTTGTGAATAAAATCACTGATCTTGAAACAAAACTCCACAAAAGGGGTCAAACTGATCAAACCATCTTTCTAAATAAACCTAAAGAGTTCACATACTTTAACAAAGAGTGGGGAATCGGATATGATAACCCACACTATTTGAAAAAGGGAAGATGGCATGTACCCACTCTGTATGATTTTGCTTGTTTTGGATTAGATAAAAAGTATCCAGAATATGCAATCTAATGGACTGGTCCTCTTGAACAAGAAAAGGAGGAGGAAACCGAGGAATACAAGCGCACACACAAACGAGGAATTCAACTTCCATTTTGTTATGAACCTTTAAACTACTCGTATCAAAAGAACAAAAAGTACCTTTCCAATGACTACTTCGACCCCTACAAGGTAGCTACACCCAAGGATTCCTCCAAGAAGAATGAGGATGTAGCACCTGCAACCAAGACTGAGATGGATGAGTTTAAACTCTATGTTCCTCCTCTCATCTTGGAAGCAAAAATTGTCGAGTTGGAGGAGTCGATTGAGAAAGAAAGGTCCACCTTTCAAAACGAAAAGAAAGTGCTCATCTCTGAGATTGAGAAACTCAAATCTGAGAAAACCGACGGTGTGTCAAGTGAGGAAAAGGAAAAAGTTCAGTGGGAAATCAATACGCTCTCATCAAAACTGTCTGAAATGACAAGAGAAACGATGAAAGAGCATATGGTAAATAGTCAACTCCGAGTGTAGCTTGACTTGCTCTAAACTGCAAAGCAATTTTCACCTGAACTTTCCTCTAACTCATCTGACACATCCTCGTGTAAAGCCTTCATTGGAAATATCTCTTCTCAAGAAAGTAACGTCTCTCAAGACGAATGTGCTCAAAGGAATTTAAACTCTGATTTTTCAAACGCTTCCGCACCAAATTCCCCAAAGCACACAAGCACAAAGTGTTCCTCGCCTTCCTCGACCGATCCAAGTCCAGTAATTCTGGATGTCCATTTTTCAGAATATATGAACTCCGAAGGTAATTCTGATGGAGAGTTTGAGTCATTCCCTTTCGACAAACCTCTTCCGAGCCACACTGATTTTCTATCACCAGTAGTCAATCATCCGGTCAATTTTCTAAAGGGTAGCAGTTCTCAAACAAAGGCCCCAGCTGTGATCAAGATTTCTCAATCAAAACCAACTTCTAAACCTGTTTCTAAAAAGCAATCACAGCCGAGGCAGGAGACCGGACCATTGCCTACCAAAAATATTGTTCCTTATAAAGTCACTGACCGCACTGTCCCTGTTGTTTCGGATAAAACCGGTCGCACTAATCAAGAAAACCCAAAGTGGCTAAAGAAGGAACCTGTCAAGAAGGATGCATCAAAGTCCTTCCCAAATGCTTTTAATTCTAGAATAAACAAAAACGATTGTGCCTGGAATCATAGGAATGATTTTGTTAAAAGAGATGTTAATTTTCCAATGAAAATTTACTCCACTCAACAATTGATTCAATTATCGCACGATTGTTTGTGTTGTTCTAGTTGTGGTTGGAATGACTTTGATGACATTAACAATAATGATTGGTTTAGGTCATATCACATGTATAATCATACACCCAAACGGAAACCCCGTAATAACCAGCAAAGACACTATCAAAAACGGGGTTACCTATCAGCGGTTAAACCACAGCGGGAGACCAAACCCATTCCTACACAGGTTGCTCCTACTGAGGTTAAACCAGCACCCAGGTGGAAATCTGCCCCAAAATATGTTCCCCCAAAAGGTGTAAATTCTACACCCAAGAGGCAACAAGTGCCAAAACCAGTTCCCTCTAATGGTGTAAAATCTACACCTAAAGGGAAAGCTGAGTCAAAGCAAATTTCCCCAGGCAGTGCCAAATCTAACCCTCCGGGACCCAGGAAAATCTGGGTACCCAAGGTCCGCTAAACTTGTTTTGCAGGACGGTCATGTGTGACTCTTAGACACTGAATGCTCCACACACATGACCGGAAGGAGGGAGCTGATCACGATCTACAAGGAACAATATTAAGAAGACGTGAGGTTTGTCTATACCTGTGCTTTAACAAGCTGCTCATGTGTTTCGGGGGAGCATGATCAGCCATCAGGTAAGTACATTCTACTGTTGAGGGGGAGCTTCACACACAATTTTTTAAATGCTGAAAAGTTTTTTTTGTGTGTGTGGATACTCCCGTGTGCATTTCACACTATGCACACATTCCGAGGGGGAGCAAAGCCATCCCGATGCTCAGTTTGAGGGGGAGCGAGAGAAGGCTCATTTTTAAATCTAAACAGTCCTATTTTGGCAAAATCTACAAGGATAGAGCATTGTTTTGTGAAAATCCCAGAGTATCCGGACAGTCTTATTTTTGTCCGGAATGCTCAACTGTATCCGGAAACCATGCTTGTCCGGAACACCTTTTGTCCGGATACTTGTGTCATCCGAAAAGTTTTGACGATCAATAGTTTTATCCGGACACCCTTTGTCCGGCTACTTGTGTCTGTCCGGAAAGTCTTATTTGTTCAAATCCTTGTCCGGACACCCCTGTTTTGATCTATCCGGTACCTGTTTTGTCACTGTCAATCCTCAATCTATCTCAGATTGAGCCTATCGAAGCAAAGGTACGCGCTGATAATTGTTTATCCGTCCTATTTACTAACTTTGGGTCTTTTTACAGATATTCAATGGCGGATCAACAACCTCAATCCGAGGGGAAGAGTCACATTGTTTTTATTACAAAGTCTAAATATTTTTTCTTGTGTTGATATCACTCTCACTCCGAGGGGGAGCAAGTCAATCCCCATGTATGTTTTGAGGGGGAGCAGGATAATATCCGTGCTATGCATATGCCTGAAACCCTACCTGTGATAGCATATAGACGAGAGTTAGGGAATCCCATGGTCCAGCCAGAGCCGGAGGGACCTTCCCCGGGACATAGAACATGTGAGAAGGAGGGTATTAAGGTCGAACGCGAACCAAGAAAGATTGAGCCGTAAAGATAACGAGGCTCCTGAGTGACCCCAAACGAGCGATATCCGGGTAGCCACATCTACTACACCGTCTCATCTGTTGGGGCGGGATATTGAAGAAGACTCCGTGGACCCAGCGGAGCAATTGCACGACCCCCTTATCCACTCATCCGTCTCACAACAGACGGATGTTTCAATATTACACGGGGAACAAGCACAACTTCCACCGGCCTTTCATTCGGAGAGTGCTGGTGTTGAAATAAGAGACCAGCAGCCCCCGGTCTCGCCTTCATTTCGTGCACCATCGAGTCTAGCGCCTTTTGATATTGAACATTCTTCGGCTAGGACACTCGAAGCTGAGCAACACCAAGTCGAGACTCTTCGTGACTCGACCGGAACCACCGTAGTGTCTTCACCTCTTGGTAAAACACAAGGATCGGCAGGAAATCTTACCATAGCTAACATCACGCCAACTGTGAACGTAGGTGGCTCTACCCCTGTGGTAGACGCCTCAACGGGTAACCTAAGTGGTCCCGGAGTTATTCACCCCGACTTTGTGTCGCAAGGGTCCCTGGACAGCACCCTCAAGGCTGTCCGCGAGGCACTGGAACAGCATGTCACCGACGAGATCGCCAAAGCCATCAAAGGCAAAGCAAAGATCGTTGAAGCCGAAACCGCACCACCACATCTACCGACATTTGCTCAACCTATCTATTCGGTGGATACCTTAAAGACGATGCTATTGGCCCAACTGCTCCAGGAATCCGATACAACCGCCTCGACAAAAGCAGACCTGATCTCAGTTCTCCGATCCCAGGTCACTGCTCCATCTTCATCTATCATATCCCGCCTTGACGCCATTGACTCGACCCTCAACGACTACAACAAAGCGCTCGACACGCTGTCTGAGAGGGTCCGCTCACTAGAAGACACTTGTAAGAGTCAAGCCGGCGGTCTCAAACGCAAGCACGATGACCAGGATGATCCTGATCACCGTGAGGGGGAGAAGCGTCTACGCCAAACCGAGACCGCCCAGATCGTGACTGCCGAAACTACAACAGTGGTTCAACAGGAACCCCCAACTGCGGCAACTACATCAGAAGCACCCAAAGCCGAGTTGCCACTAGCAGATATGGTCATAGATATGGAGATTTCAGATGAAGAAGACCCGACTGTTGAAAAGCCCGAGGGTTCAACACAGGAACTGGTCGATTTTGACTCGTCAGACAAAATGATACTGGACATGATAGATCCAGAGTGTGAGACCAACCCGGAGACCGAAGACGCATGGTACGAAAAAGCCGCCAGTGCCGTAAACCTCCAAGTAAATTTGGTCTTCCCTACTGATGAGGACGACAATATTGACTACGATCAGTTCCTGCTCCAAAATTTATATGGAGCAACTCCCGTTCACTATGCTCAAACCGCCGGAACATCATCAACTAGACCCGAGTCTACTACTTCCGATCAACCGACAACTACTCCTCCAACGACAGCTTCTGATCTTCCTCCCCTTCCTCAACAGCAACAAAACCGCTGGGAGAAGATCAAGGTACTTATCCCTCATCTAGAGGAATCTTTGAAAAAGTTGTTCGTCCACAAACTTCGCCCGATCGAGCCAACCTTTTGCCTTGGTATTTACAACCTCGACCCCGAATACCAACGGCATTATATACTTGCAATGCAGCGGTGCCTTCCAGTCAGTCAAGTCAGAACAAAGCATCAGATCACAGAGGTTCTTAACATCCATTCATGCCGCATCATGAGGATCGTCTATCCAGTCTTCACCGTTCGCCACGAAGATGGTAATGAATGGAGATTCTCTGAAGCCGACTTCAAGAACCTCCGACCGCTCGACTTTCTGGTATTACTGAAAGACTTACGTTCAAGAACCGTCCGACCGCTAGAGATTACAAAGGCGCTCGAAGTCGTTCGTCGACACCTGGTCCGTACTATCATGATGTCATACTTAACGGATTTTCAAATGGCTGTCGAGAACAGGGCCAAGAAAGTCAATCTGATAAAACTAAATCTGAAAGCTCCTGAACTGAAGATATATCCCGAGAACTCTCTGCTTCTACAACCTGAATTCGGGATAGTCTACAACAACGAATAGAACGAAAAGAAGTTTTTGCGTTTCAGTCAGGTAGACAGATTTTGTGACGGCACGCTTCTAAAAGTCAGAGATGTTCTTCGAAATATTATTCAACACGAGTCTGAGAATCCAAAGCATTCGTATGTCCCAAATCCTAATGAAACAACTGTTCGGGAAGCTTTGGAAATGATTGAAGACCGCATCGACTATCGCCGTGCTATCAGATTCTTTGAGGTTCACTTCGCGTTGCGCAAACGATACGTATTCAACTGGCAAGAGCTAGAGCGCGAACTCGAACTTCAAATCAAAGGGGGAGATTGTTAGAGCAGGTTTTAATAGTTGATTTAAAGTTCAAGGGTTGTTTTATAATAGTTTATTTTGAGCCTTTTAGTGAACGGGTCGTGGGCTTGTTAACTACGGGCCCATTGTATTTAATGTTGATTAGCTTGGAAAACAAGCTAATCATCTCTTTTAGCTTTCAACTCTTATTATAATATTCTCTCTGAAAGATTAATGAAAGGGATGACCAGTTGAAATCATATTACTTATTGCATATCATATTCGATTTCTGTATTGTTGCACGGATCTGGATTCTACAGATTCTAGTCGTATAAGACTTGTCCGATAGTTACTGTTCATTGACCCTTGTCGTACAAGTATTGTCAGACAGTTACTGTTCACATAACCTTGTCGTACAAGACCCATCCGACTACTACTGTTCATTCAACCTTGTCGTACAAGACTCATCCGACTACTACTGTTCACTGGAACTTGTCGTACAAACCTTGTCCGACAACTCACCTGATGTGTCCGATAACATACTTTGCCCGACAACTTGATACTATTCTAAATTTTCTTGTCTGTTTAAAGATCATACAAGTAAACTAGACAAAATGTTGTAAAATGATATAATGATGTCTTTGGGAATCGAGTCATGCCCTCCCATCTTGATCGAGAGTGAATATGAGCAATGGAAAGAGAGGTTTTAGGATTTCTTGGAAAGACAACAAAACGGAGCTAATCTACTAGATTCGTTAAAGAATGGTCCAATGAAACCTCTAACTCATATTGTTCCTATTCCGAATACTGAAGAAAGAACTGAAAAAGTAAAGCCTTATATGAATACACAGTTGAAGAGAAAGCAAGGTATGATGCTAATAAGAAAGCAAGATCGTTTATGATAATGGGGATTCCCAACGAGGTATTCAACAAGATTGATAGTTTCAAAGACACCGCACATAACATGTGGGTACAAATGGAAAAGATGTTGCAAGGCTCGCAAATTGGAAATCAAATGAAAATAACTTTGTGTATTAATCGATATGAGGAGTTTAGAGCTAAAGAGGATGAGAGGTTGAGCCAAACTTATGATAGATTCATCACGTTATTGAATGAGCTCAGTAAGAACAAAATCAACAAACCATTGATAGAGGTTAACGTAAAGTTCTTAAGTGTGTTGCAACCAGAATGGAAAAATGTTTCAAGACGCATGAAACAAAATCCTAGACTTTCCTCAATGTCGTTGCATGAACTATTCAAAACTATTCATCAAGATGAAGAGAAAGTGATAGAGAAGAAAGAGAAAAGAAATAAGAAGAAGGTGTAAGAAGTTGTTCCTGAACCAGTGGCACTCAAAGCAGATGTGCACACCGGTAATTACCTGACTGATAATTCAAACTTGTTTGAAACGGGATATAAAGGGAATGTTGATGATGATGGAGCTGAGTTAGAGCAAGCGATGATTCTACTCACAAGACATTTTCAAAAGAAGTTTTACAAAACACCGTCATCAAACAACAATCTGAGGTATACGTCTGGTTCAAGAAAGATTAAGAACAATAGTTATGAGAGGAAATCGTTTGAAGAGAAAAGGTTTGATAATGCTGAGAAAAGGATTGAGAAGACTGATGGTAAAAAGGCATTTGTGGATAAGAAACCTGTTGAGACTCCGAAGTGTTACAATTGTGGCACGCCTGGTCACTACACCAAAGATTGTAGGAAGAAAGTGGTGAGAAATTCCGACTATTATAAGAACAAAATGTTGCTAGCCAAACAAAAGGGAGAAGGAATAGCATTGCTTGTGGAAGAAGAATATTGGCTAGACCAAACTGACAACGAGGCGGAAAACGAGGAACAAGCAAACATGTGCCAAGCTGAATTTAATTCAGATGATGATGAAGATACTTCGGACAATCCCACTCAGGTAATTTCCTTTCCCTTACCTTCTTTGGATAATCATGACATAAATACCTTACTTGATGAATTAACTGATACACGAAATAAATTAGCAGATACAGAAAATGAAAATGCTAGTTTATTACGTGAATTAGAAGTCATGATACCGGGAGTTCAAAGCTTAAGAGCCAATCTTGAAAAAGAAAAGAAACAAAACGAAGCTTTGAATCAAACTATTCTTGTTGATAGTCTTGAAAATGAAAAGAGAAACGTGGAGATTAAAACTCTCAAGGATCAACTTGAACAGTTTGAAAAAGAAAATATATTCTTTGATTCTCAGATTTCTGAATTAAGTAAGAAAATCATAGAGTTAAAAGAAACGAATAAGGAAAGTGAGATTTCTTTGAATGATTTCTCAAAACAAAATACAGAGTTTTCAAACGGGATCAAAAACTTAAAAGAAAAGTATAGTGAGTGTGAACTTTCATTGAAAATGTCACCACTCAAAATACAGAGTTTTTGAATAAAATTGAAGATTTGGAAAAGAAGCTGTATTTGAGAGGTCAAACTGAATAAACAATTCATTTGAACAAACCAAGACTTGTGAGTTCTGTTAATAAATTTTAGGGACTTGGTTATGAAAATCCTAAAAATATGGCTAAAGCAAGCAAATCTTTGCCAACATTGTATGATTTTACGTGTTTAAGATATGCTAGATATTGGCCCGAATTTGAAATTGCTTGGACAAATGAAGAAGAAATCAGAAAAGAGGAAGACACGAAAAAGTTTACTACAACAAAAATGCAACTTCCTTTTTGTTATACTCGAGAGAGTGAAAAATATCAAAAGAATCCGCATGGAAAACTTTCGAATGACTATTTTGATATATATGCTACTAAACCAAATTGCGAAAAACCTCTTGAAGCAAAACGATATGTTCCACCTTTGGTTCTAGAAGGAAGAGTTTGTGAACTTGAGAAATCTATTCTAGAACAAAGGATAAAATTTGAGCTTGAAAAAGATTTTCTTTCAACTACTTACTCAAATACCTTTAAGGAACTATCTTCAAGCTTCAAGACTGAATTGGAAAAAGAGAAAATTGTTTATGAAAAATCTTTGGTTAAAAAGTTTTCGGACTCTTCCAAGACTGCATTTGAAGCAAAAGAAAAAGTCAATCAAAAGTGTTTCCAACTTTCGAAGAAAGTATCGGATCTTGAGAAACTTTTACTCTCTGAGCATAATCAATTCGAAAGCGAGAAAGCAAATTTTATAATAGAAAGCAAATTTCTCGAAGAAAAGATTGGTGAACTTTCTCAAAATGTAAAGACATTGGAAAATGCTTTATAAAAAGAAAGAAATACTTTCACAAGTAATAGAAAAATGTCTGATGTTGAGAAAGCTTTCCATCTTGAGCGTGAACAATTCGAGAACGAGAAAGTCATTTTTGAAATTGAAAGACAATCTTTTGAAGACAAAATAAATGAGCTTTCTCAAGACATAAATGAATTGGAAAATGCTTTGGCTAAAGAAAGAAAAGAATTTGCTTTTCAAACGTGGTGTGCTCCTGAAAATTCTTCTTCTTCTACAAAGGATTTTGAAGTCCACAATGTTGGTTCAGATTCTGATTATGACGATTTTCATTCTGATCCAGTCTCTAAAGAAAACTCAAAGTTTGTGGTAAATGACAAAGGAAAGGCTTGTGTGTTTGATTTTTTAAAGAAGCTTCCAGACCATACTGATTTTATTTTTACAAATGAAAAACTCTTAAGTACTTTTTGCAAGGGTGAGTCTTCAAACTCAAAGAAAGAAAATATTTCTGAAAAATCCCTTGTTAAAAAGAAGAAGAACAAAAAGTCAAAGAAAAACACTTTTCCCAGTTCTAAAGATTCTAACTCTAAATTTTCTGGTTTTCAGATAGTTCTGTGAATGTGAAGAACGAAAGAAAAGAATGGTGGGTAAAGCAAACAAAGACCCCAACGACCAAACAGAATGTTAAAAATAATAGTTTTTCAAAGAATAAATAATTTGGTACTAGTAATAAACGAGTTCTTGTAACACCCTACAAGCGTTACTCTAATGACCAATTGTTGGATTTTGCAAATGACGAATGTTTTTGTTCTGTTTGTGGTCGAAATAGTATGTTTGCTATACCTGGTTCTTATTGTTGGTACAACTCATATTCAGTTCCATATGCTTTCACTCATAAATCAGTTTTCTCAAAGAAAAAGAGATCACCAGTTTCCAAAAAGGGATCTCAAGCAACTAACCAAAAAGGACCCATCTTTAAATGGGTACCTAAAAATATCTAATCTGGTTGATTGCAGAAAAGTAAATTATGGTACTTAGATTCGTATAATCTTCAACTATATCATTTCATATGCTTTGTGCAGTTTGATGTGTGTTTGCATGTGTTCAGGGGGAGACAAGAAAAATATTTGATCATTTGTTGAGGGGGAGCATATACACATATCGATACATGTGTTTGATCAAGTTGTGTGTAAATCCATGAAGATAAGGTAAGTCTTCTAAACTTAATGCTTTTTGTGCAAACCCTACTTGATGGAAAATTATTTTTCAAAATCTTATGCATCTTTGTAGGGGGAGCAAAAGTATTTTGAAAACTCAGTTGGAAAGAACCAGTTAAAAGTTGGACATCTTTTAACCTGGAAAAGTAAATTTTTGAAAAAGCTGAAAAAGTCAAGTTTGTTTGAAAAATGTCCAAGTATAGAAAGTTGTCGTACAAGCTTTGACCGACAACTCATCCTTGTCGTACAAGCTTTGACCGACAACAAATCCTAGTCGTACAAGTGTTGCCCGACTACTTAGGCTAGTCGTACAAGCTTTGTCCGACTACTTAGGCTAGTCGTACAAGCTTTATCCGACTACCTTGGCTAGTCGTACACGCTTTGTCCGACAAGCACTGTTCATATAGCATTGTTATCTGACAATTTTGAATCCTTTGTTGGACATGCTTCGTCTGACAAAGATGAACTTATCGTACATTGTTCGTACGACAAGTTGACTCGTGGCTGGTCAACCGTTTGGACCATTCAGATTGTGCCACGTGTCAATCGAACCTGAGTTGTATAAATAGAGCTTTTGTTCAAACTTTTATCTTTTTCCGACTCTTCGAAACCCCAATATTCTCTCTGTTGAAAATCTTCGAGTGTGTTTCACTTCTTGCTGTGTTGATTTCTACTGATTCGTAATCACTCAAGGTTAGTGATTCTCTAATTTTTACTTTAATTTGTCCATTACATTGATCATATTTGTGGATTTACGTTTTTGTTAAGTCGAGTTCATATGAAACTATTCGTATTCATCTTAGAAATCGTGCTTACCTGTTAGATTTTTGTTAAAAAGATGATAAGATAGGTTTCTTGTTAGTGAATCGATAATAGGGTACTTGTTTTTTTAAAGCTTTTATTGCAAATCATAGATTCTGGGTTTGAGGCTTCAAATTATCTCGAAGTACTCATCGTTGTCGTACAACACTTGTCTTCAAATCTTCATAGTAGTCGTACAATATAGGAATTCAAACTTGTCGTACAAAACGTGTCTGACAACGTTTTGGTCGTACAAGTTTTGTCCGACAACACTTGTCGTACGACTAGCATTGATGTGTTGTCCGACAACCTCCCATACTTAGGAATTTTTGAGAATTTTTTTCTCAAAACTTTGGTGACTTGCAATTCATATCCCAGTGATCTAATGAGTTCAAAAACAGATCATGGCACATATTCAAGAGCATGGTGACGGGAATTCTTCTGATGAGAACACCGTAACTCCATCACATCGTTCATCACACCCTTCGGTGAACGCACAAAATTTGGATGATGAGCTTATTCTTCCAAAGGACAAATTGGATATTAAGCCCAATAACTACACCTTTGACACCAATGTTCAAATGGATTATCATATTGTGCTGGAAATACTCAAAGGTCATCCGCTTCGCACCGCTCTTGAGAAGACACAATTAGTACCGGAGATTTATTTGCAACAAGCTTGACATGCAATTCAGTTTGTACACAGATCCGAAACCAGTCAGTTCTTCACACTGAAAGTTGATCATTTTGATGCCAAGATAACTCTAAAGTGACTGAGGATTGTTCTAGATCTGCCTTATTCTACAAACTTTGCAGACATGATTTCTGAAGAAGACTTGTGCCGGGATATTATGCTTATGGGATACAATGATCCAAAGGAAGGGGTTTTTACACGTGCTTCAAAGTTCAAAAGAAATTATCTACCACCTTTGTATTATACACTGTTCAGCATCATCAACAGGTGTATGACATCAAAGCATACGAGTACTGATTCTACAAGCATTTCTGTATTGCGGATGTTTCATGCAGTCGTGTTTGACCGAAAGATAGATTTTGCTATTCTAATCTGGAATGAGCTGATAGAGGTTGTTACTGACAAGTCAAAACCATCAAAAGCTAGAACATTTGTGCTGTTTCAGAGATTCCTTCAAATAGTTATTCATTACATCATGGAGGAAAATAGACAAATACCGAGACGTGATGGAGTTGTACTTGGTCCAGCACAGTGGATGCGTTACATCAGAATTCCTAAAGATTTACATTTTCCTAATATCATGACTTTACCCGAAGCTGTACTCGCATACGCTGACCAGGAGTCACCATTTGTGAGTGAGTATAGAGAAGAGAACGCACTTATGGCCCGGCCAAAACTGAAGGGGCCTACTCAAAGTGCAGCCCCACTTAGAGAGAGGAGTGAGGGTATAGTGATTAGAGAGAGAGTTCAAGATACTGGGGTACTTGAACAGGGTGAGACGAGCGGTAAAAATACTGTGAGGGGAACTGGTGTTGGGGGTGCTCCTGGTCTGTCGTCTCGTATTCCTGATGATGATCAAGAAACAGATAATATCGATGCTGATATTAATGATCCGCCAAATTTGCCCACTCCTTCTGATGATGAAGCTAATGATGAGAGAGATGATGATGGAAATGATGGTGATGATTCTGATGATGACAATGATGATGATCAACACAATGATCAACTTGATTTTACGATATAGAAAGTGGTCAGTGCTGCTACTAATTCCGAGCTACATTCTGATTCTCGAGGGGAAATAAGGAGTAATGAGGGAGCTTTAGTTGAAACAGAAATAAATGTGAGGTCAAGTGAGATGGGAAGAAAAAAAGATGGTGAGAGTGTGACAGGATCAACAAAAGTTTTAACTACTGATTTTACCCAAACCGTGTCAACCCGGGTAGCCACATCTACTGTCAGTGCGCGTCCGTCGCCACAAGACATTGAAACAGACATAGTGGACCCAGCTATGCGTTGCACAACCCCTCTCAGCCACTCATCAACTTCTCAACAAGTTGATGTTTCATTTTCTCACAGGGGAATAGCACAAAATCTATCGGCGACACACTCGGTGTTAGCTGATATTGAAACAGGATGGCAGCTGCCCCGGCCACCGCCTTCATTTGTATGCACATCGAGTCTAGAGCCTTTCGGATTTACTTCTTTTCCTAGGACACCAAGACCGCCAGTCACAACATCATTGGTGACACAAACCGTTGGAGTTCTTCGTGACCCAACCGGAACCACCCGAGTATTGTCGCCATTCGTTGGTGCTTTACGAGGACCGGGTGGAAGTCTTGTCAATGTTAACACCATGCCAGCATTGAGCACATGCCATACAGTCTCTTCGACTGCTATGCAAACCAGTAACCTAAGTGGTCTGGGTGTTACCCCGTTACAATCTCAGAATATCAGATCATTGGTGGGTCCTCCTCCACATCACTTTGTATCTCTGAAGCTGTTGGAAATGTCAATCACGACTCTGAACAACTTGTATAAAGCTCATTCTGCCGAAATGAAAGAAGTGATTAACAAGCTATCTCAAGAAGTGAGCAGAGCCGTGAAAGGAAAATCAGTAGCAGAATCATCTTCAACTCCACCTAAATCTCAGCCGGAAACTCAACCTAACCCGAAGGTATTCCCTAACCTTCCACTACATGAACTGAAATCTCAAATGCTTACACGTTTTTTAGAACAAGGAGACAACAACACTCGAGAAGAAGTGGATTTACTTGGTCTTCTTAGACGCCAAACCAAACAACAAACTACCTTACCATCCCAGACTGATATTCAAACACTTTAAAAATCCATAACCGAAATGACCCAAGCTATCTCTTTCTGCTTTACAACCCTTTCTGACCGAATGAAAGTTGTGGAAGAAAAATGTGGTATTCAAGCCCAAACCACCAAACGAAAACATGATGATCAAGATCCCGATCCTGATCACCATGAGGGGGAGATGAGTAAAAGGCAGAAGGTTGGAGAAGCTAGTGGTTCGGGCGCTCAAACGGAAAATGTGGAAACTGTTGGTACGGGTACTGGCGTTGGTGAAACAGTACAAGAAAGTGATGTATTAGGAGTTATGGATGATATCATTCCTATGGTTGAAAAGCCCGATGGAAGTGATAACAGAACAGCAGATGAAAGAATGGCTGATGATATGATTCAGGATATTATATATGTTGATTCTGAGGATGAACCCGAAGTAACTGTGGTAAAGATAAAGGAGGAATTAGATGGCGTATTTGATGGTGTTCATTCTCAACCTGCTTCTAATTCGGAAGATGAAAACAATGATGCTCAACCTGATCCTATTATAGATGTTCCTGTTATACCTGATCTTCCCGAAGGTAAAATTAAAGATCCAGTTTTCGAAGCTGAAATGCGAAACTTTCAGATGCTGATAGACAGAGAAGCTTTGCTTGAAAGAGGAGGTCACCGAATAAGAGTCATTACTCCGTTCCAAGAAGACATCCGGAGTGACTTGTTTGTGAAACAGATTCAGCCGATAGACAAGATAAAGTTGTATTCGATTGAAAAGTTCCCAAGTCTGCACCAGATTGAATACTTGCATATGATAAGCAACAAAGATAGAGAGCTCAGATTTGTGAGGACTGATAAAGAGATAGTAAAGATATCGAAGATAGAATCGGAGAAAATTCTGAACGTATTTTATCCAAGATTCACGGTGTACATAACAGATGGGAAAGAGTGGTCATTCAGTGAGGCTGACTTCAAATCCTTGACTTGTGAGGATTTCTTCAGGCTGTATGACATACTTGCAAGATGTCCAAACAAAGATATTACATGGTCTGAGGCTTACCAAGCAGTAAAAAGGTTCATGAAGAACTTGATCAAGCTTGCATACTTGACTGATTTTCAAATGGCGTTGGAGGGAAATCAGATCAGAGTTAATACCAGAAGGCCAAACAGACGTCTGTCAGATATTCAGGGTATTCCATTGTATATTGTGTTAGAAAAACCAGAGTTCGGAGTTGTCTATCACAATGGGCAGAAAAAGAAGAAGTTCTTGAGGTTCATTGGAGTCAACAAATTATGTGATGGTACTCTTAACATGATAAAGATTCGGCTGACTGAGAAGACCAGAGTTGATGATCAGAAAAAGGTGCCTCTGAAAGAAAAGGAGAAAGTGTTAATCAACAAAGCACTGAAAGCCATACAAGACAGACTGAATTACAGGAACTCTCTGAGAAGGTTTGAGATCATATTTGGGATCAGGAAGAAGTACATTCCACCAGAGCAGCTCAGAAGACAAATCTTTGCATTTTCTTACTTGGATACAAAGGGGGAGAATGTTAGTGCTAAAAATGTATGTTGTATCCAAGTAGAGGGACTCAAAATGTAAATTACTAGTCTAAGTATAAATAGCTTAGATTAGTTCATTATTTCAAAACTTTGCACTTTTAGACATCAAGGCATTCATATTTTCTCTCTACATTGTGTAATTATTACTTTGAAGATTAATGAGAGATGACGTGATTGCAGCTTGATCTATTGATTGTTTACTTGTTCCTGGGATCACAAAAAACTTTTCCCGCTCTTAGTTTTTCTCTCTCTACTCTCACTACATAAACCCCTCGAGTTTATATTTTTACCTTTTACGCGATTATACTCTCTTAAGGCAATAGAACTCTCTTCATTCTCTTGCATTCGGATTATTTTATCAAGAACATGTGTTCATCTTCCTCTACTTCACGAAACATGTTACATTTCTTTTATTTTCCATCTAATAAACTTGTTTTTGATCTTATTATTGTTTTTAAAAGAACAAACAAAAGAACCTTCTAAAAATGAAATCATTTTATTCATGGTTTTATGCACACAATCTGTTTACAGGTTGTTCTTCAAGTTTATAATCAAAATCTTAAACTTGAAACATTTCATACGTTTTTCCAGAATCCTTTCTTTAAAAGGAAACTGGTAAAACAAGATTTTTCACTAGCTTTTGTACTTCTTTTCAAAACTAGAAACCTTAGTTTACCATTTATTTCTCCAAATGGAAACTGAAAAACCCTAAAAATCTCATTGTGGAATCTTTTTCAATTTTAAGAAATTTTCTTCATCTTCTTCATCTATATGTGTTCTGAACAGAAATGGCAACCAACGATAACACCAACGCTACATCTCCTGCTTCTGAAACTGCTGAACTTCCTAAGGCACCAAACATACGCCATTCCCTGAACCAGATCCCCAAGAAGAAGAATATTACCCATCTTGATGATGCTGTAAAATTCATCAAGACCTGTCCTCTGGCGACATCCCTGACTATTAAACCACCTGTCCATAAGAAATTACTTGCTCAGTTCTGGTACACTGCATACCGTACCCAAACCACCTCCACAAAAAATCCGAACAAAAAATTCGATGTAATCACCTTTGAAGCCGAGCTTGGTGAAGCCCAAATCACCCCTTCAGCTATAAGGGGAGCCTTGAACCTCCCTACAAGCTCTAAGGAAAACAAGTTCGTTCCATTCCCTGACGTCAACTCTGCTGAAGGAAAGGCAGAGATCATCGCTTTCCTTGACGCCATGAAATACAACTGGAACACATGACGTGACAAGCAACCTGAGAAGAAGATCACTACAGTGCTGAAAAGCAAGATGCCCAATGAGTTGAACTTCATATTTGCTTACATCATCATCTGCATGTCAGCAAAGACGGGGTCCACTGATCAGGCCTCAAAACCCCAAACTGCTATGGGATACGCATTCCTGAAGGGTCTACACGTCGACTAGGCTCGCCTCATATTTCAAGATCTTATGGAAAGGGTTGAAGTCCCTTATCGCCCAGCAATGGTCCCTTACCCCCGATTCCTCGGTGCCCTCTTTATGCATGGCCTGAAAGAAAGGTATCCGACAGGGGGAGACCTGAGACTCTCTCAGGTTGGCCCTAAAGTGATCGACTACAAGCCGATACCTAACGAGGTACGTCTCTCTGAACTCTTACCTCTTCTTTGCTCTCCTTCTTCTCTTTCTGCAGCTACCTCAATGGCAGCGGTCGACCTAACCGCTGATACCCAGGCTGCAACCTCCACCTTCTCTAAAAAGAGGAAACCCTCTGACTCCCCACTTGGCATCCATAAGTCCAAGAAGACCACAAAGGAGCAACCCAAGCCTTCCCAAGCTGAAGACTCCACGTCGGTCCCTCTGCAGACAATGATGGAAGATTTTGTGGTACACTCCGCCACATCCACTGAACCATCCACTTCCTTGACAATTTCAGTGCCTCAATTCACTGAAATTCTTTAAGATATGAACCCCCAATCCTCAGCGCCTCTAAGCGCTGCGGAGGCTTTTCTCAGCGGATCCAACGCTGAATCTGCTACCCATACCCCCTTCTCAACCTTTACTTATTCTCCTCATTCTTTGGTCTCTTCAAAATTCATTTTCCCCACAGCATCAACTTCAAATGTCATCCATCTGGACGACAGTGCTGCCGCTGAGCTACAACGTTTGATAGACCAAAATCAAGGACCTGCATGCGCTTCCACTCGAAGAATGCTGGAAGATGACATGGAGCACTTATCAGGCTACCGTGACATCAACACTTTTTCAAACCCACCTCCAGGTACCCTAAACACTCCTCTCTCTGAACCCCCAACTTCTAAGCTTTCCTTTGTTAAGAAGTTCTTTTCTGTTACAGGTCCTAATTTGGGCACTATTAGCCACTCCCTCACGGAGATTGCTAAAGGTGGAAACTCTCACCACCTCCATCTCCAACAACTCCACAGCGGTTTTAAACGCTGGGGAGACGCTGAAGACATTGGCAAAAGCTATGAACGACAAAGCTACAACCGCTGACGTCTCCAAGATTGCAGGTGGTCTATCTAGTGTCACTGAGGCCATCACCGACAACTCCTCCACACTCAGCACCCTCAACAACACCAACACCGACCTCTCCTCCAACTTCAAAGCCCTGTCCAGCGAAGTCACAACGCTGAAGACAGAGGTTTATAATCTTAAGGAAGAGGTGGTTCTATGAAGACTGCAATGGACGATCTCGCTCACAAGGTTGGCTCCTCCAACGATCTGCTGCAACAAATTCTGGACCGTCTCAACGCTCCCACTGTCCCTCTATCCCACTTTTCTCAGGATGACCGGGAAAAGATGGAGATGGCAGTGGACTTCATCGTTCAAGGAACCCCTGCTATTTCTGGCGTGGAAGAGAGAATGGTAGTGGTGGAAACACATCTTGGGATCCCTGGCCAAGAAGACAGGGACCCTAAGACCACTGATGCTGCTACCTCTGCTGCTGCTGCTACCTCCCCCATCCAACATGTGGAAGAGGGGGAGAAGGACAAAGACGAATGCCTTCCCCATGTTTCTGAGGGGGAGGGTGTTGCTTAAAAACCTCAGGGAGATGAAAACTCTGAGGGAACCGAGAATCCATCACATTCTGAGGGGGAGCATCTCGAAGAACAGGCCAACTCTCCAATGACTGTTGAATCCTCAGAGGACGATGAGGAAGAAGAGGATGAGGCTGAAGAAGAAGAAGACGTGGACATCTAGGATGGCGAACCTTCTTCATCACCCAAGAATGATAATAACGATGATGATGATGATGATGATGATGACGATGAAGGTTTCGTATTCAAGCAAAAGCCAAAAAGTGTCCCTGCTCTAAAAGGGGTCGTAATAAAAGAACCAGGGGAGGGGACCAAAACCAAACCTCCAGCGACTGCGGCCAACCAAGGAAAAAATAAAGGCCTCGTTGAAGAAAATCTGACTATTCTTCTCAAGAAACCAGTTTGTCAGGTATGTTACATTCTTTTCCCATACACTGCATCCCTATTCTACCCCTTCTCAATATCTATCCTACTCTCACTCAAACCTCTAAACACTTAAACCCATCATTTCTCTATCTCTTCTCCCAAATGATCTTACTTTTGTAATCATTTTGTTTCAGCTAGTCCTCTCCCCTGCTTGAGGGTCAAACTGAAGCTCCCCACAACAATCAACCAATAATCCCAGCAACAAGAGTTGAAGAACAAATAATCCCGATCCTAAACTACGATGGGACTGATGACCTTTTTGAAGAAGAAGAAGAAGAACTGCTCTCTCATCCCAACAGACCTTCCTTGCCTCTTAAAAAGATAATTGAAGATGAAACTTCAGCGAGAGCAGCGATGATCAAGAAGCTGGAAGATCAGCGCATTGTCCCTCCACACTAAGTTCATTATCAAACAGGGAAATCGTTGAGGCTTTCAAAGCTGAAAAACTCCTGGCTGAACGAAAGAAGACTGAAGAAAAAGATAAAGAATATGCCTTAGAACTTGTTCAACGTTCAGTCAAGGACCCTGCCCTGAAAAAGGTTCTTGTCTCTATTCAGCGAAAGCTCTGGAATGACACCAAGAAGATCAGAGAAGAGAAAACCAAGGTCTCTGATTCCACTGTTTCTTGGTGCAAGGAGAAAATTCATTTTCGACACCATGCCTCCAGAATCAAAACGGTCAACATCAGGGGAAGAACAACCAATGAAATTCCTATCATTGATATTCATATTATCAGGGAAAATGGACACAAGGCAACTATCTACACTTCGTGGCTTGATCAGCTTGGTTTCTCTGAAGGGTTGGAGATGTGGATAGCCATTCAGCGGTCGCGCTCAAATTACAAATCCTTTATCGAGAAAGCTCTGAACAAGAAGATCGACTTGGTATCATCAGCCATTAATATCCCTACTCCTCCAGTTCAAAATAGAAGGCCTGCTGCAAAGCAAAAGAAGAAACCCTCAACTGCAGGTCCTCCTATCCGAAATGAAACCGGCATCAAGTTCTCACGAGAAGCTGTCCTTGGCCCTGATCCTGAGTTATCAGCTCTTGATGTCTCCCTACCCCCTGGTGAAGATTTTATCTCTGGAAAGGTTTTCAGCGAACCTTATGGCATTTTCTTCATTGAGTGCACTGGTGCTTTCAACGCATCTCTGAGCTAGCCATCACTCCTATCGAACAGCTCAGAGATCTCATCTACTGGTGTGGATTCAGAGAAGACCTGCTTGGACACTTCATGAAGCCCTTGATCTACAAAGAAGCCAAGACAAGAAGGGAACAGGGAGTGAAAGTCCCTGAATCAAATACCCTTGATGAACTTCTTGCCAAGGATGAACCTGATTAGCTGATAGGATTCCTTGTAATTCTTCTATCCTTTATCAGCTTGTAACTTTTTGTACATGTAAATTTTAATTCATTGTACTTGTAATTTTTCCACTTCCCCTTGTAATCTCTACAAAGTTAATGAAAAATTTCAGTGAATGTACTTTACTCCATTAGTACTTAAAAAGATCCCTGAAAACAGTAAATGGGACAAATATTTTATGAGTCCTTTTTATCCTTATGTTTTCTTACTTAGCAATTTTCCTTTATTGTTATGTCATCATCAAATAGGGGGAGATTGTTGATCCAAACCCTCAGTGATTTGATAATGACTCTGAGAAACACTTAGTGAAAATTGTAAGTAGACAATATGTATTAATGTTTTGTCATCAAAGAAAATATACTAAGTCTGTTTAGTATCACTGATGAAAAACATACTCTTTAATTTACTCATTCAGCGAACACTGCTCATCAGTGAGCCCTGAGCCTGTTCAGTCTCACTAATGATCGTTGATAGTTTAAGTTATTTACTTATGATCCATGAAGACAAGATTCACGTCAACCATGTTCTATGCTGAAGTCGAAGATCAAGCCAAAGAACCAGCGACTAAGTCTACTAGTGACCTGATGCGGATATCAGCGAAGCCAAGACTTGTCCACTCAACGTGAAGTTTCAAGTAGAAGACTTCAGCGAACGCTGAACTTTATCATTCGATGATAAAGAATCATTCAGCAAACGCTGATCATGAAGCCTCCTCTACAATAAACTTTTGTCTTATCCCCTTGCACGCCTCCGTACGATTTTGTCAGAACGGACATCCATTTTGTTCAGAATCGTACAACCAACTCTGATCTTACATTGTTCATTATGCGGCCACTAGGTTGTCTACTGAAGTCAAAACATGCAACCAACCAGAGGCTGCCACGTGTAAAGGTGTACTATTTAAATGCATGCAGTATATAAAGGAAACCCTACTTCATTTGTGAAGTGCTCGTCCATTCCTTCTCTCGCTGAACTTACTGTGAAAGAATACTCTCCTTAGTGTTCTTGATTTTCTTAATCTCTATTTCTAGTGCGAGAAATCTTAGTGTTCTCATGGTTTGTTTAGATTAGGTTTATTCCTTAATCTTGTTCCGCAACAAACTGTAAATTGTTTGATATATATTAATAAACAATTTAGAAAGATAAAAATCGTGTGTTTGTATTCAACCCCCCCTTCTACAAACTTGTATAGCCCCTTTGGGACCAACATCTACTTCAATCCCCTTAATTGAAATAATATGTCCTAAGATCAGCCCTTGGTTTACCATAAAGTGACATTTTTCATAATTCAAAACCAAGTTGGTATGCACCTTTGAAGGATTTAGTGAGATTTTATAAACAATCATCAAAGGAGTTTCCATAGATGGCAAAATCATCCATAAAAACTTCAACGATATTTTCCACAAACTCAAAAAAAATACTCATCATACACTGCTGAAAAGTAGCCGGTGCATTGCATCGGCCAAAGGGCATTCGGCGATAAGCAAAAGTGCTGAAAGGATATGTAAATATGGTTTTCTCTTGGTTTACCGATGCAACATAAATTTGATGAGAACCAGAAAACCCATATAAACAACAATAATGAGACTTACCTACCAGTCTTTCGAGCATCTGATCGATAAAAGGTAAAGGGAAGTGATCCTTTCGGGTTGAAACGTTCAATCGCCGATAATCAATGTATACTCTCCAACCACTTTGTACTCTCGTTGGAACCATCAATCCCTCGGCATTCTCCAATACCGTTACTCTGGCTTTCTTTAGAACAACTTGCCTCGGGCTCACCCATTTGCTATCAGAAATAACAAAGATCATATCCGCATTTGGTAACTTTTAAATCTCCTTCTTTACAACATCCATCATGGGTGGATTCAACCGCCTTTGAGCCTTACGAAACGTCTTGAAATCATCCTCCATCAATATCTTATGCATGCAAGTTGATGGACTCAAACCTTTATGTCGGCTATCATCCACCCAATGGCTTCTTTTAGTCGTTTGAGCACGGATATAAGCTTCTTCTCCTCGGATGTGTCTAGGCTACTTGAAATGATCATCGATAGCTTTTCTCATTCTCCTAAATAGGCATACTTTAGATGATTGGGAAGTTTCTTTAGCTCTAGTTCTGGTGCCTGTAAAACAGAAAGAAGTAGTTTTTTGGTAAATGGTGGTAAAGAAACTTGAGCAATATCATACCTTGTAGTCTTCGTATGATTCATAGAAGCTATGTGAGACTCGGGTCCAAGCTCAATCATCTTCATCATTTTTAGTCACTCCTGCTTCATCTAAAGACCTACTCAAGGTGGTGTCTAAAACATCAAAATGTGCTAGTTCAAGTCAAGCATAACCCTATTGACCGTAACATTTCCCAATTTGCAAGGAATGGTGAAAACACCGGGATCTTTGCACTTTGGGGGTAGCTACTTTTGAAGCACGGATGAAACATTTTCACTCATATTGATCGTCTCGTTACCCTTAAGTTTTCTTTTATTGGTGCACAATTCTTTTAAAAACTCGGTGTAACGAGTGACTTGCTAGATTACATCTGAAAGAGGGATATTCACCTCAACCTTCCTAAAAGTTTCTAAAATGTCTTTTTCTTCTCTAGCTTTTCTAGACATTTGAAAACATGTAGGAAAGGGTGGTGGAATTACCTTTAGTTTATCACTTACATCAACAGTAGATTCTGGTCGTTTCTTGCTTTGAACCGGTTTTGGACTTACTTCCTTCTCTTTCTTCACTTCTCTACTCTTTTCCGACTTTATTCTTCAAGCTCTTTTCCACACCTCAATAAAATTGCACCTACATTTTGTTTCGGGTTCGTTTCCATTTGGGAAGGCAACTTTCCTTGAGATTCCAATCGGCTCACAGAAGTAGCAAGTTGTGTCATTTGAGCTCCCAAATTTTGTATACATGCTTCCGTTTCCTGTTGGAATTGAAGAGTGTTAGTAGCTAAACTTTTGACAATGTCTTCAAGATACATACCTAGGCTACTAGAAGTAGCTTGATTCGGATTGAAGGATGCTCTTTGCTGAAATTGCTATTGTGGCGGCCTTTGCAGGAAATTCTGAAAGTGAAGGGGTCTTTGGTTGCCAAAATTGCTGTTGAAATACCTTTGTTGTTGTGAATGACCTTGAAAGCCTCCTTGGCATTCACATTTTCGGCCATCACCAACACATCTTCTTGAAGTTGTGGACACACATCGGTAGGATGACCTGTCTCCAAACATACCCTACAAGCTTTCACCCTTTTCTTTATCTACTACAAGTTGTTTCACCAGGTTAGTAAGATCATACAAACGACTCTCAATACTAGCAACATTTACCTCATTGGATTTTAGTGGCTCTCTCCTCATGTCAGTCCTCACACTTAAATGTTGGGAATTTTCGGCCATAGTAGTGATTAGAGCTCTTACCTCAGTTGGGATTTTGTTAAACGTGGCACCGACACTTGCGGCATCAACCATTTTTTCATCCGTTGGGAGGAGACCCTCATAGAAGTATTTCAAAAGCAATTGTTCTAAGATTCCATGTGGGCTTTTGGCTCAACGTGACCTCTGTACCAGCAATGTACATGCTCGAGTATACCTCTGGTCCCTTCTGTTCATTGCTCTTAAAATGAATATTTTGGTCCACAGAGGTCTGGATTAAAGCCTATGTGGTTAAGAGCATCTTTGCGGATACTTCTGCATATGACCTCTTGATCAGCTTCTGCTAATCTCCTGAATAGTTTTTAGACGTGCTTCTGTAGATAACTTTGATTAGACTTTGTGTGTGCCTTCTGGATAAGCTCTGTGATTAAGCTCAACATCACTTGATCTTGCTGCAAAACCTCTGTAGATAGAGCATTTTGGACAGCCTATAGGGGATGGATAGCTTCTGGACTTTATGACAGAGGCTCTGTGTACATTCACATAGGCCCTGAACAACTTTTGCAGAGCATACTTTTGATGGTCAGCTACATAAGCTCTGTGATTAACTTCTGCAACCATTCGACACCGACAACACTGTTTGCAGGTCTGCCCCATACAGCAGCAGCTACTTAAGAACATTTCTGGACAAGGAATTTAACACAGCAGGAACCTCTGTGAAGCTTATGGTTCAAGCTTTTCTCGTGTGCAGCTTCTGCACTTTTCTAAAGTGCAATCAGACAGCTTCTGTACATCTCTGAACGAGCAGCTCCCGCGTGAACCTGTACATTGGACAACACAAAAAAGAAAATGATTACATAATCATCTTCCTTAATTCAGACCAACCTCTGGATCAGCAGGTGCATTCTTTAAGTCGTGAGCAACAACTCTATACTCTGGATCGAACACAACAGCACGACAGCGTTAGCTTCTGCACATCTTAAGTTCTGGGTAGCATGTATACACTCTATAGATCTCTCTATTCTACAACAACGGCACTGTAGTTAACCTCTGGAAGCAATATGAACATGCTTTGCATTTGTGTACTTAAGTCCCTCAATCTTCCACGTTTACTTCAGATTTACCGATAGCGTCTTATAGTCACATAGACCCTCTAGTCAGAGCACAGAGGCTCTGCGATTAACCTCTGTGAACATCTTCTTCAGTCTGTGATTTATGCTTCTGTATAGTCTTTTGGATGAGATCAACTTTGTACATAGCAGCAACAACTACCAACTTATTATCAGACGTCTCTGCAATCTGATTGATCAACACCTTGTCTGCTCTCTTTTCCTTCTCTGTCCAAACAAAGGTTAACAACATCAGATAGAAGCTCCACACAATAAAGCGAAAGGTTCTGCCTTGCAGTAACTTATACACCTTGGAAGACCAACTATGGAATAAAGCTTTGTATATGCATAGACAAATCCAAATTCTGCACCCATTTAAAATTCTGAAACTCGAACAGCAAGCAGCAAGAATATGTTCAGCAGCAACATTTTCGAACCAATCAGCTCAAACAACAGCCTTGTAAAGTCTCGACTTCTTCTGTGCAAATTCTGGACAGACAACTTTTTTTTCGAACCAGACAACTTCTTTTAAGCTCTATATGAGCATATCTGGTCAGCTTCGAGTTTAGCAACCGTCAAAAACTTCATATTGCCCTCTGGACAAGCATAAGAACCTCTGGTCGATCCTCTGAATCAGCATAAACTTACTGTGTGAATGACGATAAATGTAACCAGCTTCTCCATGCTTGCAGATTATATTTGTTAAATAATCCGTAACATTCTTGATTTCCTGCTTTTGGCAGGGTGTTTCTCTTTTGAGGCCAACTGTGGATTGCTTTCTACGTTTTTCATTGGTCTGATCATGGGCTCCGTTGCCTTTTTGAATTTTGTGATGCATGGGCCATATCACATAACAAAGGCAGTGCATATTATCTTAGTGGATAATCTCTCTTTTCTTTCATATTTGCTATTTGAAGCAATATTTTGAACTAATAATAGTCAATATGCATGTTACACAAATCTAGACAAACATGGTACGTGGCCTATTCTTGAGATTTTGCCATTCATTACAGTTCTGCCACATGATCAGTACACACCTTCTCTTTAGCAATAAAAAAATTCACTCGTATTGATGAAATATTCACCATGAGAGTTTTTATGGCTAAATGTTGATATCCATTGGTCAAGCTTCCATTAGATTAACCAAAAAACCTTTGTGTAACACACTTGAACAACGAATGTTTTTTTTTGGTAAATCAAATTTATATGTTGATAGCTGATGACATCATCTCATGACCACTGTTAATAACTACATAAAAAAACTTTCTGCCCTTGCAATTTACTATGCACTTCTTCCTTACAGAAATTTGCACACTAAGAAAATCAACATCATGAAATGATCTTATCTGCCTTCCAGAGTGATTATCAACAATATTGGTAAGAACTACAATCCGAAATCCTGGAAATACTTCTCTTGAATTGTAAACAGATCATTGCACACTGTTAATCCTCCATTCAAATCAAATGCTCACAAACCCGATTTGATGCAGAGAATAAGACGATCTCCATAATACTTTTTAAAATAATGAGTGAAAATGATCAGATATCTAATTGATCAGGTCAGAAAGATGATTAGAAGCACTCAAAGTTATAAAACTTTTCAGATCAGACTTTGAATATGTAGCACATCACCAAATCTTTCTCAAACACCTTTTTCAAGACCCAAATGAATTTGTTTTTCATTTAATCGATTATGAGCAGCGGAAAATAAACAAAGTCCGGGTCAAAGAGAGTCCAATCTTGGATTTAAATAAAGGTCAGATCAATGATCAACAACCTTACTACCAAGATGCAAAGATTGCTATGGACTAAATCACACACAAGGATCGGATCATAGATCAACCATCTACTTTGTGCTTGTCAAATCAAACCAATTAATGAAAAAGAATCAAAACACACACATGAAATAAATCAGATCAGATTTAAGCCAAATAGGGTTAAATTATAACAACCCAAAATTTTAAAACATGCAAAACATAAGATATCCCAAAATCGAGGTCCAAAATTTCCTTACAGTAATCAAAATAGGTTTGCAGAAACAACCTACACAACTGAGAAATAATTAAATAAACTATAGTGCCACTACACTATCCGACTCCTCTCGCTAAAGCCTAGCCTACTTGCCCGAGCTTTTTGACGCCTGCTTACCTGAAAAGGTTTTAGTTTGAAAAAGCGAGGGTTAGACCATGAGGTCTAGTGAGTCCCTCCCAACAGTTATCAAAGCATTTAAAACAGTTCACCATTTCAGTAAATAAAACATTCATACTCAACTCATTTAAAAGAAACTCGTACACGGACTAAAATCCGCCTCCTCGCAAATTGACACCCTGAAGCCACCTTAAGGTGACGACGAGTCAGTCTCATGCTGCCTTATGGGGTCGCGTCACCCCTGGCATAAAGGGACTACTTTCCCGCATGAGCATTGGCGGGACTACTTTCCCGTCTTGGCCAATTTACGTCTCCTCAATGTATGCATACATTCTCATAAAACTTTAAACATCTTTCATGCAGATAAAAGCATAATAATAATCATGGCATTTCTCATCTTGAAAACACTTTAAAAGCCACACATTTTAGTTTAGAAAACTCACCTGATGCTCTTACGTCTCTTTTCTAAGTGGTTCTCGACTCTCGATCGGTGCTCCTGTTTTTAAAGAACAGAAAATACCCTGATTACTAAACTCCCGGACACCTTACCTTCCGGACACCAGGCTTTCCGGACAACTACACATTCCGGATACGCTACTCTCCGGGTAACAATGTTTTCCGGACGACTCCACAATCCGGGTAACTCAATTGTCCGGGTAACTCTAGTTACCGGACACTTATGCTTACCGGATACATGTTCCCGGTAACCTTCAACTCAAGAGTTTTACCGGGTAAACATTCGGGGACCTTCATCCCCTGGGACTTTTCCGGGTAAACTGCTGGGCGATTTTAGAGACTGAAAACCCCACTACACGACTCTCAAACAGAAAAGTAAAGTGATAACTAATCCCTTAATGCTCCATAAACAATTCCCACCAGGTTTTACTATCAAAACACCAAAACGAGGTGATTAATTCTCCCTGAACGACTCCGAATGACATTATCACTAGAAAACCCTCAAAATCCAAAATCATCAACCAGATCTTAGTAGGATTAAGGATTAGGAACTACCTGGTAGAATGCTGATAAGAAACGAAATCCACTCCTATCTTTGCTTCTGATTTCAAGGCTTGAGAACTCCTCTTTAAATTCTCAAAACCTTCAAGAACCGCCTTTCTCTTTTCTCTCCAAAAGTTCAGCCGCCACCAACAGCACAAATCAGGAAGAATGGAATGTTTATCCTAGGGTTTTGTGCCCTTTTATACCTTGTCTCTTATTTACCAACTAGTCCCTCAACTTCCACTTTTATTACTTCTTTTCACAAAACATAAAACTGATTCCATTTCGGGTCTTGGTCGTTACAACACTTCCCCCTCAAAAGAATTCCGTCCCCGGAATTCTGTTTTCAAAAAGATACGGATACCTGGATCTCATATCAGATTCTACTTCCCATGTTGCTTCGCGTCCCTTGTGATACTTCCACTGAACTTTTACCAAACGAACTTCCTTGTTCCTCGTCTTTCGTATTTTACTGTCTACTATCTCGATTGGCTCCTCCTCATACATCAATTTCTCATCGATACAAACATCTTCTAGTGGTATGGCCACATCAAAATCGGCCAAACACTTCTTCAGGTTTGAAACATGAAAAGTCGGGTGAACCCTTCTTAGCTCTTCCGGCAATTCCAACTTGTAGGCTACCGCACCAATTCTTTCAATAATGGCAAAAGGCCCGACATACCTCGGCCTCAATTTCCCTTTCTTCCCAAAGCGAACTACACCCTTCCAAGGTGACAATTTAAGCATTACCTTGTCACCCACTTGGAATTCAATCGGCTTCCTTCGTCTATCCGCATACTTTTTCTGTCGATCTTGCGCGATTCTCATCCTTTCCCGGATTACTTCAATCTTATCCGCCGTTAGTTGTACAATTTCTGGTTCGGCCAACTGCCTTTCTCCTACCTCATTCCAACACAGTGGCGTACGACACTTTCGTCCATACAGGGCTTCAAATGGCACCGCTTGGATGCTGGCGTGGTAACTGTTGTTATAGGAGAATTCTATTAACGGCAAATGCATTTCCCACGACCCCTTGAAGTCGATAACGCACGCTCGGAGCATATCCTCTAACGTCTGAATCGTTCTCTCACTCTGACCATCCGTCTGAGGATGATAGGCCGTGCTCAGCTTCAATTGTGAGCCCAACTCTCGTTGCAAACTCCTCCAAAATGCCGACGTAAACCGACTATCACGGTCAGACACTATGGATCGAGGCACTCCGTGCCTAGACACAATCTCATTGATGTACAAACGTGCCAACTTCTCCAACGAATCTGACTCCCTCATAGGCAAGAAATGCGCCGACTTGGTGAGAATGTCCACTATCACCCAAATCGTATCGTTGCCCTTAGGGGTCCTTGGTAATTTCGTAACAAAATCCATGGTGATATTATCCCATTTCCACACTGGTATCACCGTGGACTGCAGTTCTCCATATGGACGCTGATGTTCCGCTTTAACTTTCAAACAAGTCACACATCGCTCCACCAGATGAGCGATATCCTTCTTCATCCCTAGCCACCAGTAAAACTGTCTCACGTCTCTGTACATCTTGTTTGTTCCCGGGTGCATGGACAATCGCGACTTATGCGCTTCTTCAAGAATGCTTACCCTTAAGTTTCCCAACTTGGGCACCCACACCCGGCCCTTCATACACTTCAAACCCCCACTGTTGACTTCGAGAAGTGATGCAACCCCGGTGATTCTTTCGCTCTTCACGTTCACTTCTAGCAACGCTTCCTCCTGAAACTTTTTAGTCTCTTCGAGAAGATTTGAGGTCGCCTCAATTCTAAAAGCCACAATCTTGGTCGGTTCTCCTCGTTCTTTTCGGCTCAGCGCGTCAGCCACTACATTTGCTTTACCCAGGTGGTATAGAACCTCGCAATCATAATCATTTAACAGCTCCATCCATCTCCTTTGCCTCATGTTCAGTTCTTTTTGATCGAACAGATACTTCAAGCTTTTATGATCGGTGTAAATCTGACACTTTACCCCATATAGGTAATGTCGCCAGATTTTCAACGCGAAAACAACGGCCGCTAACTCCATGTCATGGGTGGGGTAGTTCTTTTCGTGATCTTTCAACTGTCGAGAAGCGTAAGCAATCGCCTTCCCGTTCTGCATCAGCACGCATCCCAACCCAAGCTTAGAAGCATCGCTATATATCACAAACCCTTCTGATCCATCCGATAACGACAAGATTGGGGCACTTGTAACATCCCTTATCTTTAAAACACTCATTTAACGGAAAGTAACCTTAAAATACAGCGGAAGATTTGTAATTAAAACATTTAGATAAAATCCCATAATCTTATAGAAAAGAGTACAAGTTTGCAACTTAAAACCAATAAGTTTGAGAAAACAATATTCAACTGAAAAGCTTAGAGAATCCAAAACTATCATTCATCAAAAGCAAATATAAGCTGCTGAGCTGCCGCAAATCCAAAAGCTTCAAGCTGGAGCCTTTCCTTTATTCTTCGAAGATGTACCTGCCACTAAAAGATGAATAACAACGGGGTAAGCTTTCGCTTAGTGAGCACGCACCTATACCACATATCATCATGCATACATACTTGCATAAACATAGCAATCACATACATGTAACATCCTTCCATTCCTTAAGGCACAAAGCCAATAAGGAAGGTCATAACTAGACACTGGTACCAGGCCTCTTCATACATAACATATTCCCTAGGGGTATTACTACCACCATAGGTACTCTTTCCTTTGGCAAAGCCAAACATACACATAATCACACATGCAATCCAACTACATACACATAACTTACATAATATAGGTAGAGTACTCACCTGTCAAGATGTCAATTACCAAGTACTTCACAGTGTATAATAATCACCTCGTACCACCTATAACATTCATACATACACATATCATAACAAGCCCAAAAATGGAACTCTAATTCTATCCCAACTCTCATCCCAAAATGACATAGCTAGGATAGTCCAAATACCATAAAACTTTGCCAAACATCCTATTTCATACACCCCATTTCTATTGATTTCTAAACATAATACACATACCTTGCAATTCTAGACCGCGAACAACAATCCTCCTAGAACCTTTCACAACTTGAATCTTCCAAAATCACCAAATCTTTCGCCTGGAAAATACAGCAACTTCGGACACTTGGTTCTCTCTACTGGGAACTCCGATGCCAAATCCCTCCGGTCAGAATGTATATTAGAGGGTCGTGAAGTCGCTGTCCAAATTTCACGACGATCCAACGGTTAACGAAGGAGAATCGGTCGATCTTTCACAGCAGCTCACAAGAACTCCGCCTGGAAAATACAGCAACTTCGGACACTTGGTTCTCTCTACTGGGAACTCCGATGCCAAATCCCTCCGGTCAGAATATATATTAGAGGGTCGTGAAGTCGCTGTCCAAATTTCACGACGATCCAACGGTTAACGAAGGAGAATCGGTCGATCTTTCACAGCAGCTCACAAGAACTCCGCCTGGAAAATACAGCAACTTCGGACACTTGGTTCTCTCTACTGGGAACTCCGATGCCAAATCCCTCCGGTCAGAATGTATATTAGAGGGTCGTGAAGTCGCTGTCCAAATTTCACGACGATCCAACGGTTAACGAAGGAGAATCGGTCGATCTTTCACAGCAGCTCACAAGAACTCCGCCTGGAAAATACAGCAACTTCGGACACTTGGTTCTCTCTACTGGGAACTCCGATGCCAAATCCCTCCGGTCCGAATGTATATTAGAGGGTCGTGAAGTCGCTGTCCAAATTTCACGACGATCCAACGGTTAACGAAGGAGAATCGGTCGATCTTTCACAGCAGCTCACAAGAACTCCGAAAATCCCTTTCTCTTTTCTCTCTTCTTTGCTAAAGAAACAAATGGCTGCAAATGAGGGTGTTTAGGGTTTCCATCCCTTTACATACATGCCAAAACACACCCTCATCTTACAAAATTGATAACTGGCCCCTAGATTCCTGAACACGTACATAACGACCCAAAAATTAACTCCACCCCAAAAGAGACAGTTAAATCACGTAAATTGGGAAACGGGGTGTTACAGCACTGCATAAGCTTTCCTTCAACTTCTCAAACGCAGATTTATGTGCTTCCGCCCACACGAATTTGACATTCTTCCTCGTCAAAGAGGTCAGTGGCGAAGCTATCCGAGAGAAATCTTGAATAAACTTACGGTAGTATCCGGCTAAACCGAGAAAACTTCTCACCTCCGAAGGATTTCTGGGCGCCTCCCAATCTTTGATGGCTTCAATCTTAGCAGGATCTACCTTGATACCGTTCGCAGACACTACATGCCCCAAAAACTGAACTTCTCTTAGCCAGAATTCGCATTTCGAAAACTTCGCATATAACTTCTCGCGTTTAAGCAACTCTAGCGCTGCCCGAAGGTGCCTCTCGTGATCCTCCCGTGTACGAGAATAGATTAAGATATCATCAATGAAGACAATCACGCATTTATCCAACAATGAGCTACACACCCGATTCATCAGATCCATGAACACTGCGGGCGCGTTGGTCAAACCGAAGGGCATGACCAAAAACTCGTAGTGTCCATATCTCGTACGGAAAGCCGTCTTCGGTACATCTTCCTCTCTCACCTTCAGATGATGATTACCCGATCTCAGGTCTATCTTTGAGAAGTAACTCGCACCTTGAAGCTGATCGAAGAGGTCATCGATCCTCGGAAGCGGGTACTTGTTCTTTACGGTTACCTTATTGAGTTCACGGTAATCTATGCACATTCGCATAGATTTGTCCTTCTTCTTAACGAAAAGTACTGGTGCTCCCCAAGGCGATGAGCTCGGACGAATAAAGCCTTTGTCGAGTAACTCTCATAACTGGTTCATCATTTCCTTCATCTCCGCTGGTGCTAAGCGGTAGGGCGCACGGGCAATCGGTGCCGCCCCAGGTAACAGTTCTATTCTAAACTCCACTTGACGGTCCGGGGGCAGACTCGTCAAGTCATCCGGAAACACTTCCGGATACTCACTCACTACTGGCACATCCCCCACACTCCTCTTTTCCTTCTTAGCATCTAACACATAAGCTAGATACCCCGAACAACCCTTTCCCAAACATCGCCTAGCTTTCATCAACGAAATCAAACACGGCTTCCTATTCCGCTGATCTCCGTAAATTACCACCTCTTTCTTATCAGCCAAAGGGATACGGATCAGCTTCTTATTGCAAACAATGCTAGCGTCATTGTCCGCTAACCAGTCCATCCCTAGGACTACATCAAACTCCCCCGTCCCCATAGGATACAACCTTAACGGGAAAAAGTGACCATCCACGTCGATGTTGCAACCCTCATAAACCTCCTTTACCCAGACTCGACAATCATCAGCTATCTCTAGCTCAAACCCAAAGTTCAACCTCTTGGGTTTCACTTGCAATTTTTGAACAAAATTGGGCGACACAAACGAACGACTGGCCCCCGAATCAAACAACACTTTAGCAAGTATCGAGTCTATAGGAAAAGTACCTGTCACCACATCAGGCGTGTTCTCCGCCTCCTCATCCGACATGTGGAAAGCCCTCGCTCTAGCGCGAGCCGGCTCCACCTTCTTATCATTACTCCTCCCTCCGCTACTGCCACCTTCATTTCTAGCATAATCCTTCTTTAGTTGTGGGCAATCCCACCTGACATGACCCAACGACCCACACTGATAACAGGTCTTCTGTCCACGACAGTCTCGAGCCAGATGCCCTGTCCTCCCGCAATTAAAGCATCCACTCCTTTCAACCAAGCATTCTCCCTTATGCATCTTGTTACACTTAGCGCAAGGTTTCTCCGCTGACTTAGATACTACCCGCCATTCGGGCCTGGCTGAACCCGGCCTCTTACTGTCTCGACTCGGTCCTTCCCACTTGCGTTTATCTCCCACCCTTTCGTTCAACTGTCTGATCTTATCCTTTTCAGTAAGTTCTGCTTTATCTACAGTTGCCTGAAAAGTAACTGGATCTTTTGCCTGCACCAATTCTCTTATACTGCTCTTCAGCCCAAAAATATACCTCTCGGTCCGCCTTTCTTCAGTAGGCACGTATAATTCAGCAAATCTGGCCTTCTCAATGAACTTCGACGTGTATTCTTGAACTGTCATCGTCCCTTGCTCCAAACCCATAAACTTTTCCTCCAATTTCTTAACTGCTGCCAAAGGGCAAAACTGTGCTTTGAATCTTCTAACAAACGTTTCCCAAGACATGCCCTTAGCTACCTCCGATCCCCTTCCTCCAGTTTCAACATCCCACCAAAAGATCGCTTCAGATTTCAACATCGACCTTGCTAACAGAACTTTATCCTCCTCGGCGCACTTACTAGTATCAAACGCTAACTCCATCTCGCGAACCCACTTCACAGCCAGAACGGGGTTGCGTTCTCCGTTGAACGTTGGAGGTTTGCACGACACGAAAGTTTTAAACGAACACCCTTTCACTGCTTCCGGTTCAGAGACCACAATCGGAGTTGTCATCGAGTTGTTGCCGATCTCAGTCCGTGGTTCACTACCTTCCTCAGTCTTCTTCTCAGTACCACTTTTACTCGGTTCTCCAGATGTAGTCTTATTCTGATTATCCAACACTGCTTTCAAGGTCCTTTGCAGTTTATCCATTTCCGCTGTGAACTTATCCTCCGTCACGAAAGCCGGTGCAGTCTCAGGTTTACCCCCTTTCTTAACCTTTGCTTTCTTCACCGGTGCTGAACTTTCTTGTTCGGACAACTCCCGGACCTCAGGCTCTTCTACACTCTTTGCCTTGCGCCTAACCGGCGCTTTCTTTTTGTTACCCTTGCCCTTGGTGGTTGCCGCCCCCACCTCAGTAACGGCCTTCCTTGGTATCGCTCCTCTGGGTCTCCCACGGTCTCTACCTCGCCCACGAGTGGCCACCACTCTTGGCTGATTCACTGGTTCGTCCTCAACAATTTCCTCAACTCTCATTGTCTCCTCGCGCAGTGTAGTACTCTTTGTTTGCGCTTCTCCCACTAGCGGAATTGACCTACTCCTCAAAGCTCTGGCAGACATTCTGATACACAACCACAACAACAACCGAAGGCTCACTTACTAAATAAGACTCATTAGTACCATAATAACGGGATGATAAGGTAATTTGAGCACATACATGTACCTGTAAGTTCACAATTACACTGAGTTCACAATTACACTGGCCAGGTGTAACTCCAAACCTACCTTACATGACTGTCCTCGACACCCTATTAGTCCCACTTCTAAAGTAGTGATCTCCTAACGCATTCCTGATTCTCAGTTGTGATTTCTAATCTCCACAGTTTAAGTCTAGGCCCGTCCGGTCACCTAAATCCCTTAAACTATGGCTCTGATACCAACTATAACAACCCAAAATTTTAAAACATGCAAAACATAAGATATCCCAAAATCGAGGTCCAAATTTTCCTTACAATAATCAAAATAGGTTTGCGGAAACAACCTACACAACTGAGAAATAATTAAATAAACTATAGTGCCACTACACTATCCGACTCCTCTCGCTAAAGCTCGGCCTACTTGCCCGAGCTTTTCGACGCCTGCTTACCTGAAAAGGTTTTAGTTTGAAAAGGCGAGGGTTAGACCATGAGGTCTAAAACAGTTCACCATTTCAGTAAATAAAACATTCATACTCAACTCATTTAAAAGAAACTCGTACACGGACTAAAATCCGCCTCCTCGCAAATTGACACCCTGAAGCCACCCTAAGGTGACGACGAGTCAGTCTCATGCTGCCTTATGGGGTCGCGTCACCCCTGGCATAAAGGGACTACTTTCCCGCATGAGCACTGGCGGGACTACTTTCCCGTCTTGGCCAATTAACGTCTCCTCAATGTATGCATACATTCTCATAAAACTTTAAACGTCTTTCTTGCAATTAAAGCATAAAAAAATAAAGCATGGCAAATTCTCATCATTCAAACATATCTTGAAAACACTTTAAAAGCCACACATTTTAGTTTAGAAAACTCACCTGATGTTCTTACGTCTCTTTTCTAAGTGGTTCTCGACTCTCGATCGGTGCTCCTGTTTTTAAAGAACAGAAAATACCCTGATTACTAAACTCCCGGACACCAGGATTTCCGGACAACTACACATTCCGGATACGCTACTCTCCGGGTAACAATGTTTTCCGGACGACTCCACAATCCGGGTAACTCAATTGTCCGGGTAACTCTAGTTACCGGACACTTATGCTTACCGGATACATGTTCCCGGTAACCTTCAACTCAAGAGTTTTACCGGGTAAACATTCGGGGACCTTCATCCCCTGGGACTTTTCCGGGTAAACTGCTGGGCGATTTTAGAGACTGAAAACCCCACTACACGACTCTCAAACAGAAAAGTAAAGTGATAACTAATCCCTTAATGCTCCATAAACAATTCCCACCAGGTTTTACTATCAAAACACCAAAACGAGGTGATTAATTCTCCCTAAATGACTCCGAATGACATTATCACTAGAAAACCCTCAAAACCCAAAATCATCAACCAGATCTTAGTAGGATTAAGGATTAGGAATTACCTGGTAGAATGATGATAAGAAACGAAATCCACTCCTATCTCTGCTTCTGATTTCAAGGCTTGAGAACTCCTCTTTAAAATGCTCAAAACCTTCAAGAACCTCCTTTCTCTTTTCTCTCCAAAAGTTCAGCCGCCACCAACAGCACAAATCAGGAAGAATGGAATGTTTATCCTAGGGTTTTGTGCCCTTTTATACCTTGTCTCTTATTTACCAACTAGTCCCTCAACTTCCACTTTTATTACTTCTTTTCACAAAACATAAAACTGATTCCATTTCGGGTCTTGGTCGTTACATAAATCTTCACTTAGACATTTCATCAAACATGTGGTGTGTGGAATCAGATTTTGTGAAGAAACAATGAGATTTTATGTTGTATCTGGGACCCTAGGCACCTATTTCTTTATAAAACATTCAATTAAATTACTAATTTAAGCTAACAATGACCGATTTACTTGGTGGAAGCATCCATATTGTTTTAGTTGTATTTAACTAGCAATGTTTTTTTAGAAACATAAACGACACCTGCCCATCCTTCCTTATTGAAGTTTCTTTTTTTTCTGTTTCATTTGTAGTTAGGTAATAATCGAAAGTGCCATTAATAAATAATGTCAACTGATCTTTAGATAATTGTGCTTCATTTTGCATACCCGTGATATGCTTCTGCCCTCCCAACTTTATTTTGATGGATGGACTACCATAGTCTCTTTTGTAGATTGATAATGTAAATTTGTGTTACTTTTGGGATAAGAAAAAGAACAATGTACCTAAGGACATGAATTGTAAAACCTTAATTTGTTAAGTGTTAACATTTAGCAAATAATTAATGGTTGGTTATATCTTGTGTTTTGAAGACACAAAAGAAAAGATTTGAGCGTTATGAGATGCACGTTTCTCTATTAATTAAGAGAAAACATGAAATTTTATTTCATTTAAATATAAATCTTGAATTTTATTTTTGTTTTTGTTTTCAATTGTATTAAATGTTATTCATGGTTTAAAAAAAATCACGATACATAAACTGAAGTAACCCATCCTTTTATGACCCATTCAAGCCCATCAATATATATATATATATATATATATAAAGCAAAATGTAGGGGGAAGGGTTAAGGAGAGGCATCCATGTCTATTTATCTATTTTTATACAATTTTGATTTATTTTAAATACAAACCATACATTAAATGTTGTAATTAATTAGAAAAACTTTTCATTTTTTATTTTTTAATTATATAAGATGGATATCAATCAATATAAATCAAATACTTATTTTAATATGTTACATTTTTATTTATCCTTAAGTAGACTAACAATCAATATATATATATATATAAAGCAAAATGTAGGGGGAAGGGTTAAGGAGAGGCATCCATGTCCATTTATCTATTTTTATACAATTTTGATTTATTTTAAATACAAACCATACATTAAATGTTGTAATTAATTAGAAAAAAATTTCATTTTTTATTTTATAATTATATAAGATGGACACCAATCAATATAAATCAAATACTTATTTTAATATGTTACATTTTTATTTATCCTTAAGTAGACTAACAATGCTTATAAATCAAAAATATCAATATATATATATATATATATAAAGCAAAATGTAGGGGGAAGGGTTAAGGAGAGGCATCCATGTCCATTTATCTATTTTTATACAATTTTGATTTATTTTAAATACAAACCATACATTAAATGTTGTAATTAATTAAAAAAACTTTTCATTTTTTATTTTATAATTATATAAGATGGATACCAATCAATATAAATCAAATACTTATTTTAATATGTTACATTTTTATTTATCCTTGAGTAGACTAACAATGCTTATAAATCAAAAATATTTTTAATATTGTATGTTTTTGTTTATTTATATTTTTATGGATAAGCTAACAATACTTATAAATCAAAACTTATTTAATAAAATGTATTCTTTATTTACATTTTTATTTATCCTTAAGTAGAATAACAATCATCAATCAATATATATATATATAAAGGAGAATGTAGGGAGAGAGGATTAAGGAGAAGCCTCCAATGAGGCTTTAGATTTTTCTTAGAGTTTTGATTTTCGTTTTAAAAAATTGTTGCATTAATTTACTAACCTTTCATTATCTTTGTATTATTGTATACTTTGTTTTATTATTTTTTTGTTTAACCTATGTTTTATTATTTTTTTGTTTAAGCTATGTTTTATTATTATTATTTTTAAGCTATGTTTTATTATTATTTTTGTTTAAGTTAACAATGCTTATAAATCAATAAAATAAAGTATTTTTTCTTATTAGGCTAACAATGCTTTTAGTTAACAAAAATTTTAAGCAATGTTTTATTATTTTTTTGTTTAAGCTAACAATGCTTATAAATCAATAAAAAGCTATGTTTTATTATTTTTTTGTTTAAGCTAACAATCATCAATATATCAATATAAAGGAGAATGTAGGGAGAGAGGATTAAGGAGAAGCCTCCAATGAGGCTTTAGATTTTTCTTAGAGTTTTGATTTTCTTTTTAAAAAATTGTTGCATTAATTGACTAACCTTTCATTATCTTTGTATTATTGTATACTTTGTTTTATTATTTTTTTTGTTTAACCTATGTTTTATTATTTTTTTGTTTAAGCTATGTTTTATTATTATTATTTTTAAGCTATGTTTTATTATTTTTTTGTTTAAGCTAACAATCATCATCAATATATATATATATATATATATATATATATATATATATATAAAGGAGAATGTAGGGAAAGAGGATTAAGGAGAAGCCTCCGATGAGGCTTTAGATTTTTCTTAGAGTTTTGATTTTCTTTTTAAAAAAATGTTGCATTAATTGACTAACCTTTCATTATCTTTGTATTATTGTACACTTTGTTTTATTATTTTTTTGTTTAACCTATGTTTTATTATTTTTTTTGTTTAAGCTATGTTTTATTATTATTATTTTTAAGCTATGTTTTATTATTTTTTTTGTTTAAGCTATATAAAGGAGAACGTAAGGAGAGAGGATTAAGGAGAAGCCTCCAATGAGGCTTTAGATTTTTCTTAGAGTTTTGATTTTCTTTTTAAAAAACTAGTGTGTGCCACCGAGCTCGCGCGGTGGCGAGAAAGTTATATAAGCACCACAAATTTATAACATGAAATTAAATAAGTTTATTTCAATTCTTTTCAAAAAGTAGTAGTCATTTTCCATTAAACACTTGAATCATTATGAGATTTGAGTCTTAATCAAATCGTGAAATGTTGTGTCTTGTTTATCCCACATTGGTGAGAAGATGACGAAATGTAATAATGATGTGATTATTTAAAAGAAGGTTCTTATAAGAACCTCCATTGGAGATGCTCTTAATTGTAATGCAATATATACTATATATTCAACATGAAAAAAATTGCAACTAAAATTAACTCTTTAATCCAAAAGGGATTAAAATAAATCATAAGTCATGTAAAAAAAGTTGGCATTATTCTCCTTTTGTAATCAACTTCATGTTCCAACATTCCAACTTTTTATCAATGTGGGATAGCCAAAGTAAACCACAATTCAATGTTTGAGAAATCTCAATCCACATTGTGCCATGTCATTTTTCATTGTTTTTGCTTTTATATATATAAAGATTGTTGCATTAATTGACTAACCTTTCATTATCTTTGTATTTGTTGAAATAATTACTTTTCTGATCAATCTTGTTACTATTTATTTATAAAGTTAATATTTGTTAACTTTACTAACTTAAGGTGTTGGCTTGTTAATTGTTAGTATTTCAGGGACCAAAGTTAGGAAACTCTGGAACTTTAGGACTGCGCCTCACTTCTTATGAGATTGGAAGGTTAGCGGAGCAAGTTTGGTGAAAGGTGGAGGACTGAAGTTGTAAATTGAAGTTGAAGTATATAAAGTTGTAGCTGCTGAAGATTCGAGATCATTTATTCACTGAGTTCATTTTGTAGTTGATAGCTCTCGTTTGTTATTTCCTCTCTAGTTAGGGTTTACGATTTAGTATTTTGTTCTTCATATCTTTTGAAGATTTATATTGTATTCATAATAGTTTGAATAAAAGATGATGATGTTATGCGTTTAAAGATGGTATCAGAGCCTGACTCCGATCTTCCTCTCCTCTGCACATCATCTTCATGGTAAGCTGTTGTGGATCTTATAGTTCTTATGAACAAAATCCTTTTCTGGAAAAAAAATTTGGTTATCAACTTCCTTTTAAAAATCTAAAATAACCAGATCTGAAATTTTTTTGGTTATCACAAATGTGTTTTTTCTCTCAGTGAGTACTCATGATTGTATGTTGATTTCTTTTTAGATCTCAAATTTTTTTAGGGTTTTCTGAAACCTATTTGCTTCAGATCTGTCTTTTCATAAGATCTATTTGTTGTTTTTTGTTCAAAATATACAGATCTTCTCAGCTATTGTCGTTCTTCTTTTTAGATATCTTCGATCTCTGAAAGATCTTGCTCATACTGAAGGTTACATCTGTTCTTGTTGCTATCTGCTTAGATCTCAACGTCCTTAGATGTTTTTTTTCTTCAGATCGTTTCGTTTATCGTGTACACTGTTGTGTCTCCGTAAGATTCGTTGTTATCTTCATAGATCTCGACGAATCTGAAGGATCTTTGTAAGATCGTGTTTTACATAGTCTTATTGTTTTAAAATACATACTGCTACATAAGTCGATAGTGATTCCGTGAGTTTTTGCAACGATTCAAAGTTGTCTCTCAGATCTCAGTAACCTCTGAGATTTTGACCTAGTTTCGTTTACTCATCAAATCACTTTACCTTGTGTGGTCCTTTCTGGTTATAGTTTTTTTCTGAAATAGTGATCTCTTTTGTTGATCTAGCTGTTTGTTTCTGGATCTGAGGTTTCTCATTATCTTGACCTCAGATCTGGTTATCTAGAGCTCAGATCTTCCTGTTCTTTGTTTCTGTTTTTTTTTTACGTTGGTGTACAGTTTGTTTGTCTGTACATTTTTTGTTACCTTGTACCAACCTGTTTGCCTGTGAGACTTTGTTGAGGCCTTTGTTTTTTTTTTTGACTAGATCTGTTCAGATCTACACATGGGATGGTTTGTCTGGATAATATCCTCCATCTCAGTGTTGAGCTGTGACTACATCTAGTCTTTCTCTTTTCTGTTCAGGTTTCATCCTGTCTCTAACCTTGAGACGCTGGTTTGTTCTTCCGTTGTGCGCTTAAAAGCATCTCTGTAAGTTCTCTGTATTATTCTTCTTGATGAGAGTCTCAAATCTCACTGTACGTTTTCTTATACCTTAACCTTCTGTATGTCTCTCTCTATCTTCTATATCTTGTTTTGGTAGCTAGGAGATTGACTTGACCTACCATTTTAAGTGGCAAGGAATCATGTCTCTGTCTCCTAGTGTCTGCCTTGTGTGCTTCTTGCCTTTGTAATCATGCCTGGTGAAGACGATGATCCTAAAAATCAAGTAGAGCAATCCCTTATTGCTAAACTTGATTTTGGGGATCCGTTATATCTCCATCCCAGCGATACTTCCTGTACATCTATTTTGAGCATGAAACTAAGTGGTACTGACAATTACAAGGTTTGGTCATGTGCTATGATCCTAGCTCTAGAAACTAAAAACAAATTGGGTTTTATAAACCATACCATAGTTAGACCCACTGGTAATGAAGTTTTAGGAAGACAATGGGATAGATGTAATTCTGTCGTTCTATCCTGGATTCTTAGTTCCATTTCTGATGACCTGTTTGTAAGTCAAGTGTTTTCTCGAGTTGCTTCGGAAGTTTGGGAAGAACTCAAGGAAACATATGATAAGATTGATGGATCTGTTATGTTCAATTTGCATCAGAAAATCAACTCTCTTAGTCAAAATGGTCTACCTGTTTCTGAGTATTATCACAAGTTAAATTCTTTCTGGAAACAATTTGATGCCTTGATAAAACTGCCATCATGCACTTGCAATGCTTCTCATGAATTTACTACACACAATCAACTGTTAAAATTAATGCAGTTTCTGATGGGTCTTGATGATATGTATGTCAATATTAGGAGTAATATTTTGTTGACTGATCCCTTGCCATCAGTCAAAACTGCGTTTTCTCTGGTGTCAAGGGAGGAGTCACACCGAGGCATTTCTCGTCCTAGTATTGATACTAAAGGTCAGAATACTGCTTATTTTGGAAAAACGTCCTCGAATAACAAAAAACAGTCTGGAAAAGGGTTTCTGTCATGTAAGCATTGTGGTGCAAATGGTCACACGATTGAGCGATGTTTCAAACTAATTGGCTTTCCAAAGGATTTCCAATTTACTAAAAGTAAATCAAATCCTTCTGGAAAATCTTTTTCTAACAATGTTAATGCCACTGAAAGTTCTAGTCATCCCCCTATGTTATCCTCTCTTACTGAAGAACAGATAAGCAAGCTACTGTCTCTTTTAGACCAGAAACAAAACGATGGTGTTGCTGCTAATATGGCTGGTATGTTTTGTGGAATGGCTAACACTTCCAATGTTACTTCTAAACTTAACAATCTAAGTAAGCATGGATGGATCATTGATTCTGGTGCAACCCAGCATATGACCTCATCTGTTGCTCATTTGGAAAATGTGGTTGAAATAGCTGATTTAAAATTAAAAGTTACTCAACCAAACGGTGAAGAAGTTGTTATAAATAAAATTGGAAATTTTAAACTCAATAATACAGTTGTTATGTTTGATGTTCTAGTAATTCCTGATTTTCACGTTAATTTGTTATCTGTACATAAGTTAGCTAGAGATAACAAAATATTTGTGTGTTTTAATGAATATAAGTGTTTTTTTATTCAGGATTTTCCTGTAATGAACATAGTGGAGACTGGTAGTGAACGTGGTGGGTTATATATATTTGATCAGGTTAATAATCATCAAGTTATTGACTCTAATATGTTAAATAATAGGGTTAATAATTCAAATCTTTCAATATTCTGTAATGTATCTCGGCACCTTTGGCACACACGATTAGGACATCCTGCAGATCAAGTCTTAAATGTTTTAAAAGATAAACTTGAAATTAAAAATAGTAGTGATTTGACTCCTTGTGAAATTTGTCACAAAGCTAAACAAGCTAGGGACAAATTTCAGTTGAGTAATCATACCACTACTAGTTTAAGAGATTTGGTTCATATTGATCTTTGGGGTCCTTATCGTGTGAATAGTAGGGAAGACTATAGATATTTTTTAACTATTGTGGATGATTATACTCGCTCAGTGTGGACTTATTTGTTGAAACATAGGGATGAAGTGTATGATACCATTGTGATTTTTCACAGATTACTTGTAACTCAGTTTGGAAAGTCTGTAAAGATTTTTAGAAGTGACAATGGGACAGAGTTTCTTAATCATAGGTTAAGTGATTTTTTTAAGAAAAATGGTGTTATACATCAAACATCTTGTGTTTATACTCCTCAACAAAATGGTGTTGTGGAGCGTAAACATAGACATTTGCTTAATGTTGCTTGTGCCCTAATGTTTCAAGGGGATGTTCCTTTAAATATGTGGAGTGAGTGTATTCTCACAGCCACCTATCTTATAAACAGAACTCCCTCATCTGTTTTAAATGGTAAATCCCCTTATGAAATGGTATTTGGTTTCTCTCATGTTCTTACTCATCTTCGTAATTTTGGATGTCTTTGTTTTGCGATGAAACCAAATATTCATGATAAATTTTCTGCAAGGGCTGAGAAATGTGTCTTGCTTGGGTATTCAAATTCAAAAAAGGGTTATCGATTATATAGTCTCGAGTCAAAGCAAATTATAGTTTCTCGTGATGTCAAATTCTATGCGACTATTTTCCCTTTTAAGATGAGTAGTGACAAGCAAGACAACAATTCTAGTGACATTAATACTTTAATTTTTTTTATTCTGTTTTTGTTCAGACTAATGAATTTACTTCTGGAATACCCGATGATGATAATAGGGTGCATACTCAAAGTAATCCAATTCCTGGAAATACTGATACTTGTAGTACTCCTGATCACCTAGGTAGTAGCCCAGATAGCTTAATCAATGAGACAAATGAAAGTTTGAACAGTCTAAATAATTCTGCCGGATCACAGATCCTTGGTGGTACTGAGGTAGCTGTCGGTGATCTAGGTGATACTGATTATAGTCCCCTAAGGGTACAAGATCATGTTGAATCTTTGAGGTCTCCTTCTGAGGGTAATTCAAATCAATTGAGTGTTTCTACTAGAAAATAAAGTAGAACTTCCAACTTGCCTAAACATTTTACTGATTATGTGATTGAAGGGAAAGTCAAGTATGGGCTTGAAAAGGTTGTTAATTACTCTTTTCTTAATAAAGAATTGTTTTGTTTTGTGTCTACTTTAAATAAGGCAGTAGAACCAAACAGTTTTTTTGAGGTATCTAAGGATCAAAATTGGGTAAATGCAATTAATGATGAAATGGAAGCTTTATATAGAAATAGAACTTGGGTGTTAACTGACTTACCTCCGGGTAGAAAACCAATAAGCGGTAGATGGATTTACAAAATCAAATATAAATCTACAGGTGAGGTAGAAAGATATAAGGCCAGACTAGTTGCAAAGGAGTATTCACAGAGGGAGGGACTAGACTATGAGGAGACTTTTTCACCAGTAGTTAAAATGGTTACTGTTCGATCTGTTATTGCTCTTGCTGTGCAGAATAATTGGAATTTGTATCAGTTAGATGTAAATAACGCTTTTCTATATGGTGATTTAGCTGAAGAAGTTTATATGTCGTTACCTCCTGGATATTTTTCTAAGAATGAAAAACGTGTATGCAAGTTAGTTAAGTCTTTATATGGATTGAAACAGGCACCTAGGCAATGGTATGAAAAGCTTTCATCTTGTTTATTTGATAATGGTTTTTGTCAAAGTTCTTGTGATTATTCCTTGTTTACAAAATCAATAGGTTCTGTGTTTCTTATTTTGTTGGTATATGTTGATGATATATTATTGACTGGTAATTGTACCGTTGAAATCAATAAAGTGAAGAAACATTTGCAATCAAATTTTAAGATAAAAGATTTGGGTGAATTAAAATTCTTTTTAGGAATAGAGATTTTGAAAACAGAAAAAGGAATCTGCATGTCACAACGAAAATATTGTTTAGAACTTTTAAATGAGTTTGGATATCTGGGTGTTAAACCAATAGCAACTCCAATGGATATGAATTTAGTTGTAACATATTTTCTTGGTTCTGATTCAAATGACACTTTGTTAAAAGACTTTACTGGATATCAAAAGTTAATTGGAAAATTGATTTATTTGTTGGCTACAAGACCAGATATAGCATTTACTGTTCATTGTCTTAGTCAGTTTATGCATGCACCAATGCAATCTCATTTAAAGTTAGCTTTAAGAGTATTGAGGTACCTAAAGGCATCACCAGGAAAAGGTATTAAATTTTCTGCTTCATCTGAATTTAAATTGAATGTTTTTGTGGATGCTGACTGGGGAAAGTGCTTATCTACGAGAAGGTCTGTAAGTGGTTATTGTGTGTTTTTAGGAAATTCTATGATTTCTTGGAAAAGCAAGAAACAAACATGTGTTTCTCGTTCTTCTGCAGAATCAGAATATAGAGCAATGGCTGCCGCTCTATGTGAAATTATTTGGGTTCTAAGTTTGTTAAAAGATTTAAAAATAACAAATTTAATTCCAGTAAATTTTAACTGTGATAATAAGTCAGCCATCCAGATTGCAAATAACCCTGTATTTCATGAACGAACAAAACATATTGAAATAGATGTTCATCAAGTTAGGGAAAAGGTTGCATCTGGTATGATCAAAACTGTTAAGGTTGATTCATCTGAAAACCCAGCAGATATTTTCACAAAATCTTTAGGAATAAGTCAACATAATTATCTTTGTGAAAAGTTACATATGTTTGACTTGTTCAAGTGTCAAGATTGAGGGAGGGTGTTGAAATAATTACTTTTCTGATCAATCTTGTCACTATTAATTTATAAAGTTAATATTTGTTAACTTTACTAACTTAAGGTGTTGGCTTGTTAATTGTTAGTATTTCAGGGACCAAAGTTAGGAAACTCTGGAACTTTAGGACTGCGCCTCACTTCTTATGAGATTAGAAGGTTAGCGGAGCAAGTTTGGTGAAAGGTGGAGGACTGAAGTTGTAAATTGAAGTTGAAGTATAAAAAGTTGTAGCTGCTGAAGATTCGAGATCATTTATTCACGGAGTTCATTTTGTAGTTGATAGCTCTCGTTTGTTATTTCCTCTCTAGTTAGGGTTTACGATTTAGTATTTTGTTCTTCATATCTTTTGAAGATTTATATTGTATTCATAATAGTTTGAATAAAAGATGATGATGTTATGCGTTTAAAGAGTATTATTGTATACTTTGTTTTATTATTTTTTTGTTTAACCTATGTTTTATTATTTTTTGTTTAAGCTATGTTTTATTATTATTATTTTTAAGCTATGTTTTATTATTTTTTTGTTTAAGCTAACAATCAATATATATATATAAAGGAGAATGTAGGGAGAGAGGATTAAGGAGAAGCCTCCAATGAGGCTTTAAATTTTTCTTAGAGTTTTGATTTTCTTTTTAAAAAATTGTTGCATTAATTGACTAACATTTCATTATCTTTGTATTATTGTATACTTTGTTTTATTATTTTTTTGTTTAACCTATGTTTTTTTTTAAGCTATGTTTTATTATTATTATTTTTAAGCTATGTTTTATTATTTTTTTGTTTACGCTAACAATCAATCAATATCAATATATATATATATATATATATATATATATATATATATATAAAGGAGAATGTGATAGAGAAAAGTTAAGGAGAAGCCTCAATTGAGGCCATATAATTTTTTTAGAGTTTTGAATTATTTTTAAATAAAAATGTACCATTAAATGTGTCTAACCTTTCATTTTCTATATTTATTTATTTTTATTGATTTTAACTCAATTTTATTTGTTTATTATCTAAACCAAACTTTAATAAAATCCACATTCACAAAAATTTTAAAATTATAATTATTATTTTATAACAATGGTTATTCTACTATAATAATTGTGTTTATTGATTTAAGTTATTTCATAAGCTTACATGATTTAAATATTATATGAATTTATTTTATTAAGATGGATAACAATGTTTATAAATCAATTACTTATTTTTAATAGGTTATATGAACTTATTTCTTTTGTTTTTTTGTAAGGTAACATCAATATCAATATATAAATCAATATATATATATATATATATATAAAGGAGAATGGGCGACACAAACGAACGATTGGCCCCCGAATCAAACAACACTTTAGCAAACATCGAGTCTATAGGAAAGGTACATGTCACCACATCAGGCGTGTTCTTCGCCTCTTCAGCCGACATGTGAAAAGCCCTTGCTCTGGCGCGTGCCGGCTCCACCTTCTTTTCATTACCCCTTCCTCCGTTACTTCCACCTTCACCCCCAGCATGACCCTTTTTCAATTGCGGGCAGTCCCACTTGACATGACCCGACATCCCGCACTGATAACAGATCCTTGGACTGCGACAATCCCGGGATATATGCCCCATTTTCCCACACTTGTAACATCCCTCAGCCCAACATTCTCCTCGGTGCATCTTGTTACACTTTGCACAAGGTTTCTCCACTGACTTGGTTCCCACCCGCAGATCGGGTCTGGCTGTATTCGGCTTCTTACTATCTCGATTCGGCCCGTCCCACTTACGTTTGTCTCCGACTCTTTCGTTCATCTGCCTGTTCTTATCCTTTTCAGTAAGTTCCGCTTTATCCACGGCCGCCTGAAAAGTAACTGGTTCCTTTGCCTGCACCAATTCTCTTATACTGCTCTTCAACCCAAAAATATACCTCTCGATCCGTCTTTCTTCAGTAGGTACGTACAATTCAGCAAATCTGGCCTTCTCAATAAACTTCGACGTGTATTCCTGAACTGTCATCGACCCTTGCTCCAGACTCAGAAACTCTTCCTCCAACTTCTTAATTGCTGCTAGAGGGCAAAACTGCGCTTTGAATCTTTTAACAAACGTCCCCCACGACATGCTTCTAGCCACCTCTGACCCCTTTCCTCCAGTTTCAACATCCCACCAAAAGATTGCTTCAGATTTCAACATCGATCGGGCAAACAGTACCTTATCCTCTTCGGCGCACTTACTAGTATCAAACGCCAGTTCCATCTCGCGAACCCATTTCACAGCCAACACGGGATCACGCTCTCCGCTGAAGGTCGGAGGTTTGCCCGACGTGAAAGTCTTAAACGAGCATCCTTTTTCTGCCTTTGGTTCCGAAGCAGTTGTTACCGAGTTGTTTCCTATTTTAGTTCGCGGTTCACTACCTTCCCCGGTCTTCTTTCCGGTACTGCTCTTGGTTCTTTCCCCAGACGTAGTCTTGTTCTGGTTTTCCAACACTGCTCGAAGGGTCTTTTGCAACTTATCCATCTCTGCCGTAAACTTATCCTTTGTCACGAAGGTCGGTGCAGTTCCAGGTTTGCCCCCTTTCTTAGCCTTTGTTTTCTTTACCGGCATCGAACTTTCTTGTTCCGATACTACCTGTACCTCCGGTTCTCCAACACTTTTTGCCTTGCGCTTGACAGGCGCTTTCTTTTTCTTCTCTTTGCCTTTCGTGGTCGTTGCCCCCACTTTAGTCGCTGCCTTTCTCGGTATCGCTCCTCTGGGCCTCCCACGGCCTCTTCCTCGCCCACGATTGGCTATCACTCTTGGCTGATTCACTGGTTCATCCTCGACTCTCACTGCTTCCTCACGCAGCGTAGTACTCTTTGTTCGGGTATCTTCCGCAATAGGGATCGACCTACTTCTCAAAGTTCTTGCAGACATTCTGATACATAACATCAACAGGAGACTCATTTAATACTAAGGACTCATCAGTGTCACAACAACAGGGTAATAAGGTAATTTAAGCACATACATGTACCTGTAAGTTCACAGTTACACTGGCCAAGTGTAATTCCAAACTTACCTTACATGATTTTCCTCGATACCCTATTAGCCCCACATCTAAAGTAGTGCTTTCCTAACGCATTCCTGATTCTCAGTTGTGATTTCTACTCCTCACAGTTTAAGTTTAGGCCCATCCGGTCACCTAAACCTCTTAAACTATGGCTCTGATACCAACTATAACAACCCATAATTTAGAACATGCATAATATAAATATCCCCAAAACCGCGATCCAAAATTTCCTTACAATAATCATAAATAGGTTTGCGGAAACAACCTACACAACTGATAACTAAACTAGGTTGAACTATAGTGCCTCTACACTATTCATCTTCCTCTTGCTAACGCCCTGCTTACTTGCTAGAGCCTTTCGATGCCTGCTTTCCTGAAAAGGTTTTGTTTGAAAATGCGAGGGTTAGACCATGAGGTCTAGTGAGTCCCTCCTAACAGTTATCAAATCACTTATAAACAGTTTATCAATTTCAGCAATATCATTCATAAAACTGATCATTCAAAATCATTCACGGAATAAAGTCCGCCCCTCGTAAATCGGCACCCTGAAGTCACCCGTAGATGACAACGAGTCAGCCTCATGCTGCCGTATAGGGTAGTACTCCCCTGGCATAAACGGGACACACCCCCCGGCATGATCTGGCGGGCCACACTTCCCGACTTAGCCAATTTACATCACAATCTATGTATGCATACATCCCACATATAATTTTTAAACAACGTTTTTGCATTTAAAAGCATATATATAAATATGGCATTTCTCGTCATACAATCGCATCAGAAAACATATTATGAATCACGCGTTTTAGTTTAGAAAACTCACCTGTTGCTTTGGAAATTCTCGCCTCTTAACTCCTTTCTTACGCTCCCAACTTCTAGATTAAACACCTAGAATTAGAAACGTTTGCGTATCATAAAACACGATCTTATACACAAATTGCGTCCTTAACTAGACAAGAGAAACCCAGCTTGCGCCACTAACTTCTTAAGAGAACCCAACTTCGCGCCAAACGGCACTGGCGCAAATCTAACTTTGCGCCACCCACACTGGCGCAAATCCGACTTTGCGCCATCTGCTTCTGAACTGATATTTTCGCATTGTGTTTTCTACTTGGTTCGATTTTACGACTCAAACTGGTTTTAATTCGTTTAAATCGAAGGAACATGCTACTAGAAGTGATTAAGAAAGTTCCCATTGAAACCTAATCATTCTAAATCATCTCTTAAGTAAAACCTCCAATCCAATTAAACCAAAACAATGATTTTCCATTTTTGCTTAGCATTCAGCATCCAAAATCAGTTTCTTAATCCCCTAAACAGAAATTAAGAAGAAGATGGTTTAGCTTACTTACTTGATTGATTTCAAGAACTTCTTCTTTCTTTCTTTCTTCCAGATGATATCGCCGGTTTCTTCTCTTTCTCCTTCCCTGCGTTTTCTTCCAGCCGCCACACACACAAATGAGGAATAGAATGTTCCTCCTAGGGTTTAGTGCCCTTAAATACACTTTTCCTTATTTACAAACTGGTCCCTCAAGTCCCAATATTTCTGAACTTTGCTCAAAACCACATAACCCCTTTATTTTAAAGTCTCGGTCGTTACAACACTCCCCCCTCAAAAGAATTCTGTCTCCGGAATTCCATTCTCAAAAAGGTGAGGGTACCTGATCCTCATATCAGATTCCACTTCCCACGTTGCTTCTCTTCCTTTGTGATACCTCCACTGAACTTTAACTAAACGAACTTCCTTGTTTCTCGTCTTTCGTACTTTACTGTCTACGATCTCGATTGGTTCTTCCTCGTACATCAACTTCTCGTCAATGCTGACATCTTCTAACGGAATAGCCACATCGGCCTCAGCCAAACACTTCTTTAAGTTGGACACGTGGAAGGTCGGATGAATCCTTCTTAATTCTTCTGGCATTTCCAGCTTATAAGCTACCGCACCGATTCGCTCAATGATAACGAAAGGTCCAACATATCTTGGCCTCAACTTTCCTTTCTTTCCAAAACGTACCACACCTTTCCAAGGTGACACTGTAAGGTGACACTTTAAGCATTACCTTGTCACCTACATGGAATTCAATCGGCTTCCTTCGTCTATCTGCATACTTCTTCTATCGATCTTGCGCGATCCTCATTCTCTCTCGGATAATTTCTATTTTGTCTGATGTCAGTTGAACTATTTCGGGACCGGTCAACTGTCTCTCTCCTACTTCGTTCCAACATAACGGCGTACGACATTTCCGTCCGTACAATGCTTCAAATGGAGTCGCTTGGATACTCGTGTGATAACTATTGTTATATGAGAACTCTATCAATGGTAAATGCATCTCCCATGATCCTTTGAAATCGATCACACACGCTCGAAGGATATCTTCAAGCGTCTGAATAGTCCTCTCACTTTGACCATCCGTTTGTGGATGATATGCCATACTCAGCTTCAGTTGAGATCCTAATTCACGCTGGAGGCCTCTCCAAAACTTTGACGTGAACCGACTATCACGGTTAGATACAATGGATTTCGGTACTCCATGCCTAGACACAATCTCGTTGATGTACAAACGTGCCAACTTCTCCAACGAATCCGACTCCCTCATAGGCAAGAAATGCGCCGATTTGGTGAGAATATCCACTATCACCCAAATCGTATCGTTGCCCTTAGGGGTTCTTGGTAGTTTCGTGACAAAATCCATGGTGATATTATCCCATTTCCACACCGGTATCACCGTGGACTGCAGTTCTCCATATGGACGATGATGTTCCGCTTTAACTTTCAAACAAGTCACACATCGCTCTACCAGGTGAGCGATATCCTTCTTCATCCCTGGCCACCAGTAGAATTGTCTCAAGTCTCTGTACATCTTGTTTGTTCCCGGGTGCATAGACAATCGCGACTTGTGCGCCTCTTCAAGGATACTTACCCTTAAATTTCCCGTCTTGGGCACCCACACCCGGCCTTTCATACACTTCAACCCACCACTGTTGACTTCGAACAGTGATGTAGCCCCGATGACTCTTTCGCTCTTCACGTTTACTTCTTGTAACGCTTCCTCCTGAAACTTTTTAATATCTTCGAGAAGATTTGAGGTTGCCTTAATCCTGAAAGCCACCACTTTGGTCTGTTCCCCTCGTTACCTTCGGCTCAACGCGTCGGTCACTACATTTGCTTTACCCGGGTGATAAAGAACCTCGCAATCATAATCATTCAACAGTTCCATCCATCTCCTCTGCCTCATGTTCAGCTCTTTTTGATCAAACAGATGCTTCAGGCTTTTATGATCGGTGTAAATCTGACACTTTACCCCATATAGGTAATGTCGCCAGATCTTTAACGCGAACACAACCACCGCTAACTCCATGTCATGAGTGGGGTAGTTCTTTTCGTGATCTTTCAACTGTCGAGAAGCGTAGGCAATTACGTTCCCGTTCTGCATTAGTACACACCCCAACCCGAGCTTAGAAGCGTCGCTATATATCACAAATCCTTCCGATCCATCGGGTAGCGACAAATCGGAGCACTGCATAAAATTTCTTTCAACATCTCAAACGCAGACTTTTGCGCTTATGCCCACACTAATTTGACGTTCTTCCTTGTCAACGAGGTCAGTGGCGAAGCTATTCGAGAGAAGTCTTGAATGAACTTCCGGTAATATCCTGCTAAACCGAGAAAGCTTCTCACCTCCGATGGGGTTCTGGGCGCCTCCCAATCTTTAATGGCTTCAATTTTAGCAGGGTCCACCTTGATACCATCCGCCGATACCACATGACCCAAAAACTGAACTTCTCTTAACCAAAACTCGTATTTCAAAATTTTCGCGTACAATTTCTCACGCTTTAGTAATTCCAGTGTTGCCCGAAGATGTCTCTCGTGGTCTTCTCGTGTCCGAGAATAAATTAAAATATCGTCAATGAAGACGATCACGCATTTATCCAACAGTGGGCTACACACCCGATTCATCAGATCCATGAACACTGCGGGCGCGTTAGTCAACCCGAAGGGCATGACTAAGAATTCATAGTGCCCATACCTCGTACGGAAAGCTGTCTTCGGCACGTCTTCTTCTCTTACCTTCAATTGATGGTAACCCAACCTCAAGTCTATCTTTGAGAAATAACTCGCACCCTGAAGTTGATCGAAGAGGTCATCGATCCTCGGAAGCGGGTACTTGTTCTTCACGGTTACTTTATTGAGCTCACGGTAATCTATGCACATCCGCATAGATCCATCCTTCTTCTTAACGAAAAGTACAGGTGCTCCCCAAGGCGATGAGCTCGGACGAATGAAACCTTTGTCGAGAAATTCGTGCAACTGAGTCATCATCTCTTTCATTTCCGCTGGTGCTAACCGATAGGGCGCACGGGCAATCGGTGCCGCCCCAGGTAACCGTTCAATTTTAAACTCCACTTGACGATCTGGAGGCAGACTCGTCAAATCATCAGGAAACACTTCCGGATACTCACTCACTACTGGCACATCCTCCACACTCTTCTTTTCCTTCTTAGCATCTATCACATAAGCTAGATACCCCGCACAACCCTTTCCCAAACATCGTCTAGCTTTGATCAACGAAATCAGGCACGACTTCCTATTTCGTTGATCCCCATATATTACCACTTCTTTCTTGTCGGTTAAAGGAATACGGATCCGCTTCTTATTGCACACAATACTAGCATCATTATCCGCTAACCAGTCCATCCCTAGGACTACATCAAACTCCCCCATCCCCATAGGATATAATTTTAACGGGAAAAAGTGACCATCCACCTCTATTTTGCAACCCTCAAAGACCTCCTTTACCCAGACTCAACAATCACCAGCTATTTCTACCTCAAACCCAAAGTTCAACCTCTTGGGTTTCACGTGCAATTTTTGAGCAAAAATGGGCGACACAAACGAACGATTGGCCCCCGAATCAAACAACACTTTAGCAAACATCGAGTCTATAGGAAAGGTAACTGTCACCACATCAGGCGTGTTATCCGCCTCTTCAGCCGACATGTGAAAAGCCCTTGCTCTGGCGCGTGCCGGCTCCACCTTCTTCTCATTACCCCTTCCTCCGTTACTTCCACCTTCACCCCCAGCATGACCCTTCTTCAATTGCGGGCAGTCCCACATGACATGACCCGACATCCCACACTGATAACAGATCCTTGGACTGCGACAATCCCGGGATAGATGCCCCATTTTCCCACACTTGTAACATCCCTCAGCCCAACATTCTCCTCGGTGCATCTTGTTACACTTTGCACAAGGTTTCTCCACTGACTTGGTTCCCACCCGCATATCGGGTCTAGCTGTATTCGGCTTCTTACTATCTCGATTCGGCCCGTCCCACTTACGTTTGTCTCCGACTCTTTCGTTCATCTGCCTGTTCTTATCCTTTTTCAGTAAGTTCCGCTTTATCCACGGCCGCCTGAAAAGTAACTGGTTCCTTTGCCTGCACCAATTCTCTTATACTGCTCTTCAGCCTAAAAATATACCTCTCGATCCGTCTTTCTTCAGTAGGTACGTACAATTCAGCAAATCTGGCCTTCTCAATAAACTTCGACGTGTATTCCTGAACTGTCATCGACCCTTGCTCCAGACTCATAAACTCTTCCTCCAATTTATTAATTGCTGCTAGAGGGCAAAACTACGCTTTGAATCTTTTAACAAACGTCCCCCACGACATGCTTCTAGCCACCTCTGACCCCTTTCCTCCAGTTTCAACATCCCACCAAAAGATTGCTTCAGATTTCAACATCGATCGGGCAAACAGTACCTTATCCTCTTCGGCGCACTTACTAGTATCAAATGCCAGTTCCATCTCGCGAACCCATTTCACAGCCAACACGGGATCACGCTCTCCGCTGAAGGTCGGAGGTTTGCACGACGTGAAAGTCTTAAACGAGCATCCTTTTTCTGCCTTTGGTTCCGAAGCAGTTGTTACCGAGTTGTTTCCTATTTCAGTTCGCGGTTCACTACCTTCCTCGGTCTTCTTTCCGGTACTGCTCTTGGTTCTTTCCCCAGACGTAGTCTTGTTCTGGTTTTCCAACACTGCTCGAAGGGTCTTTTGCAACTTATCCATCTCTGCCGTAAACTTATCCTCTGTCACGAAGGCCGGTGCAGTTCCAGGTTTGCCCCCTTTCTTAGCCTTTGTTTTCTTTATCGGCATCGAAAATGCGAATTAAACTGAGAATTAAACTAAGTTGAACTATAGTGCCTCTACACTATTCATCTTCCTCTTGCTAACGCCCTGCTTACTTGCTAGAGCCTTTTGATGCCTGCTTTCCTGAAAAGGTTTTGTTTGAAAATGCGAGGGTTAGACCATGAGGTCTAGTGAGTCCCTCCTAACAGTTATCAAAGCACTTATAAACAGTTTATCAATTTCAGCAATATCATTCATAAAACTGATCATTCAAAATCATTCACGGAATAAAGTCCGCCCCTCGTAAATCGGCACCCTGAAGTCACCCGTTGTAAGTCCCGTAATCAAGCAACAATCAAGAATACTCCATAAATGTAGAATAGAGATAGGAAAGTAGATCATATTATTGAAGATCTCTACTCATAAGCTTTGAATACAATGGAGGGAGAATTTCTCAATTACAAACGTCTCACACAACTTACTGTGAAGTGTGTGTGATCACAAAATATCTCCAATGACAATGTAAGCCCAAGACACCTATTTATAGTGTCTAATTACATGATATGGGCCCAAGCCCATTTAACTCCCTTTAAACTCCCAAAGCCCAAAATACTAATAAAGCTAATAACAACATATTTGACTTTTGTTGACTTTACATGGACTTTATAAAACTTTCTATATAATTGGGGCTTTCTAGACCCAACAATCTCCCCCTAAAGTTTTATAAAGAAAGCATCTTCAAATGATCTCCCCCTTGATTTCTTTGAAAACTTTAATGTTGCATATCTTCACGCCTTGCAAATCTATCCAAGCTCCCCCTCAAAATTTGCTCTTTTTCTTCACAAATTACAACTTTAAAATCGAATCCCATGTGCAATAAGCTCGACTGAAACAACCTCAGTTTATAATAAGGAATTTGTCCTTGAAATTCGAGTTGTATGACCATTAAGCTCAAGAGCTTAATCCATTAAGATCATAGGAGTTAGTGTCACAACAAACTTCACTAACTCAGCTTGGATCCACAAAAAATAGAAGATAGAACATCATTCTGAAAATTGGGAGAAATATCGTGAAAAACGTTGCTTCGGTCCAGCAGCTATACACCGACTTCGACACAGCATCTGACCAATAAGAACATCGATTCAGAACAAACTCAAAACATGAAAAATATTCATCTGTGTCTTAGGAATCCAGCGCATCTGAAATCGTCAAATTTGGAGCTTCGAGGAGGAAGTTATGATCAAAATACGACAGGTGCACAAAGCTGTCGAACATTTCTGAAAATGCACCTTTACATCGAAATAAACTGAGTAAAAGTTCTGAGAAGACCACTCAGAATTCTGAGTAAGTCAATCAGAATTCTGAACATGAAGAACTTCTGAAAAAAATTCTAACTCCAAAGTTCTGATTCCACACGATAAAGTTCTGACTCTTGGAGTCAGAATTCTGATTAAGCTTCGAAAAAATAGTTCTGAACCATCATTTGACTTCAGAAATCAATGACAAACTTCTGAATGGTCTGAATATGATCGATTGCATCTGAAGGAGACTAAGTATAAATCTGAACCCTCTTGATCAGAAATCTGAATAGCCACAACCACAACTCTCGTACATCTTTGAATAGTTTCTGAACTCCAAATCAGAATTCTGAGTATTGAAGTCAGATTTCTGAATACACACGATCAATTCTGAACAAATTCAATTCTGATTACATTGTATCCGACTCTTGAACTGATCTATTAGTTTTGTTTACCATCAAACTACATCTGAACTTGCACTCTTTCTGTTTCAATTTAACAAGAACAACCGCAACTTTCTGTTTTCTGTTTTAGAACTCAACAACGGCTATCTTTTCAACTTTCTGTTATGAACCAGCAGCTTTAATTTTCTGTTTAACAGCAACAAAATAGCAGCAAATTTTCTGGACAGTTCCAACAGCAAAGAACTTGCTGTTTTGACAGCAAACATCATCGATTTTCTGAATTTTCAGCTCCAAACAGCACCAAACTGTTTTGACAGCAAGCAAACAGCACCAAACAGTTTTGACAGCAAGCAAACAGCACCAAACAGCAAGCTATTATGCGCTCACAACACCGAATAAGCTGTCAAATTAAGACTTTCTGAACTTGCTGTTTTGTACGGCTTTCTGTGGACAGCACTAATCTGTTTTGAGCTCTAATAACAACTAACATAACTCTTCCAATCTTCTAAAATCCAGATTCAACAAAAATAAAATTTGAATTGCCTTTAGTCTCGGATCAGAATTCTGAACATTGAATTCAGAAATCTGAATACTCATGATCGAAATCAGAACTTCTGAATTGTCTTGTGCAATCTCTTAGCAATCTTCTGAACACAAAAGTAAACTCTTGAAAACTTCAACATCGAATTCACTTTGAAATCCTCCAAATGAAATAAATGCTCACAAACTTGATTTGATGTAGACGAACAAATCGATCTCCTTATATCTTCTTAGAACAAAGATTGCAGAAACTTAAGTTTCTGATTGATCACTTCAGAAAGTTAAGTTTAATCAATCGAAGATCCAAAAATAGTTTCAGATCTGACTTTGAACAATTAACACATCATCAAACTTTTCTCAGACAATTCATCGAGCATTTGGCGTGCAGAAATTGATTAAGAAGTAGATCTAGAACATCATACCTCTTCTTTTGTCCAAGAACCATCAAGATCTATAAAATCTTCTCCAAAACACAAAATCAATCTTCAAGATGTATAAGAGCACAGAAAATTTACCTTGAATTGTAACATACGAATAAGAACAATCTTGAATCTCTAAATCTTCAAATTAGATCTTGAAATCTTGAATTGTTGCAAAATTGATCGTATCGAATTAAAATTGATTCGATGTGGCTCTGATACCAATTGTAAGTCCCGTAATCAAGCAACAATCAAGAATACTCCATAAATGTATAATAGAGATAGGAAAGTAGATCATATTATTGAAGATCTCTACTCATAAGCTTTGAATACAATGGAGGGAGAATTTCTCAATTACAAACGTCTCACACAACTTACTGTGAAGTGTGTGTGATCACAAAATATCTCCAATGACAATGTAAGCCCAAGACACCTATTTATAGTGTCTAATTACATGATATGGGCACAAGCCCATTTAACTCCCTTTAAACTCCCAAAGCCCAAAATACTAATAAAGCTAATAACAACATATTTGACTTTTGTTGACTTTACATGGACTTTATAAAACTTTCTATATAATTGGGGCTTTCTAGACCCAACACCCGTAGATGACAACGAGTCAGCCTCATGCTGCCGTATAGGGTAGTACTCCCCTGGCATAAACGGGACACACCCCCCGGCATGATCTGACGGGCCACACTTCCCGACTCAGCCAATTTACACCATAATCTATGTATGCATACATCCCACGTATAATTTTTAAACAACGTTTTTGCATTTAAAAGCATATATATAAATATGGCATTTCTTGTCATACAATCGCATCAGAAAACATATTATGAATCACGCGTTTTAGTTTAGAAAACTCACCTGTTGCTTTGGAAATTCTCGCCTCTTAACTCCTTTCTTACGCTCCCAACTTCTAGATTAAACACCTAGAATTAGAAACGTTTGCGTATCATAAAACACGAGCTTATACACAAATTGCGCCCTTAACTAGCCAAGAGAAACCCAGCTTGCGCCGCTAACTTCTCAAGAGAACCCGACTTCGCGCCAAACGGCACTGGCGCAAATTTGACCTTGCGCCACCCACACTGGCGCAAATCTGACTTTGCGCGACCCACACTGGCGCAAATCCGACTTTGCGCCATCTGCTTCTGAACTGATATTTTCGCACTGTGTTTTCTACTTGGTTCGATTTTATGACTCAGATTGGTTTTAATTCGTTTAAATCGAAGGAACATGCTACTAGAAGTGATTAAGAAAGTTCCCATTGAAACCTAATCATTCTAAATCATCTCTTAAGTAAAACCTCCAATCCAATTAAACCAAAACAATGATTTTCCATTTTTGTTTAGCATTCAGCATCCAAAATCGGTTTCTTAATCCCCTAAACAGAAATTAAGAAGAAGATGGTTTAGCTTACTTACTTGATTGATTACAAGAACTTCTTCTTTCTTTCTTCCAGATGATATCGCCGATTTCTTCTCTTTCTCCTTCTCTGCGTTTTCTTCCAGCCGCCACACACACAAATGAGGAATAGAATGTTCCTCCTAGGGTTTAGTGCCCTTAAATACACTTTTCCTTATTTACAAACTGGTCCCTCAAGTCCCAATATTTCTGAACTTTGCTCAAACCCACATAACCTCTTTATTTTAAAGTCTCGGTCGTTACACATGATTTAAATATTATATGAATTTATTTTATTAAGATGGATAACAATGTTTATAAATCAATTACTTATTTTTAATAGGTTATATGAACTTATTTCTTTTGTTTTTTAGTAGGGTAACAATGCTTATAATATATGAATTTAATTTCTGTTTTTCTTTTAATAGGCTAACAATGCTTATAAATCAAAAATGTTTTCACTATGGTATGTTTTTATTTATTTACTTTTTTGGATAAGCTAACAATACTTATAAATCAAAACTTATTTAATAGAGTATATTTTTTATTTATTTAATTTTTTGTTTTACTTAATAAGTTACCAATTATTATAAATCAAAACTTTTAAAATGTTTTATTTTCTTAGTAAGATCTATACCAATGTTTATATTTTTTCTCTTAGTAAGCTAACAATATTTAAGTCAGTACTTATTTTAATAAACTATTATATATATATATATATATATATATTAGTAAGATAACAACTGCTTATAAATCGATAATTGTTTTAATAAATATAATTATTATTTTATAACAATGGTTATTTTATTATAATTATTGAGTTTATTGATTTATTTTTACTTCGTAACCTACTTGAATTAAATATTATAAGAACTTATTTTAATAAGACAGATAACAATCATTATAAATCAAATACTTATTTTAATAGAGTATATTTATTTTATTTTATTTTTTTCTTTTAGTATGCTAAAAATGCTTATAAATCAATTTTATTAATATAGTATATTTTTATTTATTTACATTTTTTTAGATAAGCTAACAATACTTATAAATCAAAACTTATTTAATAAATTATATTTTTTATGTATTTAATTTATTATTTTTCTTAGTAAGCTAACAATGATTATAAATCAAAACTTTTAAATTGTTTTATTTTCTTAGTAAAATACCAATGTTTATTACTTTCTTTTAGTAAGATAACAATAATTTTTTAGTAAGATATAAGTCAATATTTTTTAAGTAAAGTATATTAATCTTGGTAAAAATATTTGTATTCACCGCGCAAAGCGCGGTGGTGTTACCTAGTATATATATATAAAGCAAAATGTAGGGGGAAGGGTTAAAGAGAGACATCCATGTCCATTTATCTATTTTTATACAATTTTGATTTATTTTAAATACAAACCATACATTAAATGTTGTAATTAATTAGAAAAACTTTTCATTTTTTATTTTATAATTACATAAGATGGATAACAATCAATATAAATAAAATACTTATTTTAATATGTTACATTTTTATTTATCCTTAAGTAGACTAACAATGCTTATAAATCAAAAATATTTTTAATATTGTATGTTTTTGTTTATTTATATTTTTATGGATAAGCTAACAATACTTATAAATCAAAACTTATTTAGTAAAATGTATTCTTTATTTACATTTTTATTTATCCTTAAGTAGACTAACAATCATCAATCAATCAATCTATATATCTATATATATTATAAAGGAGAATCATTTGCTGCTGACGTGGCGCTCTCTCCTTTCAGAATAGCTGCTTCCCTTTTTTCTCATTTTTCTGATTTTCTCGATTTTTCCTTCTTACCGGTTAGGGTTCAACTCCACCCTTTTGGCTTCCCTCTTCCCCATCAATTGTATTCCAACCCTCTGGCTTGCCCTTTCGTTGTCATCGTGGAAAAGCCTTCTGGTCCCGGTGTGGGTTTTATTTCAAGTTCTTCCTTCTCCATCTCCATCCAAACGATTGGAAAATCGAAATTTATAATCTCTCGAATCGATGTCTATTTTGGAACCCTAATCTTAAATCGTAGGCTTTCTAATCATAACGCTCTGTAATTGTCCGGATCTTTAATCGTGTAATCGTGCAAGTCATTGTGATCGTCCAGGAGTTCAGTGAGGTATGTCGATGATTTTTCAGTTTATTGTTTTATTTTGTGCTGAACCAGATCATTCCTTTGTTGCTTCTCTTTTTATTTAATTGATTTTGTGCGATTTTGCTGTTTCTGATATTGTTGGATTGAGTTTCATTTGCTCCTATAGAGCAGGTCTCATGAATTGAAGGTACTTCTCTCCTATTTCAAATTTTTTCGTTCGCCTGTTTCACATTTGCTTCTCGCCTGCTTATGTATTGAAACCTTCACATTTCGTCCACATTTGGTTTTTAATTGTGGGATTTTGCATTCTCGCCTGCTTCTGTATTGTAACCTTATGAATTTATTGGTTTCACTTAAACCCTAATCCCCCGTTAAAATCTTGAACTTCACTTTACATGATAGTCCAACACAAAAACCAGATGTGGAAGAGGCTGATTCTTTCTTATATTGTTGTTCCCACTTCTCAATCAAATGGCGTATCAGAGGAGGTCGTCCTTCAACAATATTCTCTTTTTGCCTCTCAAATTCGTGTTTTTCTTCAATGTTTTTTTGCCCAGTTGGTTTCAGTTGGGTCATCAAGATCTGCAATTGCAGTTTTTTGGTTTTTGAGTCTCACTTTTCATAAACCATGACTACATGGATGTCTTTGGTCTTTTACGATTTGGATATTAACCATGTAACAACACTAAATTATTTTTTCTGTAAATTGACAGGTTCTCTTCTTAATGTATCATTACTTTGCTGCCACAGAGATATACAACGCAAATTGTTGCCTATGTCTGGATGACTGGTTTTGGAAACTTCTCCTACTACTACAGCCGAAAGGATTTCAGTATTGCATGGTTTTCTCCTATTACTTTTCTTATTGTTGATCTAGCTGGTCTTTCAAATCCCGCGTGTTTATGCAAGCTGCACACAAGTAAACAGAGTATTATAAGTTCTTTTAAATAGAAATCTAATTTGCAATCTGCTAGATGGTAATTTCGCCGTTTAAACTTGTGACTTCTATAAAAGATTGTAACTTGCAAACTGGAAGATGGAATTCTAATATATATGGGATTGTATCTATTGTAGTTTCACATCACCTAACTAAACACACAGAATAACTTAGGAATCAACTTCTTTTAAGAAAAGCTACTCAGGGGATTTTTGGTTGGTTTTTCATTAAGTCTTGTATGGATAAACTTGTCTATATAGACCTATAGATTGAGAAGGTTTTTGTTTGGGAGAGATTTTTCATAAATGAAAGGGAAAAAACTTGGCTTTTTTCCATAAAGATCCTTCTAAAAGCTTACTGTATAAGCCACACTATTAATCCACTAGGCCCACTACCAAACAGTTATGGATATCTAACCGAATAAGCTGTGAATCTCATTAAGCTGCTAATAAACAAACCCTTACTAGGATTATAAGCTTGTAAACATAAACCCCAATTTTTGTTATTTTATTTTCAGGTAAGGTGCAATAGTATTATAGTGGCTATGGGAGCGACTGCCAAACGGCTAAATCTACCCCGTGGAGCTGAGTTCTCGAGTAGGGGAATTAGTGCCTGTGCAATCTGTGATGGGGCTTCACTTTTTAAGGGTCAAGTTCTGGCTGTTGTTGGAGGAGGTGATACAGCAACCGAAGAAGCAATATATTTGACTAAATAAGCAAGTCATGTACATTTACTTGTACGCAGTGATCAATTAAGGGCATCAAGAGCTATGCAGAACTGTTGATCTAAACCCTCGGTGATTTGATAATGACCCTCTCTTATATACTTAGTGAAAATTGTAAGTAAACAATATATATCAGAGTTTCACTATCGCTGATAAGTACTAAGATCTTACAGTACCGCTGATAGGAACTCTTGCTCTTTAGAATAAACATTCAGCGAAACTGTTCACCATAATACTTGAGTCTGTTCAGTACTTACTGTGATCGCTGATAAGTTAGTTGTTTACTTATGATCCCTGAAGACAAGTTTCACGTCAACATAGGTTCTACGCTGAAGTCGAAGATCAAGCTCAAGAACCAGCGGCAAGTCTCCTAATGAACTGATGCGGATCAGCGAAGACTCAGATTTGTCCACTCAATGTGAAGTATCAAGTACAAGACTTTAGCTATCGTTGAACTCTATCATTCGCTGATAAAGAATGATAGATCGCTGAATCAACGAAAAGTTGATCATGAAGTCCTCCGTACAATGTACTTTTGTCTTAACCACCCTTGCACGACTCCGTACGATATGTCAGAAAAAGAACCTCCTTATTGTCTGAATTCGTACAACCACTCTGATACTACACTGTTCAACATGCGGCTACTAAGGTTGTCAACAAAGGTCAATGACATGCAACCAATCAGCTGCTGCCACGTGTAAAGTATAAACTGCAACGCATTAAATGCATGCAGTATATAAGAAGAAGAACTCACTTCATTTTGAAGTAACTTGCTAACTCTGGACAAGTTCATCCTTCTTATCTTGAGATAGGTTATTATTAGTAATTTCCTTCTCTTTCTTAGTGCAAGAAACTTAGTGTTCCAACTTGTTTAGATTTAGGTTTATCCTTAATCTTGTTTCCGCAACAAGCTGTAAATTGTTAATGATTTATCAATAAACAATTTAGAAAAGTAAAATCTGTGTGTTTGTATTCAACCCCCCCTTCTACAAACTTGTATAGCCCTTTGGGACCAACAAGTGGTATCAGAGCGGATTTGTTTAAACTCATAAACAAGATCTAATCTATACTAAGATTTCTCTTCCTTGCTATTTCTGAAAATGGCTACCAACACAAACACAAATTATATCGACAATGGTTCTCTTGCAAAACCCCCTAGATTCTCCAGAGATAATTTTAATCTATGGAAAAATAGGATGACTCTCTTCTTAGAAGGTGTAGACCCTACTATGCCTTATTATCTTGAAAATGGCCCATATATTCCTGTAAGAATTGATGTTGCAGTTCCAGCCGCTGAGAATAGACCTGCTATTCCAGAAAGGCTGGTTCCTAAGAAGTTCATATGTGGACTGACGAAGACAAGAAGAAAGTGGCTATCGACAAAAAAGCCAGATCCATACTATCCATGGCTCTTCCTGACGAAGTCTACCATTCCGTCATGAACCTGAAATCCTCAAAAGCCATGTGGGACACAATATGTGTTCAGTATGAAGGTACTGCTGAAGTCCAGGACTCTCGAAAGATCAACCTGATAAGACAGTATGAAAGTTTCATTTGTGGTAAGAATGGGACTCTCTCTGAAGTTCACCAACGTTTTAATTGCTTAATAATAGATCTAAAAACTGTTGGTAAGGAATATTTTAACTTTGATGTGCTGACAAAGTTTCTAGAATGTTTACCTGAAAGCTGAGACACTTATTCTATGTGTCTCAAGCTGTCAAAAGATCTAAGATCAATGACCCTTGCTACCTTATATGGCACGATGCTGAACCATGAGAAATCAAGCCATCTTAAGAAGAATCTTGTAAAAGATTCCAAAAGCACCCATGTTGCTTTAATCTCAGAGGAACCCTCTACTCAGCGACCCTCGGTCACCATCACTGAGTTAGAGAGTAACTCTGAAAGATCATCAGATTCTGACACTTCAGATGATGATGAATCTTTGGCTCTCCTAACTAAAAAGTTCAGGAGATTCGCCAAAAAGAAAATGTTCAGAAAGAACAAACCTCTTTCTATAACTGATAAGCCAAGATCATCAGCTACTGTTGATAAGGCTACTGCTACTTGTTTTAACTGCGAAAAGATTGGACATTTCGCTAACGAGTGCAGGTCTAAGAAAGTATCGAGAAACTCAGCGTTTCCCAAGAAATCCTTTATTCCTAAGAATAAAGATGACAAATATGCTAAGCTGAAAGAAAAGTATGCGAAGCTGAAAAGCTTCAAGAAGAAAGGCAAAGGCCTGATGGCTTACGATTGGGCTGCATCTGAAGAAGAAGAATCATCATCTGATTCTGAGGATGATAAAGCCAATCTATGTCTTATGGCAAAGATTGAAGATGAGGAAGAAAGTTCAGACATTCCCTCTACTTCAACATCTGCAATTCAGGTATCACCTTCCTTCTTTACAAATATTGCAAATATTGATGAAGCTGATAGTCTCCGTAAAATCGATCTCTTGACTAGAAGTTTATATGAAGCCATGAATGGCAAAACTATAGTTGAAAATCAAAACCTTGATCTCGCTGAACAGCTTAAAAACTGTCACCTTCAAATAGAAAAGCTTTCTAAAATTGAAGAAGATTTTAAAGATCAAGTGCATTTAAATGAGCTAGTCAAAATCGAACGAGCAGAAGCTATAGCTGCTTTGAAAGCTGAAAAAGCTACCGTTGAAGGATGGTGTAATTCTTCAACAAAGATCACTGAGATAATTAAGTCTCAGATACCCCTGAGTGATAAACGTGGTCTTGGTTACAAATATGAAACTCAAGAACCAACCACTGATCGTTCCATGCTCTTATTTGGAACTTTCGTATCCTCAGTCGCTGATACTTCATCCTCTCAGTGTTCCTCGTCCAGACCACCTATCCCTGAGGAAATTTCTACCTCTTCAAAAGGTAAAGAGAAAATGGTTTATCCAAAACCAACCTCTGTCTTTAAAGATAAAGGTAAAGGAATTGCTTTTAACCAAAATCCTCAGAAGGGTACTTTAGTACCAAAGCTGAATGCTTCTAAAGCTTTAGTGATTTATTCCTCTGGATCAAGGAATCAGATCTCTGGATCTACTCAGCGTGGGTCTATTCAGCGATCTACTCCTAGACTCAGAGTGGATGTCCTTGGTAAGAAACCTGAAGAACTAAATGTTCCTCCCATTTCAAAAGCCAAAAGCTTATTTGGTGCTGGTCCTTCTAATTCTAAATCAAAAGCTCAACATTCAAATAGCCCTAGAACTACTTTTAGTTATAGGAAATGTTATCACTGTGGACTCACTGATCATATTGCTAGTAAGTGCCCCACAGCCACCAAAGCTGAAAAGATAGCTAAGGTGAAGATTGCCCCCAAGGCAAAGAAGACCACTGAGGTTAAGAAATTAACCAAAGTGAAGACTGACAAAGCTGAATCTTCAAATGCTGCGAAGATTGCTGAACCTTCCATTCCAACTACTTCCACTGACAAACGTGTACACATGGTTAAGTGGATACCCAAGAAAAACTAATCTTCCTTTGTAATGCAGGTTAAGAAGGGTATCTAGTATCTCGATAGCGGATGCTCTAGACACATGGCTGGAAAGAAAAGCCTGCTCGCTGAATACAAGGAAGAGAAGGGTCCCTCTGTGACTTTCGGTGGAAATGGAAAAGGACATACCCGAGGGTTTGGTGTACTCTCTAATGGTACAACCACCTTCAGAAGAGTCACATATGTTGAAGGGCTGAAGCATAATATGTTAAGCATCAGTCAGCTTTGCGACAAGGATAACAAAGTAATCTTTACTAAGGAATCCTGCTTTGTCACTGACAAAAAGGAGAAGATAGCTCTCAGCGGTTATCGTTTGGAAAATGTTTATGTAATAAACATGGACTCAACAACCACTGAGAACTCCTGTTTCTTCTCAAAAGCCTCATCTGATGTCAACTAGCTATGGCATAAGAGGCTCTCTCATCTGAATTTCAAGACACTGAACACTCTTTCTTCAAAAGAGTTAGTTATTGGTCTACCTCAACACTCATACGCCAAAGAGTCTTTATGTTCAGCGTGTGAGAAAGGGAAGCAGACCAAAGCAAGCTTTAAGTCAAAGCAAGTCTCCTCAGTGTCATCTCCTCTACAACTACTCCATATGGATTTGTTTGGCCCTGTTAACAAACAATCCATTGCTGGAAAGAAATATACACTGGTCATAGTTGATGAATTCTCTCGTTATACATGGGTTATGTTTCTCCGTTCCAAGAGCGACACCCCTGAAGAACTCATCACCTTTGTTCGAAAGATGGAAACCCTGAATAATTTGACCATTCGCTCAATAAGGAGTGATCATTGGACTGAATTCAAAAACAGTTCTCTTGATTCCTTCTTTGAGAGTAAGGGTATATCTCACAACTTTTCTTCAGTGAGAACACCGCAACAAAATGGAGTCGCTGAAAGAAGAAATAGAACAATTATTGAAGTTGCACGTTCAATGCTCAGCGATTCTCACCTGCCTACTCAGTTTTGGGCAGAAGCTGTCAACACTGCTTGTTTTACGCAAAACAGGTTGCTGATAGTCAAAAGATTCAATAAAACAGCCTATGAACGTTTTCATGGGAGAAAGCCTTCAATCAGCTTTCTTCACATCTTTGGATGTCAGTGTTTCATACTGAACAACAGAGATGCCCTTGGAAAGTTTGATCCTAAGGCTGATGATGGAATCTTTCTTGGATACTCTTCAATATCCAAAGCATTCAGAGTCTTCAATCGCAGAAGACAAACTGTTGAAGAAACAATTCACGTCACGTTTGACGAATCCCGTTCAGCGAACTCTAAACCGTCCGCTGATACTGAAGAACTGAATCAATGGACGTTTTCTCATCTTAGTGATTCAGAAGATATTCCCACTCCTCGTGCTCACACAGTTGAAGATGATGGTCCTACTATCATTCCAAATATGCAGAATAGTGAAGTTGAAACATCATGGGTCTCAGTTGTTCCTATAAACACTATACCTGCTTCTGAACCCAATGTCTCAGACATTCCATCTACTTCTCAGCAATCAGTGAATATAATGACAACTGCATCCATTCCTCTCTTGACTGATACTCCAGACATCGCTGAAGCTTCATCTTCAGCTCCTCCAGTTCAGGTTGAGTCAGCATCTCACGCTCCGGCTCAGCGATGGACTGTAAATCACCCAATTGATCAAATTCTTGGTGATCCAAACGCTGGTGTTCAGACTCGACGAAGTGCAGGTAATATATGTTTATTTGTTAACTTTATTTCTCTGACTGAACCAAAGAAAGTAGATGATGCCCTCAAAGATCCAAACTGGGTCAGCGCCATGCAAGAAGAGCTGACTGAATTCGAAAGAAACAAAGTTTGGAAACTTGTTCGAAGACCAACTGACAAAACAGTGATAGGCACTAAATGGGTCTATCGAAACAAGTTGGACGAACATGGAACTGTTACCCGCAACAAGGTCGTCTTGTTGCTCAGGGATACAGACAAGAGGAAGGCATAGATTATGACGAAACATTTTCTCCAGTAGCAAGACTATAATCTATTCGTCTATTCTTAGCATATGTTGTACAAAAAGACTTCAAAGTATATCAGATGGATGTGAAGTCAGCGTTTCTAAATGGAAAGCTGAATGAAGAAGTCTATGTGGAACAACCTCCAGGATTCTCAGATCTTAAGCGTCCAGGTTATGTTTATAAACTGGATAAGGCACTTTATGGCTTAAAGCAAGCTCCACGTGCATGGTATGACACTCTTTCTACTTATCTCCATATTGAACAATTTGAGCGAGGTAAAATCGACAAAACTCTATTTTTCAGGAAAGTAAAAGGTCATATCATTCTTGTTCAAATATATGTTGATGATATTATTATTTGGCTCTACTAACCCTGATCTTTGTACTTGTTTCGCTGATAGAATGAAAGATGAGTATAAAATGAGCATGATGGGTGAACTAACATATTTCCTTGGTCTTCAGATAAAGCAAAATGAAAAAGGAACTTTCATTAATCAGGGAAAGTATGTTAAAGATATGCTGAAGAAATTCGACTTAACTGAAAGTTCAGCTATGAAAACCCCTATGGCACCACCGCTGACACTTGATAAGGATACTAAGGGTATTCCTGTTAATGTCACTTTGTACCGTGGGATGATCGGCTCTCTTTTGTATCTCACAGGTAGCCGACCCGATATTATGTATGCAACATGTTTATGTGCACGATATCAAGCTGAACCTAAGATATCTCATATGAAAGCTGTAAAGCTAATTTTTCGATATCTTAAGGGTACAGCGAATCTAGGTCTTTGGTATCCCAAAGACTCTGGATTAGATCTAATCGCCTATTCAGATAGTGATTTTGCAGGTTGCAGAATGGATAGGAAAAGCACCACAGGAGGATGTCAGCTCCTGGGTGGAAAGCTGGTAAGTTGGACAAGTAAAAAGCAAAACTCAGTGTCCACCTCCACAGCTGAAGCTGAGTATGTAGCTGCTGGAAGCTGTTGTTCTCAGGTCTTGTGGATGAGAAATCAACTACTGGACTATGACCTTCAGCTCTCAAATACTCCAATCTATTGCGACAGCACAAGTGCCATTGCTATAGCAAATAATCCAGTGCTACACTCAAAGACAAAACACATCGAAATCAGGTATCACTTTATCAGAGATCATGTGATGAATGGTGATATAGAACTTCACTTTATCCCAACTGATTATCAGTTAGCTGATCTGTTCACCAAACCTCTTGATGAGACAAGGTTCAACTTTCTCATCAGCGAGCTTGGAATGCTGAATTTTGAAGAGTAAAATCTTCAGCGGTTCACATTTGATCAACAATAGGATAAAATCAGCTTGTATAACCCACTCTATCATCTTCTCTCTGAATAAACTTGATTCGTTGATATCAAGGTATGTTTCTCTCTCTGACAATCGCATGTAAATGCAAGATTTCAAAATAAATTACATCGCTGAATATCTCTTCCTTATCAGCGATACCTTGAAATTTCTAAAACCAACACTGATATTTCTATTCAGTGCTTCATATTTTCAAGTGTCTCTGAGTTTTCAAAACCTCAGAGACATCCAAGAATGTGAAAGGACAGTTGTGACGTCATTACAGCGGATAAGCCCTGGCACGTTCCTCTTTCTGACACACGTTTGCACGTTTCGTTTACTCGTTGTATTCCAAAAAGGCCTGAAGGACAGCTACCCAACAGAGGGTGACCTGAAACTCTCTCAGGTCGGCCCTAAGATCCTCGACTTCAAGCCAGTGGAAAACGAGGTACGTCTTTCTACTCTGTTAACTCTTCTAAACCCTACTTCTTCTACTTCTGCAGCTCCTTCAGCGGACAAACCCACCGCTGATACCCCAGCTTCAACCTCCATTCCTTCTCTTAAAAGGAAACACTCTGACACCCAACTTAGTTCCAAAAGAACTAAGAAAACCAAGGAGCAACCCCAGCAATCTATCGCTAAAGACTCCTCAGCTCCTCTTGTTGGGATGAAGGAAAGTTCAGTGGTACGCTCTGCCACAGCTGAACAAGCCACCCAATCTATCCCAACTTCAGCGTCTCTAAACGCTGAGGTTACAAACTTGGAATCTACCCAACCTCCTTCAGTCTCTCAAAAGACTGATGAAGTAATTCTCAGCGAATCCAACGCTGAACTCAGTAACCAACCTCCATTCTTATCCTTCGCTTCTCCCTCTACTCATTTGGACTCCACTCCAGTAATCACTGAAGCACCTGTCATTCCTCCAGAAGCTAAAGAAAATACTCTTTAAGGAGTGATGGGCATAGGACCTGCAGAGATGACCATACGTCCACGCACGTTAGCTGACGATATGGAACTTTACTTAGGCACCCGAGATTTTGATGAATTCACCAATCCTCCTGCAGGTACACACCAACCCCTATACACTGTAACTGAACCCCAAACTTCTGAGCTTTCCTCTATTCACAAGTTCTTATATGTTACGGGTCCTAATTTGAGAGACATCAACGCCTCTCTGAAGACGATAGAGACGATGCTGACAGGTCTCACTACTACTCTTTCCGACAACTCTTCAGCTGTAACAAACGCTGGAGAGAATCTTACAAAGATGACAACTGTCGTCGAAAAGAATGCCTCCAAAGCTGACTTGGAGAAGGTTGATAAATCACTCACCGACTTCGTCAAAGTTCTCTCTGATATCTACACTGACTACCTCGCCATCAAAAAGTCAGTTGACACCATGTCCAGCGAAGTCACAACGCTGAAGACATCGGTTGGCAAACTCGAAGGTGACATGTCTGCTGTAAAGACTGATGTCAGCTCCATCAAGACTGACATGAATTATGTGAAGACTGATGTCAATACGATGAAGAATGACATCACTTCTATAAACACTTTGTTGCAGCAGATCCTGACCAACACGACCGCTCCTGCACCTGCACCTCCATCTTTTACTACGGCGGATCGTGCTGAACTCGTGAAGATCAATCCTGGTATTTCTGGTATAGAAAACAGATTATCATCGATTGAAATCTGTGTGGGGATCCCTGGCCAAGAAGACATGGAAACCACACGAGTTGCTGAATCATCACATTCCTCCCCACCTCATCATGATAAAGAGGGGGAGAAGAGCGCTAAAGACCTCTCCAAGAGCGCTGAAGACCTTTCCCATGATGAATCTATCAGGGGAGAGAAGACTGAAGACCTCACCTTTACTGAAGAAGGTGAGAAGACAATTGAAGAAGAATCAGCCGCTGGACCTCAGGGAGATGAACACCCTGAGGGAACCGAGAAGCTTACCTCTGTATCTGAGGGGGAGCAACTCGAAGAAGAAGCTGAAGAAACTGAGTCTGAAGCTGAAGATGAAGAAGCCATCGACTTGTCTGATGATGAACCATCCTCTTCTCTAAAGAATGATGATGATGAAGATGACGACGATGATGATTATTTTATCGTCAAGCCTGCTCATAGAACTAAAGCTCTTAAAGGGATTCTGATAAATGAACCTTCAGGGGAGCGGACAAAGACAAAGCCATCAACATCTGAAGCTGACAAGGGCAAAGGAAAAAGTGTCGCTAAAGATGAAAATCTGGTGATCTTGCTTAAAAAGCCGGTTTGTCAGGTACATTAACCTCTTCCTTACTCCACATCCCTCCTCTATATACTTTATCAGTTCTACACTCACTAAAACCTCCATACACTATCCCATTCTTTATCTATCTCTATTCTACCCAAAGTTCTTACTCGTAAGATCGCTGTGTTTCAGCTAGTCCTCTCCCCTGATTGAGGATATCGCTGAAGTTCCTACAGCTGCGACTTCACCAACAATAATTCCAGCTTTCAACGCTGAAGAAATAATCCCGGTCTTAGATTTGATCTCTGAGACGGATGAACCTGAAGAACAGATGCTCTCTCACAAAAACAGACCTTCCTTGGCTCCTCAAAAGCTAAGTGAAGAGGATCAAGAAAAGAGAGATGAAATGATCAGGAGACTCGAAGATCAGCGAATAATTCTGAAGTGTGATCAACTTCCTTCCGTTCCTCCAAAGTTCAGAGTTTCCCAAAAGGAATACAAGGAACACCTCAGAGCTGAACGCCTGATCGCTGAAAGAAGGGAAGCTGAAGAAAGAGACAGAGAATACTCCATCCAGCTTACTCAACGATCAGTAAAAGACCCCAAGCTGAAAAGAGCTCCCATTGATGTTCAACGTCAGCTATGGGATGATGCTCAAAAGATCGTTAGAGAAAAGACTAAGGTCTCTGATACGACTTTGGAATGGGCTAAACAAATGCTGACCTATCGATCTAGACCATCCAAAATCATCAAAGTAAACATCAGAGGAAGATTATACGCAGACGTTCCTGTTGTTGAAGTGGATGTCTACAGAGAAGACAAAACCAAGCAAACCTTCTATGCTGCTACCTTAGAAAAGTTTGGTCTCTCTGAATGGTTAGAAACAAAATTAGCCATTCAGGGATCGCGCTCAAAGTTCAAAAGCCATGTCGAGAAGATCTTAAACAAACAGATCGACCTAGTTTCTTCTGCTGTGGATATTCCTCCTTCTACTCTTCTTCCTCCTCAACAAAGAAAAGTCTCTGCTAAGGAAAATAATTTCTCAGACTTAGGTCCTCTTATACAGAATGAAACAGGTATTGGTTTCTCTCGTGCTGAAGTTCTTGGCCCTGATGCTGATCTCTCAGCGCTTGACACCTCCCTACCACCTGGAGAAACTTTCATTCCTGGCACAGTTGTAAGTGATCCCTATGGTATATTCTTTCTAGACTACTATGGAAATCATCACTTTCAACGTATCTCTGAGCTCCACATCGCTGCCATCAAACAACTCAGAGATCTCATATTCTGGTGTGAAGTCAGACGCGACATTAAAGATAGACACCTGAAGCCCTTGATTTTTGAAGAAGCTCTGAAGAAAAAGAATCAAGGAGTAGATGTCCCTGACTGGATGATTCCCACATCAAAGACCCTCGATGAACTTCTCATCAAGGAAGAACCTTTTGACGGATAGGATCGCCTTGTAATTCTTTCTATCATTATCTGTCTACATCTTTTGTACTTGTAATTGTATTCGATGTACTTGTAATTTTTCCACTTCCCTCTGTAATCTTTACAAAGTTTAAAGAAAAATTTCAGCGAACGTACTTTACTCCATCAGTACAGAAAAGATCCCAGAAAACAGTAAAAGGGACAAATATTTTATGAGTTCTTTTTATCCTTATGTTTTCATTAAATAGCAATTTTCTCTGTTGCTATGTCATAATCAAATAGGGGGAGATTGTTGATCCAAACTCTCAGTGATTTGATAATGACCCTCTCTTATATACTTAGTGAAAATTGTAAGTAAACAATATATATCATAGTTTCACTATCGCTGATAAGTACTAAGATCTTACAGTACCGCTGATAGGAACTCTTGCTCTTTAGATTAAACATTCAGCGAAACTGTTCACCATAATACTTGAGTCTGTTCAGTACTTATGGTGATTGCTGATAAGTTAGTTGTTTACTTATGATCCCTGAAGACAAGTTTCACGTCAACATAGGTTCTATGCTGAAGCCGAAGATCAAGCTCAAGAACCAGCGACAAGTCTCCTAATGAACTGATGCGGATCAGCGAAGACTCAGATTTGTCCACTCAACGTGAAGTATCAAGTACAAGACTTTAGCTATCGCTGAACTCTATCATTCGCTGATAAAGAATGATAGATCGCCGAATCAACGAAAAGCTGATCATGAAGTCCTCCGTACAATGTACTTTTGTCTTAACCACCCTTGCACGACTCCGTACGATATGTCAGAAAAAGAACCTCCTTATTGTCTGAATTCGTACAACCACTCTGATACTACACTGTTCAACATGCGGCTACTAAGGTTGTCAACAAAGGTCAATGACATGCAACCAATCAGCTGCTGCCACGTGTAAAGTATAAACTGCAACACATTAAATGCATGCAGTATATAAGAAGAAGAACTCACTTCATTTTGAAGTAACTTGCTAACTCTGGACAAGTTCATCCTTCTTATCTTGAGATAGGTTATTATTAGTAATTTCCTTCTCTTTCTTAGTGCAAGAAACTTAGTGTTCCAACTTGTTTAGATTTAGGTTTATCCTTAATCTTGTTTCCGCAACAAGCTGTAAATTGTTAATGATTTATCAATAAACAATTTAGAAAAGTAAAATCTGTGTGTTTGTATTCAACCCCCCCTTCTACAAACTTGTATAGCCCTTCGGGACCAACAAGAACAGGTTACAAAAATACATATTCTTTCTTTCGTTCCTATGTTTAGGTTAACTTAATAGCTAACGACTTATTGTAGTTTAAGTTTCAACTCCGTGAATGTTTGTATAATAGGTTGATTATCTGGCGAATGTTTCAGAGTTGTTGATAATCCAAACATCACAGTGCACTTCAACACAGAGACGTTGATGTTGTCAGCAACACTAAAGGGCAGTTATCTGGCATCTTGATCAGAAGACTTGATACATGAGAGGAATCAGTAGTTGAGGATTAGTTTACGGAATTGGTCATACTCCAAATAGCCAATTGCTGGAAGGTCAATTTGATCTTGGTAACATGGGATATATCTTAGTTCAGGAGGGGACTGCAAAGACATCCACCGCAGGAGTGTTTGTTGCTGGAGATGTTCAGGTAATTTACCAAAGGCTTTTATTATACGTTTTCTTGAAGCTTGTTTGAAGTTGTAATCATCCTCATGCATCCAATATTGTCAAACGTTTTTACAGGACCATGAATGGAGGTAAGTTGTAACTCCAGCTCGATCAGGGTGCATTGTTGCTCTATCAATGGACAGAGATGGAAACCAAAAACACGTGCAAGTAGGATGCGTAGGCTACAACCTACAATACTTTTGTAAAGACAAGTATGTACTTGCCAAAAAAGTGGATAGTCTCAATCCCAATGTCTTTTGTTAACTACAATATAAGCACATAGAAGATGTTCAAAATCCAATTATCTACATTCATACATTTAGTATCCAATTATAACATTGCACTTTACAGGAGCCGTGGGCAGAGGGCCGTCTAAGGACGGCCGGCTGAAGGCGAACTTTCAGTTGCATATGATTAGAATGAAAATTGTTAACTAATGGTGCTAAATACTTTGTTATTCAGTTTTGTACTAAATTTTATATTTAATGGGATGTTGGTACCAAAATGATGGAAAAACACATGATGCAAGTTTTTCCTTGAACATTTCATTAGTTTTGTTATCTTAGTTCTTAGATTAACAATTTTATAAGTTAAGGGATATGTGAGGAAACATAGTTTATAATAGGATATAGTCTTTGTTTTATAAGATGGATTATGCAATGACATTTATTGCCATAAAATTGTACTTATGAGTTGTAGAAGTCGTGCATTGTATTGCTAATAAGTAATCCCACAATATTCTAGAACTATAACTTCTACCACGTGAGTGATTTTGATTTGTTTTTATACTTATGTCATTTTATGTGTGAGTTTATTTTATTATACATGTAGTGCCGAATCACTGTAAGTTAAACTAGAAATAATAACTTTTACGTACATCAGGTTTCATGAATATATAAAAACAATCATTTAACTTTTTACAAATCTTTTTTTTAAATCACCGCACGCAACGCGCGGTAGAAAATACTAGTATATATAAAGCAAAATGTAGGGTTAATGAGAGGCATCCATGTCCATTTATCTATTTTTATACAATTTTGATTTATTTTAAATACAAACCATACATTAAATGTTGTAATTAATTAGAAAAACTTTTCATTTTTTATTTTATAATTATATAAGATGGATACCAATCAATATAAATCAAATACTTATTTTAATATGTTACATTTTTATTTATCCTTAAGTAGACTAACAATGCTTATAAATCAAAAATATTTTTAATATTGTATGTTTTTGTTTATTTATAGTTTTATGGATAAGCTAACAATACTTATAAATTAAAACTTATTTAATAAAATGTATTCTTTATTTACATTTTTATTTATCCTTAAGTAGACTAACAATGCTTATAAATCAAAAATATTTTTAATATTATATGTTTTATTTATTTGTATTTTTAAGGATAAGTTAACAGTACTTATAAATCAAAACTTATTTAATAAAATGTATTCTTTATTTATTTAATTTTTTGTTTTCTTAATAAGTTAACAATGATTATAAATCAAAACTTTTAAATTATTTTAATTTTTTAGTAATATCTATACCAATTTTATAAGATAGATAACAATGCTTATAAATCAAATATACTTATTTTAATAGGTTATATATATATATATATATATATATATATATATATATATATATATATATATATATATATCTTTTAGTAGGTTAACAATGTTTATAAATAAACATTTTTAATATTATATGTTTTTATTTATACATTTTTATGGAGTAACCTAACAATACTAATAAATCAAAATTTATTTAATAAAATTTATTTATTTTTTATTTATTTAATTTTTGTTTTTATTAATAAGTTAACGATGATTATAAATCAAAAATTTTAAATTATTTTATTTTTTTACCAAGATCTATATCAATGTTTGTATTCTTTCTTTTAGTAAGATAACAATACTTATTTTAATAAATTATGGTTTTTTAGTAAGATAACAACTGTTTATAAATCAATTTTTAGTAAAGTATATTAATATTTATAATAATATTTGTATTCATCGCGCAAGACGCGGTGCTGTTACCTAGTTTTGTCCATAGAAAACTACATGTACACCTCATCAATATAAAATGTAATTCCAATCAAACAACGATCTTGTACATGATGGTGTCTCATGATGGTCACCACTCACCACTGTCAATTTGGCAAAAAGAAGTATCATAGGTACCCTTTTTATTCAACTGACAAAGAAAAAACACTTTCCACTAAATAACTCAAAGTTACCATCTGACTAGCTAAAATTATATATTGGTCTATAAAATAGAAGAAAACGTGAAACAAAATTGTTATTTGGAGTTCTCGACTTCAAACTCGAGATCTTATGCGTAACATCGTGCACATGTACATACATTTCTAATTTTTTTTAATTACAAGTTGCAAAAAGTAAAAACTATTAATGCACAAGTCGATCGTTAAAGGTTAAGAACAAACAATGTTTTGAGTTATAAAACCCCATTATCCATCAACTTCGTTTCAAAATCTTTGACCAATCGACCATATTAACCTTCGGTTTATATACTACTCAATTTGTGATATAGAACCACATAGATCCATAAAATTATCACCGAAAAGAAATAAAATAAAACAAAATGAAACATGATTATCGTTTTGAGTTCTCAGTTTCGATTTTGAGATAGTTCGTATTGTATCGTGCACTAATACGTAACTAGTTTGTTTTAAAGATATTGATTTAAATGATATATTTTCAAACACACTTGAAATTATAGAATATTCAATAAATATAAGTCCAATTATTTTGATATAAAATATACATATTTCAAATTATATATATTAAACATGCTTTCAAAAAACATGTTAAAATAAATAGAACTACAATTTTTTTTAAAAAAAGAAAATAGAACTACAATTCCTTTGGATCGCGATGGCCATGGCTGTAGACTTAGGGGTGTTCAAAAAAACCGTTCGACCGCTCAAACTGGTCGAACCAAGTTAAACCGGACCATTTTTGACGGTTTGAGCGGTCTGGCGGTCCGACCTGGTTTGAAAAATTGCCAACCGCCCGGTCCGGTCTACGGGCTGAAGATTTTTTTGGGCGGTTTGGACCAAACCGACCGCCAATTATATATATATATATATATATATCATTTACTTTATTTAGTATTTTGTTGGGATATTTTGTTTAATTTTTTTGTGGACTTTGTTTAATTCATATGGACTCCATCTTTGTTTACCTTTTAGTATAAAATTCAAATTTATATATGTTTTTTTTAAGTTTACACTCTAAAGCTCATAAAAGACCCAAACCACCTAATCTGGTCGAACCAAACCGCCTAAACCGCGGTCCGATTTGATTGGTCTGTGCACTTGATGTCAAACCGCTCGGTTTGAAAATTTAATAAACCGCCACTTGCGGTTTGGTTTATGGTCCAAGGGGTTAAACCGCCCAAACCGGACCCCGAACACCCCTAGCCGAAGAAAAACGTTAAAAGCACTTTGTACCAAATCATAAAAACCAACTAGTTGTTCATCACCTCCTCTCAGTTAGACCTGACAAACGTGTCGTGTCGAGTTCAAAGTTAAACGGGTTGAAAGTGCATGACCCTAACCCAACCCTAACCCAATCCGTTTAATAAACGGGTCAGAAAATCCCAACCCTAACCCGACACGACCCGTTTAACATTTATAAAACTAAAAATTAAAAATCGTAAATTCACAAAAAAATACATATCCAAAATTCAAATGAAAGCATTAGAAATCTAAATTTTATAGTTCAAACTTATAAGTTCTAACCAAATCCAAAACATTAAAAATCCAAAGCATTAAAAATAAAACTTATAATATTTATATATGTTTATATATATATAAACGGGTTATTCGGGTCAATTTCGAGTTGAAAATTTTGACCCTGACCTTACCCGTTTAATTTTCGTGTCGTGTCAATCAGTTTACTTAAACGGGTTAAAATGTATTAACCAAACCCGTTTATTTCGTGTCGAGTCGGTGTGTCGTGTCAGTTTTTGTCTGGTCTGCTCTAAGTTGAGGCTCTGGTGCTCTACTGCTCTCACTCTCTTTTCACCATCTCCCTCACCCTCTCTCTGGGAGCACTGCTTGCCTATCCAACCAATCTTGCTTGATAATTTTTCAGATACATACATTTGTATCGCGTTTCCATTCGATTCGCTTTCAGAAAAAAAGATTGTGTTATATCAACAATTTTTCATTTTTCGCCGGTGAATCGGCCATGGATTCCTTCATTACATATGCTTGAAGAGGTCTGTGTACGCATCTATTTATATTTCTTTATGTTTTTGATCTTTTAAATTCCTCTCTGTTCAAATTGGTTTCTAGGGTTATAATTTTGCATAGGCCAAGGGTTTTGGGTATAATTGATGAAGAAATCGGCATAGCAGGATTACTAATTTCTTGATAATATGATTGTTGAAACAAACACAGAATTGATATAGCCTGTTCGTCGGCCTAAAGAAAATAAGAAGAGAGAAAAAGCGATGACAGACGTCGATCAGTTGTTAGCAAAGAAAGTAGCTGACCGGTACCTGAAGCGTGAAGTGCTTGGAGAAGGTACCTATGGTGTCGTCTACAAAGCAATTGATACTAAGGTATTGTTTTCTACTGCACCCTTTATTTGTTATTGTTGCATTTAGGTGACTTGTCTCTGTAGCTATTTCGCTATACATGTAATCTGAAATTTAGGGTTTATGTTCCCCTGAAACATCCGGACGACAATGCCCCAATATTTTTTGTTCTTATATGTATTTATGTATGGGTGGTCAAAGACTCAAAGCACAGAAAGTGTTGTATATCATTTGAAGTGTTTTACTGTCTTGTGGGAACTAAAAAGACTTTAATCTTTATGTCTAATATATATTGGAATATAAGAAAGGAAATCAATTTGAATAAGGATGTGTTCAGTTCTATATGCGTTCTTTACTCTTTGATTATACAGTCTTGATGTTTGCCATATATGAAATATGGATAATTATTGATGCTTTCTCCTGTATCATTTCACTGATAGAATTGTGTTTAAATTTCAGAGTTCTTGTAAAAAACTGTCTTGTTTTGAGGCTAAAATTAAAAAAAAATAGAGGATACAGTAATATCAATGGGCCTTCTAATTGACTTAAGAAATTAGACCCTAGTTTAATTTTGATTCTTCTAATGTATTATCCTTGCCATTGTATGTGTGTGCTGCGAACTACTTGAGAAAACTATAAAAAGATAGAAGCAGCAGATAACCTCTCCCCTTGCACATGACACATGCTTTTGCATTTGGCCTTTGACATTTAATTTGTTTTATTTTTTATTATTACCTGATTGAGATCAGGCCTATGACTATTATATGTTTATTTAACCTACATTTTTTGATGAAGATGATTGATGAATATGAACTGTATTTTTTGTGTTACCAATGACAAGTTCAGTAGATGGCTGATGTAGAAACAAATGTTGAAACCTTGAGAAGGTTAAGGGATTTTTTATACCTATGCAGTTGAATAATAATATCTTTTGGTTTCTGGGACAGACAGGACAAACTGTTGCAATAAAGAAAATCCGCCTTGGGAAGCAGAAGGAAGGGGTGAATTTTACTGCTCTTAGAGAAATAAAATTACTGAAAGAGCTCAAGGATCCAAATATAATTGAGCTGATTGATGCTTTTCCTCATAAAGGGAACTTGCATCTTGTTTTTGAGTTTATGGAGACTGATCTTGAAGCTGTTATTCGAGATAGGAATATCGTTCTTTCTCCCACTGATATAAAGTCATACCTCCAAATGACATTGAAAGGACTTGCCTTCTGCCACAAAAAATGGGTTTTGCATAGGTAATTTTGCACCAAGCCATTACTTTTTGTGGGAATTAATTGTTTTTTAACCGTTGTACTTGGCACTTTGTGGTAAAACAACCATCATAGTTGTAAAAATCGTAAAACCCCTGTACTTGCAAAAATTGGAAGTTGGTAACCATTGTACAAATTCTTATACTTGGCAATATTTGGGCAAAATTGTAAATGATCTGCAAGTATTGGGTTGATCCAAATCATAGTTGTTTTGATACAAAATGTCAAGTATGATATTACCAAAGTAATTTGCTTCTTTTTGTTGAGTTTTTTTTAATTGCTTGAAACTTCTCTTGGCAGGGATATGAAACCAAATAATCTCTTGATAGGACCTCGTGGACAACTTAAACTTGCAGATTTTGGTCTTGCACGTATATTTGGTAGTCCCGATAGAAGGTTTACTCACCAGGTATCTTTTTCATTCAATCTATAATTACTGAATGGGATAAGAATTCTTTTGACACAGTTATTAATGGCAAGATGGAACATCTAATAAATCAACTTGATATTTATGTTACCAGAGGTGAAAATAATTGTAATCCGTATTGCTAGATTGTTCTTCAAGATTGCCAATATCCCTTGATTTGGAAGGAAAATTCCAGTGAGTGGCTTTCATGGTAGCTAGTATGATTTATAATTGATCAAGAGAAACTCATATAAATTATTACTCCATGCATTAAATAAATTATTTGCTTCCCCGAAATTTCTGGTTAGTCAAATTTAAGAAACAGTCGAATGATGTTTGTCAAATTATTGGTTAGTCAAATTGAGAAGAGTCTACTTTTGTTTATTGAACGCATCATGTTGAATCAAAACATTCTTGCTACTAAAGTGAAACATATAAAATTGTTTGAATTATTAAAATGGTGTTCAAGGTTGAAATTCTACCTTGACTTGAAAGGAAATATTGATTCGATTGGCCGTTTGTGGGAGAGTGGTATCATTTGATAACCCTTGGATGATTTTTGATCGATTGAGAGAGAACTTTCATGTAACATCTGTTTTCATGCAATTAAGTTAAATTTTTTATTCCCCTGAAGTTTTATTTTGGTTATTGTTGAACTCAAGAAGTGATGCCATGGTATTTTTCAGATTATTGCTTGGTAATGTACATCACCAGAATATCTTTAGAAGCATAATTGCCTTCATATATTTTAAGTTTTTTAATATCCATTGACAAATATCTGTAATTAGGTTTTTGCTCGATGGTATAGAGCACCTGAACTGTTATTTGGTGCAAAGCAGTATGGTCCTGGGGTTGATGTTTGGGCAGCAGCTTGTATATTTGCTGAGCTTCTTCTCCGCCGCCCTTTTTTGCAGGTGGGTTCAGGTTGTGATTCTTCCAGAGTAGTCTATTTCATTTTTTTTTACTTTAGCAATTTAAAGCTAGCTTAGGCAGTATTTTCAATGCTTTTCTTCATGGTCAACTTTCTAAATCTTTTATTACGGAACTTGAATCTCTCTAAACCTCTTTTTTCTGACTAGTTTGGGATAAAATGCTTCTTGTTGTTGCTGTAAGTACACTTGACTTCGAAGCAGCCTCTTAATTTGAGGCATATGATAGCTAACAGACACATGCACATGTAAAACATGGCCATTTTTTTGCAGGCATGCTAGGATGTAGCCTTAGCCAGTTGTACTACAATCTGTTGCTTTGGGCTGCACTGCACTTATGCTGCACCTATTATATTATATTTTATTTTTGGTGATTTTGTTATTGCAAATATAACTAATCGTTGAGTGGAACGTTTCGTAGGGTAGCAGTGACATCGATCAATTAGGCAAAATATTTGCTGCATTTGGGACTCCAAAACCTTCTCAGTGGCCAGATATGATTTATCTCCCTGATTATGTTGAATACCAGTTTGTTCCTGGACAGCCACTTCGGACATTGTTTCCAATGGCCAGTGATGATGCATTGGATTTGTTATCAAAGATGTTCGCATATGATCCAAAAGCTAGAATTTCTGCACAACTGGCATTAGAACATAGGTAGTTAATTATTTCATTAGTGATCTAGACCCACACAAGTTACTTTTAAAAGTAATTATTAATTGATTGGTGTTTACTGGTAGGTACTTCTCTTCTGGACCTCCACCTACTGAACCAGTTTCGCTTCCACGACCTCCACCAAAGAAGGAGTCTGTAGACTCAAAGGCCTCAGATTTCAATCCACTGGAAGGTCCTACTGTGCTATCACCTACAAGGAAGTCGAGAAGAGTGATGCCACACCCTGAAGGATACGAAGGGAATTCACGTCAACCAGAAAAGATTGATGACCATGGAAATGAAAGAAGTGGACCTGCACCAATGTCACTAGATTTTTCAGTCTTTGCAGCAAGGCCTCCAGCTAGACCAACAATTAACAGGTAAATACCATTCACCTAACTATTATGCGTTTAATGCTTGAATCTTATATATGAGATCCTACTTTTTATTTTACATGATACTTGACCAAAGTCAGTGGAACGATTTGTAGTTTCTCGAGGTCCAGTTGAGTTACAGTTGGATGTAGCTTATTGGCGTTGGGATTGTGGGGTCACTGACTTTCTTCCATCTTTCTAGGAATAAGGACTTGTAAGCATTGAAAAAGGTCTTAGATTAATGAAGTGACTGCACTCATTTGTTTCGCCTTCTCTCTCATCTCCCACCTTTCTCTCCCTCTATCTCTCTCTGTTTCTTTGCTCCTAGTTGTGGTAGGGTTGACATGATCTTTGATCATGTGTCATCAACTCATCATTACTGTTTTTCTAATTGATCTCTCTCTCTCTCTCACTGTCACACTCTCATATGCATGTACTCCTTAAATATTTTATTTAATCTATAGGCAAGTCTTTGATATTTTCATACCAAATATATGTTCGTTTTTGAGACAGGAGTATTTATCTTCATTATTAAATAAATTTAAAACATTACCCAATTGTCTTGCAAAAATGGAAAGTCTTTTTGGGTTACAAAAAATACAGCATATCTTTGTTTGATTTGTTTTAATCCAAATTTACATTTTTGCCCATTGATTATTTTATGTTGTTTCAACTTCAGTCTTGGTCCACTTATTTATTTCAATTTGTCGTTATTGAGGAGCATTTAAGATATTCAACCAGTGATCACACATTATATCAATTATATGCGAAGTCAAATATTGCATTTGTTATACGGAGGGAGTACATAAATAGAATGGCTAAAAAGTTTGTATTTCTTTTTTCATTCTTCCAAAAACCGTTTACTGTTTTATTTATAAATTATTATTTCCGGCATGTATTTCTTCATAGTTGCTTCGATTCAAATGATAATTCAAGTTGGTTTTGACTTATGATACGAAGGCATGGAGGGAGTGAACTACAAGACTACCGGAAAAGTAGCGACAATTCAAGTTGGTTCCGGAACTTCTTGTTACGGCAAAGTTAGATAGTTCTGCTTTATGATTTGTTCCGACGGAACTTGAAAACAAGTCGTGGACCCTTCTTTGGTAGGGAGACTTAGGTTAAGCTCTGTCTTAGAACCTTGTTAGGTTAGGAGTCCCACCTCCCGAGTTACGGGGTAATCTTGCCGACTTCCATAGGATATTATATATATATATATAAACCATTTAGTCATTTCTAGAAACACTAGTCGTACGCACTCGTCATGAAGAAATTCCCTATTAGAGAATTGACCGTTCGTGTTACGTAAAAGATATGAAAGATTTTTTTTTCCTAATGGAAGTTTTTCCAACTATTGAGGATGCTCTAAAATCTTTTATGTTGGTCATGCTATTGGTAAATAAATTTTTATGGAAGCTAGATTTTTTCTTGTTTTCATGGCTTTGATAAAAAGAAATATTTTATGTCATTGTGTGTTATGTTATGAGAGAAATAATTGTATAGAATTGGAAAGTTTTCGAAGAAATGGAATCTGTCAGAAGAATTGAAATGTCAAAAGAATTGGAATCTGAAAGGAATTTGAATGGAATGTTATGAGGTTTGACCAAGTGTTTGGTTGTCAGGAAATGGAATGCAAGCTGTCAAACGAATTGGAATATGTTTGTTTGGTTTATAGAACGTAGCTTATGAATTGGAGTGAAATAATGACCAAAATATCCTTTCTTTGAATCTGTTTTTTTAATTAATTATAAATAATAGTAAGACTAACATTTAATGTGAAAAAATAATGTATATTACCATGGGGGGTCTTCTTTTTAGAACCTGTTAAATTGTGATAACCTTGAGAACTAGTGCATCATGTGCTATTTCATATGATTTTTTTTTGCATCTAAGACTAGGTTTAGAATATTAATCAACATATATTTGTTTCGCAATGTGTTTGCATCACATGTACTCGGTTCACAATGCGCATATTTTTTACGTGTGTGAAATAAAAAAGTTTCACATTGTGAAACAATTACTATGTGAAACAAGTATATGTTAATCAATACACTAAATACTACCCTTACATGAGAAAAAATCATGTGAAACAAAACCGTAAGGTAGAAGTTTTCACGGATCTCACAAATTTTGGAGTTCTCAAATGATTAGGCCCCATATTACCATTTAGTAAATCAAGAGTACATTATGGATAATATATATATATATAGATAGATAGATGAAAGATTGTGTGAAAAAAAAAGTTAAGGTGAGAAGTGTAAGAAGAGATTTGGACCCTTTATCACTTTTAATCTCAAACACAACCCGTGAATTGCGCTTTAGAAGTGAATTGATCCGATGCATCTCATTGGTGTTGATCTTCAATTAGGATTGATCCAATGGTGGAGATCCCTTCTTACCCTTCTCACCATAACTTTCATTCTCACCGGAACCCAACCCTGTATATATATATAGGCATATGATCTTGTGAGAATTGGAGTTAACGTGAGAAATGTATCTGAACCCTTGATCACTTTTAATCTCATGCCTTCCCATGAATTGCACTTTAGAAGGGAATTGATTTGGTGCATCTTATCACGGTGCATCTCATCCTAATGTGCATCCAACGGTTGATAACCACTTCTCACGCTTCTCACGTTAACTCAATTTCTCACCGGAACCCAACCCTATATATATACTATATATATTATACATAATATAATTAATATATATTAAATTTGGGGCCTTCTTTTCAGAAATCTTCGTGAGATCCGTAAGATCCAATTTAGACCACAAAAGAAACTGTTTAAAAAATAAAATTTAATTTAATTTAAAAAACTCTCTACACTCTCTCCTCTCTTCTCTTTCCCATCTCTGCAACGTACACAAACACACACAATTAGATGTGCACACAAGGTAAACACATTTTAAACACTTTTTTAGAAGTTTTATTATAATTTGTGAACACATCGTGAACACCCTAAATCTACGAGATCTGGTATAGATTGTGAACATATTGTGAACACCAGCTAAAGCAACAAAACTAAATCTAAACCTACCACTTGTGAACACCCTAGAATAGAATTTTCTAAGGCTGTTTTCATTGTGTTCACAATGCTTTCAGCTTGTGTACATATTTAATTGTATGTAATTGTGCATGTTTGTGTGTGTGCTACAGGTGTGTGCGCTACAGGAGAGATACGAGATAGAGAAATATATTTATGGAATTTGAATTTTTTCTAAAAAATGCATTAATTATCTCATTAAATATAAATTTATTTATTTTAAATTAGTGGCTTAGGATGGATCTCACGGATCTCACAAATTGTGGACTTCTCAAATGATTAAGCCCCTATATATACATATATCCTTTGGGGGTAGTTTTCTCTTTCTAAGAAAACGGGATGGAATGGACTTGAATTCCATTTTATATGTAAAACAAACACTGGAATTTAATTTGGTCAACGGAATTGACGATTCCAGCTCCTTCAGATTCCGTTGGAATGCGGTGAACCAAACACTGCCGAAATAAAATCTAAATCTAATAATCTCTAATCAAGGCAAAAATCAAAGGCCTGACTTGTTGCTGAATATACATCTGACACTGCCAAATATACATCTAAATTAGAATTTCAGAGCCTTAAGTTAGATGCAGGGTTGTATAGTTTGTCGAGGGGTTTCTATATGTTGCTATGCTTTCTGACTTGTTGAACCTGTTTACTGTTTTCTAGTATGTTTTTCTAAAGCTCTTTGTAAATTTACCTTTTTGGTCCCTGGGTCCACCACACTTTTCATTTTCTTCCAAACTTTTTGAAGCACATGAATCTTCACCAAAATTCTTTTAAAACACTTTTCTGAAAACCGGGGTATTCACTCTACTGTTTAAGGTAGAGGTGAGGTATGGGTACATCCCCCAGATCCTACTTCCAAGTTGGACATCCTACACATGTTTGGTTTAGTTTAATAATGATATACAATAGCCTAAAAATGGCATTGATATTAGCTCAGTATGAGATAATATTATGTTAATGAAAACCGGCAGAAAGTAGTGTATGTTTACGAGGGTACTACTAATGTTGAGAAGACAATGAAGGGAAGATTTAGTTGGATCTTAAGCTTCTTCTGGCTGCACTTTAACTGGAATCGTTGGTTAAAATGGAAATTGATAAATGTTGTGCGTTATAAGAACGGTGTTGAATATCGAATGTAAATCATTGAAAATAACCTAACATAGAGAATTAATGCTTTGATTTGATCGATTACTTATTCTTATATCTCCTGAATATAAATTCTAATAACAAAAAAAGAAAGATAAAATATACATTTGTAAATATATGTTGCTGGTTGGCATCTGCATCTCCGTTTTGGTGAATTGTATGGTTATTGATCTAATATATTTAAATAATGTTATGCAAGTATATGGTTGATTGATGAGTGTGTTGTTTTGCAGTGCTGACAGAACCCATCTGAAGAGAAAACTAGACCTTGAATTCCAAATCCCTGAAGAAGATTGATGATTAAATATTAATCAATAAAAAGTGCAGGATGACGAGGCATGTAAGTGTCATAACTTAATCTTTGACGCATATATCATGCAGTTTCTCTGAACTGTATCTAAATATGAGAATCTCATCGAGACTTAAAGGAGGAAGTAAAGAAACTTAGTTTTGCACCACATCATACTATCCTTCAACATGTACACTAACCGGCTTCATATATAATCACATATGTCCAATTGGATTGAGGGTAATTTTTAACGTCTGTAAGATTGAGGAAGACGAATTATGTTGTAGCAGAGGGAGTTTGCCTCTTTTATGTTAAATGCTTTCCGTCAGCTATGTTTCTTGCTTGCTGAGTTTTGAATGAAAGGGGGATCTTGGTAATTGGAATGTTGTGGATTATCGGGTAAACGTTTATCGTATAAAAGTCGTCACTTTTGCTGTTTGATTGTTGGTAAGTGCTGACCTGTTAAATGTCACCATACCACTTACGGGGTAAGATTGTCGATAAACATTCATCTAATCTTTAACAGGGTAAGGGGCTGTTTACTAAATGCTTACCCGAATGTACATGACTAGATTGAGAATCTTACCCGGTAAGAGCGATAACAAGGACCGAGAGTCTTATCGGGACGGTAAGTGAGATGGACGACTCTTATCCTACCTGGTAAGCGTTTACCGGATAAAAATGTTTTATAAAAAATGGACTAAATTTTAGCTGGTAAGTTAAAAAGAAGTGTTGACTCTTACGGATAAACGCTTATCGGGTAAGCGTCGAGTGAAGTATTTCTTATGGTAATAGGCATGTTTAGTTACCCAGTAATGATTAGTAAGGAGTCCCTTAAACATGCTTTGTAGTAATATGCCTGTAATTTTGATTGATAGAATTTTTTAATTTCTAATTTATATAATTAAAAAGTAGAAAGTGAAATACTCCATACTTTTATCCATTTTGTTTGGATTTCCTATTAGATCGTCATCAAAGTTTGGTCCTCAAAATCAGGGCTGAAAACATATGCCCACCTTCCACGTTACTTGGGCCTTTCTGGAAAACAATTTAGGAGCGAGCAGGTTGAGAATTAAAATATTGGTTTCAAATGGAACTAATTTTGTTAGACGTTATTAGTTTTGTTATAGGTTTCTATTTTTTCATTAAAAACTTTTATGTGACTTAAATACATATTATAATATATGGGTTGGGTTCCGTTTCGGTAAAAAAAGTGTTAAATTTGGTGAGAAACGTGAGTAGTGATTATCAACCGTTGGATGAGAAATGGACGGACATTAGGACGAATTGCATTGGATCAATTCCTTTTAAGCATGGGATGATATTTGATTAAAAATTTAAAAGTGATCAACAGTTTAAAAATACTTTTCACACATCTCATAAAAAATGACACTCCTATAATTTATTTGGATCCCGTTAATTTAATTAATCTCGTAAAGAGTAAATAATTCTATGTTTTTTAAGTACAAGTAATGCCATATTTTTGTTTAATAATACACTGGAACGCGTTCGTTGTGGTAGGAGAAGTGACTTGTATATCTTACTTTAACTGGATTCTATTGTGCGAAGTACTAGATTCATTTGGTTTGGTTGAAATGCCGCAATGCATGATGTGAGGGTAGAGATGGCCAGATACCGGGCCAGACCGGGCTTCACTCTGAACCGGGCCGGAACACTATTACAAAGTCTGGCCTTTTTTTGGGCCAGAGCCGGGCTGGGCCCGAGCACAAAAGACCAGGCCCACTTAGGCTTTTATAGATTCAGGCTTTGGGACCTGGCCTAAAACCGGGCCAGGACCGGGCCTTTACAATTTTTTTTAACTTATAAATGTTATTCTAATTATCTAATACACTTAAAAATGCATAATTGGGTCGTTCAAATATACTTAAAAAATACGTTTTATTATAGTTCGATTGAACAATACATTTAAAAAATATACATTGATTTATAAAGAAACTACACTTAATACATTGAAGAGTAAATTACGGATTTGGTCCCTGGGGTTTGAAAAATGAAACGAAAATGGTCCCTACAATTTTTTTATTCCAAATAAGGCCTTGTGGTTCGTGTTTTCGTAACGATTTGGTCCCTGACGCTAACAAGCGTTAACTCCCAACGTTAAGTGAATGGCATTTTTAGTCCTTTTGATATTCCAAGTTGTTCTATTAAACTATAAAACCATAGGGACCCAACTTGTAATTTACTTTATTATTATATAATATAATAAATAATATATTTATACATATATATATATATATATAGCCTTAGGTTCAATAGAGAAGTGCAAATATTTAGAGAAGTAGAGAAGTAAAAAAACACGGGTCCGTTCATATATGAACGTTCATATATAAACAGTCATATATGAACGTTCATATATGAATATATGAACGTTCATATATGAACGTTCATATGAACGTTCATTTATGAACGTTCATATATGAACGGACCCGTGTTTTTTTACTTCTCTACTTCTCTAAATATTTGCACTTCTCTATTGAACCTTTCCCTATATATATATATATAGAGAGTAAAGTTCAAGGAAGAACCTTGAAAAAAAAAGAACCAGAGAACCATGAAAAAACGAATGAAAAAATATATCAAAATGAATGTCAAATTAAAGATAATAAAATGATGGATTTTTTGGTGTAATTTGTTTTGCTTCAATTTTTGTTATATTTCGCCAATTTTGCATTTAAGAAATAGAGGGTAAATAATTTTTTTTTTAAATGGTTATAACCACCTTTTAAATCATAACCATTGGATCATCTTAATCTAATGGCTTGGATGAGTTCTTCGGTTCTTTCATTTTTTCTAGTTCTCTCCTGATCCCATCCCTATATATATATATATATAACCTGCATTTTTTTTCTTCATTTTTTTTAAGTATTTGTAAGGGTAGTTGATTGAGAGCAAAAACCATCAAAAACCCTAACGCCACCCTCATCGACCCTCCCTCTGCCATCCACCGCCTCCACAACCGCATCTCCATGCTCCAACCAATCTCTCAACTCAACATCCCAAACCAACTCCTTGTCCAAAACACTGTCGTTTTATCCCTAACCGCCGATTTCAGTTTTCCGGTGATCGCAAAACCGCTGCTCGCCGACGGGAGCTCCAACGCGCACGACATGTCATTGGTGTTCAATAACGAAGGGCTAACCAAATTAGGGTTTGCGATTGAACAACAACCGATGGTTCTGCAACAGTTTGTGAACCATGGTGGGATTATTTTCAAGGTTTACGTCGTCGACGAGTACGTGAAATGTGTGAAACGGAGTTCGTTGCCGGATGTTTCGGAGGAGACGATGGAGGAGATGGCGTCGGAATGTGGTGGAATTATGAAGTTTTCTCAGATATCGAGTGGTGCTACGTTAATGGCGTTAGATGAGGAGAAGGTGAAGATGCCGGCGGCGGAGTTTATTGTGGCGGTGGCGAAAGGGTTGCGAGTTGGTCTTGGATTGCATCTGTTTAATTTCGATATGATTAGGGATGATAAACGAGATGAGTATTCGGTGATTGATATCAATTACTTCCCTGGTTACGAGAAATTGGCTGGTTATGAAATGGTTGAGAGAGAGAGAGAGAGATGCAGGTTATATAATATATATATATAATAATAAAGTAAATTACAAGTTGGGTCCCTATGGTTTTATAATTTAATAGAACAGCTTGGAAAAAGGTAAATATATCAAAAGGACATAAAATGTCATTCACTTAATGTTGAGAGTTAACGCTTGTTAGCGCCAGGGACCAATTCGTTACGAAAACACGAACCACAGGGCCTTATTTGGAATAAAAAAATTGTTGAGACCATTTTCGTTTCATTTTTCAAACCCCAGGGACCAAATCCGTAATTTACTCTACATTGAATTATAAAAAAATACCTTGAATTATAAAGAAAATACACTTAATACATTGAATTATAAAGAAAATACATTAAAAAAATTGGGCCTTAAACATGCCGGGTCGGGCTGGTCTTGGATCCCGGCCTCAATCGGGCTTCGAGTCGGGCCGGTGAAACTTCCAAATACTTGGCCCGGTTGTAACCGACAAGCTTGGGACCAGGCTTTGGACGGGCTGGGCTTCAGTCTTCTAACGGGTCGGGCAAGATCTTGGGCCAAATGGCCATCTCTATGTGAGGGTGAGGTTAAACCTCAAGTTTAAGGAGTCACAACAAAACCATCACATGTTCTATGATGTGGTTTACCTGTATGCACACATGCATAATGCATTTGTGTATAAAAACCAAAAAATCAACTTAATTTACCTGTATGCACAAATGCATACCGTCCAGATGAAGGGCCCGTAGGGTGTTCTTCAGTTTTCTGATTTTTTTTTAGGTTTTCCCTTGAATCTCCCTCGTGCAGAGATGGATAATTAATGTCTATATATCTACGCACGCAGCTCATCCTTTTTCGTGCTTGTGTGTGGCAGCACATTTTTCAACATATATCGATCGACCTTTATTATTTACCACTTATTGATTAAAAACCACACAGAAAATAACATAAAATAAATACGTGTTTGATGAATCATTACAATTGAAAAGAAAAACATATTTATTCTCCAAATTTGGGGTAAAAAAGAGTTGCTCAAGATGGCAATTGCTCATCTCCTTCACAAGTCAACAACCAAATACATTCAAGTCGTGGGGAGAAATCATTGTAAAGAAACCTTTTCTTGCAGGCCATTCTATATATACTTGTACATATAAAGCAATGTAGTTAATCTCTCTCACACACACACATACACACACACATATATATATATACATATATATATTTGCAGCATTTTAATTGGCATGTTCGTATACAATATTTGAAGGAGAAAGAAATGAAATATAACGAGATTTTCACTCGAAGCTTCAGTCGACACGACCAGAAAAGATTCGCATTGGTTGCTTGTTTCATAGTCACATGGTGTTTCTACACCGTCTTCAAGCCTTACCTTGCTCCTCTGCCTATTTGTAAGTCTTTTTATGTGGTCACGTATTCGATAATGTATTCACACTACCCAATAATCGTTACCGACCGCATGTAACACGTGGTTAGGGCCGACCCTGATATTTTAGAGGCCCTATGCAAAGGCATAAATATGGGCTGTAATTTTTTTAGTTGTAATGTTTATTAATTTTTTTATTACTAAATTCAAAAATTAAATCCTTAAACAAACTATTTGATAATAAATCAATCGATGACTCCTCTTTGACTTTGAATAGATTTTTTTTGTACGTCTAGAATAACCCGATTCAAAATTTCTTGTTGGAAACATCCTATAAAATCAGTAAATTATTTTTTTGGAAAGGAGGCGACACTACTGACAATATATAAATACGAAAAAGAAAAAATACACCTAAAAGACGAGGGACTCCCTCCCAAACAAGAACTTCTCCCACCATAAAGGACATACCGTAAACGGGGAGAAGAACCCAACTAAAAAACAAAAAGGAACTAGCATACACAACGTATCAAAGAATAACAAGCCAAAACGTATATCAGTAAATTATTATTGGTATATATAAAACCACATACCAACAATTTATTTATTTATTTATTGTTATTAAAAGAAAACACTAACATTAAAAATAAAATAATTTTTTTAACAAACATATATAAATAATCAAATAACAAAGTTATAGAAGAAAACTAATACCTTTTCAAAAAGAAAAGAAAAAATTATTGAAAAGATAAAGAAATAAAAAAACATTAAACATAAAATAATAAGATTTCCATATAATACATGAATGAAAGTCAGATTAAAGAATTGAAGAAATGGAAGAATAATAAGAAAATGAAGGCTGTGCATGCGCAGTGAATTGTTTGTAGAGGGAGACGACGAAATTAAAAAAAAAAAAAAAAAAAAAATGGAATGAATGATATTGAAAACCTATAATGCCAATATATGTTGCCATTTTAATTGAGAAAAAAATAAATGCAAAAGAAGGAATTGAAAATCACAACCGAATTTAAAAATGCCATTTGAATTAAAAATTAATTAATGCTGAGAGGGGAAATGGCGAATTTAATTAAAAATAACCAATGCAATGGGAAGTGAATGGATGCGCTTACCAGCTGGTCTATATTGATATTTGGGTCATCAATATCTTTGTTACAATATATATCTATATATTAACATATGGAGGCCCTCGATAATCGGAGGCTCTATGCGGCAGCACCAACGGCATATCCCCAAAGCCACCCTTGTGTGGTGGTATATATACATATATGTGGATAATCAAATGAAAATCACACAAAGTTAAAGAACTAAAAAAACAAATAATTATGTATGTTTAACATTTTTGAAACAATACATCTAAAAAATATCGACTTGGTCCCTAAGGTATGTCAAAAATTTCGGATTTGATCATTTATCTTCATTTATAACATAATAACCCTTCAGGTATGCAGATTCTTATGATTCATGGGTTATTCATCATCGTGAATGGTGTATTAAATTTTCATGGATAGTGAATGGTATATTATTTATAATGAATAGTTCATAAATGTTTATCTTCCTTATTCATAATAAATGCGGACACCTAAGAACACATGTCACACTCTTTTTTGTTCCTTAAATCACAACCAAAACATCGTACATTTTGTTTTAATTTAAATTTTTGTGTAGTGAATTTGAGGACGCCAACGATCGATAGACTAAGGGGGTGTTTGGGAGTGCTTATATTTTTGACTTATTTGCTTATAGCTTCTCCCCACCGCAAATAAGCTATTTGGAGTGTTTGGATAGAAAAAAATCAAAAGTGCTTATTTTCTTCTCCTCACCACAAATAAGTTGTTTTTGATAAGTCATTCCATACCTACTTATTTACTTCTCCTTATTTCCTTATCTATCCAAATTACTTTTTTACCCTCAATTTTTTACAAACACTTTTTAAAAACTGTTTTTTCTCACCACATAAGCAAATAAGTATAAGTTAAAAATATAAGCACTCCCAAGCACCCCCTAAAATTGGTGATGGGTACCCAAAATACAAACAAACTGCCACGGCCATGTAATACACCAAAGATCTTGTTATGTTATTTTTGGAAATTAGTTTACTTTCTCTGTTCTAAAATAAGTGTTTATATTACTTTACGTCCCAAAATAAGTGTCTATATTATTATTTTTGTTTGTTCCAAAATAAATATCCACTTTTTCATTCTACCCTTAACCCTAATTGTGTGATGGAGAAAATTCTCTTTCTACAATTAAGAGTAAAATTGTATTCTGGTTGACTAAAAAGTATAATAATTACATATTTCTAAAACTATGTGTATTTTTCATTGTGGACATTTATTTTGGGACGGAGGGAGTATTATTTTTGTTTGTCTCCAGAAAGTGTTAACTTTCAAAAGTAAATATCCAACAAGGAGTAAGGGGGAGAGGTTCAATCTCTGGGAGCGTCAAATAATAATGGACGGTTGTGATTCCGTCTCTGGGGATCGAACAAGGAGAATACGCGGGTCCAAAAAAATAAAATAAAAAAATATCCAACTTCCCATTTTACCCCTAATAAGAAGGTGAAACTTTTATCTCTTCTCTCTACAATTAAGATTAACATTGTCTTTTTGTTGATTAAAAAGTGTAATAATTACACATTTATAAAACCGTGACTTTTTTAACTGTGGATATTTATTTTAGAACGGTAAAAGTATAACTTAGCTATTATTCAAAAAACTAGTTAATAACCTAACTATTAGGGTGCGTTTGGTATGTAGACAGAACAGTACGGGACAAAACAGAACAAAACAGAACAAAACAGGACAGAACAACTGTTTAGTTTTTGTTAAGACATAACTGGACAAAACATAACATATAACATTGACCAATTTACCCTTAATAAGTTGTTTATAGATTTTACATATTTTGATTAATTATGTAATTTATTAAATTATAACGAAATAAATATTTTTTTATAGCAAAAAAAATCATTTTGAAAGTTTTCTTCAAAACGATTAAAGTGACATAAAAAATATAGTTTCCAATTTTTATTTTCTAACATTTTCTATATATGTTTTACTACTAGTATTTAATAATTTACAAAAATTAATCAAAACATATAAACCATATAAAAATAATATTTTGAGAAACTAAAGTGAAAGTTTAAAAACATAAAATACAATAAAAAATTGAAAGAATGAATAAAATATAAAATGGAAGGCTTACTTGATGTTTTAGAAGAGAAATGGATTTTTATTTTAAGATTATATTGGTAAAACATAAGTTTGTTCTCCACCTTGTTCCAGCTTGTTCCATAGGGTGGGGGTGGAACATGCTTGTTCCAGTTAGTTCCACTCTCTTCCTGTCTGTTCCACATAAAAATTCTGCCAAACGTGAGACAGTGATATGTTATGTTCTGTCATGTCCTGTCTAGTGTACCAAACGCACTTTAATGTTTGGTATAAATTAAATTACAATGTTAAAAAAATAATCAATTCTAAATATATAAGTGACAATTGAAAAATGACCCGTGGAGCTTTTAAAAAAGCAATCAAAGCAAGTTCTTAAGAAAAACAATAAATCAGATCGTGGTTGCCAAACACATGAATGAAATCATTTTCATCGACATAAATTGGTGTATTTCGTAGTTTTTTACTAGGCGATCACATTGCTCGACCAAGATCCACAACACAAATTAACTTTGACATTTTAATTATCGTGATTGTTGATAGATGTTGAAATAAATAAAACGAAGCTAATCTGCAACACATCGAGACCAATATCAGATACCTGCGAGATGAAGGGCGATGTAAGGATTCAAGGGAATAACTCCACCATTTTCGTGCTTTCGTCGCACCTCGGAATTATTGCTTCATGGACCATTAAGCCTTATGCTCGTAAAGGTGATGAAAATGCAATGGAAACTATAACGATGTTCACCATAAAAGTGATTCAAGAACAAGCTGAAACCATGCCAGAATGCACCATAATGCACAACGTACCAGCCATAGTTTTTTCCGTCGGTGGGTACACTGGGAATAACTTTCATGCCTTTGCTGATGTCATCATCCCTCTATACACAATTTCTCGCGAATTCAATCGCGAAGTGCAGTTTCTCGTGGCCAACAAACGTTCTCAATGGATTACCAAATTCCAACAACTTTTGGACAAATTATCAAGGTATGAAATCATTGATATTGATCAAGAGAACGAAGTACATTGCTTTCAAAGTAAGATCATAGGTCTTAAAAAGGAAGATCGCAAAAAGCTACACACATATCCAATGAAGGATTTCATGCAGTTCTTGAGAAGTTCATACTCATTGGAGCGATCAACCACCATAAAACTAACCAACAGCTCGACCAAAAGACCCCGACTCCTAATAGTTTCAAGACACAAGACGCGAGCTTTTATGAACCTGAAAGATGTGGTTGGTGCAGCACAAGAGTTGGGATTCGAGGTGATTGTGACGGAAATGAATGCGAATATGAGTCAGGTTTCGAGACTTGTGAACTCATGTGATGTGATGATGGGGGTTCATGGTGCAGGGCTAACCAACATGGTTTTTCTGCTTGAAAATGGCGTGGTGATACAGGTGGTTCCATTGGGGAAGATGGAGTGGTTATGATACAGGGAGAAATCGAAGGGTTTTCATAAATAATTGGAAAAGAAAGAAACAAGTTCGAAAAGGAAAACGAGCTCGAAAGAGACTCGGAATTTGGTATCGGAAAAGGAACAAGCATAAAGCATTGAATATAAGAAGGGAACGATACAGATCGAGAATCAAATCGAGAGGCAAGCGAAAAGAAAAGCCAGCGACGCTAGTGGCGGCGCCAGCTGACCCGCACCACCATGCGCGCGCAACACTGTTTGGAATTCCAATTCCCATTCAACCTCACGTGCCCATCCTTTTCATCCTAATTCCAATTAAAGGATCACGTGACATCAATTTCACACCAATTCCCATTTAATTCCTCACGAGACCATACTCTTCCTTTATTTTCATTCCATAGTTATCCATTTAATTATTTCCATTCATAGTTTCTGTAACATCCCTTATCTTTAAAACACTCATTTAACGGAAAGTAACCTTAAAATACAGCGGAAGATTTGTAACTAAAACATTTAGATAAAATCCCATAATCTTATAGAAAAGAGTACAAGTTTGCAACTTAAAACCAATAAGTTTGAGACAAACAATATTCAACTGAAAAGCTTAGAGAATCCAAAACTATCATTCATCAAAAGAAAATATAAGCTGCTGAGCTGCCGCAAATCCAAAAGCTTCAAGCTGGAGCCTTTCCTTTATTCTTCGAAGATGTACCTGCCACTAAAAGATGAATAACAACGGGGTAAGCTTTCGCTTAGTGAGCACGCACCTATACCACATATCATCATGCATACATACTCGCATAAACATAGCAATCACATACATGTAACATCCTTCCATTCCTTAAGGCACAAAGCCAATAAGGAAGGTCATAACTAGACACTGGTACCAGGCCTCTTCATACATAACATATTCCCTAGGGGTATTACTACCACCATAGGTACTATTTCCTTTGGCAAAGCCAACATACACATAATCACACATGCAATCCAACTACATACACATAACTTACATAATATAGGTAGAGTACTCACCTGTCAAGATGTCAATTACCAAGTACTTCACAGTGTATAATAATCACCTCGTACCACCTATAACATTCATACATACACATATCATAACAAGCCCAAAAAATGGAACTCTAATTCTATCCCAACTCTCATCCCGAAATGACATAGCTAGGATAGTCCAAATACCATAAAACTTTGCCAAACATCCCATTTCATACACCCCATTTCTATTGATTTCTAAACATAATACACATACCTTGCAATTCTAGACCGCGAACAACAATCCTCCTAGAACCTTTCACAACTTGAATCTTCCAAAATCACCAAATCTTTCGCCTGGAAAATACAGCAACTTCGGACACTTGGTTCTCTCTACTGGGAACTCCGATACCAAATCCCTCCGGTCAGAATGTAGATTAGAGGGTCGTGAAGTCGCTGTCCAAATTTCACGACGATCCAACGGTTAACGAAGGAGAATCGGTCGATCTTTCACAGCAACTCACAAGAACTCCGAAAATCCCTTTCACAGCAACTTCGGACACTTGGTTCTCTCTACTGGGAACTCCGATGCCAAATCCCTCCGGTCAGAATGTAGATTAGAGGGTCGTGAAGTCGCTGTCCAAATTTCACGACGATCCAACGGTTAACGAAGGAGAATCGGTCGGTCTTTCACAGCAGCTCACAAGAACTCCGAAAATCCCTTTCTCTTTTCTCTCTTCTTTGCTAAAGAAACAAATGGCTGCAAATGAGCGTGTTTAGGGTTTCCATCCCCTTTACATACATGCCAAAACACACCCTCATCTTACAAAATTGATAAACTGGCCCCTAGATTCCTGAACACGTACATAACGACCCAAAAATTAACTCAACCCCAAAAGAGACAGTTAAATCACGTAAATTGGGAAACGGGGTGTTACAGTTTCCTAATAAGTTTAGGTTAAGTTTGAGTTTTCTTAATTATCCTCTTAATAGCTTAGTAGTTATCGTTTTATTGTTTTAGATTATAAATAGGGTTGATAGGTGTTGGTCCCGAAGGCCTATACAAGTTTGTAGAAGGGGGGGGGGGGGGGGTTGAATACAAACACACAGATTTTACTTTTCTAAATTGTTTATTGATAAATCATTAACAATTTACAGCTTGTTGCGGAAACAAGATTAAGGATAAACCTAAATCTAAACAAGTTGGAACACTAAGGTTTCTTGCACTAAGAGAGATAAGGAAATTACTAATAATAACCTATCTTGAGATAAGAGATTTGAACTTGTCCAGAGTTAGCAAGTTACTTCAAATGAAGTGAGTTCATCTCTTTATATACTGCATGCATTTAATGCAAGTCAGTATACACTTTACACGTGTCATCAGCTGGTTGGTTGCATGTCATTGACCTTTGTTGACAACCTTAGTAGCCGCATGGATGAACAGTGTAGTATCAGAGTGGTTGTACGATTTCAGATATTCGGAGGTTCTTTTCTGACATTTCGTACGGAGTCGTGCAAGGGGGGTTAAGACAAAAGTACTTTGTACGGAGGACTTCATGATCAGCTTTCGTTGATTCAGCGATTATCATTTACTATTCAGCAGATGATAAAGTTCAGCGATAGCTGAAGTCTTGTACTTGATACTTCACGTTGAGTGGACAAATCTGAGTCTTCGCTGATCCGCATCAGTTCATTAGGAGACTTGTCGTTGGTTCTTGAGCTTGATCTTCGACTTCAGCGTAGAACCTTTTTGTTGACGTGAAACTTGTCTTCAGGGATCATAAGTAAACAACTAACTTATCAGCGATCATCACAATGACTGAACAGACTCAGCGTTAATGATGAACAGTGTTCGCTGAATGTTTAATCTAAAGAGCGAGAGTTCCTATCAGCGGCACTGTAAGATCTTAGTACTTATCAGCGATAGTGAAACTCTGATACATATTGTTTACTTACAATTTTCACTAAGTATATAAGAAAGGGTCATTATCAAATCACTGAGGGTTTGGATCAACAATCTCCCCCTATTTGATTATGACATAGCAACAAAGAAAATTGCTATTTAATGAAAACATAAGGATAAAAAGAACTCATAAAATATTTGTCCCTTTTACTGTTTTCTGGGATCTTTTCAGTACTGATGGAGTAGAGTACATTCGCTGAAATCTTTCTTTAAAACTTTGAATCAGGTTACAAAGAGAAATGGAAAGATTACAAGTACGAGCGAAATAAATTACAAGTACAAAAGGATAACTGATAAAATAGATGAAATAGGCGATTTTATCAGCTTACAGAGGTTCTTCCTTAATGAGAAGTTCATCAAGGGTCTTTTCAGTGGGGATCATCCAGTCAGGAACCGTTACACCTCGTTTTCTTTTGTTCAGCGCTTCTTCAAAGATCAAGGGTTTTAGGTGTCGTGCCTGAATGTCTTTTCTGAAGTCACACCAGTAGATAAGATATCTGAGCTGTTCGATTGGAGTGATTGGAAGCTCAGCGATCCGTTGAAAGCATTTACGTCCGTCGTAGTCGAGAAAGAATATTCCATAAGGATTACTGATGACTTTACCAGGGACGAAAAGTTCACATGGTGGCAAAGAAATGTCAAGGGCAGATAGATCAGGGTCAGGACCAAGCACTTCAGCGCGAGAGAAACCAATTCCAGTTTCATTTCGTATGACAGGACCTGAGTTTGAATCTTGACGTTTCTTCTTTGGAGAGGCCCTTTTTCTTTTCAGCTTAAGATCAGGAAGAGGAGGAATGTCCACACAAGAAGATATCAAATCGACCTGTCTGTTTATCAGCTTTTCGAAATGATCCTTGTACTTAGATTGTGACGATTGGATAGCTAACCTCATCTCCAGCCATTCAGAGAGACCATACCTTTTTACAGTGTCAGCGTGAAAGGTTTCAGTTTGGCCATCTTCTCTGAAAAGTTTGATGTCAACAATAGGTACTCCGATAGAGGTTCTTCCAGAGATGAATACCTTGTTGATCTTCGCTGGACGATATCTGAAGTGTATTTTCTCTTTACACCAGATCAGGGTGGTCTGAGAAACTTCAGTTTTCTTTTCCACGATCTTCTGGGCTTCTTCCCAAAGCTTTCGTTGGACTTGAATGGGAACACGTTTCAGCTTGGGGTCTTTGACAGATTCTTGAGTAAGCTTGATGGCGTATTCTCTGTCTTTTTCTTCAGCTTCCTTTCTTTCAGCGATGAGGCGTTCAGCTCTGAGGTGTTCCTTGTATTCAGCTTTTGAAATTCTGAACTTTGGAGGAACTGAAGGCAGTTGATCACGCCTTAGAATGATTCGCTGATCCTCGAATCGCTTTATTATTTCCTCTCTTTTCTTCTGTTCTTCTTCTCTTAGCTTTTGAGGAGCTAAGGAAGGTCTGTGTCTGTGTGAGAGAGTCTGTTCTTCAGGTTCATCAGTCTCAGAGATCAAATCCAAGACTGGGATTATTTCTTCAGCGGCAGCTGGAATTATTTGTGAAGTCGCAGTTGTGGTGCCTTCAGCGATATCCTCAAACAGGGGAGAGGACTAGCTGAAACACAGCGATCTTACAAGTAAGAACTTGGGTAGAAAACAGATAGAGAGAATTGGTTTAAGTGTATAGGCTTGGGTAGAGGAACTGATAGTGTATGATAGAGGAGGGATGGAGTAAGAGATGTTTAGTGTACCTGACAAACCGGCTTTTCAAGCAAGATCGTCAGATTGTCATCTTCATCGACGCTTTTGCCTTTGCCTTTCTCAGCTCCAGAGGCTGAGGGCTTTGTCTTTGTCCGCTCCCCTGAAGGTTCATTTATCGAGATTCCCTTAAGAGCTTTGATCTTCGGAGCAGATTTGACGATAAAGAAGTCATCGTCATCTTCATCATCATCATCATCATTCTTTGGAGAAGAAGATGGTTCATTATCAGGGATGTCGACGGCTTCATCATCTTCTGCTTCGGATTCTTCAGCGTCTTCTTCGAGTTGCTCCCCCTCAGATACAGAGGCGAGCTTCTCGGTTCCCTCAGGGTTTTCATCTCCCTGAGGTCCAGAGGCTGCTTCAGCTTCAATAGTCTTCTCACCCTCTTCAGTGAAGGTGAGGTCTTCGTTCTTCTCTCCCCTGATAGATTCATCATGGGAAAGGTCTTCAGCGCTCTTGGAAGGGTTTTCAGCGCTCTTCTCCCCCTCTTTTTCATGATGACTGGGGGAGGAATGGGTAGATTCAGCAGCGTGGGTAGGTTCTCTGTCTTCTTGGCCAGAGAGACCTATATAAACTTCAATCTTTGCTAATCTGTCTTCTAGGCCAGAAATAGCAGGATTGATCTTTTCCAGCTCTTTGCGATCCGCCGTTGTGAAGTTTTCAGTTTCAGGGACGGGGGTAGGGGCAGGAGCAGGAGTATTCGCTTTGTGCATCAGCTGTTCGATCATAGTCTTCATCGAACCAACGTCAGTCTTTACAGAACTTAAGTCAGTCGTCAGAGTGTTGACATTTGTCTTTACAGCAGACATATCTCCCTCTAGTGTTCCAACCGATGTCTTCAGCGTTGTTACCTCGCTGGACATGGATGAAACTGAATTTTTGAGAGAGGTGTAGTCTGTGTAGATATCAGCGAGCACCTTGGCGAAGTCGCTGAGAGTCTTGTCAAGCTGCTTCATGTCATCTGTGGAAGCCTTTTTCTCCACCACCGTTGTCAGCTTGTTCAGATTCTCTCCACCGTTTGTTACAGCTGAAGAGTTATTGGAGAGAGTGGTGGTGAGACCAGTCAGCTTTGTTTCCACGGACTTCAGAGAGGCGTTGATGTCTCCCAAGTTAGGACCTGTAACAGATAAGAACTTGTGAACAAAGGAAAGCTCAGAAGTTTGGGGTTTAATTACAGTGTTTATGGGTTGTTGATTACCTGCAGGAGGATTGGTGAACTCATCAAAGTCACGGGTGCCTGAGTAAAGTTCCATGTCGTCTTCGAACGTGCCCATGGATTGTCCTGCAGGTCCTGTCTTCATCATTTCTGGATTATCAGCTGTAGCTTCCGTAGAAATGATGGCATCTCCAGTGATAACTGGAGGAGAGACCAAATGAGTGGAGGGAGAAGCGAAGGATAAGATTGGAGGTTGGGTTCTGAGTTCAGCGTTGGAATCGCTGAGAATCACTTCATCAGTCTTTTGAGAGACTGAGGGAGGTTGGGAAGTTTCCAAGTCTGTAATCTCAACGTTTGGGGACGCTGAGATTGGGATGGAAGGGATGGCTTGTTCAGGTGTGGCAGAGCGTACCACTGAACGTTCCTTCAGCTCTGCAGAAAGAGCCGAGGAGTCTTCAGCATGAGATTGCTGGGGGTGCTCCTTTGTTTTCTTGATCCTTTTAGAATCAAGTGGGGTGTAAGAGTGTTTCCTTTTAAGAGGAATAGAGGTAGCAGCTGGGGTATAAGCGGTGGGTTTGTCCGCTGAAGGAGCTGCAGAAGTAGAAGAAGTATGAGGGTTAAGAAGAGTTAAGAGTGTAGAAAGACGTACCTCATTTACGGTTGGTTTAAAGTCGAGTATTTTTGGACCGACCTGAGAAAGTTTCAGGTCACCATTAGTTGGGTAGGTTTCCTTCAGGCCACATTGGAAGATGGCGCTGATGAAACGTGGGTAAGGAACCCATGGAGGTCTGTCAGCGACAGTGTCCACTCGTAGAACCAAGTCATCATAGATGATCGATGCCCAGTCTATGTTGAGACCTTTCAGCAGTGCATAACCCATTGCTTGCTGAGGTTTAGCGGCTTGGTCGGAGGAGCCACTCTTTGCAGTCATGCAGCTTATCAGATGAGCGAAGATGAAATTCATCTCGCTGGGCATTTTCGATTTCTTGATGATCGTCAGCTTCTTCTCGGGCTTCATGTCTCTGCCTATTTCCCATACATAGCCCATTGCATCGAAGAATGCAATGATGGCTTCCCTGTCTGAGTTTTTCTTGGGGTCAGGGAGGGGAACAAAAGGTTTTTCCTTGGTGGCGATGGGAAGGCTGAGAGCTTTGCGAATAATGGCTGGGGTGATCTTTATGGTGCCATATTCGATATCGCAGAGGATGCAATCTATTATTTTGGAGGGGTCTTTGGCTGAAGGTAATTGAGTGTGTCTCGCTGAGTATCAGAATTGAGAGAGCAAAAGCTGATGTGCAGGAGGTGTTATGGTCAGGGCTGTGGAGATGCAGCAATTCTTCAGAAATTTCACAGCATCATCTAGATGTGTGACTTGCTTTCGAGGAGGAAACTCGAGAAGCGCAGAGAGGTTGTTCACCTTGGTCCAATCCAGTTTGTCAAGTTTAAACTTGACTTGTGGAGCCTTGAGGATTTCCACTTCCCCAGAGTCAGTGGAGATGTTCTCAGCGGTAGTAGGAGTGTTCGACGTTGCCATTTCCTGTATTTTCAGTTCAACCAAAGATTAACAAATAAGAATAATCTTAATGTGGAAATAAATTTCCAATAAGATGTTTCGAATTTTATCCATTTCATTCAGACACAAATGTCTTAATGAAGATTAGGGGTTTTCTTGATTTTTGAAACGAAATGTAAAACCCATTTTCTTGTTTTCCAGTTTTCTATGAAGAAATAGATTCTGGAAACGAATGTGAAGAACAAGTTTAAGATTTTTGCATTTAAACTTGAAGAACAACCATGAAATGGTTGTGTTCATAAAATCATGAAAGAAAATGATTTTATTTTAAGAAGTTCTTTTGTTTGATCTTGTTAAAACAAAGAGTAGATCAAAAACAAGTTATTTGCATTCGGTAATAAATAAGAACATATTAACCTTGATGTTTGATGAAGAAGATGATGAACAATTCTTGAAGTTTGAAAGCACAAATGTAACAGTGAATTCTGTCTTGCGAAGGAAGATTGATCGCGTAAAAGAAAAATATAAACAAAGAGTTTGTTTATATAGAGATTTTAGAAAGAGAAAATCTTGAGCGGGAAAAGATTTTCATCATGACACGGACACGTGTTTGCATTTGATTGGAAGTTTGAACGAGATGTGCAAACGTGTGTCAGGAAGAGAAAACGTGCCGGGGTTTTATCCGTTGCAATGACGTCACAACTGTCCTTTCATATTCTTGGTTGTCTCTGAGGTTTTGAAAAACTCAGAGATACTTTTGAAAACATGAAGCACTGAATGAAAATATTCAGTAAAGGTTTTAAGAAATTTCAAAATATCGCTGTTAAGGAAGAGATATTCAGCGATGCATTTGTTTTGAAATCTTGCATTTTCATGCGTTTGTCAGAGAGAGAGAGAACATACCTTGATATCAGTGAATCAAGTTTATTCAGAAAGAAGATGATAGAATGGGTTATACAAGTTGATTTTATCCTTTCGCTGATCAATGTGAACCGCTGAAGATTTTATCCTTCAAAGTTCAGCATTCCAAGCTCGCTGATGAGAAAGTTGAATCTTGTCTCATCAAGAGGTTTGGTAAATAAGTCAGCTAACTGATAATCAGTTGGGATAAAATGAAGTTCTATATCACCATTCATCACATGATCTCTAATAAAATGATATCTGATTTCGATATGTTTGGTCTTTGAATGTAGTACTGGATTGTTTGCTATAGCGATGGCACTTGTGCTATCGCAATAGATTGGAATTTTGGAGAGCTGAAGATCATAGTCTAGTAGCTGATTTCTCATCCACAAGACTTGAGAACAACAGCTTCCAGCAGCTACATATTCAGCTTCAGCTGTGGAAGTGGACACTGAGTTTTGCTTCTTACTTGTCTAACTTACCAGCTTTCCACCCAGGAGCTGACATCCTCCTGTGGTGCTTTTCCTATCCATTTTGCAACCTGCAAAATCACTATCTGAATAGGCGGTTAGATCGAATCCTGAATCTTTGGGATACCAAAGACCTAGATTCGCTGTACCCTTAAGATATCGAAAGATTCGCTTTACAGCTTTCATATGAGATATCTTAGGTTCAGCTTGATATCGTGCACACAAGCATGTTGCAAACATAATATCGGGTCGGCTAGCTGTAAGATACAATAGTGAGCCGATCATCCCACGGCACAGCGTGACATTGACAGGAACACCCTTTGTGTCCTTATCAAGTGTCAGCGGTGGTGCCATAGGGGTTTTCATAGCTGAACTTTCAGTTAAGTCGAATTTCTTCAGTATATCTTTAACATACTTTCCCTGATTAATGAAAGTTCCTTTCTCAGTTTGCTTAATCTGAAGACCAAGGAAATATGTTAGTTCACCCATCATGCTCATTTTATACTCATCTTTCATTCTATCAGCGAAACGAGTACAAAGCTCAGGGTTAGTAGAACCAAATATAATGTCATCAACATATATTTGAACTAGAATGATATGACCTTTCACTTTTCTAAAAAATAGAGTTTTGTCAATCTTACCTCGCTCAAAATTTTCAATATGGAGATAAGTAGAGAGAGTGTCATACCATGCACGAGGAGCTTGCTTCAAGCCATAAAGTGCCTTATCCAGTTTATAAACATAACCTGGACGCTTAGAATCTGAGAATCCTGGAGGTTGTTCCACATACACTTCTTCATTCAGCTTTCCATTTAGAAACGCTGACTTAACATCCATCTGATGTACTTTGAAGTTTTTGTGTACAACATATGCTAAGAATAGACGAATAGATTCAAGTCTTGCTACTGGAGCAAATGTTTAGTCGTAATCTATACCTTCCTCTTGTCTGTATCCCTGAGCAACAAGTCGAGCTTTGTTGCGGGTTACAGTACCATGTTCGTCCAACTTGTTTCGATAGACCCATTTAGTGCCTATTACTGTTTTATCAGTTGGTCTCCGAACAAGTTTCCAAACTTTGTTTCTTTCAAATTCAGTCAGCTCTTCTTGCATGGCGCTGGCCCAGTTTGGATCTTTGAGGGCATCATCTACTTTCTTTGGTTCAGTTAGTGAAATAAAATTTACAAATAAACAAATATTACCTGCACTTCGTCGAGTCTGAATCCCAGCGTTTGGATCACCAAGAGTTTGATCAATTGGGTGATTTATAGTCCATCGCTGAGCCGGAGCGTGAGACGCTGACTCAACTTGAACTGGAGGAGCTGAAGATGAAGCTTCAGCGACGTCAGGAGTATCAGCCAAGAGAGGAATGGATGCAGTTGTCATTATATTCACTGATTGCTGAGAAGTAGATGGAATGTCTGAGACATTTGGATCAACTGTAGGTATAGTGTTTATAGGAACAGCTGAGACCCATGAAGTTTCAGCTTCACTATTCTGCATATTTGGAATGATAGGACTATCATCTTCTACTGGATGAGCATGAGTAGTGGGAATAACTTCTGAATCACCAAGATGAGAAAACATCCATTGATTCAGTTCTTCTGTATCAGCGTTCGGTTTAGAGTTCGCTGAACGGGATTCGTCAAACGTGACGTGAATAGTTTCTTCTACAGTTTGTCTTCTTCGATTGAAGACTCTGAAGGCTTTGGAAACTGAGGAGTATCCAAGAAATATTCCATCATCAGCCTTAGGATCGAACTTTCCAAGGGCATCTCTATTGTTCAGTATAAAACACTGACATCCAAAGATGTGAAGAAAGCTGATTGAAGGCTTTCTCCCATGAAAAAGTTCATAGGCTGTCTTTTTGAATCTTTTAACTATCAGCGACCTGTTTTGCGTAAAACAAGCAGTGTTGACAGCTTCTGCCCAAAACTGAGTAGGCAGGTGAGAATCGCTGAGCATTGAACGTGCAGCTTCAATAATTGTTCTATTTCTTCTTTCAGCGACTCCATTTTGTTGCGGTGTTCTCACTGAAGAAAAGTTGTGAGAAATACCCTTACTCTCAAAGAAGGAATCAAGAGAACTGTTTTTGAATTCAGTCCCATGATCACTCCTTATTGAGCGAACGGTCAAATTGTTCAGGGTTTCCATCTTCCGAACAAAGGTGATGAGTTCTTCAGGGGTGAAGCGAGAGAATTCATCAACTATGACCAGCGTATATTTCTTTCCAGCGATGGATTATTTGTTAACAGGGCCGAACAAATCCATATGGAGTAGTTGTAGAGGAGATGACATTGAAGAAACTTGCTTTGACTTAAAACTTGCTTTGGTCTGCTTCCCTTTTTCACACGCTGAACATAACGACTCCTTGGTGTATGAATGCTGAGGTAGACCAGTGACTAACTCTTTTGAAGAAAGAGTATTCAGTGTCTTGAAATTTAAATGAGAGAGCCTCTTATGCCATAGCCAGTTGACATCAGATGAGGCCTTTGAGAAGAAATAGGAGTTCTCAGTGGTTGTTGAGTCCGTGTTTATTACATAAACATTTTCCAAACGATAACCGCTGAGAGCTATCTTCTCCTTTTTGTCAGAGACAAAGCAGGATTCCTTAGTAAAGATTACTTTGTTATCCATGTCGCAAAGCTGACTAATGCTTAGAAGATTATGCTTCAGCCCTTCAACATATGAGACTCTTCTGAAGGAGGTTGTACCATTTGAAAGTACACCATACCCTCGGGTATGTCCTTTTCCATTTCCACCGAAAGTCACAGAGGGACCTTTCTCTTCCTTGTATTCAGCGACCAGGTTTTTCTTACCAGTCATGTGTCTAGAGCATCCGCTATCGAGATACCAGATACCCTTCTTAACCTGCAATACAAAGGAAGATTAGTTTTTCTTAGGTACCCACTTAACCATGTATACACGTTTGTCAGTGGAAGTAGTTGGAATGGAAGGTTCAGCAGTCTTCGCAGCATTTGAAGATTCAGCTTTGTCTTTCTTCACTTTGGTTAATTTCTTAACCTCAGTGGTAGAATTCACCTTGACCTGATTTGCACCAGGGTTGGTCTTCTTTGCCTTGGGGGCAATCTTCACCTTAGCTATCTTTTCAGCTTTGGTGGCTGTGGGGTACTTACTAGCGATATGATCATTGAGTCCACAGTGATAACATTTCCTATAGCTAAAAGTAGTTCTAGGACCATTTGAATGCTGAGCTTTTAATTTCAAATTAGAAGTGCCAGCACCAAGTAAACTATTGGCTTTAGAAATGGGATGAACATTCAGTTCTTCAGATTTCTTACTAAGGACATCCAATCTGAGTCTAGGAGTAGATCGCTGAATAGATTCAGAGATCAACTTCCTTGATCCAGAGGGATGGGTCACTGAAGCTTTAGAAGCATTCAGCTTTGGTACTAAAGTACCCTTCTGAGGATTATGGTAAATAACAATTCCTTTACCTTTGTCTTTAGAGACAGAGGTAGGTTTTGTATAAACCATTTTCTCCTTGCCTTTTGAGGAGGTAGGAGTTTCCTCAGGGATTGGTGTAATGGACGAGGAGCACTGAGAAGATGAAGTATCAGCGACTGAGTATACGAACGTTCCAAATTTAAGCATTGAACGCTCAGTGGTTGGTTTTGAAGTTTCATATTTGTAACCCAAACCACGTTTATCACTCAGTGGAATTTGAGACTTTATTATCTCAGTGATCTTTGTTGAAGAATTACACCATCCTTCAACAGTAGCTTTTTCAGCTTTTAATGCAGCGATAGCTTCTGCTCGTTCGATTTTGACTAGCTGATTTAAATATACTTGATCTTTAAAATCTTCTTCAATTTTAGAAAGCTTTTCTATTTGAAGGTGGCAGTTTTTAAGCTTTTCAGCGAGATCAAGGTTTTGGTTTTCAACCACAGTTTTGCCGTTCATGGCTTCGTATAAACTTCTAGTCAAGAGATCGATCTTACGGAGACTATCAGCTTCATCAATATTTGCAATATTGGTAAAGAAAGAAGGTGATACCTGAATCACAGAGGTTGAAGTGGAGGGAATGTCTGAACTTTCTTCCTCTTCTTCAATCTTGGCCATGAGACATTGATTTGCTTCATCATCTTCAGAGTCAGATGATGATGCTTCTTCATCAGAAGCAGCCCAATCATAGTCAGCCATCAGGCCTTTGCCTTTCTTCTTAAAGCTTTTCAGCTTCGCATATTTTTCTTTCAGCTTTGAGTATTTGTCATCTTTATTCCTTGGAACAAAGGATTTCTTTGTAAAAGCTGAGGGTCTAGAAACTTTCTTAGACCTGCACTCGTTAGCGAAATGTCCTGTCTTTTCGCAGTTAAAACAAGTAGCAGTAGCCTTATCAACAAAAACTGATGATCTAGGCTTGTCAGTTATGGAAAGAGGTTTGTTCTTTCTAAACATTTTCTTTTTGGCAAATCTCCTGAACTTCTTAGTTAGGAGAGCCAAAGATTCATCATCTGAAAAATCAGAATCTGATGAACTTTCAGAGTTACTTTCTAACTCAGTGATAGTGACCGAGGGTCGCTGAGTAGAAGGTTCCTCTGAGATTAAAGCAACAGGGGTGCTTTTGGAATCTTTTACAAGATTCTTCTTAAGATGGCTTGTTTGCTCATGATTCAGCAACGTGCCATATAAGGTTGAAAGGGTCATTGATTTTAGATCCTTTGACAGCTTGAGACACATAGAATAATTGTCCCAGTTTTCAGGTAAACATTCTAGAAACTTTGTCAGCACTTCAAAGTTAGAATATTCCTTACCAACAGTTTTCAGATCTATAATTAAACAATTAAAACGTTGGTGAACTTCAGAGAGAGATTCATTCTTACCAGAAATGAAGCTTTCGTATTGTCTTACCAGGTTGATCTTTCTTGAATCCTGGACTTCAGACGTTCCTTCATACTGAACACATATTGTGTCCCACATGGCCTTTGATGTTTTCAGATTCATGACGGAATGGTAGACTTCGTCAGGAAGAGCCATGGATAGTATGGATCTGGCTTTTGTATCTATATCCACTTTCTTCTTATCTTCGTCAGTCCATTGAAAGATTTCCTTAGGTACCAGCCTTTCTGGAATAGCAGGTCTATTCTCAGCGGCTGGAACAGCAGCATCAATTCTTACAGGGATGAATGGACCATTTTCTAGATAGTAAGGCATAGTAGGGTCTACACCTTCTAAGAAGAGTGTCATCCTATTTTTCCATAAGTTGAAGTTATCTTTGGAAAATCTAGGGGGTTTAGCAAGAGAACCATTGTCTATATAATTTGTGTTTGTGTTGGTGGCCATTTTCAGATAATAGCAAGGAAGAGAAATATCTTAGATTAGATCTTGTTTATTAGATTAAACAAATCCGCTCTGATACCACTTGTTGGTCCCGAAGGCCTATACAAGTTTGTAGAAGGGGGGGGGGGGGGGGTTGAATACAAACACACAGATTTTACTTTTCTAAATTGTTTATTGATAAATCATTAACAATTTACAGCTTGTTGCGGAAACAAGATTAAGGATAAACCTAAATCTAAACAAGTTGGAACACTAAGGTTTCTTGCACTAAGAGAGATAAGGAAATTACTAATAATAACCTATCTTGAGATAAGAGATTTGAACTTGTCCAGAGTTAGCAAGTTACTTCAAATGAAGTGAGTTCATCTCTTTATATACTGCATGCATTTAATGCAAGTCAGTATACACTTTACACGTGTCATCAGCTGGTTGGTTGCATGTCATTGACCTTTGTTGACAACCTTAGTAGCCGCATGGATGAACTGTGTAGTATCAGAGTGGTTGTACGATTTCAGATATTCGGAGGTTCTTTTCTGACATTTCGTACGGAGTCGTGCAAGGGGGGTTAAGACAAAAGTACTTTGTATGGAGGACTTCATGATCAGCTTTCGTTGATTCAGCGATTATCATTTACTATTCAGCAGATGATAAAGTTCAGCGATAGCTGAAGTCTTGTACTTGATACTTCACGTTGAGTGGACAAATCTGAGTCTTCGCTGATCCGCATCAGTTCATTAGGAGACTTGTCGCTGGTTCTTGAGCTTGATCTTCGACTTCAGCGTAGAACCTTTGTTGACGTGAAACTTGTCTTCAGGGATCATAAGTAAACAACTAACTTATCAGCGATCATCACAATGACTGAACAGACTCATCGTTAATGATGAACAGTGTTCGCTGAATGTTTAATCTAAAGAGCGAGAGTTCCTATCAGCGGTACTGTAAGATCTTAGTACTTATCAGCGATAGTGAAACTCTGATACATATTGTTTACTTACAATTTTCACTAAGTATATAAGAAAGGGTCATTATCAAATCACTGAGGGTTTGGATCAACAATAGTTTTCATTGTTAATCAGTTGATAAATTAATAAAAGTTCTTCTTTTTAAGAGTTTTCTCTTAATTTTCCGAGTTTACGTTTAGTAATCTCGTTATCAAAAAGGGTTTAGACGCTTGTCGATCCTTCCGCAAACCTACGCTGCGTCAAGTGGTATCAGAGCCAGGTTTCGCCTGTCTTTTCACCATCAATGGCAGATCAACAACTCGCTACCAAAGCAGACTTGGCTGAGTCGGATGTGGCCTTATCCACAACACTCGCGAATCTGACAGCGGTTGTTAATAGGCTTCAACCCAAAATCGTTAACGACAATTGTAAGAGAAGAGACAGGTTTGAAGGACCGGTTAGGGTTCCGCACGATAGCAACCATAACCGGGTTAATCTATCGAATTCCGAATCCGAGGAGGAGGAGGAAGAAGATCCGCAAGAGAAAATCGATATCGTACTCCAACGAATATTGCTTTCATCAAAGGAAGAATCTCAGCATGAAGATCTTTTTCGATCTCATTGCTCGGTGCAGAAAAAGGTATGTAACTTAGTTATCGACAACGGAAGTTGTGTGAACCTCGTGTCCGAGAAATTGGTCGACTACTTTAATCTACCCACTCAACCCCATGAAGCTCCATATTCTCTTGGGTGGGTCAAGTATGGCTTTCAAGTTAGAGTCACACAAACTTGTCGGGTACCCATCTCCATTGGCAAACACTACCGAGAAGAGGTACAATGTGATGTCCTTGATATGGATGCTTGTGTAATACCCCGGGTAAGTTCGTTAGTTAAATCCCCTTTCCGTTAAAGTTTAGTTAACTTTAAAGTTTCTATTTAGGGCAAGTTTGGATAATTTATAAGTAAAGGGTGTATTTGGTCATTAGTGAATAACTTAAGGACTAAAGGGTATATTGATTTGGTTATTACCCTTAATGGATTTAGATATTTTCTAAATCAGTATTATCCAGAAAATCAGTTCAGTGTGTATGTGTGTGTTTGGGAGCAAAAGAGGAAAAGAGAAAAGAAGAAAGCTAGGGTTAAGGCTTCAATTGGATTGCTTGGAAACGATTTAAGGTATGCTCCCTGTGTGATTTGTGTTTATAATGGTTGGTAAATGGTTTCTGTCGGATTAGAATCAATAGAATCGAACTGGTAGGAATTTCTGTCGATTTCTGGGTGAAATAGGAAGAACCGACAGAGGTGTCCGGACACAGTATGAATGTGTCCGGATAGTTCTGTTGGGGGTGTCCGGGTGATTATGTCGATGGTGTTCGGATGACTTTCTGAAGGTGTCCGGACAGGGTTTTATCCGGGTAAGTCCTTCTTGTTATACTTTTCCGGATGGAATGGGATACCGGATGGTATCCGGATTCCTCATGTTGTCCGGATTCTTTGTGTTGTCCGGAAAGTTGTCCGGATAGTTTGAGGTTTCCGGATAACTTGGCTGTTTGGGTAATTTTGAGGATAAAAGTTATGTAGATGTATCTAGAGTCCATAACCTGCTAGTAAGTCTTATACATAAGTTGGTAAGGAGATATTTGTATGTAAATGGTTTCAGATTCTGAGAATTTTGGATAAAGGATCGGATAGCTCGGAAAAAGGTTTGGAAGCATATTGTAAGCATTCAGGTGAGTTTTACTTTAAACGTTTTCAACTGGGGAACATATATATGTGTTTATATATATATGAGTATGTGTGGATTGAGAATTTGTGAAATATATATACGAAAAGGATATGTGTGATGGTGTGGTATATCGTATATTGAGATACGATTGAGTATATGCTTTTAAATATAAAATAATGAGATGTTATATTTATGTAAGTATTATACTACACGAGAGCACGCCGAACTATGCCGGCTGAAGTGTGTGTCGTAGTTGTTGTACGGCGTTGTTGGTCGTAGATGTTGTACGGCGTTGTGTGTCGTAGTTGTTGTACGGCGTTGATTTATTGGTTGGCTTGCTACCAACTAATATGGCCATGGGAACGAGGATGAGGATGAGTGGAGCACGATGCACGAGTCTTGTTTGGTATTTATATACGTGTGGTATGTTTATATTTTATGAAAGAATTACCAAAGGTTTATCTAAACTATTTTGATACCAAGGATTTACATAAAAGGTTTTATAATGATTTTGGAAAGGACCGGGATTAACTCACTAGACCCGTTTGGTCTAACCCTCATTTTGTTTTCAAAAATATGTTTTCCAGGTTAAGGATCGGCAGGAGAGGATGAAGTGTAGGAAGCTTTTGATGGATGTTGATTAGGAAGCTTAGATATATTTTGTAATGTCAAGACTAATGAGACCGTACTTGGTTTGTTATGTAACTTTTGCTGTAAATCAATGATATGTATGAATGTTATGTATTATGATGTATGTTATGGGAACCGGGTTGTTACAGCTTGCCACATTCTTTTGGGCCGACCGTGGCAATTCGATACTAACGCCACTTACATGCGTCGACACAACATCGTACTATTTCGTTGGGGCGACCAAAAGATTGCCATGAGACCAGTTGATAGCTTCGATGAAAGCGCCGACAAGAAGAGCAACGATAATAATCGTATTATGAGTTCAACTTCTTCCCTAGCCAATCAACCGCCGATTCCGGAAAACCCACCGGAAAAAGAAGAAGTCTTGCCGGACAAGGTTGAAGAGAAAGGCGCCGCCCTCAAAACAGAGTCACAGCATGAAGCCTGTACCGATCCGAAAGAGTCAGCGACAGCTTTCAGATCCCCGACCAAAGAAACCGAAAGCGAGATACCGAAATACATCCTCGAGCCAACAAAACCGTTGTCACAAGAAATCAAGGTCGATGACCCCGAAGGTGATGCTTCCACTATTCAAGCACCCACGGCGCCGGTTCAAAGTGCAATCATTCCCGGTAACGTCACTCTAATCTCTCACCCTTACGAGTTTGATAAAATATCGCTCGTATGGAAACAATCGCGACAACCTCCGTTGGATTTTAAAGACCGGTCGAAAATTTTAAATTTTGAAGACCGAGTTGTGCAGCCAAGCGGTTTGATGAAACGCATGTTCTATGAGCCGAGTAAAGCTGTTTTTCAAGTGAACTCGAGGATGAGTTCTTTTCAAGTGAGGGTGACTGATACAGGGAGAAATCGAAGGGTTTTCATAAATAATTGGAAAAGAAAGAAACAAGTTCGAAAGGAAAACGAGCTCGAAAGAGACTCGGAATTTGGTATCAGAAAAGGAACAAGCATAAAACATTGAATATAAGAAGGGAACGATACAGATCGAGAATCAAATCGAGAGGCAAGCGGAAAGAAAAGCCAGCGGCGCTAGTGGCGCCGCCAGCTGACCCGCGCCACCATGCGCGCGCAACACTGTTTGGAATTCCAATTCCCATTCAACCTCATATGCCCATCCTTTTCATCCTAATTCCAATTAAAGGATCACGTGACATCAATTTCACACCAATTCCCATTTAATTCCTCACGAGACCATACTCTTCCTTTATTTTCATTCCATAGTTATCCATTTAATTATTTCCATTCATAGTTTCCTAATAAGTTTAGGTTAAGTTTGAGTTTTCTTAATTATCCTCTTAATAGCTTAGTAGTTATCGTTTTATTGTTTTAGATTATAAATAGGGTTGATAGGTTTCATTGTTAATCAGTTGATAATTTAATAAAAGTTCTTCTTTTTAAGAGTTTTCTCTTAATTTTCCGAGTTTACGTTTAGTAATCTCGTTATCAAAAATGGTTTAGACGCTTGTCGATCCTTCCGCAAACCTACTGTCAGGTTAGCAAAGACTTGTTATGGAGAACCTTCCAAGGCAATGGGATTGAAGTATTTGGAGTATAAGATAAGCGAAGGGGAGAGCACGTTGATAGATCAATATCCACGTAACCATCAAGTGTTGATGGATCCATTTGCAATTCAAAGGAAAGGATGGGGTGCTTTTAGATCGATTTATATGGATAAACAAAATGTGATGCTTGATGTGGCTAAGTTCAAAGGGATATTGTCAAAAGCCCTTCAACTTCTTCACGAGTAAAAATCCTTTTTTTTCTTATTTTTAGCAACATAGTGAATTAGAGAATTCAACCATTATGATGATGATTTTGTTATAATCAAATAAAACAACTGTTGTGGAAAAAACCGGTTTGTATTATTTTCAACAACTTTCCTGTTATATCTCAGTTCCACGACCATAATGGACGAGGTAAATCACGGTATCTTAGGTACCATTTGGCTCATACCAAGTTCTAATTCATTTGTTTGGTTCACGTATTGAAATAGATTGAATCTTTTGAATTCCATAAATTTATGAGTTCATCTTTAACTCCTTGACATAAGTTAAGGAACTGAATTTCATCCATTTATATCCAATTTAACCAACCCATTACTAGAATAGTGGGCATCATTGACGGCTTTTACCGACATCCAAAAATCGTTAGTAATTACCGACGATTAACCAACCACGATACAAATTTAATTTGATTTTTTATTTATTTTTAGTAAGTCGTTGGAAAACCGACGGAAAAAGTTATAGGTTACCGACGGAAAACCGACGTTTCCATTTTATTTAAACTTTTAATTATTTTCAAAAGGCCGTTAGAAAACCGTAGAAAACAATTATAAATTACCGATGGTACCATTTACTATTTTAAGTTTTGTTTATTTTCAAAAAGTCTCGACAAATTGTTGCCAAATCCTCATACTTGGTTTTGATTATTTATTATTTATAACTAGTGGTCTATATCGCGCGTTGCGCGATATTCGGAAAACATGTTATTTTTAATAATAGAATAGGTTAATATATAAATTAAAATGATCAATATGGAAAAAAGTTATAGTTTTTGAGTATTAAAAGATTATTGATCAACAATGCAATTATCCACCCCTTCAACAGACATATATATAAATCTATTCATAAATCATGCAAATTTAATACAAATATGCATTTCAATTCTATTTTCTTGACTATTGTTAAAAGAGTACACAGTTTTTTTATTTGAATTAACAACCCTATATCTCAAGAATTTGCAACCACCTAGAAAATTTTCACGGTATGCACCAAACCTTCCTTCAACAGATGCTTAAACTTCGACACCAAATTCTTCCAGACTCCTGTAGCTATTAGGTTCCCTGAAATAAGATAAAAATAAAGTAAGTTGGTATAAATCCTTATATTGAATATTGTAATTTTAAACTTGTAGATACACATTGATCCGTATTACAAAGTGGACATACCATTTCAATAAGGACTATATCCAAATTAATTAGTTCTTTGTCTTTTTTAGTTCAAAGACTCTAGAATCGGCAAATTCTTACCTTAATCACTCAATATTCATTAGCTCCCAAAATTTTCAACTTTATGAACGACAAAACCTACCTTTTCTACAAATGTTAAAGAAATTTTATTTTATGCATATAAATAAGAATGTATTAATGTTACAAACCTTGAAATTTTGCAAAACACATATATACCATTTCCTTCTTGTAATAAAACAGTTAAACTTAGTGATCAAGTTTGTCAGAGTCGTCATTAGTGACCCTAAACAACAACAACAACAACAACAAAACCAATTGATAAGCATAACAAAATTTGTTAATAACTGGTATTAACATAAGAATAAAGTAATATAAAAACACACAATTTCATGAATTAGAACCATATCAAAACTAATCAAATCTTCATTGATGGTAAAGAATAGTTTTAATCTCATAAAAAAGATAGATAGATTATCAACATAATGTTTTATTGAATTAATGATAGGTTTCTTCAATTGCTAAGAAGAAATAGTCTCAAATGTGCTTTATGTCAATATTAATAGTTTTTTTTATCATATATTGTTATCAAAATAAAGGATGATAAGAAGAAAAAGAAATAAAGGATGATAAAATTGAATTTTTTTCATATTGGTTGTTATGTAATAAAAAATAAAAATAAAAGGTTTATAAATTAATGTAATGAATTTAGATTAAAAATAAATCAAAATGACAAAACAAATATATAGATATGATTGAACATTCTTATTAATTTTTTCATGATGAAATGTATTAAATTATCATAAGTATTTGATATATGTATATATATTCTTAATATTTAAAGAAGAATATGAAAAGTTAGGTCAGTTAATTAGGTATATTGATTATAATAATTACAAAATTATAAGAAATATTTAATCAATTAATGCGATATAAATATACAATTTTAAAAAAAAAACAATAGTTCAAGCATTCACAAAATTACAACAGACATTTCTTTTGCCTTTCTTTTATAATAATATATTGATATTAATGTATTAATTATTGTGTAAAAAAAAATAAATAGTAAATATTATATTGAAATGTATTAAAATGTCATAAGTATGTCTTTTGTATTTATTGATTTATAGTAATTAAGAAAAGAATATCAAATGTTATATCAATAATGAGGTGTATTGATATATATATATATATATATAATAAATACAAAAATACATTAATATTTGATCAATTAGTTATATGTATATATCTATACATTTAAAACACTAAAAACTCGATAAATAATCATAACAATAATTCAATCATTCTTAAAATGCCAACATACATTACTTTAACCTTTTTTTTCATAATAGCATATTTGATATTAATGTATTGATTGTTATACAAATAGAAAATGAATAGTAAATAAAGTTAAATTTTTTTAATTAAATTAATTGTTAAACTAATACTATAAAATGTAAATAAATAGACTCACTACAAGATAGAAAAAATTACACGTAAACAGAAAAAATTAATCATATTATATTGATTGTTTTGTAAAGAAAAAATAATGGTAAATAAATATTAAAGTTAAACTAATGGAATAAAAGAGAATAAAAAAAATTATTCATATTGATTGTTATGTAAATAAAAAATGGAAATCTAAAATAAAATAATTTCTTTTAACTTGTTACAAACCAAAGTTATGAAACTTTTCAACAAAAATACATTTCAACTTTTAATCCATAAAACTTTTCAACAAAAAAACATTTCAACCTTTAATCCATAAAACTTTTCAACAAAAAAAATATTTCAACCTTTGATCATGAAAGGATTTTTCCACTAAAATTTGAGAATGATTTTTGGGGATGAAGTAGTAGACACCATAAATTCTTACAAAAATAACAATTTTAATGTCATTAGAAAAAATCTTGATAATAAGTTAACGCAATTATCTATCACATATACACGACTAATGTCAATAACGCTTAATTTGATTTTTTCTTTTATCAGATCTTGTAATCACAAAATATAAAAAAATTATTCAAATATATATATATATATATATATATAAAATATAAAAAATTTATTCAAATATATATATATATGTATATATAATTTAATAGTAAACACAATTGCTATGATAACAACAAATCCAACAATATGAAAATGAAAAATATGTAATAACAACTCACATTTTTTTTAAGAATATAATTTTACATACTTGTTTACATTCTTCCATATCTTCTTCAACTCTCATATTATTCATCATCCACCAAAGAAACAACTATGTAATAATAAAACACATTTTTTCAATAATATAACTTCGACATACCTGTTTATAGTCTTCCATATCTTTTTCAGCTCTCATCGATTGTCTTCATTCTTCACCAAAGGAATAAATATGTAATAACAAACTTACATTTTTTCAAGAATATAACTTCTAAATACTTGTTTATAGTCTTCTATATCTTCTTCAACTCTCATCTTATGCATTCTACACCAAAAGGAAGTTCTAGAGTTTAACATTCTTTATTGTTGCAACATAAAAAACCAAACCTTATTAAGAAATTTTTGATAATAAATAAAGAAGCAAATCAAAAGTTGGAAGTTAAACTTAAGCATGTAAAATTACCAAGAAACCCATCTTAATAATGAATTACATATTTTCCATATAGGGGTGAAAATGTCTTTTACATATTCAACATTTAAAAAATCAAAAAATTGAGAAAAAAGATAGAAGAGATTTTAAGCTTTAGAGGGTGCCACCTCATTCTTCTTGGTTTTTGTTTTTATATATATATAGATATAGATTATGTTGAAAATAATTATAATTAATAAATAATTGTTGCCAAATCCTCATACTTGGTTTTCAAAAAGTCGTGGAAAACAAATTTTGTTTATTTTCAAGATTTGAGGATTACTCAAATTACATGTTGCCAAATCCTCATACTTGGTTTTAATTTTTACATATTTTCGGAAAATGTCACTAAATTAAGACAATCCATCATTTGAGAATACTTAATTCTCATTGTGTCACCTCAAAATGCATTTGTAAAATAGGGTAGGCTAAATTGAGTCAAACACATGAGTTGACACAAATACATCAACCCTTCATTTCTTATACCCACTTCATCTTTTAAAACTTGAATCTTCAAACCAATATGGGATGATGCAAAATAGGGTAAACTAAATTGAGCCAACCACATAGTTTACACAAAAACATCCATCCTTCATTTTTTATACACACTTCCTACTTCAAAACCTTCAACCACAACAATTTTTTAACATTTTTTAAAGATTTTTGCATAAATAAGGTCATCTAAATAAGATAACACATGACGCAAACCCCATGAGTTGACCGAATGACATCCTATCATTCTTGGTTCTTCTTTCTATCTTTCACCAATGTGGGATATCTCAAACTCAACCAAAATTCACCATGACTCTATTCCCATGATGCCACCTCAATACCTCTTGGTTTTTCTCTTTATATATATATATATATATATATATTGATATATAGATATAGATATAGATAGATTGTGGGATGTCTAAAACTCAACCATAACAAATTGTTTTTTTAATTTTTTATATTAAGATTTGTTTTGCATAAATAGGGTCATCTAAATAAGATAACACATGACACAAACCCCATAAGTTGACACAATGACATCCTATCATTCTTTTTAACACATACCATTATACTTCAATCTTTCTGTCTCTCACCAATGTGAGATATCTCAAACACAACCAAAATTCACCAATACCCCAGTACTCTATTCTCTTGATGTCATCTCAATACCTCTTAGTTCTTCTTCTAATATATATATATATATACATACATACATACATACATATATATATATATATATATATATATATATATGGTCTAGTTCATTTGTTATCCTTAATTTTGTTATTAACTTTATGAACCAATCTAGCCATTGATCTTGGGAATGAATGGTTGATATTTGAGATATAATAAAAATCATTAAATGGGGTCTAATTTAATAACCGATGTGGTGAACCATAGTGATCAAGGGTAATTACGGAAAATATATCCCTACTCTCTTCTAAAATAATTATTGCTCCATTAATTTCCTTCACACCGAAACGAAACCGACGATCTTTGAACAAAATCGAAACCATTAATCACTCCTTATGTGCATTCAATTTCTTTGTCATTTGCATGCGAGGATAAATTATGAACAATGTAGTGCACACATGTTCATGCCAAATACAAATTACATTGGGGGTTCACATATACATGATCATACATGTTCATATTCATAAGATTGATCATACATGCTCATATTAGTCATTGATGTTCATGAACAGTGGTGAATGTTTGAACATTTATTTTGGTATATTTTTCATGAACAATGATGAATGCTTGATCACCCTTGTTCAAATACATGGTCACTTATGAGACCAAGCTTGGTTGGCATATTTTTCACAAATGTTCATTACCAAAGGTAATTGTTCTCTCATTCACCCGTGTTTGTACACATACCTAATATTGAAGCATACCACGTTTGTTAACTACACATTAGTTTGTTCATTGTTCACATATGTTCATGTTTACCCAATCCCCGAATTCATATTATCGTTTAGAATCATTGAGGTGATTATTGATATGTTAATATTAAAATAAATGTATATTAAATAAAAAGTGATATTACATTAAGAGCTAAAATCATGGATATGCTTGATTTTGTAACTCCTAATTTAATTAGCTAAAAGTTTCAAAATCATGACTTACCAATATACCCTTGTACATTAATTACATATGACTAAGTAACAACCGTTGAAGATGCAATCCTATTGGACAAAAATTGATTCACAAAGTTAACAACCTTTGTGGGTTAACAAATGAACCTCCCCCCCTCTCTCTCTCTCTCTCTCTCTATATATATATATATATATATACATATATATATATATATAGGGGAGGTATCCGTTGCAAACCAGTTAGTTTGTGCAAACCTCGTACAAACCAATCTACCAATCACGTAACTTTGTTTTTTTATCCATAAGGGTATTTTAGCATATTGTTTCATCTCCACCAATCACGTAACTTATTTTTTTATATCCATAACTTCTTTTTTATATCCATAAGGGTATTTTAGGGCTCTATCGGAAAATATAGATTCATGAAGCCAAATTATATATTCATGAAGCAAAATTTTATATTCATGAAGCCAAAATATAGATTCATGAAGCATCAACAAAAAAAATTGCAGATTCATCATTGTAGATTGGTTTGTACGGGGTTTGCACAAACTGACTGGTTTGCAATTGAGACTTCACTATAGGATTGGGTTCTGGTGAGACCAAGAGTTTTCCGTGAGACCCGTAAGACCAACTCATGTTCATTGATCAAATTTTCAAGTCGGTGATCTGATGGTTGTAATCCTACATTCAAAATTGAACGTGCAGGGGTACTTTTGGCCATCTTTTTTTCTGCACACGATAGAAAACAATCCCACCCATTCCACTGCCATCGTGTTTCTCCATGAACTCCACCTTCTTCCTCCGATGAAATACACCTTCTTCCTCCGATGAACTCCACTTTCTTCATTCGACGAACTTCGATTGTCTTTGGCGTTTAAATATCTACACGACGTGTGTCTTCTATTGAAATCACCAATCTCCTATTGATTTCAATTTAGCAATTGCCATTTGATTTCGTCTAATTCCTTTACTGAACAACTCTGCTTTAATACAAGTAAGAAAATGTTTGATTTCGTTTACTAAACAACTCTGATTCCTTTAATAAACAGTTCTGATTTCGTCTAATTCTTTTCCTATATATGATTTGTAAGAATGTTTGCTTTAATATAGGGTTTACTTATTTTTTTTATTTCAAGTAAAAGAACGTTTTATGAAATCACGAGAACATAATGAACAATGTAATCAAGGTCATTGGTGTCTTTTGATTACTTGGTTTTATTGTGAAGGTTGATTAACTGGATGCAAAAATTCAAAATTTTACAATGCATGTTTTTACATATTTTGATTTTGGGGGAAATAATGTATAATAAAGATGATTGGCGGAACATCTTGAATGAGGCTTACGACAATGAACAATGTAATCAAGGTCATTAGTTTCTTTTGATTGATTGTTTTTATTGTGAAGGTACATAAATTGCATGTTTTCGTTAATGTCTTAACAATAAAGTGTTGGCACACATTTCAGGCCTTCTCAGTATCATTTAATAATTGCACAAGTAACCACCTGATTGAGCATGAATTGGTCATAACCTTGTCGAATTGAACCTAAGTGAAACTTCTAGTTGAGAATAAGCAGTACGAGGTGGACCAGATGGACTACCAACATAACCACAGTCAGTTGCTTCTTGGTACCCATAACCTGCATTTTTTGTTGTGTACCATGGTACTTACTATTACTAGAATTCAATCGTGATTGTGCATATCCAAGTGCTTGTTGCCCTACACTAGTCTAGAAACAGGGTATCCGCTTTGCGGAGGACAACCACCACATGCTTGCTTCATTGGTCCACTTGATTCATATGGGTAAAGTTGTTGAGCTGGTGCAACATTTCGAGCATATGATAAGGGACCATAATAGAGAATATCTCCCGAATAAATTGGCGTAAGTTGGCCATAAGGTTGAACGTATGGACCCTATTGTAGAATGTATATGGGTGACTTATTGTATTGATTTTGCTACCTATAGCTAGGATTAGTACCTTACGGGCAAGATAAAGTTGTAGGACCATGTGGTCTATATGAATGTTGGGCTGGTCCTCTTTAGCTGCACCATGGTCATGACCATAATCCAGTGGATAATAAGTTCGTTGTTGTAGATATATATAATTTGGTTGGGATGGGAGTAAACATAACCCATGGTTACAATCTGCATATAGGAGTTAGGTTCAATGATAATTAATCTATGGTTTTAGTTTCAGTTAATAGTACATCCAATGATGATGAACATTGTAACAACATGTCAAATGATGTTTGTGACATTCAGGTTTGTAATAAATGTTAGAATACATAATCCATTTCTAACCTTCACATTAACTCTGCTGTGAAGGTTCAAATAAGGTGTTACTAGTTTACATAATCTATTAGAAACATAACCTTCACATTAACTCCACTATGAAGGTTCATAAAACTGTTGTATTACTAGCTTGGGTTGGGTTGTGTTAATTATTGTTCTTCATATAAATCTTACTCCAAAGGCTCACTAATTATTGGATTAACCTCATAAGTATGTAGACATTCTTTTGATTGTGAAATTTCATTAGTTGGATGCAAATATTCACATTCATTAACTAGTAGTAAATATTGTAGTAAGAAATCATTGTCAAAGTAAGTAGGTTCCATTAATCACCATCTATATTTCTTTCTAAAATAACTTTTGGATTATGTTTTGTGTAGTTTGGTTTTCTGGCATGTTTTTTCTTCAATTAGCTCATGATTCTGCTGTTGTTGCAGAGTTTGGCAAGAAGAAAAAACTTGGTTGCCTTGGATTCGATGAACTAATTTGTGTGAGGTAGCCTTACTCCTATCGGCATGAAGAAGTTCGATTTGGTATATTGAGATCGATAATGTCTTATATGTTAAAGAGATTAGATTACTACTTATGTTGATATCATATGGTGAAAATGGTAGTTAAAAAGGTCTTAAATTACCCGATTTAGTTCCTCTCGTCATAGTATAATGTACCTATGATCGGCTTGGCTTGGTTTTATTGTGCAAAATGTAATCTGATTGTGTTATTAACTCTGAATGAAAAGAACAAAATACAAATAAACCTCACTACAATAAACTCACATTCAAACGATTTACATAAGAAAACTCACTACATTAAACTCTCACACTCATGATCTTCAAGAGTTTGAAGATCTGAAATAAAACCCTAATACTAGCAAAGCAACAGAGAGAGAAATCGAGAGAGTTCTCAGGATGTAAAAGAAATCACACTAGAAACCCTAATATCGCATAGTATTTATAACAACAAGTAGTTGCAACTCGGTCCTTCAGTATTTGATATTTGTACCGCTATCCTTTTCTTTCTCAACCTTTGCAGCACAGTCCAGAGCTTTGTTCCACTTGTCAATAACAGTCCTTGCACATATTACAATTAACATAAATATATATAAATTAAATATAACATGTCAAGATTGGTATGATTCATATATATTTCAACACCCGCCCTCAATCTTGACATCTAAAAAGATCCAACATATTTAACTTCGAACACAAATAATTGTGTTGTTATACACCAAGTGGTTTTGTAAAAATATCAGATGGGTTATCTAAAGAAGATACTTTAACCGTCCTTAGTAATCCAGAAGTTACCTTGTTTCTAACTTGATGTATATCGATTTCAATATGTTTTGTCCTTTCATGGAAAACTGGGTTATTAGCAATTTGTATAGCAGAATTGTTATCACAATGAAGCTCAACAGGAAGTAAGTTTTCCAGTTTTAACTCTGCTAAAATGTTAAGAACCCAAATAATCTCACATATGGCAGATGCCATTGCCCTATATTCTGATTCCGCAGAGGAGCGCGAAACAGTAGATTGTTTCTTACTTCTCCAAGACACCATACAATTACCCAAATATAAACAATATCCAGTAACTGAGCACCTAGTAGAGAGACACTTACCCCAATCAGCATCCACATAAGCACTCAGTTTAAAAACATCAGAAGAGGTAAAGTTTACACCTTTTCCTGGAGAATTTTTTAAATATTTCAAAACACAAAGAGCTAATTTGAGATGAGACTGTCTTGGTGAATGCATAAATTGACTTAAGATATGTACATCATATGCAATATCAGGACGTGTTGCTAACAAGTAAATTAATCTACCTATTAGTTTCTGATATTCAGTGAAATTATCCAAAGGAGGATCTTTTAAATGTGATCCTGCTGAGTCAGTGACAACCAAATTCATATCCATAGGAGTACTTATTGGTTTACTTCCTAAATACCCAAAATCACTAAGAAGTTCAAGACAATACTTACGCTGTGACATACAAATACCTTTGTTAGATCTCAAAATTTCAATACCCAAGAAAAACTTCAACTCACCTAGATCCTTGATTTTGAAACTTGATTGTAAATGATTTTTTACTTTATTAATTTCTTCAATAGAATTTCCAGTAAGTACTATATCATCCACATACACAAGCTAAACCAAGTAAACAGTTTTATTAATCTTAGTAAACAAAGAATAGTCACTTGTACTTTGTACAAAGCCATGATCAATCAGACAAGCAGATAGTTTAGCATACCATTGACGAGGAGCCTGTTTTAAACCATATAAAGACTTAACCAATTTACAGACTCTTTTGTCATTAGCAGAAAAATACCCTGGGAGAAGACTCATGTAAACATCTTCGGCTAAATCACCGTACAAGAAAGCGTTGTTTACATCTAACTGACACAGAGGCCAGTTGTTTTGAATAGCTAAGGCAATAACACAACGCACGGTGACCATTTTAACTACGGGAGAAAAAGTCTCATCATAGTCTAAACCTTCACGTTGTGAATATCCTTTAGCAACTAATATAGCTTTATACCTCTCAATCTCACCAGTGGACTTGTATTTAATTTTGTATATCCATCTACATCCAACTGGCTTTCGACCAGTTGGAAGTGTAGTGATAGTCCAGGTGTTATTTCGATATAAAGCTTCCATTTCCTCATTCATTGCAGAAATCCAATTTTGATCCTTACAAGCATCAAAAAAATTATTTGGTTCTACAGATTTGTTTAAAGTTGATACAAAACTAAAATTATTTGGACTAAGGAAAGAATAATTCACTACCCTTTCTATGCCATACTTGACCTTCCCTTCTACCACATAATCAGAAAATTTTCTAGGAAGATTAGACACACGATTAGACTTCCTAGTAGAAGGTTCAACTAAATCACCCTCAGGAGGGAAACTCAAATGAACTTCACTTTCAGCAGCACGTTGGTCATTGGCAACCACAGTTTGACTACCAGAACCTACTGATCTGGTAGACATATCTTGGGAATTAGTTCCCCTAGTGTGAGTACCCGGATCTATTGAATCAGTAGACACACTTTGGGAATTAATTCCACTAGTGCTACTAGTCTTACCTGAACTAGTAGCTTGATTATGGCTACCAGAATGACCACGGTTACTGTTCTCAGTTTGATTATGACTACGAAAGGGGTTGTGTTTTTCATTTTGTGAGTTGTCCCTTGAATCATCATCGGGTATTCCAACAGAAAAATCATTAGTTTGAAAAATATTGTCAAAGAAATTTAAAGAGTTGATGTCACTAGAGTTGTGATGTTGATCATTGGTTTTCATTTTGAAAGGAAAAACAGTTTCATAGAATTTTACATCTCTTGAGATGACAATCTGTTTAGTATCTAAACTGTAAAGGCGATACCCCTTTTGAGAGTTAGCATATCCAAGAAGCACACACTTCTCAGTGCGTGAAGAAAATTTATCAAGGTTATTAGGTTTAACAGAAAAACACAGACAATCGAATTTTTTTAAATGTGACAAAACAGGAGTAAAACCAAAAACCAATTCATAAGGGCACTTCCCACTTAGCACGGAGGAAGGAGTTCTATTAATCAAATAAGTTGCAGTTAAGATACACTCACTCCACATGTTAAGGGGAATACCACTTTGAAATATCAAAGCTCTAGCTACATTCAAAAGATGTATATGCTTGCGTTCTACAACCCCATTTTGTTGGGGTGTATAAATGCAAGTTGTTTGATGTAAAATACCTTTTGATTTAAAAAATTCACCAAATTTATTATTTACAAATTCAGTCCCGTTATCACTTCGAAAAACTTTAACATGTTTCCCAAATTGATTAATCAACAAGCTGTGAAAAGAAACAATATTATCAAACACCTCATCTTTACTTTTCAACAGATATACCCAAACAGATCTAGTGAAGTCATCAACTATTGTAAGGAAGTATCTATAGCCATCCCTACTAGGAACACGATAAGGACCCCAAAGGTCCAAATGAACAAGATCCCCCAAGGCCTTAGAGGTGTGATTACTAAGGATAAATTTTTCCCTTGTTTGTTTGGCCATGTGACAGATGTCACAAGGGGATGGTTGAGAATTATTACCTAAGGTTAGTCTATGTTTAAAACAAGATAAAGCATGTTCAGCAGGATGCCCTAGCCTACTGTGCCAAAGTTGTCGTGAAACATAGCAGAAAATGGACATATTTGAGGTGTTACGTTTATTCTTTAACAGATTAGAGTCAAACATCTCACCCTTATTTGTTTGGTCAAAAAAATATAAGCCTCCATTTTCACTACCAGTCCCCACTACTCTCATGGGATGTAAATCCTGAACCAAGTAACATTTGAATTCATCAAACACAACTAAAATTTTACTGTCCCTAGCAAGTTTATGTACAGAAAGAAGATTAACGTGAAAATCTGGTATAACAAGCACATCAAACAACATAACATCATCATTTAATCTGTAATTTCCTATGTTGTTAATTTGTGCCTCTTCCCCATTAGGTTGAGTCACTCTTAAGTTCAAGTCTGATATATCAACAACATTTTCTAAGTGAGAAATAGATGATGTCATATGCATGTGCTGATTAGCACCAGAATCAATAATCCATTGATTTTGAGTAAACTTTGGAACATGGGCCATATTGGCAAACAACCTACCTGCCATATTGGCAGTAACACCTTCATTTAGCTTCTGATCCAGAAGGGAAAGTAATTTGATTATTTGTTCTTCTGTAAGAGACTTGGAACTAGAAGCACTAACAGGACCTTCAGTGCTACATGCGTTACTCGAAGGAGTTTTTGGAAATTGATTTGTCTTGGTTTTAGTAAATTGAAAATCTTTTAGAAAGCCTATTAGTTTGAAACATCTTTCTATGGTGTGACCTGTCACACCACAGTGCTTACAAACTAAAGGTGATTTTCCTGGCCTTTTCTTATTGTCAAGGGGTTTACTGAAAAAGGCTGTATTCTGAGTTTTAGATTCTGAAACAGGGCGAGTCGCACCACGGTGTGACTCTTCTCTAGAAACCAATGAAAAAGCTGTTAACAGTTGGTAAAGGATATGTTGTTAAAATATTACTCCTAAGTTGCATGTACACATCATCCAGTCCCATTAAAAATTGCATTAGTTTTATCAGTTGATTATGTTTAGTGAAATCATGAGAAGCATTGCAAGAACATGTTGGAAGTTTAACTAAAGCATCAAATTGCTTCCACAAGGCATTTAATTTGTGATAGTAATCTGAAACAGAAGATCCATGCTGAGTAAGTGAATTTATCTTTTGATAAAGATTGAAGGTTACAGACCCATCAATCTTATCATAGGTTTCTTTTAATTCCATCCAAACATCAGAAGCAATCATAGAAAAAACTTGACTCGCAAATAATTCCTCAGAAACAGAACCGAGGATCCAGGACAACACAACAGAATTACATCTATCCCATTGTTTTCCTAGGATTTCATTATCAGTGGGACGAAGAACAGTTTTATCAACGAAACCAAGTTTATTTTTAGTTTCCAAAGCCAAGAGCATAGCACATGCCCATACTTTATAATTGTCCGTCCCAGTTAATTTCATATTGAGAATTGACACACCAGAGGTGTCACTAGCATGGAGGTAGAGAGGGTCCCCAAAGTCCAGTTTTGCAATCAGTGATTGCCCCTCTGGACTTTTGGGATCAGGTGTACCAGTCATGATGGATACAGAATGTAAAGCACACACGGTAAAAACACCAAGTGATAGATGACAGGATTCCTAGGCACTCGAAGTGGTAGGTCAAGCCACACACTTAGGTTTCCAAAATACAGAACAAGTGAAAGAAGAGCACACGCAAAGAAATGAAGAAGACTTACAGTGATTGCAGCGGAAGAAGAGGCCTCAATGAACAACTGAGGTCTAGATGTTACACAAGATGAAGGATACAAACCTGAACACAGTGTATATACAACAAACAAACCAACGAGAAACAGCAGATCTCACACTGAAAGTGTCTCCAAGCAGGAACTGCAGTGAGCAACGTGTACTGTGCTTCAGAACTAACATGTAGTGTGATTCATAACCTTAGTTCTATCGTCACCTACTTTTCACAGACAGTCTACTAAGGAACACAAACGGATCATAGATTTCAAGTATGAGAACACAAGAACTGAATGTATGTAACTGGATCTACAAAGATCAAATCACATACATGAGATAAAAGAAGATCTAGGTATGATAACACCAGATCTGAATATGTGCAACTGGATCTACAAAGATCAAATTACATATATGAAATAAACGAAGTTTTAAGTAAGTTGTGAACAAAAGCTTCATTGAGAAATAAGTAATAAAAGTCCTACTATTATATGATAGAGTAATCCTACTATTATATAACAGAAAGGAGATCTAGATATACAGATGACAGATCCTTGATAAAATCACAGAATGCAAAGATTCTAATATTGTACTATTGAATCTAGAGAAAGAATGATGCATGTGACCAAAGGAAAATAACAAAGATATAACAGATCTGGACACCAAAGGACACCAGATCTGAGGAAATACAAAGATACAAGATCTGTAATTTTTTTTGAAACACTTGATACATGATTTCAACGAAATGATAACAGATCTGAACAAAACCAAAGACTGGTAATTTTTTTTGAAAAAACACTAGATACCTGACCTTGACTATGTGTTAGTCAAGATCTGTGTATTAGTGTTGATTTAGATCAAGAAGAAAACATTTAGAGCACAAGCTAAAAGGAAATTTGTTCTGGATAAACCCAAAAAAACGTCACAATCGACTTAGTACTTGGATTAGAATAACACTACCTAAATCCTCGTACGTTGAAGAACGTTTACACACAAGAACAGAGATCAGAAGATAACTATGTTAACAGATTGAACAAGTAAATCTAAGTGAAAACAAGGGTGAATATGAGTGAAGTCATTGGATTATCGGTAACAGATACTGAAAGATCCTCAAACACCGTAAGAAAAAAAACATCGATCTAAAATAGAACGAGATAATCCACCAGAAAAAAAGCGACTCAGATCATTGGATTTGGATGATGAAAACAGAATCCTCGTGAGTCATGTAGATGACAAATAAAATGATTTTTCAGAGAAAATAACAAGAACCATACCAGAGGATGATTCGAACGTTGGTGATGATTATGTCGCAGAAGATCTCGCCATTAAGCTCTGATACCATGTGCAAAATGTAATCTGATTGTGTTATTAACTCTGAATGAAAAGAACAAAATACAAATAAACCTTACTACAATAAACTCACACTCAAACGATTTACATAAGAAAACTCACTACATTAAACTCTCACACTCATGATCTTCAAGAGTTTGAAGATCTGAAATAAAACCCTAATACTAGCAAAGCAACAGAGAGAGAAATCGAGAGAGTTCTCAGGATGTAAAAGAAATCACACTAGAAACCCTAATATCGCATAGTATTTATAACAACAAGTAGTTGCAACTCGGTCCTTCAGTATTTGATATTTGTACCGCTATCCTTTTCTTTCTCAACCTTTGCAGCACAGTCCAGAGCTTTGTTCCACTTGTCAATAACAGTCCTTGCACATATTACAATTAACAAAAATATAAATAAATTAAATATAACATGTCAAGATTGGTATGATTCATATATATTTCAACATTTATCATGTTTTATAGGAGTTGAATATTGAATATTGATTTATATTTGGTTCAGTTATTGTAATGAAATTGCTATTTATCAACAAGAAAGTTCCAAACAGGTTCATGTGACAACCTTGAAGGTTTTAACATGTTGAGACTTGAGATCATCAAGTCTAGCATTGGAAAACAACCATCCTTATTCTTAGCAAATGATGGAAGTGTTCATAAAATACGAACTAATTTCATTAATCTAAGTAATGGATATGTTTTACATATTTGTGCAATTAATGTGTCAACACAACCATACAGTAAGTTCATTGTGAATGTTATTGAACTTATGTGAAGGTAAAATACAACTTCATTCAGATAATTCAAGATCATTGTCTCATAAAGTTCATTTAGAAAACAATATGCTCCCAAAAATTTAAAGCAGTGAATTGCAGCACATTAGTTTTTTGCTGTGAATGTTCATCATTAAATGTGAAGGTAAACAACAATATCAAAAAATTAAGTTGTTGACAAGCATCAAATCAATTTACTAAGCTTTCACATAAAATACCTCAAAGCAATGTGCTAGAACTTCATACAATACCTATTATGAAGGTTTATTTAGTTGTGGGTCTATATGAACTTTGACTACAAATTGTGCATTCAAAACATACATTGAAATCAAAATATAATATGAAGTTTTTGTACATATATCAAAGGTTAATCTAGTATTTTGAAAATATCAAACAAATACTTTTAAATGTCTTCATCAACAAACTCTTGCGTCAATTCTCAATACTCTTGTTCAAATCTGGTTTTTTTCTTCATCGGTAAAGTTCTCTCATACTTCGAATTCTTCCCGTACTCTTTGTATCATTCAATTTGATGTTGTCTTATCTTAAATGATGGTTTTTGAGATTCAAGACCACCAAATAGTAATCATCCCCTCTGAAGAGTATGAAAAAAACCTGTTGTATTACATGCCAACACTTAGAAAGTTTAGAGAAACTTAAGAGCAAACTATAAAAACAAATGATATTAATTGATAAATTTGAACCTTCACAACAACTTCGGTTGTGAAGGTTCATTTGTTTTGAGGGAAAGTAGAATTAATTTACATGGGGTTGGGTTCACGTGTGTAACAACCCGGATTTTCAACATACAAATAACACATATATTTCACCTTTCAAAATACATCATATATCATTTACGGTCCCTTAGCTTAACAGAGTAGGTCCTTCAGTACAAACTTTTTCTTTTTTAGAATAAAGTACATAATATCTTAACAGATGCAAAACACATCTTGCATCTTCGTAAGCATGTACCTTCCAAAAAGCTAGACATGATAAACCTATCATTTGTCCTTACTTGCTCCTCGACCTGGAATACATATTTTAAAACAAAAATGAGGGTTAGACCTTGAGGTCTAGTGAGAAAATCCGCATTAGTTAAAAATCATCTTTTACAAACATTCAATACACATAATGCACATAATAAAATACCAAATATGACTCATGCATCATGTATCTTTTCATCTCTTTCTCTTTCTCTTGACCATATTAATTGGTAGCAAGCCAATTAATTAATTTACACCGATGTACTAAATACAGCCAACACCACTGTCCCTCTGTACAACCAACTTTCACCGGTCCTAAGCCCGACCAACTAGCACCCATGCAATGTAATACTCATATAAACACCATATGCAAAATATTACATTCATTCACATATATGTATTCCATTTGAAAACATTTTAAATAAGAACTCACTTGTTTCGATTAATTTTAAAATCCTCCCAAGCTATTACCAAGCACTCCAAATTCTTCAGTTCAGTTTCACAGAACCTTTGTTTTCTTGCTGTGAATCCCAAACTACCCAACTGAATCTTGCCTTCTTCTTCTTCTTCTTCTTCTTCTTCTTCTTCTTCTTCTTCTTCTTCTTCTTCTTTCGATTCTCCTTTTCTCTCCCCTCTCTCTCTAAACCGAACACACACACACACACTTTAGGATATTTAATACTTATGTCTCAATAAGACACCTCCTTCTAGCCTAACACAAAAGAGGCGGTGATGGAGTGGAGTTTGGTAAAAATACCAAACAAACCCCAAACTCATCCTATTTGGCGGAACACACCCCTAAACTTCCATATTATAATTAAAACTTATCCCTTAACTTCTAACTCCATAAATACTCAACTAACATTTATAAAACTAACTCCAAACCTTTCTTAATTTAAAATAATAACATCAAATAATTCAATGACATACCTGGTTATTACAACGTGAGACCAACCTGTTTTCGTGAGACCATGAGACCACAAAATAAAACTAAAACTTCACAGTGATTCATTGTGAAGGTAAGAAAAACAGGAACCTTCACAGCAAAAACACTGTGAAGGTTTACCTTCACAGTACCTTCACAATCTTTTGTTGTGAAGGTTTAGTGTTATTTGTTTGGTCTCACGGAAGTAGCTTGGTCTCACATGATCTCAAGTCAATTTACATGTGACAATATCGTATCTTTATTCAATATAAAAAGTAACTAGTTGGTCCAAATGAAACCAAGTGAATCTTGACAACAACTTTATTGTGAAGGTTTGTTCATTTGATAAGAGCTTAACAACTATTAGACACAAATTTGGGAAAGTTTCAATAGTTTAATACCTTTTGATCCCTCAGAGTCTTGTCTTGATTATGAGCTCGCTTGATTCTAAGTTCTCCTCATCATGTCCACTTGATTCCAAGTTCTAGTTGTGTGTGTTCAATACCTATTCATTTTTTTATCGTCACTCAGTTGAATATGATCTTTTATCTGTTACGCTTATATCAAATGCAAATAAAAACTCAATTAAATAAACTAAAGCCTTTGTACTAAAATAGCGCATTAAAGAGTCTATTTACAATAAAGGCAAAAACAAATTATAATTAACATCAATAATGATAATTGTTGTGAGGCTTGTAATATTTATGATGGCTTGTAATGTTGGTATTACAATATCATTAACAAAAAATAATAAACAAAAAATAAAAGGTAAGTTGGCGTAAGTAATCATGTGAATCTTCACTGTATGTTTGTTGTAAGGTTTGTAATATGAGACTGAGAAGTTCAGGCATTTATTGCAGAAAGTTGATGCGATTAGGAAAAATTATCTATACGAAGATTAGATGCACTTAACTTCCCTCATTCATTCTATACATGCATGCAAAATTTTATATTCATGAAGCCAAAATATAGATTCATGAAGCATCAACAAAAAAAAATTGCAGATTCATCATTGTAGATTGGTTTGTACGGGGTTTGCACAAACTGACTGGTTTGCAATTGAGACTTCACTATAGGATTGGGTTCTGGTGAGACCAAGAGTTTTCCGTGAGACCCGTAAGACCAACTCATGTTCATTGATCAAATTTTCAAGTCGGTGATCTGATGGTTGTAATCCTACATTCAAAATTGAACGTGCAGGGGTACTTTTGGCCATCTTTTTTTCTGCACACGATAGAAAACAATCCCACCCATTCCATTGCCATCGTGTTTCTCCATGAACTCCACCTTCTTCCTCCGATGAAATACACCTTCTTCCTCCGATGAACTCCACTTTCTTCATTCGACGAACTTCGATTGTCTTTGGCGTTTAAATATCTACACGACGTGTGTCTTCTATTGAAATCACCAATCTCCTATTGATTTCAATTTAGCAATTGCCATTTGATTTCGTCTAATTCCTTTACTAAACAACTCTGCTTTAATACAAGTAAGAAAACGTTTGATTTCATTTACTAAACAACTCTGATTCCTTTAATAAACAGTTCTGATTTCGTCTAATTCTTTTCCTATAGATGATTTGTAAGAATGTTTGCTTTAATCTAGGGTTTACTTATTTTTTTATTTCAAGTAAAAGAACGTTTTATGAAATCACGAGAACATAATGAACAATGTAATCAAGGTCATTGGTGTCTTTTGATTACTTGGTTTTATTGGGAAGGTTGATTAACTAGATGCAAAAATTCAAAATTTTACAATGCATGTTTTTACATATTTTGATTTTGGGGGAAAGAATGTATAATAAAGATGATTGGCGGAACATCTTGAATGAGGCTTACGACAATGAACAATGTAATCAAGGTCATTAGTTTCTTTTGATTGATTGTTTTTATTGTGAAGGTACATAAATTGCATGTTTTCGTTAATGTCTTAACAATAAAGTGTTGGCACACATTTCAGGCCTTCTCAGTATCATTTAATAATTGCACAAGTAACCACCTGATTGAGCATGAATTGGTCATAACCTTGTCGAATTGAATCTAAGTGAAACTTCTAGTTGAGAATAAGCAGTACGAGGTGGACCAGATGGACTACCAACATAACCACAGTCAGTTGCTTCTTGGTACCCATAACCTGCATTTTTTGTTGTGTACCATGGTACTTACTATTACTAGAATTCAATCGTGATTGTGCATATCCAAGTGCTTGTTGCCTTACACTAGTCTAGAAATAGGGTATCCGCTTTGCGGAGGACAACCACCACATGCTTGCTTCATTGGTCCACTTGGTTCATATGGGTAAAGTTGTTGAGCTGGTGCAACAGTTCGAGCATATGATAAGGGACCATAATAGAGAATATCTCCCGAATAAATTGGCGTGAGTTGGCCATAAGGTTGAACGTATGGACCCTGTTTTGGAATGTATATGGGTGACTTATTGTATTGATTTTGCTACCTATAGCTAGGATTAGTACCTTACGGGCAATATAAAATTTTAGGACCATGTGGTCTATATGAATGTTGGGCAGGTCCTCTTTAGCTGCACCATGGTCATGATCATAATCCAGTGGATAATAAGTTCGTTGTTGTAGATAAATATAATTTGTTTGGGATGGGAGTAAACATAACCCATGGTTACAATCTGCATATAGGAGTTAGGTTCAATGATAATTAATCTATGGTTTTAGTTTCAGTTAATAGTACATCCAATGATGATGAACATTGTAACAACATGTCAAATGATGTTTGTGACATTCAGGTTTGTAATAAATGTTAGAATACATAATCCATTTCTAACCTTCACATTAACTATGCTGTGAAGGTTCAAATAAGGTGTTACTAGTTTACATAATCTATTAGAAACATAACCTTCACATTAACTCCACTATGAAGGTTCATAAAACTGTTGTATTACTAGCTTGGGTTGGGTTGTGTAAATTATTGTTCTTCATATAAATTTTACTCCAAAGGCTCACTAATTATTGGATTAACCTTATAAGTATGTAGACATTCTTTTGATTGTGAAATTTCATTAGTTGGATGCAAATATTCACATTCATTAACTAGTAGTAAATATTGTAGTAAGAAATCATTGTCAAAGTAAGTAGGTTCCATTAATCACCATCTATATTTCTTTCTAAAATAACTTTTGGATTATGTTTTGTGTAGTTTGGTTTTCTGGCATGGTTTTTCTTCAATTAGCTCATGATTCTGCTGTTGTTGCAGAGTTTGGCAAGAAGAAAAAACTTGGCTGCCTTGGATTCGATGAACTAATTTGTGTGAGGTAGCCTTACTCCTATCGGCATGAAGAAGTTCGATTTGGTATATTGAGATCGATAATGGCTTATATGTTAGAGATTAGATTACTATTTATGTTGATATCATATGGTGAAAATGGTAGTTAAAAGGTCTTAAATTACCCGATTTAGTTCCTCTCGTCATAGTATAATGTACCTATGATCGACTTGGCTTGGTTTTATTGTGCAAAATGTAATCTGATTGTGTTATTAACTCTGAATGAAAAGAACAAAATACAAATAAACTTCACTACAATAAACTCACACTCAAATGATTTACATAAGAAAACTCACTACATTAAACTCTCACACTCATGATCTTCAAGAGTTTGAAGATCTGAATAAAACCCTAATACTAGCAAAGCAACAGAGAGAGAAATCGAGAGAGTTCTCAGGATGTAAAAGAAATCACACTAGAAACCCTAATATCGCATAGTATTTAGTTTAAACCTTCATGATCATCATTCTTTGGAGAAGAGGATGGTTCATCATCAGATAAGTCGATGGCTTCTTCATCTTCAGCTTCAGACTCAGATTCTTCAGCTTCTTCTTCGAGTTGCTCCCCCTCAGATACAGAGGTAAGCTTCTCAGTTCCCTCAGGGTTTTCATCTCCCTGAGGTCCAGCGGCTGCTTCTTCAATTGTATTCTCACCCTCTTCAGCAAGGGTAAGGTCTTCAGTCTTCTCCTCCTGATAGATTCATCATGGGGAAGGTCTTCAGCGCTCTTCTCCCCCTCTTCCTCATGATGAGTGGGGGAGGAATGTGATGACTCAGCAACTGGTTTTGGGTCCCTGTCTTCTTGGCCAGGGATCCCCACACAAATTTCAATCGCTGTTAGTCTGTTTTCTAGACCAGAAATAGCAGGATTGATCTTCACGAGTTCAGCATGATCCGTCGTAGTAAAACGCTCAGGTGCAGGAGCAGGGACGGTCATGTTGTGCAGGATCTGCTGCATCATTGTATTCATCGAACCTACGTCAGTCTTTACAGAACTAACGTCAGTTTTTAAGGAACTTACGTCAGTCTTCAAGGAACTCACGTCGGTCTTTACAGCAGACATATCTCCTTCGAATTTTCCAACCGATGTCTTCAGCGTTGTGACTTCGCTGGACATGGTGTGAACTGATGTTTTGATGGCGAGGTAGTCTGTGTAGATGTCAGCGAGAACTTTGGCAAAGTCGCTGAGAGATTTATCAACCTTCTCCAAGTCAGCTTTGGAGGCATTCTTTTCCACCACTGTTGTCAGCTTTGTAAGATTCTCTCCAGCGTTTATTACAGCTGAAGAGTTGTCGGAAAGAGTAGTGGTGAGACCTGTCAGCTTCGTCTCTATTGTCTTCAGAGAGGTGTTGATGTCTCCCAAATTAGGACCTGTAACATATAAGAACTTGTGAACAGAGGAAAGCTTAGAAGTTTGGGGTTCAGTTACAATGTATAGGGGTTGGTGTATACCTGCAGGACGATTGGTGAATTCATCAAAATCTCGATGTCCTGAGAAAAGTTCCATGTCGTCAGCGAGAGTACGTGTACGCATGGTCAGCTCTGCAGGTCCTACATCCATCATTCCTTGAAGAGTATCAACTTTAGCTTCTGGAGGAATGACAGGTGCTTCAGTGACAACTGGAGTAGAGTCCAATTGAGTAGAGGGAGGAGCAAAGGTTGAGAATGTTGGTTGGGTGCGGAGTTCAGCATTGGATTCGCTGAGAATTACTTCTTCAGTTTGTGGAGAGACTGAAGGAGGTTGGGTAGGTTCCAAGTTTATAACCTCAACGTTTAGAGACGCTAAGGCTGGGATAGAATGGGTGGCTTGTTCAGCTGTGGCAGAACGTACCACTAAACGTTCCTTCAGCTCTTCGAGATTAGCTGAGGAGTCTTCAGCAAGAGATTGCTGGGGTTGCTCCTTGGTTTTCTTAGTTCTTTTGGAACTAAGTTGGGTATGAGAGTGTTTCCTTTTAAGAGAAGTAATGGAGGTTGCAGCCTGGGTATCAGCGGTGGGTTTGTCCACTGAAGGAGCTGTAGAAGTAGAAGAAGTGGGGTTGAGAAGAGTTAAAAGTGTAGAAAGACGTACCTCGTTTTCCACAGGTTTGAAGTCGAGAACCTTAGGGCCAACCTGAGAGAGTTTCAGGTCACCCTCTTTTGGGTAGCTGTTCTTCAGGCCTGTTTGGAAGACGGCGCTGATGAATCGAGGATAAGGAACCCATGGAGATCTGTCAGCGGCGGAGTCTACTCTGAGTACCAGATCATCGTAGATTATCGATGCCAGTCTATATGTAGACCTTTCAGCAAAGCATACCCCATTGCTTGCTGAGGTTGAGCGGCTTGATCAGAGGAGCCGGTCTTTGCAGTCATGTATCTGATTAAGTGAGCGAAGATGAAATTCATCTCGCTGGGCATTTTAGATTTCTTGATGAGGGTCAGCTTCTTCTCAGGCTTCTTGTCCCTCCCAGTATCCCAAACATAGCCCATTGCATCGAAGAATGCAGTGATGGCTTCCCTATCTGAGTGTTTCTTGTGGTCAGGGAGGGGAACAAAAGGTTTTTCTTTGGTTGCGATGGGAAGGCTCAGGGCTTTGCGGATAATGGTTGGGGTGATATTCATTGTGCCATAATCAGTATCATAGAGGATACAGTCGATTGTCTTTGAGGAGTCTTTGGTTGATGGTAGCTGAGAGTGTCTGGCAGAATACCAGAATTGGGATAGCAGTAGCTGATGTGCAGGAGGTGTTATGGTCAGGGCTGTAGATAGACAACAATTTTTCAGGAATTTCACAGCATCATCCAGATGTGTGACTTGCTTTCGAGGAGGAAACTCGAGAAGCGCATAGAGGTTATTTGACTTTGTCCAATCCAGTTCTTCAAGAGAGAACTTAACTTGAGGAGCCTTGATGATTTCCAATTCCTCAGTAGTATTATCAGCAGCAGTGTTCTCAGCGATGGTGTTCTTGGCAGAGGAAATGTCAGAAGATGCCATTTCTGTATATCAGCTCAACCAAAGATTAACAAATAAGAATAATCTTAATGTGGAAAGATTTTCCAATAAGATGGTTCAAATTTTGTCCATTTCATTCAGACAAAAATGTCTTAATGAAGATTAGGGTTTTTCTTGTTTTTGAAAAACGAAATGCAAACCTAATGAAAATCTTGTTTTCCAGTTTCTTTTGAGAATAAGGATTCTGGAAAAACGAATGTGTGAAGAACAAGTTTAAGATTCTGCGTTTAAACTTGAAGAACAATCATGAAAGGTTGTGTTCATAAAATCATGAAAGACATGATTTCATTTGAAAAAGTTCTTTTGTTTGATCTTTTAAAAACAAAGAGAAGATCATTAACAAGTTTAAGAAACAGGTAAATAACAGAATTATTAACCAGGTTCGTTGAAGAAGATGAAGTTCTTAAGTTCTTGAAAAACTTGAGAGCACAAATGCAACAGTAATTTTTCTTTGCTTGGAGGAGAAGTTTTTCGCGTAAAAGAGAAATATAAACCCAGAATGTGTTTATATAGAGAGGTTAGAGAGAGAGAAAAACTCGAGCGGGAAAGTTTTTCATCATGACACGGACACGTGTTTGCATTTGATTGGACGGTAAACGAAACGTGCAAACGTGTGTCAGAAAAAGAACGTGCCGGGGCTTATCCGTTGCAATGACGTCACAACTGTCCTTTCATATTCAGGATGTCTCTGAGGTTTTGAAAACTCAGGGACACTTTTGAAAAAAAATAAGCACTGAATAGAAATATCAGTTGGTTTTAGAAATTTCAAAGTATCGCTGATAAGGAAGAGATATTCAGCGATGCAATTTATTTTGAAATCTTGCATTTACATGCGATTGTCAGAGAGAAAAACATACCTTAATATCAGCGAATCAAGTTTATTCAGAGAGAAGATGATAGAATGGGTTATACAAGTCGATTTTATCCTATCGCTGATCAAATGTGAATCACTAAAGATTTTACTCTTCAAAGTTCAGCATTCCAAGCTCGCTGATGAGAAAGTTGAATCTTGTCTCATCAAGAGGTTTGGTGAACAGATCAGCTAACTGATAATCAGTTGGGATAAAGTGAAGTTCTATATCACCATTCATCACATGATCTCTGATAAAATGATACCTGATTTCGATGTGTTTTGTCTTTCAGTGTAGCACTGGATTGTTGGCTATAACGATGGCACTTGTGCTGTCGCAATAGATTGGAATATTTGATAGCTGTAGGTCATAGTCCAGTAGTTGATTTCTCATCCACAAGACCTGAGAACAACAGCTTCCAGCGGCTACATACTCAGCTTCAGCTGTGGAGGTGGACACTGAGTTTTGCTTTTTACTTGTCCAAGTCACCAGTTTTCCACCCAGGAGCTGACAGCCTCCTGTGGTGCTTTTCCTATCCAATTTGCAACATGCAAAATCACTATCTGAATAGGCGATTAGATCGAACCCTGAGTCTTTGGGATACTAAAGACCTAGATTCGCAGTACCCTTAAGGTATCGAAAAATTCGCTTTACAGCGGTCATATGAGATATATTGGGTTCAGCTTGATATCGTGCACACAAACAGGTTGCGTACATAATATCGGGTCGGCTAGCTGTAAGATACAAGAGAGAGCCGATCATCCCATGGTACAGCGTGACATTAACATGAATACCCTTAGTATCCTTATCTAGTGTCAGCGGTGGTGCCATAGGGGTTTTCATAGCTGAACTTTGAGTTAAGTCGAAGTTCTTCAGCATATCTTTAACATATTTTCCTTGATTAATGAAAGTTCCTTTTTCATTTTGCTTTATCTGAAGACCAAGGAAATATGTTAGTTCACCCATCATGCTCATTTTATATTCATCTTTCATTCTATCAGCGAAACGAGTACAAAGATCAGGGTTAGTAGAGCCAAATATAATGTCATCAACATATATCTGAACAAGAATGATATGACCTTTTACTTTCCTGAAAAATAGAGTTTTGTCGATTTTACCTCGCTCAAATTGTTCAATATGGAGATAAGTAGATAGAGTGTCATACCATGCACGTGGAGCTTGCTTCAAGCCATAAAGTGCCTTATCCAGTTTATAAACATAACCTGGACGCTTAGCATCTGAGAATCCTGGAGGTTGTTCCACATAGACTTCTTCATTCAGCTTTCCATTTAGAAACGCTGACTTAACATCCATCTGATATACTTTGAAGTCTTTGTGTACAGCGTATGCTAAGAATAGACTAATAGATTCTAGTCTTGCTACTGGAGCAAATGTTTCGTCATAATCTATGCCTTCCTCTTGTCTGTATCCCTAAGCAACAAGACGAGCCTTGTTGTGGGTTACAGTTCCATGTTCGTCCAACTTGTTTCGATAGACCCATTCAGTTGGTCTTCGAACAAGTTTCCAAACTTTGTTTCTTTCGAATTCAGTCAGCTCTTCTTGCATGGCGATGACCCAGTTTGGATCTTTGAGGGCATCATCTTCTTTCTTTGGTTCAGTCAGAGAAATAAAGTTAACAAATAAACAAATATTACCTGCACTTCGTCGAGTCTGAACACCAGTGTTTGGATCACCAAGAATTTGATCGATTGGATGATTTACAGTCCATCGCTGAGCCGGAGCGTGAGACGTTGACTCAACCTGAACTGGAGTAGCTGAAGATGAGGCTTCAACAACTTCTGGAGTATCAGCTAAGAGAGGAATGGGTGCAGTTGTCATTATATTCACTGATTGCTGAGAAGTAGATGGAATGTCTGAGACATTGGGTTCAGAAGCAGGTATAGTGTTTAAAGGAACAGCTGAGACCCATGATGTTTCAGCTTCACTATTCTGCATATTTGGAATGATAGTAGGACTATCATCTTCAACTGTATGAGTATGAGTGGGAATATCTTCTGAATCACCAAGATGAGAAAACATCCATTGATTCAGTTCTTCAGTATCAGCGGACGGTTTAGAGTTCGCTGAACGGGATTCGTCAAACGTGACGTGAATTGTTTCTTCTACAGTTTGTCTTCTTCGATTGAAGACTCTGAAGGCTTTGGAGACTGAGGAGTATCCAAGAAAGATTCCATCATCAGCCTTAGGATCAAACTTTCCAAGGGCATCTCTGTTGTTCAGTATGAAACACTGACATCCAAAGATGTGAAGAAAGCTGATTGAAGGCTTTCTCTCATGAAAAAGTTCATAGGTTGTTTTGTTGAATCTTTTGACTATCAGCGACCTGTTTTGCATAAAACAAGCAGTGTTGACAGCTTCTGCCCAAAACTGAGTAGGCAGGTGAGAATCGCTGAGCATTGAACGTGCAGCTTCAATATGTGTTCTATTTCTTCTTTCAGCGACTCCATTTTGTTGCGGTGTTCTCACTGATGAAAAGTTGTGAGAAATACCTTTACTTTCAAAGAAGGAATCAAGAGAACTATTTTTAGAGTCAAAGCGACTCCATTAGTGACAAAGAGGGCCAAATGATAGAGCATAAAGCGAGGAAGTCATAACTGCTAACGGTTGACACACCGAGGACTTTTGATCCTTTTTACCCTTCGTTCCTAACCATAACCCTAGCCCCGTTACAACCCGTGTAAAGACCTGGATGATCTTTTGGAAAACGTGATTACAGTATGCGACCACCTTTACTGATATTCCCTGTCTTGCTACTTGATTCCTTTCTTAGATCAATTTTTGGACATTAGTGCGTCTTTCATTAGAGTTGTCATGTAATATTTGAATATTCTTGTACATAACCTCCTATACATGACAACATGTGCGATAACCTAGGTTCGAGCGAATTGAGAGAATCCTGTGAGGTAGGGTCGAGGCGAAATGTTTTCCTTAGTATGTCTGGACATAGAACAACCTTAGTGCAATCGGAGCAGTCACGAGTTCAACTTACAATGGAAGGTCATAGATCAAACGGAATAGGAATGAGGCGAGAGTGAGATAGGCATTCACGGGTATGGGAAATCACCAGTGCATTACATGGTACCGATCGGGCGTTGTGTAGTTATTACATTTCTCTGATATGTGCTTTTATTCTATTTTTATCGCTAATTTGCTTGGGAACAAGCAACGCTCGGTTTGGGGTTGTTGATAACGCCACTTTTTGGCGTTATTTTCGGTACTCAAACCAATGAGATTGGCTTGTGTTTAAGTAAAAAGGCAGGTATTTTATGGTTTATCTAGTGGAATGTGCAGGTTCTTTGACAGGTAGTAATATTCGAGAAAAGAAGCTAAAAAGAGCCCAAAAAGAGCCAAAATGAAGCCCAACGGAAGCCCGAAATCCAAGCCCAAGACCCACGAACGAACCAGGACCCGAACCGCGACCCAGAAACCGACCCACGCACCTTCTGAAAGGCGCGCGGCTTTCCACGCGACTTGCAAGTCGCGTGGAAGGTCGCGGGGCCCTCTGTTTTGCGATTTTCAGCTTTTAAATCCGATTTTTAGGTCACTTTTCGGGATCGAACTTTCGAGAGACGACGGTGGGCAGTTCAGGGGCGAATTTCAGAGACCATTCACGCCGTTTGGAGCGAAGATAGAGGATAGATCGAGGAGTAAGACACGACGCATAGCGGATTAAAGCCGGGAGAAGGGAGTTCTTCATAGTTTTCGCCATTACATCTTTTACGTTTACCATGTTTGCATTCATTGTTTACTTTTCTTCTCCTGCGTTTTTGTCCCCGAACATCATGAACTAACTTTAAGATGTTGGGGGTTGGATTGAATTAGGTTTGTAAGCATGTGAACAGATGACGAATGATTTTATAAGTTTTTTCCTTAATTAATGAAGTATGCAATTTTGCTCTTAACGCTTATGTGAATTTGGCCAATTTGCATTCGAATTGTTTGTTAGTAATTAAGTTCGAGAGAATTGATTGCTACTTAGAATTAGGAATTGCATGCCTAAGACGATAAATCGGTGATAGAGATATACCGAGTAAGTCTTAGTCCTTAATTGAACCGTTAGGTTGAGATCGAGAGATAAAACTTAACCGTTTAACATAAGTTTGACGCTTAATGTATTTTGAAATCCATAGGTTGAGGTCGAGAGACAAAACTTATCCTTTTCAAAATAAAAACCCGTTGTTGCTCGAAAGAGAACAACGGTGATTTTGAAGATTGGATTCATTAATGGGAATTAACTGGTAATTGTTGTGAATCAGATGTTTGCATGTGAAAACCTAAGGATGTCCAACCCTCAACTATTTTCTCTATCTGAAGTCTCCAAAGCTGTTTACTGTTTCGTTTGCGTTTTCTTTAGTTCTTGCAATTGTTTAGTTTTAAACCAACCATCTTCCAATATTCGACAGTTCAGTTAATAGAGCTTGTAGTAATTGTGATACTTAGTTCCTAGTTCCCGTGGATTCGATACTCGTACTTACCGTACGTTATTACTTGATTTCGACACCGTACACTTGCGGTTAGATTTAGGGGGGTGAAACCCGACCTATCAAGTTTTTGGCGCCGTTGCCGGGGAACTAGTTGTAACTAATAGCACTACCAGCTATAAGCGCTATTAGATTGGACATTTTTTTTTATTTCGTATTTTATTTCATCGCTCTAAATTTCTGAATTGCTAAGCTTGTTTATTTTCTTTTATGGTGCTAGTGGTTTATGCCAAAGGAAACCCGAGGGAAAGGAATCCAGCCGATCGATCCGGAAATAGAGAGAACTGCACGTCGCCTTCGAAGAGAATCACAAGCTAAGAAATAGTTGAATATGGGTGACGAGAGACCGCCTCGCAATAATCCTCCACCACCTCCGGAGAGGGTACCTATGCGGTCATTTGCCAATCCAAATGTGGCAGCCGCACGTACAAGTTTGTAGAAGGGGGGGGGGGTTGAATACAAACACTAAAATTTTACTTTTCTAAATTGTTTATTGATAAATCATTAACAATTTACAGCTTGTTGCGGAAACAAGATTAAGGATAAACCTAAATCTAAACAAGTTGGAACACTAAGTTTCTTGCACTAAGAAAGAGAAGGAAATTACTAATAATAACCTATCTCAAGATAAGAAGGATGAACTTGTCCAGAGTTAGCAAGTTACTTCAAAATGAAGTGAGTTCTTCTTCTTATATACTGCATGCATTTAATGCATGGCAGTTTACACTTTACACGTGGCAGCAACTCATTTGTTGTACGTCATTGACCTTTGTTGACAACCTTAGTAGCCGCATGTTTGAACAATGTAGTATCAAAGTGGTTGTACGATTTCAGACAGTCGGAGGTTCTTTTCTGACATTTCGTACGGAGTCGTGCAAGGGTGGTTAAGACAAAAGTACTTTGTACGGAGGACTTCATGATCAGCTTTCGTTGATTCAGAGCATTATCATTATCTATTCAGCGAATGATAGAGTTCAGCGATAGCTGAAGTCTTGTACTTGATACTTCACGTTGAGTGGACAAATCTGAGTCTTCGCTGATCCGCATCAGTTCATTAGGAGACTTGTCGCTGGTTCTTTAGCTTGATCTTCGACTTCAGCGTAGAACCTATGTTGACGTGAAACTTGTCTTCAAAGATCATAAGTAAACAACTAACTTATCAGCGATCACCATAAGGACTGAAAAGACTCAGAGTATTAAGGACTGAGGGTTTGGATCAACACTTTGTACTAAAACAACGCATTAAAGAGTCTATTTACAATAAAGGCAAAAACAAATTATAATTAACATCAATAATGATAATTGTTGTGAGGCTTGTAATATTTATGATGGCTTGTAATGTTGGTATTACAATATCATTAACAAAAAATAATAAACAAAAAATAAAAGGTAAGTTGGCGTAAGTAATCATGTGAATCTTCACTGTATGTTTGTTGTAAGGTTTGTAATATGAGACTGAGAAGTTCAGGCATTTATTGCAGAAAGTTGATGCGATTAGGAAAAATTATCTATACGAAGATTAGATGCACTTAACTTCCCTCATTCATTCTATACATGCATGCCAATCTCTCTCTCTTACACACCACACACTCAGATCGTGATGGATCACGTTTGTATGAAAATCTTTTCTATGGGTTGTAACATTGTTATTACGATACCATAAGCTCAAATAATAAACAATGTATAGAAAATAAGTCGGTCCCAAATGAACCTTCATTGTATATTTGTTGTGAAGGTTTGTAATATGGGAAGAAGTTGGAGCATTTATTGCAATAGACAACAAAAGTAGAACCACTATGAAAGTATATCCAAATGAAGTCTCGCAACACTTCAATGCCCTAACTCAGAGTAATTTAGGAGAACTATAAGTTGCAATTGTTTTATCACTGCGGAAATGAATAACAAGATGTTACTTTATTAATTAAAAAATTGATAAGATCAACACAAGAACATTCAAAAGGAAGTTGAATCCAGATTGGTGCAACATGGCCTTGTGTCATGAACAAAAAAATACACATGACAATGACTATCCAAAGAAAGAACTAAAAGTAATTGTGAACTTAACCTTCACAAGAAGGTTGTTGTGAAGGTTCATATGTTTCAATTGAAAATATAATTAATTTATATTATAAACCCCCATTTTATGCTTGGACATGTAATTTATCGTCATTAGTTATTAAAATCAACATAAAATAAGAAAATTTAACATAAAGGTGCTTGAAACATTACTTTAATCAATTAAAGTATTATCAATCTATCAGGCGAGATATCAATACAGATGTTGATGACCATGCATGAAATAAATTATGAGCAAGAAAGGTCATTTGTGAAATGACTAAGTCTGTGCATAATCTATGTATAGAAATAAAATTGAACCTTCACAACAAAGATGATGTGCTGGTTTATTTGTTTCAAGTGAAAGTAGAACCAATTTAAATTACAAACATTTATTTAGCCATTCGACATATAATTTATTATAATTAGTTAATGAGCTGAATATAAACATGGAAAATCTAACATCTAGTGCTCAAGTATATGCTTTATAAAGTGGAGTACTATTGATTTATTAGGCAAGTGAAGTATTATCAATATGTTTCAACTGGAAGTTTTAACACCGTCCTTGCCTCATCATACTTGTGTACAATATTGAAATACAAATAACTCGAATTATAAACAATGTTTAAAAGGTAAGTTGGTCCCGAGTGAAATCAAATGGACCTTCACAATAGGTTCGTAATGAAGGTTTGTTCATTTAATACGAGGGAAAGAACTATTTGACAAATAACAATATGGAGAGTTCAAAGATTTTTTACATTTCTTCTACTTAGTAGTTACATTAAAGATAGAGTAAAGTAGTAGTCAAAGAAATCTAAACAACAAACCAATAACTTGTAGTGAAGGTTCATTCAATTGTTACCTCATTGTTCATCTCATTTTTACGTTCAGAAGTGGAAGCAGAGGTTTAAGATCTTTGCATCGTCTTCCTCTAGAACATTTTTGTACATGGAAACAATCTTTTTTGTAAATACATTATTAGCTAGTTTAAAGAGTCTATTGAAATACAAACATAATAACACACATTAAAAACGACTATTTGTGTAACAACACGGAAACAACAAGCCATGATTTTCAACAATTTGAAACAAAATCTGGCAATATACAACAAACACAATTATACAACAAGAATACAACATCGATGATATATATATAACTGGTGATCAAACTGTATTCTAGCTTCATTTGGAGATATACATATAAATGAATATTATAAGGTAGTATTTTAAATTATAAATATAAGATAGGTTTTCTTGAAAAAGAAGTACTATATAAATCATAGAGTGGTTTGTGTATGTTTCAGAACCATGTTAATTAGTTTTGTGTGAATGCTCATGGATGGTTAGGACAAATATTGCTTGTAGGCAAGGCATGTTATCTATTTTTCAGCTAACTAACTTTCTAACAAAAGCAACAAAAAGTTCAAACCTTGAACTACTGGTTGTTAGCCTTTTGAATTGTCAAGGGATTCAATCATGGAAAATAAATGTTGCACATAAGAACAAGGCAAAAGATTTAAGAATCTCTTACTCAATCAAGGAAAGTAATACAAGGGATAACAAGTCAAAGAAGTCTTTTGCGGGGGGAAAAAACACAGCAACGTACAAAGCATGAAACAGGGACAAGTTTATTAGTGTAGACAACTACAATCTACTCTACAACCTATCCACCATATACCACCCACAAAATATGGGGAAAATGGCACACCACACCAGCTTCAACTCTATCCTAAAAAGACTATATTGATCAAAAACATAAATTGGAACATAGACATTATGCAAATCGAAACAAAAACATGTTCTTTTGCCAAAATCGTTATGGTGGGTATACATAGGTGAAATCGGATGACACGTTAAACTATTGAAATCAATTGAAAAGCTCTACAATATCCAAGTTGCTTATTCATATTGAAATTGAATATGAAACGCATCAGTTATTAACCTCCTATTTAGTTTTGCCAATATTAAACTAAACTAACAATAAAATTCAAAACGCAGTTGTTGATGCACAATTTCTTTAACAGAAAACCCTAGTTTTTCTTTGAAAAAAATCATATTTGGGTACGATTTCACTTACAAGATGTTGAGATGTCAAGCTTTTAATGCACAATTCGACGATTGAAGAGTAGATTCGTATGATGAGTCTTTCACCTTCAAACGAGAATGAAGGTTCGCCAGAAATCATCATATATTGGAGAGGTTTTCGATGGGTGAAAAGTGAACGCTTAATCTCATTTGCACCAGTTACCTTTTGGACTCTCATCAATGCCACCAGACTTCAAACTTATTACAAAAATGCCATCGTGAAAAAGTGACCATTGATCACTTTGATGATCTAATCCAACAGTCACGAATGGGTCTCTTGGGTCTCACAAAATTCCATTGGTCTCACATGAACCCAAGTCTATATATATATAGAGAGGCTCCATAAAATGCAAACCTCGCATTTGTTGCACACCTTACAAACCACAGTCTCCATATGTGCAAAACTAGTCTGCATATATCCATATGCATACGTGCAAGAATATACATATAATGAACATACATTCATATGGGATAATGCATATATGCAGACTGGTTCTGCACATATGCAAACTGTGGTTTGTAAGGGGTGCAACAAATACATGGTTTGTATTTGATTTGTACCCTATATATATATAACCTTTATAATCCATCGTCTACTTCTTCCTATCTGAGATTTTTGAGCAATGAAGGGAGACAACATGGAAGAAATAGGTTTTGAGGGTAAGAGATCGATAAGCAAGATGATGGGGAATAACATGGGAAAAATGGGTTTTGAGAGGGCAGATTGATCAACAAATGAGGGGGGGGGAGGGGTGAGATAACCTGGAAGAAATTGGTTTTGGAGGAGCAAATATATGAGCAAGATGAGGGGAGGGGTGTTGAGGGAATAAACCCATCTGTCTCCATAAAGGGACCCCTTCAAAGCTGAGCGAAAAAGCCATCCCCTTTATGATTAGCTGAGCGAATACGAATAAGTTGAAGCTCTCATTAAGCCAATTAAGCCACTTCCAAACAAGCTCTAAGAGCTTATTCACAACAAGTAAAATGACAGCCTTAAAAAAACCATTCAACTTCCAAAAGTTTAACCCCTAGTCCAGCATAAGAAATTTTGCTTAAAAAACAAGTTTTAAGGACCATCCAAGTAATTAATGCATTTCCAGTGAGCAAATGGAACTCCTACAACAACACTAAGGTCAGTGACTCTTGACACAAACGAACCATCATCAGCTTTGCACCAACACAGGAGGGAGATGCCATTAGCAGCAACACAAACCTCCAAACAATCCCTGATTACTACTTCCAAAGCAACAAGATCAGATTCAAAAGCCACCATTTTGAAGAATAAATGAATCAATAGAAATTTGGAACATATAAGCACGCTTTTTTATTGCATTAATGGTCAATTTAAAAGGCAACCCTTAAGCCCAATTTTTGGAAACAGAAACCTTTGCATAATCAAATAAGGCGCAATCACATTGTCAATTTAATGCAATATATCTTCTTTTAGTAAACCACTTTAATAACCTACAAAGCCTTGCAAGTAATGAAAGATGAATAGGATTGCAAGGTATAAACTGGTTTACCATTTTTCATAATCATTTCTACTTTATAGTTGTAAAATAATCCAATTGCCGTAAATACAAGAAACATGAATAATAGTTGTTGTAAGATTTTAGCCCACAAAATGGCAACAATTTACCCGGTAAGCGCTTGTTAGAGTTATATTTGTATATATGAATAGTACAAGGGCTAGTCTGTAATTATTGTAACTTAGGTTGTATAAATAGATCTCTTCTCTTTCATAATTAGGTTAATCTCTCTTTTGTATTTCTCTCCCAATATATGAAAACCGGCCGATTCAGCCATCTCAAGTCTCTCATCTAACTATCAATCGAATCCCTCAACAATTCTAACATGGTATCAGAGCTATAGGTACGTATCCTCCTTCACTCAGGTACAACACCTATCTTCCAGAACTGCATTCGATTTTACTCCCGGAGTTTTACACTTTTGTTTTTGCTGATTTTCTGTTGGTTTTTTGACAAAACACCAAGCATTAAAGTTTCCTAGAATAGTGTCTCGAACCTGCGTACCATTTTTCAGCCAAAACCGATCAGTTTTGCAAATTCGACTCAAGAACATCTTGAATCTCATAACTATCGCAACCCTCAGAGTTTCATAAGTATTGCAACTGTCACTTGCTACAAGGGTGTTTTATCGCAACTGTCACTTGCGACAAGGGCTTCTATCGCAACCGTCCCTTGCGACAAGTTTCATTATCGCAACCTTCATCATTTGAACAGTACCTTATCGCACCCCTCTGTTGCGATAAGTATTATTATTGCGACAACATCCCTTATTGCGACAAGACTTTAGGTTGCGACACTAGTGTGTTTCGATATCAGTTGGTTGCGACAAGAGTGGGTTGCGACAACCTACCAGAACCCGTTTTTATCTAATTTCCTGAACCTATATCTGCTTAATTTCGGAACCTGTTTCCAACTTCCAGAATCTGCTCTCCAACTTCCAGAACCTGCTTGCCACCATTCCGGGTCTTCCTTGATTCCGGAATTTACATTACTGTACCTTCAAAATCAACCCCGGTTCTCATTTCCATCACTCACAACTCCAAAACTCCTCTTTACAATTTTCAAACTCCGAAATAGTCTACTCCGGCACTCACATTCCGGTTCTCAAATTCCGGATCTCTCGTTCGGGTTCAGTTTTCAGTTCTCTAAAGATGGCTCTCAATGGCAAGTCTACATACAGTGAATTCACGTTCTGTCACTCTACTTCTCATCTTCTCCTCACCTGCCCAATTCGAAAATGTCGCTGGTGTGGGATTACACAGCCACGACACTATGGGTCTGAATGTCCAAAACATCCAAGGAACTCAGGTAATCAACGACACTCCGGTAATCTAAGACAACATCGCACTCAGCCATTTGCTGGATCAATCACTCAAGACTACCAAACGCTGGCAACTCAGGTACAACATAGCAACAACTCATTGCCTGACCTTATGGAACTCATGCGCCGCAACCAAGAACTTATAGAGCGACTCATGACAGGTTCTATGGGTATGAATTTTCAGGGCAATAGCTCAACATCAGCATCAGGTCACCCTTGGTTATTTGACTCTGGATGTTGTAACCACATGACACCTAAGGCAGACGGGTTTGTCTCCAAGCAAACCTCCAGAATGTTCTCATCAGTTCGTACAGCTGATGATACTCGCTTACCCGTATCTTTTAGTGGAACTGTATCTACCACCAATATTCAATTACCTGATGTGCTACATATTCCAAACTTATCTCTGAGTCTGATTTCTATCACTCAACTTATGGAATCCGGCCTAATTGTTTTGTTTCATCCTTCTGGTTGTGTTGTGCAGGATCCAAAGACCAAGCAGATTCTTGGAGTAGGCCGTAAACTTGGTCGAATGATTGAATTGGTCTACCTCCGTCTCCCCTTACACTCATCAAATCTTGTTGCTTCTGTTTCCAGTACCCCTTCCTTTGAATTATGGCATAAACGTATAGGACATTTATCTCTAGCTAGGATAAAACTGTTAGCTAGTTCCGGACTGTTAGGCAACACCTCTTCTGAAAACGTTTCTTGCTTATCCTGTCAACTTGGCAAACATCATGCCTTACCTTTTCAACCAAATGAATTTAAATCTGCTTCCCCTTTTGATCTCATTCACTCTGATGTTTGGGGACCAGCACTACATCCATCCATGGGTGGTTCTCGATACTTTTTTATCTTCATCGATGATCACACACGCTTTACATGGATATATCTCATGAAACATCGCTCCGAACTACCCCAAATATATATTTCCTTCGCCCGTATGATTCTGACCCAGTTTTCCAAACCTATTAAGATTCTTCGAGCGGATAATGCTATGGAATACAAAGAATCCTCTCTCCTATCCTTTCTTCAATCTCAGGGTACGCTTTCTCAGTACTCCTGTCCTGGTACCTCTCCGCAAAATGGATGTGTGGAACGCAAACATCGTCACATCCTTGATACTGTTCGTACCTTATTAATTTCAGCCAAATGTCCAGAACGTCTTTGGGGTGAAGCTGCCTTCACCGCTGTCTACACCATCAACCATCACCCAACTCCCATTCTCAATCAAAGGTCACCTTATGAAGTACTCCATGGGGTCTCTCCTGCATATGAACTCCTAAAAGTGTGGGGTTGTGCATGCTTTGTTCAACTACAATCTCATGAACATACCAAACTCGAACCTCGCTCTCGCTTATGCTGCTTTCTTGGCTATGGTATTGAACATAAAGGCTATCGTTGTTGGGATCCAATATCTAAGCGACTTCGTATATCCCGCCATGTCACATTCTGGGAACATCTTCCCTTTTCAACGGTGTCTAAATTTCAGGACACACCCAATCCCTCTACTTCCTTTTTCACAGATACATCTATCTCATTGGACTCACTTCAATTAGATCCAATACTCACCCCACCATCTGGTCCACCTCCTTCTGTCTCACCTCAATCTGTGACCTCACCACCTGTCCCACCTTCTTTCATTTCAGCTTCATCTGAGCCTTCCTCCATGCCATCTGTTCCATCTCCTTCCGTCTCGTCTCCACCTGTGCCTTCTGTGGCATCTGATCATCATCAATCATCTGCACCATCTCCAAGGACTACTCCTGAGCCATCTGCTGAGTCTATGGATCCTAGCTCCTCTCAACCATAAGATGGAGCACGACGCTCAGACCGGGTAAGACAAGTTCCTTCTCATCTTCGTGATTATCATTGCTATGCCACTCTGCTGTCCAACCATGAACCCACTTCCTTCAAGGAAGCGGCTTCTAATCCTGTTTGTAAACAAGCTATGACTGAGAAACTTCAGGCTCTTGACAAAGCTAATACATGGGAGTTTGTTCCTCTCCCACCGGGCAAATCACCCATTGGTTGCAAATGGGTCTTCAAAATCAAAACGAAGTCTGATGGATCTATTGATCGTTACAAAGCACGTCTTGTGGCAAAAGGCTTCAATCAAGAATATGGCATTGACAACGAGGAAACGTTTGCTCCTATGGCTCGGGTCACCTCGGTTCATAGTCTTCTAGCCATAGCTGCCACGAAGAGATGGCCACTCTATCATATGGATGTCAAGAATGCCTTTCTCAATGGCAATCTCGAAGAGGAAGTCTACATGAGACTCCTTCCAGGTGTGACCTCCCGTCAGGGTCATGTATGTCGACTTCGAAAAGCCCTCTATGGCCTCAAACAAGCTCCTCGTGCTTGGTTTGAAAAATTTAGCAATACTGTCATCTCATTGGGGTTTTCTCCGAGTAATTATGATTCTGGCTTATTTACTCGGACCACTGCTGCAGGTACTATCTTACTTCTATTGTATGTTGATGATATGATCATTACCAGCAGTAACTCTACAGGTATCATCCATCTCAAACAATCTCTCAGCTCATGCTTTGAGATGAAAGATCTTGGTAAGCTACACTACTTCCTTGGCCTTGAAGTTCTGTCAGACTCTTCCGGCATCTATCTCTGTCAAGCCAAGTACATTTCAGATCTGTTGTCCAAAGCTGGGATCACGGACAACAAAGTTGCATCTACACCCATTGAGCAAAATCTGCACCTTGCTCCCAATGCTGGAACCCCGCTGCGGGACCCTACACGGTATCGTCAACTAGTTGGTTCTCTGGTCTACCTGACTGTTACTCGACCAGATCTTGCCTATGCAGTTCATATAGTCAGCCAGTTCATGGCTGCTCCATGTTCAGATCACTATGTCGCGGTTCTTCGTATACTTCGGTATCTTAAAGGGACAATGTTTCATGGACTTCATTTCTCATCTACATCGTCCTTAACTCTTCGTGCATTCTCCGATGCTGACTGGGATGGAGACATAACTGACCGGCGCTCTACCACCGGATTTTGTTTCTTCCTTGGAGACTCTCTTATTTCCTGGCGCAGCAAGAAACAAACTCTGACAGCTCGATCTAGTACTGAAGCTGAGTATCGAGCTTTAGCTGACACTACGCAAGAACTTGTATGGGTACGCTGGTTACTATCTGATATGGGTGCTCACCAGATCTCTCCAACACCTTTGTGGTGTGATAACAATAGTGTTATTCAGATTGCTTACAATGATGTCTTCCATGAACGTACAAAGAACATCGAGATTGACTGTCATTTCACCCGTCAACATGTTCTTCGCAAGACCGTTCGGCTTCTTCCAATTTCAACCATTGATCAGACAGCAGATATCTTCACCAAAGCTCATCTTCCAGGGCATTTTCGGGCTCTAGTTTCCAAACTCAACTTGGCTCATTCTTCCCCCACTTGAGTTTGAGGGGGGGTGTTAGAGTTATATTTGTATATATGAATAGTACAAGGGCTAGTCTGTAATTATTGTAACTTAGACTGTATAAATAGATCTCTTCTCTTTCATAATTAGGTTAATCTCTCTTTTGTATTTCTCTTCCAATATATGAAAACCGGCCGATTCAGCCATCTCAAGTCTCTCATCTAACTATCAATCGAATCCCTCAATAATTCTAACAGCGCTAACCGTGGTAAGAGTCATCACCCTCACTTAACGGGTAAGACTCTTAGTCATTGTCTCGCCCTTACCGGGTAAGATTCTTGCTCCTTACCATATTCTACGGTAAGATAATGTGACTTAGTAAGCACCTACCCGAGTAAACATTTGGTAAACGACCCCTTAGTTCCAACCTGAAAGTTTGGGTGAGAACTCATAGACGTTCAACATTAGCAGTTAAAAGTTTTGGTTAATCTTCATAAAGGAATGTTGATGACTATCTAAAGATCAACACATAAGCCATGTGAAACACGTGTAACGAAAAAATAATAGGAAAAGAATCACATATTATTAAAAAGTAACAACTTTTGATGTTCCAAAGATCAAGAAATAACAATTGTGGCATTCCACCACAATCGTCTCTCGACCACCTACTGGATCAAACTCGTATTGATAGAAGCAGGATCAAACTCAAACTGACAGAAGCTGCACATAAACCTACATTATATATAAGCTAAATCAGATCATTAATCAAATACAATCTATTTACATTTAAAAAATTACCTCCCATCCATTCTAAGGATCACAACCGCGTGTGTGTTCTTCTGGTGACCAAAACCAGTAACATACTGCAAACCCTCGTTCAAATGAACCCGAGCCACTGGCCATTCTAAACTTAAATACTTTGGTAGTACTGGTTGTTAGTCCCAGATGGCTATAACAAGTATTGTAGAAGGGGGGGGGGGGGGGGGGGGTTGAATACAATACTCAAAATTTTCACAATTTTAATTCTTTTTATTGAAAATCTTTCAACAAGAATTACACATAGAAAACTTAAGACTGTTGCGGAAAAGAACAGATAAACTATTCTAACAATCTTACACAAAGTATACAACAAAATAACTAAGAACACTTAGAACAAAGCTATAAAGTTTTTCAAGCAAACTGGAAATTCTTGCACTTAGAGAATTCTTCCAGTTTGCGTAGAATATCAAGAGCTCACAGTAATCTTCAAAGTCTCTCAAGATGTGTATTTTTTCTGTATGGAGAGCTCTTCCTTTTATAGTGACAAGGAGTGTGCAAGCATTGAATGCTTGGGACACTTGTCATCTTCACACTTGCTGAGGATGTTGACTTCTGGAAAGTTGTGAAGTCCTTGTCACCTTTTACAAGGTACAGTCAGAAGAGCCCATGCATGAGAAAAGAGCTTTGCATGGAAATGGATAATAAGACAGAATGTCACTTTATCCATGTAGAAAATATCTTCTCAATTTGTCTTCTTATGTCTCTCATTTTTGTCTTCTTTTGCTTCTCAAAATCTCTTTCAACAAATGCACCACCGAAGAAAGGTTGTAAGATTTCTTCCAAGACAAAATGAATTTGCTTCTCATTTTGTCTTATTATGTCTCTCATTTTTGTCTTCTTTTGCTTCTCAGATTTTCTTTCAAGAAAAGCACCACCAATGGAAACTTGGGATATGTGACACATCTTTGGAGAAAACATCTTTGAAGCTTCTTTGAGGTCCCACCGAAATGTCATTTGGGATATGTGACACATCTTTGAGATATGTGACATCATCTTTGAGATATATGACATCATCTTTGGGAAAAGCTTCTTTGAGACTTGGCCGAAATAGAGAGAAGTTTCGGTGGAGATACCACCGAAATTGTGAGAACAATTTCGGTGAACAATGACTTGTATGTTTGAGAAAAGATCTTTCACTTCCACAATGAGAGAATCTTTAATCTTGACTTTGGTTAATCTTTGACTTCACCAAACATTTGATATCTTGTACAAGCCATTACAAAGAACCATGCATCCAAAATTTCTCTAAGTATAAAATGTTTTTCAAAGTATAAAAGGAGATCATGAGGTCATCTTCAAATCTTGATGACCCAACAATCTCCCCCTATTTGATGATGACATCCATACTTAGAAAAACATGAGTAAGACAGTGAATAATGCAAGTTGACCCTTCTTTACTCTTTTGGGTTCTTTTTCACACAGTCCATTTTTTTTTGTGTGTGTATGTATATATGATATTTACATATAAGAAAAAATAAAAAGGTATAGCTGTACAAATAATCGAAAGGAAAAGGAAAGAAGTATAAACAGTATAAACATAATGAATATTACTTGCATCTTTGGAGGGGCGAGTTGAAACTTGTGTCTGGCTTGAGGATTCTTCATTTTGATCAGCAGCCTTAGGATACTTCTGCCCAACTGTTGCATCTTGGCATCTTTTCATGTTTAGCATCAGCATCCTTTGTCTTTGTTTTGCTCCCCCTCAGTTAGATCAGACGGTGTTTGTGTTTCTCCCCCTCAGTTAGATCCGCCCGGACTGAAGTGCGAGCCCTTGACCGGTCCGTCGATTTCCTCATTTTTTCAAGTTGGTCGCTGTATATGAGTACTGAGGGTTTATGTTGCTCCCCCTCAGATGAATTCTCCCCCTCAGCGGCCGACGTAGGAAAAACACCAAGAGAAAATGAAAAGATCGGCTAGAACCAAGACCATTTTTTTTTTACCTTTCCACCGAAAATTGAGGAAAATCCACCGAAAATAGGCTATTTTCGGTAGGATTTTCGGTGGAAAATCGGTAGGATTTTTTTTTTTTTTTTTTTACCTTTCCACCGAAAATTGAGCAAAATCCACCGAAAATAGGCTATTTTCGGTGGAAAATCGGTAGGATATTTTTTTTTTTTTTTTTTACCTTTACCTTTCCACCGAAAATTGAGGAAAATCCACCGAAAATAGGCTATTTTCGGTAGGATTTTCGGTGGAAAATCGGTAGGATTTTTTTTTTTTTTTTTTGCTTTTCCACCGAAAATGAAGGAGAATCCACCGAAAATTGGCTATTTTCGGTAGGATTTTCGGTGGAAAATCAGTAGTAAAACTTCTAAGACATTATGGAGAAAATCTTCAAAGTGAAGAAAAGATTGGAATTTTATCTTCCAATTTGATGACCCAAAAAGATTGAGTTTGAGGATTTGGGGTGACATCTGTAGAAGAGTTTGTAGTGGGTGGATTGGTGGAGGGATTTGAGGTGGTGGATCGGTGGAGGGATTTGAGGTGGTGGATCGGTGGAGATTCGGTGTGGAATCGGTGTGGGTCGGTGTAGACTCGGTGGTGGATCGGTGTGAGGATTCCACCGAGGAGTTTGAAGGATTGTATCGAATTTAGAAGGGTTTCACCACCGAATTTGAAGGGTTCCACCGAATTTGAGGGGTACCACCGATCGAGGAGGCAAAACATATGATGGGAAGTAAAGTATGGTGGGATATGGTTTTGGTTTGGTGGTTAAGGAAAATTTCGGTGGTGAGGTTTAGAAAAGAAATGGAATTTTAAGAGATTGGAGATGGTGATGTCATGAGAATGACATCAACATGCTTATGATGTCATGAGAGTAAAGAATTCTAAGGTTTTGTCAACTTTCTCACTTGTTCACATAGATCCATCTGCCCAGCTCAAAATCTGCAATCACAAAGAATTTAATTTCCAGGTACCCATTTTGAAGGTGGGTCCTTTTGGGTTAGAAGAAAAAGAATGAAAAGAATTTATATCACTCAGAATAATTCTTTATTTCACACAGTCTTTGGCAAAATGAGAAATATCACCACAGATATAGCATTTTCTATAAAGAGAGTTCCTTTTAGAAACTTGACATTTTTCCTAACTTTTGCTCAAAGATTTTGAAGAGATAACAAAGAATGGGGGTGCATCACATAGAATTCATATTTCAAAAATTGGGAGTACATAAATCCTTTCTTTTGAATTGGACATTTTGAAACTCACATATTTAAGAAGAAAATCGGTATGAGAAGTCATAAAGTTATTTTTGGAAAAATTTTGGAGGATTTCCTTTTAAGACAGAAACAACACCCAGAGACTAGCCAAATAAAATTTCCAAAATTTATGTTTTCAGATGTGATGGCAGAAATTATGAACACATAGCAAAAGAGTTTGAAATAAGAGAATTCATAAAAGATAGATAAAACACATAGTATGTACCTGTGAAGAGTAGAAGAAGCACTTAGCTGATACAAGAGCAGTTGAGGAGTCATTCGCTTTCAGATGTGGGTTCATCTGCCAAATCATAAGATTTAGCAGGCAGACCCTTTCCTCTTCTGACAAGTCTTTCATTTCTTTCCTTTTCTCTCTTGTATTTCTCCTTGTATCTTTCAGCCCGGTCAAAATTTGCAGAAGAGGAAGATTGGCTGAAATTTTTGGAAAATCGGTGGGAAGCACTTCTAAGTCTTTCAAGGTTTCTACTTTTACACTCAGAAGCAAAATGACCCTTTTTACCACAGTTAAAACATTCCTCATTAGATTTATCCAAAGGAGAGTGTTTGGAGAGAGAAGAGGATGAATTTCTATCAAACTTAGATTTTCCAGAAGAGAGATGAGATTTGGATTTAGAGTGCCCATCCAACATGGCCATTTCATCAGATAATTTATCAGCTGAAGTTTCCTCACATTCATCCTTAGCATCACTAAGATATGCTTCTGAATGATCATTGGGATCTTCTTGACTATTATGGTCAGAGTCAGATGGGTAGGTGATTTTTGGAAAACACTTAGTCTTTTTGGAAGAGTCACTCAGGAGAGCTAGAGAAGAGTTCTTTATAAACCTTTGCAGTTTCGTCTGCTCATAGTTGAAAAGAGTACCATAAAGAACAGTAAGAGGCATATGATCAAGATCCTTGGTTGTCTTTATACAAGTACAGATATTTTCCCAAAAATCGGGAAGACAGTCCATAAATTTGCACAGGACTTCCTCATTGTCATACACTCTACCTAACAGCTTTAAGTCATTAAGAAGACTGTTAAAGCGATTATAGTAGTTGGAGAGAGATTCTCCTTTCTCATAAGAAAAGAGTTCATATTTTCTAACAAAACCAATTTTTCTGCTCTTTTTAACTTCATTTGTACCTTCGTACAAAACACACAGAGTGGACCACATCTCTTTGGCAGTAGAGAGATTTACCAGAGAGTGGTACACTTCATCAGGAAGAGAGAGAGCAATGATAGTTCTAACTTTAGAATCAAGAGACACAAGTCGTTTTTCCTCATCAGTATATTTCTTAGGATTTTTAAGAATGTAACGACCAGTAGCAGCAGATTTTTCTTCATCAGACGAATCATCAGAATCACCTTTTTCCATGGTTTCTTTACCCGGCCTCTGCGTTTCATAGCGAGCCCAAACTCTGGGGATAATGGGTCCCTCTTGGAGAATGGTTGGATATCTAGTATCCACTCCTTCCATGAACAACATCATGCGGCTTTTCCACAAAGAGAAGTTGTTGGGATTGAACTTAGGAGGTTTTGAAATGGAGCCATTTTCAGAAAAGTTATTTTGAAAAGAGTTTTCAACAGTAGAAGAAGAAGAGGCAGCCATCGCAGATCAAGTTTATGGAATTAAACTTTCTGCTCTGATACCACTTGTTAGTCCCAGATGGCTATAACAAGTATTGTAGAAGGGGGGGGGGGGGGGTTGAATACAATACTCAAAATTTTCACAATTTTAATTCTTTTTATTGAAAATCTTTCAACAAGAATTACACATAGAAAACTTAAGACTGTTGCGGAAAAGAACAGATAAACTATTCTAACAATCTTACACAAAGTATACAACAAAATAACTAAGAACACTTAGAACAAAGCTATAAAGTTTTTCAAGCAAACTGGAAATTCTTGCACTTAGAGAATTCTTCCAGTTTGCGTAGAATATCAAGAGCTCACAGTAATCTTCAAAGTCTCTCAAGATGTGTATTTTTTCTGTATGGAGAGCTCTTCCTTTTATAGTGACAAGGAGTGTGCAAGCATTGAATGCTTGGGACACTTGTCATCTTCACACTTGCTGAGGATGTTGACTTCTGGAAAGTTGTGAAGTCCTTGTCACCTTTTACAAGGTACAGTCAGAAGAGCCCATGCATGAGAAAAGAGCTTTGCATGGAAATGGATAATAAGACAGAATGTCACTTTATCCATGTAGAAAATATCTTCTCAATTTGTCTTCTTATGTCTCTCATTTTTGTCTTCTTTTGCTTCTCAAAATCTCTTTCAACAAATGCACCACCGAAGAAAGGTTGTAAGATTTCTTCCAAGACAAAATGAATTTGCTTCTCATTTTGTCTTATTATGTCTCTCATTTTTGTCTTCTTTTGCTTCTCAGATTTTCTTTCAAGAAAAGCACCACCGATGGAAACTTGGGATATGTGACACATCTTTGGAGAAAACATCTTTGAAGCTTCTTTGAGGTCCCACCGAAATGTCATTTGGGATATGTGACACATCTTTGAGATATGTGACATCATCTTTGAGATATATGACATCATCTTTGGGAAAAGCTTCTTTGAGACTTGGCCGAAATATAGAGAAGTTTCGGCGGAGATACCACCGAAATTGTGAGAACAATTTCGGTGAACAATGACTTGTATGTTTGAGAAAAGATCTTTCACTTCCACAATGAGAGAATCTTTAATCTTGACTTTGGTTAATCTTTGACTTCACCAAACATTTGATATCTTGTACAAGCCATTACAAAGAACCATGCATCCAAAATTTCTCTAAGTATAAAATGTTTTTCAAAGTATAAAAGGAGATCATGAGGTCATCTTCAAATCTTGATGACCCAACAATCTCCCCCTATTTGATGATGACATCCATACTTAGAAAAACATGAGTAAGACAGTGAATAATGCAAGTTGACCCTTCTTTACTCTTTTGGGTTCTTTTTCACACAGTCCATTTTTTTTGTGTGTGTGTGTATGTATATATGATATTTACATATAAGAAAAAATAAAAAGGTATAGCTGTACAAATAATCGAAAGGAAAAGGAAAGAAGTATAAACAGTATAAACAAAATGAATATTACTTGCATCTTTGGAGGGGCGAGTTGAAACTTGTGTCTGGCTTGAGGATTCTTCATTTTGATCAGCAGCCTTAGGATACTTCTGCCCAACTGTTGCATCTTGGCATCTTTTCATGTTTAGCATCGGCATCCTTTGTCTTTGTTTTGCTCCCCCTCAGTTAGATCATACGGTCTTTGTGTTTCTCCCCCTCAGTTAGATCCGCCCGGACTGAAGTGCTCCCCCTTGACCGGTCCGTCGATTTCCTCATTTTTTCAAGTTGGTCGCTGTATATGAGTACTGAGGGTTTATGTTGCTCCCCCTCAGATGAATTCTCCCCCTCAGCGGCCGACGTAGGAAAAACACCAAGAGAAAATGAAAAGATCGGCCAGAACCAAGACCAATTTTTTTTTTTTTTACCTTTCCACCGAAAATTGAGGAAAATCCACCGAAAATAGGCTATTTTCGGTGGAAAATCGGTAGGATTTTTTTTTTTTTTTTTTTTACCTTTCCACCGAAAATTGAGCAAAATCCACCGAAAATAGGATATTTTCGGTAGGATTTTCGGTGGAAAATCGGTAGGATATTTTTTTTTTTTTTTTTACCTTTACCTTTCCACCGAAAATTGAGGAAAATCCACCGAAAATAGGCTATTTTCGGTGGAAAATCGGTAGGATTTTTTTTTTTTTTTTTTTTTTGCTTTTCCACCGAAAATGAAGGAGAATCCACCGAAAATTGGCTATTTTCGGTAGGATTTTCGGTGGAAAATCAGTAGTAAAACTTCTAAGACATTATGGAGAAAATCTTCAAAGTGAAGAAAAGATTGGAATTTCATCTTCCAATTTGATGACCCAAAAAGATTGAGTTTGAGGATTTGGGGTGACATCTGTAGAAGAGTTTGTAGTGGGTGGATTGGTGGAGGGATTTGAGGTGGTGGATCGGTGGAGGGATTTGAGGTGGTGGATCGGTGTAGGGATTTGAGGTGGTGGATCGGTGGAGATTCGGTGTGGAATCGGTGTGGGTCGGTGTAGACTCGGTGGTGGATCGGTGTGAGGATTCCACCGAGGAGTTTGAAGGATTGTACCGAATTTAGAAGGGTTTCACCACCGAATTTGAAGGGTTCCACCGAATTTGAGGGGTACCACCGATCGAGGAGGCAAAACATATGATGGGAAGTAAAGTATGGTGGGATATGGTTTTGGTTTGGTGGTTAAGGAAAATTTCGGTGGTGAGGTTTAGAAAAGAAATGGAATTTTAAGAGATTGGAGATGGTGATGTCATGAGAATGACATCAACATGCTTATGATGTCATGAGAGTAAAGAATTCTAAGGTTTTGTCAACTTTCTCACTTGTTCACATAGATCCATCTGCCCAGCTCAAAATCTGCAATCACAAAGAATTTAATTTCCAGGTACCCATTTTGAAGGTGGGTCCTTTTGGGTTAGAAGAAAAAGAATGAAAAGAATTTATATCACTCAGAATAATTCTTTATTTCACACAGTCTTTGGCAAAATGAGAAATATCACCACAGATATAGCATTTTCTATAAAGAGAGTTCCTTTTAGAAACTTGACATTTTTCCTAACTTTTGCTCAAAGATTTTGAAGAGATAACAAAGAATGGGGGTGCATCACATAGAATTCATATTTCAAAAATTGGGAGTACATAAATCCTTTCTTTTGAATTGGACATTTTGAAACTCACATATTTAAGAAGAAAATCGGTATGAGAAGTCATAAAGTTATTTTTGGAAAAATTTTGGAGGATTTCCTTTTAAGACAGAAACAACACCCAGAGACTAGCCAAATAAAATTTCCAAAATTTATGTTTTCAGATGTGATGGCAGAAATTATGAACACATAGCAAAAGAGTTTGAAATAAGAGAATTCATAAAAGATAGATAAAACACATAGTATGTACCTGTGAAGAGTAGAAGAAGCACTTAGCTGATACAAGAGCAGTTGAGGAGTCATTCGCTTTCAGATGTGGGTTCATCTGCCAAATCATAAGATTTAGCAGGCAGACCCTTTCCTCTTCTGACAAGTCTTTCATTTCTTTCCTTTTCTCTCTTGTATTTCTCCTTGTATCTTTCAGCCCGGTCAAAATTTGCAGAAGAGGAAGATTGGCTGAAATTTTTGGAAAATCGGTGGGAAGCACTTCTAAGTCTTTCAAGGTTTCTACTTTTACACTCAGAAGCAAAATGACCCTTTTTACCACAGTTAAAACATTCCTCATTAGATTTATCCAAAGGAGAGTGTTTGGAGAGAGAAGAGGATGAATTTCTATCAAACTTAGATTTTCCAGAAGAGAGATGAGATTTGGATTTAGAGTGCCCATCCAACATGGCCATTTCATCAGATAATTTATCAGCTGAAGTTTCCTCACATTCATCCTTAGCATCACTAAGATATGCTTTTGAATGATCATTGGGATCTTCTTGACTATTATGGTCAGAGTCAGATGGGTAGGTGATTTTTGGAAAACACTTAGTCTTTTTGGAAGAGTCACTCAGGAGAGCTAGAGAAGAGTTCTTTATAAACCTTTGCAGTTTCGTCTGCTCATAGTTGAAAAGAGTACCATAAAGAACAGTAAGAGGCATATGATCAAGATCCTTGGTTGTCTTTATACAAGTACAGATATTTTCCCAAAAATCGGGAAGACAGTCCATAAATTTGCACAGGACTTCCTCATTGTCATACACTCTACCTATAAGAAAAGAGTTCATATTTTCTAACAAAACCAATTTTTCTGCTCTTTTTAACTTCATTTGTACCTTCGTACAAAACACACAGAGTGGACCACATCTCTTTGGCAGTAGAGAGATTTACCAGAGAGTGGTACACTTCATCAGGAAGAGAGAGAGCAATGATAGTTCTAACTTTAGAATCAAGAGACACAAGTCGTTTTTCCTCATCAGTATATTTCTTAGGATTTTTAAGAATGTAACGACCAGTAGCAGCAGATTTTTCTTCATCAGACGAATCATCAGAATCACCTTTTTCCATGGTTTCTTTACCCGGCCTCTGCGTTTCATAGCGAGCCCAAACTCTGGGGATAATGGGTCCCTCTTGGAGAATGGTTGGATATCTAGTATCCACTCCTTCCATGAACAACATCATGCGGCTTTTCCACAAAGAGAAGTTGTTGGGATTGAACTTAGGAGGTTTTGAAATGGAGCCATTTTCAGAAAAGTTATTTTGAAAAGAGTTTTCAACAGTAGAAGAAGAAGAGGCAGCCATCGCAGATCAAGTTTATGGAATTAAACTTTCTGCTCTGATACCACTTGTTAGTCCCAGATGGCTATAACAAGTATTGTAGAAGGGGGGGGGGGGGGGGGGGGGGGGTTGAATACAATACTCAAAATTTTCACAATTTTAATTCTTTTTATTGAAAATCTTTCAACAAGAATTACACATAGAAAACTTAAGACTGTTGCGGAAAAGAACAGATAAACTATTCTAACAATCTTACACAAAGTATACAACAAAATAACTAAGAACACTTAGAACAAAGCTATAAAGTTTTTCAAGCAAACTGGAAATTCTTGCACTTAGAGAATTCTTCCAGTTTGCGTAGAATATCAAGAGCTCACAGTAATCTTCAAAGTCTCTCAAGATGTGTATTTTTTCTGTATGGAGAGCTCTTCCTTTTATAGTGACAAGGAGTGTGCAAGCATTGAATGCTTGGGACACTTGTCATCTTCACACTTGCTGAGGATGTTGACTTCTGGAAAGTTGTGAAGTCCTTGTCACCTTTTACAAGGTACAGTCAGAAGAGCCCATGCATGAGAAAAGAGCTTTGCATGGAAATGGATAATAAGACAGAATGTCACTTTATCCATGTAGAAAATATCTTCTCAATTTGTCTTCTTATGTCTCTCATTTTTGTCTTCTTTTGCTTCTCAAAATCTCTTTCAACAAATGCACCACCGAAGAAAGGTTGTAAGATTTCTTCCAAGACAAAATGAATTTGCTTCTCATTTTGTCTTATTATGTCTCTCATTTTTGTCTTCTTTTGCTTCTCGGATTTTCTTTCAAGAAAAGCACCACCGATGGAAACTTGGGATATGTGACACATCTTTGGAGAAAACATCTTTGAAGCTTCTTTGAGGTCCCACCGAAATGTCATTTGGGATATGTGACACATCTTTGAGATATGTGACATCATCTTTGAGATATATGACATCATCTTTGGGAAAAGCTTCTTTGAGACTTGGCCGAAATAGAGAGAAGTTTCGGTGGAGATACCACCGAAATTGTGAGAACAATTTCGGTGAACAATGACTTGTATGTTTGAGAAAAGATCTTTCACTTCCACAATGAGAGAATCTTTAATCTTGACTTTGGTTAATCTTTGACTTCACCAAACATTTGATATCTTGTACAAGCCATTACAAAGAACCATGCATCCAAAATTTCTCTAAGTATAAAATGTTTTTCAAAGTATAAAAGGAGATCATGAGGTCATCTTCAAATCTTGATGACCCAACACTGGTACACATGCAACACCAATAACTTCTTCTTAATTCCAAAATATTCTCTTTCAGGTTTTTTCTGGGAAGAAAACAAGCTTTATGGGAAACTAATAGCCATTAATGGGGTATTCTATATAGTACCTTTCATGAATGACAAATGTGAAACAACCAGTGAAGTTGCATTATTTAGCTCCGACAAACTTTGCGATCTTTCAATTCCCAACAGTCCAGATTCGATCTTTAAGTTGAATTCATGGACGGTACCCCTTTCACTTGCTCTCTCGATCTTTGAGTTGTTTAATACAAGTTTTAGAAATTTGCTCTCTCGATCTTTGAGTTGTTTAATACAAGTTTTAGACATTTGCTCTCTCGATCTTTGAGTTGTTTAATACAAGTTTTAGACATTTGCTCTCTCGATCTTTGAGTTGTTCAATACAAGTTTTAGACATTTGCTCTCTCGACCTCACATGCTTCGTCAGCTTCAACAAAAGTTTTAGACATTTTCGTTATAGGTGTGTTTTTGTATGAGTTTGTGTGTGTGTTCCTTTACTTGGATTAAGACTTATAGGGGAGTATATGGGTTGACATGAGACCTTCTATTACTTCTCTATCCCTGGAAACGTACAGAGAAAACTTACAGAGATGGGTCGTTCAATTCAGCGTTAAGGGGGCAGATTTAATGTTGAAAACCTTTCGTTTAAAGAAATCTGAAGCAAATAAAGATGAATAAAACATTAATCAACAGGAACCCATTTCCGGGTCAAGGACTACAGTTGGAACAACAACTGGTGTGTACAAGTGTAGATCATATGACACAAGTAAATTGAGATTCAAGTCTATCTTGTAATTAGTGTTATAATTAGTGTTTTATATGAAAATTCATTTACAAACACGCACACTTGCAAAACCAACCAGGCTTCCTATAGTTATTTTTGCCAACAACAAACTGGAATCACCAAATGAAAGGCAGACAACTAACAAAATATGCCATCTTAAATTAGATCATGACCTGCTGATTTAAATCTCTTGCTTTGTCAGCGTAGATGTGAGATTCTGAGGTTAATCGGCTTGACATTTGATTCACCTCTGCAAAAAAATATAAATTTTACAACATCAATCAATAATGATGCTTCATAAGAGATAATTCTTGGAGATGTCACAATTCTAGTTAACATCAATGAAATGAGATACACATTAAGATTTATGCCCTTAGACAACTTAATTATTAAGATTTAATCAACTCTTGATTTTTCATGTTTATTGGAAGATATTAGAAAAAAACTATGGTTGAGACCATAGCAGGGTAACTACTTTTAGAGAGAGAAGAACTTACAGTCCAACTTTTCACCAACACCAAGAACTTCTTGCACATTACGAGCCATTATTTGGTGTACTTCATAAAGTTCATCATTCAACTTAGCAATATTCCTTTGAGTTCTCGTGTTCTGATACAATTTCTTAGTCCTTGTATAAATGTGTATGTTCACAAAAGAAACAAGGATGGCTTAGGTACAACAGACTTATGCATGTGAAGGTTTCTTAACCAAGACACGACAAACAAAAATCTCATATATAGCACGAATCATGATGTTTGGTTCTCAAGTTCCAGAGCAGAACATAGAAAGGAAGGAGAAAGAGTAGAAAAGTAACATAAAAAATAATACCTACCTGGTTATATCGAAGGAGAAGGAGATGAGAAGATGGTGGAATCAAGGGCATGAATCCAAAAGCGGGAGAGCATGTTTTGAGAAGATAGACCCTGAGAATTACTTACAGCCAGATTAGGTAAGTAGAACTTTGAATTGAAGTAACCCAATTACGTTTTTCATCAAGAAAGATTGAAATCAAGATGAACGGATTTAGGAAGTGAACCAAAATGAGAGTACAAACCTGTTGAAGTATATAGAAGATCGAGAGATTGAGATCAAGATGCTCTTGGTACCTGTACCAAAAAAATCTCAACAGTTGTAAAAAAACCTAGTATTAATTATTTATGTGAGATTAAAGACTATTTATGTAGTGAAGAACGAATCCAGATTGGAATCCATACCAGATGAGAGGAGATAGGATTTTTGGTTTGATTCGAGAGGAAGCATGAGGAAGAAGGATTCAGTTAAACAAAGAGACAATGGAGAGGTCAATCAGGTTGTAGCGCAGTGGTTGATCGCCTTGGGTGATGTGGTGGAATATTCCATCTACCCAGGGTTCGATTCCAGGCTTCCTCAACATTGATAAGGTATCTTTAAGTTTCAAAATTGCCAGAGATTAGTCCGGGCTGTGCCTGAGATACCCTTTCCAAAAAAAGGGACAATGGAGAGAGAACCGGGAGTTTTGAAACAAATTTGTGGGATGGGAAGCAAGAATTAAGAGATTTTCATGTGGGAAGAGTGTAAACTTTGTTGACTTGTATATTGTGCTTCCTAACTTGTTATTAATAGTTTTTTTTTTAAAAATATGCATAAAATGGTGGTACATTATGCTTTAGGGGTTGTCTTTAAAACCTTTTCCTAAATACATATATAAGTAGTATATATGTATTAGATATCTATAGATATAGATTAATTGATTCGTTTTGCATAAATAAGGTCATCTAAATAAGATTTTCCATGACGCAAACCCATGAGTTGACACAATGACATTCTATCATTATCCTTTATACATACCACTATACTCCAATCTTTCTATCTCTCACCAATGTGGGATATCTCAAACTCAACCAACATTCCAATACTCTATTCTCATTATGCCACCTCAATAGTCAACACCTCTTGGTTCTTCTTTTAATATATATATATATATATATATAGGGGTGGGTTCAAATAAAAACCAAATTTCAGTTGTAAACGTGAGGACAAACCACAGCCCTTGATTAAAAAATCGGAGATCAGATCAATGAATAAAAAACACGGTGGCAATTTTGTAAATAACTTGAAAACTATGTCCATGGCTTAGTGGATTTTTAGCGCGCAGGGGTAAAATTGGAATCAGCCCTCTTTTGTTGACTTTTTATTTTCTTTTTTAATTAAAAAACTTTTACCCCCTTAAATTTTAAAATAAATTATCTCAAAAACTACTAACATTTTAATCAAACAAATTACATCAAAAAAACGAGAATTTCGTGCTCTTCGATATGACATCCATCATGATATAGTTTTTTTTCGATTTAACCGTTTTTTAAGTGAAATCGTGTATATATGTTATATTCAGACTAAATATAACACATATTCAAACTGAATATAACACATATTCAGACTGAATATAACACATATTCAGTCTGAATATAACACATATTCAAACTGATGTATTTATATCAAACTGAATATGTCTCACATTATTATCACCTGCTAATTCCTACATTAATAGTAATATCTCAAATGGTATAATCGATCAACAAAATCAAAACATGATGGTGAGAAATGATCAAGAAACTTGTTCATCATCTCACAACCATCAAAATCCTAAACTAGGATCGATTAATAGACAAACAAGATATTCAGGCTGCTGTTGATCATCAAGCATCAACCCCAACATCTTGCAACAACAACGCCGACTCAGGTGATCATGAAGATAAGATCAGTGGTGAAGAAAATGAGAATAAGAGTAATAATAATGTTGAAATTGTTCCATTACTAGAATCTGATGAGTTTTGGAACATGCTGGATGACATAGAATTAGATGATCAGTCCCAACCATTAATGATCACCGATGATGATGATGAAAATGGATCACATATGGAAGTTGACAAGTTGAGAGAGAGAGAGAGAGGGAGGTTCAAAGAAAAACCTCAAAAAACGAAAAACTGAAGAACACATATAAATACATCAGTCTGAATATGTGTTATATTCAGTCTGAATATGTGTTATATTCAGACTGAATATGTGTTATATTCAGACTGAATATGTGTTATATTCAGACTGAATATGTGTTATATTCAGTCTGAATATGTGTTATATTCAGACTGAATAAAGGTAGATATTCAAAACGAATAAATGTTTAAATTTTGTACCTTTATTCAGTCTGAATAACTCTATATATTCAGACTGAATAAAGGTAAATATTCAAAACTGAATAAATGTACCTTTATTCACTCTGAATATAACACATATACACGATTTCACGTAAAACGGTTAAAACGAAAAAAAACTATATCATGATGGATGTCATATCGAAGAGCACGAAATTCTCGTTTTTTTGATGTAATTTGTTTGATTAAAATGTTAGTAATTTTTGAGATAATTTATTTTAAAATTTAAGGGGGTAAAAGTTTTTTAATTAAAAAAGAAAATAAAAAGTCTATAAAGGATGCGCTCATTCTAATTTGACGAAAATACCCCTAAAGCTGAATTTTAGGAATGGCTTAAATATGGCTGCGATCAATGGACGAGATTTGTCCTCATGTTTACAATTGAATTTGAGTTTTCATTTGAACTTTCCTCTATATATATATATATATATATATATATATATATATTGAGAGAGAGAGAGAGAGGCGAGTTCATACGAGTGGGTGTTTTATAAGATTTATAAAGTTAATCACTTCAAATAATCAAAACCCACCAAATAACTCAACAATGGATAATTTTCATGTAAAACACATAAACACTTTATAATGAACATTTTTGGCATGTACAACGTTTTCACAAATCAACTTAAACTCACCTTGCTAGATTTAGGCTAAATCTAGATTTTCCCCAATCTTGAGCTTCCTTGGTGAAGGCTTTGGATCCATAAACATTCATCACTAGAAACCTTATCTAGGTCACAAACAAAACTAAAACACACCAAGCGTAACTCCCAAAAATCAGATCCATACAAATCTTTGTCAAGATCTCAAATCTCCCAAAATACCCAAAATAAGTCAAAACCCACAATATGAGAGATACATCTAGAGATATGTTCTATAAGGTTAAAATGAAAGGTTTTAACAATAGCAAAGGTTTATAAATGGTTATAATGACTTACAAATGGATTCTTAAGAAAACCCCAAAAATATGGTCAACAATGGTGATGAGATGATGAAGAAGATGAAGATGATCTTCAGTAATAACCATGTTCTAATAGTGAAGGTGTGTGCAATTTGCGGCTAAAGCAAAAGATAATAAAAAAAGGGAGGATCTAGTTGCAGTTGTGGAAAGGTATAAAAAGGGAGTAAATCTCTAATTTTGTATTCACTGTTTCATTTGTTTGCGGCTGTTATCGAGAATGAGAGAAGGAAGTATTGAAGAGGTTAAGCAAGGGTGTAGAGATTCTTGAAGAAATCAATCAAGGTATGCTACCAATCTCTTTATTTCTACTGTTTTCTGTGATTGGTTGGGAGGTAGAAGAAAAACCACATTTCTTCACTGTGTTCTTCGCTAAATTGGTAATACTGGAGTTTTAGTTGGATTTGGAGTGATTGATGAATAAAATGGTGGATTAATGGATTGATTAAGGTTGTAATGATAACCCAAATGAATGTAAGAATGAAAATCACAATTATAGATCGATTAGTGGGATTTTGGGTTTTCCCAGTTTGTGCATCCGGATGTCACCATGTCCGGATAGTTTATTATCTGGATGAGTTGGTTCCGGATGAGGAATCCGGACAGTACTGTCCGAATCGGTTTCCGAGTAGCAGAGTTCCCTAATAATCGCACCCGGGTAGTATTGGTTTTCGGATTTGTGCGCCTGGATAGTTTTTGTTTTCCGGGTGAGGTATCCGCATAGTCAGTTTTCGGGTGAGTAATCCAGATAGTGGGTTTCCGGGTGAGGTATCCGAATAATGGTCCGGAGAATGAGTTGATTAGAGGGTTTTCCGGATAGGAGGTTTTTCCCGACTGTGGTATCATTTGGATAAGAGTTATGACGTTGAATTATTGGTAAATATTAGGTGTTCGGTTCGGTTGGGAGTGAAGCGTTGGAATACTTAATTTCGGTAACCAGGTGAGTTTCTTTATACTTTTTATATGAAAAACAACTTGAGCATGTTTTCATCCACTGATTATGGTATATTGATTTTGTTCATTGACATGAGAAAGGCTATCCTTATACTATGAGATTGTTTTATTGCATATTCATGATATACGTTGTTTTCATGTTTATATGACAATACGTGAAGTCGGGTTGCACAATGGGGTTGAGTTGTACCTTGAATCCTCGAGATTCTCGGGAGTTGTGGTGAACCGTGTGCTTTGAATCTGTTTCTCACGCACACGGGTACATCATCTACTGGGGGGTTATGGGGATCTACTGGGGGCCCCCAATTGTGGACTGACGTGGAGGTGATGGTCGTGGAGACCACTGTGCAAATACCCTTAAGTGGAAATTGTTTATAAAATGTTATTTTATCTTATTATTATGACAGTTATTTGATGTAAAGACGAAATCCGTTTAAACCATTTTCGAGAGAGAATTCACTAGACCTCATGGTCTAACCCTCGCTTTCAAAAGTTAAAACCATTTTCAGGTAAGAGCGTTAGCAGAGCTTCTTCTAAGGGAAAGGAAAAGGTTTGAAGTTAGAGATGAAGACTGCAGGACTAAAGCACTGTACTTAAAACTTTAGTTTCTTTGTTTAGCTAGAATTCTCGACTGTGGAAGTCTGTTTCCGTTGCTAGTTTTGTAACTCTGAATGATTTATGCTTGTATTGGGACACATTTGGGATTTTTATTTATGCTATCACATGCTTAAATTTTTGGGTTGTTACATCTTCTACCCACAAAGCTTGAATATTTAGCTATTAATCTTCTAAATGAACTTGGAGATTTTGATTTAGTGAAATGGGAGGGTTTGGACCGAGTTGGAAGAGAGAAGAAGAGGGTTGGTGAAGAAAACAAATGAGGTTTGAAGCTAAAAATCGGGTTTTAAGTGTATCAGGTCCGTACCCGACCAGGTCCAGTCTTGCGACTGGGCCATTCTTTTCACAGACCAAAAATGTCTATCTTGCTCGACTTGTCCATTCTGTCCCGACTGGGTGGCGGTCGGGAAGGGCTGAAAATGTTATTCTCCATTGATTTCTTAACCATTTCCATAACCAATCACATATAATCCATAATTTACCTAGTAAGACTATAATAATAACAAAAATTACATATAACCTAGAATCTTACTTACATAGAATTTTTTGGGTTGGTCAACGGAATTGACCATTCCAATTCCAACAAATTCCACCCGAATCCGACAAACCAATAAAACAACGTTTTACTTTGTAATTTTAAAAAGATGACATTTTATAAAACAATAAAGCAAAAGAAAAAAAAACAAAAAATAAAAAAAACAACGTTTTACTTTGTAGTTGTCTTCAATTTCAGGGGGTCTGTCTCTACTCTCTCGGGCTGAACAAACTCATCCTGTTGGCAGACGGACGGATCCGGGCCCCGTCACGCAGTCTCCTTCCTTGTGAGGTTTGCTGAATTTTGGTTCTGATCGCATCAAAACAATGTCCGGTGGCAGCGGCGGCGGTGGTGGTCCTTCACTCATGGACTCTCTCTTTCAACGCACCCTCGACGATCTAATCAAAGGCATCCGTATTCATACTCCCGGCGCCGCCCAATCCTCCTTCATTTCCAAATCCCTCGACGAGATCCGCCGCGAGCTCAAATCCACAGACTTACAAACCAAATCAACGGCTCTCCAGAAACTCACTTACCTCCACTCCCTCCACGGCATCGACATGTCATGGGCCGCCTTTCACGCCGTCGAACTCACCTCCTCCCCCTCTTTCATTCACAAAAAAACAGGTTACCTGGCCGCATCTCTTTCCTTCCGCCCTTCCACCGACGTACTCCTCCTCCTCACCAACCAGCTCCGCAAAGACCTCTCTTCCACCAACCAACACGAGGTAAGCCTTGCCTTAGAGTGCCTTTCCGTCATCTGCACGCTCGATTTTGCACGTGATTTAACTCCGGATATATTCACTTTGTTGGCGTCTACTAAGAATTTCATTAGAAAGAAATCAATTGCGTGCTTGTTGATGGTATTTAGCCAGTACCCTGATGCTGTTAGGGTGTGTTTCAAGCGGTTAGTTGAGAATTTAGAGGCAACTGATAATGCTCAAACACTTGCTGCCACTGTCGGGGTCTTTTGTGAGCTTGCCAGTAAAGAACCTAGATCGTATCTCCCTCTTGCACCAGAATTTTATAGGATTTTAGTTGATTCAAGGAACAACTGGGTGTTGATCAAGGTTTTGAAAATCTTTGCTAAACTTGCTAAATTAGAGCCTAGGTTAGCAAAGAAGGTGGTTGAACCGATATGTGATCATATGAAGCGGAGTGAGGCCAAGTCTTTGGTGTTTGAGTGCGTGAGGACTATTGTGAGTAGCTTTTATGAATACGAGTTTGCTGTGAAACTTGCTGTAGCCAAGATCAGAGAGTTCTTATTGGATAGTGATCTGAATCTCAAGTATCTTGGACTGCAAGGGCTTTTGCTTGTTGCACCAAATCACTCATGGGCTGTGTTGGAGAACAAGGAGGTTGTAATAAAGTCATTGAGCGATGTTGATCGAAATATAAAGCTGGAAGCTTTGAGGCTTGTGATGTCGATGGTTTCTGATGATAATGTGGTTGAAATTTGCAGGGTTTTGATTGGTTATGCACTGAAATCTGATCCCGAGTTTTCTAATGAGATTCTAAGGTCCATGTTATCGACTTGTTCTAGAAATGTTTATGAAATTATCATTGATTTTGATTGGTATGTGTCACTTCTTGGGGAAATGGCAAGGATTCCGCATTGCCAAAATGGAGAAGAAATAGAGTACCAGCTGATAGATATTGGTATGAGAGTGAAAGATGTTAGACCAGAGCTTGTTCGTGTTGGTCGTGATCTACTGATTGACCCAGCTTTGCTAGGGAATCCTTTCATTCATAGGATATTATCTGCGGCTGCTTGGGTGTCAGGGGAATATGTTTGGTTCTCAAGGAATCCATTTGAGATCATGGAAGCACTACTACAACCGCGTACTAATCTGTTGCCCCCATCCATAAGAGCTGTATACATTCACTCTGCCTTTAAAGTACTCAGCTTTTGTCTTCATTCGTTTCTCTTGCCCAACAGAACTGAAAATTCTCTTTCAAAGTTTGTTGATATGGAACCAGATTTTACATATTCAGAATCTGAAACGGAATTTCCAGAAACATCAGATTTAAAACCACATCAGGAGTTTAACCCCAGGGACTTAAGTGAAACAAATGCTAATTCTTCAAGTTCGCTCAAAAAATATACTTTTACACGGGACTCTATTGTTAATGTGTTGACTCTTATTCTAACATCTTTAAGCCCATTGGCCGGAAGCCATGATGTTGAAATACAAGAGAGAGTGAGGAACCTCATTGGTTTAGCTCAGTTGGCACAACAAGAGATATCTTGTGATGATGATCACAAAGAAAAGATGGTTGACAGGGATAATCTAAAAACCTGTATCATCATCAGATTGATCAACGATGCACTCTCGGAGGATTTTGGTCCAGTTTCATTGAGTGCTCAAGAGAGGGTTCCCGTCCCAGATGGGTTAGTGCTCGAGGAAGATCTTAGCAAGTTGGACGTTATATGTGCAGATGTTCAGTTACCGATAAGTAAATCGTTTTCCCTTGTAAGGCCTAGTTTCTTGCAGGGTGATGGTGATTCTGCTTCTAGTCGGCAGAATGAAGAAGAATCTGAAATGTCTGCTGCTGAATCCACGTCTCTACTTTCTGAACATCGAAAGCGACATGGGTTGTTTTATCTTCCTTCTGATAATAATCAAAAGGCATCCACGGGCTTCCCGCCTGCCAATGACCCTAATCAGAAAGATAATGATGTGGAAGATCTGGTTAAGCTTACAGAAGAATCTCTAGTGCTAAAGAGGAAGTCAAATCTAGCTAGGCCAAGGCCTGTTGTAGTCAAACTGGATGAGGGAGAGAGAGTTCCCACCACAGTGAAGAAAACACAATCAAATGATGATTTGATCTCTGGAGCTGTGCGAGATGTTCTTTTAGGAAATGAAGCTTCATCGCAGAGCAATCAGTCAGGTAAGACATCAGGCAGAAGAAGGGGCAAGGCAGTTTCCAACGTTGATCAGGAATCTGAATCCAAAGATAACATGGAGAATTTTGAAATTGGTAATTCCAGTAAAAGAAGAAGCAAACATCGTGTTCATGGTAAAGAAAAAAAGCATCCAAGTCCAGGTAAAAATGTCGATGGAAGAGAAGAAAATAGTGAAATAAATAAGCAGAAAAGTGGTAGCCGGCATGGCAGGCATAAAGCTAGGCAAAGAGCTGATGGAGGCATCAATGTGGTTGTTCAAAAACCAGTAATACCTGATTTCCTTTTGTAGTGTTTCATCAACGTTGCCGTAAGTTTATTTGCATAAATTGAGATGATATTTGCCTTATGTCATTCTATAGGAGACACCAAGGCCAGTTTACTTTTAGAGTTCTTGTACTGTTTCATGTTGCTGCTGTATGCTTGTATACTTTTTCTTTTGAAAATATGACCTGTGGAGTTGGGGTTGTTTGTGGTCTCGTGTTTTTTTGGATTGATTTGATTGTAATACATTAAAATGAAAAAGTACCATTTTTTCTTTCAGTATATTGCCTGTCTTCTTATTTGTATTTAAGCATGACAAGACCCTCGTTGCTGTTATAATCTTAATTCTCCTGATATCTTTCTTATATTACGTGTTTTTTCTCATTATTATTTTCTACATTCATGTTTTTGATCATTCCTTCTCCTTTTGTGTTAGTTATATAGATGGACGTCCTAAATAAAGAGTCGATGCTTTGTTGATCTGTAGCATAAATTTGTATCTAGCATAGTTTTTCAAAGCTCTTTTAAATCTTGAATAATGTAATGTGACAAGGACCTGGTGAGTGATGATGACTTTTATCTTTTTGGCATTGGATGTGACGACTCTCCCCATTTTGTCAACAATTTGCACTCAGAAGATGCAAGATGTGTGAGGAAAGATTGCATTTGTTTTCGGAAATGGGAACTGGGGGGGGGGGGGGTAAATTCTTTACGTTGAGTCATTTATAATGGCAAATTAGAGAAAATATTTTCTAGGTAAACCTCACGATCATGTTATGCAAATTGAACATTGGTGTAAGTAGTTCTGTTCTATATGTAGCTTGTCATGTGAAAACAATCATGCAGAAAGCTTAGTGCCTTGTAGATGTAATCTACACACTACAAAGACTACATAGATGACTTACATAGTAGAACTCGAAGCAAGATACAGTTCAGTGCCAAAATCTTTAACATATTTTTGTGATACCGGGCTCAGGATTAATCCATTAGGTATATATGTACATGTATCTATGCATTCATGCATGGCTGATTGTTTACTTTCTTTCAGATGTAACTTATAGGTATAATGGCTATCAGGATTTAAAAATAGTGTGTTAGATTTTCAGTTCTTAGGTGGATCTGGGTGAGAAAAATTATACCATATATGCATGACCTACTTCTCTCCATGTGTCAACTTAGAGATTGATGTGGTTTTTTTTTTCTTCTGTTGTAAGGCCTCTGCTATGGGAGTTTTATTCATCTAGCTGTCTCTAATATTTAAAGTGTTTGGCAAGATTTTCTTTATTTTGTTATCAATAATTCAATATGCAAGACAGTAGTGCATGCCTATTATGTTTTTCTCTTTTTTTATTTTGTTATCAATACTTCAATAGTTTAATAATAATAGTTATTATAATGATTTTCTTTACCTTGATTGTTAAACCGATAAGAACATATGTTATACTTGATCTGAAGCGTAAAGGCCGAGAAAGATATACTTCTCTTGTATGTTCTTCCTCTTGTTAAAATATATTCTTCTCTTTTTGAAAATGATATAAACACCACCACCACTACAGCAACAACAACAACAACAACAAGCCTTTTATTGCAAGCTAGTTGGGGTGGGCAAAAATGAAACCGTGAAAAATATGGAGTGGTGTGTGATGTAGGCTGATGCCAAATCGATTGGATTACTTGAATTAACCAAATGATTACAAATTTCCACAGGCTTTCGAGAGGCCTGAGACTCTCCCAAAACGGTTTCCTGCTCAATTGAATTCACCAAAAACAGAATGCCTTCCCCCTCCTACTCACATCTATTTAACAGACCCTTAAAAACTATTATTCTGTTTTTACCCCTTATAACAGAACATTTCCAATTCCAAAATTGCCCCTGCATCTAATACAAACTTATTAAAACTACTCCCATTCTACCCCTTCACTTTTCCTAGCCAACGCAACTAATACCCACCCCCAACTCTCACCTAGTCCTCAAGGTGGCAAAAAATGAAACAAAGCTTGAATCACGACTTGTTCATCTGAAAGTTTCTGCTCGACATCAAGCTCAACATTGGCCCGCTAAGGCTCCACTGATTTCCACAGTCCTCGAACGAAACAATCCCAAACAGTGTTTTCAGTATTTTGGGGAACAATTTGGCCAGTCTCCAATTAGATTGTCTGTTATATGACTTGTATCCATCGAAACACTACCATATAGCATAGAGGGGGAAGTTATAAGCATTTATACCGTAAAGAAGATTTTCGACGGAATGAAAAACACATATATGATAGAATTGTAACCATAGAATACAACCTGAAGTGAAATGCTTACATTTGTCTCATCCACTACAGGGATGGTTAGAAGAGAGAGATTTTACATCCTGTGGTCTATAGATGGAGATACCATTGTTGTTGGTACAGAAGTTTGCATAAAAATGGGCATCCCTACCTTTAAGTACGTCTTGAACCATTAATACTGTAGCAACTTTACCACTTCCATGCTGAGATAATGAACTTGATGCTGTTTTTTTTATTGGAGTGGAATTAAATCAATGCTTACCTCCTGTTGTTATACTGCATTTACTTAAAAAGATTGTTGTATAAGTTTTCAGATGTGTATATTTTTCAATCGAGCATGCCCATTTTTCAAGTGCGTGCAGAATTAATCAGATATACAAAACAGGGTCAGGTCTCCACTCTATTTGCTTTGGTAACATGAAAAGACAATCCCTTTTTCTATATATAGTCATATCGTATATTTGAAAAAATGTAATTCATACACTCCTCTTGTATTTGCATACCTTTTGTTACTATACTAGGCAACCTTAATGATATTATTAAATCTGCAAATTGCAACATAACATGTATCAATCATCTTTCTCTTTTCTTCTTTAAGAAATGGACGAATTTTATGTGTTGGGTCATTTTGCAGTTATCTGGTACTCAAACCTGACGGTGAGATAATCAGTGCATATGGTTTTCTTCCCAAATTAGATTCTGTAATTACCAAATTGAGGCCTCTCCTAATCATGTAAGCAATTCCCTTCCCTTCCCTCCCTGCAAGTTTTCTTTTTTATTAGAATTCAGTGGTTATTTGCTAAACTCCTAATTAATCTTAGTAATTGGCTGGCTAAAATCATGATGGAAATAGGGAATCAAAGAATTCATTCATGCTTTGAGAATTGCATTACTTCTTCTATTCCAAAAACTTCGGAATATAATAGGTGTGTATGTTTGAGCTTGACAATAATCAGCGTCTAGAATACCCTTTGATGATGACCATATATATAGGGGAAATCATGTAGACTGAAATCAATACCAATTGATATTTTGTAGTGATTACAATGGGAGAATATGAAATCTCACTTGAATTTTTTTACCAAGAAAGGAAATATTACAAGTAATAAGAAACATCTTGAATAGAAATCGTTGCAAATTCATACATGTTCCTAATCAGGGATCATGAACATTTATTATATTGAAGAGTAGTTAGCCGGATAAGTTTTGATGATGGGAGTTTTGTTGTCGACTCACCAAAGGATATGTGCAACAATGTAAATGCCACAATGTGAATTGGGCTTTTATTGGCCGCTTTTACATCAACCATTATGTTCAGATTAATTAGATCCAAAGGAGGTTCTGTGGGTGAGTAATGCAAGATCTGAATGGAATTTTGTAGGAATAACTAAAATATTTCTTGTGCAGCCATGAGACTTATGAAGCACCCTGAAGAAGTTATTTCGAAATTATCGTCGATGCTCATCAGCAGCATCGAGATGTCTGTGGTCAGTTGTTTCAGAAGCATAGCAGGTTTTATTTTCAACATTTAAATTTCTTTGATTTTACTACATGTATAGGAAGATTGTTTTGTATTGTAAGTTAGCTTTCTTTCTTCGTTAGAATGGAGTGTTGTTTGCAAACAAAGATAGAGATCATGACCAAGAAAACCACAGAAAGATAATAATCATGCCATGCGGAAGTTGAGGGAAACCGATTAAGGAGTCGCTTCTCTTAAATCAACCAAATTTAAATTTACTTGCGAACGTAAGTATTAATGTAAAGATAAATGCGAGGGTGTGAGACACCTTTACATCGATTGGCATGGAGTCCTGACCTTTGTTTATGTAGATCTGGCCTCTATCTCTTGAAGAAAACATATAGCTCAGTACTGACAACTACTACTACCGGAAGGCGGAAGGAAAGGTGAGACTAGCGTACAACAAACACGTCATCCAAGTAGATACAATACAATAGTAGACAGGAGGACAAGACAAGAAAGGTAGGAAAACCTAAGGGGCTATTTACTAAACACTTGCCGCCTCTTACTATTAAGAAAACACTACTTATTGCCGGTAAGAGATGATGGTCTACACCAACAATTTCACCGTCCATTTTGCTGAACGAAAAATTTATCTCAGTGAGGGTAGGGTGGTGACTCTTACCTGGTTAGCAGTTAGCAAGTACCAGGCGGGTAAGAGACGAGACGGTTATACTATGTTATGTTATGTTATGATCGAGGATCTTACCCGGTAAGGTAAGTGAATGTGGTAACTAAACGCTTATCCAGTTTTTGTTGGTAAACGACCCCATCTCTCGAACTTAAGGCCCTAGTAAGTAACCTAACTAATTTCGCATCTCCAAGAGCTCTTATAGGTTATGCACTTGGAAATGTCTAAGGCGGTTATCTCCATCTTCAACTATTCATCTCACGTCCTCCTTTGTCTGCCCCTCTTATGCTCTTGACACTGCCACACTCTCTACCCTCACCGATGCCATAATCTGCCTCGTGCGTACATCAATCTTACCTCTCTTTTCTACTTTGCTATTAATACTTAATATCGCCGATATTGCGGTGATATCAGGCCTTCATGAAATATTAGTGGTAAAATATCGGTTCGCTAAAAGCCGCGCAATTTGTTGATATTGCAGCGATTTTTGACACAAATATCGGTCCGATAATAGCGATATTTTGAAATGGGGTTTTTTATTTGCATACAAGGCTGCTGTTTGGGCTTGTTTTTAATGATTGTTGGGCTTTTATTTATATCAGTTATTTACTTGGGCTCGTTTATGAACACTTTTTCTATTTTGTTTTGTGAAACTTGTTTAAGTTGATGTTTTGATGTTGAAACTATATATATATATATATATATATATATATATACTAGTTGTGTACCCGCGCAATGCGGCGGGAGCGGTGAATGCACACGATTTTGAAGTTTTGGTAGTTTTATTAGAGATCTTTACGATGATAGGGTTTACATTTAGGGGTTGTTTGGTAGTTGTTGAAAGGTTTAGTGCATGATGATTAAGTGGTCAGAATGATTAAGAGGCTCTTATGATATAGTACAAATGAAATATGGTTGTTTGGTAATTGTTCAGAATGAAATTTGGGCGCTAAATGGTTAAGGGAGGTCCAAGATACAAAATCATTCAGAGGTTGCCTCTTAATGGAACTATTAAGAGGTAAACAAACAACCCCTTAGTCTTTACAAATTAATATATTTTGAATAAATACGAGTTATTGTTAAAAAATTGTATGAAAGTTCAAAATATAGGAAATAAAAACCAACCCAACCCAATATAATCTAATTACTACTTAAGTAACCAAAAAAATAAAAATAAAAATAAAAATAAAATTATATATGTAATATCGTATCTTGCATTGTTGGTGTATAAATATGGTTAAAATGATTTTGTGATTGATTCAATATCGAATGAACCCAACCAATTTAATCATCCAAAACTCAAAAGATCTCTAAACCACCAAAACCATATATAGCCAAAAAGTGATCTACATAGATTTTGAATTCCACCATGTACCCATTGAGTTGCATTATTATATCACTACCCGCCAACTTCTCATGTCCATGTGTGGTCAAACACCATACAATTTAATTCCGAAGTAATGAACCAAAACCAAGCTCATTCTAGTAAGAAAACTCCATCATTTAACTGTTTAAAACCTAAACTAATACCTCCTAAAAATAGGTGTAGGTCCCTTTGACTCACAAATGTGTGTGTTCTTTAAAAGTTTAATCCTTAGAAAAAGGTCTCCTTGACTCCCCTCTCTTTGAGCTTTCGAGGAGATGTATCATTCATTGAAACGGGCTCTTCCCATTTTCGCTTCTTTAGCGGAACCGATCAAAGTTGAAGCTCGTTGAATACATTCAAACCGGTTCTCGCCATAAACTCTTTACCAAATGAGAAGAAAAGTCAAAATAAAAGTAAATATGGTACTGCAAAACAATAATAGAACTCAGAAACAGGAGTGAGTTCTATTACCAACATTTTGTTGTCCAATATAAGCTTCCTCTTTGTTGTACTTTGTGTCTTGAAGGGCACGATAGTGAAGATAAAATAGAATATCATTTAGTTCATCAAAAATATAAAAATACGAGCTCCATAACACCAATGTTCGGCTTGATTTTTCTTGAAACTCAATTAAATTTTTCGAGTCAAACACGTTCAAAGTTAAAACTTATTGAGGTCGAGACTCGAGCCAATAAGCGATCTAATCGATCTCAAGTTCGAGCTCGTAAACAAGTATTGAGCTTGAGCCCTGCTTGAGAAATTTAATCGAGCTCGAGTCAAGCTTAAGCCCTTCTTGAGAAATTTATTCTAGTTCGAATCAAGTTTGAGCGCAATATTAACTTTTCGAATCGAGCTCAAACAACTTGCAACTCGACTCGGATCGGCTCATTAACAACCACAAGCAACAATATAATGGGAAATAAGAGTAATCAACACTGTCACTAATACACACACACACACACACACACACACACACACACACACACACATATATATATATATATATATATATATATATATATATATATCCATCATATACATGCTCATGTATCCCACTGTTTAGTACACTCACAGGTGTATTTTTGGACCGAAATGCAGATAAATACATATTTCAACAGAGGAGATTGAGATTGAGATCATATTTAGCCAACAAAATCCACACACAAAAAGGGATGAAAAATCGATTTCAAAATCAAATCGAAGAGAATGTTCTTGATTGAAATCTAGGCTAGTGGCCTTACTGTCAAAGAAAAAGATAGTCAGTGTCATTAAGCTGACTACAGATCAACTGGTTATAAATAAAATCAAATAAAAAATCTGGATCAACTGTTCGCTAGTTGCATTGTCATTCTCTTCAAAATCCAAAGAACAACAACATGTATGACTTGGTCATCCACATCACAGTAGCTCTATAAACAACAATTCCAGATAACTTACATAACATTACAAGGAATCTATCTGCGAGATCCTCAAGATCTGCTAGAAGAAAATCTTCAACCAGTTGAGTAAACAAGAAACGAATTGCAATCTATAAAATTATGTATACAAATATTATATGCCTCAAAACACGATGAACATGAATCAATCAAAAACCCTCATTTGAACAAATCAAAGATACTCCCCCATTCATGCCGTATGAAAAGAAGTGAGAAGCAAAACCACCAACATCTTTTAATTGACCATCGACCGTGGATGTTTTAGATATAAAAACATGTTAAGAAACCTAAATGGATTCTCTGAAAACATAAACAAAATATCACCTAACTATAAGAAAGCTGAAATTACCAAAAAGAAATCGAAAAATTGCTTACCCATTGAAGCTCGATATCCATAATTTTATATTGATCTGGATCAAACAATGTTTTCTGCAAAATAAAGAATTAAAGAACAACCACAAAAGGGGAAGGGGGGGGGGGGGAGGGGGGAATGAAAGCAGAAGATGTATGATAATATGAAAACCCTATATAAGATATTTTAGAAGATCTTCAAAATAAAGAACCATGGTCAGACAAAGAAAACAAGTTAGCCACACAAAAAAACTGTTCAAATGGGGGAGAGAGAGAGAGAGAGAGAGAGGATGAAAGCAGCCTGATAATACGAAAACCCTATATCAGAGATTTTAGGAGAAATATATTTTCGATTTGAATTTGAATTTGAGATGTGGGAGGGATTTCATCATATACCGGGAAGGAAGAAAGATAGCATGGTTGTAGGTATGGGTCTTTTCATGAAGTATGGCTCTCTTTGTGTCTGTAAAGTGTAAACTAAAAGGTATTCAACTTGTACATCATGCATAGGCTGTTGTAATTAAGAGATTTTTGAATTTTATGTATAATAATGTTGTACCTTGTGCATCAAATCTTGTCTTTAAGACTTTTGGCCTAAATGTATATATATAAGTAGTATAGATATAGATATAGATAGAGGAAGACTATTTTGCAACCTACGAAAAGGTTGCAACTCGTGCAACCTTCATCATCACCGTCCGTTTCATCTTTGTAGTTTTTTTTATTGATTTTTAATTTAATAATCCGAAGGGCATTTATGTCAAAATGTAATTGTTTTATTTTTTTATATTTTGTAATTGTGATTAATCTCGTAAAAAAAGGCAATTAAGTTGAAACTTCATGGGATATTACCAATATAACTGCTATTTTTGGATATTATATGAACCACTATTTTTGGATTGATATTACCAATATAACCGCTAATTCAAATATAAGTCATGACTGATATTTTATGTTTTGACCGCTGTAACAGCTTAGCTTTGCTAATAGAAAATGGAGCTAGCTAGAAATTTGGAAAATGAAGTTATGAAAATAACCTAGGGGATGTTTACTAGCCACTTAGTGTCTCTTACCTATTAACTAAATACTTACGGTCTATACCAACAATTTTACCGGGTAAGAAACGTTTATCCGGTAAGAGATTATGGTCTTTACCAACAATCTTACCATGTCATTTCAATAATTGAGAATCTTACCCGATAAGAGAAGCTTATACTATGCTATTTTTATGACCCAAAATTTTACCCGATAAGATAAACATTTAACTAATTTTTGTTGATAAACACTTTGGTGACGTTTGTTTTTAAGAGGTCTGAAGTCTAAAGTTTAATTTCACTTCTAATTAATAAGAGGTGGTGATGAAGTCTAAAATCTGAATCAATAAGACTGTCTGTTTTTTGTAACGTCTTGAAAATGTAATCTTGATCAAGTAACAATGGAATCATAAGTTGAATCGTTGTATTATATGAGAGAAATGTTACATATAATGAATGATGCACTTTCTCTCTCTAGAATCTCTCTCTAAATCTATACAATATGATCAACTCTCAATCTACTCTTAACATGATTACTGATAATGCCGTTTTACGACATTATTTTGATCCCGAAATCGGTCTGTTTGTTGTAAGTTCCCAAGTAAAATAGTAGAATTTAATGGCTTTGATGAGAAAGTACAAGTTTTTATGAATGAGTGATGATGGAAGAGTTTTGGATCAATCGGAGCAAGTTTACAACAGTCCAGTGCAAAAAGGAGAAAATCAGATTTCGAGGACCAAACAGTGCCCTGCGCGCTGGGCTGCGCTGCTTCATACGCGCCACCAGACGCGCAGCCCTCTGCCCAACACGCACCTCAGTGCTCCGCGCGCCTCTGTGCGCGTTTCCACACGCGCCGCCAAATGCGCAGAGGCCCTGAGCGTTTTTATTCCATTTATCTGCTAGGGTTGAGGGTATTATCAGGTAGTAACGGCCGGAGACTCTTTCTGGGCGATTTCTGGAGCTAAGAGGCGATTTTTGAAGGCAATCAGAAGGGGAGAAACATAAAGTAACAAGGATCGAAAGGCGAATCGAGTACGTTCATCGGCGGCTTAGGCTTTGTTAGGGAGTTCTTAGATTTCATCTCCTAGTACAAAACATGTTTACTTTCATTTCTATCTTTACATTTCAGAGTTTTGAAACCCCCAATATGAACTAATCCATTCATGTTGGGGGGTTGGTTTGAATCATGGTTGGATGATTATTTAGTTTTACAGTAGGTATGATTGATATGATATAGATGGATGGCACATGTAAGATTGTTCTTAATGCTTGTAATAGTCCGATCAACTGTTATTTGATTTTATGAACCTTTAACCTTTGAGAAAAGTTTTTAGGTTTGATTAATCTTTCATGTCTCGGTGGAATTTGAGATAGTGATATAATAATTCATTCCTTGTGGCTGTTAATTACTGATTGTTCAACTACTTTTGTTAAGATCGAATGATGATACAATGTCTTGAATGATATTTGCTATAGCTTGATAAAGTATAGTGATGGATTGTGATTATGCCTGTCATCTTGAAATTATGTCAATCGTATCAAATCTGTGAGTTAAGTAATTGTTTACCTGAGGAATCCGACCTTCCAACTCTTTCTCTTATTTGAATTAATTAAGTTTTAATTCGTATTACAATATGCAGCAACCCAAATCAATTTGCATTAGTCTAGTTAATAATCTATACAGTCATTGTGGTACTTGACACCTGGTTCCTTTGGTTCGATACTCGTACTTTATAAGTACTATTACTTGATTCCACCCGTACACTTGCGGTAGATTTAGGGGGTGTAATCCCACCTATCAAGTTTTTGGCGCCGTTGTCGGGAAACCTGTTTTGTGTGAATATCACTACCAGCTGTAGATGTTATTACATTAGACATCCTGTTTTTATTTTATTATAATCTGCTTTGAAAGTTCATATATTTTTTGGGTCTTGAAATTGTTATCTTCTCCGTTTCAGGTGGCTTCCTGGTTTATGCCAAGAAGGAGACTTTTTCGGGAATTGCTACCGATCGACCCGGAAATAGAACGGACCGCCAGAGATCTAAGAAGACAAGCACGAAACAGAATGGCCGGCGTCAACAACCATGTTGGAGATGATTGGGAAGAGGGGATGCCCATGGGTAATGGTCAACCAATTCCAAATGCAAATGAGAACAATCAGAACCACAATAATGCGAATCATGGTCTCAACAACAACGTCAACCATAATGTCAATAACAATGTCAACAATGGTGTCGACAATGGGATAAATCATAATTTCAATCACAACGCCAATCATGGGATCCATCACAATGTCCATCACAATGTCAATCAACCACCGCCACCACCACAAAGGGTACCAATGAGGAATTTCGCCAACCCGAACATGGGCGCTGCACAACGAGGACCATATGCACCTCCGATAGCTGCTAATAATTTTGAAATCAAGCTTGGTACCATCCAATTGGTGCAGTCGAACATGTTTGGAGGTGCAACAACTGAAGACCCCATGCACACTTGCGCGCCTTCGAAAAGATTTGCAATACTTTCAAAGTGAATGGGGCTGATCAAGATTCGATCAAGATACGGTTATTCCCGTTTTCATTGAGGGATCGAGCCACTACTTGGGAAGAGAATATACCACCGGGGTCATTTCGAACTTGGAACGATATGGTTACAGCTTTTCTCAACAAGTTCTTTCCACCGGGGCGAACGACTCAACTGTTATCCGACATCACGCATTTCTCGCAATGGGATCAAGAGTCGTTGTACGAAGCATGGGAAAGATATAAAGCGATGCTCAAGAAGTGTCCACATCATGGGTTACAAGAATGGATGATTATCCAAACATTCTATGTGGGATTGAATCCTTAGTTTAAGAATGACCTCACAGCTGTTGCAGGTGGAGCCTTAATGAACAAGTCCTATGAGGAAGCGGTCGAATTGATAGAGAATCTAGCAGAACATAGCTATTCCACTCCAAGATCTGCTGTTAGAAAAGTTGCAAGCGTGCAAGAAACAGAAGAGTTGAAGGCTATAAAGGCACAGTTGACTGCATTGACCAATCAAATGAGAGGAGCGACTATGCAACCGAATGTTCAGAATGATATGGGTGGTCAAGACCAATTCATGAATTCTCAAGATTATCAATCGCCGGAACAAGTTCAATTCATTCAGAATCAGAACCGGAACAATCGGCCGAGGAATGACCCATTCTCTAACTCTTATAACGAGGGATGGAAACGACATCCTAACTTTTCTTGGAGTCAACCTCAACAAGGCCCGGGCAAGGAAACGATAGGGCAACAGCAGCAATAGCAACAGCAACAGCAGTATGGTAACAATTCTAACTCTTCCAATTCTTTTCAGTCTAACAATGTCTATCGCCCCCCAGGTTACAACCAGAGGAAACATGATGAGGGGCAATCATCAGAAAAGAAGCCGGGTTTGAAAGACATGATGATGAAATTCATGTCAAAGATGGAAGGTGCGGCGGAAGGATTAACGGGTAAGGTGAACACTGTGAAATCCACCACGGATCAGAATACCGCTTCAATCCGAATGCTATAAAGACAAGTGGGCCAGATTTCTGAGGCCTTACAAACCCGACCTCCCGGTCAATTTCCAAGTCAACCCGAGAAGAAGGGTAGAGAAGAATGTAAAGCCATCAGTCTGAGGAGTGGCAAACAACTCACTATAGACTCCACGAGAGATCCTTTGCCGGAAGGAGACAACACCAAGGTGAGTGATGTTGAGCCGGAGGATGAGGAGGAAGAAAAAGTGGATGAAGAAGTGGATATGGAGAAGACGGAAAGCGAGAGAAGAAAGGAGAATGCGACTGCTTCCAAGAAAGTGCCTCCTAAGCCAGTCACACCATCGATACCATATCCTAGTAGGCTAAAAGCCTACAAGGATGATGCAAACTTTGCAAAATTTTTAGAGGTGTTTAAAAAACTGCACATTAACATTCCTTTCGCAGATGCTTTAGCACAGATGCCATCCTATGTGAAATTTCTGAAGGATATTCTCTCCAACAATCGAGGAGCATGCCACGGTTGCACTTACCGAAGAGTGCAGTGCTATCATTCAGCACAAGCTTCCCCCGAAGCTTAAGGATCCAGGGAGTTTTACTATCCCTGTGCAAATTGGCAATTCTGAATTTAGTAAGGCTTTGTGTGATCTTGGAGCGAGTATCAATCTAATGCCATTGTCTATTTTCAGGAGACTCGGACTGGGAGAGGTGCAACCGACCAGAGTGACACTGCAGCTTGCTGATAGATCAATCAAATACCCGTACGGTGTAATTGAAGATGTGCTAGTCAAGGTGGATGAATTTTATCTTCCAGTCGACTTCGTGATCCTCGACATGGATGAGGATAAAGAGATACCATTGATAATGGGTCGACCATTCTTAGCCACGGGAGGGGCATTGATTGATGTGAAAGGAGGAAAGCTCACGTTGAGGGTAGGAGAAGAAGAAGCTGTATTTAACGTTTTTCGAGCAGCAAAGCAGCCAATGCAGTACAGTGAATGCTACCGGATTGATGTCTTGGAATCTCCGATTACAGAATCATGTGAATTGCAGTTTGGTCAAGATCAATTAGAAAGTGTGATCATGGGTACGATAGATGGTTTGGAAGTTGAAAGTGTGATGCAACTGAATGCATTGCCAAGTCATAGAGGCCCAAGAAGACCGACTGTTGAGGATTTGGGTGAGCCAATACCTAAGTCTCAACCATCATCTCACACTCCGCCTAAGCTCGAGCTGAAACAGTTACCTTCTCATCTTGAATATGCATTTTTGGGGGAGAGGGAGACACTTCCAGTGATCATTTCATCCAAGTTGAAAACCAAAAACAAAGAGAAGTTGCTAAGAGTCCTACGTGAGCACCAAACTGCAATTGGTTGGACAATAGCCGATTTAAAAGGCTTAAGTCCAACTTTCTGCACGCACCGTATAAATCTTGAAGAAGAACACCGACCGGTGGTCCAACCTCAGCGACGACTCAATCCTAACATGAAGGAAGTGGTTCGGAAAGAGATCCTTAAACTATTGGATGCTGGAATCATCTATCCAGTACCCGATAGCCCATGGGTTAGTCCAGTCCAAGTAGTGCCAAAGAAAGGAGGTGTCACAGTCGTTCGAAATAACAACAATGAAGTCATCCCCTCTCGGACAGTCACGGGGTGGAGAGTTTGCATTGATTATAGAAGGTTGAACGACGCCTCCCGGAAAGACCATTTCCCATTGCCATTCATTGATCAGATGATAGAGAGACTAGCGGGGCACGAGTATTACTGCTTCTTAGACGGGTATTCGGGATACAATCAAATACCGATTGCCCCCGAAGATCAAGATAAGACCACGTTTACATGTCCTTATGGAACATTTGCTTATAGGAGGATGCCGTTTGGGTTATGTAACGCTCCCGCAATATTTCAGAGGTGTATGATAGCGATCTTTTCGGATATGGTGGAGCGCACTATGGAAATCTTTATGGACGACTTCTCGGTATTTGGTCCATCATTTGACTCTTGTTTGTCTCATCTGGAGGCTGTTTTGAAGAGATACAAGGAGACGAGCTTGGTTTTGAATTGGGAGAAGTGTCACTTTATGGTGACGGAAGGAATAGTGCTTGGACACAAAGTGTCAAAAGAGGGGATAGAAGTGGACAAGGCTAAGGTTGCAGTGATAGAGAACTTACCATATCCGAATTCCGTCAAAGGGATTCGAAGCTTCTTGGGACATGTCGGCTTTTACCGGCGGTTTATAAAAGACTTTTCTAAAATCACTAAACCCTTATGTTCTTTACTCCTAAAAGATGCCAAATTTGATTTTACTGATGATTGTGTTGTGGCATTTGACAGGTTGAAGAAGGAGTTGATCTCGGCACCTATTCTTACAGCACCTGATTGGAGTCTTCCATTCATAGTGATGTGTGATGCAAGCGATACAGCAGTCGGAGCGGTCTTGGGGCAAAAGAAAGACAAGAGAATACACGTTATTTATTATGCCAGTAAGACTTTAGACGAAGCTCAAGTTAACTATGCCACAACCGAGAAGCAGTTATTAGCGGTGGCCTATGCGTGTGAGAAGTTCAGACCGTACCTGGTGGGAGCAAAGGTAATCGTATACACGAATCATTCAGCCTTGAAGTATCTGATGGCTAAGAAAGATGCAAAGCCGAGACTCATCAGATGGGTGCTACTGCTCCAAGAGTTTGATTTAGAGATCTTGGACAAAAAGGGGACAGAAAACACGGTTGCAGATCACCTGTCATGGCTCGAGGGTAATGAGGAAGAGAAGAAGGATAAAACATCTATCAATGACACATTCCCGGATGAGCAATTATTTAAGGTTAGTCATTCCGAACCGTGGTATGCAGATTTGGTTAATTTCTTGGTAGGAGGAGTGGTACCCTACAACATGAACTCGCATCAAAAGAAGAGATTTCTCTTTGAGGCCAAGAGGTATTATTGGGATGAGCCGCACTTGTATAAGATGTGTGCGGATGGGATGATTCAGAAATGTGTACCGGATGAAGAGAAGACCGACATTCTTACTCATTGCCATACATTAGAATGTGGGGGTCATTTCAGTACTGATAGAACGGTGGCCAAGGTTTTACAATCCGGATTCTTCTGGCCATCAATGTTCAAGGAGACAAGGGAATTCATCTCCAAATGTGACCGGTGTCAAAGGACATGCAACATAACGAAGAAGGATGAAATGCCCATGAAGATCTTCATGGAAGTGGAATTATTTGATGTATGGGGAATAGACTTCATAGGACCATTCCCAAACTCATACAGGAACGAGTACATTTTAGTTGCGGTCGATTATGTATCGAGATGGGTTGAAGCAATCGCAACGCCATCGAATGATTCCAAAGTTGTGATCAAATTTCTAAAGAATCATATTTTCTCACGCTTTGGGGTTCCGCGGGCCTTAATCAGTGATGGGGGTAGCCACTTTTGCAACCGGTATCTTGATGCGGTCCTCAAGAAATACTCGGTCAAGCATCGAGTAACTACACCATATCACCCGCAAGCGAATGGGTTAGCCGAAGTCTCCAACAGAGAGCTGAAACATATCTTAGAGAAAACGGTAAATTCTTCACGCAAGGATTGGTCGTTGAAGCTTGATATGGCTCTTTGGGCATATCGGACTGCCTATAAGACACCTTTGGGAACTACACCATACCAGCTACTTTATGGGGAGTCATGCCACTTGCCCGTGGAATTGGAGTGTCGAGTATTCTGGGCAATTAAGCAATTGAACATGGAGTTAGATGCAGTCGGCAAAAAGAGATTATTGCAGCTGGTTGAGCTTGAGGAACTCAGACTCGATGCATTCGGGAATGCTTTGATCTACAAAGAGAGGACCAAGAAGTTCCACGACCGGAACATTCGCGAGAAGGTAATCACTCCAGGTATGAATGTTTTGCTGTTTAACTCACGATTACGCTTGTTCCCAGGAAAATTAAAATCCAGGTGGTCTGGCCCGTTCAAAGTGATAAAGGTATTCCCATATGGAGCAGTGGAGTTAGAAGGAGCTGATGGGCAGAAATTTAAGGTGAATGGACAACGAGTCAAACCGTACCTAGGAGGTGAGATCCCGAGCATTGCCAGCATATATCTAGACGAGCCGGGACAGGAGAATAAGTGATTGGAGAAGTCGTGCCACGACAGAAAAAATGGCGCTAGGTGGGAGGCATCTTACCATAGGTTAATTCAAAATTTTGATTTTGCTTTCGTTTCTTGTGTTTGTGTTTTTCCTGTATTTGTGTTTTCTTTTGTTTGTGTGTTGTAGGAGTAATTTCGACCCCTGAGAGCGTGCGGGACGACACCTTGAGAAAAGCGAATAACGAAAGAGACAAACGGTAAACAGTGCTCTACGCGTTTGGCAGCGCTAGTCCATCCGCGCAGACCACTGGAAGCTTCACAAATGTTTAAACTGCGCGTTTTGCTGCGCTGATCCATCCACGCTCACAAACGCACCAAAGTCTGCTCGAATGGAACTCTAGAGCTCTGCGCGCCTATATGCGCGTCTCCATACGCGCCGACTATCAAAATCGAATAATCCAGTGCGCTGCGTGCCTCTGTGCGCGTTTCCACACGCACTACCAAACGCGCCGAGTCCCTTCAGGTATTTAAAACCCATTTTCGGCCCTCTCTCTCATTTTGTGAAACCCTAACCTCTCTTGCATCCATTTTTCACTTAAAAAAACACTCCCAAGTGCCGATTTGCTCTCTTTTCACCAAGAATCATCAATTTCTTCTCTCATTCCAACATCTCTTAAGATCAAAGGTATGAATTCTTACTCTCCTCTCTGAAATGTTGGGGTTTTGCACATCCATTCAAGGTACATTCCATTTTTGAGTTACTAGATGAAATGCCTCAAGGATACATGTGCTTATGTGTTAATGATGTGAGAATCTCAACTGATTTTTCTGTTTGTTTTGAATGAATACCATGTTTGTTGGGGAAGTTGTAGGTATTTTGCTGTTAAGAGAAAAACCCTTATTTTTGGTTCAACTTTCTGAAATCTCTTGTTATAATGCTGATTTTGTATAAGATAAACCAAACCTAGGTTTCACCAAGGTTTGGGGTTCTTGTAAATTCTGTTAAAAGAGATATCATGTGCTAAGAATTGGGTTATCCTTGTGCTAAATGTGATATAATATGCTTGTTAATGTGTTTACCCATGATGAGTTTTGGTATTCTAGTTTTGAAATGGAAAACCCAAACTTTGGTTTGGGGTGTCAATTTAACACCATTCACACAACTCTCCCATTGCAAACCTTGGTTTCACCAAGGTTTGGGGTTCCTGATTTCACCTGAAGCTTATTGTTTTATGTTTCTTTGTGTGAAAACAAACCTAATCTAAAGATTAGGTTTGGGGTGGCATTGTCAATTCACTATATCTAACGAATGTACCTTTTCAGGAACCATGGTGCACACTGAGCCTAATAGAGCTGGACGCTTCTTCGCCTACCAAAATCTGCAACCGGCAGAAAAGGAAGCCCTGACGGAACGCGTGAACGGCATGGTCGAACATAGAAGACATCAATTCAGAAACCGACCAATCTGGTCGGAGAGAGGGTTGAGATTAGATGAGATACCGAACGAAAGGGCAAGAGAGATCGCTGTGGAACGTGGGTGGACCACATATGTGAATGATCCGGAGCCGTACGATGAGGAGCTGGTCCGCGATTTTTACGCTGCCATGATACCACCAGCTTTTAACGAATTCCATTCGGTGGTGGTAAGGGGCAGAGTGGTAAGGATGCCGGTGGAGGCGATCTGCGCCCACTACGGGGTACCTCGCCCCAATGACCTTGGTGCCACTTTCGGCCTGACTCCGATTCAAGGTGTCCGAAACGACGCCCATTTCAGCACGGTTCTATCTGCGGCTCTTAGAAGGAATGGCAAGGAAATCTGGGTCCCCCACCAGCATGACATAAAGAAATATGAGCTGCGACCCGAGATTGCCCTGTGGATGAAGTTTTTGAAATGCAGTCTAGCGCCATCTTCACATGATAATACGGTCGACGCCTATTTCGCCAAAATCCTCTACCACATTCAGTCCAACCTCCCAATGGACATAGGCCACATCATCAAGCTTCATCTGATAGACGCCGTCTCAAGCACCAACAATGTTGGCATTCTACCTTTTCCTTGTTTAATAACTCGGTTTTGCAGGGACGCCGGATGTGACGTCGATGTTACGACACCACCACAACCACCTTTCGATCAACACACCTACACAGCGCAGGTCAATGCGGTAACTTGGAATAATCGAAGGGAAGCCGCTAATAGGGAGAGAGGTCGTATGCGTGTTCCGGCGGGGGTAGATGACATGGATGCGGATGATGCTGATGATGCCGACTACAATCCGGCGACTGATATGGAGGGAGTGGAACTTGGGTCTGACATAGCGGGGCTAGCACTGCAGATGTATCACATGGAGATTCGGTTGAATCGAATGTTTGACGCACTAGAAGAAGGAATGAGGTATGATGGGAACTTGCAGGCACCGAGCACTTCAAATCAAAATGAAGCAGGCCCATCAAACCCAAGGAGAAGAAGGCGTCATTAGGAGGCGTTTGCGTGGTGGGGTAATCTTTTTATAGTCTTGATGTTTTGTTGATGAACCAATTCGTTATTTGTTTATTTTATTATTTTATGCTTTTAGTTGGATGACTGTACCGATTCGCTATTTCGTGTTTATTTCATGTACGCTATTTGGTCCATTGGGGACAATGTCTATGTCTAGTTTGGGGTGGTTTGTCGAGTCTATCATTTGTTGATCTCAGTGGATTGAACGATCACCTTGTCTTTAGTGATGAGTGTGCGACCTTTTAGCATGATTTAGTGTGAGTTTTTGAAAACACTAATTTTGGGGGGAGGAGTTAAAGGGGATAATATAGCACGAGGTTGGATCTAGGTGAATGCACACATAGAGACATTAGTGGAGACCACCCGTGAGTTGTTGAGCCACACATTTGCTAACTTCGATTCTGAGAGACTATGCATTAATCGATACACTTTTCATTCAATCTTTTGGTCGTTGTTATAGCCTGATCTTACTATAACTTGCATTCGATTATCAAAGACATCCATAGGAATAGGAGTGAAGTTGTTGCCTATCTTTGTGAACAAACCATGTGCAAGTTGTCTGGTTGCTGCTATACCCACTGCTGTTCATAACTCAAAAGACCCAAATGTTACCCGTTGTAGCACCCCCAGTAAAAAAAAACGCAAACCCAGCAACTCAGTCATAAAGGAGTTTGCCAAAAAAATAAATACAAAACTGAGGGGTCAGTTCAGGGGTTCTAAATGAAGAGTTGAGAAGTATGAGCGAAAGAAAACGAGAAGATCACCCAATCATCATCATAAACTTATTGATCTCCATCCAAAAGCAGCAACCATGACCCATTGATCTAAATTAGCATGGAGAGTTTCTAAAAGAGAAGCAGAGCAACATTCCTGTGTCCTAGTCTTGATAAGTGGATTCCTTCTGAGATCAATTTGTGTACAACTGTGCGTCATTGTTTAATTGTTGTTCATGCATACTTTGTGAATTCTTGTACCCAACCTCTAAAAGCATGACAACATGTGTGAAACCTAGGGCTCGAGTGAAGAGAGAAAACCATGAGGTAGGGTCAAGGCGAAATCCTCTCTAAGTGTGTGTTTATTCTATGTACACTCAAGTGTGGTGTGGTCCTTGATAAACCCTTTTCCCAAAGTTGTGCTGTTTAGAATCCCATATCTAGGTCTGCTGGGGGTGTCCATCTCACAGGTAATTCGTGGTGGTTGTTGAGCTGACTTGAGATCTCTAATGATATTCTCGACAACACGAAATTGCGATTGTTGGGTTAGTAGTTGAATGCTTATTTGTGTCGCTGTTTTGCTTGGGGACAAGCAACGCTCGGTTTGGGGTTGTTGATAATGCCGTTTTATGACATTATTTTGATCCCGAAATCGGTCTGTTTGTTGTAAGTTCCCAATTAAAATAGTAGAATTTAATGGCTTTGATGAGAAAGTACAGGTTTTTATGAATGAGTGATGATGGAAGAGTTTTGGATCAATCGGGGCAAGTTTACGACAGTCCAGTGCAAAAAGGAGAAAATCAGATTTCGAGGACCAAACAGTGCCCTGCGCGCCTGGCTGCGCTGCTCCATACGCGCCACCAGACGCGCAACCCTCTGCCCAACACGCACCTCAGTGCTCTGCGCGCCTCGGTGCGCGTTTCCACACGCGCCGCCAAACGCGCAGAGGCCCTGAGCGTTTTTATTCTATTTATCTGCTAGGGTTGAGGGTATTATCAGGTAGTAACGGCTGGAGACTCTTTCTAGGCGATTTCTGGAGCTAAGAGGCGATTTTTGAAGGCAATCAGAAGGGGAGAAACATCAAGTAACAAGGATCGAAAGGCGAATCGAGTACGTTCAACGGCGGCTTAGGCTTTTTCAGGGAGTTCTTAGATTTCATCTCCTAGTACAAAACATGTTTACTTTCATTTCTATCTTTACATTTCAGAGTTTTGAAACCCCCAATATGAACTAATCCATTCATGTTGGGGGGTTGGTTTGAATCATGGTTGGATGATTATTTAGTTTTACAGTAGGTATGATTGATATGATATAGATGGATGGCACATGTAAGATTGTTCTTAATGCTTGTAATAGTCCGATCAACTGTTATTTGATTTTATGAACCTTTAACCTTTGAGAAAAGTTTTTAGGTTTGATTAATCTTTCATGTCTCGGTGGAATTTGAGATAGTGATATAATAATTCATTCCTTGTGGCTTTTAATTACTGATTGTTCAACTACTTTTGTTAAGATCGAATGACGATACAATGTGTTGAATGATATTTGCTATAGCTTGATAAAGTATAGTGATGGATTGTGATTATGCTTGTCATCTTGAAATTATGTCAATCGTATCAAATCTGTGAGTTAAGTAATTGTTTACCTGAGGAATCCGACCTTCCAACTCTTTCTCTTATTTGAATTAAATAAGTTTTAATTCGTATTCCAATACGCAGCAACCCAAATCAATTTGCATTAGTCTAGTTAATAATCTATACAGTCATTGTGGTACTTGACACCTGGTTCCTTTGGTTCGATACTCGTACTTTATAAGTACTATTATTTGATTCTACCCGTACACTTGCGGTAGATTTAGGGGGGGGGGGTGTAATCCCACCTATCAATTACAAGGAACAAGCTATTTATAGCACACACTAATTACAAGAATGTAAACTAAACTAGCTTTGACTTTACATTAACTTTAACTTTTGTAATTACACGACTTACAGAGGCGTAGACAATAGGGGAGGGGCAGGCTGGTGCCCATGGGTGGACCTACATAGGTTCCAACAGTGACACGTGCCAGCGTATTATTCTTCCGTCGAAGGGTAAAAAAACTTAGGTTTTGTGAAAGGTGCAACCGTATCAATTTTTTTGTCCCACCATATATATTTTGAAACTACAATAAAACACAAGTTTTCCTTGGTAGAGTTGTTTTGGAAGACTCTTGCTACATTTTAGACTCGGTGTCGAGTCTTGTTAGAGTCTTTTTTTTGTAGTTTTTAGCATTTGATTTCATATTTATTATGTTTCTAAAAAAGTCGCAATAATAGGACTCGAACTTGAGACCTCAAGTTTGAAAAACAAGGGACTAACCACCAAACCAATATTGATTTTGTGAAAAATATCTCTATATTTGTTTTTTATAATCATATGGTACCACCATTTAAAAAATATTATGGTACCACAATTATCTCTATATTCTCACGGGTAATGCATTACCAACATTATTTTGTTAGTTTATAACTATATTCATGTCTCTAAGACCATCCACACATCTGCAAGACCTTACTCTTTTCACAAGTGCCACATCAGCTTTGCAATAACACCTTCCACACACATGCAAGACCAAACTCATTTCTAAACTAATAAATTATAATATAAATAATATAGATAATTATAATATAACTAATAAATTAATTATAAAATATAGATAACTAAAATTTTACTTTTGTTTTCTTTTATTATATTTTGTGTAAATATAATTTAGCAGTTTAAATAAAAAACATTGCATAAAAATATTATTTTTTAAAAATAAAGCGTGGGTAAGAAATTTTAGTAAAAATATTAAAAAAAATAACGTTCAAAAAAACTAATAAATGAATTAAATTTAATAAACATATTAATAATAATTAATGTTTAAACAAACAAACAAACTAATTAAATTAAAAAATGTTTTTGTTTAATATATTTAATTTGTTGAAAGACATTGCAAGTTTAGCAAGATGGTGGTGGTCTTGCAAGGCCTTGCAAGCCACATGACATGTCATGTCATCTTGCAAGGGCTCTTGCAAGACGTGTGTGGATGCTCTAAATCTCAATTGTAAAACATTATTTTACTAATTTATTAATTCTTACTTTTTAGGCATTAAAAAGGCCAAGAAATCTAGTTAACTTAACCCTAGTTTAATCGAATGTGAATTTAATTTCTTTTAAATACTGAATAACATATATAAGTTGTTTGTTTAAGTTTCGAAAGATGAATTTCTTAAATTTTTATGATTTTAGGTTCAATCACGAGTAAGAAAAAAACAATCGATTCCTTTTCAAGTGAAATGAGAACGTTAATGACCCACAACCACATCCTGCCAATGATAATCTTGTGGATGTGGTTGATATCGAAGAGAATATTAGAGTCGAACCTGAAAAGATGATGTGTCAAATTTGGAGAAGGTCACCATAGATTCTTTGATTCGTGATCCAGACACACGACTGTAACGCCCTAAAGTTTAGTCAATAAAATAGGGAATTTCTGGAAAATGGGTAAAATAAAAACTTCATAAATAGGCCAACTAAAACCCTTAATGTTACCGTATAGTTTGGACAAAGTTTAACGTAACGAGTACCGAGACATAATACACAACAACCTTCTAATCTAGAAATAAATTAGACTAGATTAACACGGATGTCGCTATATCTCAAAAAATCCCTCATCTCGAATTTCCCAAAAAGCCCGACCTTCCAAGCTCCTAAAGCATGGTCGGCAAAATCAACGCCTCATAGACGCTCAACTAGTGGACCTGAAATCCACAATCGCAATACCACAAGTGTTAGACCAAAAGTCTAGTGAATACTAAAAATCATATGATTTATAAAAGAGAGCGATAACGGAGTTTAAAACAAAGTTACGGATCCGGATGATATAAAATTTATCACCAATCAACTTCATCCCTTGTTCCAACCTGAATAAAGTTATACAAGAGGACATCTCTTGAAATACGGGGGAGACCCGTTACCATCGAGGTGACGAGAACACGTGAATGGGGTCACCCTCAATGTGGTTGGATTGCACCTCAAGTCCCGGTTCTAGTTCCCATGCCATCAAGACATCACAACCTCAAACCATTTTTCTCATTGCCTTTAATGTCTACTCCGTCGAGTTACACCTCAAGAACTTACGGGATCACATTGCCTATCCAAGCTAGACGAGTTACACCTCAAGGACCTCAATGTCCCTTATTGCCTACTCGTTAGAAGTCCATATTGGTCAATAAACATGAACACATAGATCACATAGATCACATAGTACTATGAAGACGAGTATTATCAACTACTAGCCATGCTCATTAATTACCACATTATAACACTTCTCTTCACCATCATGCGTTTATTTACCATATACCACCCAGATACAAAAGTAGAGAAATTATACATTTACAAATTATAACCATCATCATACTTCTGATTCATGTTAACTTCCAAACATCATGAAACATGGTAGACACCACTACTACATATTTTGTTAAAACAACTCATGATAATATTAACTTTTAGGTCAAGATTATCCAACACCATATTATTTATCTTTATGGTAATATTAAGACCATGTATAACGAAATAAACGAAGCACAAACTTCTTTTAACTCCAAAACCATAAAACCCTAGTTTTAGGTCAACTCCAAAATGATGACAAAACCACATTTAGCACAGATAATATCGTTAGAACAAAGTTTATGAGCTAAGATAGACTCACCCTTAGGGTTGTAAGAGAAACCCTAGATTTTTGATGAAAACCCTAAGAGGAAAGCTTGAACCCTAGCTCTTGAGACTTGGAGATACCTTTAGATCCTTGCAATGACTAGTGTAGGAACCCTAGATGCAAGTATTTAATGAATTCATGGTTGGTGGGTGGAGAAGTTGATGAAAATGGAGAAAGTAAGGAAGAAAATCGCCTCCCAAAGAGAAGAAAAATGACGCTTCTCTCAAAAATATGATATGTCCCAAAAATGCCCGATTTGCGCTTTTTTTTATAGCTGGAATGCGTCCGACGATCTTACCATGCCAGAGTGCCCCGGGCACACTCGTCGGACACTTTCGCCAAGAATGTACCGCGAGTGAGGGGGGTGAGGCCTGGGCTTCTTCGGCGACTGTGACACCGCTAGAGTGACCCTGGCACACTCGCCGGGAACTCTCGCACGAAATGTATCGTGGGTTTGGGTGAAGCTCGCGATAGTGACCCGCGAGAATGCCCCTGACACTCTCGCTAGGCATTCTCACCGTGTGTGTCTCGACCCACTTCTACCATGGTTTTCCAACCCATGACTAAGGCATGCAATTCCAAAAGTTTTTCGAGCTCGAGTCCTTTACTTTCTATTATGCATAAAAGTGTCGGGTAACGGATCACATTAAATAAAGTATGCGAAGCTAAGGTGAAAAGAGAACTTACGCGAAATTCGGGGTGTTACAACGACCTTCAATCTTAAGTTATCCAAGTAACCAACGTGATAAAATTAGGCGAGCATATATTAAACTTGGACTATAATATTAAAATTAGTTGGACTAAAATATCCTTTTAGTCCGACTGGTCCAAAGGGTAATATGCGAAGTTTTCAAGTAACTTGGTTTAAGAACTTTTTGTGGTTGGAATATTCAGAGAAAAATAATGCTGCATTTTGCTTTCCTTGCTATCTTTTCAACAAAAATCCTATTGGACGAGCCAGGTATGATAGATTTACCGTAGCAGGGTTCAATAAATGGAAAAAGGTGAATTATGGAAAAGATTGTACGTTCGTGAGGAAGGTTCCGGCCTCAACACATAGTTTTTATGTCAGATGTTATGAAGATTTGAAAAACCAATTGTGTCACATAGAGAATGTGATTGAGAAGAAAACTACTCTGTAGGTTCCCAGATTCATGTTGTATCATATTAATGGTAGTAAAATAGACAGCGGAAGCATATTAAATAAAGCCATTAAAATGAGTGATTGTGTAAACGATAAGTGAACTATGAGAATCAAATTTTGAACAGTAAAATGATAACAAGATCAGATATAAAAGCTGCTCATATATTGATAATGAATCACACCAAGAACAAGTTAAGGTGTGTTCGGAAATCTCATAGGACAACAATATCGTACGGAGGTAGTGCTCGGGATTGCTGCAGTATATGCTTAAACAATTGTGGAAAAACTACTCTTCCCAAAGCTTACAAATGTTTGTCCCACTACCTCTCTATTTATAGCCCTCAAAAAAGTATAGACAGTGTACTATCGTACCCTGGAATGACACGTGGAAAGTGTGTCTCCTATTTTAGGGCATACGTGGAAAGTATGGACACTTGTCTAACACTTGGGCTTTCCTTCGAGGCTTAGGCTGACAGAGGTCTTTTACTTCACAGAGCTCTGTCGCAAGAGCTCTGTTGGTCTTCTGTTGAATACTTCTTCTCTTGTTGGAATTCTTCGACAGAGCTCTGATGAGCTCTGTTGGATCCGTCAGAGCTCTGTTGAGCTCTGTTGGTCTTCTTTGATGAACATCTTCCAGGTCTTCTGTCTGATCTCTGTTGGTCTTCTGACTTGGAACTATTTTCAATACTTTTACATCAGATGCTTTGGGACTAACAATCTCCCCCTAAGTATTGAAAATAAGAAAATACAAAGTAGCAGAGATATAAACAAAAGAACAGAGAACTTTTCCCTCTGTTAGCCTTTGTACTATTCCTTCAAGATATTTCAATGCAGAAAAAAAAGAATGAGTACAAGTTTAAGCAAAATTATCTCCCCTTAAGATTCTGTCAAATCTTCTGATGAGTTCTCAGAAGTTCAGCAGAAGATTGATTTCGGTGGTGAAGCTTCTCTGTTGTTCTTCCGGACACTTGTCTCTTGGGAGATTCTGAATGATGTCTCTGAGGTACTCCAGCGACTCTGATGAATACTTGTGGGTTTCCGAAGCTCTGAGGGCCTTCTTGATTTTTCTCTGTCGGCAGATGAACACTGGAGGATCTCCAACTACGGTTCCGGTTCTGTAGTGCTCATAGCCTTGAAGGCTCTCATTTGGTGGAGCAGTCGCTAGTTCTTCTACTTCGAACTCTATGCCTAGCTCTTTGTATCTGTCACTGAAGTTGTAACAGTAGGCATGGAGTTGAATCAGATCATAAGGGTTCAGAAGTACCAGGTCGTTTTCATTGAAGTGCTCAACCCTGTTGTCGTTTGATTCAACTATGAACTCGTGATAGCTCATTTGTATTCTATTGTGCCGAAAGGTCTTCTGCTTGATGTCTACGATTCTGCGGATTCCGAAGTCTGAGTTTATATTTCTGTTCAATCTGGACTTGGTTTCGATGAATTTCCGTCTAACGTCAGAGATCGTATTTATCCTGCAGGGGCTTAAGTATGGGTTGATGGGCACAGCATTTGTGGGGATGGTGTCATGGTCACCATAAAGATAGGCAAAGATTTCTTCTAGTGGAGGTTTGCCAGAATGTTGAGTTGAGGATTCGGGGTTCTGTTCTGTTGGTATGGGATTTGGGTCTTCATGAGTTTCTGCCATGAGTATGTCAATGTGGGCAGATTCTTGGGTTGTTTGGATTTGGACTTGAGGTTGGGCTTGGTTCAATTTTTCTTCAGCAGAGAATGGGTCGGTTTTCTCTGGTTCTGTTCTTGGTGAAGTAGGAGAGTGTCCAGGATAATGACCTCAGGTGGTTGTTGAGAGGATTCTGTAGGCTTGATGATTCTGTCTTTGAACATGTAATAAAAAACCACCATAGTCACCTCTGGTAAGTCTTCAGAAGTATTCCCTTGGTCTCCTACTTTAGTTACCTCAGCCTCAGATACCTTTTCCCTCTGAGCAGATCCCTCAGCCTCTGTTGCAGGTTCCTTTTCCTTCTCTTTTTCCTTCTCTTTCTCCTTCTCCTTCTCTTTCTCCTTCTCTTTCTCCTCCTTCTCCTTCTCCCCCTTTTGTTGTTCTGAGGACTCACCCATCTAATTGTCTGACTGATCTTCTGTAGCATCCTCAAAGTCATCATCATCGTCAGAGGATTCAAGTCGAGCTTTCGGTGAGGGCGGAACAACAAACTTTGGATTAGCCTTTTGCCTTTTGCTCGAAGGTTCTTCTGCAGGTGCTTCTTCAGCAGGTCGTTTTGATGTAGAAGTCTGTAAAATAATATCAGTGAATTGTGAGGCTGCTTTTCGCATCACCTCCTCTACCTCTGTTGCTGCACCTCTGATTTCTTCCACTTGAGATTCGAAGTTGACCTTGTGTGTATCGAGTGAGGCTGGCACATGCTGTTCTGTTGATTTGGCCTTCATCACGAATTTGAGGAGATTGACATCGTTTTGCTTAGAACTTTTCTGCTGAACTCACCCATCTGTCCGACAGTCATTGGTAAGTCATTGGGTCTGGGGCCAGAGAGCTGGGTAGGTGCGGCAGAAGAAGTCGTGGCTTCTGTGATGGCGGTCTTAACAGAGTTGTTGATCAGCTCTGTCAAGGTTCTGATGTTGGAGTCTGATAGAGAAGGGGTTGGCAGGGTTCTGTTCATCTGAGCCGTATGATTTTCTGCTAAGAGCGTCTTCAGAGCGGCTACTTCTGTCGTTAATGTCTGAACCTTTTCCTAGAGAGAAGCATTCTCCTTGCGGATCAGCTCCTCCTTTTGATCATTGATAAGTTTATACTCATTCAAGGAGTTGTTGATACTGTCACAGAAGCTTGTGAACTCTGCTCGTGTGACAGTGTCAACGGGGACATCCTTGGTACCAACACATGATTCCAAGTTAACCTCGAGTTCAGAGGTGCCTGCTTCAAGAGTTGTTTTTAGGTTAGCTCTTGAAGGACTTCCACCCGATCCTTGATGTTCCTTTTGAGGGGAAGTATCTACAGGTGTTCTGATCAGAGTTTCCTCTTCCAGCTCAGTTTCTGAAGAAGGAAATCTGGTGTGATGGGAAGCGTTTGGATCAAGCATTGTCTTCCCTTGTTCTACTATGGTCTCCCATTGTCACTGAGTCGGACAGATGCTACGTGAGATTACAAAGATCTCTGGTCTAAGTTGTGTAGTCTCTAAATGAGCCACATAGGCATCATCGTGTGGAGGTGACCTATCGATGTCTTGGGGCAAAGTGACATCATTACCGAATATGGATCCCCCAGTTTCGTGCATACCAGAGGCATGAAGAGTTGCCTCTGATGGTGTAGGCTGGTTGGGGTTCGAGGTGTGCACCTCTGTTTCAATATCCCTCTGGTCTTGATCACCAGGGATAGCATGTGTGGAAGCACTGGGATGTGGGCTAGGATTTCTCTCAGATGTGTCATCTTGGACATCTTTTTCTATCCTCACATTTTCCTCGGCTCCTATGGCTGTAGAACACTCGGGTTCCTCTCTGTTATCCTCTTTCTCACAAGTATCAGAGGAAAGAACTTCTACCTCTGGTGACTCCTGTACTTCTTCATGAACAACCTCTCTAGGAGATGCTCTGTCCTCTAATTCCACTCTAGAGGAAGACCCCACTTCGGGTACTCTTGCCTCTTCTTCCACTCCTATTTCCTCACTCATACTCTCCTCAGATGGCTCAGAGCCTAAGTATGCTGGGGTTCTCACCTCAGGTTCTTGTGGTTGAGCAGCATGTCTATAGTTTTGGATAGAAATGTGGTCTGGGCTTATCAGAGCAAGCATTGTACCTGGAACGCGTCGAATGAGGGGATATTCTCCTGAAGTGGTGGGATTGAATCTGGTCATGACCCAGTTCCTGAACCTATTGCCTTGTTGAGTCAATTCCAGACTTTGAAATGCTCTTCTGATCACCAACCCGATAAACCTTGGAAACTTGATGTTCTTCAGGAATTTATGTTGCCCAACTTCTCCTCCTTTTGCAATGGCAGAGGTCTTGAGATTAACGGCAGTGAGAAGGTCGGTGTAGAGAATGCTGGCATAGTCAAGGTTTCTTTGAAAGAACAATCCATACATTATCTGTAGGATTTCTATGCTGGCTTGATCTTGACTACCATATTTTCCTGTGAGGGTTCGGTTCAGTGCAGAGAACATGAAGTTCCACACTGGTGGTAGATTTTGTCTTTTGAATGCTCCGATGCGGGTGATATCTTTGTTGTAGCCTAGAAATCGTACAAACTCCAGAAGGACAGCAGTGTTGGGTGGCTTCTCGAAAGCTTCTATGTTGAGCTGTCGCTTGCTCTTCATTCCAAGAATTTTCCGCAGGGTAGTTGCTCTGATTCTGATCGTTCCTGAACCTCCATCTCGACCAGAGTCCACATTGCCGATTATTCCGTTCAGCTCTTCTACGTGTTGGCATGTAGTCCACCACTGCTTGATGTAGAGCTCAGGAATGTTGTCGTCGAAGTCTGTTAGGGCTTTGAAGATTTCTGAGTTTCTGAAGAACTCCAGAAATATGTGGTATGTGGGTAGATAGAGAGCAGGGTTTGGATCTAATCGATGGTTGCTTTCAGCGAACTCGTATGGGAGAATAACAATTTGGTCGACGGGACCAATACGGCTTGAATCTGCTGAGTGTTGGGGGTTTGCCATTTTTGCAGGTTTGAGTTTTGAAGGTTTGAATGAAGAGGAAAGGTTTAAAGGAAATGGGTATTTATATGGGAAATGTGTGGCTGGATCACGGTCATAGGTACTGTAGGTACTCGAGGATTGATCAGTGGAACGGTTGCTACAGTGAGAACAGCTAGCGGTTTGTCTTTCAATCAGAGATTGCCACGTGGATTTGTTCTGACCACTTTTGTGCAAGTAAACCGTCGTGGTTAGAGATGTGTGGGTTACAAGTGGTTGACGTTTAGAAAATGACCCGCACTCTGATGACGTGTTTCTGATGACGTGGCAGAACAAGCTAACAGAGCTCTGGTGGAGCTTTGTTAAAATTGCTTCTGTTGTGTGGCCTCCATTTCTTACCGTTACCTTTACCAGAACTTGTTCTGATGTGAGATGGTCAGAACTTTACATGATCAAACAGAGTTCTGATGAGAAGCAACAGAAGCTCTGATGAGATGTCAGAGTTCTGAGTGGTTCTCCAGAAGATTTAGCTTTAAGCTCAAAAAGCAAAGTCAATTTGGTTTTGGAAATTTGATTATTGACTTGCTCCCCCTAAAACCATGCAATTTTCCTTTATAAGCTCCCCCTAGACAGATGAGTCCCCCTTCTGACCCTATTTTTTTATTATTTTTTATTTTTTATTTTTATATTATAAACAAACGAACTTTTGTACGACCAAGAAAAAAATGCACGACAGAATTCTTGTGTACAACAGAACTCTGTTGAACTATCCTTCCCAACTTTTTGACAGAGCGCTGGTAGGAACATCAGAGCCTCTGTTGATTTTAAACAGAGTTAGGAGGACAAATTCAGCATACCCAGTTTGCTGATTAGGAAGTTAAATCTCCTTTCATTTAGGGCTTTTGTAAACAAATCAGCAAGCTGGAGGTCTGTTGAAACAAAGTACATTTCAATAGTCCCTTTTTCAACATGATCCTTTATGAAGTGATACCTTATGTCGATGTGCTTGGTCTTTGAGTGCTGAACTGGATTCGCAGTTATGGCAATGGCACTCTTGGAGTCACATAGAATTGGAATCTTACCATACTCCAGACCATAATCTCTGAGTTGTGTCTTCATCCATATTACTTGGGAACAACAACTAGCAGCAACAACATATTCCGCTTCTGCTGTAGAGGTTGAAACACAGTTCTGTTTCTTGGATGTCCAACTCACCAACTTTTCACCAAACATTTGGCAGCTACCAGAGGTACTCTTTCTGTCGTTTTTGCATCCTCCATAGTCTGAGTCTGTGTAAGCTACAAGCTCGAAACCAGAGTTAAGAGGATACCAGAGACCCAAAAATTGAGTCCCTTTTAGATATTTAAAGATACGTTTGACAGCTGTTAAATGAGTTTTGGTAGGATTTTCCTGAAATCTGGCATAGAGACAGGTTGCAAACATTATATCAGGTCTACTGGCGGTTAAGTACGAAAGTGACCCTATCATGCCTCTGTAGTGCTTGACATCTGTTGGTTCACCATTAGGATCAGAGTCAAGTTTAACTCCAGTGGCAATAGGAGTTTTCATTGGTTTTGAATCATTGAGCTTATATTTTTTCAACATGTCAGAGATGTATTTGGACTGACTTATGAAAGTCCCTCTGTCAGATTGTTTGACTTGTAAACCCAGGAAGAAAGAGAGTTCTCCCATCATGCTCATTTTGAATTCACTTTTCATTAAGGTTTCAAACTTATCACAGTACTCTTGCCGTGTAGACCCAAAGATAATATCATCAACATATATTTGTACCAGAAGTATATCATTTTTGTATCTCCTGAAGAATAGAGTTTTATCGATGGTACCTTTTTCGAAGTGATTGACCAACATAAATTTGGACAGAGTTTCATACCAGGCTCTGGGAGCTTGCTTAAGGCCGTAGAGAGCTTTGTCTAGCTTGTAAACGTGGTCTGGAAACTCTGAGCATTCAAAACAAGGTGGTTGCTGGACATAGACTTCTTCTTGTAGTTTTCCATTCAGAAATGCAGACTTGACATCCATTTGATAGACCTTGAAACCCTTATGAGCAGCATAGGCTAGGAAGATTCTGATGGCTTCTAGCCTAGCCACCGGAGCAAAGGTTTCATCATAGTCAATCCCTTCTTCCTGTCTGTATCCCTTTGCAACCAGACGGGCTTTGTTTCTGATGATAATCCCATCTTCATCCTTCTTGTTTCTAAACACCCATTTGGTTCCAATGGCTGTTTTTCCTTTTGGGAGTGGAACCAAGGACCAGACTTTATTTATCTCAAATTCCAGAAGCTCTTCTTGCATAGCTTCGATCCAATTTGGGTCCTCTAAGGCTTCAGAAATCTTCTTCGGCTCAATCATGCTTAGAAAATTTACAAAGAAAGCTTCATTGATTGTGGCCGATCTTGTCTTTACACCATCTTCAGCATCACCAATTATAAGATGATGAGGATGATCCTTTGTCCATCGTGTCATGGGAGCACGGACAATGGGTGGCGTTTGTGCTTCTGATGGGAAAAGACGAACTTCAGCATCAGAGTTCTGTAGGTTTGGACCAGGGCTCTGTGGCACACAACTTTGGAGAGTGGCCTCATTGCTTTGAGAGTCATTAACAGGGCTCTGTGATAGTGAACTTTCAAACAAGGAATTTCTTCCAACGTTTGTCATCAGAGGTGATGAAGGCTCTTGTTCAGGTTCTCTTTCATTCTGGTGTGGTTCCTCATTTCTCTGAATTACTCCTGTAGACAGAGAAGTAGATGGTGAAGTATTAGAGGGACCAGTGAGAGATGTACCTGTCAGATTTTGATCTGTTGAGTTCTGAGCTTGATCTCCTCTGTTAATGTTATCATAGGAATCATCATCGAAGAAATCATTGAACATGAGATTGATGTCTTCTTCCCTTGATCTAGAAGAAGTTATCTTCTCTTGTTCTGTCTGTGTCCCCTATGTTGATTTTCGATCAGAGGAGCTTGATATGCTTTCATCAAAGGACACATTTACACTCTCTTGAATGACCCGACATCTGGTGTTGTAGACTCTGTAGGCTTTAGAGGTTAAGGAATAACCAATAAAGATTCCTTCGTCTGCTTTCTTGTCAAACTTTCCCAGATGTTCTCTGTCATTTAGTATGTAGAACTTGCAACCGAAGACATGAAAGAATTTCACATTTGGTCTTCTGTTGTTGATGAGTTCATAAGGAGTCTTCTTGAATCTTTTTACAATTACAGCTCTGTTTTGGATAAAACTGGCTGTTGAGACTGCTTCTGCCCAGAAGTTCATTGGAAGGACAGAGCCAGCCAACATGGTTCTGGCGGCTTCTACCAGAGTTCTGTTCTTTCTCTCCACAACTCCATTCTGTTGTGGCATTCTTGCTGCTGAGAAGTTTTGGGAAATACCTTCCTCTGTTAGGTAGGTATCAATTTTTGCGTTCTTGAATTCTGTCCCGTTATCACTGCTCAACTTTTGTACCTTTAGATCTAACAGAACCTGTATCCTTTTCAACAAACTTATCAGAATTTCTGGGACATCAGATTTTACTCTGATGAACTCAATCCAAGTATATCTAGAGTATTCATCAATTAAAACAAGGATATACTTCTTGCCCGACAGACTTTGCACAGAGATTAGACCGCAGAGATCCACATGAAGCATATGCAAAGGTCTGGGACAACTATGATCACTCTTTGTTCTGTGTGAAGATCTTTTCATCTTTCCAAGTTCACAAGCAGAACAGAGATGGTCTTTGTCAAATTTCAGAGAAGGAAGTCCTTTTACTAACTTCAGTTTCACGAGTTTGTCAAGATTTCGAAAGTTTAAATGAGCAAATCTTTTGTGCCAGAGCCAGGCATCTTCATTATTCAAAGACACTAAACAGAGTCTTTCTGTTGTAGTGTTTTGGTTTGGTTTGAAATTCATTTTGTAAAGATTGCCTTTTCTATCAGCTCTTAAGAGTTCTTGACCAGTCTCGGAAAGTAATAAGGAACAATACTTCTTCCTAAAATTGACATCGAAACCGTGATCACAGAGTTCACTTATACTGAGAAGATTATGATTTAATCCTTCAACATAAGCAACTTCAGAGACTGAAACACCACCATTTACTAATGTACCATAACCTTTAATCTGTCCGCCATTGTCTCCTCCGAAGGTTACCGCACTTCCCATCTTGTTTTTGAAAGAAGTTAACAGCTCCTTATTCCCCGTCATGTGCCTGGAGCATCCAGAATCCAAGTACCAGATCTGCACATGAGGTTTCTGCAAGACAAATTAGTTCTTTTTAGGTACCCATCTCATAATGGGTCCTTTCTTGTTAGGTTTTGGTGGTGCGTCAGAGATTTTCCTTTGTGTGTTCGGAGTGGTCGTGGAGCTTTTCTTTTGAACAGAACGACTCAGAACACAGTGAGGACCATTCAGATGATTCTGTAATTTCAATAACAGTTGAATACAATTGCAGTTGATGGAGCATGACTGATGCACATTGTTTTTATTCAAAAACTGTTTGAATGGAGTTTGATTCTGAAAGTTTTTAGGACCAGATGTCTTTGCATACAATCTGTCCTGACTTTGTTTCTTAGAAACAGACTCTGTTGATGTGAGGTTCTTTGAATTTGACTCTTTTGATATGAAATTCTTGGAAATGGACACATTTGAACGAAAAGAATTTCTTCCTTGATTTACACCGGAATTCGGAACAGACTTAGCTATCCACTTTCCCTTCTGTTCTGGTGTGAATCTTACAGGTTTGAAAGCAAGAGGAACATTTGAGTTTACAAAGACACTTTTGTTTTTCTCTTTCTTCTCTACTTCTACTGCATTAGAAGCAAGAATCTTGAAATCTTTGTTGTTAAAGCTTGTTACTGGTATAAATCTTGACTGTTTCTTAAAGAAAGAAACATCCTCTTTTAGATCCGGAGATCCTACCGGTAGTTGCTTTAACTTGTGTAAGATGTTCTTTTGACCACAGAAGATCTGTTCATCTACCTCGGAGTCAGAGTCACAATTAGAGGCTAGAAAGTCTCTAGTGGCTCTGTTTGAGGAATTTGATTCAACGGGTATTACAGGGATATTTGTTTTAACAGATCCGAACTTTCTCAACTTTGGCTTTAAAGAATCAGAGATAGCATTTTCTTCAATAACTTTCAACAAATCTTCTTCAAAAGATGTTCTTATAGATTCAGAGGTAGGAGAGAAAACTGGTGCTTCTGGATTCAGCTTGCTCTGTGGTATTTCAACAGAGGGGTCTGTCGCAGAAGTAACAGACTTCTGTCCTAAGAATGAGTTGAAGTTAAAAATCTCTTTTGTGCCCAAGTTCTTAACAGAATTAGGAAGTATGATTCTAGCTCTTCCTTGATCAAGAATAAGCTCCGAGGATGGTTTTAAAACCTTTTGATCGGAGGAGTCATAGCTGACGTTCCTATAGTTAAGATGTTTTGGTTTTGAGAAAGCATATGAGATTTTGGTTCTTTTCAAAACAGCATTACCAGATATCACGTCCTCTTGGATTTTCCCAATACAAAAGGCGGAGGACAGAGATGTCTTCTTCCTTTCGTTGTAGGGAGCAAGGTCAGAGAAACCAAGACCTTGCGTATCCATCTGTGAATTTATCTTGATATGCACATCTTGTGCATCTTGGTACCTTTTAATCTGAATTTCTTTCTTTTGTAGGGATTGATGAAGTATTTCCCTTTCTCTTTGAAAATAATCAGTTAGAGCAACAGAGTTAAGTCTCTCTGTTTCAGACTGTTTCAACTTTTCAGACTTCTGTTTCAAATCATTTTCATAAACTTTGATCTTTTCAGAAAACAGACTTTCCTTCTTCTTTTGTAAGATTTCTAACTCAGATTTTTCTTTGAAGATTTCTTCCTTTTCTTGTTCCAAGAGTGTCTTTTCTCTCTTGTAAAAAGATAGGTCCTTCTGAGCTAGTTTTCTTAGCTCCTTTTCTTCAGAAAGTTTTTGTTTTAGAAGCTGAAATTCCTCATTCAACATGGAAACATGCATTTCTAATTCTGAGTCAGATTTAGATTCAGATGAGCATACCTTGGCACTGGGTCTGGTGGTCTCCAACGCTTTGTCGTCAGATTCTGTCGTGGTAAGAGCAAATGCATGAGCTAGATCTTCTTCTTCTGTTGTTCCCTTCGTTATTTATGGTTCTCCAGTCATCCAGTCAACAGCTGCTTCTAAACTTTCATCATCCACAGCAACTCCACAGAAGTTGGCTTGTTCTGGTTCATCATCAGAAGACGAGTCAGAGACCCAATTTTCCATTTCAGCAACATAACTTCTTTCTCTGTAATTGTACTTGTATTTGTTTTTGTAGTAGTCCTGGTCTTTTACCAGTTTGCCTCTACAATTAACAGAGAAGTGTCCAGGTTTGCCGCATCTGAAGCAGCGTCCATCATTTTGATTGATGGGTTGGGCAGCATCGGCCTTCTGTTGTGCTGATGGATTTTCTCTTCTTTTTGGAGGTTTCCCTATTTCTGTGGCAAATCTGTTGGAACTTTGCTCTGGTGCTGTATATCCTCTTCTTTCTTCCCTTCATTCTCTCTCATATCTGCCTCTTCTGTCGAACTTATTGCCAAATCTCTTGTTAAATTGCTGAGTTATTAAAGCAATAGATTGGGCAAAGGCTTGAATGTCATCATCCTCTGATGAGCTCTCATCTGTTTCACTTTCTGCAATCAAACTTTTCTTTCCTTTCTTATCAGACTTTTCTTTCTTTTTCTCTTTGCTTGAACTCTCTCTGTTGGACCTTTCAGTTATGGTTTTCTTAGAATCAGAAACTAAGGCGATTGGACCAGCACTGATGGATTTGCCTTTTTGTTTGACAACCTCCTTTTCTTGTGCGGCCAAAGTGCCATACACATCCGTTAAAGACCATACGTCTAAGTCCTGGTTAGCTTGTAAAGACATGGACAGATTTAATGTTGGTCCCGAAGGCCTATACAAGTTTGTAGAAGGGGGGGGGGGGGTTGAATACAAACACACATATTTTACTTTTCTAAATTGTTTATTGATAAATCATTAGCAATTTACAGCTTGTTGCGGAAACAAGATTAAGGATAAACCTAAATCTAAACAAGCTGGAACACTAAGGTTTCTTGCACTAAGATGGATAAGGAAATTAATAATAATAACCTATCTGAGATAAGAGATTTGAACTTGTCCAGAGTTAGCACGTTACTTCAAATGAAGTGAGTTCATCTCTTTATATACTGCATGCATTTAATGCAAGTCAGTATATACTTTACACGTGTCATCAGCTGGTTGGTTGCATGTCATTGACTTTTGTTGACAACCTTAGTAGCCGTAAGGATGAACAGTGTAGTATCAGAGTGGTTGTACGATTTCAGATTTTCGGAGGTTCTTTTCTGACATTTCGTACGGAGGCGTGCAAGGGTGGTTAAGACAAAAGTACTTTGTACGGAGGACTTCATGATCAGCTTTCGTTGATTCAGCGATTATCATTTACTATTCAGCAGATGATAAAGTTCAGCGATAGCTGAAGTCTTGTACTTGATACTTCACGTTGAGTGGACAAATCTGAGTCTTCGCTGATCCGCATCAGTTCATTAGGAGACTTGTCGCTGGTTCTTGAGCTTGATCTTCGACTTCAGCGTAGAACCTTTGTTGACGTGAAACTTGTCTTCAGGGATCATAAGTAAACAACTAACTTATCAGCGATCATCATAATGACTGAACAGACTCAGAGCATTAATGGTGAACAGTGTTCGCTGAATGTTTAATCTAAAGAGCGAGAGTTCCTATCAGCGGTACTGGAAGATCTTAGTACTTATCAGCGATAGTGAAACTCTGATACATATTGTTTACTTACAATTTTCACTAAGTATAAGAGAGGGTCATTATCAAATCACTGAGGGTTTGGATCAACAATCCCCCCTATTTGATTATGACATAGCAACAAAGAAAATTGCTATTTAATGAAAACATAAGGATAAAAAGTACCGATGGAGTAAAGTACATTCGCTGAAATCTTTCTTTAAAACTTTGAATCAGGTTACAATGAAGAACAGAAAGATTACAAGTACGAGCGAAATAATTTACAAGTACAGAAGGATAACTGGTACAATAGAGAAAAAAGGTGATTATATCAGTTTTCAAAGGGTTATTCCTTAATGAGAAGTTCATCAAGGGTCTTTTTAGAGGGGATCATCCAGTCAGGGACATTTACTCCTTGATTCTTTAACTTCAGAGCAGCTTCAAAAATCAAGGGCTTCAGGTGTCTAACTTTGATGTCGCGTCTGACTTCACACCAGTGTACGAGATCTCTGAGTTGTTCGATGGAGCGATTTGGAGCTCAGAGACACGTTGAAAGTGAGGATTTCCATCATAGTCTAAGAAGAATATACCATAGGGATCACTTACCACTGTGCCGGGGATGAAAGTTTCTCCAGGTGGTAGGGAGGTGTCAAGCATTGAAATATCAACATCAGGGCCAAGAACTTCAGCGCGAGAGAAACCAATACCTGTTTCATTTCGAATGATTGGACCTTCATCAGAGACTTTCTTCTTCTTAGCAGAGGCTTTCTTCGGTTGAGGAAGAGTAGGAGGAATATCCACAGCAGATGAAAGCAAGTCGATCTGTTTGTTTAAGATCATCTCAACATGGCTTTTGAATTTTGAGCGTGATCCCTGAATGGCTAATTTCGTTTCTAACCATTCAGAGAGACCAAACTTTTCTAATGAAGCAGCATAGAGGGTTTGCTTGGTTTTGTCATCTCTGTAGACATCCACTTCAACAACAGGAACATCAGCGTACATTTTTCCTCTGATGTTGGCTTTGATTATTTTGGATGGTCTTGATCGATAGGTCAGCATTTGTTTAGCCCATTCCAAAGTTGTATCAGAGACCTTTGTCTTTTCTCTAACAATTTCTTGAGCATCATCCCAGAGCTGACGTTGAACATCAATGGGAACTCTTTTCAGCTTGGGGTCTTTGATTGATCGTTGAGTAAGCTTGATGGCGTATTCTCTGTCTTTTTCTTCAGCTTCCTTTCTTTCAGCGATAAGGCATTCTGCTCTGAGGTGTTCCTTGTATTCAGCTTTTGAGATTCTGAACTTTGGAGGAACTGAAGGCAGTTGATCACGCCTTAGAATGATTCGCTGATCCTCGAATCGCTTTATTATTTCCTCTCTTTTCTTCTGTTCTTCTTCTCTTAGCTTTTGAGGAGCTAAGGAAGGTCTGTGTCTGTGTGAGAGAGTCTGTTCTTCATGTTCATCAGTCTCAGAGATCAAATCCAAGACTGGGATTATTTCATCAGCGGCAGCTGGTATTTTTGGTGAAGTCGCAAACCCTTTAGCGATATCCTCAAACAGGGGAGAGGACTAGCTGAAACACAGCGATCTTACAAGTAAGAACTTGGGTAGAAACAGATAGAGAGAATTGGTTTAAGTGTATAGGCTTGGGTAGAGGAACTGATAGTGTATGATAGAGGAGGGATGGAGTAAGAGATGGTTAGTGTACCTGACAAACCGGCTTTTCAAGCAAGATCGTCAGATTGTCATCTTCAGCGACGCTTTTGCCTTTGCCTTTCTCAGCTCCAGAGGCTGAGGGCTTTGTCTTTGTCTGCTCCCCTGTAGGTTTATTTATCGAGATTCCCTTAAGAGCTTTGATCCTTGGGGCAGGTTTGACGATAAAGAAATCATCGTCATCTTCGTCATCATCATCATCATTCCTTGGAGAGGAGGATGGTTCAGCATCAGAGATGTCGAAGGCTTCATCATCTTCTGCTTCGGATTCTTCAGCTTCTTCTTCGAGTTGCTCCCCCTCAGATACAGAGGCGAGCTTCTCGGTTCCCTCAGGGTTTTCATCTCCTTGAGGTCCAGCGGCTGCTTCCGCTTCAATAGTCTTCTCACCCTCTTCAGCGAAGCTGAGGTCTTCGTTCTTCTCTCCCCTGATAGATTCATCATGGGAAAGGTCTTCAACGCTCTTTTCAAGATCCTCAGCGCTCTTCTCTCTGGTATGTTCAACGCTCTTCTCCCCCTCTTTCTCATGATGACTGGGGGAGGAATGGGTAGATTCAGCAGCATGGGTAGGTTCTCTGTCTTCTTGGCCAGAGAGACCTACGCGAACTTCAATCTTAGCTAATCTGTCTTCAAGGCCAAAAATAGCAGGATTGATCTTCTTCAGCTCTGTGCGATCCGCCGCTGTGAAGTTTTCAGTTTCAGGGACGGGTGCAGGAGCAGGATCAGGAGTATTGGCTTTATTCAGCAGCTGCTTGACCATTGTCTTTATCGAACTAACATCGGTCTTTACAGAGCCTAAGTCAGTTGTCAGACTTTGGACGTTTGTCTTCACATCAGACATATCACCCTCTAGTGCTCCAACCGATGTCTTCAGCGTTGTTACTTCGCCGGACATGGAGGAAACTGAGCTTTTGAGTGAGGTGTAGTCTGTGTAGATATCAGCGAGCACCTTAGCGAAATCGCTGAGAGTCTTATCAACTTGCTTCAAGTCATCTGAGGAAGCCTTCTTCTCCACCACCGTTGTCAGCTTTAACAAATTTTCTCCAGCGGTGGTTACATCTGTAGAGTTGTTGGAGAGTGTGGTGGTGAGATCTGTCAGCTTTGTTTCCACGGACTTCAGAGAAGCGTTGATGTCTCCCAAATTAGGACCTGTAACACATAAGTACTTGTGAACAAAGGAAAGCTCAGAAGCTTCGGGTTTAGTTACAGTGTATATGGGATGATTTGTACCTGCAGGAGGGTTGACGAACTCGTCAAAGGTGGGGATTCCTGTGAAATGTTCCATATCTTCCTCAAAAGTTCGGTGAGGAATGATGATCTTTGCAGGTCCAGTCTTCATCATTCTTTGAGAAGCGTCAGCGGAGGCTTCTGGAATGATGGCTTCTCCAGTATTCTTTGGAGGAGAGTCCAAGTGAGCAGAGGGAGAAGCGAAGGATAAGAATGGGGTTCGGGTACTGAGTTCAGCGTTGGAATCGCTGACAATCACTTCATCAGTCTTTGGAGAGACTGAAGGAGGTTGGGTATGTTCCAAGTTTCTAACCTCAGCGTTTAGAGACGCTGAAGCCGGGATTGAAGGGATGGTTTGAATGGGTGTGGCAGAGCGTACCACAAAACTTTCCTTCAGCTCTGCAGAAAGAGCTGAGGAGTCTTCAGCAAGAGATTGCTAGGGCTGCTCCTTGGTTTTCTTGATCCTTTTGGAACCAAGTTGGATTGAAGAGTGTTTCCTTTTCTTAGAAGGAGAGGATTGTTTGGCCGGGGTATCAGCGATGGGTATTGTCGCTGAAGGAGCCACAAAAGTCAAAGAATTAGGGTTAAGAAGAGTAAGAAGGGTAGAAAGACGTACCTCATTGTCGACAGGTTTGAAATCGAGCACCTTAGGGCCAACCTGAGAGAGTTTCAGGTCACCCTCTTTCGGGTAGCTGTCCTTCAGGCCATATTGAAAGATGGCGCTGATGAATCTTGGGTATGGAACCCATGCAGGTCTGTCAGCAGCAGAATCTACTCTTTGTACTAGGTCATCATAAATGATAGATGCCCAGTCAATATGTAGACCTTTCAGCAGTGCGTATCCCATAGCCTGCTGAGGTTGAGCGGCTTGATCAGAGGAGCCGGTCTTCGCTGTCATGCAGCTGATCAGGTGTGCGAAGATGAAATTCATCTCGCTGGGCATTTTGGACTTCTTTATCAGCGTCAGCTTCTTCTCGGGCTTCTTGTCCCTTCCAGTTTCCCAGACATAGCCCATTGCATCAAAAAAATGCAACAAGAGCTTCTTTGTCAGCGTGCTTTTTATGGTCAGGGAATGGAACAAAAGGTTTTTCTTTGATAGCATTGGGAAGGATCAGGGCTTTTCGAATAATTGCGGGGGTTATCTTAATTGTGCCATACTCAGTATCGCTGAGTATGCAATCGATGGTTTTGGATGCATCTTTGGCGGAGGGTAGCTGAGTGTGTCTGGCAGAGTACCAGAACTGGGATAGTAGTAGCTGACTTGCAGGAGGTGTGATGGTCAGGGCTGTTGAAATGCAGCAGTTTTTCAGGAAATTCACAGCATCATCCAGATGTGTGACTTGCTTTCGAGGAGGAAACTCGAGAAGCGCAGAGAGGTTGTTGACCTTGGTCCAATCTAGTTGATCCAGCGTGAACTTAACCTGAGGGGCTTTGATGATTTCCACTTCCTCAGAGTCAGTGGAGAAGTTCTCAGCGGTAACATTGATCTTTGAAGTTGCCATTTCTCTGTATTATCAGTTCAACCAAAGATGTTAACAAATAAGAATTATCTTAATGTGGAAAGAAGTTTCCATTTAAGATGTTTCGAATTTTATCCATTTCATTCAGACAAAAATGTCTTAATGAAGATTAGGGTTTTTCTTGATTTTTGACAGAAATGTAACACCCATTGAATCTTGTTATCCAGTTTTCTATGAAGAAATTAGATTATGGAAACGAATGAAGAACAAGTTTAAGATTTTTGCATTTAAACTTGAAGAACAACCATGAAATGGTTGTGTTCATAAAATCATGAAAGAAATGATTTCATTTTACAAAGTTCTTTTGTTGATCTTGTTAAAACAATGAGAAGATCAGAAACAAGTTATACGCATTTGGTAATAAATAAGAACATATTAACCTTGATGTTTGATGAAGAAGATGATGAACAGTTCTTGAGGTTTTTGAGAGCACAAATGCAACAGAGGATTCTTTCTTGCGGAGGAAGATTTGATCGCGTAAAAAAACAAATATAAACCAAGTGTTTGTTTATATAGAGATTTTAGAAAGAGAAAATCTTTGAGCGGGAAAATATTTTCATCATGACACGGGCACGTGTTTGCATTTGATTGGAAGTTGAACGAAACGTGCAAACGTGTGTCAGAAAGAAATCGTGCCTGGTGTTATCCGTTGCAATGACGTCACAACTGTCCTTTCATATTCTTGGTTGTCTCTGAGGTTTTGTAAAACTCAGGGACTCTTTGAAAACATGAAGCACTGAATAGAGATATCAGTGAAGGTTTTAAGAAATTTAAAAAAATCGCTGTTAAGGAAGAGATATTCAGCGATGCAATTTATTTTGAAATCTTGCATTTACATGCGATATGTCAGAGAGAGAAAACATACCTTGATATCAGCGAATCAAGTTTATTCAGAGAGAAGATGATGAAATGGATTATACAAGTTGATTTTATCCTATCGCTGATCAATGTGAACCCCTGAAGATTTTATCCTTCAAAGTTCAGCATTCCAAGCTCGCTGATGAGAAAGTTGAATCTTGTCTCATCAAGAGGTTTGGTAAACAGATCAGCTAACTGATAATCAGTTGGAATAAAATGAAGTTCTATATCACCATTCATCACATGATCTCTGATAAAATGATATCTGATTTCGATGTGTTTTGTCTTTGAGTGTAGCACTAGGTTGTTGGCTATAGCGATGGCACTGGTGCTGTCGCAATAGATTGGAATTTTGGAGAGCTGAAGATCATAGTCTAGTAGCTGATTTTTCATCCACAAGACTTGAGAACAACAGCTTCCAGCGGCTACATATTCAGCTTCAGCTGTGGAAGTGGACACTGAGTTTTGCTTCTTACTTGTCCAACTTACCAACTTTCCACCCAGGAGCTGACATCCTCCTGTGGTGATTTTCCTATCCATTTTGCAACCTGCAAAATCACTGTCTGAATAGGCGGTTAGATCGAATCCTGAGTCTTTGGGATACCAAAGGCCTAGATTCGCTGTACCCTTAAGATATCGAAAGATTCGCTTTACAGCTTTCATATGAGATATCTTAGGTTCAGCTTGATATCGTGCACACAGACATGTTGCAAACATAATATCGGGTCGGCTAGCTGTAAGGTACAATAGTGAGCCGATCATCCCACGGTACAACGTAACATTGACAGGAACACCTTTTGTGTCCTTATCAAGTGTCAGCGGTGGTGCCATAGGGGTTTTCATAGCTGAACTTTCAGTTAAGTCGAATTTCTTCAGCATATCTTTAACATATTTTCCCTGATTTATTAAAGTTCCTTTTTCAGTTTGCTTAATCTGAAGACCAAGGAAATATGTTAGTTCACCCATCATGCTCATTTTATACTCATCTTTCATTCTATCAGCGAAACGAGTACAAAGCTCAGGGTTAGTAGAACCAAATATAATGTCATCAATATATATTTGAACTAGAATGATATGACCTTTCACTTTTCTAAAAAATAGTGTTTTGTCAATCTTACCTCTCTCAAATTGTTCGATGTGGAGATAAGTAGAGAGAGTGTCATACCATGCACGTGGAGCTTGCTTTAAGCCATAAAGTGCCTTGTCCAGTTTATAAACATAACCTGGATGCTTAGGATCTGAGAATCCTGGAGGTTGTTCCACATAAACTTCTTCATTCAGCTTTCCATTCAGAAACGCTGACTTAACATCCATCTGATGTACAGTGAAGTTTTTTGTGTACAACATATGCTAAGAAAAGACGAATAGATTCAAGTCTTGCTACTGGAACAAATGTTTCGTCATAATCTATGCCTTCCTCTTGTCTGTATCCCTGAGCAACAAGACGAGCTTTGTTGCGAGTTACAGTACCATGTTCGTCCAACTTGTTTCGATAGACCCATTTGGTGCCTATCACCGTTTTGTCAGTTGGTCTACGAACGAGTTTCCAAACTTTGTTTCTTTCGAATTCAGTCAGCTCTTCTTGCATAGCGCTGACCCAGTTTGGATCTCTGAGGGCATCATCTATTTTCTTTGGTTCAGTTAGTGAAATAAAGTTAACAAATAAACAAATATTACCTGCACTTCTACGAGTCTGAATACCAGCGTTTGGATCACCAAGAATTTGATCGATTGGGTGATTTAAAGTCCATCGCTGAGCCGGAGCATACGTCGCTGACTCAGTCTGAACTGGAGAAACTGAAGATGAAGCTTCAGCTACTTCTGTATTATCAGCTAAGAGAGGAATGTTTGCATTTGTCACTTCATTCACTGATTGCTGAGAAATAGATGGAATTTCTGATACATTTGGATCAACTGCAGGTATAGTGTTTATAGGAACAGCTGAGACCCAAGATGTTTCAGCTTCACTATTCTGCATATCTGGAATGATAGTAGGACCATCATTTTCTACGGTGTGAGCATGAGGAGTGGGAACTTCTTCTGAATCACCAAGATGAGAAAACAACCATTGATTCAGTTCTTCAGTATCAGCGGACGGTTTAGAGTTCGCTGAACGGGATTCGTCAAACGTGACGTGAATAGTTTCTTCTACAGATTGTCTTCTTCGATTGAAGACTCTGAAGGCTTTGGAAACTGAGGAGTATCCAAGAAAGATTCCATCATCAGCCTTAGGATCAAACTTTCCAAGGGCATCTCTGTTATTCAGTATGAAACACTGACATCCAAAGATGTGAAGAAAGCTGATTGAAGGCTTTCTCCCATGAAAGAGTTCATAGGCTGTCTTTTTGAATCTTTTAACTATCAGCGACCTGTTTTGCGTAAAACAAGCAGTGTTGACAGCTTCTGCCCAAAACTGAGTAGGCGGGTGAGAATCGCTGAGCATTGAACGTGCAACTTCAATAATTGTTCTATTTCTTCTTTCAGCGACTCCATTTTGTTGCGGTGTTCTCACTGACGAAAAGTTGTGAGAAATACCCTTACTCTCAAAGAAGGAATCAAGAGAACTGTTTTTGAATTCAGTCCCATGATCACTCCTTATTGAGCGAACGGTCAGATTGTTCAGGGTTTCCATCTTCCGAACAAAGGTGATGAGTTCTTCAGGGGTGTCACTCTTAGAACGGAGAAACATTACCCAAGTGAAGCGAGAGAATTCATCAACTATGACCAGCGTATATTTCTTTCCAGCGATGGATTGTTTGTTAACAGGGCCAAACAAATCCATATGGAGTAGTTGTAGAGGAGATGACACTGAAGAGACTTGCTTTGACTTGAAGCTTGCCTTGGTCTACTTCCCTTTTTCACACGCTGAACATAAAGACTCTTTGGCGTATGAATGCTGAGGTAGACCAGTGACTAATTCTTTGGAGGAAAGAGTATTCAGTGTCTTGAAATTTAGATGCGAGAGCCTCTTATGCCATAGCCAGTTAACACCAGAAGATGCCTTTGAGAAGAAACAGGAGTTCTCAGTGGTTGTTGAGTCCATGTTTATTACATAAACATTTTCCAAACGATAACCGCTGAGAGCTATCTTCTCCTTTTTGTCAGAGACAAAGCAGGATTCCTTAGTGAAAATCACTTTGTTATCCATGTCGCAGAGCTGACTGATGCTTAGAAGATTATGCTTCAGACCTTCAACATATGCGACTCTTCTGAAGGAGGTTGTACTATTTGAAAGTACACCATACCCTCGGGTATGTCCTTTTCCATTTCCACCGAAAGTCACAGAGGGACCTTTCTCTTCCTTGTATTCAGCGAGCAAGCTTTTCTTACCAGTCATGTGTCTAGAGCATCCACTATCGAGATACCAGATACCCTTCTTAACCTGCAATACAAAGGAAGATTAGTTTTTCTTAGGTACCCACTTAACCATGTATACACGTTTGTCAGTGGAAGTAGTTGAAATGGAAGGTTCAGCAGTCTTCGCAGCATTTGAAGATTCAGCTTTGTCTTTCTTCACTTTAGTTAATTTCTTAACCTCAGTGGTAGAATTCACCTTGACCTGATTTGCACCAGGGTTGGTCTTCTTTGCCTTGGGGGCAATCTTCACCTTAGCTATCTTTTCATCTTTGGTGGCTGTGGGGCACTTACTAGCAATATGATCAGTGAGTCCACAGTGATAACATTTCCTATAGCTAAAAGTAGTTCTAGGACCACTTGTATGCTGAGCTTTTAATTTAGAATTAGAAGTACCAGCACCAAGTAAACTATTGGCTTTAGAAATGGGATGAACGTTAAGTTCTTCAGATTTCTTACCAAGGACATCCAATCTGAGTCTAGGAGTAGATCGCTGGATAGATCCAGAGATCAGCTTTCTAGATCCAGAGGGGTAGGTCACTGAGGCTTTAGAAGCATTCAGCTTTGGTACTAAGGTACCCTTCTGAGGATTTTGATAAATAACAATTCCTTTACCTTTGTCTTTAGAGACAGAGGTAGGTTTTGAATAAACCATTTTCTCCTTACCTTTTGAGGAGGTAGGAGTTTCCTTAGGGATTGGTGTAATGGACGAGGAGCACTGAGAAGATGAAGTATCAGCGACTGAGGATACGAACGTTCCAAATTTAAGCATTGAACGCTCAGTGGTTGGTTTTGAAGTATCATATTTATAACCCAGACCACGTTTATCACTCAAAGGAATCTGAGCCTTAATTATCTCAGTGATCTTTGTTGAGGAATTACACCATCCTTCAACAGTAGCTTGTTCAACTTTTAATGCAGCGATAGCTTCTGCTCGTTCGATTTTAACTAGCTGATTTAAATATACTTGATCTTTAAAATCTTCTTCAATTTTAGAAAGCTTTTCTATTTGAAGATGACAGTGTTTAAGCTTTTCAGCGAGATCAAGGTTTTGGTTTTCAACCACAGTTTTGCCGTTCATGGCTTCGTATAAACTTCTAGTCAATAGATCGATTTTGCGGAGACTATCAGCTTCATCAATATTTGCAATATTGGTAAAGAAAGAAGGTGATACCTGAATAGCAGAGGTTGAAGTAGAGGGAATGTCTGAACTTTCTTCCTCTTCTTCAATCTTAGCCATGAGACATTGATTTGCTTCATCATCTTCAGAGTCAGATGATGATGCTTCTTCATCAGAAGCAGCCCAATCATAGTCAGCCATCAGGCCTTTTCCTTTCTTCTTAAAGCTTTTCAGCTTCGCATATTTTTCTTTCAACTTTGAGTATTTGTCATCTTTATTCCTTGGAACAAAGGATTTCTTTGTAAAAGCTGAGGGTCTAGAAACTTTCTTAGACCTGCACTCGTTAGCGAAATGACCTGTCTTTTCGCAGTTGAAACAAGTAGCAGTAGCCTTATCAACAAAAGCTGATGATTTAGGCTTGTCAGTTATGGAAAGAGGTTTGTTCTTTCTAAACATTTTCTTCTTGGTGAATCTCCTGAACTTTTTAGTTAGGAGAGCCAAGGATTCATCATCATCTGAAGAATCAGAGTCTGATGACCTTTCAGAGTTACTTTCTAACTCAGTGATAGTGACCGAAGGTCGCTGAGTAGAAGGTTCCTCTGAGATTAAAGCAACAGGGGTGCTTTTGGAATCTTTTACAAGATTCTTCTTAAGATGGATAGATTGCTCATGATTCAGCAATGTACCATATAAGGTTGCAAGGGTCATTGATCTTAGATCCTTTGACAGCTTGAGACACATGGAATAATTGTCCCAGCTTTCAGGTAAACATTCTAGAAACTTTGTCAGCACTTCAAAGTTAGAATATTCCTTACCAACAGTTTTCAGATCTATAATTAAACAATTAAAACGTTGGTGAACTTCAGAGAGAGTTTCATTCTTACCAGAAATGAAGCTTTCGTATTGTCTTACCAGGTTGATTTTTCTTGAGTCCTGGACTTCAGACGTTCCTTCATACTGAACACATATTGTGTCCCACATGGCTTTTGATGTTTTCAGGTTCATGACGGAATGGTAGACTTCGTCAGGAAGGGCCATGGATAGTATGGATCTGGCTTTTGTATCTATAGCCACTTTCTTCTTATCTTCGTCGGTCCACTGAAAGATTTCCTTAGGAATCAGCCTTTCTGGAATAGCAGGTCTATTCGTAGTGGCTGGAACTGCAGGGTCAATAGTTACAGGGATGAATGGACCATTCTCAAGATAGTAAGGCATAGTAGGGTCTACACCTTCTAAGAAGAGTATCATCCTATTTTTCCATAAGTTGAAGTTATCTCTGGAAAATCTAGGGGGTTTTGCAAGAGAACCATTGTCTATATAATTTGTGTTTGTATTGGTGGCCATTTTCAGATAATAGCAAGGAAGAGAAATATCTTAGATTAGATCTTGTTTATGAGATTAAACAAATCCGCTCTGATACCACTTGTTGGTCCCGAAGGCCTATACAAGTTTGTAGAAGGGGGGGGGGGGGTTGAATACAAACACACAGATTTTACTTTTCTAAATTGTTTATTGATAAATCATTAACAATTTACAGCTTGTTGCGGAAACAAGATTAAGGATAAACCTAAATCTAAACAAGTTGGAACACTAAGGTTTCTTGCACTAAGATGGATAAGGAAATTAATAATAATAACCTATCTGAGATAAGAGATTTGAACTTGTCCATAGTTAGCAAGTTACTTCAAATGAAGTGAGTTCATCTCTTTATATACTGCATGCATTTAATGCAAGTCAGTATATATTTTACACGTGTCATCAGCTGGTTGGTTGCATGTCATTGTCTTTTGTTGACAACCTTAGTAGCCGTAAGGATGAACAATGTAGTATCAGAGTGGTTGTACGATTTCAGATTTTCGGAGGTTCTTTTCTGACATTTCGTACGGAGGCGTGCAAGGGTGGTTATGACAAAAGTACTTTGTACGGAGGACTTCATGATCAGCTTTCGTTGATTCAGCGATTATCATTTACTATTCAGCAGATGATAAAGTTCAGCGATAGCTGAAGTCTTGTACTTGATACTTCACGTTGAGTGGACAAATCTGAGTCTTCGCTGATCCGCATCAGTTCATTAGGAGACTTGTCGCTGGTTCTTGAGCTTGATCTTCGACTTCAGCGTAGAACCTTTGTTGACGTGAAACTTGTCTTCAGGGATCATAAGTAAACAACTAACTTATCAGCGATCATCATAATGACTGAACAGACTCAGAGCATTAATGGTGAACAGTGTTCGCTGAATGTTTAATCTAAAGAGCGAGAGTTCCTATCAGCGGTACTGGAAGATCTTAGTACTTATCAGCGATAGTGAAACTCTGATACATATTGTTTACTTACAATTTTCACTAAGTATAAGAGAGGGTCATTATCAAATCACTGAGGGTTTGGATCAACATTTAACCATTCATCATTCAAACTTTTCAAAAACAGAACATTGTTATCTTCCTTCGACCTAACAACCCCACATTTTTTGCATTTATTGATCAACACATTAAATCTGTTGTAGGTTTGCTGTAAGGTTTCCTCAGGAAGTGCCTTGAAATCGTTGTATTCATTTATACATTGGGTCCTTCTGTTCTTTTGGGTCTTGATACCACCCTCAAGTTGATTAAGAAGTTGATCCCAGATTTCCTTAGCAGTAACACATGAATCTAGTTCTTGAAATATTTCGTTTGGAATGGCCATAATCAGTAGTCTAACTGCTTTAAGATCATTTTCCATTTTTAGATTTTCCTCATCAGTAAAACCTGTGGTTTTAACTTCATAATGAGCTGGAATCTCAGCAGTAGTTCCTGTTGCGGGTACACGGGGAACAAAAACCATGGGTTGGAATGGTCCATCCGTGACAGATCGCATGAGGTCTTTATCCATACCATCGAAAAAATTAACCATCCTGATTTTCCACTGAGGATATTCATCTCTCAGAAGAGTAGGAGGTTTTGTTAAAGAGCCAGCAGTATAGATAGCATTTATACCGTTGTTAGCCATTTTGAAAGAAAAAAAGAGTACAGTTTGTTGCAAAACGATTTTTGGCTAGAAACGGAGTTTCAAACAGTAACCAATGGAACAGTAAATTTTGAGAAGATTTTAAGCTAAACTAGAAAGCTTTAAACACAGTTATATGAGCTCTGAAGGCTTGGTTAGACTAGAAAGCAGTAAAACATAGTATATTATGAAGCTTTTAAAGTCGCACAGACACAATCAACAACAGTGAATCAACCTTGGTAGATTGGATCGTTTGGCTTAAGAAAACCAAAGAAGCTCTGATACCAATTGTAGGTTCCCAGATTCACGTTGTATCATATTAATGGTAGTAAAATAGACAGCGGAAGCATATTAAATAAAGCCATTAAAATGAGTGATTGTGTAAACGATAAGTGAACTATGAGAATCAAATATTGAACAGTAAAATGATAACAAGATCATATATAAAAGCTGCTCATATATTGATAATGAATCACACCAAGAACAAGTTAAAGTGTGTTCGGAAATCTCATAGGACAACAATATCGTACGGAGGTAGTGCTCGGGATTGCTGCAGTATATGCTTAAACAATTGTGGAAAAACTACTCTTCCCAAAGCTTACAAATGTTTGTCCCACTACCTCTCTATTTATAGCCCTCAAAAAAGTATAGACAGTGTACTATCGTACCCTGGAATGACACGTGGAAAGTGTGTCTCCTATTTTAGGGCATACGTGGAAAGTATGGACACTTGTCTAACACTTGGGCTTTCCTTCGAGGCTTAGGCTGATAGAGGTCTTTTACTTCACAGAGCTCTGTCGCAAGAGCTCTGTTGGTCTTCTGTTGAATACTTGTTCTCTTGTTGGAATTCTTCGACAGAGCTCTGATGAGCTCTGTTGAGCTCTGTTGGTCTTCTTTGATGAACATCTTCCAGGTCTTCTGTCTGATCTCTGTTGGTCTTCTGACTTGGAACTATTTTCAATACTTTTACATCAGATGCTTTGGGACTAACATACTCAACAAGTTATGGATAATATATTGCGCCTTAAAACTTCTATTGAGGCCATTAAATGGCTCACATATCAGGCGGTTGCTTTAAGGGGCCATGATGAGCGACCTAATTCAAGAAATCAAGGGGATTTTCTTGAATTGATAAAGTTTGTTGCTTCTTATAACAAGAATGTTGATGATGTCTTGTTGGAAAATGCTCCTCAAAATCTAAAGTATACATCACCAGATATTCAGACAGAAATACTACGTGTCTATGCTTCAAATGTACAAGAAGCATTCCGTGATGAGGTTGGAAGGGAAAAATTATGTTTGATAGTTGATGAGTCTCAAGATGAACCTAAGAAAGAGCAAATGGCTATTGTTGTGAGAATCGTCGACCGAAATGGGTATGTCAAAAAAAGGTTTTTGGACTTGGTTCATGTCAAGGATACAACTTCATTGACTATGAGAAATAAGATTTTTTCATCTTTGTCTTTCCATAAGCTCGATGTTTAAGATATTCGGGGTGAAGGATATGATGGAACTAGTAATATGCGTGGTGAATGGATTGGACTACAAACTTTGTTCTTAAAGGAATGTCCTTACACTTATTATATACATTGTTTTGCCCATCAGCTGCAATTGGCTCTCGTTGCGGCATCTAAAGATGTGACTGAGGTAAATCACTTTTTAAGAATTTGAACTTTATTGTTAATGTTGTTTATTCTTCTTGCAAACGTAATGATCAACTGCAAGCTACTCAAATTGCTGAAATTTCCCATCTAACTGAAATTGGAGAGTGGAGAGCTTGAGACTAGAAAAGGAGCAAATCAATTCAAACTCTACAAAGACCTAGAGATACTAGATGGAGTTTCTGTTTCAGATCGATATGTAGCTTGATGAGATTGTTTGGTCCAACTTGTATAGTTTTGAATGACATCGCTACTAAAGGGTCGACATCTTCTCAAAGAGGCGATGCTAGATATGCTCTTACTCACGTATTATCATTTGATTTTGTCATTGTTTGGGAAAATTGACAAACTTTGCTAAACCTTACAAAAAAAATCTCAAGATATTGTTAATGCTTTGACTTTGGTTTCTACTACAAAAACATTGATTTAGAAACTTAGAGATGAAGGTTGGGAAGAACTTTTGGATCAAGTTGCTTCCTTTTGCAAATGTAATTGCATTCCGATCCCTGATATGAATGGAGTTTACAAATATATAATTCGGTCACGTCATAAGAAAGACAATGTGACCATTGAGCATCATTACCATGTTGATGTATTCATTGCTGCTATTGATAGTCAGTTGCAAGAGTTGAACTCCAGATTTAATGAGTCTGTAACAAAACTTCTTCATCTTAGTGTTGCTTTGGATCCAAAAAGGTCCTTGCATATTGATGATATATGTAAATTGGAGAAAACTTACTATCCTGTCGACTTCACAGATCAAGAGCAGATTCAAATCAAGCTTGAATTGCAACATTATAATCTGGATGTGCCTAATCATCCACAACTGAAAATGCTTGTACACATTCTGAGTTGTGTAGATGCCTCCAAAAAACGATGAAGTTAGAAATTTATCCGTTGGTTGACAAATTGATTCGTCTTATATTAACTTTGTCAGTTTCTACTGCAACTAGTGAAAGAGCTTTCTCAGCAATGAAAATTGTGAAGACAAGACTTCGTAGTACCATGGATGATGAGTTTCTTAAAAGTTGCTTGCTTCTTATCAAAATAATTATTTAATTTGAATACAATATTTATCCTTATTAGCCGACAATAAAGTGCGACTCAAAAATTGCAGACCCCTATCAAAAATTCCTGGCTCCTTCCTTGATGACTTAACAATAAATCTTGAATACAATTTATGCTCTAACACGGCTGAAGTTTGAAATTTGAATCTGAATCAACAAGACTGTTTGTTTTTGTAAATTGATAAACATCTGAATATGTATAATTTTCTATTTTCCCTCAAAATGTTGTACGACTGAATTTATAAAAACATCAATTCATTTTAATTAAATTATACTACCATATATTTTTTACACATCCAAAAATTCAACCGAAATACGTCCATTCATTCAAACACAATAAAAAACATGAACAAGTGTCATAACCAATAAAACCAATGTTAATTTTGCATTAATTGTGTCACAATTTCTTCTCATAAACTAGCCATATATGTTTCGTCAGCAGTACTCCCATGCGCGGTACTCCCATGCGGATGAAAGTCTTTAGCTTCATCCTCGCCATTGTCCCCTTGCTCATATAGGTTGGATCATATTCAAAAAAAAAACTCATCACTTAAACCTTTGTTTCAATATTGTGAATCGCAAAACATGTAATACAACGTCTCCTTGAACCTCAAGTGAAAATGGTGCCATGGAAAACATGCTTTCACGACACCATAAGCATGTTCAATAATATTTCTAAGTTTTGTGTGAGAATGATTAAAATTTTAGTACTTGTTCATTGCACGTCGATGACGGAAACCTCCAAGACAATATGTAACATTACGATACGAGTGCCATAAATCCTCGAGTATTCATATACGCAACATCACATAGATCAAATTTGTCTCAAAACAATAATAAAATAGTTAAAGTTCATTCAATCCAAATCTAGACATCACATAGATAGTATACCTGCTGGAGGAAATGAAAATCCAAAGACACCATCTGTCAAAGCTTTAGACAAAATTCTAGAATGTGCAAACCCTTCCCACCCGGCAACAACAAATGTAAAAACCATGTTGAAGTCACAAATTTCAATAACATTTTGTTAGCATTCACCGTTTCCGCGTCCTCTATATAAATGTTGTTCTTGATAGGGACGATAAAATGTAGTAAAATTCCATCAATGGCGCGAATTTCTCCCTACATTAAAGCTAGTAGTCAAAATAAACTTAATAAGAAAATGTATACATGTAACACCCAGATTACACTAATGTCCATTTTACCGTTTAATCTCCAAAATAATCAAATTTTAAAACCACCAAAATATACGGGATACAATTTTAATAAAATTCCGAAATGTCCGCTTTAAATTGTTACGTTTTGTCCAAAACATAAACCAACCCAAAAGTTTAAGATTTACAATCCAGAAGTTTACTTATAATCAACCGGGGACATATCTACCCGATAGAATACATACATATATATAACCACCAAAAGCAAGTACCAATATACCCAAAAGAGCTAAACCGACACTTGTATCAACACCCGAACTACGCTTCCTTATCTTTTCCTTTGTCTACAATCCTTTTTCCTAAAAACAAATTAATCAATAACGGGTAAGCTATAAAGCTTAGTGAGTTGTATATGAAAGTACATGGTTATAATGTTATATATGTATATATACGGAAGAATGAAACGAAATCTCGAAACGAAAAGCTATTATAACATCTAAGACTAACAACTCGGAGAATTCCATGGATACATCTCAAAACACTTACCAAAATCATAAACATAATATACCAATATTAAAATCAATACATCATAAGTTCAACAACAACATACACTCTTACCGACAAACTCAACAACGAAATGTCAACCGTTCCATACGAACACCTATCACATGGCTCAAGTACCATATCACGTAAACATATCATGAATCAATTATAAATATCAAGAATAGTGCACCACTCCCTCCTTCATCTACTGGGTACGTGCAGAATAATACTCACACTCGTCTCCTAACACACGAGATACGTGAGTACAACGAACCGGTATGCCACACCCAACCTCCGTCTCCCTGGGATACGTGGACATACACCGCTTTCCAGCGTACCACACGAAGTAGTACCCGTATTCACGGTTTACCAAGAGATTAACATAACAGTCGCAGATCCAGACTCGACCGACATAGCAGAACGATCATACGGAATACAAACCGGAATCAGAGAGACTTACACATGTTACACCTTAAGAAAACATGAAACACAACTAATGCAAAAAAATGCATATACATATGAGTAACACTTAAACATGTATTTCATATAAACTCACAATGCATAAAATGGGTCAACCGAACGTCCAACCGAATGTCGCGTTCCAACTCCGTAATCCAAGTATGTATGGCACTCCAAAAGCTTCCAATTATACCCTTATACTCCCTGGAGTATACACATTCAATTCCATAAGTATATAATTACACTATCTCATTCTATTCCATTCCTTAGTTAGCTAATTCCATTCCAATTCTTTTGTACAACCCCCTGTTCTAACACAATTTTAACCATCTTAAACTCAGAATTACATTCTGACTTCTAAACAAGAAAGAAAATAGACTCTTTTATATTTCAGATTCCACTGACCTCATGTCTATTGGATTTTTCTTTGATTTGATATGAATTTTCTAAGACAGGGCAGAAAATTGACTTTTATGTTTTCAAATGTCCATTTTCAACCATCTTGTTAGGACCATAAATGTCCTACATATTAGAAAGATATATAAATAATTATATATAGCGTAATTAGTTTAATTATAGAGGTTAATTATTGTAAAAGCCTTAATTATTGTTAATTGGGCTTAGCTTTGTGTTTAATGGGCTTGGGCTTGTTGTCTAAGGCATAGGTATTTAAGGTTATGTTAACCTTTAGAATTAGGTTAGCAATTGATAATGAGATTCATCAGAGAGAGAGAGATAGCTGTGTTCTTCATTCTAACCTTTGTAACTATCTTAATTTCTGAATACGAGAGGGATGACAGATTGAAATAATCAATTGTTCGTGTTATTGTTTATTGATTCGTTGTTACCTGATCAATCTAGGACTAACAATTGGTATCAGAGCAGAATCGGTGATTTGAAGATACGAAAGAAATCGAACGAAAGCGAAAAAAGAAAGAATTTTCGCAGAAAATTTTCTGGAAAATCACAGCTAGCCGTTTCGCTTATTCCCGTAGATCGAACCGTCGGATCGTCGCGATATTTGGACAGCAGCTTCGGGACATCTTATTTCACATTCTGACCGGTTGGATTAATCGTTTGAGGTCCAGAAGGTATCCAAAAGATTTGTGTAAAAGTGCAGTAATTTTTGAAGAAAATCGTTCTTCAATCGGTTTGCAAAGTTCTTTCATTGTTTTGAATAGAATGTGTTGTTAAATCTCGATTGGTTACTCACGTTCATCTGCTGTTTTTCTGTGCTTACATCAATTCTCAAAGGATTTAGTCTTGCAACTTAAAAATCAAATCTTCAGTTTTTGGTGTTCTTCAATTTTTTTGTGGTTATTGGAAAATATGATAGATTTTGCTTAGAAATCGATTTGGGTTTGTTTGTTTTGTGTTTGTGGTCAAAATCTAACCCTACAGGAGTGAAATCAAGCAACCATATCGATCCCAGATCCGAATTGCAATCACAGCCGCAGTGTCCGGACGTCTCTAAGCTTTCCGGGTAAGTTTCCTAATTCTCGCCACTATCCGGATGAATTGATTTTGGTTTCCGGATAAGTATGTTCGGACACTTCAATTTTCTCCGGATAAATTTTTTTTTCCGGACAAAACTTCAAGTTTCTGGACGATAAATTTTTTGTGGTTATTGGAAAATAGGATAGATTTTGCTTAGAAATCGATTTGGGTTTGTTTGTTTTGTGTTTGTGGTCAAAATCTAACCCTACAGGAGTGAAATCAAGCAACCATATCGATCCCAGATCCGAATTGCAATCACAGCCGCAGTGTCCGGACGTCTCTAAGCTTTCCGGGTAAGTTTCCTAATTCTCGCCACTATCCGGATGAATTGATTTTGGTTTCCGGATAAGTCTGTTCGGACACTTCAATTTTCTCCGGATAATTTTTTTTTCCGGACAAAACTTCAAGTTTCTGGACGATTTTTTCTGACTGGACAAACCAAACTTTTCCCGATAAACAAGTGTCCGGATATAAATTTTTCTTCCCGGACAAATCACTGTCCGGATAACATTTTTTTCCCGATATTCTTTTTTTGTGAGTTTGGTCATCAGCCGCTATATTTGACTTATCTAATTCACTGTTTGACTATCCTTCGAAGCTTACATACATACACACATGTCCATCCATTTTGTTGCTACGTGAGCACATATATATATATATATATATATATATATATCATTGAATATTATTTTGTTTTGTTTTGTTTGTTTAATTGTTTGCTTATTTGATTTTCATCCGGTAAGCTTCTAATTCGGACAAACAATCCTCATCCGGCAAGTTTAAGTTCTCATCAGCCGGTAAGTGCAACCATCACCCGTTAAGTTGTGATTTTTATACGGAAACTCCATCTTTCCGGTAAACCATTCACACCTGGTAAGTTTTCATTTCACCCGGTAAGTTCTCATCATCATCCGGTAAGTACTCTCTTCATCCGGTAAGTTGTGTTTAGTAAGATTTGATTAGTTTCATTCTCGAAGTTTGATTTCGTTCGTTTAAAGTCAATAATCAGATTTTGAATTTTTAAAACGGATTTATTTTATAAATTTGTTTTTCAAATTTAACTTTTGATTTTCTTCCGCATTTTTGATTCTTCAAAATCAACACCGATTAACGATCATAATTTTTCAGGTAACAATGTCGTCTTGCTCTAATGTGGAGTGTCAAGCAAATCAAAGACTACATCAAACGCATATCGAGAAGAAAGATGATTTGATCTACAAGTACATCAAAGAACTGAAGCAACATAAATCTCAACTCTGGAATTGTTCTGACAAGTTGGCTAAATCTGAAGAAAAGGCAACAACATTAGAGTTTGAAAACACTGAGCTGAAAAGGAAGTTGTCTGATCTATTATCACGAGGTGATATCAAGGAGACTGAGAAAGAGAAGACAAAGCTACATGAAAAGAATATCAAGCGATCAGATGACTTGTGCAATAAGTACATCAAAGAACTGAAGGAGCTCAAATCTCAAATCTGGAATAGTTCTGAGAAGCTGGTGAAAGAAGAAGAGAGAGGTAAACTCCTGAACTGTGAAAACCTTGAGCTTAAAAGTAAACTAAATACTCTTGAAAATGTTTTTGAAAAGGAGAAAGAAAGCTTTGAAAAGGAAAGACAATTGCTTATTCAAAAGCAATCTGGGCTTTCAACCAAATCTCTTGAAGAGAAGAAGAGACTTGAGCTTATGTGCTTAAAACTTTCAAAACAGGTCTCCGACTTTGAAAAGGTTTTAATTGCAGAAAGAGAGAAGTTTGAAATAGAACGCAAATCTTTTTCTCAAAAGAATGGAGAGCTTTCCTTGAAAATAACCGATTTGGAAAACGAATTAGACGTTCTAATCAAAGAGTCTGAGAAATGGAAAGTTGAAGGTTTTAGGGCTAAATGTTTGACAGATGATTTTGCAAAAGAGAGAAAGATTTTTTCAGTCCGAGATTACTAAACTTACAAATAGATTATCTGGATTAGCAACCGAGATTTTGAAAGAACAAATGGTTAAATCTAATTTACAAAAGAAATATGATTTAATTCTCGAAGAACGAAATGCCTTAGAAAGCAAGATCAAAGGTGTTCAACCTTCTTATGCTTCAAGTTCATTTTCTACAATTCGTTCTTCAATGAATTTTGTCAAATCAGATGATTTTTCAAAATATCAGATTCGACCTTCTAATCTTTTCTATAATTCTCGTGTTGACAAATCAGATAATCAATTTTTCAAGAAAGTAAAAATGGAGTGGAGAGTTAAAGGAACTACTCCTGATCCAAAGTCATTTGTCTCTGTTAAGAGTGCCAAGAACAACACAGCTTTCCATGCTAAACCTTTTGTGAAAACTGATCGAGTTTACTCTGTTAACAAACTAATCAGTTTATCTACACAGAAGCTGTGTTGCTCTTATTGTGGAACAAGTGACTTTGTGAAGAAAGACCATGCTAGGTATTGGTATGGTACTTATAGTATCCCTGGTCCTCATAGGGCATCTAACCGACAAGGATCCATCACAAGATGGATACCAAAATCCCTCTAATCTATTTTGCAGGAATGTCATGTGCATTTAAATTCGCAGATTCTTTTCACATGACTAACATTCAAAGGTTAGGCCAATTTTGAGGGGGAGTACTATCTTATGCAAGGTATGTGAACTCTAACTGAATTCAAAAACCTTGGCAATTCATTCTGAATAACTTACTTGCGTTTGTTATTATCTAATTTTAACTTCCATGATTGCCATGATCAAAACTTGCTTGATTTAGTTATTTCCATGTCTCAAATGTTTGTTGATTTTTCGATGGAAATACACTCGTTTTTGAATTCCACTTTGTGTCCATAGTGCATCAGTTCACATCAATGATTCAATTCTTATCTGATATATTAATTGTGACTTGTTCTTCACAATTAAACTTTCTAATCATTGTTTCATTATTACAAATACTGTGCTTACTGAGTCAATCTGTTTTGCGCTTGATCTTGTTTCCTAAAACTCTGTTTTTTCAAACAACGACTTCTGATTACTTCAGATCAGAACTCAGACTTAATTTTTAATGACTTCTGAATAATTCAGATCAGGACTCGTTCTTAAATGGTTTGACTTCTAAACACCTCAGTTTAGAACTCGTACTTCACTGTTTACTTAACTGTTCTACTCATTGCATTACATTGTTTCTATGGTCAATCCAGAACCGAAAGGACCTACCCATGAAACACATCCCTTTTAGACTATAGTGAGGGGTCTAGATGGATAGATGAGTTTGGAGAGAAAAGAATATGGTGAGGATGTGACAGGACTTAAAAGAGTTATTGGTCCTTACCAAACCGAGTCAGTTATCTGGGTAACCACACAATCTATTCATTCTCGTTCTTTGGAGATGAATATTGAAACAGACATGGACCCAGTGTTGATAACTCGTGTCACCCCACCCAACCACTCAAGTATCTCACATAAGATGCTTGTTTCAGATATTCACGGAGACTTAGCACATACTCTATCTATTCCTCACTCGGAGGTCTTAGATATTGAAAAAGGAAGACACCAGCTCCGGTCTCCGTACTTCATATTCTATTCACTGTGTCTATTGATTTTTAACTTAAGTCCCAAGTTAAATCAATATTTGAGCCAAACAGATATATAATCTATTTCTTTCACACATGCACGAGTCTTTGTGATTCCCATTGCATATCTTTGTGATATTGCCGGAACAGTTTGAGAAGTAATTTTTTACTTCAGTGATAACTGGAAGTCCTATCAGAGATACCCCATTGCCAACTCTAAACATAGGCGACACAATTTTTTTAAAATTGTTGTGATAACAGTTACTAACGTGTTTCTGTGTTGGTTGATTACCCCGTTCTGGTTACTTAATGTTTTTTGATCTGGAATTTTTGCTACTCGTCACTATTGTCTTTGAACGTGCATGATGCTCTGGATGCTCCTACTCATCATGAGGGGGAGAAAGGGTACAGATTCAAAGACACGGATTATCTAGTTGAGGGGGAATTAGCAAAAGCCGAGGGGGAGTAAAGAAGTCCCCATGCAAAAGCCAAGGGGGAGTAACAGCTCTGTTATTTAATCTGTTCCGAGTTTCAAAGTGCGTACATGTGATCAAAGTTCTTATAAGTGATCAACTCTTCTCATCGTTTATCAAGTGATGTTCTCTACAACTCAGTATTTCCTCCTTCAAGCATTTCGATTCAACAAAGTTCTTAAAGCTGAAGCTGAAAGCAAATTCAACTCGCGATTCAAAGACAGATTCGTTGAAAATTTGAAGACCAAGTTGAAAATTTGAAGACCAAGAGCTTTATTCAAGGGGGAGCGCTGAAATGACATGAAGACAAGCAACATCATTGCATTTTAAAGATTCAAGAAGGAAGAGAAGATCAAGATTTGAAGGTTTCAAGACCGATTTTTATTTATATATCTTTAGGGGGAGATTGTTAGGACCATAAATGTCCTACATATTAGAAAGATATATAAATAATTATATAGAGCGTAATTAGTTTAATTATAGAGGTTAATTATTGTAAAAGCCTTAATTATTGTTAATTGGGCTTAGCTTTGTGTTTAATGGGCTTGGGCCTTGTTGTCTAAGGCCTAGGTATTTAAGGTTATGTTAACCTTTAGAATTAGGTTAGCAATTGATAATGAGATTCATCAGAGAGAGAGAGAGAGAGATAGTTGTGTTCTTCATTCTAACCTTTGTAACTATCTTAATTTCTGAATACGAGAGGGATGACAGATTGAAATAATCAATTGTTCGTGTTATTGTTTATTGATTCGTTGTTACCTGATCAATCTAGGACTAACACATCTTGTACCCAAACCATTCCCATTTGGCACCAAATCTAGATTTCTATATCAAATATTACAAACTTTATAAAATAAATAGCAAAACTCAAGCCTTATTCATCAAAATCATCATTTTAGAACTTTGACTTTGAAAAGTCAAACTTTTGTTCATAACTCAACATTATTTCAACTAATCTTTGTCTATAATCCATGTTTTTGGCCAAATAACAAGTTATCTCATCACATTTCAACAAAATAATTCCCTAATTTCATCATGCATTCTATAACTTGAACCCTAGTTGCAAGAAATCAACCAAATACATCAAGAACATCAAAATACCAACATTTATACCTTCAATTTCTTGCAATTTCTCTTCAATTTCACCAAGATTAAGCCATGTTTTGCCTTTAGGTGGATGAAATCACACACACTTTGGTCCAGAAGCTTGTAGAAGTAAAAATGAGGTGAAATGGAGTAATTTTCGTCACTTAATTGCTCTAACCCGTTTTGGGTCGGGTTTGACCCGGTTGGGTTGACCCAGCACCCATTTTGATCACCAAACACTAAAAAATTCATAACTTTTCGCTCGAACCTCCGTTTTTGATGAGGTTTTCGCCTACACGTTCGTAACAAGATAATGTATGACTTCCAATAAAAATATTCCAGAAAAGACTTACCCATAAAAGCAGTTTTATGTATTTGTAAGACCCGGGTTGACCCGACATCCATTTTGACCACCAAACACTTAAAAATTCATAACTTTCGCTCGGACCTCCGTTTTCGATGAGGTTTTCGCCTACGTGTTCTTAAAAAGACAATGTATGACTTCCAATAAAAATATTCCAGAAAATACTTCCCAATAATAGCAGTTTTAAGTATTTGTAACTTAGGTGTTAAGCTTTTCCTTTGCAAACCTATGACACCCTATATATATTTCTTAAGGATTTTGCTACAAGTCCTCATTAAAGCGTTATATTATCACATAATGCACCTTATTAAACATATATTACACATTACTACACATTTAAAGGCATTTGTTAGGCATATTAAAAGCTGTATGTTACAATACAACTATTATTATTATTTACATTAAATATTGTTGATCCAAACCCTCAGTGATTTGATAATGACTCTGAGAAACACTTAGTGAAAATTGTAAGTAGACAATATGTATTAGAGTTTCACTATCAAGGAAAAATACTAAGTTTGTTTAGTATCGCTGATAGGAACTCTCGCTCTTTAATGTATACATTCAGCGTTACTGTTCATCAGTGAGCCCTGAGTCTGTTCAGCCTTACTGATGATCGCTGATAAAATATGTTGTTTACTTATGATCCCTGAAGACAAGTTTCACGTCAACTATGTTCTACGCTGAAATCGAAGATCAAGCCAAAGAACCAGCGACAAGTCTACTAATGAACTGATGCGGATATCAGCGAAGCCAAGACCTGTCCACTCAATGTGAAGTTTCAAGTAGAAGACTTCAGTGAACGCTGAACTTTATCATTCGATGATAAAGATTCATTCAGCGAACGCTGATCATGAAGCCTCCTCTACAAGTTACTTTTGTCTTACCCCCTTGCACGCCTCCATACGATCTGTCAGAACGGACATCCCTTTTGTCCAGAATCGTACAACCAACTCTGATTCTACAGTATTCATCATGTGGCTACTAGGTTGTCTACCAAGGTCAAACCATGCATCCAACCAGAAGCTGCCACGTGTAAAGTTGTACTGATATGCATTAAATGCATGTAGTATATAAAGGAAACCCTAGTTCATTTCTTGAACACCTTCGGCCATTCCTTATCTTGCTAAAACTTTGTGTGATAGAATACTTAGCTTAAGTGTTCTTAATTCCTTCTTTCTTATTTTCTAGTGCAAGAAATCTTTGTGATTCTCATAGCTTGTTTAGATTAGGATTATTCCTTAATCTTGTTCCGCAACAAGTTGTAAATTTTTTGATACATGTCAATAAACAATTTAGAAAAGTAAAAATCGTGTGTTTGTATTCAACCCCCCCTTCTACAAACTTGTATAACCCCTTTGGGACCAACAAGTGGTATCATAGCAGTTTGTTTAATCTCATAAACAAGATCTTGCTTATACTAATTTCTTTTCTCTTCCTTGCTGTTTTCTAAAATGGCTAACACCACAAACACAAACTATATCGACAATGGTTCTCTTGCAAAACCCCCTAGATTTTCCAGAGATAACTTTAATCGATGGAAAAATAGGATGATGCTCTTCTTGGAAGGTGTAGACCCTATTATGCCTTATTACATCGAGAATGGTCCATATGTCCCTGTTAGGATTGATCCTGAAGTTCCAGGCACTGCCACTAGAGCTGCCATTCCTGAAAGAATCATTCTCAGAGAAGTTCACACTTGGACTGATGAAGACAAGAAGAAGGTGGTTGTCGACACTAAAGCCAGATCCATCCTCTCTATGACTCTTCCTGACGAAGTCTACCATTCCGTCATGAACCTGAAAACCTCCAAAGCCATGTGGGACAAAATCTGTGTTCAATATGAAGGTACTTCTGATGTCCAGGACTCAAGAAAACTCAACCTGGTAAGACAGTATGAAAGCTTCATTTGTGGTAAGAATGAAACTCTCTCTGAAGTACATTAGCGGTTTAACTGTTTAATTATTGACCTAAAAACCGTTGGTAAGGAATATTCCAACTTTGAGATCCTGACAAAGTTTCTGGAATGTCTTCCTGAAAGCTGGGACAGTTATTCAATGTGTCTCAAGCTCTCAAAGGATCTAAAATCTATGACTTTTTCTACCTTATATGGCACTATGCTCAATCATGAGCAGTCGTGTCATCTTAAGAAGAATCTTGTAAAAGATTTCAAAAGCACACCTACTGCTTTACTCTCAGAGTCACCTTCCACTCAGCGATCAACTATCACGATCACTGAGTTGGAAACTAACTCTGAATGCTCATTAGATGCTGATCCTTCAGATCTTGATGAATCTCTGGCACTACTGACTAATACATTCAGGAGATTCGCCAGAAAGAGTAATTTCAGAAGAAATAAACCTCTCGCACTCACTGACAAGCCAAAATCGTTAACCCCTGTTGATAAGGCAACTGCCACTTGCTATAACTATGAAAAGATAGGTCAATTTGCTAGTGGTGGTGTGGTGGCAAGGGCTTGGGGGATGTGGTGGAATATCCCATCCACCCCGGGTTCGAGTCCAGGCGTCAACATTTTGTGGCCAGGCTTAGTCTCAGACGGCCGCTTTGTTTGTTTGTTTCCAAATTGCCAAGGATGTAGTCTAGGCAAAGCCTAGATGAACCTTATCCAAAAAAAAGAAAGTCTTTAAACCCTCAGCTTCCTTCTCCAAGAAATCCTCTAACCACAGGGCTAGAGATGACAAATACAAGAAGCTGAAAGAAAAATATTCAAAGCTGAAAAGCTTTAAGAAGAAAGGTAAAGGCTTGGTCGCTGACTTTGACTGGGCTACCTCTGACACTGAAGAATCATCTGACTCTGAAGATGATGATGAGGCCAATCTCTGCCTCATGGCGAAAATAGAAGACGAGGAAGAAAATTATGAAATTCCCTCTACTTCAACTTCTACCTCTAAGGTATCAACTTCCTTCTTTACTAATATTTTAGATATTAATGAAGCTGATAGTCTTCGGAAAATCGATCTCCTGACTGTAAACTTATATGATGCCATGAATGGCAAGACCATAGTTGAAAATCAAAACATTGATCTAGTTGAACAGCTTAGAAACTGTAACCTTCAAATAGAAAAGCTTTCTAAAATTGAAGAAGATTTAAAAGATCAGGTCCATATAAATCAGATAGTCAAAATCGAGCGTGAAGAAGCTATCACTGCATTAAAAGCTGAAAAGGCTACTGTTGAAGGATGGTGCAAATCCTCAACAACGATCACTGAGATAATAAGGTCTCAGATTCCCTTGAGTGATAAAAGTGGTGTTGGTTATAAAGATGATACTCTAGAACCAGCCACTGATCGTTCCATGCTTAAGTTTGGAATGTTCGTATCCTCAATCCCTGACACCTCCTCGTCTCAGTGTTCCTCTTATAAAACTCCAACTCCTGAGGAAAAACCTACCTTAATTTCTAAAGGTAAAGGTAAAGGTAAAGAAAAGGTTTTCAACCAAAATCCTCAGAAGGGTACCTTTGTCCTAAGCTGAATGTTTCTAAACCTTCAGTGAATCATTCCTCTACTTCGAAGAACAAGATCCCTGAATTCTTTCAGAGATCCACTCCTAGAATCAAAGTGAATGTTATTGGTAAGAAATCCGAAGAACTGATCGTTCCTCCTATTTCCAATGCCAAAGGTATACTTGGTGCTGGCCTTGCTCATTTAAAAATCTCGGCTAAGCATACAAGTGGTCCTAAAGCTACTTTTAGCTATAGGAAATGTTATCACTGTGGACTTACCGATCATATTGCTAGTAAGTGCCCCACAGCCACCAAAGCTGAAAAGTTAGCTAAAGTGAAGATCAATGCCCCCAAGGCAAAGAAGCCCTATCCTGGTGCAAATCAGGTTAAGGTCAAACCAACCACTGAGGTTAAGAAATTAACCAAAGTGAAGACTTGTCCTGAAGCTGAATCTTCAAATGCTGCAAAGATTGCTGAACCTTCCACTTCCTCTACCACCACTGACAAGTGTGGACCCATGGTAAAATGGGTGCCCAAGTCAAACTAATCTTCCTTTGTTTGCAGGTTCAGATGGGTATCTGGTATGTCGATAGCGGATGCTCTAGACACATGACTGGAAAGAAAAACCTGCTCATTGAATATAAGGAAGAGAAAGGTCCCTCAGTGACCTTCGGTGGGAACGGAAAAGGCTATACCCGAGGGTTTGGTGTACTCTCTAATGGTACAACAACCTTCAGAAGAGTCGCATATGTTGAAGGACTGAAACACAATCTTCTTAGCATCAGTCAGCTGTGTGACAAGGATAACAAAGTGATTTTCACTAAGGAATCCTGCTTTGTTACTGACAAAAAGGAGAAGATCGCTCTCAGCGGATACCGTATGGAAAATGTTTATGTTATAAACATGGACTCTACAACCACTGAGAACTCCTGTTTCTTCTCAAAAGCATCATCTGATGTCAACTGGCTATGGCATAAGAGGCTGAATACTCTTTCTTCTAAAGAGTTGGTCACTGGTCTACCTTAACACTCATACGCTAAGGAATCTCTATGTTCAGCATGTGAGAAATGGAAACAAACAAAAGCTAGTTTCAAATCTAAGCAAGTTTCCTCAGTGTCATCTCCTCTTCAACTTCTCCATATGGATTTGTTTGGCCCTGTTAACAAAAAATCCCTCGCTGGAAAAAAATATACACTGGTCATAGTCGATGAATTCTCTCGCTATACCTGGGTTATGTTTCTCCGCTCTAAGAGTGACACCCCTGAAGAACTCATCACTTTCGTTAGGAAAATGGAAGTCCTGAATAACATGACCGTTCGCTCAATAAGGAGTGATCATGGGATTGAATTCAAAAACAGTTCCCTTGATTCCTTCTTTGAAAGTAAGGGTATTTCTCACAACTTTTCTTCAGTGAGAACACCGCAACAAAATGGAGTCGCTGAAAGAAGAAATCGAACTATCATCGAAGCTGCACGATCAATGCTCAGCGATTCTCACCTGCCTACTCAGTTTTGGGCAGAGCTGTCAACACTGCTTGCTTTACTCAAAACAGGTCGCTGATTGTCAAAAGATTCAAGAAGACAACCTATGAACTTTTTCATGGGAGAAAGCCTTCAATTAGTTTTCTTCACATATTTGGATGTCAGTGTTTCATACTGAACAACAGAGATGCCCTTTGAAAGTTTGATCCTAAGGCTGATGATGGAATCTTTCTTGGATACTCTTCTTTCTCCAAAGCCTTCAGAGTCTTCAATCGAAGAAGACAAACTGTAGAAGAAACCATCCACGTCACCTTTGACGAATCCCGTTCAGCGAATTCCAGACCTTCTGCTGATACTGAAGAACTGAATCAATGGATGTTTTCTCATCTTGGTGATTCAGAAGTTTCTCCTATCCCTCCAACTCATACTCATACCGTTGAAGATGATGATCCTACTATCATCCCTAGCATGCAGACTAGTGAAGCTGAATCCTCATGGGTCTCAGCTGTTCCTCTTAATACTATACCTGCTTCTGAACCTTCTACATCAGACATGCCGTCTACTTCTCAGCAATCAGTGAATGAAATGACATCTGAACCTCTTCCTCTCTTGCCTGATATACCAGAAGTTGCTGAAGCCTCATCTTCAGCTCCTCCAGAAGTTCAGATTGAGTCAGCGACTTATGCTCCGGCTCAGTGATAGACTATTAATCACCCCATTGATCAAAATTTTGGTGATCCAAACGCTGGTATTCAGACTCGACGAAGTGCAGGTAATATTTCTTTATTTGTTAACTTTATTTCTCTGATTGAACCAAAGAAAACAGATGATGCCCTCAGAGATCCAAACTGGGTCAGCGCTATGTAAGAAGAGCTGACAGAATTTGAAAGAAACAAAGTTTGGAATCTCGTTCCAAGACCATCTGACAAGTCAGTGATAGGCACTAAATGGGTCTATCGAAACAAGTTGGATGGACATGGAACTGTAACCCGCAACAAGGCTCGTCTTGTTGCTCAGGGATACAAAAATAAGGAAGGTATAGATTACGACGAAACATTTTCCCCAGTGGCAAGACTCGAAGCCATTCGTCTATTCTTAGCTTACGCTGTACACAAGGACTTCAAGGTTTATCAGATGGATGTTAAATCAACATTCCTAAATGGAAGGCTGAATGAAGAAGGCTGAATGAAGAAGTCTACGTGGAACACCTCCAGGATTCACAGATCCTAAGCATCCAGGTTATGTTTATAAACAGGATAAGGCACTTTATGGCTTAAAGCAAGCTCCTCGTGCATGGTATGACACTCTCTCTTCTTATCTCCATATTGAAAAATTTGAGCGAAGTAAAATCGATAAAACTCTATTTTTCAGGAAAGTAAAAGGTCATATCATTCTTGTTCAAATATATGTCGATGATATTATATTTGGTTCTACCAACCCTGACTTATGTACTCGTTTTGCTGAAAGAATGAAATCTGAATATAAAATGAGTATGATGGGTGAGCTAACCTATTTCCTTGGTCTTCAAATAAAGCAGAATGAAAAAGGAACTTTCATTCACCAAGGAAAATATGTTAAAGATATGCTGAAAAAGTTTGACTTAACTCAGAGCTCAGCTATGAAAACCCCTATGGCACCGCCGCTGACACTAAACAAGGATCCTTTTGGAAAACCTGTTAATGTCACAGCGTACCGTGGGATGATCGGCTCTCTTCTGTATCTTACAGCTAGCTGTCCTGATATTATGTATGCAACTTGTTTGTGTGCACGATATCAAGTTGAACCTAAGGAATCTCATTTGATCGCTGTAAAGCGTATCTTTCGATACCTTTAGGGTACTCCTAACCTAGGTCTTTGGTATCCCAAAAACTCAGGGTTTGATCTAATCGCCTATTCAGATAGTGATTTTGCAGGTTGCAAATTGGATAAGAAAAGTACCACAGAAGGTTGTCAGCTCCTGGGTGGAAAGCTGGTGAGTTGGACAAGTAAAAAGCAAAACTCAGTGTCCACCTCTACCGCTGAAGCTGAGTATGTAGCTGCTGGAAGCTGTTGTTCTCAGGTCTTGTGGATGAGAAATCAACTACTTGACTATGACCTTCAGCTCTCCAAAATTCCAATCTATTGCGATAGCACTAGTGCCATCGCCATAGCAAACAATCCAGTGCTACACTCAAAGACCAAACACATCGAAATCAGGTATCATTTTATCAGAGATCATGTGATGAATGGTGATATAGAACTTAATTTTATCCCAACTAACTTTCAGTTAGAAGATCTTTTCACCAAACCTCTTGATGAGACAAGATTCAACTTTCTCATCAGCGAGCTTGGAATGCTGAACCTAGAAGAGTAAAATCTTAAGTGCTTAACATTAGATCAATGATAAAAATGAATTTGTATAACCTTTGTAATCACCTACTCTCTGAACAAAATTGATTCGCTGATATCAAGGTAAGTTCTCTCTTACTCACTAACGTTCGTCTAAGAATGCAAGATTTCAAAACAAATCACATTGCTGAATATCTCTTCCTTTCAGTGATATTTTGAAATTCAAAACCTCTCACTGATATTTCTAATCAGTTCTTCTAATCATAAAAATGTCCCTAAGTTTTCAAAATCCTCAAAGACACCTTAAGAAGTGAAAGGACGTTTGTGACGTCATCACAATGGATAAACCATGGCACGACTTTTCTCTGACACGTTCGCCCATTTCGTTTCCTTGTCCAATCAAATTCAAGGGACGTGTCCGTGTCATCATGAAAAACTTTCCCGCTCATAGTTTTTTCTCTCTACTCTCACTATATAAACCCTTTGCGTTTATATTTTTACCTTTTACGCGAACTTAAACTCTCTTAAGCAAGAACTCACTGTTGCATTTAAAATATTTTCTCAAGAGTCTGTTCATCTTCATCTTCTTCTTCTTCAACACTATAGGTCAATATTTCTTTTATTTTGCAACTCACAAACTTGTTTCTGATCTTATTATTGTTTCTAAAAGATCAAACAAATGAACTTTCTAAAAATGAAATCATTTTCTTCATGGTTTTATGAACACAATCTGCTTTCAGATTGTTCTTCGAGTTTAAAATAAAAATCTTAAACTTGATATTTTTATATGTTTTTCCATAATCCTTCCCATAAAAGGAAACTAGAAAAACATTCACTATGTTTTGTACTTCTTTTTCAAAACTAGAAAAACCCTAATTTTCATTTCTTTCTCAAAATGGAAACTGTAGAAACCCTAAAAACCTCTTATTTTGGAATCTTATCCATTTTAAGAACTTCTCTTCATATTCTTCATGTTTATATTTTATGAACAGAAATGGCATCTACTGAAGCTCCCTCCACTCAGTCTCCTACTACATCGTCTGAAAGAGTCGAACTTGTCAAAGCCCCTAATGTCAACTTCGAAATAAACCAAGTCACATTCTCTGGAAACAACCCATACGCCCTGTTCGACTTCCCCCCAAGAAGCAAATCACTCATCTAAATGATGATGTGACTTTTCTGCAAACCTGTCCTCTATCGACAGCCTTGACTATCAAACCACCTGCTCACAAGAACCTTCTTGCTCAGTTCTGGTATACTGCCAGAAGAGCTCAAGTTCCCTCTACCAAAAACCCCAAGAAGACGATCGATGTCATTCTCTTCGTCACTGAACATGGTGAATCCAAGATTTTTCCTGGGGCTATCCGGTCTTCCCTAAACCTCCCTGGATACTCAAAGGAAAACCGTTTCGTTCCTCTACCTGATCCCAAGAAAGCGGCTGTTCTCATTGCATTCTTTGATGCAATGCAGTACACGTGGGGCACAGGGAGAGACAAACTCCCTGTGAATAAACTCACACAAATCCTCAAATCCAAAATGCCAAGCGAGATGAACTTCATCTTCGCACACCGCATAAGCTGCATGACAGCTAAGGTTGGGTCAACTGACCAGGCCTCCACCAGGCCTCCAAACCTCAGCAGGCTATGGGGTATGCACTGATGAAGGACCTTCACATCGACTGGGCAAAGATCAACTTCGAAGACATGATGCTCAAAGTCGAAGAGAAGAAGCGGCCACTGAATGTTCCCTATCCCCGTTTTCTCAGTGCACTCTTCCAACAGGGACTTGGGGACGAATACCCGAAAGTGGGTGACCTAAAGTTATCCCAGGTCGGCCCTAAGATTCTCAGACCCCCTTCTTCTACTTCTGCAGCTACCATTACGGCAGCGGTAATCCTAACCGCTGGTACCCAAGATGCAACATCCACTCCTTCTAGAAAAAGGAAATAGTCCGCATCCTCACTTGGCGCTCCTAAGCCCAAGAAGTCCTCTAAGGAGCAAGCATACCCAGGCTGAAGACTCAGCGTCTATCTCTCTACAGACGACGCTGGATGGTTTCGTGGAACGCTCCTCCACAACTGCTGAAGCAACCCCTTCTATTCCCACCTCAGCGTCTTTGAACGCTGAAGTTGTCTTGGAACAGAACCCCCCTCCTTCAGCACCTCTAAGTACTGAAGAAGTATTCCTCAGTGGATCCAACGCTGAACCTGCTTCCCAATCCATCTTCTCAACCTTCATTCCTCATACTATTTATTTGGTCACTCCACCTCTATATCCCCCCTTCTCTACAACAAACGTCATTCACCTGAATGACGCATCTGCTGAAGATCTACAGCGGATGATGGATCAAAATAAAGGACCTGCGGGCACCTCTACGCGTGCATCTCTGGAAGACGACTACAAAAAATACACAGGTTATCGAAACTTCGAAGACTTCGTCAACCAACCCGCAGGTATACACAACATATTAAACACTCCTCTCTCAAAATCCCCAACTTCTGAGATTTCCTTTGTTCATAAGTTTTTATCTTCTACAAGTCGTAATTTGGGTGACATCAATAATTCGCTCAAGGAATTGTCTACAAAGGTGGAATCTCTCACCACAACACTCTCCTCCAACTCTTCAGTGGTTACAAACGCTGGAGAGGCTCTCAAGACACTCACCACCGAGGTGAAAGACAAAGCTTCCAGCACTGATCTGAACAAGCTGGAAGGTACTCTCTCTCAAGTTGCTTAGACTCTCGCTGACAACTCCACCTCCATCAACACCATCAATAATGTTAGAGCATTATTGTATTCAAGATTTATTGTAAAGTCTTGTAATGGTCAAACGTTGTAAAGCCAAAGTAAAAGTCAAAATAGTCAAAGTCAAAATTGTTTAGTTAGAAAGTCAATGTAATTAGAAATACTTGTGTTGTAATTCATAGGTTTAAATAGGTTTAGTTTGCTTAGTTGTTAGAGAGAGTTTCTAGAGAGAGAATCTAGAGAGAGAAAGCTTGGAATTCTTATGTAATATCTAGATTCTTGAAGATCAATGGATGAATTCTTGTTTACCTAATAGATCTGATGTTTACAATTGGTATCAGAGCTTTAGGAGATCGAATTATGTGCAAAATTCGTCCAATATGATGAAGATTTTTGAAGAAAATCTCCATTTTTGAAGTTCTTGAAGAACACAAATGGGTTATGGATTTTTAGTGTGTTTTTGTGTTTGATTTTGATTGCAAAGTGTTTCTCCATCATTATAAACAAGATTTGCATCATCATTTTCGCAAAAACACATCAAGAATTGATCAATTTGAAGATTTTGAATATTTTGGTGTTCTTGAGAAAATGGAGGCTGTGAAAATTTTTGTGATTTGATTTTGCAATTTGTTGATGTTTTGATCTATTTTTGTGCAAAATCGCTTCCAAAAAGTGTTTTTAGACATGTATCAATCAAAAATTTCAAGTTTTAATCCATAAAAATCATCTTTGAAATTTTTGGGTTGATGATGTTCTTGATGTTCTTAAGTGTTCTTGAGTAAAAAAGTTTAGATCTTGGTTTTTGATCCAAATTAATTGTTGAGCTATTGTTATAATGTGTTTTTGATTAGTTTTGATCTTAAAGTTCCATGATCTAACATTGTTTGTGAGTTTATTGATTTGGAGAAAATTAACAGCAAAGCAGTGGAGGAATTCGGATCATGCTAATGAATGGTTTCGGATCACACATAGTTAATATGTGTTGTGTGTGTTATTAAATGTTGAGCTATGTGTGTGCATGCATGAGCTAGGTGTGTATGTCTTTCAATCTTGTTACGTGAGAGTGAGAGTGAATTAGTAGTGTGTGTGTGTTTGCTTAACTTTCCATGAAGGTTTCGGATCACATGGAACCAAATGGTTTCGGATCCTTCTATCCATGAACAAATAAAGGGTTTCGGACATTCTTTGATATGAAACCATATGGTTTCGGATCCTCTTTGGTTTCGCATCAAGACCAATACGAAATCCGTTGGTTTCGCATCAAGGCCAATCCAAAATCTGTGGTTTCGCATCAAGTTACATCCAAAATCTGTTGGTTTCGTATCAGTTCAATCCGAATTGAGATGGTTTCGGATCAAGTACAATCCGAAATCGTGTGATCAGTTTTGAATCCGAATTGTGACTACTCTACAGTGTTGATAAAAAAAAGAGTATATTGAGAAAATTTTTTATATAAAATTTTTTCTATAGTGTATTTCTTACACTTTCTGCTTGATTTTCTGAAAGATCGGTATCTAGCAATATCAAAAAGAGAAATGGGTTTGAAGCAAACTCTTAAAACAGAAATACCTCCAATATCACAAATTTTTGTTAAATCTAATGGTGAAGGTTTGAAGCAAACTCTTAAATCTAATACTTCAAATCCTTCAGATCCTGTGTTAAATAAAGAGGAAGAAAATGCTGATCTGAAGAGACAAATTTTAGACATTTCTTCTTCAAATGAAAAATCTATTTTAAAAGAACAAAATGCTAAACTTACTAAAAGAATTACTGATCTTGAAGTTTATATTGCAGGTCTTGAAACAAAGAAAGACAACTCAAGTCTGCATGATCAAATCGAGAAACTTCAAGAGAAAGTAACAACTCTTCAAAGAGAAAATGCTGATCTGAAGAGCATTGAAGACAAGGGAGAGAAGGGGAACTCATATCTTAGAGATCAATTAAAAAGAGTTCAAGAGAATGGAAAAAGTGTGGACAATGAAAACGCTGAACTGAAAAGAAAACTTTTTCTTCTTGAAACTAATTTTTCAAAAGTAAAAGAACAATTTGAAAAAGTTTTCATACAAAAGTTGTCCGATTTTTCAAAGAAGTCTCAACAAGAAAAGAATGAGACTGAGCTGAATTGTATAAAACTTTCAAAACAAGTTTCTGACTTTGAGAAAGTTTTATTTTTAGAAAAAGACAAGCTCGAAAAAGAAAGAGCTGAATTTGGAATTGAAAGAAAATCTTTTGAGATTAAAAGTTCTGAACTTTCCGTGAAAATCTCTGATTTAGAAAATCTTTTGGAAAAGGAAAGAAAAGATTTTGCGGAAAAGAAAAATCTCTTTGAACAGGAAAATAAAACCCTTAAAAAGAAAAATATGGAAACTTTCAAAGAGATAACTGATAAAAGAAAATTCTTGGAAAAAGATTTTGAATCGGAACGCAAACATTTTGAAGATGCGATTCTTAATCTTACCAAAAGATTATCTGGTTTATCAACTGATATTATGAAGGATCAATTGATCAAATCTGATCTCCAAAAGAAATTTGATCTAATTTCTAAAGAGAAAAATGTTTTGATAGACAAAGTTAAAGAACTTGAAGACGTCATTTTTAAATATTGGTACGGTACTTACAGTATTCCTTCTAAGAAATCTACACCTAACAGACTAGGACCCAAGTGCCGTTGGGTACCAAAATCTGCTTAATCTGTTTTGTAGGTTCTTCATGTGTAGTGCTGATTTGGAAATGTATACCACACACATGACTGAAAACGGAAGAGAAGCGGTGAATATTTTTTAAGAGTACATGTGCCATTAAGGGGGAGCAACGACTATGTCTTCTAAACATATCAGTTTAGAACCCGTACTTCAAAGCGATTATGACTTCTGATCATATCAGATCAGGACTCGTTCTTCAACGACCATGACTTCTGAATTTACTTCAATCCTGGTAATTCAGAACTCGTTTTCATGATTAAGGGTATTTTAATCCAAGTCTTGTTCTTTGTGCAGATTTAGTACACATAAAGATCTTTTGCACATGTTAAGGGGGAGCTTATATGATTTTTAAATCATTGTATCATGATTTGAGGGGGAGCTCAAACAATTCTGAATGTACGTATCTTATGATCTTAATCTCAGATTGTTTGAAAGAAGAACGACTTTCAAGCATGAAAAACATTTTCTTAAATGTTCAAACCACTTCTCTAATTCAAATAGATTTTATAATTTTAGAAGTGTGATTTTAAATGTTTTTCATATATATATATATATATATATATATATATATATATATACATATATATATATATATATATCTCGGATTATCGTAACATCAATTCTGATCGTGTGTTTCCAAAGATTAATACTTGTGTATTATCTTTTCTATACTTTCAAGTATTCATACACACCGGTTCAGCTTCATATTGAATTTGTTATTACCATGTCTCAAAACGAAACAATTTTTCGATGGTAATACTCCCGTTTGTATTGCAAATTTTGTTGAGCATCATATTTTTTTCAGCGTGAGAACTTAAACGTTTCATTCAAAGATTGTTTATAATTGTTCATATAAACAAATTTCAATTCTTTGATACCCTAAACCTTACATGATTATCATTCATATTTGATCTGATTGATACATTGTCAGATTCTCAAACAAGTCTTTCGAATTCATTTCATTCGTTCAATATCCTTGTTTTGAGAAATCTTCAAAGTTCAAATGCTCAAATATTTCATGATATTATTGAGGAGCATACATTCTGATGGCAATGTTCATCAAATGCCGATATTCATAAATGTTCAAGTTAAACTGTTGAACACCACAAAACTTTTTAGGACAATTTCATGGGAATCAGTGTGAGGATTTTACAAAACTTCTATGGATCCACGTTAACCAGTGTTTCCTACCCAAGAAGTTATCCTTGAGTGATTGAGGGGTGAGGGGTCTACATCAAAGAGTAGGGGAGATTACTCATCCGGTTGAGTATCTCATTGTGCTGAGGTAAAATGTAAATGAGAGTTTGGGTAGAAGTGAGCGGATTAAAAACAGAAAGAGGGTGTGAGAACAGAGTTAAAAGAATAAGAGAACTCTGCACCATCCATTTTTTGAGCCGGGAAGCCACATTACTGATTGGTTCACATTCTTTGGTGACCATCATTGAAACAACAGTCAGCCCATGCCAACTCTTGCTTTAACCCCACCAGCTACTTCTTTCTTTCTTAACAAAGGAATGTTTCATTTTTCTTGGGGACGCAGCATATAATCTATCTGATCTTCACTCGGAAGGTCTAGATATTGAAAAAGAAGGAAGTTTGCCCCACATTCGCTCTTCATTCATGCACATTGAGTCCGTGGAAAATTGTTGCTGTCTCAACAGTTTACACACTTTGAGCCTATTATTCAAAGCATATGTTGCTTCAATTCTTTCTATACTTGCACGTACACACAAGGAATATGTTTTCTTGTCATAACGTTCATAGAAATTCCTTTATGGTTTTTCGATGATTGAATGGAAGCCCTGGGGGAGTGAACATCAAAAAGCTCCTTTACAAAGTACAACCGTTGTACTAAGTGGCTCCGTGCTACTTACAGGCATTTTAACTGATTCATCCGTTGTTTCAGGGTTACCACATTCTTTTGTCTGAATTTGAAAAGATTCGGATAAATATCTTTCGGAATTGACGGTTTATCAGATAAAAAGAAGGAGAATGTTACTTGTGGTGTATAAAAAGCGTGCTGAAATTGATGAAGGTTTTGATGATCATGATGCTCACAATCATCAAAAAGGGGGAGAAATAATACCCTGAAGAAAAGAGAGATTGGTCAATGACAGATTAAGGGGGAGAAATGATGTGCTAAAGTCAAGAAGACATTCTGAGATTGTTCGAGAAAGTTCGTTGCTTGAAGATAATTCAAGGTCAAAGAGATGAAGATACAAAGTTCAAGAAATCATTCAAAGTTTGAGTTCAAAGCTTCAAAGTTCAAAGCTACAAAGTTCAAAGCTGCAAAGATCTGAAATTCACGTTCAAGACTTGAAGATAATTTGTTGAAGATTGTATTGAAGAAGTTTGACTTTACATTGTGAAAGACAAAGATTTTTCATGTTTGACTGAAGACTGATCAAATACGAGAGTTTAAAGACTATCAAAGCATCAAAGTTCAACGTGAACTTGTGAAGATTCAACTGTTTGAAGAGTGCCAAAACTTCAACGTTCAAAGCGGTCAAAGTTAAAGTTTTGAAGATCAAGAGCTGAAGACTGCTGCCATATTTTTTAAATCTTGAATCCAAAGGGGGAGAATGTTAGAGCATTATTGTATTCAAGATTTATTGTAAAGTCTTGTAATGGTCAAACATTGTAAAGTCAAAGTAAAAGTCAAAATAGTCAAAGTCAAAGTTGTTTAGTTAGAAAGTCAATGTAATTAGAAATACTTGTGCTGTAATTCATAGGTTTAAATAGGTTTAATTTGCTTAGTTGTTAAGCAAGTCAAAAGGAAGTCATTAGTGAATGATCATAATTGTAAAATCTAGAGAGAGTTTCTAGAGAGAGAATCTAGAGAGAGAAAGCTTGGAAATCTTATGTAATATCTAGATTCTTGAAGATCAATGAATGAATTCTTGTTTACCTAATAGATCTGATGTTTACAAATAACAACCTCTCCACCAACTTCACCACCCTATCCAATGAAGTCACATCATTGAAGACAGTGGTTGGAGACCTTCAGGGAGAGGTGTCTTCCTTGAAGACGGACGTAAGCACTGCAACAAATCTCCTGGAGCAAATCCTTGATCGCCTGAATGCTGCAACATGTGCTCCTTCACATTTCACTCAGGTCGATCGAGAAACTCTTGAAAGAATCAACCCTGCTATTTCTGGCCTGGAAGACAGAATAGCAAGGGTAGAAACATGCGTTGGGATCACTGGCCTGGAAGACAGTGACCTAAAGGATGCTGCTGCTGCTGATATTCCCTCCTCTCCTCAGCATGAGGAAGAAGGGGAGAAGATCAATAAAGACCTTCCCCATGCTGAGGGGGAGGAAAATATGATAGATACTACTGACAAACCTTAGGGAGATGAACACCCTGAGGGAATCGAGAAACCTCCCTCTGATTTTGAGGGGGAGTAACTCGATGAGGACGCTGATGTTGAAGTCCTAGAACCGTTTGCTGATGACGACGGGGAAGAAGCTGAAGAAGAAGAAGATCTCGATCTTGAAGACGATGAACCATCATCATCACCAAAAGATGATGATGACGACGATGATGATGATGCTGTCGACTTCTCCTTCCAGCCAACCAAAAGAACCCCTGCTCTCAAAGGAGTAGTTTTTAAAGACACGTCAAGGTAGGGGACCACCAAAAAGCCTGCAACAACCGAAGCCGACCAAGGCAAAAATAAAGGCATCGTTGTAGAGGACAATCTGACTATCCTTCTACGAAAGCCAGTTTGTCAGGCAACTTACTTATTCTTCCCTTTCACTGCATCCCTCCTCTATCCCTTCTCAACCTCAGTTCTCCTCTCCATAAAACCTATATACACTTAACCTCATTCTTTCTCTATTTCTTCTCCCAAATGATCTTACTTAAACGATCGTTGTGTTTCAGCTAGTCCTCTCCCCTGCTTGAGGGTCAAGCTGAAGCTCCTGCTACAACTCCAATAATCCCAGCCCCGAGCGCTGATGATATAATCCTGGTCTTAGACTTCGCTGAGACTGATGAACCAGAAGAAGAACTGCTCTCTCATAAGAAAAGACCTTCCTTGGCTCCTCAAAAGCTAAGTGAAGAAGAACAGAAAAGGAGAGAAGCAATGATCAAACAACTTGAGGATCAGCGAATCATCCGTGCTCCTCATTTCAAAATTACAAAAAGAGAAGTCGTTGAACACCTCAAAGCTGAGAAAATTCTCGTCGATCGAAAGAAAGCTGAAGAAAAAGACAAAGCTTATGCTATTGAGCTCGCCCAACGATCGGTGGAAGATCCTGCACTGAAGAAGACTCCCATTGCCGTTCAAAGACAACTGTGGAAGGACGGCCAAAAGATCATCGAGAAGAAAACCAAGGTCTCTGACTCTACATTGGAATGGTGCAAAGAAAGACTTCACTTTCGATGTCATGCGTTCAGAATCAACAAAGTGAACATCAGGGGAAAGGCGTCAATAGGCGTTCCAGTCCTTGACATCGACATCTTCAGAGAAAGTGGTCTAAAGGAAACCATCTACCCTTCGTGGATTGCCAAGTACGGTTTATATGAATGGTTGGAGATGTAGATAGCCATTCAGCGGCCACGTTCTAAATTCAAAACCTTTATCGAGAAAGCTCTTAACAAGCAGATCGACTTGGTTACTTCAGCTGTGGATATTCCTCCTCCTCCTGCTCAAGATCAACGAAGAAGGCCTGCTGCAAAGAAACATAAAACACCTTCAGCTTCAGGTCCTCCTATTAGAAATGAAACCGAAATTGGTTTTTCAAGCAAAGAAGTTCTTGGTCCTGAACCTGATCTCTCAGCTCTCGACATCTCTTTGCCCCCTGGTGAACGCTTCATCCTTGGAAAAGTCTTAAGTGATCCTTATGGTATCTTGTTCAATGACTACGATGGACGAGAATGCTTCCAACGCGTCTCTGAGCTATGCATTGCCCCTATCGAATAACTCAGAGATTTTGTCTATTGGTGCGGTTTTAGAGATGATCTTCTCGGACACTTCATGAAGCCCCTGATCTTTACAGAAGCAAAGCGAAGACAGGATCTTGGAGAAACTGTCCCTGATAGGATGATCCCTACCACCAAAACCCTTGATGAACTTCTTATTAAGGATGAACCTGATTAGCTGATAGGATTCCCTGTAATTCTTCTATTCTTTATCAGCTTGTAACTTTTGTACTTGTAATTATTATTTGCTGTACTTGTAATTTTTCCACTTCCATTTATAACCGATACAAAGTTTAATGAAAAATTTCAGCGAACGTACTTTACTCCATCAGTACTTAAAAAGATCCCTAAAAACAGTAAATGGGACAAATATTTTATGAGTCATTTTTATCCTTATGTTTTCTTATTTAGCAATTTTCTTTTATTGCTATGTCATAATCAAATAGAGGGAGATTGTTGATCCAAACCCTCAGTTATTTGATAATGACTCTGAGAAACACTTAGTGAAAATTGTATGTAGACAATATGTATTAGAGTTTCACTATCAAGGAAAAATACTAAGTCTGTTTGGTACCGCTGATAGGAACTCTCGCTCTTTAATTTATACATTCAGCGATACTGTTCATCAGTGAGCCCTGAGTCTGTTCAGCCTTACTGATGATCGCTGATAAAATATGTTGTTTACTTATGATCACTGAAGACAAGTTTCACGTCAACTATGTCCTACGCTGAAATCGAAGATCAAGCCAAAGAACCAGCGACAAGTCTACTAATGAACTGATGCGGATATAAACGAAGCCAAGACCTATCCACTCAACGTGAAGTTTCAAGTAGAAGACTTCAGCGAACGCTGAACTTTATCATTCGCTGATAAAGATTCATTCAGCGAACGCTGATCATGAAGCCTCCTCTACAAGTTACTTTTGTCTTACCCCCTTGCACGCCTCCGTACGATATGTCAGAACGGACATCCTTTTGTCCAGAATCGTACAACCAACTCTGATTCTACACTATTTATCATGCGGCTACTAGGTTGTCTACCAAGGTCAAACCATGCATCCAACCAGAGGCTGCCACATGTAAAGTTGTACAGATATGCATTAAATGCATGCAGTATATAAAGGAAACCCTAGTTCATTTCTTGAACACCTTCGGCCATTCCTTATCTTGCTGAAACTCTGTGTGATAGAATACTTAGCTTAAGTGTTCTTAATTTCTTCTTTCTTATTTTCTAGTGCAAGAAATCTTTGTGATTCTCATAGCTTGTTTAGATTAGGATTATTCCTTAATCTTGTTTCGCAACAAGTTGTAAATTGTTTGATACATATCAATAAAAAATTTAGAAAATTAAAAATCGTGTGTTTGTATTCAACCCCCCCCCCCCTTCTACAAACTTGTATAACCCCTTTGGGACCAACAAATATTCGTCGTAACCTCCTATTATTCCCTAGGATGTCTGGATTTGCATTGAATGATGTAGGAACTATGATCTCTTTAGCAAACTCGATCATTTTATCCAGCACTTCATTAAATATATTATGAATTGTTTGTGTTGAGTGTTGAAACCTGTTTTTCAGCACTCTATAACGTTGATTGTGACCTATAATCAAAAGATAGTCATCTTTTCTTCAACCAATATATGTTTGCTATCCACTAACCAACCTCTTGCTTTAAAGTGATCACATAGTTGAACGAAAGCATCACGGGACATTCGTAACAAATCGATACATTGTTGATCGTTACCTTCAAGTAGCTCCTCCATAAATTGACACCCAATCATTGCAGACGTATTATCTCTTTTCCTTTATCAAACACATTGATCGCAAGTAGAACATATACAATGATAAGTTTAGCTTTTTGACCATCATCCATGATGTACCTGTTAAAAGCATAAATAAATAAAGTTTGTTCAATATAAAAAACATAAACCAAATAACTTGTTCAAATAAAAAAACATAAACCAAATAACACGTTAAAAAAACTACCAAATAAGTAATTGTTCAACATCCAAATAACATGTTCAAATAAAAAAACATAAACTAACCAAATAACACGTTCAAGTAACTACCGAATTCCTTTCCAAAAAAAGTAACTACCAAATACTCCGTAACTACTAGTTCAACTTCTAAAAGCTTGTTAAAATAACTACCAAATAACATGTTCAAATTCCAAAAACTACCCCATGAATCCCAATCTTCTTGCAGTCCTCGAAATCCATTGTGTTAATAACTGAGGGTCTGGAGGGATCACCATCCATATCTATCTTAATAATTTTGTGTGCAAAAAATGTCAACAACTACACTATAAAGAGAATTCATTGGGTCAAGGCGAAGAGTGTTCAACCGTTCAAGATAAGCATCTACATTTGAGGGTTTGTTTTGCAAGAAGAGTCTGAAGTGCATCCCTCATTTCATTAGCCATTTCATCCATGTCGACATTTGTTTTACTCTTCTTTTTCGGTCTAGACGAAGGTGCACTTAACTTATCGACACTTGGTCCTTCCTCCTCTTCTTCATTTTGAATAGTGTAAGTATGAGATGTAAATGACGATGATGAAACCATAGTCCTCTTACAGGTTGAACTAAGGGCTTAAAAACGAGATCTGGTAGCAGAAGTCCCCTGAAATAACGCGATACACAATTCAGGATAAACCATTGGTGAAGTTCTTAAAGTTCTTTCTTTTGGATGTCACTGCATCGAAATTATAGATACTTATCTATATAATATTCGTACTATTGTCTTTACTTATCTAAAAATGTAAACAAAGAATAATAACTTACCTTGAAAAAATATTCCCATTCTTAATTTGGATAAGGTGAACGTATTCATTTCAGGGTTATATATATTCTCTGTTCTATTTCTTAAGTACACCCACCCGGAGTACTTTCCTTTCAAATTATCATATTGATTTTTCATTTGTTTTTGCCCAATTTTTACGTGACACACTTCCTCAAACTTTTGTGCCAACTTTACCCAAGATTCTTTTCGAAGACTACTCCCATTTCGACCCACCATGTTGACCTCTTCTATACAAGTCTCTAAAAAGCATTTGATAATTTCATTTGTCCACCTTACACATACATTCTCGTCCATCACTAATTAGCACACAAGAAAGAACACATTCATAAAGTTAAAAAACACAAAGTAAGAAGATGTAGAAAGAATCAAAAGGTTGTACAACTTTCTACAATCTCAAGATATTTCATCTAATTAGCAAAATAGCAACCCTTAAACTAGGACCATGAATGGCAAAAAAATCTACATTATGATAGACATGTCCATACATGTCATGATTTTATTGAATTTTATCTGCTACTTGAATTTGGCAAAAAAAAGTAAAAAGAACATCAAAGAACCAAATTAATAGAACTAACATTATCAGATTATGCTTTGCAACTATTACTCTTTGAGAACATATTCCATAATCAACGGATAGAAACCCAAGCATCAAGAACATAATGGAATAAGAATAAAAAAGATACCATAATCAAAAGTTTGCGACTTTGTTTCTAGTATAAACTCATTGGATTATTCGAAAATGGAGAAAAACAATAAAAAGTACTGAACTTTGTACCCTTCAGAACTACAGTAAAACAAAAACGTTTGCGACTTTGTTTCTAACATACATCCACTTTTACCAACAAAAAAACGATTCTCTCACTTATTGAGGGAAAGAAGAACAATCCCTAGTATATGAGAAAAACATCAAGATCCCAGAGCAGAAATCTAAACCACATATTGGCTAAAAGAAGAACAATCCCTAGTATATGAGAAAAACATCAATATCCCTATTGTTTCCACCTAAAACCAAAGTTCTTATGACCAATATAAGTAGCTTAGAAGGCAACCAAAAGGACTTGCAAACAATTAAAAAATTTGGAAATTGGGATTAACCTAAACAAAAGAATCTCCTAAAATTTATATTGTATGTAAACATATTATATTGTTCTTTTAGAAAGTTAAGTACAATATTTGTATTTCTACTAATTATTCCCAATTGATATGTTATTTCAGGAAGAGGCAGAAGGGTATGAAAGGAAAAGCAAATATGGTATGATCGCAAACAATTTACAGGATGATGGAACCACTAGCAGGTACTTTTCTTATATTTGTAGGGGTTCCTCCTAATTACCATAGATATCATAAAATCCGAACAATATTAACGTTAAGTTTGAAAGAGGCTCATTTTTTTGACAAAGAGAAATTGTAAGCTAAAAAATGCTACTGTTTAAGGTATCAACATGGTAGAACGAAGCAAGGAATATTTTGAAGAGAGAGACAGACAAATAAGATGCAAATGTATACCTCAAAGGAAAACCAGTTGGAGTAGTAGTGCTCGACGAAATATGTGTCCTAGAAATTGGTTGACTGAGATTTACCTGTTGGTAACAAAAGCAAAGAACACGAGATACCTGGAGAAGGAAAAAAGTGAAATGCTACAACTGTGGCAGTGAAATGCTACAACTGTGGCAAACTAGGACATTTTCCCAAAGACTGCAGAAAGGCGGTAGTACGTAACTCTAAGTACTACAAGAACAAGACATTACTAGACAAGCAGAAAGAAGCCGAGAAAGCACTTATGGTCGAAGATGATCATTGGCTGAATTTGTCGGATGAGGAAGATCAAGAAGATGCTGATGCTCACATGTGTTTGATGGGCAACCACACCAAGCAGCATGATTCAGCTAACGACGATCGCAACTCATCCACATTTGAAGGATCTTGTCAGGTATGCACTCCTATACATAAAGACTTATACGATCAGATGCAACTTACTGTGCAAAAACTAGACTCTTATAAGCAGGCCATAAAGGAAAAGTCTCATATAGTTTCCATCTTAGGAGATAAGTTAGACATTCAGTACAAGGTCATTGATAAACTGAGGTTAGAAAATGCTGGTCACTTATGCATAATTGAAAAATTAAAAGAATAGTGTAATGCAGTTTCTAAAGAATCTGAGGTTTTAAAGACCAAATTATCTGAAATAACTGAAAAGCTCAACAAGTATGAAAATGAGAAAATAGAGACTGTCTATCAACGTTTCTCAATTCAAATTGAAAATAAAGAGCTTCTTGAGAAAATAAAGGATCTAGAAATAAAGTTTTACAAGCGTGGCAAAACATGACCAAACGATCCATCTGAACAAACCCAAAGACTTCAAGTATTTTAACTCAGAATGGGGAATAAGGTACGACAACCCTCATTATTTGAAAAGGGTCTTATTTGAGGTATCTAGTTTATATGAATTTAACTTTCTAGGCCTCGATAAGACATATCCTCAATATAAAATCAGATGGACTGAATCGTCTGATGATAAGGAACTGGAGACTCTAAAAATAGAAAATACCATTACGATACAACTATCGTTTCTATACGAAAATCTTAACTCTTCTTACAAGAAAAACAACTCACCTTATGATAAAAAGAAATCCACATATATTTCAAATGACTACTTTGACTGTTACTCCAATGCCAAAACTAAAGCATCCTTTGCTGAAGTTAAGGCACACACATCTGAACTTGAGGAAGAACAGAATGAGCTTAAATGCTATGTTCCACCTCTTGTGTTAGAAAATAAAATGGTTCAGCTAAAGTCATTTGAACTTGAACGGATAAATTTTGAAAAATAAAGGCAAGAGTTGTTATGAAAAATTGATTGTTCAAAATCCAAACAAATGGAATCAGTATTTGCGGAGGAAAAGGAATACTTTCAAACAGAGATTAACATACTCACATCACAACTGTCAGCCCTAGCGACAGATATGATGAAAGAGCAGGCCAGCAAAGCTGAGCTCCAAAAGAAGCTCGACCAGCTTCTTGAGGACATAATCAATCTATCTGAACCTTTCTCTACATCCTTAGATGCTTCTTTCTGTAAAGCCTTTTTGGGTGATTCATCACTAAGGATTTTAAATAAAGGAAAAGAACCTCAATTGGAATTTTTCAAAAAGAATCTCGACTCTTATTTTCAAAATGCTTCTGCTAATGAATTTTTGAAAAACATATGTCCAACCAGTTCCCCTCCTCCTACAAATGATGATTTCCTATCTGATGAAGAAATTGAATTTTCTGCCTTCATGAATTCCAATGTATGTTCAGATGATGAGTTAAACAAGTTTGATTTTGCACCAAAACTTCCTAGCCACATTGATTTTCTTGATCAAACTCAAGAGCCGACGGTCAAATTTTACATCAGCCCCTCAAAAACCTTTTGTAAACAAAGTTTCAAAATCTAAATCTAAGTACATATAAAAGACTGTAACACCCTCAAATTTGGAAAGAGCAACTAATTAAAATTTTCAATATTACATCCGAAACAATAGGTAAAATAACTCAAATTACAAACTATGATTATCTCCAAACAACACATACAATACAAGTCTCATTACCAAGACTAAACCCACTTCGGACATCACTTAATCCAGTCACAAGTGCTACTTCCCAAGGGTAAATGCGGAAACATAACTTAAGCTATTCACCTCTCGTGCACTTTACTCGCACTCTCCATTTCACAATGTAGATAGAGCTACCCCAACCTGAGCCTATTGCACATGCCGACAAATAAAAAGAGTTAGGATTACGCCTAGTGAGTTCAAACATTTTATCATGACTATATAAAATCATAAATCAACAGTTAATAATTATAGTCATGATTTATATAAATCTTCAAATGAAAGCTTGCGACAAAGACTATCATTTCCAAAAGGTTTCCCAAACGGCATAAACGACTCATTTTCCAACACACTCAAAATCCATGAGAACCCTTCCCGAAAAGTGTACGACGCTTTCCAAAATGAGTATTTTACAAGTATGTGTGTGTTTTACTTGAAAATGTAGTTGGTTGAGTTATTTGGTAGATTTAACTCCTTTGAAGTGTTTATCTTCAAAAATGTGTAAAACACCCATATTTGGGGATTTTAGATGTTTGGATGGTTAGAAGCCATAATTTGGCTTTAAAAGATTTATTGCTCAAAATGAGGTTTATTTGGTGGTTTAATCATATATGTGTAAATGATTTTGTAAACCATTTGGGAAATACACTTTTAAGTGTTATGTGTCATTTTGAGAATGTTAAAGGTGTGAGTCCGTTTGGAAAACCCTTGTTGTTTAACCTGTAATGAGTTTTGGGGTTAATGATGATTTTGAGGTATAGCTCGCTTAAACAATGTTTTAAAGGGATTTTGACCGACGTATGGGTCTACAAGCTTGGAGCACTTTGAAAAGTAAAACACACACATATTTGTAAAATACTCATTTTGGCATGTACAACGTTTTCGCAAAGTACTTGAACTCACCTTTGCTAGATTAAGCTAAATCTAGAGCTCTCCAAACGTAAGCTCCTTTGATGAAGTTTGCATCCTCAAGCCAAAACTTCCGAAACCTAGATGTATAAATTCCCAACCATCAATAATACGATCCAACCATAAGGAATCATCATCCATCCATAACATACCCAAAATACCCATCTTATACCAAACCCTAGTTGGAGATGAAGAAAACGAGATTCCCTTATTCAATCAACACTAAAATCGATCCACAACATCACAAGATGGAAAGATTATGAAATCAACAACAATAACAACTATTGGGTAGGGAGAAATTACCTTAACCATTTGAATCTTCCACTCCTAATCTTCACAAAAACTCCAAGCTTCCAAATATGTTCATCAATGGAGGAAGAGGGTTTGATTTGGTGAAGGAATAAGGAAGGAGAGGGGAGGGGATGATGTTTCTTGAGCTAAATCGACTGAGAGAAAGAAAGAGAGTTGAGAGAGTTAAGAAAGATAAGTGAAATGGGGAAGAAGAAAGAAGAAAAGGGGTTTAAAACACCTTGGAACCCGTCGGCTATAGTGACACGGCGATAGTGACAGTGTCACCATCGCCAGGGCACAATCGCCCGTGCCCTCCCAACTCTCGGTACAACTTCGGCTATAGTGACACGGCTATTGTGACAGTGTCACTATCGCCAGGGCACAATAGCTCAATCCCTATAACTCTCGGTACCACTTGGGCGATTGTGACACGGCGATTGTGACAGTGTCACAATCGCTGGGCACAATAGCTCAATGTGTACCGAAACTCGTTTTGGCCATAACTTCCTCATTTTAGCTCCGTTTTCGCTCCGGAAAGAACCGTTGGACTCGTAATCCAATTACCCATCCAACCAAACAATAAAAACTAGGATTTAACTCCAAATCCTATTTTCCATCTTTTTCTTAAAAGATCGATTCCCCACCGAATTGAAGTTGTACTTATCCGAAATTTACGGGTGTTACAATCCTCCCAACCTTATAAGGATTTCGTCCTCGAAATCTACATCCTCTACTACCCAATGATAACCGACTCATTGTCGACCACAAAACACTAATTCCTAACTGGAATTTAAACTTCCCTTACCGCCATAAATACAGTTCCTCGAACCAATTTCCTACCAACGAAACTTCTTCAAGTACACACCATTTATGCCCGGAATAACACTCTAACCATAGGAATAACTCCTAGTCAAAACCACTTCGGTTGTCTCCCAATCTTTAAGTGTTGTATCTCCCGCGATTTAGCTTCCACTCTAAATCACTTCACTGTTGATCACTAACGAACCCAACATGATCATCAAATCTGATCATTCCTATCATTACTGCCGATTAACTCCAACGAGTTCTATTAGACTCCAAACTTCATCTCACATGAATCATCAAATCGACATGTTCATTATCCATACACGAAGGTTATTCCATCAAGACTACTCCTCACAATTGAACCTCTTACGGTTGCTACCAACTGCAAAATGCGTTACCGCAAGCCTAACCCTTCAATTACCACCAATACATCTACCTTGCTACTGGTATCATCCGGCTCACAATACCAACACGCGTGGAATACTCAAACTTCCACCGTCAGAGTGCTACACGCACTTACCCTTAACTGGGTTACATACTCTTTCCAAGGTCCTAACGAGTTCAAGGTTTTCATGTTCGTTATTCAATAAATATGCCAATTAATCGAAACCATTCGTAAAATATTTTCAACACTAAGATTTTCATACCAAATATACAGTACGCACAAAAATTCCTACTATCATTTCGGTAGTTACGCAAGACTGGACACGCTCGTCCCACATATGAAAATCATGTTGAAAATCATTTCATTGCAGTTCAGTTTTACCCACAAAACGTAAAAGCGTAATAAACCATTTCTTTAAAATGAACCACCATGGTTCTAGTATGGATTGACTCATGACATGCATGTAAAGTGACTTCTCAACCTTAAACGGGGTGCAACACAACCTGTGCACGTATTTCCAAAAGCGTTCCAAACGACATTCGACCCCAACATTTCCTTGCCAACCATAAAACGGCATGAGGCAAGGTTCACCAACAAAATTTTACGCGCGTCAGTTTATTACACAAAACGATGGAACGGTTTACCAATACTCTTAGTCAAAACACAAAATAACTTGTGCAACTTCCTTAGTTAATACAAAGTCCATACGTTTCCATGACTCGAAATATCAACTAAAATATTATACAACTTCACATTGGGGTAGACATGAAAGTTTGTAACATTACCATTACAAAATTCCTTGAAACGAAAATACATGCATCAAACAGTTCGTGACCAATTTTCCAAAAGAGGAAACCCTTTACATCAATTTCTCAATATTTCCCATCCGGTCCTATAATGCCATTTGAATAAGACGTTCTCGACACACTTGCACCAAATGGCGCGTTTTCCAAAATATAAGAATTCTTGCGTACTGAAATTTTATACAAAAATTTTCTAAAATCTTTATCACGAAGCATTTCCTCAAGGTTTCGTACTTGGGACGCAAAGCGTCAAAACGTAATTGCTTAAATGTATTTGTCAACGTTCTCCCAATACACATTTCTCCAAAAACCAAAAAGGTTTTCAATTCTTCCAAAATCATCGGTAAATAAAAGTTGACCAAATGTCAACGACTAACACATTTTCATTTTCAAAATGTAAAGCATTGCGAACTATGCATGATTTCTACAATACCAAAACACCTTTTGACCAAATGGTCATCATTTAAACCAGAGTTTATAAATCATTTTCATGTACGACTCGATCATCCAAGTATCAAGAAACAACGGTGACACGGCGATAGTGACAGTGTCACTATCGCCAGGGCACAATCGCCCGTGCCCTCCCAACTCTCGGTACAACTTCGGCTATAGTGACACGGCTATTGTGACAGTGTCACTATCGCCAGGGCACAATAGCTCAATCCCTATAACTCTCTGTACCACTTGGGCGATTGTGACACGGCGATTGTGACAGTGTCACAATCGCTGGGCACAATAGCTCAATGTGTACCGAAACTCGTTTTGGCCATAACTTCCTCGTTTTAGCTCCGTTTTCGCTCCGGAAAGAACCGTTGGACTCGTAATCCAATTACCCATCCAACCAAACAATAAAAACTAGGATTTAACTCCAAATCCTATTTTCCATCTTTTTCTTAAAAGATCGATTCCCCACCGAATCGAAGTTGTACTTATCCGAAATTTACGGGTGTTACAAAGACGTTCACAGAAACTGAAAAAGACCGGTAGCTCAAAGATAAGACATTCTTACTACTCCAGTTCTTCTGACTGTGACTTTAATGATATTTCAGATAATAACGGTCGAAGCAAAAGCGTCAAACAAGTGTGGGTAGCAAAGAAGTCTAAAGAAATCACATCGAAGACAATTTCATTTAATTATGTTTTGCATTCTAGGACAAACAATAATGATCCTGTTGTTTTCGATTCAAGTACTTTGGTTGAACAAAATGTTTTGTTTCCTTTGAGGATTTATTCAATTAAGCAATTACTTCAATTATCTCATGATTGTGTTTGTTGTTCTATGCGTGGGTTGAATGATTTTGTAGATCGTAAGTTTGCATCTGATTGGTTTGGTACTTATAATGTTTATAATTCTCGTACTAGTTATAAGCCACCAACCAATAAACAGGAACCCATTTCTAAATGGGTTCCTAAGACAGGTGCTACACCTAACCCCCCAAGACCCATTTTCAATTGGGTACCTAAATCTGCTTAATTCTTTTTGCAGAACGGTCATGCGTGGTACTTAGATTCAAGATGCTCCAATAATATGAATGGAAGGAGGGAGATTCTCACAAACATTAATGATAAATATTGTGGCAACGTGAGATTTGGCAACAATCACTTCTCTCCAATTATGGGTTATAGGGATATAGTTCGGTTGAATCATACCATTAAGAAGGTGTCCTATGTAGAAGATCTAGGTCACAAACTATTTAGTATAGGTTAGTGCTGCGATAAGAAGTTGGAGGTAAACTTCAAAGCCAAGAGGCGCAACGTCCGAACTGAAGATGGAAAAGACCTGCTAGCTGGGAAGCACCGAAACAACCTCTACACAATAGACCTCTCCTCTATGAATACGGACAAGGCCGTTTGTTTAATGTTCAAATCCATGACGCAACAGAATTGGCGATGGCATCGTAGACTCTCGCACCAGAACTTCAAGAACGTCAACAGGTTGGTGTTAGGCGGACATGTTAATAGAATGCTAGATCTGAAGTTTTAAAAAGAACACCTATGTGCTGCATTTAAGATGGGGAAGATGAAGCAAGCCACATAAGCCAAAGGCAACTCCAAGCACGTCAAGGTCCCTTAAGCTCATTCACATGGATTTATGTGGACCGATGCGTGTTCAGAGTATCAACCACAAGAAGTACGTCCTAGTCATGGTGGAAGACTTTTCAAGATACACTTGGGTCAAATTCCTATGTTCTAAGGATGAGACCCCATAGCTGATCATCTCATATCTAAAAAGTGTTCAAGTTAACCTGCAACACTCTGTTCCGACCATTAGGATGGATAACGATACTGAATTCAAGAACCGCACATTGGGTGATTACCTAGTTTCTGTAGGCATCAACCACACATTCTCAGCGGCACGCACTCCTCAGCAGAACGAAGTCATGGAGAGACACAATCGTACCCTTGTGGAGGCTGCTCGAATGATGCTGACTCAGTCTAAGCTACCATTATTCTTATGAGCCGAGGCAGTTGCAACCGACTTCTACACTCAAAACCGCTCCATCATCAACAAGCGGTTCAACAAGACACCATACGAGGTCATCAACAATCGTGTACCAAACATCAAGTACTTTAACGCGTTTGGATGCACCTGCTTTGTTCTGAACGACAAGGAAGACCTCGAGAAATTTAGTCCGAAGGTGGACGAAGGAGTCTTCATCGGCTACTCAACCCAAGCAAAGGCGTTCCGGGTCTACAACAAGCGAACCAAAACTGTCATCGAGAGCGTATATGTGAACTTTGATGAAGTGGCTGACATGTATTCTGAACATATGAGTTCAGAACCCGTTTTAATTAGCATGCTAGCTTCTGAACAAGCTCATTCAGGATCTGCACAAACTCCAGTAGATCCAAATCATTCCTCTACGTCAAAGGCCCACATCTCTGACATGGATTTACTTTTTCAGCATTTTTATGATGAATTCTTTGGTCAGATTGATACAAAAGCTAGTTTGAATGACAGGAATGGAGTTGCACACATCGAGGACTCAAAAACTCTTAGGGGTCCATCGATGTCGAACAACTCGAACTCTATGGAATCTCCATCTACTCTCCCGACTGACCAAGGTATATCGAGCTCAAGTGATGCTACACATGAATCTGCTGATGGTACACCTTAATCTGCTGATAGTACACCTGACACTTCTGACGCTACACCGACATCTGCTACTGCTGATTCATCAACTGCCACACGCATGTGTCAATCTTCACCAACACCGAAGCCTACTCAACCTACTGAGAATCCAACACCAGCAACCCCAATCAGCAATCCGTCATCACTTGAAGTTGTTCAAGATTTCCCTCCCGGGTGGTTATGTGGATCCGGACAACTCATAGTTGACATATCAACCACTTCCACACGCTGCCAAGTGACGAGATCTTACCCCATACACCAAATTATAGGAGACCCATCCATACCTGTTCGGACTAGAGTTGCTTCTACCAACGAGTGCCTATCTTCCTCATTCCTGAGCCGAGTCGAACCAGCAAATGTCTCAGAGGCCCTCAAGGATCCCGACTGGGTGATCGCTATGCAAGAGGAACTCAATCAATTTGAGAGTCTCAAAGTATGGAGACTAGTCCCAAGGCCAAAGAAGAAGATAGTGATCGGTACAAAGTGGGTCTTTAAAAACAAGAAGAACGAAAACAGAATCGTGGTTCAGAACAAGGCACGACTAGTTGCCAAGGGATACCGCCAGCATGAAGGAATTGATTACGACGATACGTTCGCACAGTTGCACGTATCGAAGCAATAAGAATGTTCCTAGCATACGTCGCACACAAGAACTTCACTGTGATCCAGATGGACGTGAAGGCCGCTTTCCTTTAACGTTGATTGAAGGAGGAAGTTTAGGTATCGCAACCGGACGGCTTCGTAAGTGACTCTAAGCCTCATCACGTATACATCCTTGACAAGGCTTTATACAGCCATAAACAAACACTGCATGCCTGGTATGACTCTCTCTCTACTTTTTTAATAAATGTTGGCTTTTTCAAAGGTACATTCGACACCACTTTATTTATCAAAAAGGAAAAGAAAGATATCATACTTGTTCAAATCTTTGTAAATGATATAATTTTTAGGTCAACAAACCCTCAATGCTGTCATAATTTTTCAGTACTCATGAGCAAACATTTTCAAATGAGTATGATGGGTCAAATAAAATTTTTCCTTGGTCTACAAGTTAAACAACCTTCAACCAGAATTTTCATCAATTACTCTAAGTACATTGCAGACATTCTTCGGAAGTTCAAGATGGAAAATTTTGCACCCATGAAAACTCCCATGTCAACTGGTAAGTGGCTCCACCTCGATCCTAGCAAAAAGGACGTAGATTGTTAATACCAGATCTATTAGGTAATCATCATCATATTCATTGATCTTGAGAAATTCTAGAATTACATAAGATTGATGCACTTTCTCTCTCTAGAATTTCTCTCACTTTCTCTCTCTAAGATATTACAATTAAGATTCCTAACCTTGCTTAATCTCTAAGAAAGACCTATTTATACATCCTAATTACAAAGCACTAAACTCAATTACATTGACTATTTACTTAAACTACTTTGACTTTGACTGCTTTGACTTTTACTTTGACTTTACAATATTTGACAAATACATTGACTTTCTCAATAAATCTTGAATACAATATAATGCTCTAACATTCTCCCCATTTGGATTCAAGATTTAAAAAATATGGCAACAGTCTTCAGCTCTTGATCTTCAAAACATTAACTCTGACTGTTTTGGACTCTGAAGCTCTGACAATCTTCAAACAGCTGTATCTTCACAAGTTCACGTAGAACTAGATGCTTTGACAGTCTTTAAACTCTCATCTTTGAAAAATCTTTAATCAAACTAGAAATGTCTTTGTCTTTCTCTTTGAAAAGTCATGAAGTCTTGAATATAGTCTTCAACAAATTTTCATCAAGTCTTGAATACGAATTTCAGATCTTTGCATCTTTAAAATCTTTGAAGCTTTGAACTCAAACTTTTTAAGCTATTTATTGAACTTTGTATCTTCATCTCTTGAACAAACAATAACAATCTTTGAACATCTTTGAACATCGAACTCTCTCGAATCATCTCGAATCATCTTCTTGACTTGGACAAATCTTTATGCAATTTCTCCTCCTTTATCTATCATTCATATATCTCCCGCTTTTCTTCAGTGTGTTATTGTTCCCCCTTTTTGATGATTGTGAGCATCATGATCATCAAAACTCTATTCAATTTCAGCACTGTCTTTGTTCACCACTAACATTCTCCTCCTTTTGATATGATATAGCCGTCAATTCCCAAATATATTTATCTGAATCTTTTCAAATTCAGATAGAATGAATGTCGTAGCTTAGAAACAACAAATGAATCAGTTAAAATGCCTGTAAGTAGCACAGAGCCACTTAGTACAACGAATGTACTTTGGAAAGGATCTTTTTGATGTTCACTTCCCCAGGGCTTTCATTCAATCATCGAAAAACACAAAGGAATTTCTATGAATGTTATGACAAGAAAACATATTCCTTGTGTGTACGTGCTTGTGTAGAAATGATTGAAGCAACATAAGTTTTAAAGTTAGGCTCAAAGTGTGTAAACTGTTGAGACAGCAACAAGTTTTCCACGGACTCAATGTGCATGATTGAAGAGCGAAGGTGGGGAAAACTTCCTTCTTTTTCAATATCCAAACCTTCCGAGTGAAGATCGAATAGATTATATGTTGTGTCCCCAAGAAAAATTGAAACATTTCTTTGTTGAGAAAGAAATGAGTAGCTGGTGGGGTTAAAGCAAGAGTTGGCATGGGCTAACCGCCTGTTTCAATGATGGTCACCAAGAATGTAAACCAATCAGTAATGTGGCTTCCCGACTCAGAAAATGGTTGGAGTAGAGTTCTCTTATTCTTTTAACTCTGTTCTCACACCCTCTTTCTGTTTTTAATACCCTCACTTCTACCCAAACTCTCATTTGCATTTTATCTCAGCACAATGAGATTACTCAACCGGATGAGTTATCTCCCCCACTCTTTGATGTAGACCTCTCACCCCTCAATCACTCAAGGATAACTTCTTGGGTAGGAAACACTGGTTAACGTGAATCCATAGAAGTTGGTTATGATCTCACACTGATTCCCATGAAATTTTGTCCTAAATATTTGTGTTGTTCTACAGTTTAGCTTGAACAAATATGAATCTCAATATTTGAATGAGATTGTCATCAGAATGTATGCTCCTCAATAATCATGAAATATTTGAGCATTTGAACTTTGAAGATTTCTCAAAACAAGGATAAAGAATGAATGAAATGAATTCGAAGAAGTTGTTTGAGAATCTGACAATGTATCAATCGGATCAAATATGAAAGATAATCATGTAAGGATTAGGGTATCAAAGAATTTGATATTTTGTTTATATGAACAAATTTAAACAATCTTTGAATGAAACGTTTAAGTTCTTACGCTGAAATGAAAATAATGCTTAACAAAATTGGAAATACAAACGGGAGTATTACCATAAAAAAATTGTTTCTCTTTGAGACATGAAAATAACAAAGTCAATATGAAGCTGTACCAATGTGTATGAATACTTGAACATATAGAAAAGATAATACACAAGTATTAATCTTTAGAAACACACGGTCAGAAATGATGTTACGATAATCCGAGATCTCCATGAAAATATTTAAAATCACACTTCTAAATTCATAAAATCTGTTTGAGAATAGATAAGTGGTTTGAACATTTAAGAAAAAACGTTTTTCATGCTTGAAAGTCGTTCTTCTTTCTAACAATCAGAGATTAAGATCAGAAGATACTTACATTCAGCAATGTCTGAGCTCCTCCTCAAATCATGATAGAATTATTTAAAAACTTATAAGCTCCCCCTTAACATATGCAAAAGATCTTTTATCTTGATAAAATCTGCAAAAATGACAAGACTTGGATCAAAGTATCCTTAATCATTAAAACGAGTTCTGAATTACCAGTATTGAAGTAAATTCAGAAGTCATAGTCGTTGAAGAACGAGTCCTGATCTGATATGATCAGAAGTCAAAATCATTGAAGTATGGGTTCTGAACTGAAGTATTCAGAAGCCATTTATCTTTGAAGAGCGAGTTCTGAACTGTTGTATTCAGAAGTCAATTATCTTTTATACTCCCCCTTAAAAGTACATGTACTCTTCTTGAAAAATCTGCACAACTTCTTTTCTGTTCTCCGGTCATGTGTGTGGTATACATTGCACAATCAACACTACACATGATGAACCTGCAAAACAGATTAAGTAGATTTTGGTACCCAACGGAACTTGGGTCCTGGTTTGTTAGGTGCAGTTCTATTTGACGAAATCCTATAAGTACCGTACCAATAAGAAACATAATCTTTATGGACAAAATCATTAGTTCCACAATAAGAACAATAGATTTTCCTTTGTGCTAACCTGATTAATTGATTTAGAAAGTAAACTAAGTCAGGTTTGACAAAAGATTTACCTTGATATGCTTTGTTCTTGTTGGCATTTGGAGTGGGAACCTTTGATTTTGGAACTTCTTTGGTAGGAGATGTACCTTTCACTCTCCATTCCATCTTTACTCTTTTGAAGACAATATTTTCTGTAGGCTTTGAAATAGAAGCATCCGAATTATCAGCAGAGTGATTATAAAAGAGATTAGAAGGACGAATCTGATCCTTTGAAAAACTCTTTGATCTGTCAAATCCCTTTGAAGAAACATCTTTATGGATTGAACTTGAAGTTGTCTTAAACGAACATTTAGAATCAGTTGAGTTCACAAGTGGAGTCTGAACAATCGTGTCAGGACTTGCTTGTTTGGAAACCTCAACCTTGAAGATGATGTCTTCAAGTTCTTTAACTTTGTTGACCAAAACATTTCTCTCTTTAGATAACAAATCAAACTTCCTTTGAATGTTAGATTTAACCTTCTTCATTTCATTTTGAAAAATCTTTCTTTCATCAGCGTAGACATCTTTCACACTTTTGGCTTGAAAGTTTTCAACTTTCATTTTTTTAAACTCTTTTCTTTCTATATCTAATTCTGTTTCCAAATTAGATCTTTTTTGTGTAAGCTCTACAATCTTTGCTTCAAAAGATTTTCTTTCAGTTAAAAAAGTATTTCTTTCTTTCTCAAAATTGTCTCTTTCAATTATCAAGACTTTCTCAAAGTCAGAAACTTGTTTTGAAAGTTTGGTACATTTTAGCTCAACAATTTTCTTTTCCTCAAAAGATTTTTTGGAAAAATTTGACAATTTTTGTACAAATTTCTTTTCAAATTGTTCTTTTTCTTTTGAAAGATTAGTTTCAATAACAGAAAATTTTCTTTTCAAACCATCGTTTTCACTTTCCAAAGTTGTTTCTTTCTCTTGAAGCTTTTTCAATTTATCCCTAAGACTTGAATTTTCCTTCTCTTTCGTGGCTTCAATATCTGTATTTTTTCAATTTATCTTCCAATTTAGCTTTATCAGAATTAATCTTTGTATTTTGATCTGCAACTTGATTAAAAAGACCCATGTATCTAGAAGACAAATTATCAAGACGTTTGATCTCATATTTAGCGTCAAGAAGAGTCCACTTTCTCTCCGTTTCATATAAATGATACATCTTGATAGAATCCTGAAAAGAAATCAATAAAAAATTAGACATAAAATACCAAAAAATATTACCTAATAGAGTGATCGTCAAGAGAAACTTCTCTTAGAAGTTACAATTATGTGCACACTCGTAAAAAAAAATCAGAGAAACACAATTAAAGTTAGAAAAATTTTCAAAAATTAAAATATGAAAAACAAATTGTAAATTTGTCTTCCAAAAATTAATTCTGAAAAATTTATGCGAAAATGTTGAACTTTAATTGGCAAACCTGCAAAACAAGAGAAAAATATATCAGTTACAAATAAAGCAGGTAAAATAACAAAAAATTGACACTAAGATGACTAAAATATGAAAAATACAAAATATAGGGACTAAAATCGACAAAAATGAAACTAATACGAAATAAGGACTAAAAGTGAAAAATACTAAGACTCGACAAAAATAAGGGCTAAAAATGACAAAAACTGAAAATTAAAAACTAAAAGGACTAAACTTGTAAAAACTGAAACTACTAACTACAGGGACTAAAAATGATAAAAACCTAAAAGATTAACTACAGGGACTAAAAATGACTCAAATGAAAATCTGAACTACAGGGACTAAACTTGTAAACATCTAAACTATCTAATAGACTTAACTGACACTTAACGAAAAATTTAACTGATGACCAAAAATGTAATGAAAACTAACGGAAAAACTAACAAAATCATTAACTAACTAACCTAACAAAATCTAAATGACTTAGGACTAAAAATGAAAGAACAATTAACAATCTAACTGAAAAACTAACGAGATCTAACGGAACTAACGGAGAAATGGACCAAACATGTTACAAAAACTAACGAAGTAACGGAAGTTCGTTAGTTTACTATTCGTTTTCTCAACGAAAAACACGTTTACGATATGATGGTTTCTTCTTCGTTTTTCTTGCTCAATTCTCGACCAAAATTAACGATTTTTCTTTCTATGTTCTTCTTAATCGAAAACCAACCGAACCCAAACAATTAAAATCGATCATGCAACGAGAATCAATGGTGGCAACGCATGAACCAAACTCCGGCGATAGTTACGTTTTTCCGGCAAGCATCTTGCGAAAACTCTCAGAAGAATGATTCTTCTTGCGAAAACCTTTACACTTCAGCTTGCGAAAAGTTAATAAATAAGAACTCCGACGAGATTCCGGCGATCCCGTTTTTCTGGTGAGCTTTCCGGCGAAGCTGAAACTTACAGATTTCTCAACCACTCTCGAAACTGAATGTTGCTTGCTGTTCCAAATGCAAAAACAAGAAGGTTTGGAATGATTTTATCGACTAAAACACATTCAAATATCAAAACCCACTAAACTTTTGAAAAATAAAAACTAAGAGCATCAGAACCTTTACTAGTCATCAACCAGAAGACAATCAGAGGACAAGGCCACAGAGCCTCTGTCACCCTTGACAGAGCCTCTGTGGTATGAATACTTGAAGATAAAGAGCTTAAAAAAAGACAAAGACAAGCGTGCCACTCACGTGCCTCTAATGTACGAAGATTCTGAAGATCAATCGTACAAGGTGTGCCCTTATACTTTCCACGTGTCATTCTCTGAAGGGTCACAGCTTATGCAGATGGCGGCGCACTACATCAACGTATACTAGGATCTGTCCCACGACCTTGTCTCTTATACCCGTGTGCTTCTTGTCTACTGTTTGTCCCCTGTGATCTAGTATAAATATAAGGGTCTTCCAGACCTCTTAAGGTAACAATTGCACATTACACACACACACACACACACACACACACCAGTTTAGAGCTTATTTCCTGTTATCACATACTTTACGGTGTTCTTGGTGTAACCTTGAAGAATCAAATAGAGATGAATCATTGAGCTATAATCTTGTTATTTACAGCTTCATTTCTCTATTTCTGTGTGTAATCTACCATCTCTATCAACATAAACTACTTATAAAAACACTTCCGCATCTACAGTATTTATACTCTGTTTTAAGTGTTTATCGTTGATATATCATTGTTGAGTCTTAAAGTGGGATCAACAATTGGTATCAGAGCGAACTTTGATTTTCAATATCAAAGGATCCACTCTAACAATGATCTCGACTCATTTTGGTAGAATAATGGATTGATTTTGACCCCTTATTGATCTATCACAAAAACAACCCCTGTTTTTCTGTTATTTTCTACCTGTTCGATTCTAACAAACTAATAGGCACTGTTTCCTTGGTAAAATCATTCCATTCTGTGCTTTTTCCAAAGTATTTAAAGATCTAAACTCATACTTCAAGTCAATCCCATCGATTGAAGACTTTTTCTTCATACCCTGTTTTTCAGTTTCTCGAAAAATCACTCAAAAATGGCAAACACAACTAATTTCTTCACTGCTGGTTCCTTAACCAAACCCCCAACTCTGCTCAGAGACGAGTATCCTCAGTGGAAAATACGCATGACTCACTTTTTCGAAGGTGTTGACAAGGAACTTATCACTTATCTCTACAATCCACCATATGTTCCCATGGTTACTGTTCCCTGAGTACCTGCTACATAAACCACACCAGAGGTTGGTGAATATGATAAACCAAAGGACATTGATAAGTGGTCCCCACAAGACTGGGAAAAATACGAATGGGCAAAGAAGGCCAAACGACTTCTAATAATGGCCATACCCAACGACCTCTTTCAGTCCTTAGATGTGTGTAAATCTGCCTATGATCTATGGAAAGAGCTGGAAAAACAGCTCGAAGGTGGATCCAAAACTCAGAAGAACAGAAGGGCTCAGTGTATAAACGAATACTATTCCTTCAAAGCTCTGCCGTCAGAGACTCTGTAGAACACTTATGACAGGTTCAACTCCTTGATAAACAAGTGCAAGAAGTTCGGAATCCACATAACCTCTGAGGAAATGTTCCTCAAGAGCCTAAACGACGAGTGGCTCCAGATGTCCATGTCCCTGCAAACAAATCAGGATTTAGACACTTGGACTCTATCGGACCTCTATGACACATTGGCCGCACAAGAAACTCAGATAGCCCAGACTAAAGCCCAGATGGGTGGACCTCTGGCACTGGTAGGCAAGGCTACAGAGGTGAAAGACAAAGCCCAAGAAGGAGAAGGCTTTGGAAGAGAAGAAGGAGAAGAAGAAGAAGGTTCTGGTGGTGGATAGTGAGGAAGAAGAGCTGGTGGATGAGGAAGAGGCAACAGATCTTACGAACAGAAAGGAAGTGGTGATCACCAACAGAGACAGGGTGACAGAGCTGGCAATGCACCACTGAACACAGGATCCTTCAACTGTGGCAAGCCAGAACATTATGCGGCTGACTGCAGAAGCAAGCCTAACAGGCCCCAGAGAGACTGCCTTTTACAAAAAGAAGGCAGAGTACTATGCTAAAAAATCACTCATGGTTGACCAAGAAAACCGGGTGTCAGATGAATCCTCTGACGAGGAAGAGAAAAAGAATGCCCTATTCTGTGGGATGACAGAAGTCAGCACTTCAGACTCTAATAGTGAGGTATCCACTTCTAACTCATCTTCTAATGAAACTGAAGCTAATCTGCTTAAACTAACAGAAGACTACCTTGAACATGAAAAGACTTGTGCTGATACTCAGAAAAAGCTTGCATTCTATGAGAGAGAAGCCATACTTCTCACTCAGGAAAAGACAAAAATATCTTTAGAAAAGGAAGATCTCGAAACTAATTGGCATAAAGAGCTAAAACCTTTAAAAGAGAAAACTTCAGATCTTGACTCTGCCTTGAAAGCTGTTGGTTCCTGTTTTCTTAACAATGATCTTAACTTTCAGTTAGTTCATATTTAGATATGGTGCGGAAGCGTATTTAAGAACTGAAAGATAATGTAAAGGTAGAAGAACACACAATATCAAATAAACAGTATGTAAAGAACAGATGAATATCTCAAAGATTACTGTGTTTGATATTATCAAGAACACCAAGAACATAACAAGAAAGAGCTGTTGGTGTGTGTGTTTGTGCGTAGCTTAATGTGTAATTCCTGTTAATAGAAGAACTCAACATGAGTCTTCTATTTATACTAATTCTTAAGGGGACATACTTTAGACAAAGAGGATTGATCTACAGTAGATAAGATCGTATGAACAGTAGCAGGTACGATGTTCATTTAATGCGCATGTTCAATTCTGACAGAGCCCTATCAGAGCTTGACACGTGTAGATGATGTCAGGGCACGCCTAGAACAAGTGGATGAACGGATCTTGAAACAGTAGAAAGATATTTGTTAATCTTCCAAGTCTTCAGTATAAACCGCAGAGGCTCTGTCAAGGGTGACAGAGGTTCTGCGGCTCGGTCCTCTGTGAGCAGTCTTCTGCTGATTCTTGCCTTCGGTTTTCTTGGGTTCTTCTGCAGAGCCTCTGTGGGTTACTTCTGTACTTAGACTATTTTCACTACTTTCACAAACAGAAAGATTGGAGCTAACAATCTCCCCCTAAGTAGTGAAAATTAAAAAAATTGAAAGTGCAAGGATTTTCTAAGCACAAGAACAATTTTCTTTTTACATTAGATTATGCCAGAGGCATTTACATTTGATTGTATTGAAAAGAAAATATTACAGAGGATTTATTTGACTGACTCAAACGTTGGCATCCTTGAAGTCATTGAAACTTCTGCGGTCGATTCCTTCTTGTGTGAGCTCGTGATAGAAGCTGATGCAGAGAGTTCGGAAGTTGATTGTTGCATCGATAACCTCTATCAGTCTGTCGGCAAGACTTTGATCTATGAGCTCTGTTCCTCTATGCTCCACTAGGATCGCTCTAAACTCTGTCAAAGTACTTGTAGCGTACTTCTGACAGTCCATCTCTACGAACAACTTTGATTTACCAGAAGGATCTAGAAATACTAACCCGACCCTTGGATTTGTGATGATTGAGTTGGGTGTAGCAGAGGGAGGGTCGTAGTCTTCTGGTGGTTGAACGTTTAAGCTTTTTACTCCAAGATCTCGAGCCAATTGGAAATCTACCATGCTGTATAGCAGAAGCTTCTCGCGTATGGCCTTTCTAATCACCCTGTATGCTCTGCGAACTTCGTCGATTATGAAGTTCTCTTTCATCCATTTCAGAAGATCAGGTAGATCATAAGGATTGAGATTCCTAAGATCTGCATCTGCAAATTGGTTATCTGATCTCTCCTCTCTTTTGACCTTGTAGATGTTGTAAGAGAGTTTAGGCCAGGTTCTGGTTCTAGAGAATTTACAATATAGGACTTTGACGATCTTGGATGTTGAGAAGACTTCGTATTTAGGCTTGGGTTTTTTTCTAGTGAAGAGGTTTTCGAGGTCAGCACGGAAATCAGGGTCTTGAATGGTTGGTTCATATTGATCCATTATGCCCATTCTGCTGTATAAGTACCTATACACCACCTCTTCCATTTGTGGTGGTGGTGGTTGAGGTAAGGTTCTGCGCAAAGCATCTAATTGGTTCTTGACTTTTGCCACTCGATCCTCTGTTGGTTTACCCTTTGGATCCAGAACAGGTTTGTTTGACAGAGGAGCAACACCAAAAGCCCAGTCTTCTTCTTCTGGCTTTGGTGTCACGAAAGCATCGAAAGAGCTTTTCATCAGTTTCTCTGTTGGAGGTTGATGCTTGGGCTTTTTCGTTTTCGGTTTCTCTGTCATAATCCCTTTGCCCTTATCTTTTGCCTTCGTCTGATCTGCTTGTAGAGATGGGGTTGCCTCTGTAGGATTTGACGCTTGAGTTTCATAGGGCTTTGTTGTTGCTGCTTCTTTTGTTGGTTTGGGGATTGCCTCTGTAGGTTTTGATACTTGAGTTTCAGAGGGCTTGATTACGGTTGCTTCTGTTGGAGAGGCTTCTGGTGGCTTGCTCAGATATTTCCTCTGTTTTTGAGCAATTGTTTTGGTTCTTGGTATTTTAGGTGTTGGAGAAGGAAGTTCATCTTCGGAGGATGTTAGGATTTGTAGTTCTTCTCTGGTTTGGACATCTTCTCCAAATACAGAAGGAAATTCCACAGAGGTTGGTATTGCCTATGTGGTCTTCTGTTGTTGAACTTGGGTTGTTTCTGGTATTTGGGTTTCTTCAGGAATGGATTCCACAGAGATGGTTGTTGTCTCTGTGGTGTGGTTTCTGCTTTGGGTTTCAGGTGTGTGGGTTGTAGCAGGGGTTTCTTCAGAGACCATTTCCACAGAGGTGGTTGTTGCCTCTGTGGACCGTTGTGTTCTTTGTTGGGTTTGAGTTGGGGGTGCAGAGGATATTTGTTCTGCGGATACCGATGGAGCGGGTAGACCTTTGCTTGCAGCTTTTTCCCTTTGTTTCTCCCCTCGATTCTCCCCCTCAGGATGATCTGATGGACCATGATGGTCATCATCAGAGTCATCCTGACCTTTATCTGTCGTACCCTCTGCTCTACATGAAGTTTCAGGTTTCTTTGGTGGAACAGCCCTTGCAGCAATCATCTTTGCGCATAAGTCATCATAGAGGCCGATGAGTGTTTCAACCTCTGCTTCTGTGTTGAAGCGCAATTTGCCTACATTCTTCTGGAAGTCTTTAACACAATTTGCGTTGGCAGCAGTGAAGGCGACGATAACCTCTGTGACTTGATTTATAACCCCTTGCCCAAGCTCTGTCAGCTGAGCTCTGGTCATGTAGTCCGAAGGCTGCATGGCCTGAGTGTTTCTGATTGTTTGCTCTTGGAACTCTTCTAAGGCCTTCTTTAGGTCTTCAGGTGTAAGGCCCTTAGATTTGGAGGATTGCTCTTTCAGCTGTTGAAGAAAGTGCTTGACAAACTCTTTGAACGCAGAGGTTGCGGCTTTTCCAAATTCAATTGCTGCAGAGGTGGCAGTGGTAGTAGCAGTGTTTGTTGCAGTGGACTTCATTTGGGATACGACATTTTGTACCTCTATAGACATATTGTCCATTTTGGTATTCAGATTTGAGATGGCCGTTGAAGTTGTAGCTGCAAAAGAATTGAAAGAGCTTTGTAACTCTTTCAGTGTTTGGCCCACAGAGGTGACAAGGGTTTGGAACTCATCCCTTGAGACATGTGAACTAGCTGTAACCTCTGGGTGAACAGATCTATCACCAGAGTGTGTCTCTGTTCCTTAGACGCCTTCTTTCGCTCCTGTTTTTACGTTGAGAGCGGAAGGACTTCCTTCTAATCCTCAAGAAGAAACTTTTTGAGTTTCAGTCTCTATAGAAGTTCTGTCAAGGACATTTTCCTTATCCACTCCAGAGGTGGGTAAAGGATTATCCTTGAGTTGACTCGGGGATTTGTCTAGAATCCCTTCGTCTGTGTGCATTCTAATCTCCTCTGAAGAGATGTTTGGACCTATTTGTGTGCGTGTGGCAGAGGAAACAAATTCCTCTGTAGGGATGTCTTGTGTGATCTGGGGCAATTGATCACTTACTACGGGCAAATCCTTTAGAGAGGATTCCCCTGGAATAGTTTCCCCGGTTTCTAATGGTACAGAGGATGAAAGAATTTCCTCTGTCCGGATGGTTTGGGTTGGGGTCGAGTTGTGCTGCTCTTTTTCAATATTGCCCTCTGCCACTAGACTGGCGGCAATAGAAATGTGGGTTGCACTGGGAGATGGTTTTGGTTGTGTGCCTCTATTAATCCAGACATCTTTTCTTGCTTCTGCTTCTGTGAAGCATCCAACCACTTGTTCTCCATCTATGGTCTCAACCTCTGTTGCTACCATATGGCTTGATGCTTCTTCCCTAACTTCTGTAGCGGCTTCTGCATCAGTGCGTAAAGAGTCGAATATTGGATGTGAGCCAATTAGTCGCATGACATGTGGATGGTAAAGACCTTTTCTTATTTGGTTTGCTTCCTCTTCATCAAAATCCACTTCTGAGACTTCTACCCTAGTCTCCCCTTCTTCTGTTACCTCTTCTTCCCTTGGACCTAGGGAGTCGTACATAGGATGAGTACCAAAAAGTTGTTGTACATGGGGGTGCATAACCTGTGTACCGTCAGAGGCAGAGATTACTTGCTCTGGGCTTCTTCAGTGCACATCATAGCCAGGGTGTAGAAAAGGGTTCTGCAGTACCTCTGGGGTCTCAGCCGGATTATCCCTTGGAGTTTGATCATCATCTTTAAGATCAGAATCAACTCCAGAGATTGTGAAATCTGGATCTTCTGTGGCTTCTGTGGTTTCATGTGACAGAGCTTCTGCAGTCCATCCTGCAGTGTCAAGTGTGTTGGCAAATTCAGGGCATTGAAGGAAGTCAGAGAAATCCCCTTGATGCGCATAATTGAGGGGATTGGGGGATTGCAGAGGGGATTCTTGTGCTACTTCTCCTACCACCTCTTCTACCACTGTATCCTCTGCAATTGTTTGCATAGGAGACAGAGGTTTCCCAATTTTCTTCTTGCTCTTTCTCCTCTTCGGTTTAGGTGCTTTCTCCTCAGAAGACTTGTGTTTTCTCTTCTTTTTGTGTTTTGTGCAGAAGATCCAACTTATGTGGCATGAGGAGGAGAGGGTTGAGCTTCTGCGACACTTGTAGAGGTGCCCTCTGTGGTTTTCCTCTTATGAGTTTTCTTTTGAGGAGTAGAGGCAGAGGGTTTTTGTTTCTTTGAGGCAGAGTAGATGGATTTTCTCTGAGCACAGAATCTGGCTTGATTTTCTTCATACTTCTGAAAAGCAGCTGCCAATTTTTCATCGGTCAACCTATCTAATACTTCTGTACCTATGGGGGCTCCTAGACGCGGGGGTGTCATAGGACTTGGTTCTGGAGTTCTATGATCGCGTATGTATTCTAATTTTAGTTCTTCGTCCCTTACATATCCCAGAAGTGTCTTTGGCAGAGGTCTGCAGTGTGGGTATCCATCAGCATGTTCTGTTGGGGGGTTTTTGTTCATAGCATACATCTTGGTTGTTGGCCCCTCCATTGGCCATTTTTCGAGCAAGAGTAGAGGCTCTAGCAGAACACCTAGAATTCTTTGAAACTACAGAGGAGGTAGAGCTCGTGTTGTCTTTGACCTTTTCTGCTGGAAGCTGATCTTTCTGTCGATGGTGTTAACCATTTCCTGCATTATGAGTGTTGCGAAGTCCAGAGGTAGGTCGTAGTAGACTCCGTACATGATGGCTAGTATTTGGTGTGAGGATTGATCTGGACTCCCCACTTTCCCGGTTAAGCATCTGTTGAGTATGGAAAAGAGTGTATTCCATAGAGGTGGTAATCTGCCTCTGCGGAAGCCATTTCTCTTTCTGAGTGGTACGTTGTACCCCAATTTCGACAAACCTGCAGAGCTCTTCATTTGTAGGTTCCAGTGCAAAGGTCTTTAACCCTAGAAGACCTCTGGTGGGTAGGCTGAACTCAAGAGAGAACATAGTTCTGTTGAATTTGAGTTCAAGATGTTCGGATTTATCGGGTTTGGAGATGTAGCCTTTGATCTGTCTATCTTCTGGGTCAAATCTGCAACTTTGCCAGAATTGATTTATGTACCTGGCATGGATTTTATCAACGGTTTTGGTAAGAAGAGGGTAGAGTATGTGATGTTTCAAAATATTGAGAAGAATGGCATGTGCTTCTCCAAAAGCTGTTTTGGATGGAACAAGGTAGTGGTTATTGGGTTTTAAAGGTAGAACATTTGCAAAATGTTCATGTGCTAAGAAGTTTTGAAGGTGGGTGGTCGGAGTAAAGTCTGCTTCATCGCCGGAGTTATCTTGCTCCAGGTTTCTGGCGATTTCAGGGTTTTCTGAATGTTTAGAGTGTTCAGGGGAGTTCGCCGGAGAGTGAGCAGGGGAGTTAGCTTGAGCTTGAGAAGAGGAGGCCATTTCTTTGGATGTTAAAGTTGATGATAAGAAATTTTGCAGGTTTTTGCAATGGTTCGCCGGAGAAGAAAGTGAAAGTTGAAAGTTCGTAAAGTTTTATGAGGAGAGGTAACTTGGGTTTTATTGTGAAAGGTAACGGTAGAATCTAAAGAGGTAAATATATGCAAGTGTATAATATTTGGGGTCCGTACTTGAGTGTGAACGGCGGGTTCAACTTTCCAGAAGAACGTGTGCCGTGTACGTCCAATAAAAATGAGACACGTCAGCAGCGTCAGAGTACGACTTGACGTCGTGCATGACCCATTAATGCTTGGCGCGTGGGTTTCTTTTCCTCCACATAATTTTCACTCGCAGTAAAATAGCCGTTACTGTTACAGAATTTCCCCAAGTTGAAAAAATGACAGAAGCTCTGTAATGATAGAAGCTCTGTGGTTTGAAATCTTCCTTTTATTTTCCTCTGATGCTTGCACCGTTACCAAAAACGTTTGAAAAATCATTTGAGAGGATCGATAGATTTATAGAGTAAAAATTTCTTTCACAGAGGTTTTGAAGCTCTGTCAGAGCCAACAGAGGCTCTATGAGATGAAATTTCTCATATCTAAAAATCTATTAAACTTTTTGATCATCCAAGTTTTTAATTGTTTTTGACAATGTTTTTAGGACCTATTTGGAAGTTGGTGTCCTAGAAAATTGTTTGTTAAAAGGTTTTGTGTGAGAAATTCTTTTAAAAGCCTGTGTTGGTCAACAGAGTTTCTTTGCTGGAATGAGCTCAGTGACCAACAACCTTTTAGAATCTCAAAGTGTGCATTTGTGCGAAAGAGGTCTTTTGAGATGACATTCAAACCGATCGAAAGAGTTTAATTTTACGATCATAGAGATTTTTTCTGGCAGAGCCTCTGTTGAGCTCAGCAGAGGCTCTATGACCTCAAATTTCTCATAACTCAAAATTTATGCAATTGTTTTGATCATTTGAAGTTTGAAATGTTTTTAACATTGTTTTAGGACAAATTTGGAAGTTTGTGTCCTAGAAAACTGTTTTCAAAAACTGTTTGTATGAGATACTTACATTTTGACTCTTCTGCCCTCGGCTTAGTACCTGACTTTTGTGGATAATGCCGATCGCAATTCTTCTTTGACTCCCCCTTGAACTGTCAACTTCTGTAGATCAGTTCAAGGTCTCCTTCTGCTCCCCCTTGACCTATGCTTGGATAAAATAAGATAAGTTGTGTATAGAACATAGGTCAAGATCACTAGAGGTTCTGTGAAGTCTGTCAGAGGTTCTGAGCAGACCCATAGAAGCTCTGTGATTTAAAGAACTTTTAAAGATTGAGAATTTACAGACAAAAATAAGATAAACTACAAAACAAAAACAATGTATTTACATATTTACAGAAGATTAAGTTATACTTACAGAGGTTTCAACACATGTTAATCATAACCAACTTACTCACCAAGAAAAGGAATATTTTCTCATCTAGTGCTTTGGTGAATAAGTCTGCAAGCTGGTACTCTGTAGATACGAAGTGCATTTCGATTGTCCCATATTCAACATGATGCTTCAGAAAGTGGTAACGGATGTCGATATGCTTTGTTTTTGAGTGCTGTACTGGATTGGCAGAGATGGCTATGATGCTCTTTGAGTCACAGAAGATGGGAATTTTAAATAAGATGTGACCATAATCTTTTAGTTGAGTTTTCATCCACAGAACCTGGGAGCAACAGCTAGCAGCAGCAATATATTCAGTTTCTGCCGTAGATGTCGACACACAGTTCTGCTTCTTTGAAGTCCAACTAACTAATTTCCTACCTAGGAATTGACAACTCCCAGAGGTACTCTTTCTGTCGAGTTTGCAGCCTCCATAGTCTGAATCTGTATAAGCCTTAAGACCAAAACCAGAGTTCTGTGGATACCAGAGGCCAAGATTTTTGGTCCCTTTTAGGTATCTGAAGATTCTCTTTACAGCATTGTAATGGGATTTCTTCGGGTTAGATTGATATCTTGCACAGAGGCATGTAGCATGCATTATGTCAGGTCTACTAGCAGTTAAGTATAACAGAGCCCCAATCATGCCTTTGTAGAGTGTGCACTCTACAGAGATACCATCTGGATCTGAGAATAATTTATTTCCAGTGGCCATTGGGGTTTTCATTACAGAGGCATCAGAGAGATTGTATTTTGAAAGTATGTCAGAGACATATTTAGCTTGATTTATGAAAATTCCCTCTGATGATTGTTTTACTTGAAGTCCGAGGAAGAAAGTTAATTCTCCCATCATACTCATTTCAAACTCACTCTGCATGAGTTTTTCAAACCTTTTGCACTCTTCTGTATTTGTAGACCCAAAAAGTATGTCGTCCACATATATTTGTACAAGCACAATTTCATCACTTTTTCGTTTATAAAACAAAGTTGTATCCGTTGTACCTCTGTCGTAACCATTATCGAGAAGAAAGGTAGAAAGTCTTTCGTACCATGCTCTTGGAGCCTGTTTCAGTCCATACAGAGCTTTGTCAAGATAGTACACGTATCTTGAGTACTTGGAGCTTTCAAACCCTGGTGGCTGTTGGACGTATACTTCTTCTTGGATTTCGCCATTTAGAAAAGCATATTTTACGTCCATCTGAAAAACTTTAAAACCTCTGTGGGCTGCGAAGGCTAAAAATATTCTTATAGCTTCGAGCCGTGCGACAGGGGCAAAAGTTTCATCGTAATCTATGCCTTCTTCATGGCGATATCCCTTGGCCACCAATCTTGCTTTGTTTCTAATGACCACTGCATCTTCATCCTTCTTATTTCTGAAGACCCATTTAGTTCCTATGGCTTGTTTTCCTCGTGGCAGAGGAACTAAAGTCTAGACTTTGTTTCGTTCAAATTGTAGAAGCTCTTCTTGCATAGCGTCTACCCAGTTTGGGTCGTCAAGGGCTTCAGAGATCCTTTTTGGCTCGATCACACTAATAAAGTTTGTAAAGAAACAAGAGTTAGTAGTGGCAGATCTTGTTTTTACCTTTTCAGAAGGTTCGCCGATTATAAGACTTGGAGGATGGCTTTTTGTCCATTTTGTTGTTCTTGGGAGATGGTCATCGATTTCATCAAGTTGATCTTAAGAGGTTTCTAACTGTGGTTCTTGTGCAGCCTCTGTCGTAGATTTTACTTTCGTGCTTGATTCTACAGAATGTGGTATGATAGGAATGAGTGTTGGTGTTTGTTCCTCTGAGGAAGTAGAGACTGAGTCTTCTTGTTCCTCTGGGATTGGTTCCTCTGTTGTTGCTGGAGATGGTATTTCAGTAGCTTCTGTGGTTGTTTTCCTTGTCGTATCATCTTCTGTTGGCTCCCCCTCGGCATTTGCATCTGTATGATTAACAGAGGAAGATGAATTATTTAAGGGACCAGTTAGAGATATACCTTTCTCGATCTGGCTGACAGAAGATGATCCTCCAGAGGCTCTGACGGCTCTAGCAGAGGGATCAATGTCGTCATGGAACATCTCTTGAAATAGAAGATTTAAGTCTTATTCTCTTGTTTTTGAGATGCCAGAGGATTCCCTTTTTAGCCCGAGTTCTGAACTGATTTGTTCAGAAGTCATCTGGAAGGTATCGTCAAAAGAAACGTTTATGCTTTCTACAATCATTCGTGACTGCAGAAGATAAACTCTGTAAGCTTTGGAAGTTGCAGAGTATCCTATGAACTTGCCTTCATCTGTTTTTACTTCAAACTTTCCTCTTGCTTCTCTAACATTTAAGACGAAGCACTTGCATCCAAATACATGGAAGAACATGATGTTTGGTCGTCTTTTGTTGATCAAATGATAAGGTGTCTTGATGTGCCTCTTTACAATGGTTGATATATTTTGGGTATAGCAAGCGGTTGATACTGCTTCTGCCCAAAAGGTCATTGGTAATCCACATGCGGTCAGCATAGTTCTGGCGGCTTCCACAAGCGTACGGTTCTTTCGTTCGACCACGCCATTCTGTTGTGGGGTGCGTGCAGCAGAGAAGTTCTGTGAAATTCCTCCGAAGCCATAGCCGTCAAATCAACTTCATTCAACAACTCATCAACTAAGTTTTCCAGATCAGCTTCTTCATCTCTTTCTTCATTTTCTCTTCCCTCATTTGCCCTTTCTTCATTCGCCCTTTCTTCAACTCTTCGTCTCTTAGAATTCTCCCCTCATGACCTTGATGACCCAAATCATCTTGGTCATGTCTACGCTTAAGAGATGAACCGGCGGCAGATTGGCAAGTTTCTTCATGTCTAGCCACTCTTTCAGAAAGCGTAGAAAGAGCTTCTGTCAGCAAATGTAAACCTTACTGAATTTCAGAAAAACTATTACGAACCTCAGTCTTGAAAGAATGAAACTCATCCACCAATGACGATACTCGAGGATCAGGAACTGGTGTCGGAGTAGGAGTAGAAGGCGGAGGCGGAGTTGGTTGAAAGTTCCGAAGCAGAGAAATAAGATCTTTATCTTGATGCTCCGGAGGCGACATAGATAATAACCGCGCATAAAGTACATCAGAGAGTTCTGAAATTGGGAAATCCTGAATACTCTGTTGTGAAGAAGGTGGAGCTTGAACTGAAGGTTGAATTGGCGGTTGAGTTGGCGGTTGAGAAACTGGTCAACTTGAAGGCTCCCGAATAATAACACCCGTAGGTCTTCTAAATGGAATCTTAGGAAGATCTGACATTTTCCCTTTACCTTTCAGCATCGCCTTCATTCTAAGTAATTGCTCATTCTTTTCAGCATCCATCTGGTCTTGCATCGTCTTCAAGATCTGATCAAGTGTCATTGAACCCGACGTTCCGAGTGTTTCAGTTGTAATGACTGTACCGGAAGAAATCAAATGAGCTGAAACCTGAGTATCTGCATTCCTAGTAGATGGCCTGGCAAAACGAAGATCAAATTCATCTACCTCAATATTTGCCACATTCGTGTTTATCGGAACGGTATCCGAAGTGTCAACCGTATTACTTTTCGACAACAATCTTTCGGAAACATGTGTGGCCTCCACTTCAGATTCTCTTAAGACAGATTCTCCAAAATTCATATTAGCATCATTTCCACCATTATCATCATCATCATCATTATCTACACCATCCGCTCCTTCATCACCATCATCACTTTCAGAACTACTTGAGTTAGCATCGTCTTCATTTTGAGGTTGTTGTTCTTCCTGTTCAGTTTCTTCTTGAACATTCTGTTCTCGAAGTTCTATCCCTTGTTCTTCACAATAATCAATAACCTCTTCATCTTCTGGATCTGCATATTTCTGAATCAGCTCTGGTGGAATAGGCATAAAATTATCAAACGTACGCTTCTGCCTATTGATGTAACCCATTTCATAATCAGGAGCTGGAACCTAGTTATGTCTTCTTGGAATGTCTTTATTACTCCTAAGCATGCTCCAGACAATAAGCTCCAAGAATCAAATGAATGGCACGAACTTGCGATCTTTGTTCGTGCTTTTGGCATACACAAGCTCAGAAATTTCGGTCCAGAAGATAAGAGCATAATCCACATGCAAATCATATATAATTGCATGGAAAAGTCGTAAGTAATGCAGACTTGAATTATCGGTACCAGAATGTTTGGATGTCAAACATCTGTTGATAACTGAGTTCAAAGCATACCATACTGGTGGAAGACGTGCCTTCTCAAATTGACTAACCATAGTCAAAGGACCAACATATCCCAGTGCTCGAATTCCAGCCAATATATCTTCTTCCGGGGGATAATCATCAAATTCTGTACGACCCGATCTCGAATCAGCTTCTGGTAGACGAAGTAATAATCGAAGACGATGATAATCAGAAAAGTCTCAAACTGATCGATCTGAATCTCAAATCGAGGAGGGGTAACATTATCAATCTTTCTGATTGTATGCCAGGCTTGTTGCAGATAAACCTCAGGAACTCCATGACGTCCCGTCAGCGCATACTGGATTGGATGACCTCGAAGAATATCACGTATAATCGGATGAATTCTCACTCTGTCAAGATTGACAAAATGATTGTTTGGCTTGTAAGGCAAAACATATAATCTGTGTGGGAAAACATCTTCTGGAGAACTCCTTCTGGCAGACAAATTAGCTTCCGAAGAACAAACTGAAGGAAGAGGTTGATCTCGAGAAGCATGATCCGATGGTTGATTCTCATCTTCCTGAACTTGAGGATTCTGATAATCATCTGAAGCCATATATCCCCTAAGAAATATGCAAAAAAAATATAAAACATAAGCAAGAAACCCTATGAAAGAAAATAGAACACAAAAAAAAAATTGTGATAAAAAAAATTCCTAAGTCTAAAATGCGCCATAGGCTGTGGCGCAATGCAAGAAATGCGCGAGCTGAAGAGAAACGAAGTAAGAAATGCGCGAGCTAAAGAAGCGCAAAGCTGAGATAGACAAAAATCAGTAGAAAATCGCCATAAGCACTAGCACAAAATGGGAATTGCGCTACCAGCTGTGGCGCAAAGTGGGAATTGCGCTAAAGACAGAGGCGCAATTCTCACTTGAATCAGATTTCAAAAATCGCAAAATTTATCAAGTCGAATCAAATAAAAAATTAGGCATTCTAGAAATATTCATAGGCATAGAATCAACATTTAAACACATTGTAAGCATAAATCGACCCTAAACCAACACTTAGTAAACCCTAATTTCATGTGAATCCTTATATCGAAGAATTTGATAGAAAACAGAACAGTCGCACAGATAATCGACTTAATTTCAAAAATCGATTGTAAGTAATGCAATACCAGATTGAATCGATTCTGAAATTATGAAATAACTATGATGAAAGACATACCTGAATCGATGAATACTCACAATCTCAGAAATTTGAAACGAAGGAGTCGAGAGTAAAAACAGAGGGTTTTTGAAAGAAAAATGAAATGAGAGTCAAAAATTGTCAAAACCCTTATAAACCCTTTGAAAACCATCTTTTAATAAAAAAATTTAAAAATACTAAATTTATGAGATTTGCGCCACCTAAGGGTAGCGCAAATCTTGATTTGCGCCACTAAGGTTAGCGCAAATAAGACTTGAAAGTATTTTTGCATTTTTCAAAAGAATGAGTTTTCTCATTTTAGACTCCTTTCACTCCCCTTACACAAATGCATTAGATAACCTCAGATTAAAATAGCATTTGGAGAACTTACCTGAAGAAAATATCAGAAACCCATACCTGCTCAATCTTTGTACTGACGGATACGTACCATTCAGCAGAATGTGCTCCCCCTCAAATAAAGAACATATGATATATCTTTCCTTCAAAAAAACAACTCATGAACTCTCTCCCCCTCAAAATTAGCATAACTCCACACATCACAGTATAAAAAAAATCACGTAAAAATCAGTAATGGAAACTGAAATACATTAAATTATATAACATAACTACTAACTATAGAATGTTTGAACACCGAACAAATAAATTTCAACTCAGTAAAAGTAGACATGTTTTTCAAACAAATGACATCAAAGGCATGCTTTTGGATTCAGAAACAAGTCATGCTTGCATATCAAGTTACAATTTGTTCTGTTTCAACCTCTTATTAAATCTATTTGGTGTGCTAGCATGCGAAATATGATTTGCAACAATCAAATGTACTTCTGAAACCTATAACAATACTTTGCTCTTACTCACACTATATGACTGAAATCAGAATTTCCACAAATTTATAAGTTTATCGCGACATTGTTATTTCCCCAAGATATAAGAGATGTGTGCTCATTGGCATCTTTTATTTTGTGCACATTGGCATCTTTTTATCAAAAGGTTTACTAAGACTAAGATACACCGTAAACGTAACTTTCTATCTGCTTCTATAGCAGGATTTGGGTCAGCCAATCCCAGACCAGTTGGCCTTAGGGGCTAGGTGTCGAGCACCCCTTGGTACTTACTCTCCCAAACCAAAAATGCTACATCGATATATCCTAATCCCATCTGTACCAGTAGGACATGGCTTTCTATCTGGTTCTATATCAGGATTTGGGTCAGCCAATCCCAGACCAGTTGATCTTAGGGGCTAGGTATCGAGTACCCCTTGGGACTTAATCTCCCAAACCAGATAGGCCACAGGCACAAACTTTCAAACCTAATGATATTTTTTTTATTGCATCTCAATCACTTGGTTATAAAACTTTGTGCTTCCCTCATATTTTCATTTCCATTCTTCATTCTGACAATTAGGCTTTGTGAGCATCGTATTCTATATAAGTCTATATTTACACAATTTTGCGCATATATCAAAATTTCATTCATGTTTTGCTGACCTTTCGATTTATTTCAGAAGTGAAAGTTGAAGCAAATAAAACTCAGATATCACAAAACTACTTGTAAAATCACCCTTGACACACATTTTATTCATTGAATGAAAATAGAAATATTTTCACTTCATTGAATTAAATTTGTGAAGGTTCAAACTTTCAAGTTCAACATGCCGAGTTTTGATAAAAGAAAATTAAAACGCTTTTCATCCAATGCCTTGGTGAAAAGATCGGCAAGTTGATAGTCAGTAGGTACGAAATATGATTCGATTGTACCTTTCTCCACATGATCTTTTATGAAATGATACCGCATGTCGATGTGTTTAGTCTTTGTGTGCTGAACCGGATTGACCGAAATGGCAATTGCTGATTTACTGTCACAATATATCGGAATTGTCTTGTACAACAACCCATAATCTTGCAACTGTGTCTTCATCCAAAGAACTTGAGAACAGCAACTGGCGGCGGCAACGTATTCCGCTTCAGCCGTTGAAATTGACACACAGTTTTGTTTCTTTGACGCCCAACTAATCAGCCTATCTCCTAGAAATTGTACATGACCCGATGTACTTTTCCGGTCCAGTTAACTTCCACCATAATCTGCATCAGAAAAAGCAGTTAGTTTATAATCTGAACTTTTTGGATACCACAAACCTAGATATGGAGTTCCTTTCAGATATCTAAAAATTCGTTTGACTGCCATCAGATGAGATTCTTTGGGATTAGCCTGAAATCTGGCACACAAACATGTTGAGAACATGATATCTGGCCTACTAGCAGTTAAGAACATTAATGATCCAATCATCCCTCGGTAGGTTCGAACATCAATTGCTTTTCCATCTGGATCTAAACCAATCTTCGCACCATGAGCCATCGGAGTGCGTATTGTAGTGCTCTTATCCATTTTGAATTTCTTCAAAATATCAACGACATATTTTGACTGGTTGATGAAGATTCCATCAGGTAATTGCTTAACTTGAAGTCCTAGGAAAAAATTTATTTCTCCCATCATGCTCATCTGAAACCTGGAGGTCATGAGATCAGAAAACCAAGTACACAAAGAATCATTAGTAGCGCCAAAAATTATGTCATCAACATAAATTTGTACTAAGCAAATATCATGATCTTCACGATAAATGAATAAAGTTGTGTCTATAGCTCCCTTGACGAATCCAGATTCAAGCAAAAAGGCTGACAATTCGTCGTACCACGCGCGCGGTGCTTGTTTCAAGCCATACAAAGCTTTATCAAGACGATACACATAATCAGGTTTGTCTTTGTTAACAAACCCCTCTGGTTGAGATACATATACTTCTTCTTTAAGTACCCCGTTCAGAAAAGCTGTCTTTACATCCATCTAATATACGGTAAAGTCTCGATATGCTGCAAATGCTAGAAACATTCTGATAGCTTCTAATCTTGCAACCGGCGCGTATGTTTCATCGTAATCTATGCCTTCTTGTTGTCGATAACCCTTTGCTACCAATCGAGCTTTATTTCTCACAACAATACCATCTTTGTCCTTTTTGTTCTTGAAAATCCACTTAGTGCCAATTATACGTTTTCCTTTAGGCCTTGGAACAAGTCTCCACACTTTCAATGCTTCAAACTGGTTTAACTCTTCCTGCATGGCAATAATCCAATCCGGATCATTCAATGCTTCGGATACCTTCGATGGTTCAACATTGCTTAAAAAGCAAGCGAATAAGCATTCATTTGACGTCGCGGACTTGGATCTTGTAGAAACATTTGCAGAAGGATCACCAATGATTTGATGAATTGGACGTGCCTTTGTCCATTTTGCTATGTGAGGGAGGGGATCAACTGTCTCTTGAACACTTTCCAAAACTTGAGAAGGAGGTTAAGGTATTTCTGATTCACTTGAAGAAACAGGTATCACTTCTTGAGTTGGAGGAGGTATCTCAACTACACTCTCAGATTCAGATTCTTGAACTGACGGTTGATTAACAATCGGATTTTGGATTACCTCCTCATTAGGTTGAACAACTTCAGTTTCTTCTTGAATCTGAGATGAATTCATTTCATCGATTGTCACCGGCTCCACGATTTCAGATATCACTTGTGGTTCTTCAGCAACCACTGTTTGATCTTCAGTTGCCTCGTATTCAAGAACGACTGGAACTACATCATTGACAGAGTTAGTTGCAGTGGAATTAGAAGTAGATGCATTCACAGTTTCTTGATTTGACACATTAGAAATAACAACAGTATTAGTAGAAGGCACATCATTATAAAAATGATCAAATAATAAATCAAGATCAGAAAGCGTATTAGAAATCAAATTCGGATCCTGAGTTGTCGGTTGTGGAACAGGTTCTGAACCGATTTGTCCAGAAGCTAAAATTCCTGTTAAATCGGGTTCTGGTCCTGTTTAGCCGGAAACCATTTCTTCAGATTCATCAAATTTGACATTTACGCTTTCCACCACCTTTCTAGCTGAAGTTAGATACACTCTGTATGAGGCCGAAGTAAGAGCATAACCAAGAAAAATTCCTTCATCTGCTTTCGGACTGAACTTATTCAGATTTTCCCGATCATTCAACACAAAACATTTGCACCCAAAAGCTCAGAAATATTTGACATTTGGTTTGATGCCGTTCATAAGCTCATAAGGAGTTTTGTTGAATCGTCGATGAAGGATAGACATGTTTTGTGTGTGACATGCCGTAGACACTGCCTCAGCCCAATGAGATAAAGGAAGACCTGAATAAGCAAGCATAGTACGAGCGGCTTCAACCAAGGTTCTATTTCGTCTCTCCACAATACCATTCTGTTGAGGTGTTCTTGCGGCAGAAAACTGTTGAGTAATACCATTTTCTTCATATAACGCTTGTAGAATACTGTTCTTGAATTCCGTACCGTTGTCGGATCTAACGACTTTCACTGCCTTTTGCTTATTAGTCTGAATGGTCTTGATGAGATTGATAAGAATTTATGGAGTTTCATCTTTTGACTTCAGAAACTTCACCAAAGTATATCGTGAGTAATCATCAACCACCACCAAAACGTACCTTTTCTTCCCAATACTTTTAGTCTTCATTGGCCCACACAAATCGACATGTAAAATATCAAGAATATCCTTCGTGCAAAAATCAGGTTTCGGCTTCTGAGGAACTTTCTTCATTTTGCCCTTTTCACAATCTTGGCAGAGATGATCTTTTTGAAATCTCAGTGATGGAAGACCTCGAACCAGTTCACCTTTGGCTAATCTATCCATGTATCAAAAGTTGAGATGAGCCAGTCTTCTATGCCATAGCCAGCTTTGTTGAGTTGTTGCTTTTGACAAAAGACATATATCCGAGGGGGTGTTAATAGTTGAGAGATCGATGGTGTACAAATTGGATCTCCTTTTGCCAACTAATAACTCTTTTCCGTTTTCATTTTTCACAGCAACTCTTTTGGACTTGAAGCTGACTTCTAACTCTTTGTCGCAAAACTGTCCAATGCTGAATAAATTGTGGCTTAGACCTTCAACGTAGCTCACGCTTTTCACAGTAACGTTTCCTTGGACGAGATCTCCATATCCAAGAATAGGTGATGTTGCGCAATTTTCAAACTTGACACGTCCACATGACTTTTCTTTAAAGTTAGATAATAAAGACGTATTGCCAGTCATATGTTTGGTGCATCCAGAGTCCAGATACCACATGGATTTGGGTCATTTCTTGTTAGTCCTGTTCTTTTTAAAGTCTTTATTATTATAATATGCATGTGAATTATAAAACGAATCATGAACAAAATCAGTATCGGAAGAATAAAAATTAGGTACCCATATGGATTTGGGTCCTTTCTTGTTAGTCCTGTTCTTTTTAAAGTCTTTATTATTATAATATGCATGTGAATTATAAAACGAATCATGAACAAAATCAGTATCGGAAGAATAAAAATTACCACCAGAATTACAACTTGATGAGCAATACAAACCATCATTTGCAATTTGAATCATTTGCTTTATTGAATAACGCAAAGAATTATTACAATTCTCTTTATTACAAGCAAATGTATTCTTATTACAAACTTTGTCGTCTATGTCGCTCGACTCAGAAGTTGATATTTCTGGAGGTATACTTTTGATTTTCCATATTTGCCTTGGCCGCTTGTTCACAACCCTATCTGAAAAAATAGAATAAGAAGAATCAGAGACTTTGTCTGATTTGCCAAATCGATCAAAAACACACTGATTTGCAAAATCAGTGATTCTAGCTATTACAAACTTGATCGAAAATGAAATCCTAACACAAAATACAGTAAAACTTTGTCTGAAAACGTCTGAAACGATGTCTGAATGGATCGACCAGAAGAACTTTCGCACACAGCCCAGAAAACCACAAAATTGTCAAATTGATGATCCAAAACTCTGAATTGGCTCTTGATTCGTGAAGAAAAGATGTTCTACTAACAATACCGAATCCAAAGAACTAATTCCTGATCAAATTCGATCAAAAACACCAAAATTTGTTAAAAACTCAAGAAAATGAGATTTTCTTGAAAAAAATCAAGGAAATCGATCAAATCTTCTTGTGTAATCAACAAAAAATTGTGTTTGATGACTAGAAATCCTTCTCTATATCTTGAATCTGCTCTGATACCAATTGATAAACCAAGATCTATCAAGATTAGGGAGAGATAATCTAGAGAGAGAAATATGCCAACTGTTGCTCTCAAAATATGAACTGTTATTTACAAAAGCTAACACAAGGGTTTATATACCCTTGACTATAGAAAGTCAAACTAGACTTATTACAAGCTTAAAATAGATAAGCCTTGATTACAACACTAAAAGTAGCATTAACAGTATGCCCCCTTTGTAGTAGTATAAATAGAAGACTCATGTTGAGTTCTTCTATTCACAAGAATCTGATTTTAAGCTACGCACAACACACACACCAGCAGATTTCTTGTTATGTTCTTGGTGTTCTTGATAATATCAAATACAGTAAATCTTTGAGATATTTATCTGTCTTTTACAAACTGCTTATTTGATATTGTGTGTTCTTCTACCATAGTAATCTTTCAGTTCTTTAAATACGCTTCCGCAAATATATCTTATCTGAACTATCTGAAAGACTCATCATTGTTAAGCAAAACATGAACCAACAATTGGTATCAGAGCAAACCTTGATTTTTAATATCAAGGGATCCACTCTAACAATGATCTTTGGTAGAAACTTGGACTTTTAACCTATTCTTCATAATATTCAAACAGTTTCTGTTTTTCTGCCATTTTCGATTCATTCGAACTTTGGTAAACTTATAGAATATGTTATTCTGGTTAAAACACCATATTAGTGCTCAACTTAAAGCTTTTAATCTTAGAAACATCATATGAAGCATCCACTTCACATTCTGAAAAATCTGTTGTTCATACCCTATCTTTCTGAATATTTTTTCTCTCTCAAAATGACAAATACAAACAACTTTTTCACTGCTGGTTCTTTAACCAAGCCTCCTACTCTTCTTAGAGACGAATACCCTCAATGGAAGATACGAATGATTCACTTCTTTGAGGGTACTGATAAAGAACTCGTATACTATCTCCGAAATCCTACTTTCGTTCCAATGATAACAGTACCACGTATTCCTTCCACAGACGACACACCAGAAATCCCTGAACACGAAAAACCAAAAGCTCAGGGTAAGTGGTCCGATTCTGATTGGGCAAAATATGAAGTGGCTCAGAAAACAAAAAGACTTCTGATCATGACTATTCCCAACGACCTTTTCCAGTCCCTAGATGCATGTGAATCTGCATATGATCTACGGAATGAACTGGAAAAACAACTAGAAGGGGGGGGGGGGGGCAAAACTCAGAAGAACCACAGAGCTCAATACATAAACGAATACTATGCATTTAAAGCTCTGCCGACAGAAACTCTGCAGTCTACATATGATCGGTTCAACTCGCTAATCAACAAATGCAAGAAGTTCGGAATCCACAGAACTTCTGAAGAAAACAATGTCGTGTTCCTTAAAAGTCTAAATGGAGAATGGCTCCAGTTATCTATGTCTCTTCAAACAAATCAAGACTTAGATTCCTGGACTCTATCAGACCTCTATGGAACATTGGCAGCCCAAGAACCTCAAGTAGCACAAACAAAAGCCCAGATCATTGCACCTCTTGCACTAGTTGGTAAGACTACAGAGGCTAAAGAGAAACCAAAGAAAGAGAAAGCCATAGAGGAAAAAAGGAGAAGAAGAAGAAAATCATGATAGTTGATAGTGAATAAGAGAAGGAAGAAGAAGAAGAAGAAACAACCCTGGCCTCGATAGCTAAATCATTAGCACTCTTGTCTAGGGAATTCAGCAGAGGATACCAGAACAAGTCTGGTAATGAACGCTACGAAAGAGAAGGATCGAACGACAGAAACGACAGAAGTGGTGACCAACAGAGGTCAAATGACAGAGGTAATGACCGACAGAGGTCGGACGACAAAGCTGACAACACTCCACAGAATCAAGAGTGTTATAAATGTGGTAAGCCAGGCCACTACGCAAATGAATGCAGAACCAACAGAAGTGGTGACCGACAGAGGTCAGATGACAAAGCTGGAAACGCTCCACAGAACCAAGGTTGTTACCATTGTGGAAAGCCAGGTCACTTCGCCAACGAATGCAGGAGAAAATCAAATCGCCCTCAGAGGGATGCTGCTTTCTACAAAAAGAAAGCTGAATACTATGCTCAGAAATCCTTAATGGTGAATCAAGAAAACTGGCTATCAGATACATCCTCTGAAGGAGGAGAAACAAAGAACGCCCTGTTCTGTGGCATGGCAGAAGTCAGCTCTGGCTCTGATAGTGAGGTATCCACTTCTAACTCTAACTCTAATACAGCAGAAGCTGATTTGCTTAAACTTAACATTGAATACACTGAACTTAAAAAGACATGCGAAAGTGTTTAGAAAAAGCTCACCTTCTATGAGAGAGAAGCTAGACTTCTCACTCAAGAAAAAGCCAAATTTTTTTCTAGAAAAGGAAGAAATTGAAACAAACTGGAACAAAAAATTAAATCCTTTAAAAGAAAAGATTTATGAACTTAATTCTTCTTTAAAAACAAAATCGAAAGAACTTATGGACGTTGAGTGTGACAGAATGAACATCCTAGCTCTTAAACATTATTTTCAAAAGGAAAGAGAAGTCCTCTGTCAAGATTTACTCAGAAGAGATCTTTTAATAAAAAAAATTCAAGATGCACAGAAGGTGTACGAGAAAATCAATACACAAATAGGGAGACGGGGAATTGGCTTCTGTAATATAGATCCATATACAGGAAACTAAAGAGACAAATCTCTGTCCTCTATATTTCGTATAGGAGATACAAGAAAACCTGGATTTTCAAATCTACTCTCTGTAAGTAAAAGGCAAAAAGTCTCTAGGGAATCTCACAAGAGGAAACCTCTGAAGATGACAAATGTGTGGTTTGAAAACACATATTTGTCACCTTCAATCTCTGTCAAAAGAGAATCCAAACCTAAGAAGTATCTGAAAACTCAAGATCAGATAGGAATGTTCAAGTTTGGTGACCCCGAGACTCAAACTCAAGTTGCATTTGTCTGCATGATGAATTCTGAAAAGAAGTTATCAGCAGAGGCACCTGAGTTCAAGCCAAACCTTACAAAAGAAAAACTTGATATCTCTGAAGAAAACCTCTGTACACCTTCCAATGATCAAAATCTCTCTGTAGAAGACTTAACAGATACTTCTGTTGACTTTGAAGATAGTGCCACGGAAAAGGAAGAAAGTTAGTATGGCACATGCTCTGAAAGTCCAGCCTCTGTTGAAAGAGAACCAAGTGACTCAACCTCTGTTTATGAGGATGACTCATCCTATGACAAATTTGAGACTGACTCTAAGTCAGAGATAGTACCTCGTGACACAGAGGATTTTAAACCATCCTCTGAAGTTCTTAACATAACTATTTCTCCCAAGTAGAAAATCACAAGAGTTCCGATCTGTCCAGACTTTTTGAACATGTGTATACAAGCCAAAACCTCTATTGAGCTTGAGAATTTTAAACAACGGAAGGAAATGTCCACTCAAACTCCAACAAGTTCAAAGACTTTAAAGCCCTTAAAACCTGTTAAAGAAAAATTAACATGGCAACAGAAGGGTAAATGGACCAAAAATAATAAATCTTTTTCTTCTGTGACAGTGAAACCTGTAGAAGTTCACCATAGAAGGGGTACACAGAAGGCCGCTCTCAACAAAGGATTTTGCAAACAACAATCTAGCCTACATAAACCTTCTTGTAATAGAAAGTCGAATGTTAGGATAAATTGTAATGCCTCTGTACCCTCATTTAATGTCTTTAATGAAAAGTTCAAGCAAATCTCTTCGCACATTCAATACTGTCATTGCTTTGATCTCATGTTTCAATTAAGCCAACACTTTTCAAGTCCAAAATGTTTCCTCTCTGTACCCAAAGAAAATGCTAAATTCAAGGGTAAGAAGAAACAAAATGGTTCTTCAACAGAAGTTAAAACAAAGACCAAGAATGCTATGGCAAACTTGAAGACCCCTAACAAAACTGGACCCATTTGGATATGGGTACCTAAAACTCTCTGATTGTCTTGCAGAAGCAGTATGTGCCGATCTGGTATCTAGACTTCGGATGCTCAAGGCACATGACTGGCGACAGAGGTCTTCTATCCACATACAAAGAAAAACACAATGGTGGATCTGTGACCTTTGGAGACAACAAAAAGGGGTACATTAAAGGCTACGGAGTCATAAAGAAGAAGAATATAACTGTATGCAAAGTTGCATATGTGGATGGCCTTAAACACAATCTTCTAAGTGTAAGCCAACTCTGCGATACAGGTTTCGATGTGATGTTCAAAAGAACCTTCTGCTCTCTACAAGGTGAAGACACAGGAGTCGAACTTCTGCGAGCCGAAAGAAGAGGTGATCTGTATCTCATGAACTTCTGTGCCAAGAACAAGGAAGAAAAGCTCTGCCTTGTTACATGCAAAAGCGAAGAAGCCTGGTTATGGCATAACAGGTTCTGTCACTTAAACTTTCATACTCTAGATAAACTTGCAAAACATGAACTAGTCAAAGGTCTGCCAGATGTTAAGTTTAATAAAGATCATTTATGCTCTGCCTGCGAAATGGGAAAACTCAAAAGAGCTTCCCATAAAGGCAAAACTGATGTGTCTTGCCCTAGGATTCTGTATATGCTTCATGTTGACCTCTGCGGTCCAATCGCTACACAGAGCCTAGGTGGCAAGAAATATAAACTTGTTTTAATCGATGAGTATTCAAGATTTACATGGGTTGAATTTGTCAGAAAGAAATCATATGTTCCAAACATTCTGATAAATTCAAAAGTTGAGAAGCGACAATGGTACAGAATTCAAAAACTCTGTCATTGAAACCTATCTTATAGAAGAAGGCATATCACAAAACTTTTCTGCTGCACCCACCCCACAACAGAATGGCATGGTTGAACGAAAGAACCGCACGCTTGTGGAGGCTGCCAGAACTATGCTAACAGCATGTGGATTACCAATGACATTTTGAGCAGAAGCAGTATCGACCACTTGCTATACCCAAAATCGATCAACCATTGTAAAAAGGCACATCAATACACCATATCATTTGATCAACAAAAGGAGACCAAACATCAAGTTCTTCCATGTATTTGGATGCAAATGTTTTGTCTTAAACGACAGAGAAGCAAGAGGAAAGTTTGAAGTGAAAGCTGATGAAGGCAAGTTCATTGGATACTCAGCCGCATCCAAGGCCTATAGAGTCTATCTTCTGAAATCACAAACCATTGTAGAAAGTATCAACGTGTCTTTTGACGACTCCTTCCAAATGACTTCTGAACAAATCAGTTCAGAACTCGGGCTAAAAAAGGAATCCTCTGGCATCTCCAAAACAAGAGAAGAAGACTTAAATCTTCTATTTCAAGAGATGTTCCATGATGACATTGATCCCTCTGCTGGAACCGTCAGAGCCTCTGGAGGATCATCTTCTGTCAGCCAGATCGAGACAGGTATATCTCTAACTGGTCCCTTAAATACTTCATCTTCTTCTGTTAATCATACAGATGCAAATGCCGAGGGGGAGCCAACAGAAGGTGATACAACAAAGGATACAACCACAGAAGCTACTGAAATACCAACTCCAACAACTACAGAGGAACCAATACCAGAGGAAAACGATGACTCAGTCTCTACTTCCTTAGAGGAACAAATACTAACACTCATTCCAATCATCCCACAAGCAGAAAAACCAAGCACAAGTACAGAAGCACCATCTACAACAGAAGGTGCACCAGAACAACAGAGCACAACCTCTGTAGATCAACTTGATGACTTCGATGACCATCTCCCAAGAACAACTAAATGGACGAAAAGCCATCCTCCAAGCCTTATAATCGGCGATCTTTCTGAAAAGGTAAAAACAAGATCAGCCACTGCTAACTTTTGTTTCTTTACAAAATTTATTAATGTGATCGAGCCAAAAAGAATCTCTGAAGCCCTTGACGACCCAAACTGGGTAGATGCTATGCAAGAAGAGCTTCTACAGTTTGAACGAAACAAAGTATGGACCCTAGTTCCTCTGCCACGAGGAAAACAAGCTATAGGGACAAAATGGGTCTTCAGAAACAAAAATGATGAGGATGGGGTGGTTATCAGAAACAAAGCAAGATTGGTGGCCAATGGATATCGCCAAGAAGAAGGCATAGATTACGATGAAACTTTTGCCCCTGTCGCACGACTCGAAGCTATAAGAATTTTCTTAGCCTTCGCAGCCCACATAGGTTTTAAAGTCTTTCAAATGGATGTAAAATCTGCTGTTCTAAATGGTGAAATCCAAGAAAAAGTATACGACCAGCAGCCACCAGGATTTGAAAGCTCCAAGTACCCAAGATATGTGTATTACCTCGACAAAGCTCTGTATGGACTAAAACAAGCTCCAAGAGCTTGGTACGAAAGACTTTCAAATTTCCTTCTCAATAATGACTACGACAGAGGTACGACCGATACAACTTTGTTTTATAAAAGGAAAGGTGATGAAATTATGCTTGTACAAATATATGTGGACGACATTATTTTTGGGTCTACAAATGCACAACAGTGCAAAGATTTCGAAAAACTCATGCATAGTGAGTTTGAAATGAGTATGATGGGAGAATTAACTTTCTTCCTCGGACTCCAAGTAAAACAATCATCAGAGGGAATTTTCATAAATCAAGCTAAATATGTCTCTGACATACTTACAAAATTCAGTCTCTCTGATGCCTATGTAATAAAGACCCCAATGGCCACTGGAAATAAGTTATACTCAGATCCAAATGATAAATCTGTAGAGTGCAAGCTTTACAGAGGTATGATTGGGTCTCTGTTATACTTAACCGCAAGTAGACCTGACATAATGCATGCCACATGCCTCTATGCAAGATATCAAGCTAACCCGAAGGAATCCCATTATATTGCTGTAAAGTGGATCTTCAGATACCTCAAAGGGACCAAAAATCTTGGCCTCTGGTATCCGAAGAACTCTGGATTTGGTCTTAAAGCTTACACAGACTCGGATTATGGAGGATGCAAGCTCGACAGAAAGAGTACCTCTGGGAGTTGTCAATTCCTAGGTGGGAAATTAGTTAGCTGGACTTCTAAGAAACAGAACTGCGTATCGACATCTACGGCAGGAGCTGAATACGTTGCTGCTGCTAGCTGTTGCTCCCAAGTTCTGTGGATGAAAACTCAGCTAAAAGATTATGGGCACAACATATTCAAGATACCCATCTTCTGTGACTCAAAAAGCGCCATAGCCATCTCTGCCAATCCAGTACAGCACTAAAAACAAAGCATATCGACATACGTTACCACTTTCTGAAGCATCATGTTGAATATGGCACAATCGAAATGCATTTTGTGTCCACTGAATACCATCTTGCAGACTTGTTCACCAAGGCACTAGATGAGAAAAGATTCCTTTTCTTGGGGTGTAAGTTGGGAATGATTAACATGAGTTAAAACCTCTGTAAGTATGATTCTAATCTTCTGTAAATATGTACATACATTGTTTTTATTGTTTTTGTTGTCTGATTTATTTCTGAATGTAAATTCTCAATCATCAAGTGTTCTATACAAACAGAGCTTCTGTAGATTTGCTCAGAACCTCTGACAATCCTTACAGAACTTCTGATAAACTTGATCTATGTTCTATGCATTACTTATCTTATTTTGACCCAAGCATAGATCAAGGGGGAGCAGAAGGAGACCTTGAACTGATCTACAGAGGTTGATCATTCATGGGGGAGCCAAAGAAGAATTACGATCAAACAACATCCACAGAAGTCAGGTACTACGCCGAACAATGGAAAGTCAAAATGTGAGTATCTCATACAAATCCTTCTTGAAAACAATTTTCTAGGATACAAACTTCCAAATATGTCCTAGAAACATTGCTTATGACATTCCAAACAAGAAATAATCAAAACACTTGATGAGCCTTCCTTTATGAGAAATTTAAGGTTTCAGAGCCTCTGCTGAGCTCAATAGAGCTTATGTAAGACAGATCCTCCAATACTGCAAATTTCATACGGAAACTCGATCAATCTTCTTGAATGTCATAAAGAAGGTCTTCAGTCAGAAAGTTCAACACACCACAGAACTTTTGCTGACTATCCTAGGTAATTGAAGTCTACTCGCACAAAATCATTTTCGAAAATAGTTTTCTTGGACACAAATTTCAAAATATGTTCTAGAAACACTACAAAAGACATTTCAAACTTAAATATTCAAAAAGATTAATGAGCTTTCCAAAATTAGAAATTTAAGGTCATAGAGCCTCTGCTGAGCTCAACAGAGGCTCTGCCAGGTAAATATTCCATGATCACAAATTTGTAATGGAAACTCTATCGATAAATTTGAATGTCCTCTGAAGAGTTCTCTTGTACAAATACACGCATAAAGACAAAGAAAGGTTAGTCACAGAGCCCATTCCATCACAAAAACCTCTGTTGATTAACCTAGGCAACTATAAGAGATACTCGCACAAAACTTTTTCACAAACAATTTTCTAGGACACCAATTTCCAAATAGGTCCTAAAAACATTGTTAAAAACAATTAAAACTTTGGATGATCAAAAAGTTTCATAAATTTTTAGTTATGAGAAATTTCAACTCATAGAGCTTCTGCTGGCTCTGACAGAGCTTCAAAACCTCTGTAAATGCAATTTCTACACTAAAAATCTATCGATCCTCTCCAATGCTTTTCAAACGTTTTTTTGGTAAAGGTGCAAGCAACAGAGGATATAACAAGAAAGTCAGAAACCACAGAGCTCCTATCACTACAGAGCTTCTGTGATTTTCTGATACTTAGGGAAATTCTGCAAAAGTAACGGTAAAATTCTGCGAGAATAATTCTTTTGAAAGTTGAAAAGCTCACGCGCCAAACATTAATGGGCCGCGCACGACGTTCTGTCGTACTATGACACTGCTAACGTGTCGCATTTTCATTGGACGTCCATGGTACACGTTATTCTGGAAAGTTGAACCAGCCGTATACACTCAAATGCGGACCCCAAATTTTATTCACTTCCATATATTTACCTCTTCAGAATTCTAACCGTTATCCTTCAGTATAAAACCCAAGTTACCAATCCTCTCAAAACTTTACGAACTTACACTTTCTTCTCCGGCGAACTTGTGCAAAAACCTGCAAATTCTTCATTATCCATCTTTTTCTTATCCAAGAAATGGCTTCCACCAATCACGCTCAGAAAAACTCCCCTGCTCACTCTCCGGCGAACTCCCGTGAACACTCTGAACACTCTGAAAACCCAGCAATAGCCAGAGACCTGGAAAAGGACAACTCCGGCGAAGAAGCAAACTTTGCTCCGACCACACACCTTCAAAATTTCTTAGAACATGAACATTTTGATAATGTTCTACCTTTAAAACCAAATAACCACTACCTGGTTCCATCTAAAATCGCTTTTGGGGAAGCACATGCTCTTCTTCTCCATATCTTGGAAAACCACATACTCTACCCTCTCCTAACCAAAATCGTCGACAAAATCCCTGCCAGATACCTAAATCAATTCTGGCAAAGTTGCAGATTTGATCCAGAGGATAGACAGATAAAGGGCTACATTTCCAAGCAAGATAAATCCGAGCACCTTGAACTCAAGTTCAACAGAACGATGTTCTCACTTGAGTTTAGCTTACCAACCAGAGGTCTTCTAGGGATAAAGGCCTATGCAGAGGAACCCACAGACGAAGAGCTCTGCAGATTCGTTAAAATGTTGGGGTACAACTTGCCACTCAGAAAAAGGAATGACTTCCGCAGAGGCAGATTACCACCTCTGTGGAATACACTTTTTTCCATACTCAACAGGTGCCTAACCGGAAAAGTGGGCAGTCCAAATCAATCTTCACACCAGATCTTAGCCATATTGTACGGGGTCTACTACGACCTACCTCTAGACTTCGCCATACTTATGATGCAGGAAATGGTTAACACCATAGACAGAAAAATCACCTTCCAGAGGAAAAAGGGACAGAAGACAGAAGCTCTGCCTCCTCTGCAATTTCAGCGAATACTGGGCGTTCTTCTAGAGCCTCTGCTTCTACTCAAAATATGGTCTATGGAGGGACTAATGGCTAAAATATATGCCATGACAAAGAACTCTCCAACAGAACATGAAGATGGATACCCTCACTGCAGACCTCTGCCAAACAACCTTCTGGGATATGCCAGGGATGAAACCCTTAGTCTAGAATATATACGCGATCACAGGACTCCAGACCCAAGTCCTGTGACACCCCCGCATTTAGGAGCCCCCTTAGGAACAGAAGTAGTCAATAGGATGACAGATGAAGAATAGGCAGCAGCTTTTCAGAAGCATGAAGAAGTTCAGGCCAGATTCCTTGTACAAAGAGAAGCCATAATCCCTTATGCAAAGAAAAGCTAACCCTCTGCCTCTACTAAAAAGAAAACTCACAAGAGGAAAACCACATAGGGCACCTCTACTTCTGCTGCTCAAACACAAAAGTCTCCACCTCATGCAACAGAGGTTGGATCTTCTGCACCTCCCTCTCCTCCAAAGGAAAAGAAGAAAAGAAAATCCAAAACCTCAGAGGAGAGTGCACCAAAACCAAAGAGAAGGAAAAGCAAGAAAAAGACCAAAAAGTCTATCTCTCCTATGCAAACTATAGCAGAGGATGATGTGATAGAAGAAGAAGTTCACCAATCACCTCTGCAATCCCCCAATCCCCTCAACTATGCACATCACAGAGATTTCTCTGACTTCCTCCAAAACCCAAAATTCGCCCATACTCTAAACACCGTTGGATGGACTGCAGAACCCATCTCCCATGGGTCTACAGAAGAAGCAGACTTCAGAATCTCTTCTGACTTGGAAGAGGATGACCAAACTCCTTAAAATATTCAGATTGAAATGCCAGAAGTACTACAGAACCCCTTCACCCAACCCGGATTTGATGTACAAAGGGCAAGCCCAGAGGAAGAGGTAGCTGCAGAAGACCATCACATGGACACCATGTTAGGAGGTCCAACAGAGGAGATGGTTGAAACTAGGGAGACTAGGGTAGAAGTCTCAGAAGTGGGTTCTGATGAAGAGGAAGCAGACCAAATAAGAAAAGGTCTTTATCATCCACATGTCACGCGACTAATTGGGACAAATCCTTGCTATGATGATCTAGGGAAAAGCCCAGAAGTCAGGGTAGAAACAGCAAGCCTTAGGATAGCTACAGAGGTTGAGACCATAGATGGAGAACAAGTGGTTGGATGCTTCCCAGAAGCATAAGCAAGAACAAATGCCTGGAATAATAGAGACACACAACCAAAACCAACTCCCAGTGCAACCCACATTTCTATTGCCGCTAGTCTAGTGGCAGAGGGCAATATTGAAAAAGAGCAGCACAACTCGACCCCAACCCAAACTATCCGGACAGAGGAAATTCTTTCATCCTCTGTACCATTAGAAACCGGGAAAACCATTCCAGGGGAATCCTATCTAAAGGATTTGCCCTTAGTAAGTGATCAATTGCCCCAGATCACATCAGACATCCCCGCAGAGGAATTTGTTTCCTCTGCTACACGCACACATCTAGGCCCAAACTTCTCTTTAGAGGAGATTAGAATGCAAACAGACGAAGGGATTCTAGACAAATCCCCAAGTCAACTCAAGGATAATCTTGTACCCACCTCTGGAGTGGATCAAGACAATGTCCTTGATAGAACTTCTATAGATACTGAAACTCCAAATGTTTCTTCTCAAGGATTAGAAGGAAATCCTTCCGCCCCCAACATAAAAATAAGGGCGAAAGAAGGTGTCTCAGGAACAGAGACTCACTCTGGGGAAGAATGTGTTCCCCCAGAGGTTACAACTAGTTCACATGTATCAAGGGATGAGTTCCAAACCCTGTCACCTCTGTGGACAATACATTGAAGGAGTTGCAAAGCTCTTTCAAATCTTTTGCAGAAACAACATCCAGGGCAATCCTTGATCTGAACACCAAAATGGACAACATGTCCACAGAGGTGCAAAATGTTGTAACCCAGATGAAGTCAACTGCTACCACCACTGCTACCTCTGCAACTTCAGAATTCGGGAAAGCCGCTACCTCTGCTTTCAAAGAATCGGTCAAACACTTTCTCCAAAAGCTGAAAGAGCAATCCTCTGCTACTAAGGGCCTTACACCCGAAGACCTAAATAAGGCCTTAGATGAAGTTCAAGAGCAAACAATGAAAAACACTCAAGCCATGAAGCCTTAAGACTACATGACCAGAGTTCAACTCACAGAACTTGGGCAAGCGATTCTGGATCAAATGACAGACTTCATCAGAGCTTTTACTGCTGCCAATGCCAACTACGTCAAGGATTTTCAGAAGAGCGTAGGAAAAATGCGCTTCAATACAGAAGCAGAGGTTCATATACTCCTCGGCCTCTGTGATGATTTATGCGCTAAGATGATTGTTGCAGGTGCTGTACCGCCCAAGAAACCTGAAGCTTCGTGCAGAGCAGAGGGTACTAAAAATAAAGGTCAGGATGACTCTGATGATGACTCTGACGATTCATCAGATCATCCTGAGGGGGAGAATCAAGGGGAGAAACAAAAGGAAAAGGTTGTAAGCAGAGGTCTACAAGCTCCACCGGTATCCGCAGAACCTATATCTCAAGCACCTCCAACTCAAACCCAAGGAGGAACACAACAACAGTCCACAGAGGCAACAACCACCTCTGTGGAAATAATCTCTGAAGAAACCTCAGCTACAACCCAAATACCTGAAACCAACCAAGATCAACAACAGAAGACCACAGAGATAATACCCACCTCTGTGGAATTCCCCTCTGTATTCGGAGAAGATGTCCAAACCCAAGAAAAATTCCAAATTCTGACATCTTCTGAAGAACAACTACCTTCCCCAACACATAAAACCAACCCAAGAATCAAAACCATTGCTAAAAAACAGAGAAAATATCTGAGCAACACACCTGAAGCCTCTCCAACAGAACCCAAATCACCAATCAAGCCCTCTGAAACTCAAGTGTCAAATCCAACAGAGGCAACCCCTACAGAACCTCCTACAACCAAACCCTCTGAAGCTCAAATGCCAAAACCCACAGAGGAAACCCCATCTCTACAAGCAGATAAACCAATGGCGAAAGACAAAGGCAAAGGGATTATGACAGAGGAACCGCAGAAGAAAAAGCCCAAGCATCAACCTCCGACAGAAAAACTGATGAAGAGCTCTTTCGATGCGTATATGACACCAAAGCCTGAAGAAGAAGACTGGGCTTATGGTTTCACTCCTTTGACAAACATTCCTATTCTGGATCCAAAGGCACCTCCTACAGAAGATCGAGTGGCAGAAGTCAAGAACAAATTGGATGCTCTTCGCAAAACCTTACCTCAACCACCACCACCACAAATGGAAGAAGTGGTATACAGGTACTTATACAGCAGAATGAGCATAGATCAATCAGCACCAACCATTCAAGACCCTGATTTCCGTGCCGACCTGGAAAACCTCTTCACTAGAACAAAACCCAAGCCAAAACAAGAAGTCTTCTCATCCTACAGAATCATCAAGGCCATCTACTGTAAGTTCTCTAAAACCAGAACCTGGCCTAAGGTCTCAAACAATATATACAAGGTCAAAAGAAAGTACAAATCCGAGAACCAATTCGCAGATGCGAATCTTAGGAATCTAAATCCGTATGACCTACGTGACCTTCTGGAATGGACGAAAAAGAACTTCACAACTGATGAAGTTGAAAGAGCATACAGGGTGATCAGAAAAGCTATGCGCGAGAAGCTTCTGCTATACAGCATGGTCGACTTCTAATTAGCTCGAGATCTTGGAGTAAAGAACTTATGTGTTCAACCGCCAGAAGACTACTGCTCTCCCTCTGCTATACCAAACTCAATCATCACATCTCCAAGGGTCGGGTTAGTCTTTCTAGATCTGATAAACCCAGATCTAGCAATCAATAATATAGAGAGAATCTAGAGAACAAATGTGTCATTCATATATTGAGAATTAAGTACAAAATGACAATATGTATGAAGTGTTCTAGATTGTTACATACAAATGAACTAGACAAGCCTATTTATACCCTTAACATACAAGGTATAAAGGCAAAGCAATATAGCATGGACTAATGCAGTACATTGACTTTACAGTAAATCTTGAATACAATAATGCTCTAACAATCTCCCCCTTTGGATTCAAGATTTACAAAATATGACAGCAGCCTTCAGCTCTTTGTAAAGTAAATCTTCTCAAACAGACACTCTATTAAACCATCTTCAAGTCTTGTACATGAAAAACAGATATTTGCAGCTTTATCAGTTTTTGACAAACAGTAACTTCTCGTATCCTTCTTGATGCAAGAACCTTAGTTCTCATATTAATTTTCTCATATTAAAAGGATCCGAAACCATCAATTTGGATGTAGACAGATCATAAACCAAAAGAATTCGGATGTAGACAGATCCAAAACCAAGAGAATTCGGATGTAGACAGATCTGAAACCAAGAGATTTCGGAACAAGAAGGATGCGAAACCATCAATTCGGATCAAGTTGGATGCGAAAACATCTATATTGTTGAACTTTTAGGTGTACGCACATTCCGAAACGCTCAGAACTAAGATAACCAAATTCAGCAACATTTCAGACTTCACATGATCCGAAACCAATGCAATTTTGAACAATCCGAATCCAGCATGCGAATTTTGGACTTCTTGTATTTTGAATGATTTCTTGAACTTAGTATCTTCATCTCCTTGATATTGAATTATCTTCGACATGAAATTGAATTAAACATTTCTCCCCCTTTTTCGATGATAGTGAGCATCATGATCATCGAAAACCTTTTTCAATTTCAGTCACATCTCTGAATATCACTAACAATCTCCTCCTTAATGAATAACCATGCTCCCCATCAAAATAAGAATTCTGGAGCAATTTGTTTTCTCCCCCTGAAAGTATGCATATATTTCATTAAAGAATTATTCATTTCAAATACAGTGCTTTAATGAAAACATTTTTACAAGAAATATAAAATTCATTGAACCAAATTTTATAACTACTAACATTTGATCATTTGAAATATTTACAAAAGAAATCCAACTTAATGAAACTTAACAGATTTTTCAATCAAATGAAATCAAACGCATGTGTTTGGATTCAAAAACAAGTCATCATTGCATATCAAGTTAAAAATGTTCAGTTTCAACCCCTTTATTAAATCTATTTGGTGTGCTAGCATGCGAAATATGATTAGCAACAAGCATATGCAATTCTAAAACATATAAGAATACTTTGCTCAACTCACACTATTAGTCCAAAATCAGGATTTTCACAAAAATTTACGGGTTTATCGCGACTTTGTATTTTCCCAAAGTTTCAAGAGATGTGTGCTCATTGGCATCTTTTGATTTTGTGCTCATTGGCATCTTTTGATTTTGTGCTCATTGGCATCTTTTAATCAAAAAGTTTAGTAAGAATAAGATACACCGTTAAACATGACTTTCTATCTGGTTCTATAGCAGGATTTGGGTCAACATATCCCAGACCAGTTGGCCTTAGGTGCTAGGTGTCGAGAACCCCTTAGAACTTACTTTACCAAACCAGGAAGGCCACATCGATATATCTTAAACCCATTTGTACCAGTAGAACATGGCTTTCTATCTGGTTCTATAGCAGGATTTGGGTCAGCCGATCCTAGACCAGTTGATCTTAGGGACTAGGTGTTTAGCACCCCTTAGGACTTACTCTCCCAAACCAGAAAGGCCACAGGTACAAACTTTCAAACTAAATGATTTTTATTTGTTTATTTGATGCATCGCAATCACTTGGTTCTAAAACATAGTGCTTCCCCCATATTTTCGTTTCCATCCATCATTTTGACAAGTAGACTTTTTGAGCATTATATTCTATATAAGTCCAGATTTCCATAATTTTGAGCATTCAACATAATTTCATTCATGTTTTGCTGACCTTTCGATTTATTTCAGAAGTGAAAGTTGAAACAAATATAACTCAGATAATACAAAAACACTTGTAAAATCACCCTTGACACACATTTCATTCATTTAATGAAAATTAAAAAATTTCATCTCATTGAATTAAATTTGTTAAGACTCAAACATTCAAAGCAGTAGAAGTAAAACATAATGCAATGTTACCTTTCACCACTTGTTCCTTGAAACAGAAAGATGTGACAGTTAAGGATATCACCTGAGAAGTATGAGTTCTAAACTGATTTGTTTAGAAGTCTTAGACTTTGAAGTACGGGTCATGAACTGAATTGTTCAGAAGCCATAGTAGTTGAAGCATGGGTTTTGAACTGATACGTTCAAAAGCCAAAAACGTTGAAGCACGGGTCCTGAACTGATGTATTCAGAAACCAATAATTTTGCACCCCCTTAATGGCACAAGTACTCTTCTTAAAAAAATTCACCGCTTCTCTTCTGTTTTCAGTCATGTGTGTGGTATATATATTTCCAAATCAGCACAACACATGATGAACCTGCAAAACAGATTAAGCAGATTTTGGTACCCAACGGCACTTGGGTCCTAGTGTGTTAGGTGTAGATTTCTTAAAAGGAATACTGTAAGTACCGTACCAATAAGAAGTATAATTTTTATGCACAAAATCATTTGATCCACAGTAAGAACAACATATTTTCTTATGTGCCAACCTAATCAGATGATTTGCGGAATGAATAGGATTAGATTTAGCAGAAGACTTATCTTTTGGAGCATTGTTCTTCTTGGCCTTTGATGTGGAAGCAGATGATTTTGGTACATCTTTCTTTGAAACTGTTGTGCCTTTGACTCTCCATTCCATCTTCACCTTTTTGAAGACTGGAACTTCTTTAGGTTTAGAAGTATTAACTGTAGGTACATTTGTTTTGTTATCTGATTTATCAAGCAGAGGATTATAGAAGAGATTTGTTGAACGAATCTGATCTTTTGAGAAATCTATTGATCTATTAAATTGTTTAGAAGGAATGTTTTTAAAACTTGAACTTGAAGCAGTTTTAAAAAAACATTCAGAATCATTTGAATCAATAAATGGAGTCTGAAAGATAGAATTATGACTGGTCTGCTTTGAGACATCAAATTTAAAAATGACGTCTTCAAGTTCTTTAACTTTGTATATCAAAACATTTTTCTCTTTAGAAATTAGATCAAATTTCTTTTGAAGATCAGATTTGATCAACTGATCCTTCATAATATCAGCTGATAAACCAGATAATATTTTGGTAAGATTAAGAATCGCATCTTCAAAATGTTTGCGTTCCGATTCAAAATCTTTTTCCAAAAACTTTCTTTTATCAGTAATCTCTTTGAAAATTTCCATATTTTTCTTTTTAAGGGTTTTACTTTCCTTTTCAAAGAGATTTTTCTTTTTCACAAAATCTTTTCTTTCTTTTTCCAAAAGATTTTCTATATCAGAGATTTTCACGGAAAGTTCAAAACTTTTAATCTCAAAAGATTTTCGTTTAGTTTCAAATTTAGCTCTTTCTTTTTCGAGCTTGTCTTTTTCTAAAAATAAAACTTTCTCAAAGTCAGAAACTTGTTTTGAAAGTTTTATACAATTCAGCTCAGTCTCTTTCTTTTCTTGTTGAGACTTCTTTGACAAATCGGACAACTTTTGTATGAAAACTATTTCAAGTTGTTCTTTTTCTTTTGAAAAAATAGTTTCAAGAAGAAAAAGTTTTCTTTTCAGTTCAGCGTTTTCATTGTCCACACTTTTTTTATTCTCTTGAACTCTTTGTATTTGATCTCGTAGATATGAGTTCTCCTTCTCTCTCTTGTCTTCAATGCTCTTCAGATCAGTATTTTCTTTTTGAAAAGTTGTTACTTTCTCTTGAAGTTTCCCGATTTGATCGTGCAGACTTGAGTTGTCTCTCTTTGCTCAAGATCTGCAATATAAACGTCAAGATCGGTAACTCTTTTAATAAGTCTATCATTTGAAGAAGAAATGTCTAAAATTTGTCTCTTCAATTTAGCATTTTCTTCCTCCAATGCTTTTATACTTCCTTGAAGCTCCTTCATGTCATCTTGATGAGTTGAAGGATTTGAAGTATTAGTTTTAACAAAATTTTGCTTCAAACCTTCACCACTGGATTTAACAATAATTTGCTTCAAACTTTCATTATTAGATTTAACAAAAGTTTGTGGTGTTGAAGTTATTTCTGTTATAAGAACTTGTTGCAAAATTTCATTATTTGGTTTAACAAAAACTTGTGGAGTTGGAGGAATCTCCTTTATAAGAGTTTGTTGCAAACCCATCTCTCTTTATGGTATTGCTAGAAGTTGATCTTTCAGAAAATCAAGCAGAAAGTGTATAAAATACACTATTGAAAAAAATTTATATAAAAGTTTTTCTTGAAAAGCTCTTAAAGTGTATGAAAAACACTATAGAAAAAATTTCGGAATGAAAAATTTTCTCAACACGAATTTGGATCAAGAAGGATTCGAAACCACGGAATCCGGATGTATAAGGGTGCGAAACCAATGGATTCGGACCAAGAAGGGTTCGAAATCTTTGGTTTCGATTCCTTAAGGGTTCGAAATCTTTGGATTCGGATCAATAAGGGTTCGAAACCATGATGAACAGTAAACAATGAAGGATCCGAAACCAAAACTTAAACAAATATCACTTCTCTTTGTGATCCGAAACCATGCAACAGTAAATGATGAGTGGTCCGAAACCAAGCTTGAATGATCCGAAATCTTTATGAATGATCCGAAACCTTCACATAAACACCAAAAATCAATAAATCAGCCATAACATTTTCAATTCTTGATCAATTGTTATGAAATTTGCACAGATTTGTTCGAAATTTGAATCCATACACTTTCTTAGTTGATCACAAATCTTAATTCGATCAATTTAATCGAATTAAGATCCAAAACAGTAAGAAAAGTTTTTCGAACAAAACAGATACAAATTGCTCAGATTTGCAATTTCGGTGCAGAATTTGGTATAGATCCTTGAATTAAAGTTGATCAGGGATGAAAAACGAGTTCAGAGATGTCAAGAATCAAACCAAAAGATCAAAAATTAAAGAAAAGATAAATTTTGGATGAACAATAATCAAATAAGGATCAGAAATCATATGATGAAAAGTAAACTCTGAAGGATCCGAAATCTTCAAGAACAGTGTAAAAAATCTTCAATTTGCTTCTTAATCTGCTTGAATCTTCTGTTTAGCTCTGATACCAATTGATAAACCCAGATCTAGCAATCAAGAATATAGAGAGAATCTAGAGAGCAAATGTGTCATTCATATATTGAGAATTAAGTACAAAATGACAATATGCATGAAGTGTTCTAGATTGTTACATACAAATGAACTAGAGAAGCCTATTTATACCCATAACATACAAGGTATAAAGGCAAAGCAAACAACATGGACTAATGCAGTACATTGACTTTACAGTAAATGTTGAATACAATAATGCTCTAACAAGATCCTGCTGGAAAATCAAGGTTGTTCGTAGAGATGGACTGTCAGAAGTACGCAACAAGTACTTTGACAGAATTTAGAGAAAGTCTTGTGGAACACAGAGGAACAGAGCTTATGGATCAAAGTCTAGCCGACAGACTGATAGAGGTTATTGATGCGACAATCGACTTCCGAACTCTCTGCATCAGCTTCTATCACGAACTTATACAAGAAGGACTCGACCGCAGAAGTTTCAACGACTTCAAAGACGCCAAGGTCTGAGTCAATCCACAAGTCTCTGCAAATCTTTCCTTTCATAATGTAATCAAGTATAAATGCCTCTGGCATATTTTTTTATATGAAAGAAAAGTTAAACTTTTGAGGTACACTGTTTCACCTATTAGTATGTACTTAGCCTAAAAATCCATGTACTTTTCAATTTTTCATTCTTCACTACTTAGGGGGAGATTGTTAGCTCCAATCTTTTTGTTTATGAAAGTAGTGAAAAATAGGCTAAGTATAGAAACCTCCAACAGAGGCTCTGCCGAGACACCAAGAAGACCGAAGGCAAGAATCAACAGAAGACTGCTCACAGAGGACCGAGCCACAGAACCTCTGTCACCCTTGACAGAGCCTCTGCGGTATACTGAAGACTTAGAAGAAATCAACAAATATCTTTCTACTGTTCCAGGATCCGTTCATCCACTTGTACGAGGAGTGCCCTGACAACCTCCACGTGTCAAACTCTGATAGGGCTCAGTACCAAGTTGATATCAGCGCATTTAATGCATGCAATACCTGCTACTGTTCATACGATCCTGTCTACTATAGATCAGTCCTTATTGTCTAATGTATGTCCCCTTTGTAGTAGTATAAATAGAAGACTCATGTTGAGTTCTTCTATTAACAAGAATCAGATTTTAAGCTACGCACAACACACACACCAGCAGATTTCTTGTTATGTTCTTGGTGTTCTTGATAATATCAAATACAGTAAATCTTTGAGATATTTATCTGTCTTTTACAAACTGCTTATTTGATATTGTGTGTTCTTCTACCTTAGTAATCTTTCAGTTCTTTAAATACGCTTCCACAAATATATCTTATCTGAACTATCTGAAAGACTCATCATTGTTAAGCAAAACAGGAACCAACACTTTCAACACGGGATTTGTGTGAGTCGGAAAAATGGGTGAATTGTATCTAAAGTAAATTCTTTTGAACTCATGACTTAATTTGTATCTCTCTCGTTTTTTATAAATTATATGGTCATGAAAAAACTCTTGAACTCACTAGGCGTTAGCCTAACCCTTTTTATTTGTCGGCATGCAACAGGTTCAGGTTGGGAATAGCTTTAGCTACACTGTGAAGTGATGAGTGCTAGTAGGGTGCACGAGAAGTGATTTGTTTAGTGAAGTCTTCCGCACTTATTTGGGATTAGCAAATTGTAATTGTGTTAAGTAACACTCGACTGTATGTGGTCACATAGTACGATTTTGAGTTGTTAATTATGAGAGTCGCTACATTTTATCTTGGGGTTATTCCTTGAATAGTTAGTAGGAGGAAATTGTATCCCTTAAGTGGTTATTTCATAAAAATTTTACTTAGTTGCTCTTCCCAAATTCGAGGGTGTTACAAGTTGGTATCAGAGCATAAGTTTGAGAGAATTAGGTGTTATTTTGGATACCTAGACTCAAACTAGCGTTCTTTTAAGTAAATGAAAGTGAAATTCACCATCAGGCACTTTAAGATAGGATGTTTTGAAGACGATGGAGTTGCTAGAAATGAGAATCACGTCGAGAGTAGCAAGGATAAGAATGTACGGTGCGTTCATAATGACACCTGGTCAGTGTCATGGTGAACCTACTAGTTACATGTGCATACTTGAACTACTTTAATGTGATGACCATTGGGGTAGTGAAGAAGTTTCTAAGCGGGTAGTCGTTGGAAAAGATTGACGAATTTAGTATTAGTCACTTAGGGTGACAATAAGCATGATAACTGCTTTAAGTGGACCATTTCGGGTCGAAGTTGATGGTTGGATTAGAACCATAGATTTATTGAATCGACCTTAATTCGAGGAGAAATCGTAAGGTAAATCGATGTAACTTCCAATTTTGCCTTAAAATGTTTAAGCATCTGGATTACGGTAGTGTGACCGGAGGGATTTGGAGGAGTGGGGTTTGAGACGTTGAGTGCCGACTAAGGGGGTGTTTGGGAGTGCTTATATTTTTGACTTATTTGCTTATAGCTTCTCCCCACCGCAAATAAGCAGTTTGGAGTGTTTGGATAGAAAAAATCAAAAGTGCTTATTTGCTTCTCCTCACCACAAATAAGTTGTTTTTGATAAGTCAATCCATACATACTTATTTACTTCTCCTTATTTCCTTATCTATCCAAATTACCTTTTTACCCTCAATTTTTAACAAACACTTTTTTAAAACTGCTTTTCCTCAACGCATAAGCAAATAAGCATAAGTTAAAAATATAAGCACTCCCAAACACCCCCTAAGTTTATGCACGAAATTTATTTTAAAAAAATAAACTGCATCAATTATTTCTTGTATTTAAAATCATCATATGAGTTGTGTTACGAAATCTCGGGAAAACGTTTAACACGCACAAGATTTTAAATCATGGGTTGGAACGTGCATGAAATTCTTTTATTGCGGGAGTTGCAAACTCCGTCGGGACTTGTTTTATTTTATTGTTGTCCAACGTTACTTTCGGATACAGTGATATCCATATTTTTATGATGTTTAAAAGTTGGGCGAGTAACTACAACTTATGACTTTAACATTGGATCTCCTCCACATATGTTAAGGTTTAGACGAAGAGTTATCTTCCATTATGGGTGTGTTGAGCTTTATTGAAAAATTTATTTAATGCAAGATTTGTCGAAAAGTGTTGTTTAGATTGTATTGCAACAAAAGTGAATTTTTGGAATTTCGACATTTTAGTCATAACTATGCTTATCGCAATTCGATTTTTGGAAGCGAAGAGTTTGGCGCCATTTTGTTGATTTGAGGCCATTGAGCCCATAGAGTTTTGCAGAGTTTTGTTTTACGATGTTTTGTGTTGCGTGAGTGCAATTTTTTAATGTACATACTTTAATATTATGTGTGTCGATTTTGGATTGTATTGGGCATTTTGTCTCATTCGGGTTTGTTGAGATGTGTCATTATGCCGTAAGGCGACCAAACGGAATGTTTTTTGAACTTTGGTGTCGCGTAATTTCTTTTTCAAAGATTTGTGTTAGCACATTTTGTTGCAATTTATTCAATGTACGGATTGATTTATACGTGGCGTGAGTAATACATGAAAGAACATACTGATTGTATTTCTTAACGATTTGCTTTGTACGCTTTTGATTAAATGATTATTTAATTATCATTTCACGCAAATGCATTATACTGGTCTAGGGGTATGCACAACTTGGTAGTCACTAACCCTCAAAAGCGTTGTTAAATGAATCGTGAATGAAAGTGTTTTAGTAACTTGTTACATAAATGGATGTCATTTAGTCAAATTATGTTTTAGTGTTGTGGGGATCATGCATGGTTTACGATACGGAACATTTTGAAAACCTGAATGTGTGAGTCGTTGAACTTTGGTCAACTTTGACTCGATGGACAGTTTGGAAAACTGTAAACCTTTTTGGTTTTGGAGAAAATGTGTATTTTGGGTATTTTAATGAGTAAATTTTAAACAATGACATTTTAATGTTTTATATTACAAGTGAAAATCTTTTAGTGCAAATGCTCCGTGATGGGGATTTTGGAAAGTTATTTGTCTTAACCTAGAGTGCGTGGAATTATTAAAGTTTTTGGAACATTAATGCGCACTGTTTGTATGATTCGACATTCGAAGTCCGTTTAAACCCTTTTCGGTGTCAACCGTTTACATCCACTTATTATTCTCCTAAGTTTTGGGAAAACATATTGATGTGTGTGAGTCTCGTCAAAAGGTCTTGCTCACATGTCATTTTATGACTAAATAAGAAAATTTCGAAATTGATTTAAAGAATTTCATCTTTTGAAATTTCGTGTGAATTATCTGATGCATGTTATTTCATTTCAAGAAAACTCCTAAGAGAGTGTTATAAGCTTACATGCATATTCCAATTTGAGATTTCCTCTTGATGTATTAGTCTGTATCTTCGAATGATGAAAACGTAGTGATTTTGTTTTTAAACTTGGAACTGACACAAATCATTTTATGTTTTAACCCAAGTATATGTATGGAATTGTTTCACCGTCTTTGTGAGAACTTTGTTGGTGAATTTTGTTTCATGCTATTTCATGATTTGAAAAAGGAATTTTTGGAATCGGGTGGCATTCAAACTCCTTTTGAAATACGTACAAATCTTTTTGTCGCACACTATTTAAAGCAGGAAAATTACTTTACGTGCATGACATAAATGAATCCATGCTAGGACCGTAGCGGTTCATTTCATAAAATTGTTGAGTATGCTTTTACGCTATGCTAATAACTTAAATTGTGGTGAAATGGTTTTCAAGATGACTTTTATATATGGGACGAGTTTGTCCATTTTTGCGCAACTACCGAGTAGATAGTAGTAGCTTTTATGCGTACGGTTAATTTGATATGAAAATTTTTGTGTTGAAAATTTCTATAAAAGTTTTGATTGGCATATTTGTTTAGTAATTCACTTGAAAACCTTGAACTCGTTAGAATCTTGGAAAGGTTAAGTAACCCCGGTTGAAAGTAAGTGTGAGTAGAACTTCGTCAGTGGAAGGCTGGGTATTTTAATGCGTGTTGGTACCGTAGGCCAAGTAGTGTTGTTTGTAGAATCGGCATATTTTGTAACTGGAAGGTTAGATTTGTGGTATTTCCTCTTAGCGTTGGTGGTATGACTAGGTGCCAACTTTTTGGGGTTGAGGCCAAGCACCATTAGTGTATTCGGAGGATTGTAGTCCAATTTTTAAAGGAATAATGGTAATGGTTGTAGTGATCTTAAGATGTTCAATTGTGATAAGTGGATTTAGTGGGATAACCTTCCTTGCGTGGTAAAAGAATATGTCGGTTGGACAATTGATAATTGGACGTATCCTTGGAGTTGTGTGATTGATGGGTCAGTGATGACCGTCGATGTTGGAGTTGACGGAACCCGTTAGGAGTAAATGCTAGTTCAGTAGCGGGAATATTTGGGATTCAGAGGTTTTGGTTGATTTCGGTAGTGATTAAACTTTAGGCTAGTTTGGAGAGAAAATTTTAGATCATATGGATGTGGAATGATTGGGAGTTCGAATCTGCCGTTACGGAAGTATGGAACACCTGAGGTTGGGAGACAACCGAATCCATGCGGTTAAAATTACTCTAGCAAGTTGAACATACATTCGGATGTGAGGGTACGTATATAGGTTGACCTTGGCTGTAAGGGAACTAGATTTCGAGGACGAAATCTCTTTAGGGTTGGGAGGATTGTAACACCCCGATTTTTGGAAGGTATCGGTCTTTTATGAAAAATAAGAAAAATAGGATTTTAGATTGAATCCTAGATTTTATGGTCTTCTTGGATGGAGAATTCAAATACGAATTCAACGAGCCTTTCCGGAGCGAAAACGGAGCTAAAACGAAGAAGTTATGACCAAAACAGTGATCGGGAAATAAATCGAGAAACCAAGGTCATGTGGACGTCCGCATGGTGCTCGTGGACGTCCGCATTGAGTGGAAGTCCGCGTGTGCTTCCGTGGAAGTAGCAGAAAGTTGGTCGGGTGCACGTGGACGTCCGCATAGGACTCCACGCGGACGTCCGCATAGCGTCAGATGTGATTTTTCACCCTTTTCACCCTCAACCTTCCCTCCTCTCTCTCCTACCTTTTATAAACCACATTAGAACTGATCCCTCTCCTCTCCCACTCGATTTTCTCCCAAAAACTCTAAATCCTTCATTTTCTCTCTTCCATCTCCTTTTTCTTCAAGAATACCAAAGTGGGTTAATGAACCAAGCTTCAAGACTTCAAGATCTTCATCTTCTTCATCATTTTCCACCATTGTTGAGCTACTTGGGGATTTCTTCAAATACCATTTGAGAGCTCATCTTCTCTTCCAATGGATATTGCCAACAAGAAGGCATTGATTATGACGAAACCCTTGCACCTGTGGCTAGGCTAGAAGCTATCAGAATTTTCTTAGCCTATGCTGACCATAAAGGTTTCAAGGTCTATCAAATGGATGTGAAATCTGCCTTTCTGAATGGGAGACTACAAAAGGAAGTCTACCTCCAGCAACCACCAGATTTTGAAAGCTCAGAGTTTCCAGAGAACGTATACAAGCTAGACAAAGCTCTGTATGGCCTTAAACAAGCCCCCAGATCCTGGTATGAAACTCTATCAAATTTTCTGTTGGTCAACCATTTCGAGAAAGGTACTGTCGATACAACCTTATTCATTAGGAGGTATAAGAATGACATTCTTCTAGTACAAATATATGTTGATGATATTATCTTTGGGTCTACTAGGCAGGAATATTGTGACAGGTTTGAGGATTTGATGAAAAGTGAATTTAAAATTAGCATGATGGGAGAACTCTCTTTGTTCCTTGGTTTACAAGTTAAACAATCCATCAGAGGCACCTTTATAAGTCAATCAAAATATGTCTCTGATATTTTGGAAAAGTACAAGCTCAATAATTCAAATCCTATGAAAACTCCTATTGCCACTGGAGTTAAACTTGACCATGATCCTCAAGGTCAATCTGTGGATATCAAGAACTACAGAGGCATGATAGGGTCGCTTTTGTATTTAACTGCTAGCAGACCTGATATAATGTTTGCAACCTGTCTTTGTGCCAGATTTCAAGCAAATCCTAAAGAATCCCATTTGTCTGCTGTCAAACGCATCTTTAAATATCTCAAGGGGACTCAATTCTTGGGTCTCTGGTATCCTCTTAATTCTGGTTTCGAGCTTGTAGCATACACAGATTCAGAATATGGAGGATGCAGGAATGACAGAAAGAGTACTTCTGGTAGCTGTCAGTTGCTTGGAGATAAGCTAGTGAGTTGGACATCCAAGAAACAGAAATGCGTATCAACCTCTACAGCAGAAGCAGAATATGTTGTTGCTGCTAGTTGTTGCTCTCAAGTAATCTGGATGAAAACTCAGCTCAAGGACTATGGCATGGAGTACAGCAAAATCCCAATTCTGTGTGACTCCAAAAGTGCAATAGCAATTACAGCTAATCCAGTTCAGCACTCAAAGACAAAACATATCGACATAAGGTACCATTTTATAAAAGATCATGTTGAAAAAGGGACGATTGAAATGTACTTTGTTCCAACCGACTTCCAACTTGCTGACTTGTTTACAAAAGCCCTTGATGAAAGGAGATTTAACTTCTTAATCAGCAAGATGGGTATGCTGAACATGTCCTCTTAACTCTATTCAAAACTCACCAGAGCCTCTGATGTTCATACCAGAGCTCTGTCAAAATAGTTGAGTAGGATACTTCACCAAAGTCTCTGATGTTCACCTCAGAGCTCTGCCAGCATATTCTTTCAATATTTTCTTGTGAATTCCAAATCTGTATATACTTTGTTTTCTCTTTGTAAATATTTTTTTTAATCATTCAAGAGTTGCACGAAAAGCAGAAAATATAAATCTGTCAATTAAGCTCATCGTTTTAGGGGGAGCTTAAAAGGAAAATAAGCATGGTTTAAGGGGGAGCAAGTCAAAACAATTTCAAATCTAAATGACTTTGCTCGTTGAACTTAAAAGAAAATCTTTTTAAGGAAGAGAAAACCTGTTCTGATGAAAACATTTTTGACAATGTCAAGAACTTCACTGAACTCTAACGTTTCACCAGAGCCTCTGATGATATTCACCAGAACTCTGTGAAATCTCTGAGTCAGTTCTGCCTTCGTTCTTTGACTATTTTCACATCAGATACAGGATTTCTGGATGATTTTAGGGAAAAGGTGAAACTTTTTGGGTTACTTGAGAAAATGAAAAAGGTCACTCAACAGAGAGAAAACTGTGCTGAGTTCCACTAGAGCTCTGCTAGTTTTCTGCCACGTTATCAGAAGTGCGGGTTATTCTTTGAGCGTCAACCACTTGTCACCCACATATCTCTAACCGTGACGGTTCCATAGCCAGAAAACTATCAGACCCAAATCCGCGTGGCATTCTCTGATTGAGAAACCAACCGTTAGCTGTTTCCACGTTCTACTATAGAGGTTGTTCCCCTATCGGACACACAAGTGCCTACAGTACCTACGAGGGTTATCCAGCCAGATATTTCGAGTATAAATACCCATTTCTTTGACCCATTTCATTTCTTACGAGTTTTTAAGTACTCAAGCCTTCAAACCATCCCTCTTTAGTTCAAATATCCTTCGTGTTCTTCAAAACCCAGAAACCTGCAACAATGGCAGAACAAGCAAACTCAGCAGAATCAAGCCGAATAGTACCCGTTGATCAAATCGTGATTGAACCCTACAAGTTTAAAGACAACAGCTACAGATTCGATGCCAATCCAGCCAACTATTTACCCATCTATCACGTGTTTGTAGAGTTCTTCAGAAACTCTGAACTTTTCCAAGCCCTTACAAAGTTCGACGATGACCTTCCAGATATATATGTGCACCAATGGTGGAAAACTTGTCAGTTCATTCCCGAGAGGAAAGGGATTATTGGGAACGTTGATTCAGGACGACAAGGAGGAGCAGGAACGGTTCGCATTCGCGATAAAACCTTCAGAAGAATTTTTGGAATGCAGACCACTCGACAGTTGGGTATTCCTGCATATGAAAAACCCCCAAAGGTCCCTGTTCTTCTTGAGTTCGTTCGTTTCCTAGGCTACAACAAAACCCTAACCAAAATTGGAGATTTCAAAAGAGGAAATCTACCCCTGTGTGGAACTTCATGTTTTCCACACTCAACAAAACTCTAACCTGCAAAAGTGGTAGCCAAGACCAAGCCAACACTGAAATCATTCAAATAATGTACGGCTTATACTTTAAGATGCATTTCGACTATGTCAACATCCTCTACAAAGAACTTTTGACCGCTGTGAATACAAAGACTACAACTTTGACGAAAGGAGGTGTTGTGGGAACACACAGGAATTTGAAGCACATCAGATTTCCAAGGGTCATAAGCCTTGTCATTAGAGAAGCATTTCCACACCTACAACTGACTCAACAAGGAAACCCAACTCCTATATGGGTAATGTCGAGATTCAGTCCTACAACTACAAGTGAGTATCCTAACATAAGAAGAATCCCATGAACAATGCTCTCTCTGATAAACCCAACCTACATCTCTCTCCAAAACTATAATCATGCTGCTCTACCTCAAGAACCCGAGGTGAGATCCCCAGCATACATAGGTCCTGAGCCATCGTTAGAGTCTGTTAGTATTGTGAGAGAAGAGAAAAAAGTACAAAGACCAGAGGTAAGAGTACCCGAAGTGGGGTCTTCCTCTGCAAATCGTGAGGATGAGGAAGTAGTGGACAGAGCATCCCCTATGGAGGATGTCCAAGAGGATGTAAGGGAAACTGCAGAGGAGGTGGTAGAGAGTTCGTCCTCCTCTGACAGTAGTGAGGAAGAGGAGAGTGAGGGAGAGACATCTGAGTCTTCTAAATCCCTAGGAGCCGAGGGAAATGTGAGCATAGAAATAGATGTTCGAGTGAACACACATGTGCGTTTTCCTAGCCCATCTCTGTAAAGCCCGTGTTCCGGTATGGTTTTTCTCCTATTTTATTTACGTAATTATTTGATTCCCTCCTTTCATTTTTTTTGCGGTTAGCATTAGGTGGCATAGTTATTATATCGTTAAATTTTTTTAGAACTTAGTGTTAATTGTTATATTAGGATTGTAGAGGGGATATTTGTGGATGTCTGACAAAACCTCTCGGTTCACACTCACGACACACACCATTTTCCATATTTTGGTTTTCCTTGTTTCCCTTCTGGTTCCCCAATCCACGACACACATACATAGCTAGAAAGAAAAGAAAAACCCTAGGTGACCTCCTCTAGTTTTCTTTCACGGCGCAACCAAGGGAGAACTCAATCGCACCCAAACGTTCTCTCCTTCCTCCTTCCTTGCTGCCGCTGCTAGCCACCGTGAACCACCAGCAGCAGCCGCCGCTGCCATCGCCGGACAGCAACAGCAGCAGCCGGCGCCGCTGTTTTCGCCGGCGAGCGAGAGAGAGAGAGGAGCCAGAGAGAGAGAGAGAAGAGCGTGTAAGAGAGAGAGGGGCAGAGAGAGGGAGAAGGACGATGGGAAGAAGAAAAAGCCGACGATTCAGTTCTGCTACTGCTGCTACGTTTAAACGAGAGGTAAATCTTCCTTCCGTTCGTTTTCCTTGTCGTCGCTGCGTCGCCGGAAAAACGGCCGCTGCCGCCGCAGCCGCCGCCGCCGGCGACCACCCCTGCCGGGGGTGGCAGTGGGTGGTGCCGTGTGTTGTCCAGTTTCCGTTAAACCGTGATAGCTAAACCCTAACCCGAAACCTTAATCGCGTTACCGTTTATAAAATCGTCATTTTATGTGAAACGTCATTTCTGCCACTGTTTTATTTCGATCGTAACGTTTCCGTCGTAACTCGGTTTGAGGCGAAACTGGTGCCCACGGTTCACATTCTGTGTCGGGCACGTTTTTCGTGTTTTAGCGAAAGACTGGTTCGGCATCTAGCTAGGCAAAAAACTGCTGTTTTTACAGCAGGTCGGTAATCCGATAGCTTTGACGTTCGTTCGTATTTAATTCGTAGAAAATTGTAGAAAAATCGTTAGGAGGCGTATAATATGTCATTGAAACCCTATCTCAGAGTACTTTCTAATCATGAAATAATATTGGGAATTTTCTGGGTTTAAAGGGGTCGAAACAGGTCCCGAACAGACCTGTTTGGCGAGAACCGAAAATAGTTTTAGTGACGGTTTAAGCGTGTGTCGTGTCGTAGGGTCCGGGTCTCGTATTGACACGTTTTAACATGCGTTTAGGTGCTGGGAAGTGACCGTAATTGTGAAGCTTGAATTGTATTGTTAAGCTAGGCGCGCATTCGAGGTGAGTTCTCTCACTATAACTAATGTCGGTTATTTTTACATTAGGTTGTGTATGTATGTGGTAGTTCTATTTGCTTTTGATGCGGGGTTAAATAGTGGGGTGTATAGTCGGACCTTATTGTTGTGACTACGCGGGTGGCGTAGGAGTTCGGCGGGGCCGAGGGTCACATGCGCGGGTGGCGTAGTAATTCGGTGGGACCGAAGGTTGTATACGCGGGTGGCGTATGAACCCGGTGGTGCCGGGTTGCGTTTGCACGATATCTAATAACGGTTGTTTTATCATTGCTGTAGTACGTGTGTGGTAGCTTTATGTGATTGTGTTGTGGAACTAGATAGTGGGGTGTCTAGTTGATACTATGTTGTCATGTTAACTCGGTGGATTTTATTAGTAATCTCTCAAGATAGGATTTTATTAGTAATCTCCTTATCTTTCTTAGTGCAAGAAAACCTTAGTGTTCCAACTTGTTTAGATTTAGGTTTATCCTTAATCTTGTTTCCGCAACAAGCTGTAAATTGTTAATGATTTATCAATAAACAATTTAGAAAAGTAAAATAGTGTGTTTGTATTCAACCCCCCCCCCCCCCTTCTACAAACTTGTTTAAGCCTTTCGGGACCAACAAGTGGTATCAGAGCAGATTTGTTTAATCTCATAAACAAGATCTAATCTAAGATATTTCTCTTCCTTGCTATTATCTGAAAATGGCCAACTCAAACACAAACACTCACTATATTGACAATGGTTCTCTTGCAAAACCCCCTAAAATTTCCAGAGACAACTTCAACTTATGGAAAAATAGGATGACACTCTTCTTAGAAGGTGTAGACCCTACTATACCTTACTATCTTGAAAACGGTCCACACATCCCTGTAACGATTGATCCTGCCGTTCCAGCCACTGCTACTAGAGCTGCTATTCCAGAAAGGCTGATTCCAAAGGAAATCCATCATTGGACCGATGAAGACAAGAAGAAAGTGGCTATAGATACAAAAGCCAGATCCATACTATCCATGGCCCTTCCTGACGAAGTCTACCATTCCGTCATGAACCTGAAATCCTCAAAAGCCATGTGGGACACAATATGTGTTCAGTATGAAGGAACGTCTGAAGTCCAGGATTCAAGAAAGATCAACCTGGTAAGACAATACGAAAGTTTCATCTCTGGTAAGAATGAAACTCTCTCTGAAGTACATCAACGTTTTAATTGCTTAATTATAGATCTTAAAACGGTTGGTAAGGAATATTCTAACTTTGAAGTTCTGACAAAGTTTTTAGAATGTTTACCTGAAAGCTGGGACAATTATTCCATGTGTCTCAAGCTGTCAAAAGATCTAAGATCAATGACACTTGCTACCTTATATGGCACATTGCTGAATCATGAGCAATCTAGCCATCTTAAGAAGAATCTTGTAAAAGATTCCAAAAGCACCCCTGTTGCTTTAATCTTAGAGGAACCTTCTACTCAGCGACCCGTGGTCACTATCACTGAGTTAGAAAGTAACTCTGAAAGGTCATCAGATTCTGATTCTTCAGATGATGAATCCTTGGCTCTCCTAACTAAAAAGTTCAGGAGATTCGCCAAGAAGAAATTGTTTAGAAAGAACAAAACTCTTTCTATAGCTGACAAGCCTAAGTCATCAGCTTTTGTGGATAAGGCTACTGCTACTTGTTTTAACTGCGAAAAGACAGGTCATTTCGCTAACGAGTGCAGGTCAAAGAAAATCATGAGACCTTCAGCCTTTACAAAGAAATCCTTTGTTCCAAGGAATAAAGACGACAAATACTTAAAGCTGAAGGAGAAGTATGCAAAGCTGAAAAGCTTTAAGAAGAAGGGAAAAGGCCTGATGGCTGACTATGATTGGGCTGCTTCTGATGAAGAAGCCTCATCATCTGATTCTGAAGATGATGAAGCAAATCAATGTCTCATGGCCAAGATTGAAGAAGAGGAAGAAAGTTCAAACATTCCCTCCACTTCAACATCTGCCATTCAGGTATCACCCTCCTTCTTTACCAATATTGTAAATATTGATGAAGCTGATAGTCTCCGTAAAATCGAACTACTGACTAGAAGTTTATACGAAGCCATGAACGGCAAAGCTGTGGTTGAAAACCAAAATCTTGATCTCGCTGAAAAGCTTAAAAATTGCCACCTTCAAATAGAAAAGCTTTCTAAATTTGAAGAAGATTTTAAAGATCAAGTCCATTTAAATCAGCTAGTCAAAATTGAACGAGCGGAAGCTATCGCTGCATTAAAAGCTGAACAAGCTACTGTTGAAGGATGGTGTAATTCTTCAACAAAGATCACTGAGATAATTAAGGCTCAGATTCCTCTGAGTGATAAACGTGGTTTGGGTTATAAATATGATACTCCAATACCAACCACTGAACGTTCAATGCTTAAATTTGGAACGTTCGTATCCTCAGTAGCTGACACTTCTTCATCTCAGAACTCCTCGTCGGTTACACCAATCCCTGAGGAAACTCCTACCTCCTCAAAAGGCAAGGAGAAAATGGTTTATTCAAAACCTACCTCTGTCTCTAAAGATAAAGGTAAAGGAATTGCAATTTATCAAAATCCTTAGAAGGGTACTTTAGTACCTAAGCTGAATGCTTCCAAAGCCTTAGTGATTCATTCATCTGGTTCTAGAAATCAGACCTCTGGATCAGTTCAGCGACCTACTCCTAGACTCAGAGTAGATGTCCTTGGTAAGAAATCTGAAGAACTGAATGTTCGTCCTATTTCAAAAACCAATAGTGTACTTGGTGCTGGCACTTCAAATTCCAAATTAAAAGCTCAGCACACTAGTGGTCCTAGAACTAATTTTAGTTATAGGAAATGTTATCACTGTGGACTTACCGATCATATTGCAAGTAAGTGTCCCACAGCCACCAAAGCTGATAAGATAGCTAAGGTGAAGATAGCACCCAAGAAGACCAAACCAGTTGCAAGTCAGGTCAAGGTGACTCCTACCGCTGAGGTCAAGAAATTGACCAAAGTGAAGAAAGACAAAGCTGAATCTTCAAATGCTGCGAAGACTGTTGAACCCATTCCAACCACTTCCACTGACAAACGCGTATACATGGTGAAGTGGGTACCCAAGCAAAACTAATCTTCCTTTGTATTGCAGGTTAAGACGGGTATCTGGTATCTCGATAGCGGATGCTCTAGACACATGACTGGAAAGAAAAGCCTGCTCGCTGAATACAAGGAAGAGAAGGGTCCCTCTGTGACTTTCGGTGGAAATGGAAAAGGACACACCCGAGGGTATGGTGTACTTTCAAATGGTACAACATCCTTCAGAAGAGTCGCATATGTTGAAGGGCTGAAGCATAATCTTCTGAGCATCAGTCAGCTTTGCGACATGGATAACAAAGTGATTTTCACTAAGGAATCCTGCTTTGTCTCTGACAAAAAGGAGAAGATAGCTCTCAGCGGTTATCGTTTGGAAAATGTTTACGTTATAAACATGGACTCAACAACCACTGAGAACTCCTGTTTCTTCTCAAAGGCATCTTCTGATGTCAACTGGCTATGGCACAAGAGGCTTTCACATCTCAACTTCAAGACACTGAATACTCTTTCATCCAAAGAGTTAGTCACTGGTCTACCTCAACATTCATACGCCAAAGAATCCTTATGTACAGCGTGTGAAAAAGGGAAGCAGACCAAGGCAAGCTTTAAGTCCAAGCAAGTTTCCTCAGTGTCATCTCCTCTTCAACTACTCCATATGGATTTGTTTGGCCCCGTTAACAAACAATCCATCGCTGGAAAGAAATACACGCTGGTCATAGTTGATGAATTCTCTCGTTACACATGGGTAATGTTTCTCCGTTCTAAGAGTGACACCCCTGAAGAACTCATCACCTTTGTTCGGAAGATGGAAACTCTGAACAATATGACTGTTCGCTCAATAAGGAGTGATCATGGAACTGAATTCAAAAACAGTTCTCTTGATTCCTTCCTTGAGAGCAAGGGTATTTCTCACAACTTTTCGTCAGTGAGAACACCACAACAAAACGGAGTCGCCGAAAGAAGAAATAGAACAATTATTGAAGCTGCACGTTCAATGATCAGCGATTCTCACCTGCCTACTCAGTTTTGGGCAGAAGCTGTCAACACGGCTTGTTTTACGCAAAACAGGTCGCTGATAGTCAAAAGATTCAAAAAGACAGCCTATGAACTTTTTCATGGGAGAAAGCCTTCAATCAGCTTTCTTCACATCTTTGGTTGTCAGTGTTTCATACTGAACAACAGAGATGCCCTTGGAAAGTTTGATCCTAAGGCTGATGATGGAATCTTTCTTGGATACTCCTCAGTTTCCAAAGCCTTCAGAGTCTTCAACCGAAGAAGACAAACTGTAGAAGAAACTATTCACGTCACGTTTGACGAATCCCGTTCAGCGAACTCTAAACCGAACGCTGATACAGAAGAACTGAATCAATGGATGTTTTCTCATCTTTGTGATTCAGAAGATGTTCCCACTACTCATACTCATACAACTGAAAATGATGGTCCTACTATCATTCCCAATATGCAGAATAGTGAAGCTGAAACATCTTGGGTCTCAGCTGTTCCTATAAACACTATACCCGCAGTTGATCCAAATGTCTCAGAAATTCCATCTATTTCTCCGCAATCAGTGAATGAAGTGACAAATGCAAGCATTCCTCTCTTAGCTGATTATCCAGAAGTAGCTGAAGCCTCATCTTCAGTTTCTCCAGTTCAGACTGAGTCAGCGACGCATGCTCCGGCTCAGCGATGGACTGTAAATCACCCAATCGATCAAATTCTTGGTGATCCCAACGCTGGTATTCAGACTCGTAGAAGTGCAGGTAATATTTGTTTATTTGTTAACTTTATTTCTCTAACTGAACCAAAGAAAATAGATGATGCCCTCAGAGATCCAAACTGGGTCAGCGCTATGCAAGAAGAGCTGACTGAATTCGAAAGAAACAAAGTTTGGAAACTTGTTCGGAGACCAACTGACAAAACAGTGATAGGCACTAAGTGGGTCTATCGAAACAAGTTGGACGAACATGGTACTGTAACTCGCAACAAAGCTCGTCTTGTTGCTCAGGGATACAGACAAGAGGAAGGTATAGATTATGACGAAACCTTTGCTCCAGTAGCAAGACTTGAATCTATTCGTCTTTTCTTAGCATATGCTGTACACAAAAACTTCACTGTACATCAAATGGATGTTAAGTCAGCGTTTCTAAATGGAAAGCTGAATGAAGAAGTTTATGTGGAACAACCTCCAGGATTCTCAGATCCTAAGCGTCCAGGTTATGTTTATAAGCTGGATAAGGCACTTTATGGCTTGAAGCAAGCTCCTCGTGCATGGTATGACACTCTTTCTACTTATCTCCACCTTGAAAAATTTGAGAGAGGTAAGATTGACAAAACTTTGTTTTTTAGAAAAATAAAAGGTCATATCATTTTAGTTCAAATATATGTTGATGACATTATATTTGGTTCTACTAACCCTGAGCTTTGTACTCGTTTCGCTGATAGAATGAAAGATGAATATAAAATGAGTATGATGGGTGAACTAACATATTTCCTTGGTCTTCAAATTAAGCAAACTGAAAAAGGAACTTTTATAAATCAGGGAAAGTATGTTAAAGATATGCTGAAAAAATTCGACTTAACTGAAAGTTCAGCTATGAAAACCCCTATGGCACCACCGCTGATACTTGATAAGGACACAAAGGGTGTTCCTGTCAATGTCACGTTGTACCGTGGGATGATCGGCTCACTACTGTATCTTACAGCTAGCCGACCCGATATTATGTTTGCAACATGTCTGTGCGCACGATATCAAGCTGAACCTAAGATATCTCATATGAAAGCTGTAAAGCGAATCTTTCGATATCTTAAGGGTACAGCGAATCTAGGTCTTTGGTATCCCAAAGATTCAGGATTCGATCTAACCGCCTATTCAGACAGTGATTTTGCAGGTTGCAAAATGGATAGGAAAAGCACCACAGGAGGATGTCAGCTCCTGGGTGGAAAGCTGGTAAGTTGGACAAGTAAGAAGCAAAACTCAGTGTCCACTTCCACAGCTGAAGCTGAGTATGTAGCCGCTGGAAGCTGCTGTTCTCAAGTCTTGTGGATGAGAAATCAACTACTAGACTATGATCTTCAGCCCTCTAAAACTCCAATCTATTGCGACAGCACAAGTGCCATTGCTATAGCAAACAATCCAGTGCTACACTCAAAGACAAAACACATAGAAATCAGATATCATTTTATCAGAGATCATGTGATGAATGGTGATATAGAACTTCATTTTATCTCAACTGATTATCAGTTAGCTGATTTGTTTACCAAACCTCTTGATGAGACAAGATTCAACTTTCTCATCAGCGAGCTTGGAATGCTGAACTTTGAAGGATAAATCTTCAGCGGTTCACATTTAATCAGCGATACGTTTATACATTCTTGTATAGACTCTGGATAAAATAAACTTGTACAATCCATTTCATCATCTTCTCTCTGAATAAATTGGGTTAAACTGATATCAAGGTATGTTTTCTCTGACAAAACGCATGAAAATGCAAGATTTCAAATTCTTTCATCGCTGAATATCTCTTCCTTAACAGCGATATTTTGAAATTTCTTAAAACCCTCACTGATATTTCTATTCAGTGCTTCATATTTTCCAAAGAGTCCCTAAGTTTTTCTTTCAAAACCTCAGAGACAACGAAAGAATGTGAAAGGACAGTTGTGACGTCATTGCAACGGATAACACCAGGCACGCTCTTTTTCTGACACACGTTTGCACGTTTCGTTGTCTATCCAATCAAATGCAAACACGTGTCCGTGTCATGATGAAAAACTTTCCCGCTCAAGTTTTTCTCTCTCTACTCTCTTCCTATATAAACACTCTCAAAGTTTATATTTGTCTTTTACGCGAATCAATCTTTCTCCGCAAGAAAAGAACACTGTTGCATTTTGTGCTCTCAATCTTCAAGAACTGTTCATCATCTTCTTCTTCGAACTCAAGGTTAATATGTTCTTATCTATTATCAAATGCGAATAACTTGTTTTCGATCTTATCATTGTTTTACACAAGATCAAACAAAAGAACTCAAAAATAAAATCATTTTCTTTCATGGTTTTATAAACACAACCATTTCATGGTTGTTCTTCAAGTTTTAAATCTAAAATCTTAAACTTGTTCTTCTTTCGTATCCGTTTTTTTTTTAAACTGGAATACAAGGCTTATAGGTGTTATATTCGTTTTTTTAAAAAAAAAAAAACAAGAAAAACCCTAATCTTCATTAAGACTTTTTGTCTGAATGAAATGGACAAAATTCGAAAAATCTTAATGGAAATTTTCTTTCCACATTAAGATATTTCTTATTTGTTAACATCTTTGGTTGAACTGATAATACAGTGAAATGGCAACTTCAAAGCTGAATGTTACCGCTGAGTCCATCTCCGCTGATTCTGAGGAACTGGAAATCACCAAAGCTCCTCAGGTTAAGTTTGAGCTGGATCAACTAGACTGGACAAAGGCAAACAACCTTTCAGCGCTTCTCGAGTTTCCTCCTCGGAAGCAGGTATCCCATCTAGACGACGCTGTAAATTTTTTGAAGAATAGCCCCATCTACACAGCACTGACAATCACACCTCCTGCCAGTCAGCGTCTATTATCCCAATTCTGGTACTCTGCCAGACACACCGACCTACCCTCGGCCAAAGATCCATCTAAAACCATCGACTGCATACTCAGCGATACTGAGTATGGCACCATCAAGATAACCCCCGCAATAATCCGCAAAGCTCTGAAATTCCCTAACGCTACCTCAGAAAATCCTTTCATTCCATTTCCTGACCACAAGAAGCACGCTGACAGGGAAGAAATCATTGCTTTCCTTGATGCGATGGGTTACATCTGGGAGACTGGAAGAGACAAGCTACCTGAGAAGAAGCTGACGCTGATAAAGAAATCCAAGATGCCCAGCGAGATGAACTTCATCTTCGCTCACCTGATCAGCTGCATGACAGCGAAATCCGGATCTTCTGATCAAGCCGCTCAACCTCAGCAGGCCATGGGTTACGCACTGCTGAAAGGTCTCAACATTGACTGGGCCTCCATCATCTATGAAGACCTCATTCAACGTGTTGATTCTGCCGCTGACCGACCAGCATGGGTTCCTTACCCACGATTCATCAGCGCCATCTTTCAATATGGCCTGAAGGACAGCTATCCTGAAGAGGGTGATCTGAAACTCTCCCAGATTGGCCCTAAAGTTCTCGACTTCAAGCCTGTCGCCAACGAGGTACGTCTCTCTACCCTTCTCACTCTACTTAATTCTCCGCTTTCTGTGGCTCCTTCAGCGACTATACCCCTCGCTGATTCCCAGGCCACAAAATCCATTCCTTCTAAGAAAAGGAAACAATCTCTTACCCCTCTTGATTCCAAAAGGATCAAGAAAACAAAGGAGCAACCCCAACAACTCCATGCTGAAGACTCCTCAGCTCATTCTGAAGAGCTGAAGGAATGTTCCGTGGTACGCTCTGCCACACCAATTCAAGCCATCCCTTCTAAACCTACTTCAGCGTCCTTAAACGCTGAGGTTAGAACTTTGGAATCTACCCAACCTTCGTCAGTCTCTCAAAAGACTGATGAAGTACTTCTCAGCGAATCCAACGCTGAACTTGAAACCCAACCCCAATTCTTATCCTTCGCTCCTCCCTCTACTTCTTTGGACACTCCTCCAGTCAAAACTGGAGATGCCATCATTCAAGAAGCCGTTGAAGCTTCTCAGCGAATGACGAAGAAAGGACCTGCAGAGATCTCCATCCCTCACGGAACTTTTGAGGGAGATATGGAACACTATGGAGGGACTCGAAACTTTGATGAGTTCGTCAACGCTCCTGCAGGTACAGATCCCACCTTAAACACTGTAACTAAACCTGAAACTTCTGAGCTTTCCTTTGTTCACAAGTACTTATATGTTACAGGTCCTTATTTGGGAGACCTCAACCAGTCTCTGAAGTCTATGGAGATGAAACTTACGGATCTCACCACCGGTCTATCAAATAACTCTACAGCTGTAACAAACGCTGGAGAGAATCTGACGAAGCTGACTACTGTGGTGGAAAAGAAGGCCTCCTCTGATGACATCAAAGACCTTGATAAAACTCTCGCCGACTTTGCCAAAGTGCTCTCCGACATCTACACTGACTACACCAACCTCAAATCATCAGTTTCCACCATTTCCAGCGAGGTTACAACGCTGAAGAAATCGGTTGGTACACTCGAAGGTGATATGTCAGTGGTCAAGACCGACTTGGGCTCAGTGAAGACCGATCTTAGTTCTGTCAAGACAATGATCGAGACGCTGGTGAACAAGGTAAATAATCCAGCTCCTGCTCCGGCCCCTGCACCTATTTTGGACTCATTCACCGCAGAGGATCGCCAAGAGCTGAAGAAAATCACGCCTGCTATTTCTGGCCTAGAAGACAGAATAGCTAAGCTTGAAGGTTGTGTGAAAGTCTCTGGCCCAGAAGACAGAGACAACACCAATGCTGAGTCTACCCATTCCTCCCCCGCCCATCATGAGAAAGAGGGGGAGAAAAGCGCTGAACAGGAGAAGAGCGCTGAAGATCAAAATAAGAGCGCTGAAGACCTTTCCCATGATGAATCTATCAGGGGAGAGGGTAATGAAGATCGGATTACTGGACCTCAGGGAGATGAAAACCCTGAGGGAACCGAGAACCTCGCCTCTGTATCTGAGGGGGAGCAACTCGAAGAAGATGCTGAGGAATCCGAAGCAGAAGAAGACGAAGACATCGACATCCCTGAAGCTGAACCATCCTCCTCTCCAAGGAACGATGATGATGATGATGATGATGATGACGAATTCTTTGTCGTCAAACATGCTCCTCGAAAATCTCTTAAAGGGATCGTGATAACCGAATCCACAGGGGAGAAGACAAAAACAAAGACAAAGCACTCAGCCTCTGGCGCTGAGAAAAGCAAAGACAAAGGCATCGCTGAAGATGATAATCTGGCGATCCTACTTGCAAAGCCGATTTGTCAGGTACACTAAACTTATTTTTCCTTCCCTGATCATCTCTGAACAATCAGTTATCCATTCCACAAACACCATACACATCCACATTTTTTTTTCTATCTTTTCTACCCAAGTTCTTCTACCCAGTTCTTATTTGTAAGATCGCTGCGTTTCAGCTAGTCCTCTCCCCAGTTTGAGGATATCGCTGAAAGATCTTCTATTGCAACTTCACCAATAATTCCAGCTACCGCTGAAGACATAATCCCAGTCTTAGATTTAATCTCTGAGACTGATGAATCAGAAGAACAACCTCTCTCGCGCAGAAACAGACCTTCCTCAGTTTCTCAAAAGCTGAGTGAAGAAGATCAAAAGAGGAGAGAAGAAATAATAAAGCGATTCGAGGATCAGCGAATCATCCTAAGGCGCGATCAACTACCTTCAGTTCCTCCTAAGTTCAGAATTTCAAAAGCTGAATACCAGGATCATCTCAGAGCTGAACGCCTCATCGCTGAAAGGAAGGAAGCTGAAGATAAAGACAGAGAATACGCCATCAAGCTCACTCAAGAATCTGTCAAAGACCCCAAGCTGAAGCGTATTCCCATTCAAATCCAACGAAAGCTTTGGGAACAAGCCCAGAAGATCGTGGAAAAGAAAGCTGAAGTTTCTCAGACCACCCTGATCTGGTGTAAAGAGAAAATCCACTTCAGATATCGTCCAGCGAAGATCAACAAGGTATTCATCTCTGGAAGAACCTCCATCGGAGTACCTATTGTTGACATCAAACAGTTCAGAGAAGATGACTCATCTGAAACCTTTCGTGCTGACACTGTAAAAAGGTATGGTCTCTCTGAATGGCTGGAGATGAGGTTAGCTATCCAACCATCAAAATCTAAGTACAAGGATCATTTCGAAAAGCTGATAAACAGACAGATCGATTTGATATCTTCTTGTGTGGATATTCCTCCTGTTCCTGATCTAAAGCCGAAGAGAAAAAGGGGCTCTCCAAAGAAGAAACGTCAAGATTCAAACTCAGGTCCTGTCATACGAAATGAGACTGGAATTGGTTTCTCTCGCGCTGAAGTACTTGGTCCTGATCCTGATCTATCTGCCCTTGACATCTCTTTGCCACCATGTGAACTTTTCGTCCCTGGTAAAGTCATCATTAATCCTTATGGAATATTCTTTCTTGACTACGACGGACGTAAATGCTTTCAACGGATCGCTGAGCTTCCAATCACTCCAATCGAACAGCTCAAAGATCTCATCTACTGGTGCGACTTCAGAAAAGACATTCAGGCACGACACCTAAAACCCTTGATTTTTGAAGCTACTCTGAAGCTAAAGAATAAAGGAGAAAAGGTTCCTGACTGGATGATTCCAACTGAAAAGACAACCCTTGATGAACTTCTCATTAAGGAAGAACCCTTTGAAGGCTGACAACAATCACCACTTTCTCTATTGTATCAGTCATCCTTCAGTACTTGTAATTTATTTCGCTTGTACTTGTAATCTTTCTTATTCATATTGTAACCTGATTCAAAGATTTAAAGAAAGATTTCAGCGAATGTACTTTACTCCATCAGTACTGAAAAGATCCCAGAAAACAGTAAAAGGGACAAATATTTTATGAGTTCTTTTTATCCTTATGTTTTCATTAAATAGCAATTTTCTCTGTTGCTATGTCATAATCAAATAGGGGGAGATTGTTGATCCAAACCCTCAGTGATTTGATAATGACCCTATCTTAAATACTTAGTGAAAATTGTAAGTAAACAATATGTATCAGAGTTTCACTATCGCTGATAAGTACTAAGATCTTACAGTACTGCTGATAGGAACTCTCGCACTTTTAGATTAAACATTCAGCGAACACTGTTCACCATATCGCTGAGTCTGTTCAGTCCTTATGGTGATCGCTGATAAGTTAGTTGTTTACTTATGATCCCTGAAGACAAGATTCACGTCAACAAAGGTTATACGCTGAAGTCGAAGATCAAGCTCAAGAACCAGCGACAAGTCTCCTAATGAACTGATGCGGATCAGCGAAGACTCAGATTTGTCCACTCAACGTGAAGTATCAAGTACAAGACTTCAGCTATCGCTGAACTTTATCATCTGCTGAATAGTAAATGATAATCGCTGAATCAACGAAAGCTGATCATGAAGTCCTCCGTACAAAGTACTTTTGTCTTAACCTCCCTTGCACGCCACCGTACGAAATGTCAGAAAAGAACCTCCGAAAATCTGAAATCGTACAACCACTCTGATACTACACTGTTCATTCATGCGGCTACTAAGGTTGTCAAAGGTCAATGACATGCAACCAATCCGCTGATGACACGTGTAAAGTGTATACTGAATTGCATTAAATGCATGCAGTATATAAAGAGATGAACTCACTTCATTTGAAGTAACTTGCTAACTCTGGACAAGTTCAAATCTCTCAAGATAGGATTTTATTAGTAATCTCCTTATCTTTCTTAGTGCAAGAAAACCTTAGTGTTCCAACTTGTTTAGATTTAGGTTTATCCTTAATCTTGTTTCCGCAACAAGCTGTAAATTGTTAATGATTTATCAATAAACAATTTAGAAAAGTAAAATAGTGTGTTTGTATTCAACCCCCCCTTCTACAAACTTGTTTAAGCCTTTCGGGACCAACACTAATGAATTTTACAGTCGATATTACATAAGACCATGACATGTATGAGTCAAAATAATACTCAGCTTCAATAGAAAGGTAAACTTTTTTACCTTTCATCGCTAAAGCAAAACCTACACAACGTAACATAGGTCTTTAAAATGACCATATCGGCTAGGAACGCCAGAACATATGTCTCTAACGAACGTATCGGCTGTGAACGCCAGATCACAGGACCACGTTGACCGAGAACATCAACCCGGCGACATGGGTCCCTGTCTCCTCGATAGGAAAACGTTCCCTGAAAGACGGGGGCAAATATTTTTCCAGATGAGGAAACAACGTCGTCCCGTCTAGGACACCATCGGCCGATGACCCGTCCCCCTTGTCGGCATACGCTGGGGACAACACCTTGGACACTAGCTTCGTCACTGTCGCCGGAAGCGCCAAACTTGCTGGTGTCGCGTCCATCGCGCCTGGACGGCTGGATGACGCCTTCGCCTCTTTAGGCGTGACAATTCTCGACGAAATGTCAGCCCTCGAAGACTGTTCCTTCAGAACTTCGTCTTCTTCAAAGATTCCCGACCCAGTTGTCGGGGCATTCTTTATCCTTTCCCAGCCTCGAAGGGCAGGCACAACTTGCGTCACCTTCTTTGATGATCGACACGCGTTCCCGTCCTTTTGTATACCCACACGGATCGTCGACGTTTGGCGTCAACAGCTGATAAGCACAATCGTGCGTCATTATGACGTCACGACCTCGTCCCCTTTCAACTTCTCGTTCAGTTAGAAGAGGACCAGTCTAGTCCTAAGGCAACTAAGGTAATTTTTCGACACTTATCTTCATACGTTCGACAAGCAAAATTTAAAACTCGAATTTGACATTCAATTTTCAAATTTTAGGGGCAAACTGTTTGGGCAAAAAATCACGTCGCTCGACCGCTACCAGAACAGGTAAGACGTATAATTAGGGACTATATCTTGTATTAAGATAAGGTCTCGATAAAGACCCAGAACACCATCGTCGTCCCTCATAAAAGGTAAGTCGAGAGTTCCTTACGACGCTCGACCATAGCGTCGCCCGATCCGCACGACTATTATATAAGGACGTGCGACCTCGACCAAAGCTAACGTTCACCATGACCGTTTGTTAATTGTTTAATGCAGGAATAAAAGTCATTAAGGAGTAACGACTATAACCGACACAATCATTAAACAGCCGGCGACCGTAACGGATGAAGATCATTACTCCGACGACCGTTTCCAACCGTTAAGGCCATTAAAGGAGCATTCATGGATGAAGCTAAGGACGCGAAGACTATAAATATCAAGCTCAATCAACATTTCAACACATCGAATATCCGGCGATTAACAACCGAAGCAATATTCAAGAACACCTGAAGTGAAGAACCATTATTCTAAGTATCGCTCTCGACGCACGACAACAGCCCTCAACCAGCAGTTCACACTTTGTTTCGTACACGACAAACACTTGTTTTACATTCCTAACACTTGTACTTTACATTTCGAAGCATTCTCTCCATTTGTATTGTAATCACTGTACGATCGACACCAGTATCCAAGGACGTCGCCCCTTATTGGCGACCATAGTGCAACGACGACACCCCCTGTCGTCCGCAGGTTTTTTCCTCGATTGAGGTTTTTCCTGCGTCATCAAATCCCTTGTTTCTTTATTTTATTCCTCGTCGCACGTCTCGTCGAAAGATCCTTTTTTTTAGTTGATTAAGTCCACCTCGACCTTAAGTTGTCCCTTTGGTGCGATTTTTGGCATTAACAGTAACCGATCCGATGGAGCACATTGCGCAGTATAAGCAGTTAATGTGGACGATCTCGATCACTCATATGTATCAAGAAGTCTGCATGTGCAAAAGTTTCGGGGCGACCCTCACAGGTCCTGCCCTCCAATGGTTGATTAACCTTAAATCCAAATCCATCGGGTCGTTCGCTGAGTTAGTCAACCAGTTCTCCCAACAATTCGCTAGTAGTCGCAAGGCCGGTGAATCTATCCAGAGCTATTTCAATAGAATCAATGCATAAATGATCAGTGTCCGTAACTGTGACGTTAAGACCGCGATCGAAGCCTACAAACGTGGTCTGAACGACATTTCGGGTTTATACACCGATCTAAGCAAGTATCCTCCAGAGAGTTTCGAAGACGTCCGAGCAAGAACCCTAGCGTATATGAGGGTAGAGGACGCCACCGCCTTTTGTCGTAAGCATACCGATGACAAAAGGTCGTTAAGTGTAAGGAAGCCAGAGTTCAAGACAAAAGCAATATCCAAGACAGAATCTGCACGACAAATCTCGAACGTTCGATTCAAGACGAAAGCGGAATCCAAGACCGCGACAAAATTTCCCCAGTACCCTATTCAAGACGAAAGCGGAATCCAATATGCTCCTACGGATTCAAAGGGACTACCAAGGATTTGGTCGTAGCTCTGAAGACTGTCCAGGCGACCATCCGATGGTCGAAGAAGACTGACAAAGATGACGATAAGAAAGATAAATCGAAGTGGTGCGACTTCCATGTCGACCATGGCCATGCGACAGATGATTGCATAGCTCTCAAAAAGTAGCTAGCATATCAAGTCCCGAAGGGCAATCTCAAGGACATCATCGATGACGTCGTTACTCTAGTTAACGACGTTCGACCGCCAACCCCCGAGCATGCAAAGGTCGTCAACTGCATCACCGGTGGTTTAGACGTATGCGGTCTGACGTATTCTGCAGCCAAACATCACGCCAACCAGGCACCTGACGATCGGCATATCCCGCGCTCACGTTCGACTAAGACGACCTCGGTGACTCGTATCAGAAGCATCATGACGGGTTGATCATTCAACTCATGATTGGTAATTGTTTAACTCGGCGAGTCTTGGTCGATGGAGGCAGTTCAGCGAACGTCATCTTCCTTGATACCATCTAGGCCATGGGAATCGATCGATCGGAAATCACCCGACGCTCAACAACCTTAGTCAGTTTCAATGGAGACACGACGAGTACCTTTGGAGAGATTACCTTGCCTGTCTATGCAGGAGGAATCAATAAGCAGACGAAGTTCAGTGTCATTGATTGCTCGTCGGCCTATAACATCATCTTAGGTCGACCGTGGATCCATGAAATGAAAGCCGTCCCATCAATGTACCACCAGACCATGAAATTCCCTATGTCGTGGGGAGTCCAGAAGATCAAAAGCGATCCGAAAGTCACCCATGACTGCTATAAGACCACCCTGAAGCCGCAGAAGTAGGCCATCTAGCAGTTGCAGGTTCAATATGCTCCTGGGATAGCCGACGACTATCGCCTGGGATAGGTCGTCCTGGATCAGAGTAAGCCTGACCAGAAAAGTCTTGGCATGTTCGTCTCTTGATCCCTGCCTTAAAGACAAACTAATATATTTCTTATAGGAACATGCCGATTATTTTGCCTGATCGCACGAATACATGGTCGACATAGACCCTGGCGTCAATTCCCATAAATTCAATGTCGACCCGTCATTTAAAACTAGTTGCTCCTGAAAGGAATAAGATGATAAATGACGAGGTCAACAACCTCATCAAGACAGGGAAAATTTGAGAAGTGAAATACCCCGACTGGCTTGCTAATGTCGTGGCATTCAGAAGAAGAATGGCAAATGGGAAGGACCTTGTCGTATCTCAGAAGTCGCGGGTAGAGGTGCCTATCGGCTCCAAACCCTCGACAATCAAGATACCCCACGTAGCTGGAGTGCAACACATTTGAAAAGGTATTTCTTCTAAGTCTTTTTCCTTTTCTCATACAATTTTTATTCATCATAACGATTACTGACTTAAGCATCGGAGGGTCGTTGGTTAGCCAACGACCAACCTCTGACCGTATTTTATCGCAGGATCGCACGACGTCAATTGCTAAGTCTAATATACGACTTTGGTTTCGCAAGATCGCACGACATAAGTCACTAAGTCTATCATACGACTTTAGTAAAATCGTACGATATAAAAAACCAGTTCTATTAGACGACTCGATTGTATGACTACAGGGACACACGATTCAGGCTCATCTTGTGATTTAATCGCACGATCGTAAGGTCTAGCGACCCCACAATCTAAGTTTCTTAACTTTCATGTTCTGAATGAATATTTTGATCGCATGTGCTTATGTTTGCCAACACGATTTAAAAGTATAAAAGTCTTATGACTTATGTTCTAGTCATTATATTGCAATGGATGCCTAAGTCGCACGTCTTCTCGTTCATTCTGTACTTAATGAATTTCACAGTTGATACTATATCTATCTACGACATGCAAGAGTCGAAATAATGCACAAGAGAAATGTAAATATCATTCATTGAATGATCGATCAAATACATCCAAATAACTCGGTCCCCAACGGGCGAGCGTAAAAACAAAGCTAAAAATGAAATTTACTATGGCAGAGGAGGATCGACAGCCGCATCCTTACCAGAGGCCTCACCCTTTGAGCCCTCTTCGACCTCCTCTTCGTTGACCTCCTTCTCGTCGTCCGAGTCGAGATCTTTTTCGGTCCCCACGTCCCTCAAGAAGAGGGCCAGCTCGTCCGACGTCGAGGCCAGAGGATTCTTGCCCAACAGGTATCGTCGCATGATCGTCGCTCGTGCGGTGAATCGAGCAAAAGCGAAGACGGACTTAGTCTCGTCCTTCAGCTCCTTCACCTCTTTCTCCAAGCTCGCCACCTTAGACTTGGACTCCTTGGCTTCTTTTTCCTTCATAGCCAAGGACTCCTTCGTCCTGTCCAGCTCCTCCCTTTGGTCGGCAATTAAGGACAGGGATTGCTTCAGACGAGAATTCGCCTCGTCCTTTGCATGTCCGATGGCTTCCAACTCGTTCAGAGCATCGTCGAGTCATGCCGACATACCCTCGGCACGTGCCAGAGCGGACTTCTCCCTCTCCAACGCCGCGTCCTCTCTCTTAAGAGCAGAAGACACTAGGCCTTCTATCTTTGTCATTTCAGAATGCAGAGCCAAGGAAGTCTGGAACGTCTGAAAAGCACGAAAAGTATTTGATAAAGTTAAACAACGACAAAATAAAACAAGTCTTGAAAGAAAGACTTACCATGAATACCAGTCCGGCAACATGGGACCCCATCTCTTCCATAGAGACCCCACGAAGCGCTCCCTGATGGAGGGGAGCTGAAATTTCCCCAGATGCGGAAATAATTCCGTCCCGTCTAGGACGTTATCAACCAAGAAGTCCGACGGCAACGTAAAGTTAACCATCGTGACTTCCTTCTCCTCGGTCGCATGACCCTTGCCCTTGCCGGCCGCTGTACGGGACGATGTCGCAGACGCATGTGCCGTCTTTGTCGCCGAAACAGCCGAGCTGACCGGCGTCGCGTCTATCCCGTCGGAAGACGTCTTCGTCTTCTCAGGAGTCGCGATCTTCGCCTTCGCCTTCTCAGGAGTAACGACTTTCGACGAGTCACTTACCTTCAATGACAGTTCCCTCGGAATTGTCATCCTCATCTTCTTTAGGACACCCGACCCTGTGGTCGTGCTCCCCTTCCTCTTTTCTCTGCCCTGACGGGCCAGCTTAGCTTGAGCTGCCCTCTTGGCAGCTGCGGGCGTCATCTTCGCCTGAGATTCTCCTGTAAAACAGAAGAAATAATTATTAGACGATCGAAAGAAGAGAAAGACTAGGTCGAGCGAAGGAATACTTACCGGTCATTTCTTCCTTCTCTCCCCTCGACTCTTCTCTCTCCTTCTCCTCTTTCTCCTCTTCCTCCTCAGTCTCTTCTTCCCCCTCTTCTTCCTCTCCTTCTTCTCATCTCGCCTGCCGGTTTTCACCCAAGTAGACCAAGTCGTCGTCCTCGTCTACTAAATGTCACGTGACGAACGATCGATCGTCGGGATTAACCTTCAAGAACTTCTCAATTTTAACCTTGGAGTCGTCGTTGGGCTTTACGTCTTCAAATTTAATGTCTGAAACATAGAGAAAGGAGATTAGTTGAGAAACAAAGCAATAAAGGCAATAAAAGACGCTCGACCAAAGCTAAAATCTCACCAGTCATGTTCCATCCAGACCTAATCCAGTCGTTGTCGGGGTCCAGCGTCGCTACCCACACGAATGCGTACCTGGTCTTCCATTTGCGGTCATTGACCGCGGTTTTCAGAACCAAAGTGTGATCGCCCTTGTGTTTGGAGAACAAGCTGTGTCGACGGTATGTGTCCATCTTGACCTGGTAAGCCGTCAAGAGGTCGTTCACAGTCATCGGCGACTCCCAATTTTTGGTAAGTCGCTCGACGACCTGGATGACCCGCCAGAACTGGGGCTTCAGCTGCCCCGACGAAAGATCAAATTCACACATAAAAGCCTTGGCCAGAGGCTAGTAAGGCCATTCGAAACCTATCTTAAAAGGGTACTCGTATATCACGACGTACCCATCGGGACACATCTCCGGTCGAATCTTACCGACCTAACTCACAGTAATCCCCGCAGGGATTTTTGCTAGATTCCTAAGGCTATCGAGATCATCCTAATCTCTAATGGTACTTGTTTGGGCAAAAAATCACGTCGCTCGACCGCGACCAGAACAGGTAAGACGTATGATTAGGGACTATATCTGGTATTAAGATAAGGTCTCGACAAAGACCAAGAACACCATCATCGTCCCTCATAAAAGATAAGTCGAGAGTTCCTTACGACGCTCGACCATAGCGTCGCCCGTCCCGCACGACCGTCGCATAGAACCATGCGACCTCGACCAAACTAACGGTAACCATGAATGTTAAGTGTTTAATGCAGGAGTCAAGGTCATTAAGGAGCAACGGATATAACCGACGTAACCATCAATGATCGATAGCCGTAACGGACGAAGATCATCATGGATATTCACTCCGACAACCGTTACAGACCGTTGCAGCCGTTCTAGCTGTTAAATGAAGCAATCAATGAGCTAATTAAAGCTCCCGAAGACTATAAAGACTGAACATCGAACATCGAACACAACATGGAATATCCGGCGATTAACAACCGAAGCAATATTTAAGAACACCTGAAGTGAAGAACCATTATTCTAAGTATCGCTCTCGACGCACGACAACAGCCCTCGACCAGCAGTTCGCACTTTGTTTCGTACACGACAAACACCTGTTTTTACATTCAAACACTTGTACTTTACATTTTGAAGCATTTTCTTCATTTGTATTGTAATCTCTGTACGATCGACACCAGTACCGAAGGACATCGCCCTTGATTGGCGACCATAGTGCAGCGACGACACCCCCTGTCGTCCGTAGGTTTTTTCCTCGTTTGAGGTTTTTCTTGCATCAGCAAATCCCTTGTTTCTTTATTTTATTTATCGTCGCACGTCTCGTCGAAAGATTCTTTCTTTAGTTGTTTAAGTCCACATCGACCTTAAGTTGTCCCTTTGGTGCGATTTTTGGCATTAACAGTTTGGTGCCATCCGTGGGACTACATCTAGAGAAAATCCTCGACGAACGTGCATTCTACTAATAGTTTCTTCGAGTTTCTTCTATTTTCTGTTGCAGGAAAATGGCAGCCCCTGGAAATCCGCAGCAAGCCGTCGCTCAGATGTATCAGGAGCTCGAGGTTACCAGGAATCAACTCAATGCAATGGCAGAGCAGAATCGCAGAGCAGCTGAAGAGATCGCGTGGCTAAGGAACCCTTTTGGACCCCAGAATGGTCCTAGACCATTCATCCAGAATCCATGTCCGGGACCAGGCCCGTCCGCACAGAATCAGCATCTAGGTCCATTCATGCAGAATCAGCAGCCGGGTCCGTTCATACCAAATCCCCAGTCTGGGTAGATTCCCCCTCAGCACATCCGACCACCACCCTTGAACAATGGATCCCAACCATGGCAAGGTGGCGCCCAACCGTTTCAGAATGGATCCCATCCATTTTCCCAGCCGTTCCAAAGTGGTCCGCATCCTTTCCAGCAAGGATCGCAATCTTTCCAGCAGAGATCGCAGCCATTTCAGCATTGACCACAATCGTTTCAGAATGGACCGCAGCAATTCCACTATGGGTCGCAGCCATATTTTGTTCCATTCAACGGGGACACCAATGGTTCGTCGCATGGTAATGGCACTAGTCCAGGGACCAATCCCTCGACAGGGGCAAATCCTGATCTTAACGATCCCGTCGCCCAGCGTTTGAAGATGTTAGAAGACCAAAATGAGCGCGTCTTGTCCTTGCTCGCCAAGTTGCGTGGGGCGGCCGTGCCTGTCGACATCGAGCCTCACTCGGGGTATCACGTCGCCCTTCATCGACGAGATCGCCACCGTCGAGGTCCCAAAGAAGTATAACATTCCTGCCTTCACTCCCAAGTATTCGGGTGTGACCGATCCAACCGAGCATGTCGCGTAGTATAAGCAACTCATGTGGACGATCTCGATTCCACACATGTACCAGGAAGTATGTATGTGCAAGAGTTTCGGGTCGACTCTCACTGGTCCAGCTCTCCAGTGGTTGATCAATCTCAAACCCAAATCTATCGGGTCGTTCGCCGAATTGGTCAACCAATTCTCCCGGCAATTCGCCAGCAGTCGTAAGATGGAAAAGCAGACTAGTGATCTGTACTATGTCGTGCAGAAGACCAATGAGTCTATTCGAAGTTATTTCAATAGATTCAATGCCGAAATGATCGGTATCCGCAATTGTGACATCAAAACTGCGATCGAAGCTTATAAGTGTGGTCTAGACGATAGTTCAGGTCTATATATAGATCTGACCAGTATCCCCCAGAGACTTTAGAAGACGTCCGAGCTCGAACCTTAGCATATATGAGGGTCGAGGATGATGCCGCCTTTCGTCGCAAACACACTGACGACAAGAAGCCGTTAGGTGTCAAGAAGCCAGAATTCAAGCCGAAAGCCATATCCAGAATAGAGCCAGCGCGTCAGATTTCAAACGTTCGTTTCAAGACGAAGGCAGAAGCTAAAACCGCGAATAAATTCCCCGTGTACCCCAAGATCTCCTCTTATGGGTTCAAAGGGCCAGCTAAAGACTTAGTCGAAGCTCTAAAGACCACCCAAGCAACCATCTAGTGGTCGAAGAAGTTCGACCTGGACGATGCTAAGAAAGACAAATCAAAGTGGTGCGAATTCCTTGCCGATCATGCTCATGCGACAGACGATTGTATCGCATTGAAGAAGGAATTAGCGTATCATTTCCCGAAAGGAAATCTCAAGGATATCATCGACGATGTCGCTGTTCCAGCTAATTTCCATCGACCGTCGACCCCCGAGCACGCGAAAGTCGCAATTGCATCACCGGTGGTTCAGACGTATGTGGTCTGACGTATTCAGCGGCCAAGCGTCATGCCAGTCAGGCGCCCGATGATCGGCCTATTCCTCGCTCGTCTAGACCCAAAAGAGATTTGGAGCTGGAAGCCATGAAGATTGTGTTCGACCACGTCGACCTTGGCGACTCGTATCAGAAACATCACGACGGGTTGATCATTCAGCTCACAGTCGGTAACTGTCTAACGCGTCGAGTCTTGATCGACGGGGGCAGCTCAACAAATGTCATTTTTCTCAACACCATCAAGGCCATGGGAATCGATCGCTCGGAAATCACCCGACGTTCGACGACCTTTGTCGGTTTCAACGGAGAAGCGACGAGCACCTTCGGAGAGATAATCTTGCCCGTCTACGCCGGAGGAGTCAACAAGCAGACCAAGTTCAGTGTCATCGATTGTGCGTCAGCCTATAACATCATCTTAGGACGACCATGGATCCATGATATGAAAGTCGTTCCCTCGACGTATCATCAAATGTTGAAATTCCCTACGCCATGGGGAATCCTGGAGATTAAGAGTGAGCCAAAAGTCGCCCGTGAGTGCTACAAGTCTACCTTGTAGCCGCGAAAGTAAACCAAAGTCACAAGATCAGGCTCTCGATAGGTTCGTTCCTCTATCCATAAATTAATATCTTTTTCACACAGATAAGTCTACTATGGTGCCCGGTCGCACGACAACATAGTCAACGCAGGACAATATTTCTCCATGTCATTCTGTCATTTAAAACCTATCTTTTCCTCCCAAAAAGAATAAGGTAATAAATGACAGGGGGCAAATAGAGAGAGTCTGAAATGGTACGTTCTCTAACTCTTTTTTATGCGATTTTTTCTCACAAAACGTTTACTGACATAAGCATCGGAGGGTCGTTGGTTAGCCAACGACCAACCCCCGACATCATTTTATCACAGGATCGCACGACAGTAGTCATTAAGTCTACAATATGACTTTAAATTCACAAGGTCGCACGATATAAACGACCAAATCTATGATTTGATCATCCTTTACAGGGACATACGATTCAAATTAATCACACGACTTAGTCGTACGATTGCGAGGTCTAACAATCTCATGATCTAAGCCTCTTAACTTGGAAAAATTTCATACTCCGAATGTATGTTTATACACACGATTTAAAAGTCTTATGGCTTACGTACCAGTTATTGTGTTACAATGAATGCCTTAGTCGCATGATTGCCATTTTTGTGTTACAATGAATGCCTTAGTCGCATGATTCCCAGATTCAATTTTATAATTGATATGGTATTTGTTTACCAAATATATAAAACGCAAGTTCAAACAAAAGTTCAAAGTTTCATTTACAAAACTGTCGGTTATATTCAAAAGAACTCGACTACCGACGCTCGATTATACAAAGATAAAATGGTTCGACCACCAACGGTCGAGACATGAAAAGACATAGCATTTCCTAAACCTAGAGAAAAGCGTCGATGGCAAGCTCTGCCGAAGAGTCTCGACCTTCGAAGCCTTGCCAATCCCGAAGAACTGATGCAAGGATCAAACGAGTATATTAGGAGTGGTCTTCCAACTCCTTACGCCTCGACATTCTGAGAATATGGCTCTAAAGATTAATGTTAAGGTTGAAGGAAGGAATATATCCTTCTCAAACGACCGACCTCCACTTCAGCATTTCCTCTACCTTTACATATTCAATGAGAGGAAACAGAAGCATCTGCAAATTACAAAAGAAACATACTAAATGCTCAGCGAAAGAACTTCGATAACACAAGTTTTGAATGAAAAACTTACAAAGAACGCCAGTTCGGCTAAACACAGTCCAATCTCTTCAACAGAGATTCTTCGAAAACGCTCCTTGAAAGATAAGAGCTGATATTTCCCCAGATGCGGAAGTGACTCTGCCCTGACGCGGACATAGTCAATCAGGAGGGTTGACGACAACGCAAAGTTGTTCGTCGCCATAAACTCTCCCTCATTCTCTCCCGTCTTTACACCCTTGCCCCTGGCGGCTGACGAAAGGGTCGACGAGGATGTAGAGAACATCATCGCCAGTTGCGCAGTATGAAACATCGTCGCCAGTTGCGCAATATGAAACATCGTCGCCAGCTGCGCAGTGTGAAACATCGTCGCCAGTTGCGCAGTATGAGACCTCGTCGCCGGTTGCGCAGTTTGAGACATCGTCGCCAGTTGTATCAACAGATCCAATCCAATCACTGTCCGTATCCAGCACATACCTCGTCTTCCATTTGCGATCATCGACAGCGGTGTTCAAAACTAAGGTACCATCACCCTTAAGTCCTGAAAGTAAACTATAACGACCATATTGATCGGACGTGACTTTATACACCAATCCCAGTGCGAGGTAAGTCGCTCGATGATCAGGATAACTCACCAGAACTGGGGCATCGGTTGCCTCGGTGAAAGATCGAATTCACGCATGAACACTTCGACCAAAGGCGAATACGGCCAGTGGAAACCCATCTTAAACAGGTACTCATTTATCACGGCATATCCATCAGGATACATCTCCGGTCGAACCTCGCCAACCTTGCTTATTGTAATACACATGAGAATCCTCGCTAGACTTCCAAAGTCGTCAAAATCTTTTTCGTTTCTAATAGCACCTCTGGGCTCCGTCGACATTCAGCTGGTAAGCACGATCGTATGTCAGCATGACGTCACGACCTCGTTCCCCTTTTTAACTTCTCGTTCAGTTAGAGGCAAACCAGCCCAGTTACAAGGGGGTCAAGGTAATTTTTTCTGACCCTTGCTCTATTTTTTACGCGTCTGATTGACAAAATTTAAAACTTAAATTTGACATTCAATTTTCAAAATTTGGGGGCAAACTGTTTGGGCAAAAAATCACGTCGCTCGACCGCGACCAGAACAGGTAAGACGTATGATTAGGGACTATATCTTGTATTAAGATAAGGTCTCGACAAAGACCCAGAACACCATCGTCGTCCCTCATAAAAGATAAGTCGAGAGTTCCTTACGACGCTCGACCATAGCGTCGCCCGTCCCGCACGACCGTCGCATAGAACCATGCGACCTCGGCCAAACTAACGTTAACCATGACTGTTAAGTGTTTAATGCAGGAGTCAAAGTCATTAAGGAGCAACGGATATAACCGACGCAACCATCAACGGTCGATAGACGTAACGGACGAAGATCATCATGGATATTCACTCCGACAACCGTTACAGACCGTTGCAGCCGTTATAGCTGTTAAATGAAGCAATCAATGAGCTAATTAAAGCTCCCGAAGACTATAAAGACTGAACATCGAACATCGAACACAACATGGAATATCCGGCGATTAACAACCGAAGCAATATTCAAGAACACCTGAAGTGAAGAACCAGTATTCTAAGTATCGCTCTCGACGCACGACAACAGCCCTCGACCAGCAGTTCGCACTTTGTTTCGTACACGACAAACACCTGTTTTTACATTCAAACACTTGTACTTGACATTTCGAAGCATTTTCTTCATTTGTATTGTAATCTCTGTACGATCGACACCAGTACCGAAGGACATCGCCCCTGATTGGCGACCATAGTGCAGCGACGACACCCCCTGTCGTCCGCAGGTTTTTTCCTCGTTTGTGGTTTTTCTTGCGTCATCAAATCCCTTGTTTCTTTATTTTATTTATCGTCACACGTCTCGTCGAAAGATTCTTTCTTTAGTTGTTTAAGTCCACATCGACCTTAAGCTGTCCCTTTGGTGCGATTTTTGGCATTAACAGTACTCCTAGGTTATGTCGACATTGCTAAACCCGTTAGCCAAATTTGCAAATCTGAGAAACCCCAGATATCCCAGTTTTTTCTAGGTTTCCTAGCAATCGACTTACGACGGATACAAAGACCAAGAAATCGTACCTTATATAGGCGCCTAAAAACCTCAAAATTCCTAATCGAGTCAAAGATTCTTGCAGGTTTGGAAAAGATTTGACGAAGAACAACAAGAAATCAGGAAAAGATCTCTCTCTAAACCCTCTGAAATTGTAAAAAGCAAAGATCCATCGTGGGTCTCTATTTATGTAAACGTTCGTGTCAGGTCGAGTCACCCGATGATCGACACGTGCCCATGTCTTTTCGTATGACCACACGGATCATCGACATCTGGCACTTACACCTGTTTAGCAGGATCATGCGTCAGCATGACGTCACAATCCTATCCCCTTTTCGACTTCCCATTCAGTTGGAATTGGACCGACCCAGTTCCTAGGCAACTAAAGCGACTTTCGACACGTGTCATGACCCTAGACGTCCGACTGACGACAACATTTAAAAATTGAATTTGCCACTCTATTTTTAAATTTTGGGGGCAAACTATTTGGGTAAAATTTCACCAGTCTCGACCACGACCAAAACAGGGAACACATTTGTTACACTTTTTCATAATGAGACAAAATCATAGGCACTTTATCTTCTGACCAAAGTTGAAAATAAAAGTTACTCACGACACTCGACCGTCGTTGGAGACCTTACGACCTCGACCTACTAACATACAATATTACTATTACGTTTTTAGTGTTTAATGCAGGGTCAATGTCATTGATGACCAACAGCCATAACCGACAAGGACAATTATGAGCATTAAAACTAGTGGCCGTTACGACCGTTATTAGAAGCTTTTATGGAGACATTCAAGACATTCGAAGGATATAAATACAAAGGCTAAAGCATCATTTCGGGCATCATCTTGCATCTTGAAACAACTGAACTCTCAAGAACACTTGAAGCAAAGAAACTCCTCTCAAGTGACCGCTTACGATGCACGACTTAAACGCGCGACACATAGGTTTTACACATGATACACCAGTTTTTACATTCGATACACTTGTTACTTTATATTCAAAGTCTTTCCTTCACTTGTATTGTAATCATTGTACTCTCGACACCTGAAACATAAGGACATCGCAACCACCAGAGATTATCATCCTAGACACTCCTCCCCAATCCCCAAGGAATGAACCAGAGAGAACATAACCATTCTCTGCTGAAGAACAATCAAACCAAAGCCAATCCCAAGACCACCAAACCCAAACTGCAGAAGATCCTGAAAACCTAGCTGACATCCTAATGGCTGAAACTCATGATGATCAAAACCAACCCCAAAACCAACCAGAGTAGAACCAAGAATCTGCATCCCGACACTCAGAAAACCCCTCATTGGAAGAAGTGTTTGCATATCTCTATGCGACAGAGATATAATCCCAATAAATGTTGTACCCAACAATCCTTATCTAAACCCTATCAGAGTAAACACACTTTCAGATACTAGGCAAAGGTTCATTGTGTTGGAACCCAGATATAACAAGTAACAATATATGATTGATAAAGAAGAGTTTACAATATATGAGAAGAGTTTACAATATATGAATTAAGAACAACTCTTTCTACTTGCTTAAAAAAAGCTCTCTCTCTCAATACGTATATATAAGCTTAAAAAGAGATATTAAGAGATATTTTCTAAAATATCTCTTAAATGAGATATTAAGAGATATTTTCTAAAATATCTCTTAAACAATATATTAAGAGACATTTTCTAAAATATCTCTTAAACAAGACTTTATAACCAATACAACAATTGGTTATTTACAATTTTAGCTTTTGACACTCAACAAATACAAATACGTCCTTGACATGATTTCTTAATAAAACATTCATGTAAATTAGGGGCTAATTAAAGCTAACAATCCCCCCCTAATGTTTTATAAAGATAGCATCATCTTGTAGTCTTCCCCTTGCTTTCTTTAGAGGCGTTGGTGTGTCAATCTTCAAGTCTTGTGAGTCTTCTTTTCCTGATCTTCCACAATGTCAGTTGATTTAGTTCATCCTTAACTCCCCCTTGATCTTTGCCTACTCCCCCTTGAATGTTGCTTTACTTTTCTGATCCCAGTTATCTCCCATAGATTAAACTCAAACAATCAGAGAACGATTTGATGTGCTGAAGCTTGTATAACCAGTTTGAGTAATAACTGATGGTAGATAAGCAGCTAGGAGATGAAGAGTAGCGAACACATTTGGCTCATGAGAATCTGCATTAAAGAATAAGTAACCGGGGGTAATCATCTAACACAAAATCACATAGCAACTGTTATCACAACAATTAAAATAATTGTGTGGCCTATGTTCAGAGTTGACAAATATGAAGCTCTGATAGGACTTCCAGTTATCATAGAAGTAGAGTTATAAAATTTAAACTTCTCAAACTGTTCTGGCATTATCACATAGATATGCATGTGGAATCACAAAGATTCATGATATTGTGTGGAAGAAAAATAGAATATTATCTATTAGGCTCAAAAGTGTGTAAACTGTTTGGACATAACAGATGTCCACAGACTCAATGTGCATGAATGAAGTGTGAAGGTGGGCCAAATTTCCTTCTTTTCAATATCCAACCTTCTAAATAAAGATCAGATAGCATATATGTTGCTTCCCCGTGGAAAAGTGAAGTATTTCCCTGTTCAGAAGGAAATAAGTAGCTAGTGGGGTTAATTCAAGAGTTGGCATGGGCTAATTGCCTGTTTCAATGATAATCACTAAAGAGTCATGATAAATCAGTAATGTGGCTTGCCCGGCTCAGAAAAAGATAGTGCAGAGTTGTATATTTCTTTTGACCCTGTTCTCACACCCTCTTTCTTTTTATCATGTAGCTCACATCTAACCAAACTCTCTTTTTAAATTTTACCTCTTAAGCACACTGAGAAAAACTCATATAGTTATCTCCCCCACTCTTTGATGTAGACCCTTCACCTCTCAAACACTCAAGGTTTACTTCTTAGGTAGGAAACACAGGTTTAAGTGATCCATAGAAGTACTATAAAGCTCACACATTGATCCCATGAAATTGTTGTCCTAAAGATTGTATTGTTCCACACACTGACTATTTTTAGTCTCAGAAAAGTATTTAAAATCCAACTTCTATATCAGAAAAAACATTTAGCATCTAGAAGTAGTTTGACCATTTTAGAAAGGTTTTATCAATTTAAAGTTAGTCTTCTTTAAAAAATGACGAGTTTAAAGATTTAGAAATTTACCTTCAGATGTTCATGGTCATATTGGCATCCTCCCCCTCCAATTGAGCAATAAATCTCATTTAGGCTCAATTTGTAATCAGATATCCTGTAAGAATAAAAAAGTGTTGGTAATCATCATCTTTGATGATTCCACATTTGTTAGGAATATCCAGAAGCACAGTTAATTCAAATTAAAAGGAAACATGGTGCCGGGGGTTAGAGATTAGAAATACCAGTCAAAGTCTGATCTGTTGAGGTACTGGTCCTACACTGATGTGTGTAGAAGCACATTCTGGTGAGGTACTGGTTCTACACTGATTTATGTAGAAACATCGAGAACACCGTTCTTGAAAGCGGATGGAGCATTAATTAAATGCAATGCTTTCGGTGCAACACCTTACAGCATACTTTGAAGCTGATTTTGCCATAACAGCACTCATAATTTGAGAAAACTCAAATCATCAAAGTCGTGTGTCTGTGAATTATCTTTCCAATGCAACTGGAATAGAGTAATTTGGAGCACCGAGTCAAAAGTTATGCACATGTTTCTGAAGCAGCGCAAAGCTGACAGCAAGTAAACAAAAAATCGGGCTCTGAGGTTGAGTCGCAGAGGTTCAGTCCACAGAGGCTCTGTCGGATTTCACAGAGGCTCTGTGGTGAACAGTACCACACAGGTTGGTTGGCAGAGGTTTGGCGGCAGAGGTTGATCGTAGTGCCGACGGAGCTCTGATGATGATTTTAGTGAAACACAACTTTCTGTCCAGCAGATGTATACTGACTTTATCAGAGGTTCTGACCAAGAAGAACACCGATTCAAACCAATCTCAAAACACGAGAATTGTTCATCTGTGTCTTAGGAATCCAACGCATCTGGACTCATAAACTTTGGAGCTTCGAGGAGGGAGTTCTGTTGAAAATACGACAGGTGCGCAAAGCTGACAGCAAGAACTAAGACGTTGCGCTATGGGCTCTGAGGTTTGGTCGCAGAGGTTCAGTCCACAGAGGCTCTGTCGGGTTTCACAGAGGCTCTGTGGTGAACAGTACCATAGAGGGTGGTCGCAAAAATCTGAGCCAAAGTATGAGTTGTCGCCAGAAGTTGGTTTGAGTGGTAGACAAAAAAATGATCGTGGCTTGACAAACGCTTGACAAAGGCTCTGCAGAGGTTTGGTCGCGGCTCGACAGAGGTTGTCGCTGCTCGGCAGAGGTTAGTCGCGTGCGGCAGAGGTTTGGTCGTGTGCGGCAGAGGCTTGGTCGCGTGCGGCAGAGGCTTGGTCGCGTGCGGCAGAGGCTTGGTCGCCGCTCGGCAGAAGCTTAACAGAAGTGTTACACTTACTTTGACACTGATTTAGACCATTTTACCTCTGGATTTTGCAAGAACTCAAAAGACAAACATTTTTTATTTGTTTGTTATATATTTAGATCATCTTGAATCACCTCTTTTCGAGCTCGTACGACAAAGATATGGTTGATTTACCACAGTCGCGCAGATCTGTCCATCAGCTTTCCATCAGCACACTGTTGTCTACTTCAACGATACATATGACCCTTATAAATTTCGAATCTCTGAATTCTCAAAACACGAAAATTGTTCATCTGTGTCTTAGGAATCCAGAGCCTTTTGAATCGCATCAATCGGTGTCTTAATCAGTGAGATATGATTAATTTACTACGGCATCGCAAATCTGCCAGCATGCTGTCATAGTACTTGATTGTTGTGCACCGAAAGCAATTGCCTTTGAAGGATGAGTCTTAAACTGAGTGTTTAAGAGTCCAATGTCCAGTGAAGTGTGAGTCCTTAACAGATGTATTAAGGAGTCCATTTACCTACAAGACAGATCATAGAACGTTTGGTACCCATTTCCAAATGGGTCCTATTTTGTTAGGATTTGGAGCTGTCTTCAGGTCATCTGGTTTGCCGGGTTCCTTCCTTTGAAATCTCCTACTATGGGTCTTTGAATTTTCTTTTTGAAATGACCCACTATGAACACAGTTTGAATTAGAGAAATGGTTCTTTAATTTAAACATAAGATCAAAGCATTTACAGTAATGAGAATGAAGAGATGAATGCTTATCAGAAACAAATGGCTTTGGGGCATTTTTGACAGGAGTAGAGCTTTTGACTTTCCAAACCATTTTCACTCTTTTGAAAACAAGGTTATATGTATTATCAACACGAGAGTTTGCTAAGTCAAAGTCCTTAAGCCTTTTTGCTAAAACATCTTTTTCTTTAAGATTTAAATCAAACCTTTTTAGAAGATCTGATTTATACTTCTTCTCCAACATAATCTTGGTTGACAAATCAGATAGTCTTTTTGTTAATTTGAACATTTCAGCTTTAAAAACATTTCTTTCTCTCTCAAAAACATCTTTCAAACATTTTGTTTGAAATCCTTCAACCTTCAACTTTTCAGACTCTTTTCTTTCAAAATCATGCTCTTTCCACTCCTTTTTAAATTTCTCTCTTTCACTGATTACAAGCTTTTCAAAATTAGAAATCAGATTAGAAAAGTTTAGACACTTAAGTTCAAGGCTTTTCTTCTCTTCTTCAAACTCAAAAAAATTCCTTTTCAGTTCAATATTCTCATTGGTTAAGAGTTTACCTGCCTCTTCTAGCTTGATAATTTTTTTTGAATCGATCAGAAGGCTTATCTTCCTTTCCTCCGACTCTTTGTCAAGAGTGAAAATCAGCCATCGAACTTAGACACTTTTTCAACATGTTGTTACTTGAAAGAATGATCATTAATCGGTGTTACTTTGAAGAATAAATCTTGCGGATGAAAAATCAAAAATTAAATCCGATTGATGATCGTTTTACCCAAAATGTTACAGCACTACGACGAAAATAAAACGAGTACCTTCTGGACCTTAAACGATTAATCCCACCGTTCAGAATGTAGAACAGAGTGTTGTAAAGCTTCTGTCCAAATATCGCGACGATCCTACGGTGCGAACTCCGGGAATAGATAAAACGGTTCTCTGCGTTTTCCAGAAAATTCAATACGAAATTTCTTGCCTTTTCCGCTTTCGTTCGATTTCTTCAAATCACCGAGATGGCTCTGATACCAATTGTTGGAACCCAGATATAACAAGTAACAATATATGATTGATAAAGAGGAGTTTACAATATATGAGAAGAGTTTACAATATATGAATTAAGAACAACTCTTTCTTACAACTCTTTCTACTTGCTTAAAAAAAAGCTCTCTCTCTCAATACGTATATATAAGCTTAAAAAGAGATATTAAGAGATATTTTCTAAAATATCTCTTAAACAAGATATTAAGAGATATTTTCTAAAATATCTCTTAAACAAGATATTAAGAGATATTTTCTAAAATATCTCTTAAACAAGACTTTATAACCAATACAACAATTGGTTATTTACAATTTTAGCTTTTGACACTCAACAAATACAAATAAGTCATTGACATGATTTCTTAATAAAACATTCATGTAAATTATGGGCTAATTAAAGCTAACACATTGAAATAAAGTCACATCTGAATAGAGCCATAAACTCTTCATTTGGGATCGGCAGAATTCTGAAGATAGAACAAAGAAACTTTTCCCATGACAAAGTTATGTACCATCTGTACACAATGGAATCATCAGAAGACAAGAAGATAGAGACCTTCAACAATAATGATCTTGTGCTTCTGAACCCATATGATTTAATAACTCTTCATGGCTATTGCGTGAACTTCCACGACAGATACAGACCCGCAAGGACAGCTTTACCAGAGGTTCAGTACGCTATGCAAGAGCACATCAACCTCACAACGCAAGTTGACTTTCAGCTAGGCATAGAGTTCGAAGTGGGGAGACTAGCGATTGCACCTCCAAATGAAAATCTTTATGGTTATGGCCATTACAGAACTGGAACTGTGGTTGGAAATCCTCCAATCTTTATCTGTCGACAGAAGGGCATCAAGAAGGCCATCAGATCTGCTAAAACCCACAAGTACTCGAGTGAATCGCTGCAGTACCTCAGAAACATCATCCTGAACCTTCTAAGGGAAAAGTGTCAGGATCAATTCTTAACAAGAATTAAACTTCTTAGAAACAGAATTTAGAGAATCTTGCGGAATAGAACTCTAAATCAATTAAAGAACAATCAATAGAAATTCAATAAACTGTATATATATCAAACAGTTATTACTCACAAGTTTTACACCAAACCTCAATCTTGTTGAACAGGCTCAACAAGACGATTTCTACTTCTCTAGAAATAGGATCTATGATCTTGAGGTTAATTCACTCTTGAATGAATATCAAATTCTATTTCACTCGTATATTATTCATCTCATCTAATAGCTATCTATCAATACTATTTATACAAAAGTAATTACAAGATAACTATCAAAAGTAAATTGATCTTCTGAATCTTCGTTAAACATATCTTGATCAATTCCTTATTTGTCTCCAAAAGCATCGCATCCCAAACTTATCAACTCAGCAGTATTAATGATGATTTGGCTCAGCAGCATTAACAACCTTCAGCAGTATTAATGATGATTTGGCTCAGCAGCATTAACAACCTTCAGCAGTATTAATGATGATTTGACTCAGCAGCATTAACAACCTTCAGCAGTATTAATGATGATTTGACTCAGCAGCATTAACAACCTTCAGCAGTATTAACCTTCACAGTCTTCAAGCAGTAGTAAATTGGTCTAGCAGCACTAACTTCATCTAGCAGCAGTAACCTTGCCCAGCAGTAGTAACGAAGAACTGGCAGTAGTAATGTAGACTTAGCAGTACTAACCATACTTAGCATATCTTCAGTTCCCAACAAAAAGTGTCCAGAGGAGCAACTGATGCTCTACATCAACCATATAGACCTCATGTTAGAATTCAGAGACCTGATCAGAAGATTCGATAGAATTCTAAGAGGAGAGTTCTATACTTAGTATACTAGTTCTTTATATAGCTTTGTAACACTTTAAAAGAATAGTATCAAGCTTCACAGAGGATGACTTTCTCCTATTTGTCTTTTGTTTATCTCTGTAAATAGCATTATTTGTATTTTCAATACTTAGGGGGAGATTGTTACCCCAAGTAGATCTTATGTAAAAGTATTGAAAATATCACAAGTCAGAAGACTACCAGAGATGCTGCAGAAGACTTTGAAGAAAATCAGCCAGCAGACCACCAGAGCTCATCAGAGCTCTGGTAGAAGACTTCTTATCTTCACCAGAAGAACTGTTCACACCAAAAGACCATTAGAGCTCTGGCGTAAGAGCTCTGGTGAATGAAGACCTCTGTGAAGCTTAAGTCTCGTAGAAATCTCTAAGTGTCAGACACGTGTCCGTACTTTCCACGTCAACCCTAAAAGGACGGAGACACACTTTCCACGTGTCATCCCAGGGTTAGATAGTACATTGTCTTTCACTTTATCAGACTATAAACAGAAGGGTAGTGGAACACACATTTATAAGCTTTTGGAATGATTATTTGCCACAATTGTGAGAGCACACACTGCAACATTCCTTTCCACTACCACTGTACGATTTGTTTCCTGAGAGATTTCAGAATACACACACAAGAAAGTGTTCCTGGGGTTATTCAAACATATCAATATACGAGCAGCTTATTTACTTGATCTTGTTATCATTTACTGTTCATTATTATTGATACTCTCACTGTTACATAATCATTTACACAATCACTCGTATTCAATAGCTTTATATTATGCTACTGCTATTTGTGTTTATGCTATTTATATGAGACAACTTGAATCTGGGAACCTACAGAGTGCAAACGCTCGACCATCTCGACGAGGATGCCTCCTGGGTTGTACCCGGGTGGAACACCGACGGTATATGGTCTCTGCTCTGTTGTATGCTCTTATTAGCTTTATTTCGTCTAACTTTTGTCGTTTGTTTCAGTTGTCGACTTTTCTGGAGTCGAGCCTTCTCCTGATACAGAGGAGAAGATTGAAAGATTTCTCTCATACGGTGTTGAGGAGAGATCTTTTTCATTGGATCGTACGACACCTGAAGAAGCTACGAATTCCGAAGCGTCTAGAGCTTCAGTCGCAGAGGAGAGGAGTCAGAAGGAGACCTCGACAAGTAAGCTTTGTAGGTCTTAAGTCAGGATTTTCAGACGTATGACTAATTCTGATGTTTTCTTTTTGATCTTTCTCAGGTGGTTCAGAGATGCAATTCACTTCCACCAAGTCGAATAGGGAAGCACAGTTGGCTTTAGCTCGTAGGGCCAAAGAGCTGAAGAGGAAACATCCTCTGACTTCTGAGTCGAAGGTGTTGAAAAAGCAGAGGGTGACTCCCCTGAGGGAACCGTCTTCGACCGGTGGGGATCCTGCAAACGTCTCCACTCCTGAGAAGGCGAAGACACCTTCGGGCGTGCCGAGGGCAATGTCAACGCCACATGGGTCGTTCGTTCCTGGAGATCGGGGGAAGGGTCCTCAGGTCGAGGAAGTCCCTCGACTTACCATAGTCATTTTTCCGTTGCCTTCTAACTTTTTGGTGGATGGCGTCCTTGACATGACGAAGATTTTCCCAGACCTGGGAAAATTCTTCCTGCCATCCTTCGTCGAACGCTATCTGGGCGTTCGTGTGGATGAGATGAGGTCTCACGTCGCAGGTTTTCATTTCTGGTGAGTCCTCAACTTTTGTCGTAAGTTTTGCTCCTTATAAGTTGTTTGGGCAAAAAATCACGTCTCTCGACCGCGACCAGAACAGGTAAGACGTATGATTAAAGACTATATCTTGTATTAAGATAAGGTCTCGACAAAGACCCAGAACACCATCGTCGTCCCTCATAAAAGGTAAGTCGAGAGTTCCTTACGACGCTCGACCATAGCGTCGCCCGATCCGTACGACTATTATATAAGGACGTGTGACCTCGACCAAAGCTAACGTTAACCATAACCGTTTGTTAAGTGTTTAATGCAGGAGTCAAAGTCATTAAGGAGCAACGACTATAACCGACGCAATCATTAAACAGCCGGCGACCGTAACGGACGAAGATCATTACTCCGGCGACCGTTTCCAACCGTTAAGGCCATTAAAGGAGCATTCATGGATGAAGCTAAGGATACGAAGACTATAAATATCAAGCTCAATCAACATTTCAACACATCGAATATCCGGCGATTAACAACCGAAGAAATATTCAAGAACACCTGAAGTGAAGAACCATTATTCTAAGTATCGCTCTCGACGCACGACAACAACCCTCGACCAGCAGTTCGCCCCTGATTGGCGACCATAGTGCAGCGACGACACCCCCTGTCGTCCGCAGGTTTTTTCCTCGTTTGAGGTTTTTCCTGCGTCATCAAATCCCTTGTTTCTTTATTTTATTTATCGTCGCACGTCTCGTCGAAAGATTCTTTCTTTAGTTGTTTAAGTCCACATCGACCTTAAGTTGTCCCTTTGGTGCGATTTTTTGCATTAACAGTTTGGCGCCATCCGTGGGACTACATCTAGAGAAAATCCTCGACGAACGTGCATTCTACTAATAGTTTCTTCGAGTTTCTTCTATTTTCCGTTGCAGAAAAATGGCAGGCCCTGGAAATCCGCAGCTAGTCGTCGTTCAGATGTATCAGGAGCTCGAGGTTGCCAGGAATCAACTCAATGCAATGGCAGAGCAGAATCGCAGAGCAGCTGAAGAGATCGCGCGGCTAAGGAATCCTTTTGGACCCCAGAATGGTCCTAGACCATTCACCCAGAATCCAGGTCCGGGACCAGGCCCGTCCGCACAGAATCAGCATCCAGGTCCATTCATGCAGAATCAGCAGCCGGGTCCGTTCATTCCGAATCCCCAGTCTGGGCAGATTCCCCCTCAGCACATCCGACCATCACCCTTGAACAATGGATCCCAACCATTGCAAGGTGGCGCCTATTTGGGCAAAAAATCACGTCGTACGACCACGACCAGAGCAGGTAAGATGCACGTTATAATCCAAATCTTGTATTAAGGTAAGGTCTCGACAAGAACCCAGAAAACATCCGTCGTCTCCCGTAAAAGGTAAGTCGTACGTCTCCCATGACGCTCGACCATAGCATCGCCCGTCCCGTACGACCATCGCGTAGGATCATCGCACCTTCGACCAAAGCTAACGTTAACCTTGACTGTTACGTTTGTTAAGTATTTAATGCAGGAGTCAAAGCCATTAACAACAAGCAGCCATAACGGACGAAGAGCATTATGGATAATCACTCCAGCGACCGTTTCCAGCCATTGATCAAATCATTAATGGAGCTAATTAAATGGCACGAAGACTATAAAAGCCAAGCTAAGTCTTCACATCAAGGGACAGGAGTTAACATCTGATATACATCGACGAATATCACCAAACAGCAGAAAAAATCATCCAAACTCATAGCAAAGAGCATTCAAACTTTGGAGATCAAGTACTGAAAGCCAGAACCTTACAGCGAACTCAAGAATACTCGAAGGAAAGCTCAAGTTATCGCTCTCGACGCACGGCAGCAACTTTCGACCAACAGTTATTTACACTTTGTATTCACACACGACAAACACCTGTTTTTCCATTCAAACACTTGTACTTTACATTTCGAAGCATTTCCTTCATTTGTATTGTAATCATCGTACGACCGACGCCAGTACCAAGGACCTCGCCCCTGATTAGCGACCATAGTGCAGCGACGACACCCCCTATCGTCCGCAGGTTTTTTCCTCGATTGAGGTTTTTCCTGCGTCATCAAATCCCTTGTCTCTTTATTCTTATTCTCGTCGCATGTCTCGTCGAAAGATCCTTTCTTTAGTTGTTTAAGTCCACATCGACCTTAAGTTGTCCCTTTGGTGCGATTTTTGGCATTAACAGTTTGGCGCCATCCGTGGGACTACATCTAGAGTAAATCATCGACGAACGTGCACCCTACTAACAGTTTCTTGGAGTTTTTTCTGCTCTCTATTGCAGGAACAATGGCAGCCCCTGGAAATCCACAGCAAGCTGTTGCTCAGATGTATCAGGAGCTCGAAGTCGCCAGGAAACAGCTCGATGCAATGGCGGAGCAGAATCACAGAGCAGCTGAGTAGATCATTCGTGCAGAACCCAATTCCAAGGTCGTTCGTGCAGAACCCAATTCCAAGGTCGTTCGACCAGAATGGCCCTAGACCATTTGTCCCGAATCTAGGTTCATCCGCGCAGAATCAGCATCCAGATCCGTTCATGCAGAATCAACAGCCAGGGCCGCTCAACCCAAATCCTCAGTTTGGGACAGTTCATCCTCAGCACATAAGACCACCACCCGTGAATAATGGGTCTTAGCCATTACAAGTGTCGCAGCCTTTCCAGCAAGGATCGCAGCCGTTTCAGAATGGACCACAACAATTCCACTATGGGTTGCAGCCATATTTTGTCCCGTTCAACGGGGACACCAATGGTTCGTCGCATGGTAATCGCATTAGTCTAGGGACCAATCCCTCGACAGGGGCAAATCCTGATCTTAACGGTCTTGTCGCCCAGCGTTTGAAGATGTTAGAAGACCAAAATGAGCGCGTCCTGTCCTTTCTCGCCAACTTACCTGGGGCAGCCGTGCCTGTCGACGTCGAACCTCGCTCAGGGTATTAGGCGTCACCCTTCATCGACGAGATCGCCACCGTCGAGGTCCCAAAGAAGTATAACATTCCTGCCTTCACTCCCAAGTATTCGGGTGTGACCGATCCAACCGATCATGTCGCCCAGTATAAGCAGCTCATGTGGACAATCTCGATCCCACAGATGTACCAGGAAGTATGCATGTGCAAGAGTTTCGGGCCGACTCTCACTGGGCCAGCTCTCCAGTGGTTGATTAATCTCAAACCCAAATCTATCGGGTCGTTCGCCGAATTGGTCAACCAATTCTCCAGGCAATTCCCCAGCAGTCATAAGATGGAAAAGCAGACTAGTGATCTGTATTATGTCGTGCAGAAGACCAGTGAGTCTAATCGAAGTTATTTCAATAGATTCAATGCTGAAATGATCAGTATCCGCAATTGTGACATCAAAACCGCGATCGAAGCCTATAAGCGTGGTCTAGATGATAGTTCAGGTCTATATATCGATCTGACCAAGTATCCCCCAGAGACTTTCGAAGACGTCCGAGCTCGAACCTTAGCATATATGAGGGTCAAAGACAATGCAGCCTTTGGTCGCAAACACACTAACGACAAGAAATCGTTAGGCGTCAGAAAGCCAGAGTTCAAGCCAAAGGTTGTTTCCAGAATAGGGCCAGTGCGCCAAATTTCAAATGTTCGTTTCAAGACGAAAGCAGAGGCCAAGACTGCGACTAAGTTCACTCAGTACCCCAAGATATCATCTGACGGATTCAAAGGATCTGCTAAGGAATTAGTCGAAGCTCTGAAAGGTTCTCAAGCGACCATTCGATGGCCAAAGAAGTGTGACCTGGACGATGCTAAGAAAGACAAATCAAAGTGGTGCGACTTCCATGCCGATCATGGTCATGCGACAGACGACTGTATCGCATTGAAGAAGGAACTAGCATATCATTTCCCGAAAGGAAATCTCAAGGACATCATCGACGATGTCGCTGTTCCAGCTAATAGCCATCGACCGTCGACTCCCGAGCATGCAAAAGTTATCAATTGAAATTCCCTACGCCATGGGGAATCCAGGAGTCGCTCGTGAGTGCTACAAGTCTACCTTGAAGCCGCGAAAATAAACTAAAGTCACAAGATCAGGCTCTCGACAGGTTCGTCTCTTCTATCCCTAAATTAATATCTTTTTCACAGAGATAAGTCTACTATGGTGCACGGTCGCACGCCAACATAGTCAACGCAAGACAATATTTCTCCGCGTCATTCTGTCATTCAAAACCTATCTTTTCCTCCCAAAAAGGACCCGGTAATAAATGACAGGGGGCAAATAGAGAGAACAGTCGAAATGGTACATTCTCTAACTCTTTCTCATTAACACGATTTTTTCTCACAAAACGTTTACTGACTTAAGCATCGGAGGGTCGGTGGCTAGCCAACGACCAACCCCCGACATCGACATCGTTTTATCGCAGAATCGCACAACAGATTATGGCAGAATCGCACGACAATAATCACTAAGTTTACTATATGACTTTAAATTCGCAGGGTCGCAGGACATACATGATCAGGTCTGTGACTTGATCATCCCTCCATAAGGGCATACGATACAAACTCATTGTACGGTCTAATCGTACGATCGCAAAGTCTAAACGATTTTACCCCTAAGTTTTTTAACTTAGAAAATGCTTTAATCGCGTGTTCACATATTTGTTTTACTCATCGTATTACAATGTATGCCTCAGTCGCATGATTTCCTGTGTGTCCTATGTTCAAATTCACAATTAAACATGGTTTGGATAAAGCATAAAGTTGAAACAAAAGTTGCGTTCATTATATAAGTCATCGAGTACATAATCGACCACTAACGGTCGAGCAACACGAACAAAAAAATACATTTTTCCTAAGGTTGCGGAGGAGCATCGATCACAACCCTTTCCGATACCTCATCCCGAAAACCCTCGTTAGCCACCTCCTCCTCAACCTCCTTCTCGTCACCCATGTCGAGATCTCTCTCGGTCCCGACTCTCTCATAAAAGAGACGTAGCTCATCTGACGCTGAAGCCAAAGGATCCTTGCCCTGCAGGTGACGTCGCATAACTGCCGCACGCACAGTAAGTCGAGCATAAGAAAAGAAAAACTTATTTTCGTCCTTCAACTCATCAGACTCTTTCTTCAAATTTATCACCTTAGCCTTGATTCCCTCGACTTCCTTCCTCTTCGCGGTTACGGATTCCTTCATCCCCTCCAGCTCCTCTCTCTGGTCGCGCATCAAAGTCAGGGACCACTTCAAACGCGAGTTTATCTCATCTCTTGTATGACTGAGGGCATCTAATTCGTCCAGAGCGTGGTCAGGGCGCACCGACATCGCTTCTTCATGCTCCAAAGCAGCTTTCTCTTTAGCTAATGCTGCATCTTCATCTTTGGTAACAGAAGCCATTGAAACCTCTATATTCGTCGTTTCGGCCTGCAATGCCAGGGAAGCTTAGAACGCCTGAAGAATCATAATATGAGTGGCATTAGTAAACAACGACAACGACAACGACAAACGACAAGTCTTGAAAGAAAGACTTACCAAGAATAAGAGTCCAGCTGTATGGAACGCTCTCTGAAAGATGGAAGCAAATATTTTTCCAAATGGGGGAACAACTTCGTCTCGTCCAAGACATTATCGTCCAGAAAACTCGACGGCAACGTAAAGTTGACCGTCGTTTCCCCCACAGGTCCCTTCTGTGCGCCTTTGCCCCTGTCGGCCGATGAAGGGCCGGATAGGACGACGGGAGACATCGTCACCAGTTGCGCAGTATCCACAGATTCTGCGCCGGTCGTGTCAAACGCAACCGACGCCTTCGCCTACCTGGACAAGGCAACCCTCGATGGGTTACCCGTCTTCAAAGACGGTTCCCTCAGAACGGACACCTTTGTCCTCTTTAAGAGGCCCGACCCGGCTATCGGGACCTCTTTTCTCTTCAGGACTCCCGACCCAGTTGTCGACACGTCCTTCTCACTCGCCTTGCGAGCTACTTCGACTTGGGCCATCTTCCTAGCAACAGAAGATGTCGCCTGCGCTTGAGATTAACCTGCACGGTAAAAGAAAGAAATTAGACGATTCAGAACAGAGAAAGACCAGGTCAAGAGAAAAGAAGACAAAAAAATACTTACCAAATATCTGTACCTCCGGTTCTTCACTCTTCTCTTCCTCCTCAGTCTTCTCAGAGTCCTCATCTTCTTCTTTCTCCTCTCGACCCAATCTCACTCTATCGCTCAAGAAAACGGTGTCATCATCCTCGTCTGTCAAATGACGAGTGACATACGACCGGTCTTCGGTACTAAATTCCAAGAACTTTTCGGTCTTAGCCCGAGAAGCATCATCCGACTTTACATTATTGAAATCAATATCTACGCATAAAAAAGAAGATCAGTCGAAGAAACAATCGAGCAACAGAATAACATGAAAACGTATAATCAAAGGCTCACCCGTCATATTCCAACCCTCCTTAATCCAGTCACTATCAGTGTACAGCGTCGACGTCCGTACGAATACATACCTCTTCTTCCATCCACGGTCGTTGACCGCAGTATTTAAAACCAGGGTACGATCACCCTTGAACCTTGAAAACAAACTATAGCGACGGTACCGGTCATTCTTGACCTTATACGCCGTCAGAAGGTCCCTCACATTCATTGGTGGATTCCAGTTAGAGGTAAGTCATTCGATGATCAAGATAACTCGCCAGAACTGGGGCATCAATTGCCCCGGCGAAAGATCAAATTCACACATGAACTCTTTGACTAAAGGCGAATATGGCCAGTGAAAGCCTATCTTGAACGGGTATTCGTATATAACAATGTACCCCTCGGGGCACATTTCCGGCGAACCTTGCCAACCTTGCTTACGGTAATCCCCTTGGGAATCCTCGCTAGACATCTAAAGTCGTCGAGATCTTCTTCGTTTTTAATGGTGCTTCTAGGCTCTGTCGACATTGCCAGCCCCGTTAAATTGATTTGCACTTCTGAAAGGCCCCAGATATCCCAGTTTTTTCTAGGCTTTCTAGCAATAGACTTGCGACGCATACGTAAACTGGAGGGTCGTATCTTATATGATCTCAGAAAAACTTAAATCAGGTCAAAGATCCTTGCAAGTTCTAATCGAACGGAAATCGCCAAGAAAAGATCCATCATAATCTTTATTTATGCAGTCGATCATGTCAGGTCGAGCCCTTTGATGATCACCGCGTGCTCTCGTCCCTTCGTATGACCGCAGGGATCGTCGACACCTGTCATCGACAGCTGGTAAGCATCATCGTGTGTCAGTATGACGTCACGACCTCGTTCCCTTTTCAACTTCTCGTTCAGTTAAAGGCGAACCGGTGCAGTTCCACGACAACCAGGTAAGTCCCTCAACCCAGGTCACAAGTATTCGACAAGCAAAATTTAAAACTTAAATTTGACATTCAAATTTCAAATTTTGGGGGCAAACTGTTTGGGCAAAAAATCACGTCGTACGACTACGACCAGAGCAGGTAAGACGCACGTTATAATCCAAATCTTGTATTAAGGTAAGGTCTCGACAAGAACCCAGAAAACATCCGTCGTCTCCCGTAAAAGGTAAGTCGTACGTTTCCCATGACGCTCGACCATAGCATCGCCCGTCTCGTACGACCATCGCGTACATCAAGGGACAGGAGTTAACATCTGATATACATCGACGAATATCACCAAACAGCAGAGAAAATCATCCAAACTCAGAGCAAAGAGCATTCAAACTTTGGAGATCAAGTACTGAAAGCCAGAACCTTACAGCGAACTCAAGAACACTCGAAGGAAAGCTGAAGTTATCGCTCTCGACGCACGGCAGCAGCTTTCGACCAACAGTTATTTACACTTTGTATTCACACACGACAAACACCTGTTTTTACATTCAAACACTTGTATTTTACATTTCGAAGCATTTCCTTCATTTGTATTGTAATCATCGTACGACCGACGCCAGTACCAAGGACGTCGCCCCTGATTGGCGACCATAGTGCAGCGACGACACCCCCTGTCATCCGCAGGTTTTTTTCTCGATTGAGGTTTTTCCTGCGTCATCAAATCCCTTGTCTATTTATTCTTATTCTCGTCGCACGTCTCGTCGAAAGATCCTTTCTTTAGTTGTTTAAGTCCACATCGACCTTAAGTTGTCCCTTTTGTGCGATTTTTGGCATTAACAGCGCTCAGCCGTTTCAGAATGGATCCCAGCCGTTCCAAACTGGTTCGCAACCTTTCCAGCAAAGATCGCAACCTTTCCAGTAGAGATAGCAGCCATTTCGGCATGGACCACAATCGTTTCAGAATACACCACAGCAATTCCACTATGGGTCGCAGCCATATTTTGTTCCGTTCAACGGGGACACCAATGGTTCTTCGCATGGTAATGGCACTAGTCCAGGGACCAATCCCTCGACAGGGGCAAATCCTGATCTTAACGATCCCGTCGCCCAGCGTTTGAAGATGTTAGATTACCAAAATAAGCGCGTCCTGTCCTTGCTCGCCTAGTTGCCTGGGTCAGCCGTGCCTGTCGACGTCGAGCCTCGCTCGGGGTATCATGCGTCGCCCTTCATCTACGAGATCGCCACCGTCGAGGTCCCAAAGAAGTATAACATTCCTGCCTTCATTCCCAAGTATTCGGGTGTGACCGATCCAACCGAGCATGTCGCACAATATAAGCAGCTCATGTGGACAATCTCGATTCCACACATGTACCAGGAAGTATGCATGTGCAAGAGTTTCGGAGAGACTCTCACTGGTCCAGCTCTCCAGTGGTTGATCAATCTCAAACCCAAATCTATCGGGTCGTTCGTCGAATTGATCAACCAATTCTCCCGGCAATTCGCCAGCAGTCGTAATATGGAAAAACAGACTAGTGATCTGTATTATGTCGTGCAGAAGACCAATGAGTCTATTAGAAGTTATTTCAATAGATTCAATGCCGAAATGATCAGTATCCGCAATTGTGACATCAAAACTGCGATCGAAGCTTATAAGCGTGGTCTAGACGATAGTTCAGGTCTATATATCGATCTGACCAAGTATCCCCCAGAGACTTTCGAAGATGTCCGAGCTCGAACCTTAGCATTTATGAGGGTCGAAGACGACGCAGCCTTTCGTCACAAACACACTGACGACAACAAGCCGTTAGGTGTCAAGAAGCCATAATTCAAGCCGAAAGCCATATCCAGAATAGAGCCAGCGCGTCAGATTTCAAACGTTCGTTTCAAGACGAAGGCAGAAGCTAAAACCGCGACTAAATTCCCCGTGTACCCCAAGATCTCCTCTTATGGGTTCAAAGGGTCAGCTAAAGACTTAGTCGAAGCTCTGAAGACCACCCAAGCAACCATCCGGTGGCCGAAGAAGTCTGACTTGGGCGATGCTAAGAAGGATAAATCAAAGTGGTGCGACTTCCACGTCGATCATGGTCATGCGACAGATGATTGTATCGCACTCAAGAAGGAATTGGCATATCATGTTCCACAAGGTAATCTCAAAGATATTATTGACGATGTCGTTTTTCCAGCTAATAGCCACCGATCGTCAGTGCCCAAGCTTGCAAAGATCATCAATTGCATCACTGGTGGTTCGGACGTGTGTGGTCTGACGTACTCCACAGCTAAGCGTCATGCCAGTCAAGCGCCCGATGACCGGCCTATTCCTTGTTCATCCAGACCCAAAGGAGATTTAGAACTAGAAGCCATGAAGATCGTGTTCGACCAAGTCGACCTCGGCGACTCGTACCAAAAGCATCACGACGGGTTGATCATTCAACTCACGGTCGGTAACTGTTTGACGCGTCGAGTATTGGTAGACGGGGGCAGTTCAGCAAACGTCATTTTTCTCAACACTATCAAAGCCATGGGAATTGATCGCTCCGAAATCACCGGACGTTCGACAACTTTGGTCGGTTTCAATGGAGAAGTGACAAGCACGTTTGGAGAGATAATTTTGCCCGTCTATGCCAGAGGAGTCAATAAGCAGACTAAGTTTAGTGTTATCGACTGTGCGTCAGCCTATAACATCATCTTAGGTCGACCATGGATTCATGAAATGAAAGTCGTTCCCTCGACATATCATCAAATCATGAAATTCCCTACGCCGTGGGGAATCCAAGAGATCAGAAGCGAGCAAAAAGTCGCTCGAGATTGCTATAAAGCCACCTTGAAGCCGCGAAAATAGGCCATCAAGAACGTCACTCCAACCCCAGGCAAAACACGATCATAAGAGTCACGACATGTTGGTTTCTTTTTTCTGAAATTACAGGTTCGCCAGGTCGTGCGACGCGTATATTGTGGTGACTTGCGACGACATGTCCCAGACCTAGCATATCGTCTCAAAGCCACCACAAGGGGGCAAGATGATACAATATATCCAGAGGCCCAGCATGAAAACCAAAAATTCAAAGTATTCCAGAACACTCGACAAGAAGGTACCCTTTTTCATTTTTTACATATGATTATTTACCAAGACAATTACTGACTTAAGCATCGGAGGGTCGTTGTTTAGCCAAAGACCAAACCCCCGACATCGCTTTATTGCAGGATCGCACGACATAGACGATCAGGTCCATAACTTGATCACGCCTCATAGCTCGTCTAACGACTTAATCGCACGATCTTATAGTCTAAACGACTTTGCAGTCTGAGTTTCTTAACTTAGAAAAACTTCGCGTCTTGAATGTATGCCTTAGTCGCATGTATTTATGTTTGTCAGCGTAATAAAAAACATTACGATTTATGTGTCAATGGGTGCTTTAATCGCATGCTCTCATATTACACTCTTACTCTTGCTCTACAATAGGCGACGTAGTTGCATGACTTATCATGTATTCCACAATCAGTTACATAACTAACAACATTTATGTGACGAGATTGTAAATTCGATAAAAAAAACAACTTCCATTTCATCAGGTCAATATGTTACATCCAAAAAATTGACCACCAACGGCCAGCAAAAACAAAGGAAGTAAAAATTCATAAACTGCAGGAGGAACATCCATCACATTATTGCATGAGGTCCCGACCTGAGTATCATCATTTGCCATTTCCCTCGTTCGACTTAGGGCTTGCAGTTCGTACTGAGCATCGAAAAGCTGAATAGCTAACTCATCGGCGCGTGCCAAAGCCAACCTCTCCCTCTCCAACGCCGCCTCCTCCCTTTTCAAAGCAGACGCCACCAACTCCTCGGCTTTCGACATCTCGACGTACAATGCCAGAGACGACTGGAACGTCTAAAAATACAGGAAAAAGTGTTAGACAACGAACGACATCGAACGTTGAAACAAGTCATGAAGGATTGACACTTACTGAGAACGCCAGACTGGCAACCTGAGATCCTATCTCTCCGGCCGGAACCCCGTGAAAACGCTCCCTGAAAGATGGAAGCAAACACCTCTCCAAGTGTGGAAACAACGTCGTCGCGTCTAGGACACCATCCGCCATAAAGTCTGATGGAAATGAAAAATTAACTGTCGTGACTTCGGCCGACAACCCCTCGCCCCTGACGGCAGATGATGGGGTTGACATCTTGAACACCGGTCTCGTCATATTCGCCGGAAGTGCCGAACTTGCCGGTGTTGCGTCCATTGCACCAGGACGGCTGGATGACGCATTCGCCTTCTTAGGCAGAACAACTCTCAATGAGTTATCAACCCTCGATGACGGTTCCCTTAGGAACGTCTTCCTGGTTCTCTTTTGGCTCGACCCAGCTGTCGAAACGTCTTCATCTCGAAGGGCACGCATGATCTGCTTCCCTCTCGCCTTAGAGACTGATTTCCTCTCGGTCGACACTAACCAGGAAATACATGAAACATCAGATGGAAAATATAAATGGTGAAAATCAACAATCGTAAAATGTTTACCGGTCGTTTCTTCTCGTTCAGCGTCCACCGCCACGTCCTCGTCTTCGACCACCAATTGCCACGTAACGAAATATCGTTCGTCAACGCTAAGACTCAAGAACTTGTTGATCTTAGCCTGGGAATCCGCAGTCGGGTTCACTTCATCAAACTGAATCTCTAAGGATAACAGGAGAAGAATGGTAAGTAAAAGCCATAAAAATGAAACTCAGAAAATGGCGAAGCATACCTGTCTTATTCCAGCCTGACCGCATCCAATCGCTGCTGGAATCCAGTGAATCGGCAAGAACAAACACATACCTCGACTTCCACCCACGATCATTAACACCAGTTCCCAAAATCAAAGAACGATCACCCCTGAACTTAGAATAAGGACTATATCGCCAGTTCTTATCCTTTTTAACTTGATACGTCGCCAAGAAATCACCATGATCATAGGAGACTCCCATTTTGCGGATGCTCGCTCAATAACCAGCAGAACTCGCCAAAGTTGGGGCATCAATTGTCCTGGCGACACATCGAAATCCTGCATGAATGACTTAGATAAACCAGAAAACGGCCACTGAAACTGTTAATGTTACATTATCTTGTACCATGTAGTATTATAGTTGAGGGACCTAATGTGACATGTTGTCAAACTTTGAATAGTATATATAGTATACTATCTGTATTTTTAGGTCAGAGATACACGAAATACACACGCCTCTATCTTCGCAGCCTCCTTCCACTTTGTAAACCTCTCAACCTTCTGTGAAGTTGTAAGCTGCAAGTTCATCTTTCATATATAGAGGTGTACTTCTTTGATTCATATATCTTGTGTATTTACTCTTATTACTTGTCAGTGTGGGATCACAATTGGTATCAGAGCTTAATATCATTTTGTTCAGATTTGTTCTTAAAAGTTGTACGTAACTGTATTCTTAAAGTTCAATTTTTTTGGTTGATTTTGGTCTCTGGAGTTCTTCTAGTGGTTGGAATCGATCAAGAAGTGAAAATAGAAATTTCTTGTGTATTTAATTCCGCATATCACCAGGAAATTAAATCAATACGTGCATCTTTTCGAAGTCTCTGTTTAGAGTAAAACTCACTGTTTTGCTCATCAAATCAAGGTTAGGTTGGTTTTTAGACAAAACACAAGGTTATAAAAGTGCCCAGAAATTACCCAGGAACACTCGTTCAAAATTTCAAGCATTTTTTAGTTCATTTGAACATCTGCTTAAAAATCATCATATCCCTCGCAAGATTCAAATCCCTCGCAACTTTCTAAAATTCTGGACTGCGAGCTTCGCAACTTTCAGGATCTTCGGACTGCGATCCTCGCAATTTTCAATTGCGATCTGTTTCTTGCCTCGCAATCTTTTATTGCGATTTGTTGGTTTGGTGTTTGCCTCGCAATTGTTGACTGCGAGACTTAGTTTCCATCGCAATTGTTCACTACGATCCTATTTCATTGCGATACTTTGTTTGCCTCGCAAGAGATTGTTGAGACTTTTTGTTGCATCGCAAACAGTAGCCTCGCAACCCATACAAAGGCAGAGACAGAAAGAGATTGTTGAAAAAGAAAGCTACTGAACAAGAGATAAAATGATCAGACAAGTAATTAAATGACTACAAGAGATGTGCTATCCATTGGTTCCAAAGACAAACCTCCGGTTCTCTTTACATCAGAATTCAAAATTTGGAAAGACAGATTCCTAGACTGGGTAGATAGACAAGAGAACGGAGAATTCATTATCAATTCTCTAGATAATGGACCAATGAAGCCTATAACAAGAAGAGGGATTGCTATTGATGGTGATCCAATTCCAGATATTGTTACTGTTCTACCGATTCACTACTCTGTTGAACAGAAGAAATTGTACCAAGGAGATAAAATGGCGAAATCTCTAATTATTCAGGCCTTGACCGATAATGTCTATCGGAGGGTAGACAGCAAAAATCAATCTGGTAAAGCCATGTTTGATGAACTGATAAAGTTATTTCAAGGATCTGAAGTAGAGAATCAAATGAAAATCTCAACCATCATCAACTCATACGAATGCTTCAAACAGAAAGAAGGAGAGACTCTTGACTCTGCTTATGTACGTTTCACCACAATATTGAATGAGCTAAGCAGATTCAAAATAGAGAGGAAGGTTATTGAGCACAACGTAAAATTCCTGACCGTTCTTCAACCAGAATGGAAGAAGTACGCTCACCGAATGAAGCAGAATGCTAAGCTATCAGAATTACCTCTACAACAGATGTTTGAAACGTTGAAGCAGGATGAAGATGATGCTGAAGCGAAGAAAGTGAAGAAGAATAGGAAAGTGAAGAATGAAGATAAAAGAGGGATGAAGGATGAAGAGCAAGATCCACTTGCGTTGATTTCAAGCAGAGGATACTCCCAGGATGAGGAGAACCAGTCTGAAGGAGAAATGGAGGAAGCAAGTGGGATAGAAGAAATAGAGAGAATGAAGGATTCTCTGGCTCTGCTTACCAGTTCTTTTCAGAGAAAATTTGGGAAAAGTCCTGGTTCTAATAATCAGAGGTATGCGTCGGGCTCAAAGAACTTTGAGCATAGGGCGCATGTTGAATCAAGCAAAAGAGCAGAATACAGGAGGCCGGAAGAGTACAAAAGGCCTACTGAGTATAGATGGCCAAATGATTACAAGAGGCCAGAGGAGAAAAAGATTTTTGAGAAAAAGGAAGAACCACAGACTTGTTACAACTGTGGGAAACCTGGTCATTTCGCGAAGGAGTGCTGGAAGCAGATAGTGAAAGATACCAATTACTACAAAAACAAGTTGTTGCTTGCTGAAAAGAAGCAATCGGGTATTGCACTAAAGGTAGAAGAGGATTACTGGCTTGATCATTCTGATGATGAAGCTAATAATGAGACTACTGCTCAAACAAAGATGTGCTTCATGACCAAAGAAGCCGATGATGAAGTAGCAGAGTCTACTTCAGAACAGGTATATTTCGATTTCTATAATCAATTTATTTCTAAACAAGCATGCTTAACACAAAGGTTAGAAGAATTAAAAGCTGATGAGAACATTGCTAATGAAATAATTTCAACTCAAAAGGAAAGACTAATAGAACAAGACAGTCAAATTACTGAATTGAAAAAGAAAAAGACTGAATTCGATATTGGTCATGCGTACTTTCAAGATAGAGTATCTGAACTATCGGAAAAATTAATGAGTTCAGAAATAAAGAATAGCGAGTTTGAAAGTCTTTTACATGCTTATAAAGAAAGAAATGAAGAGCTGAGTGAAAATATCAAAGATCTGGAAAATAAACTGTACAAAGCAGGTCAAACAGAACAAACAATTCAAATGAATAAGCCAAACAAATTCATATACTATAACGCAAAGTGGGGTATTGGATATGACAATCCTCAGTACCTAAGGAATGCCATAACTAAAACTCCCACTCAGTATGAATTTGAATGGTTTATGCCTGTTACACATCCTTGCTATCAAATCAAACAACTTCATGAGGAAGAACAAAAGGCTGAGGAAGAAACAAAAAGAAAAATCACTGTTAGAATGCAACTTCCTTTTTGGTATGGTCCAGAGAATGCCAAGGCATTAGATAATGAAAAAACCTTACCAAATGATTATTTTGAGAGTTATATTGTTAAAGAACCAGAGGAAAAAGAAAATACTCAAAAGGATAATCCTGAAAAATCTGTTTTGGAAGGAAAAAGGTATTTTCCACCAATGGTTCTTGAACAAAAACTCATGGAGCTCGAAAGGAATATAATTTTTAATGTTGAAGAAATCAGAAACGAAGATCAACTTCTTTTTTATATTGAAAAAGAAGTTATCTTTACTGTTTTGTCATATAGCATAAATGATGAACCTGAAAGCTTTGAAGAAAAGAAATCTCTAGAACTTAGATGTTTGGATCTTTCAGATCAACTATTTACTTTTCAGAAAACGCTTTTTCTTGAAAGACAACTAATAGGGAAAGAAAGAGAGAAACTTAAGTTCGAAAAAGAATCTCTTGTATCTAAAAATACCGTTTTCTCACAAAGAATATCCGAAAGCAAGATTGAAGACATTCGAGATGTCGACAGACTTGTTTTTGAGATTGAAAAGGAAGTTGTGATCACAGTTCTTTTAGAAAACTTAATTGATATGAAAAGAAAAATTGAGGAAATATCTGATGAAAAGGTTTCAAACGTAACACATTCTTCTGATTCAGATCTTTCTTCATGCAAAGCTTTCATGGGAACAACTGTTTTGAAGGGTTGTAAAATAGATGACCAAGAAAAAGAAATAGATGATTTTCTTAGTAAACCAACATCTCATGGTTATGATTTTTGGAATTTAAAGGAAAAATCTGTTAAACATGCTTCATCAGAATTTAATGAATTTCATTATCCTATGTCTTATGGTTTCTTTTATGCTTCATCAGAAAGTGATTCTGATATTGATAGTATGGATGTTGGTAAAGGCAAAGGCAAAGTTGAAAATGAATTGCCTGTTCTATTTGACTTTAGTGCAAAACTTCCAGATCACACTGATTTTTTGATAAAAGAAGAGGAACCTAAAAAGATCATTTTGGAAGGGGAATCTTCCAAGTCTTCAGAGAAAATTTCTGTCAATGATTACTATTCTAAATCTAAATCAAAACAATCATTTCAGAAAAAGAAAAGAAAACCAAAACAGAAGAAGCATGCTAAATCTACTCAAACTCTATATTCAAAATCTCACAACTCTTCTTTGTCTGATGTTTCAGATCGTAATTTAAGAACAAACAAGAAACTTGAGTGGAAGATAAAAGCATCCACACAAGAAGTAACAAAGATCAAATCATCCAAAGTTCCTTTAAATGTTTTAAATTTCAAGAAGGACAAGTTGGTTTTGAATGTAATTAATCATGCTGTTGACTATAGAAAACTTGTAACACCTTGCAAGATTTATACAATGCAACAACTGATTAACTTGTCTCATGATAAAATCTGTTGTGCTTCATGTGGTGTGGATGATTTTATTGGCAAATCTGACTATAACTGTTGGTTGTATACACCTAATTACTCTAACAATGGTAATAGAAAGAGCATTGCCAATTTGAAATGGCTACCTAGAACTACAAAGACTCCTAACCCTAAAGGACCCAATTGGCAATGGGTACCTAAAACTGTTTAAATTCCTTTTTGCAGCTCCGTCATGTGTGGTACTTGGATTCTGGTTGCTCAAAGCATATGACTGGAAGAAAGGAACTCTTGAGCAACTTTGTAGAAAGAGATGGAGGGAGAGTCAAATTTGGAAATGATCAGTACTCTCCTATCTTAGGTTATGGAGACATAGTAACAGACAAGGTCAAAATAACCAAGGTTAACTATGTTGAAGGATTGGGACACAACCTGTTTAGTATAGGTCAATTCTGTGACAAAGACCTAGAAGTACATTTCAAGAAGACTCGGTGTGCAGTTCTAACCGATGACGGAAATGAACTTCTAGTTGGGTCGCGCAATTCAAATCTTTACACCATTGACCTATCCAAGCTAAACCCCAAGATGAATGTGTGTCTGATGTCAAAGGCGTCGTTTGACAAAAGCTGGTTATGGCACCGAAGACTATCTCACCTCAACTTTCGATACATTCAAAAGCTGCAGACAGGTGATTTAGTTACTGGTCTACCAGAACTGAAGTTTGAGAAAGACAACTTCTGTACTGCATGTGAAACAGGGAAGATAAAGCATGCTCCTCACCCACCAAAGCCGGAACCCAGCACAAGCAAAGCACTAGAAATTCTTCATATGGATCTCTGTGGTCCGATGAAGACTCAGAGTATCAATGCCAAACGATATGTGTTAGTTGTTGTTGATGATTTCTCAAGATATACATGGGTCAAGTTTCTTCGTTCAAAAGACGAAACTCCAGACTTGATCATCTCGTTAATCAAACAGATTCAAGTGAATCTACAACTATCAGTTCAGAATATCAGATCAGACAACGGGACAGAATTCAAAAACAGAACTCTTGATGACTTCTTTCAGTCATTAGGAATTTCACATCAACATTCTGCGGCCAGAACACCTCAGCAGAATGGTGTAGTTGAAAGACGAAACCGAACACTCGTTGAAGCGGCAAGAACGATGCTGTCTTATTCTGATCTACCTCTATATCTGTGGGCTGAAGCTGTTGCAACGGCATGCTACACACAAAACCGTTCCATTATACATCGACGGTTTGGCAAAACACCATATGAATTAATGAATAATAGAAAACCTGTAATACACTACTTTCGTGTGTTTGGTTGCAGGTGCGTTGTGCTGAACGATAAGGACAAATTGAACAAATTCAGTCCTAAAGGTCTGGAGGGCTTCTTTATCGGATACTCGCTCACATCAAAGGCTTACAGGATCTATCTCAAGTCTTCAAAGAATGTGAAAGAAAGTGTCAATGTCAAATTCGACGAATCTGAAGAAATGGCTTCTGTCCATAACAGTACAGAACCCGCAATATCAGGGATCCTAGCATCCGGACAAATACGTCCGATGGTGACTAGGACATCAAACAAGAATCAAGCTTCCACTTCTAACTCAAAGCCCAGTGATCTTGATTTATTGTTTGAATACTTTTATGATGACTACTTTAATAATGATAACTCTTCGTCATCTTTAAATAACAGGAGTCAGGTTGCAACACCAGCTCAGGCTTCGTTGTCGGGTCCTTCATCGGCACCCTCAACAGATGCAACGACTCAGACAACATCTTCGACTGACAGGCATTTGGTTTCTACACAAGAAATCATCATGAGAAGTAGACGACAACGTGAATCCACACATGGTGCTTCTTCGTCGGGTACAACTTCAAATGTCAATGATGATGGGTCTGCAAACATACCAGAGTCATCTTCTGAAGCAGAACCGGAGGCAGTTCCCGTTGACACATCTGTCAATGAACCTGTCAAAACACCGGAACCTATCTTGACAATACAGTTGAACTTCGATAAAGACCCTACCTTGGTGGATCCAAATGTAGGTGCTGCATCTCTCCCACACTCAACGAAATGGACGCAAAGTCACCCCATTACTCAGGTTATTGGTCAAGTCAACGAACCAGTCAAAACAAGATCGGCAACGGCAAACGAGGTCCTATTTGCGCTCTTTCTTAGTCAAGTTGAACCTACATCTGTTCAACATGCCTTAGAAGATCCAGATTGGATAATTACCATGCAAGATGAGCTGAACTCATTTGAAGCTCTAAAAGTATGGAGACTTGTTCCTAGACCAAAGGGTAAAACGGTCATTGGTACAAAATGGATCCTGAAGAACAAGAAAGACAGTGAAGGGATTGTGATAAGGAACAAAGCACGCCTTGTAGCGAAAGGGTACAGGCAACAGGAGGGAATAGACTATGATGAGACATACGCACCGGTTGCTCGCTTAGAAGCAATACAGATATTTCTTTCATACGCTGCCTACATAAACTTCACTGTTTATCAAATGGACGTGAAGACAGCATTCTTGAACGGCGTTTTGAAAGAAGAAGTATACGTTTCTCAACCAGAGGGTTTTGTGGACACAGATTATTCAGATCATGTCTACATACTTGACAAAGCTCTCTATGGTCTGAAGCAAGCCCCTCGCGCCTGGTATGAAATCCTATCTACCTACTTACTTGGTGCTGGCTTTCGAAAAGGTAAAATTGACACAACTCTCTTTACTCTGGAACAAGAAGGTGATATTCTTTTGGTACAAATTTACGTCGATGACATTATTTTGGTTCAACTAACCCTGGATTATGCACGTGGTTTTCGGGTTTAATGATGACCAGATTCCAGATGAGTATGATGGGAGAGATTAATTTCTTTCTCGGATTACAAGTCAAGCAGTTCTCGACAGGTATCTTCATCAACCAATCAAAATACGTGTTTGACATTTTGAAGAAATACAAAATGGAAAACTGTACTGCGATTGGTACACCTATGGCTCACCAATCAAAAGTTGGTCCTGATCCAAACGGTGTAGATGTCGATGTCAAGAACTACCGAGGGATGATAGGTTCATTAATGTACCTCACTGCGAGTCGTCCAGATATAATGTTCTCTACATGTTTATGTGCAAGATTTCAGGCACAACCAAAACAATCACATCGAAGTGCTGTTACAAGGATCTTTCGATATTTGAAAGGGACACCGTACCTTGGACTTTGGTACCCAAAGGGATCAGGATTCGAGCTCACTGCATACTCAGATGCAGATCATGGAGGTAGTTTGCTAGACCGGAAGAGCACTTCTGGTCATGTTCAGTTTTTAGGGGAAAAGTTGGTCAGTTGGTCATCGAGGAAACAGAACTGTGTTTCTACATCAACTGCGGAGGCAGAGTATGTTGCTGCAGCCAGTTGTTGTTCACAAGTTCTGTGGATGAGGACTCAACTGCAGGACTACGGCTTCAGATACGAGAAGATCCCTATCAACTGTGACAGCAAAAGTGCAATTGCCATTACAGCAAATCCGGTTCAGCACACAAAGACCAAACACATAGATGTCAGGTATCACTTCATAAAAGACTATGTGGAAAAAGGTACGGTTGAATTATATTTTGTTCCAACAGAGCATCAACTTGCCGATTTGTTTACAAAAGCCTTGGATGAAAAACGCTTTAATTTCTTAATATCCAAGCTTGGCATGTTGAACATGAAAGTGTAATATCTAATTTGATCATTTAATGGATGGAAATATGTATCTTTCAATCTAGATAAATCTATCTAAATTGATACACTCATATTTTCATCACATTCTATTATCAAAATAAGATATTTCAATTTCATGTATTTGTTGTGTTTCAAAGTTTATTTTATCGTAACGATACAATTGTGATGATATCTATGTGTGCAAAAGACTTGTTCATAGTCTCAGGGAGAGTACAGGAATTGGAGTATGCACAAAAAGAGGGGGAGTGTGCATACATGACAGAGTAAGTAAAAGGTATTTCCAAATACTTACTGCTTGAAGATAACAAGGTAAGTGTTTCTAACTTGTATTTTTTACAAACCCTTATGCATCACTTAAGGGGGAGTGAAAAATAGTCTTGGATATTACCTAGTTTAAATAAACAATTGGAAGTTGGACATCTTCCAGTGGGCTAAAATTTGGAAAAAGATAAAAAAAAAATGTCAAAGTGTCAAAATTCCTCGCAATTTCCTCGCAATAGTTCATTGCGATGGAATCTTTCCATCGCAGTCTCCTATTGCGATCCAAAGATTCCCTCGCATTAGTTAATTGCGATCCAAAGATCCCCTCGCAACCTTATATTGCGAGGTTTTGGATTTTGTATTGCGATCCGTTTTTTTTTAATTTTGGGAAAATCAGGAAGTGACACGTGTCACGGATTTCAAATTGGTTTATACATTGCGAACTTTGACTTGGTCATTATTTCAAAAACCTCTCCATTTGAAACCCTCGTTTTTCTCTCATTCTGATCATTGCGATTCGACCAAAGGGGTTTTATTTGTTGATTCTATTCCGTGTAATCGACTACATTCGATTAAGAGGTATGTATTCTCGATTCTTATTACATTTCATCCGTTAAAAATCCTGATTTAATCTATTTTGCATCTAGGGTTTAAGGGGTTTTAGGGTCGGTCACTGTTACATGCTAAAATTCAATCGATTGGTGCTTGTTAGATGTTTTAGATGATTAAGGTTTACTCACGAACCAAAACCGAGCATGCTAGTATCAATTTTAACATCTATACATGCTAATTTCGAAAATCTGGAAAATCACATGAGTTTTACTGTTGAGGTTCATAAACCTCGCAATCCTCTGACATTCAAACCCCTCGCAACACATACTCTTCAAGACTGCGATCCTCGCAACCTTACAGGTCTTGCGAGCCTCGCAATCTTCTATATCTATTGACTGCGAGCCTCGCAATCTTGTATTGTGAGGTTTCAAGGCCTTGTGAAATTTTTTTTGTTTTTGAGATTTTTTTTTTCAAGAAAAATACCTTTCTGTTTGAATTGCTTAAATCTGTTCTAACATGTTAAAATACCTTACAGATGGCTGAACAACCTGCTGAATATGCATCCGATGACAACACCATCATCGCCTCGCAACGCTCTTCACATCCGTCCGTCAATGCCGTTGACCCGGATGAAGAAATCATGCCAAAGGCCAGCTTTCTAGCAATCCGTGAAAATAATCATCACCTGGATCTTGAAAGCAACTTCTCTCACCGGATAATTCTAGAGATCATCCGTGGTCATCCAATTCGCACTGCACTGACAAGGGTCGAGAGAGTGCCTGCCATTTATTTACAACAATTTTGGCACACACTCCGATTCAATCCTACGGCTCGACCACAGCGATTCAATGCTAATATAGACCATTTCGAAGTAAGGATCACACTACAAGGCTTACGTCGTGCTCTCGAACTTCCAAGACGCGACAACTTCGAAGATCCAGCTGTTTCTGAAGAATTATTCACTGATATCCGCAGCCTTGGATATCAAGATCCAAGAGTCCCCGTACTCACCGGTTCATCACAATTCAGAAGACAACATCTACCGCCGGTGTGGTACACCCTATGCTCAATCCTCAATCGCTGCATGACATCTAAGCATACTGGCCTAGATAAGACGAATCTAGCGATCCTAAAGATGTTTCATGCATTCGCCTTCAACCGCAATATAGACTATGCTGTCCTTATCTGGAATGAAATGGTGGAAATTGTTGCAGATCAGCTCAAACCCAAAATGAGACGCAACTTTGTGCCATTTCAACGGTTCTTCCAAATCCTGATTCATCAGGCTATGCAAGACCGACCGGAAATCCCAAGAAGAGAGGAAGCTGAGCGAGGACCAGCAAGCTGGATGCACCGCCTTGTACCGCCAGCACATGAACCATTCGTGCATACCGCCGTTATTCGACCAGAGGTACTAAATTATGCCGACCCGGATAGTTGGGTAGTGATTCAGTATAGGGAGCAAAACGCATTAATGGACCAGCCAAATCCGGCTGGACCTGCCCAAGATGCAAACCCAGTAGGTGATGAGGGTCCTATTGTCGAGGGGGTTCAGGAACAAGAGGTTCCTGAACAACGAGTGGTGAGAAGAACAACAAGAAAAAGAGTGGGGGGTAGGACTCGAAGTACTGGTCGTGCTACATCTTCACGCTCTGGCGGTCAAGCAACATCTTCTTCAAGCCAAAGAACAGAACCATTCAGTCCTCTTGTTGCTTTTGGTGATTATGAATATGACTCAGATCAAGAAGCAAACTTGTTACCAAGGCAAACAAGAAAAAGGCCTCGCGTTGAAACACCTGGTGCAGGTTCATCTAGTCAACCAGAACCTATGGTTACTTATACAGTTGCTGCTGTTGGTAATACACTTATACAAGAAGAAGTAGACGTAGATGAAGAAAACGTGTTTAGTAGTGAGGTAAGAGGGAGAAAAGAAATGAGCGAAATTGTGAAATAGTCGGAAAAAGTTATAACTACCGACTCTTCCCAAACCGATCCAAGCCGGGCAACCACATCTTCTGCCAACGTGCGTTCGTCGCCGTTGAGCATTGAAACAGCCATGGTCCGCCCAACCATGCAGTGCACACCCCCACCAAGCCACTCATCGGTCTCTCAACAGGTTGGTGTTTCATTCAGCACAGGGGAATATGCACAAAGTCTATCGGCAACACATTCGGTGTTCGCTGGTATTGAAACAGGTAGGCCCCTGCCCCGGCCACCGACTTCATTTCAGAGCACATCGAGTCTAGCGCCTTTTGGAACAACTTCTTTTCCTAGGTCACCGCTATTTGAACAACACCATGTTGGGAGCTTTCGTGCCCCAACCGGAACACCCAGAGTGCCACCCTTTGTTTGTGCGTCACGAGGATCGGGTGGAAGTCCTGTCATTGCTAACACTATGCCAGCTTTGAACACAGGCAGTACGGTTGCTTCAACCGCTACTTCAACCAGTAACCTAAGTGGTCTGGGTGATAGTCCCATAAATGCTGATCTAGAACGAGCGTTTAGTTTGGTTGGCCCTCCTCCGAATAGATTCGTGCCACTTACTCTACTAAAGCATTTCGTCAGATCAATCGACAACACATATCAGGCTCATACTGATAAAATGAAAGCAGAGTTTCAGAAATTACGTGATGATGTAATCAGAGCGGTGAAAGGTAAAGGACCGGCTGAATCATCTACATCTGAACCTCAACCGACTAGAGCAGAACCCGTTGAACAAGATCCAACATCGATCCCGTTAAATCTTGCTCCTGAAGATCTACTCAAGTCAGAGCTGCTTGCACGAGTTCTTGCCAAACACGATCCAAGACCAGGCGAGGATGTCGATCTTATTAGCTTGCTTCGTCAACAAACCGCACCTCCACCTCCACCACCGCCTCAAGCTTCATCAACCACCAATCCACTGCTTGTTCCCCAATTTGAGCAGCTAAATAACTCAATCTCCAACATGGCAGATTCCTTTTTGGCTGGCTTTCATTCGATTGTCAAAAGGGTCGAAGTAGTCGAACTGGCTTGTGGTGTTCAAGCTGAAACCGCTCAGAAAAGAAGACATGATGATCAGGATGATCCAGATCACCATGAGGGGGAGAGTACAGGTACAGGTACAGGTGTTGGAACAAGTACAGTTGCTGCTTCTGAGAGCACTGCAGTAGAGAAAGAAACTGAGACAACATCCGGTAAAGCGTCCGAGGATACAAGTAAAGGAGCCACTGACTCAGAGAATCTCGATATTCTAGCTGATGTCATAGCTGGGGTTGAAAAGCCTTCGGCTAGTGACAATAGAACAAAAGATGAATGGACGACAGACTTTATAATCATAGATTCAGATGAAGAGCCCGAACGAACAACGGTGCAGATCAAACAAGAAATTGCAAATGTGTTTGATTCTTCTGATACTATGATGGCTGCTCTAGATTCAGAGACTGAAGCTCCAGGATCTTCTATTCAACAAGCAGATACTTCAGAAACTCCAGCTCAAACTCAAGTAATTCAACCGCAAGCTCCGATCGTTATCAACCTACAACCTGCTGAACATCTCAGAGATCCAACGCTTCAAGCAGAAATCAGACTTCTCCAAGACATTATCCAGAATGAACCAGGATTTGTGGCGACTGGCCTACGAGTCAGAATTATGACTCCCTTTCAGGAAATCTTACGAAGCAATATGTTTGTAAGGGTCATGCAGCCAATCACTTGGGAAAAAGTCTACGGGATTGAAGACTGGCCAGAAAAGCACAGAACTGAATATCTCTATTTCATGAGATATGAATCTCTGAACGCCAATGCAATAAAGTCTGACAAACCGATCAGAAGAGTACTGAAGATAGAATCGCGAAAGCTTTCAAAGGTTTGGTACCCAGTGTTTACCGTTCAGAGATCAGATGATTCAGAACTAGTCTTTAATGAGGCAGATTTTCAGAAACTACAGCTCAATGACGTTTGCAACTTGTATGAAATCCTGTCTCAAGATCCTAAAAAGAAGGGAGAATGGTCAGATGCTTATCAAAGTCTGAAGAGGTACATGAAGAACATCCTGAAGTTTTCATATCTTAAGGATTTTCAAATGGCCTTGGAAGCGCGTCAAGAACGAGTCAACATCAGACCTCCGAATCTAGATCTGGCAGATATTCAGAGTGTTCAAGCTTACACCGTGCTGAGCAAACCAGATCTTGGAGTTGTGTTCATTGACTCAGCCTCAGAAAAGAAATTCATGAGAGTCACTGATGCAAATAAATTCAGCGACGGAACTTTCAGGATGATTCAGATTCATCTAGTGAGCAGATTACGATTGGATGCTAAAGGAGAAGAGAAGCTGTCAAAGAAACAAAAGGCGTTGATAAAGGAAGTAATGGATGCCGTCAAATATCGAGTAGACTACCGGAACGCACTAAGAAGATTCGAGTTGATTTTCGGGCTTCGGAAGACACAAGTGGTTCCAATGAATGTCTAAAGCTTATGGCTCTACATTGGTACAAAGGGGGAGATTGTTAATGTTACATTATCTTGTACCATGTAGTATTATAGTTGAGGGACCTAATGTGACATGTTGTCAAACTTTGAATAGTATATATAGTATACTATCTGTATTTTTAGGTCAGAGATACACGAAATACACACGCCTCTATCTTCGCAGCCTCCTTCCACTTTGTAAACCTCTTAACCTTCTGTGAAGTTGTAAGCTGCAAGTTCATCTTTCATATATAGAGGTGTACTTCTTTGATTCATATATCTTGTGTATTTACTCTTATTACTTGTCAGTGTGGGATCACAGAAACCCTATCTTAAAAGGATACTCATACAAAGCAATATATCCCTTGGGGCAGTCCATAGAACGAACAATCCCCGGACACCGCAACTCTATATTTGCCAGGATTTTTGCGAAACTCCTAAAAGCATCCAAGTCTACGTGATTCATGATAAGGCTAACAGGTTCCGTCGACATTGTGAATAGGAGGACAAAACGAGATCTTATATAAACGCTCTAAACTGCTAGCCGAAGATTCACAAAGATGAGAACAAAATCCCTTCCCAAAAAACACTTTGAAAACGTATCAAGAAAAGATCCGTCGTGATCTCTATTTATGCGGACGGATATGTCAGATCGAGTCCTTCAGCAAATTAACACGCGTCCATGTCCTTTCGTATATCCGCCCGGATCTTCGACACTTGTCTTCGACAGCTGGTAAGCATCATCACGCGTCAGTATGACGTCACAACTTTTCAACTTCTAGTTCAGTTAAAGGCGAATCGGTCTAGTTCCGCGACAACCAGGTAAGTCCCTCAACCCAGGTCACAAGTCTAAGCGTTCGACAAGCAAAATTTAAAACATAAATTTGACATTCAATTTTCAAATTTTGGGGGCAAACTGTTTGGGCAAAAAATCACGTCGCTCGACCGCGACCAGAACAGGTAAGACGTATGATTAAAGACTATATCTTGTATTAAGATATGGTCTCGACAAAGACCCAGAACACCATCGTCGTCCCTCATAAAAGGTAAGTCGAGAGTTCCTTACGACGCTCGACCATAGCGTCGCCCGATCCGTACGACTATTATATAAGGACGTGCGACCTCGACCAAAGCTAACGTTAACCATAACCGTTTGTTAAGTGTTTAATTCAGGAGTCAAAGTCATTAAGGAGCAACGACTATAACCGACGCAATCATTAAACAGCCGGCGACCGTAACGGACGAAGATCATTACTCCGGCGACCATTTCCAACCGTTAAGGCCATTAAAGGAGCATTCATAGATGAACCTAGGGACACGAAGACTATAAATATCAAGCTCAATCAACATTTCAACACATCGAATATCCGGCGATTAACAACCGAAGCAATATTCAAGAACACCTGAAGTGAAGAACCATTATTCTAAGTATCGCTCTCGACGCACGACAACAGCCCTCAACCAGCAGTTCACACTTTGTTTCGTACACGACAAACACCTATTTTTACATTCAAACACTTGTACTTTACATTTCGAAGCATTTTCTTCATTTGTATTGTAATCACTGTACGATCGACACCAGTATCCAAGGACATCGCCCCTGATTGGCGACCATAGTGCAGCGACGACACCCACTGTCGTCCGCAGGTTTTTTCCTCGATTGAGGTTTTTCCTGCGTCATCAAATCCCTTGTTTCTTTATTTTATTTATCGCCGCACGTCTCGTCGAAAGATTCTTTCTTTAGTTGTTTAAGTCCACATCGACCTTAAGTTGTCCCTTTGGTGCGATTTTTGGCATTAACATAAGTGTTTATAACTTATTTTTGTCGTGCGACTGCAGGCGTTCCAGGCGTCTCTATGCCTTTTTGTCTAGTAGGATGAGATCCAGAAGGCTAATACTTCCGCCGTTGAGGAGCTACAACGGGCGCAGAAGGACGAGCGTCTAGCTCCGGAGGAGGACCAGGTGGCGAAGGCCAAGGCGGAGTATCTCTCCGTTCAACTGGACGACCTCCGGAGTCATCTGGAGACGGTGTCCTGGGAGAAGGAAGATCTCCAGAGTCGCCTGAAGGAGGCGTTGGAGAGGGCCTCTGCCTATGAGGCAGAGGTCACGGCGACCAAAGTTTTCCTCGCCGAACGCAAAAAATAGGTGGGGGAACTTAGGTCGTCGGTTAAGGCGCCTGAGCCCAAGACGGCGGCTCTCGAGGAGAAGCTCCTCTCATTTATGGCGCTTACCCGTCTTAAGGTCAGGGCGGCAATCATGCGTCGACTCTTGCAGGGGAAGGATCCCATGGCTGGCGGTGAGGCCGATGTCGCGTCTTACCTTTAGAATGTCGGGACCGAAGAGGACCTCGACCAGAAGGATAAGGTCGATGATAGCGATTCCATGGAAGCCAGAATGGGGTGCAAAAGACGACGCGGGAGTCGCCCAGGACCCTCAATAGGCTTTTTTATTTGTATTTTGTCTTTAGGGGCGACCGTTGGTGGTCGTGCCCTTGCACTGTATTGTTTTAACTTTTAATGCAAGTATGGTTTTGTTATACGAGAACTTGCGTCATATATTTACTTTGTAGATAAACAAAATAAACAAAAAACAGCACGGATCGTACGACTTATGGATCAAGCGATTAAAGCAGAAAAACATCCATAGTCTAAATAATATAACCCATTACGACATCGGTACTCATAATGACCATGCGGATATGGCAAAAGAAATTTTCTAAGTATGGAATCAAAGTCTTGATACTTTTCCTCCGAGACTTAGATCGTAGGATACCTGTTGTAACATAGTTATAATCGAAGGATTTACGAGATAGATCGTAAAATATCAATTATAACATATAAGTTTGGATATGACAGTCGTGACATATCAGTCGTGAAGACTTTGTTTTATATGATACAGATCGTAAAACTGGCGTTCATACGATCCTACGGCTCTGCAATGTAAAATTCAGGGGCTTACCAATGACCCTCCGATGCTTAAGTCAGTAATCGTTGAGGAAAATAAATCGTAGGAAAAAATTTCAAGAGAAAATTTTCTTTAGATGTACTGCGTTCCAGCTACGTGGGATGTCTTGATTGTCTAGGGTTTGGATCCTGTAAGCACCTTTCCCTACGACCTCAGATATGCGATATGGTCCTTCCCACTTAGTGGATAACTTACCTGCGTTTGGCTCCTTGGTGTTTTGGAAGACTTGTCGTAAGACGAAGTCACCTTCCTAAAAGACTTTGGTCTTAACATTCTTGTTAAAATGTCGCTCGACGACCAGAATCTGCGATGCCATTTTTATTAAGGCGGATTCTCTTAGCTCTTCGAGAGCGTTGAGATCGTAACTCAGGTCCACCAAATTGTGGTCGACAGATGTATGCCTCGATGTCGGGAGTTTCACCTCAATAGGTAAGACTGCTTCACAGCCGTAGACCATTGAGAATGGCGTTTGCCCTGTTGATGTTCGTGGTGTCGTACGATTAGCCCGTAGGACCGATGGGAGTTCTTCGAACCATCTTCCTTTCGCAGCCTTGAGTCTTTTCTTTATCAAGTTGACGATTACTTTGTTGCTAGACTCTGCAAGACCGTTAGATTGAGGGTAATGTGGAGTCGAGGTTGTAAGTTTGATATTACGATCCTCACAAAACTGTTGCGTACGATCACTTATGATTTTGTTATCCATTGTCACATACAATCTCGGAGGGAATTCCAAACCTGCAGATAATGTTAGTCTGGATAAAAGAGATGACCTCTTTATCCCGAACCTGGGAGAGGGCAGCAGCTTCTATCCATTTAGAAAAATAATCCGTAAGAACTAATAAAAAGACTTTCTGCCCAGGGGCAGGAGGTAATTTATCGACGATATCCATTCCTCATCTCATGAAGGGCCATGATATTAATGTCGTGTGCAAGGGTTCAGAAGGCTGGTGTGTCATACCTGAATGTCGATGACATGAGTCGCAGCTTTGGACGTACCTGATGTCAGCCTGCCTTAGGGTTGGCCAATAGTAGCTCATGTCGGGATATCCGATTTGCAAGACTACGACCACCGGAGTGGTTACCACATTCGCCATCGTGCATATCTTTCATAATGTTTTGCACTTGTTCCTGATTATCGATGCATCTTAGGTTCAGGCCACCGATGATCGTCGATAGAGCCTGTTGCCGATTACAAGATATCTTGAAGCTTTGAACCGAATCTTTCGAGCTTCCATCCTATCTTCAGGTAGTCGGTCGTGCATAAGATAATTCTTGATGTCGTACGACCAACCATCCTCTTCGTCGAGGATATGATTCTTCTCGGAGTCTTCGATGGACGAGGTCGCTAGATGGATCATAGGGATGGTGTCAAACGACGGCTTGTTGAGTGTTGATCCAAGATTTGCTAGCGCATCGGCTTAACTATTTGGATCTCTAGGGATCTGCTCGATCGAGAATGGATCAAATATTTTCGATTTTTCTTTGGCCACTTTGAGATAGGCTGTCATCTTGGAGTCTTTTGCCGCAAATTCCCCATTCATCTGGTTTACGACCAATAGTGAACCGCTCCTAACGTGAAGTCCGATAGCCCCCAAGTCGTGAGCCATGCTCATGCCAACGATCAAGGCTTCGTACTCTGCGTCGTTGTTGGTATCTCTGAAATCACACTGTATGGAATACACCATCTTGCCCTCCTGTGGTGACTTTAAGACGATGCCAAGACCTGCTCCTCTTGCATTTGAAGAATCGTCGACGTGGAGCGTCCAGGTCGTGTTGTCAGTAGTCACCACACTATAGGCTTCGTCTTGTGCTTCTTTCTCTTGTTCAGGACTAAAATCGGTGACAAAGTCAACAAGTACTTGTTATTTAATTGTCGTACGAGGATTAAAATCGATGTCATAACTGCTGAGGTAGATGCTCCATTTTGCTTGTCGTCCTGTCAGTTCAGGTTTTTCTCAAGACAAACTTGAGAGGAAAGTTAGTTACGACAGTGATGGGATGAGACTCGAAGTAGTGTCATAACTTCTTGGCAGCTGTGACTAGGGATAGTAGTAACTTTTCGATAGATGTATACCGCGTTTCTGCGTCTAGCAAGGATTTACTATCGTAGTAAATCGGCAGTTGTTGCTTGTCGTCCTCCCTAGTTAAGACGGCGCTTACGGAGTGAGGACTTACGGCGAGGTACAGCTGTAGGAGTTCGTTGTTTTTTGGTTTCGATAGGAGGGGCGTAGCTGCCATGTGTTCTTTTAGCTTTTGTAACGCCTGTTCATGATCGTCTGTCCAGTCGAAACCCATGTTTTGTCTTAGGACGTTGTAGAACAAATGGCATTTGTCGGACGCTCGGGATATAAACCAATTTAGCGCTGCTACACGACATGTGAGTCGTTGGACTTCTTTAAAGTTTCTAGGCGATTTGATACTGACTAAAGCTTTGATTTGATCAGGATTAGCCTCAATCCCTAGTCGGGTGACCATATATCCCATAAACTTCCCGACATTGACTTCGAAGGAACGTTTCGTAGGATTTAGCTTCATTTGAAATTACCGAAGGATGTCGAAAGACTTCTTCAAATGGTCAACATGATCATCCGCTTGCTTGGATTTTACGAGCATGTCGTCGATGTAAACTTCCATCGTGTCGCCAAGGTGTTCTTTGAACATCTTATTGACTAACCTTTGATATGTAGATCCTGCGTTTTTCAGGCCAAAAGGCATGACCTTATAGTGGTAGATGCCTTTATCCGTCATGAAGGTGGTTTTCTCATGGTCGTCGACGTGCATTGGGATCTGGTTATATCCTTAGTAAGCATCCATGAACGTTAGGAGTTCATGTCCTGCAGTTACGTCGATATGGGGTAGTGGGAATGGATCCTTAGGACAAGCTTTGTTCAGGTCTGTGAAATCGATGCATTTTCACCACTTCCCATTCTTCTGTTGTACGACCACGACGTTGGCTAACCAGTCGGGGTATTTGAATTCTCTGATCTTTCCGATCTTAAGCAAGTTCTCGACTTCATCGTTGATTACCTTGTTTCGCTCAGGAGCGAACTTGCGACATTTTTGCTTTATAGGTTTGAATGATGGGTCGACGTTCAACTTATGAGAGATGACGTCGGGACTTATGCCGACCATGTCTTCGTGCGTCTAAGAAAAACAATCAGCGTGTTCCTATAAAAAGAAAACTAGCGTTTCCCTTATGATGGGGTCTAGTGATGCCCCCATAAGGACGACTCGATCAAGCATGTCCTGGTTTAAGACAACTTCTTCTAGACGATAGTCATGAGTAGACTCTGGGACATCCTGGATCTGTAATTGCTAGATGTCTTTCTTTTGAGGTTTCAACGTCGCCTTGTAGCAATCGTGGGCGGTCTTTTGCTCACTTTTGATCTCCTGTACCCCCACAGTGTCGGGAATTTGAGCGTCTGGTGATACGTGGAGGGGACTGCTTTCATGTCGTGGATCCATGGTCAACCGAGAATGATGTTGTAAGCTGACGACAGTCGATAACATTGAACTTTGTCTGTTTGTTGATCCCTTTAGCATATACGGGGAGGATGATCTCTCCCAATGTGTTGGTCGAATCTCCGTTGAATCCTACCAAAGTTGTCGATCGACGAGTGATCTCTGACTTATCGATGCCCATTGCTTTGATAGAGCTTAGGAAAATGATGTTAGCCGAGCTTCCTCCATCGACCAAAACTCTTTTGGTTTAACAGTTGCCAACTGTAAGCTGGATAATCAATCCGTCATGATGTTTCGGCCAGCTGTTATGGAGGTCGCCTTGATCGAACGTGAAGGGCATTGCCTCCAGTTCTAATTCGTGTTTCGATCGGGACGATCGAGGAATGGGATATTCATCCGATACTTGGCTGGTGTGCCGTTTGGCTGCCGAATATGTTAGGCCACAGACGTCTGATCCTCCTGTCATGAATTGATAACTTTTGCATGGACAGGGGATGTTGGTCACGTGTTGTCAACAGGCGCTGATTCTTTGTCGATCAAACCTTGGAGGTGGCCTTTGGGAACAAGCCAATCCATCTCCTTTTGTAATGCCAGGCAGTTGTCCGTCGTATGACCGTGGTCGCTATGAAAGTGGCACCATTTGGTCTTGTCTTTCTTGTCATCATCTTTGTCGTTCTTTTTGGGTCATCAAATGGTTGACTGGACGTTCATGAGATCTTCGACCAAGTCTTTCGAGGTTCCTTTGAATCCGTAAGAAGAAATCTTAGGGTATTGAGGAAACTTTGTCGTAGGATTGTTCTTTTTCTTTTCAAATCGGACGTTCGATATCTGGCGCGGGGGCTCTGTCTTGACATTTGTCTTGGACTTGAATCGGGTTTCTTTACTCTAAGTGATTTCTTGTCGATCAAATGCTTACGACGGAAAGCCATGTCGTCTTCTACCCTCATGTAAGCCAATGTCCTAGCCCGGACATCTTCGAAGTTTTCTGGTGGGTACTTTGTAAGATCGACTTACAAACATGAAATGTCATCATCGAGACCTCGCTTGTAGGCCTCGATTGCGGTTTTAACGTTGCAGTTTCGGATGCTAATCATTTCTGCATTGAAACGATTGAAGTAACTGCGGATGGATTCCCCAGTCTTTTGGACGACATAGTACAAGTCGCTGGTTTGCTTCTCCGTCTTGCGACTACTGGCAAACTGTTGTGAAAATTGGTTGACCAACTCCGCGAAGTTGCTGATGGACTTGGGTTTGAGGTTGATCAACCATTGGAGAGCAGCACCTGTAAGAGTCGCACCAAAACTCTTGCACATGCACACTTCTTGGTATTGATGTGGGATCGACGCGGTCCACATCAATTGCTTGTACTGGGCGATGTGCTCTGTTGGGTCAGTTATTCCTGGATACTTGGGCATAAAAGTAGGAATGTTGTACTTCTTCGGAACGTCGACGTTTGCGATTTTGTCGACGAAAGGCGATGCTTGGAATCCTATACGGGGCTCAACGTCGACGGGAGTGGCGGAACCAGGTAACTTTGAGAGCAGGGACAACATCTTCTCATTTTGATCCTCCAGGAGTCTCAATCGTCGGGCGACTGGGTAGTCTGGAGTGGACAATGTCCCCGTCGGGTGAATGACTCCTGAATCTTAGGATGTCAGGCCAGTCATTGTGTGGAAACCGTCGATGAACCGTTAGCTTCTCTGTTTAGGGGGATATTCATTGGAATCGTCATTGTCGGTTGGGGGACGGTCAGGATGTGATAAGGCATGGCTCCATTGTACAACGGTGGTGGCCTCAAATGCTGCGGAGGAAATTGCCCTGAGAGAGGATTGCTGACAAATGGCTCGGGACCTGTCTGGGGTGGTGGTCTCATGAAAGGCGCACCAAAAGAAGGTCGGGGACCGTTCTAAGGTCCGAAGGAATTGCCTAGCGCCGGATTCCTCAGGGAAGCAATTTTTGCGACAACCATTTGATTCTACTCGCTAAAGGCTTGGATCTGGCTTCATGCAGCATTCAATTCCATGTGTAACTGAGCGACTGGATCTTGATGAGCTGCCATTTTCCTGGAAACAACAAACTTCACAATATTGTTAGAACGATGTATGCTTGGCTTGAGATTTTCTCTAGATGGGGCCCCACGGTGGGCGCCAAACTGTTAATGCAAAAAATCACCCAAAGGAAAACTTAAGGTCGATGAGGAGCTTTAACAACTAAAGACAAACAATGCAATCGTCGGCGGAAAGTAAATAAGACAAGGAAATTTGGTGATGCAGAAAATCCCGTCGAGGGTAAAAACCGTGACCGACTTGTGGAAGTCGACAGTGCACTATGATCGCCAATATCCTTTTGTAACAAGCGTTGTGAATACAATAGATTACAATAAGAATAAAAGTAAACTTAATCGTAAGCAAAAGTTGTGCGTCGTGCGAAATAATGATATAATCGTGCGAAATGGACTGATGTCGTGCGTAATCTTGCGTAAGTGATGTTGCTCAAATGTTCTCTGTTGTATGCTCTATATTGTATAAAAAGTGTTGAATGCGTTGTTGATGTAGTAGTTCTTTTGGAAGCGAGGCGCATGGCTTTATATATCTTTGGTAGCATTAATTGTGTCTTGATGATTGTTGTAACCGCTGCCTTGTCTTTAATTGTCATTTATGGCTCGTCCGTTATGACCGTTGGGTAATGATTGCTCTTGGACCTGCATTAATGAAACAAAGAAAACGGTTGTTGATTGTTAACGGTTAGTATGGTCGTACGACCGTCTTAAGTCATGGTTGTTGATCGTATGAGTCTTATGACCATCGTAGAAATGTACGACGGATGAAGCAGTCGTAAGTAACCTGCAGGACCTTATCTTAATACAAGAATGATCTTACGTAAATGTCATGTGTATTTTCTTTGTCGGTCGTGAGGTGTGGAATTTTACCCAAACAGGAGTCAACAAGCAAACCAAGTTCAATGTGATAAACTGCTCCTCAGCTTACAATATCATTTTGGGTCGACCGTGGATCCATGATATGAAAGTTGTACCTTCAAAATATCATTAGATGATAAAATTTCTTACGCCATGGGGAGTACAGGAGATCAAAAGCGAGCAGAAGGTCGCCCGTGAGTGTTACAAGACGACAATGAAACCTCCGAGGAAAGACATCTAGCAATTACAGGTCCAGGATGTCCCTGAGTCCGTTGTCGATTATCGCCTAGAAGAAGTCGTCCTCGACAAGGACAAGCCTGGCCGAATCGTCTTCGTTGGGTCCTTGCTTGATCCATCCATCAAAGATAAATTAATCTCTTTTTTGCAGGAACATGCCGATTGCTTCACTTGGATGCATGAGGATATGGTCGGCATCGATCCCGATGTTATTTCCCACAAGTTAAACGTCAATCCATCGTTCAAACCTATAAAACAGAAACGACGAAAGTTCGCCTCAGAGCGAAATAAAGTAATCAATGAAGAGGTCGATAACTTGCAAAAGAGAGGGAAAATCAGAGAAGTGAAGTATCTTGATTGGTTGGCCAACGTTGTGGTCGTACCAAAGAAAAATGGAAAGTGGAGAGTATGCATCGACTTTACAGACCTCAATAAGGCCTGTCCGAAGGATCCTTTCCCACTACCGCACATCGACGTTATGGTCGACGCAACCGCTGTTCATAAACATCTTACGTTCATGGACGCCTATTCTGGTTATTACAAGATATTGATGCATCCTGCCGATCAAGAGAAAACCGCGACAAAGGTATTTATTTCTATCAGGTTATGCCTTTTGGTTTGAAATATGCAGGGTCGACGTTCCAGCGATTGGTCAACAAAATGTTCAAAGTCTATCTTGGCAACACAATGGAAGTATACATCGACGACATGCTAGTCAAGTCAAAGCAAGCGGACGATCATATCGAGCACAGTCGTTCGACGTTCTCAGAAAATATAAGATGAAGTTAAACCCGACGAAATGCTCTTTTGGCATCAACGCTGGAAAATTTCTAGGGTACATGGTGACACGACGTGGGATCGAAGCCATCCCAGACTAAATAAAGGAGATCGTCGACATCAAATCGCCTAGAAACTTCAAGGATGTCCAACAACTTTTCGGTCGAATAGCTGCATTAAACAGGTTTATCTCTCGATCCTACGATAAATGTCACCTATTTTACAATGTCTTAAGAAAAAACAGGGGCTTCGAGTGGACGAACGACCACGAACAAGCACTATAAAAGTTAAAAGAATACATGGCGTCACCACCCCGGTTATCAAAACCTAACGACAATGAGATCCTACAACTGTACTTGCCAGTCAGTTCCAACTCGGTATGTGTTGTTCTAACACGAGAGGACGACAAACACCAACTCCTGATTTATTACAACAGTAAGTCTTTGCTAGACGCTGAAACCAGGTACTTGTCCATGGAGAAATTACTGTTGACACTAATCACAGTTGCAAAGAAACTTCGACACTACTTCGAATCTCATCCTATAACTATCGCTACTAACTACCCTCTTAAGTCTGTCTTAAGAAAACTAGAGTTGACAGGTCGACTAGCGAAGTGGAGTGTCTATCTTAGTGGCTATGACATAGACTTCAAACCGAGGATGGCGCTCAAATCGCAGGTCCTGGCATATTTTGTTGCTGATTTCAGTCTAGAATTAGACGCAGATGTGTAGATAGATACTGTGGCGACTCTCAACGACACGCCCTGGATACTCCATGTCGACGGATCGTTCAACGCCAGGGGGCAGAACTGGGCGTCGTCTTACAGTCGCCATAGGGGGCAAGATGGTGTACTCCATACGATGTGATTTCAAAGCCACAAATAATGAAGCTGAGTACGAGGCATTGATCGTAGGTATGAACATGGCTCGAGACTTAGGGGCAACTGGACTACACGTCAAAAGCGATTCCCTCCTCGTCGTGAATCAGATGAACAGGGAATTCGCGGAAAAAGATTCTAAAATGACGGCCAAAGCGAAATCTGAAGAATTTAGACCTTTCTCGATCGAACAAATTCCGAGAGACTAGAACGCACAGGTTTATGCTTTAGCTAACCTTGGGTCGGCACTCGGAAGACCATACTTTAACAACATCCCCATGATCCATATTACAGCTCCATGTGTCAAAAATGATTAGGACATCCACGTCTTCGATGACGAAAATGGTTGGTCACGTGATATTAAGAATTATCTTATACACGACCAATAACCATACGATCGAATGGAAGCATGCAAGACCAGGTTCAAAGTTTCCATTTATCTTATGATCGGCAATAGACTCTATCGACGATCGTCAAGAGGACTGAACTTACGATGCGTTCTTAACAATGATCAAGTGCAAACCATCCTGAAGGAAATGCACGAATGTTAATGCCAAAAATCACCCAAAGGATAACTTAAGGTTGATGTGGAACTTTTAACAACTAAAGAAAGGGATCTCAAGACAAACAACACAGTTGCGAAATAGTAAATAAGACAAAAGAATTGATGACGCGGAAAACCCAAACGAGGGAAAAAACCGCGGTCGACTTATGAGAGTCGACGGTGCACTATGATCGCCAAACAGGAGTGAAAATCCTTTGGTAACAAGTGTTTTGTGTACAACAAATTACAGTAATAGTAAAAACAAACTTAATCGTAAGATAAAGTTATGCATCGTGCGTAAATCGTGCGAAATAAGCTGTTGTCGTGCGAATTTAACTGTTCGTCGTGCGAAACTTGCGAGAGTGATATTCGTTCAAATGCTTCTGATGTAAGAATGTTGAGAGTGTAGAAATGTAGAGTTCAGACGTTGCGTAGATTGTCAGTTGTTTCGATGTGTCCCGTTCGAAGGTGGAGCAGGTCTTTATATAGCTTCTGGCAACAATAAATGTGTCTTGATGACTTGTTCGTAACCGTCGTCGGGTCTTTAATGCCATTTAAGAGTTCGTCCGTTAATGGCCATTGTACCATGATTGCTCGTGGACCTGCTTTAAAGGAACAAAGAAAACGGATGTTGACTGTTAATGGTTAGTATAATCGTACGACCGTCTTGAGTCTCGGACGTCGGTCGTATGGAACATACGACCAACATGGAAATGTACGACCAAATATTCAATAGTAAATAACCTGCAGGACCTTATCTTAATACAAGAGTGGTCTTATATAAATGTCATATGAGTTATCTATCATCAGTCGTGAGGTGTGAATTTTTACCCAAACAGTTTGCCCCTAAAATTTGAATTTAGGCGTGAAATTCGAATTTTAAATCAGATGAAGTAACTTGACACGTGTCGCATGGGGAGAGGGTCTGGTTGAATCTCAACCATCTTGGTTCGATTTGGACCGAGGGCGATGAAGTGGTCATGACGTCATGGCGACATGTCAGAGGCGTGGAGCCGTTATAGGACAGGTGTCGCTCATCCGATCGTTGCATGCGAAAAGGTAGTGGACATCTGTCGACCATCCACTGGAACGACCTGACACAACATTGCTATAAATATCGCGATTATGGAGATCTTTCTTTTCTATGCCTTTGATATTTTTCGAGAAAGATTTTTTGAGAGATTCAAGAACATCTACCAGCATTTTCGTTTGATCGTTCGAGGTTTTAGAGATCTAAGGTACGATCTTTACTCTTTTAACCATGCAGAAAAAATCGATAGCTAGGAAGACTACTACAAATGGGGATCTCAAGGACCTATATGTAGCGCAAATCTCCGTCCCCGGTTTTTCTGTCTCTTCTGAGCCAGCGAGCTCTTTTCAAGAAAAGGAGGAGGTGGAAGCCTTTAGGTTGTCGGCGGGCATACCTGTCGAGGTACGATTGTATAAACCCGACCAGCTTAGACCGGCAGAGTGTTTGAGAGGATTTTTTGCCCTGTACGAGTATCCTTTCAGTATAGGATTTAGGTGGCCCTTTTCTCCTTTGGTCAGGGAGTTTTTGGATACCTTTGACCTATCTCCTGGGCAGATCTTGCCCGATCTTTGGCAAATTTTTCAGGAGATGATTGGATCACCGATGATTAGGAAGCGCCTTTCATGGTGAATGATCTCCTAACGGCGTTCGATGTTAGGTCAGACGGCTATCATAGATATAGCCTGTCCTCCAAGCTGAGGGGCGGACATACTCTGGTCCCTGACACCCAGGTCAATGACCGTGGGTGGAAGGCCAAGTATGTTATCGGTCGGGTGCTGACGCTGGATCGTATAGATGAGGATACCTTCTGGGTCTCATCTGGGTGGAACACCAGGGGTATATATATTTTAACCTGTCGTATGTTTTTTAGCATCAATTTTTTCTTCTGCTAAATTTTTGTCGTTTGTTTCAGATATCAACTTTGTCGTGGTCGGGCCCGCTCTCGATTCTAGAGAGAAGGTTGCAAGACTCTTTTCTTGCTGCGTTGAAGACTTGATGGACTCTCCTAGTCGTACGACCGTTGGAGTCTCGGCAGCCGAGGAAAGAAGTCAACATGAGACTTCAACAAGTAAGTGTTTTCGTATTTGTGTCATACGATGGTAGCTGATGCTTATAGTTTTTTGCAGGCGACTCAGAGATGCAATCCAGTTCGAGCAAGTCAAAGAGGGAAGCGCAATTGCTCTGGCCAGAAAGGCTCAAGAGTTGAACAGGAAGGATACTTCGACTTCAGGGTCGGAGGTTTTGAAAAAGACGAAGTCGGTTCCATTGAGGGAACCGTCGTCAACGGGTGGAGAGCCTATGATGGTCTCCAGTCCGGAGAAGGAGAAGACGTCTTCTGACGTGCCCAAGGTGACTCCGACAACGCCTGGATCGTCCGTTGCGGGGGTAAAGGGGGAAGGTCCTCAAGTCGAGGAGACCCCTGAAGTTTCGACGGTTAACTTTCCATTGACGTCGAACTTCCTGGTGGACGATTTCTTGGACAGGGAGAATATGTTCCCAAACTTAGAGAAATTTCTCCTGCCAGCCTTTAAAGAACGCTATCGGGGCGTTTCTATGGATGAGACGGCGTCTCATGGCGCAGGACTATCCTTTCTAGTATGTCCTTTTTAATTTATGTCGTATGATTTTTCCTCTCTGATATAATAGACTTATCTTAAAATTTTCGTGCGACTACAGGCGTTTCAGGAGTCGTTATGCCTTTTTGGCCAAATGGAGGAGCTCCAGAAGGTCAACCCTTCAGTCACTGAGGAGTTTCAGCGAGTGCAGGAGGGCGGGCGTATAGCTCGAGAGGAAGAACGGACGACAAAGGCCAGGGTGGAGGCTCTCTCCGTCCAACTGGACGATCTCCGTAGTAGTTTGGAGACGTTGTCGGGGGAGAAGGAAGAGCTCCGGGGATGTCTCAAGGAGGCGTTGTCAGAGGTTTTGGCGACTAAGGCGTCCCTCACCGTGCGCGAAAAACAGGTGGGGGAACTGAAGTCGGCCGTTAAGGCCGCTGAGACCAAGACAGAGGCCTTGGAGGAGAAGCTCCTCTCGTTCGAGGCGCTGACCCGTCTGAAGGTTAGGGAGGAAATTATGCACCGTCATCTGCAGGGAAAAAATCTCTTGGCTGGCGCTGAGGCCGAGGTCGCGTCCTATCTTTAGCAAGTCGGGACCGAGGTGGATCTCGACCAAGAGGATAGGGTCGACGACACTGATTCCGCGGAAGCCAAGACGGGCGATGCGTTAGATGAGGCTGGAGTCATCCAGGGCCCTCAGTAGGCCTTTGTGCTTTTGTATTTTTTTAATTTTTGTTTTGTTCTAGGGCGATCGTTGGTGGTCGCGCCTTTTTCTTGTATTTCCTTCTGATTTAATACAAGTATGTCTCTTGCTATATTATTGTGTGCTTTACTTTGTCGTATGTGAACAAAATAAATGAAAGATAACATAATTCAAGGAACATGTTTAAAATGTAGTAAGACGTCTGTAAAATTGTACGACAAAGGTACTTGTAATTTTTTGAAGTAGCCGGGCGACTGGGGCCGGAAAAATATTCTAAGTGTGGAATTCAAGTCATAAGACTTTGACTCCGAAACTTGGGTTAAAAAGCACCTGTTGTGATCGTAAGATCTATGAGATGAATCATAAGATTCCGTTTATGACGTGTGAGTCACGAGGTGACGTAACAGTCGTGATCTTTTAGTCTTAAAGACTTTGTTCCTTGTTAGTCCCAAAGCATCTGATGTAAAAGTATTGAAAATAGTTCCAAGTCAGAAGACCAACAGAGATCAGACAGAAGACCTGGAAGATGTTCATCAAAGAAGACCAACAGAGCTCAACAGAGCTCTGACGGATCCAACAGAGCTCATCAGAGCTCTGTCGAAGAATTCCAACAAGAGAACAAGTATTCAACATAATACCAACAGAGCTCTTGCGACAGAGCTCTGTGAAGTAAAAGACCTCTGTCAGCCTAAGCCTCGAAGGAAAGCCCAAGTGTTAGACAAGTGTCCATACTTTCCACGTATGCCCTAAAATAGGAGACACACTTTCCACGTGTCATTCCAGGGTACGATAGTACACTGTCTATACTTTTTTTAGGGCTATAAATAGAGAGGTAGTGGGACAAACATTTGTAAGCTTTGGGAAGAGTAGTTTTTCCACAATTGTTTAAGCATATACTGCAGCAATCCCGAGCACTACCTCCGTACGATATTGTTGTCCTATGATATTTCCGAACACACTTTAACTTGTTCTTGGTGTGATTCATTATCAATATATGAGCAGCTTTTATATCTGATCTTGTTATCATTTTACTGTTCAATATTTGATTCTCATAGTTCACTTATCGTTTACACAATCACTCATTTTAATGGCTTTATTTAATATGCTTCCGCTGTCTATTTTACTACCATTAATATGATACAACGTGAATCTGGGAACCTACAATTGGTATCAGAGCTTCTTTGGTTTTCTTAAGCCAAACGATCCAATCTACCAAGGTTGATTCACTGTTGTTGATTGTGTCTGTGCGACTTTAAAAGCTTCATAATATACTCTGTTTTACTGCTTTCTAGTCTAACCAAGCCTTCAGAGCTCATATAACTGTGTTTAAATCTTTCTAGTTTAGCTTAAAATCTTCTCAAAAGTTACTGTTCCATTGGTTACTGTTTGAAACTCTGTTTCTAGCCAAAAATCGTTTTGCAACAAACTGTACTCTTTTTTTTCTTTCAAAATGGCTAACAATGGTATAAATGCTATCTATACTGCTGGCTCTTTAACGAAACCTCCTACTCTTCTGAGAGATGAATATCCTCAGTGGAAAATCAGGATGGTTAATTTTTTCGATGGTATGGATAAAGACCTCATGCGATCTGTCACGGATGGACCATTCCAACCCATGGTTTTTGTTCCCCGTGTACCCGCAACAGGAACTACTGCTGAGATTCCAGCTCATTATGAAGTTAAAACCACAGGTTTTACTGATGAGGAAAATCTAAAAATGGAAAATGATCTTAAAGCAGTTAGATTACTGATTATGGCCATTCCAAACGAAATATTTCAAGAACTAGATTCATGTGTTACTGCTAAGGAAATCTGGGATCAACTTCTTAATCAACTTGAGGGTGGTATCAAGACCCAAAAGAACAGAAGGACCCAATGTATAAATGAATACAACGATTTCAAGGAACTTCCTGAGGAAACCTTACAGCAAACCTACAACAGATTTAATGTGTTGATCAATAAATGCAAAAAATGTGGGGTTGTTAGGTCGAAGGAAGATAACAATGTTCTGTTTTTGAAAAGTTTGAATGATGAATGGTTAAATTTGTCCATGTCTTTACAAGCTAACCAGGACTTAGACGTATGGTCTTTAACGGATGTGTATGGCACTTTGGCCGCACAAGAAAAGGAGGTTGTCAAGCAAAAAGGCAAATCCATCAGTGCTGGTCCAATCGCCTTAGTTTCTGATTCTAAGAAAACCATAACTGAAAGGTCCAATAGAGAGAGTTCAAGCAAAGAGAAAAAGAAAGAAAAGTCTGATAAGAAAGGAAAGAAAAGTTTGATTGCAGAAAGTGAAACAGATGAGAGCTCATCAGAGGATGATGACATTCAAGCCTTTCCCCAATCTCTTGCTTTAATAACTCAGCAATTTAACAAGAGATTTGGCAATAAGTTCGACAGAAGAGGCAGATATGAGAGAGAAGGAAGGGAAGACAGAAGAGGATATACAGCACCAGAGCAAAGTTCCAATAGAGTTGCCACAGAAATAGGGAAACCTCCAAAAAGAAGAGAAAATCCATCAACACAACAGAAGGCCGATGCTGCCCAACCCATCAATCAAAATGATGGATGCTGCTTCAGATGCGGCAAACCTGGACACTTCTCTGTTAATTGTAGAGGCAAACTGGTAAAAGACCAGGACTACTACAAAAACAAATACAAGTACAATTACAGAGAAAGAAGTTATGTTGCTGAAATGGAAAATTGGGTCTCTGACTCATCTTCTGATGATGAACCAGAACAAGCCAACTTCTGTGGAGTTGATGTGGATGATGAAAGTTTAGAAGCAGCTGTTGACTGGATGACTGAAGAACCAGAAATAACGAAGGGAACAACAGAAGAAGAAGATCTAGCTCATGCATTTGCTCTTACCACGACAGAATCTGACGACAAAGCGCTGGAGACCACCATACCCAGTGCCAAGGTATGCTCATCTGAATCTAAATCTGACTCAGAATTAGAAATGCATGTTTCCATGTTGAATGAGGAATTTCAGCTTCTAAAACAAAAACTTTCTAAAGAAAAGGAGCTAAGAAAACTAGCTCAGAAGGACCTATCTTTTTACAAGAGAGAAAAGACACTCTTGGAACAAGAAAAGGAAGAAATCTTCAAAGAAAAATATGAGTTAGAAATCTTACAAAAGAAGAAGGAAAGTCTGTTTTCTGAAAAGATCAAAGTTTATGAAAATGATTTGAAACAGAAGTCTGAAAAGTTGAAACAGTCTGAAACAGAGAGACTTAACTCTGTTGCTCTAACTGATTATTTTCAAAGAGAAAGGGAAATACTTCATCAATCCCTACAAAAGAAAGAAATTCAGATTAAAAAGTACCAAGATGCACAAGATGTGCATATCAAGATAAATTCACAGATGGATACGCAAGGTCTTGGTTTCTCTGACCTTGCTCCCTACAACGAAAGGAAGAAGACATCTCTGTCCTCCGCCTTTTGTATTGGGAAAATCCAAGAGGACGTGATATCTGGTAATGCTGTTTTCAAAAGAACCAAAATCTCAGATGCTTTCTCAAAACCAAACCATCTTAACTATAGGAACGTCAGCTATGACTCCTCCGATCAAAAGGTGTTAGGACACTGAAGTTGTCCTTTATAATAGAAAGTTTTGTAAAGCAATAGCTGTGTTAAAGGGCTTATGCTTAATTGTTGTAGCAAGTGATGAAGACTATAAATAGGTCTTTACTTGTAGTTTGTAAGAAAAGAATTCATTAATACAAGATGTAGATCTCTAATCACTTTGTGTTCTCTCTAGGTTAGATTTCCTTTTCAATAATGTTCTTCATCATCTTGTTACACAATACTTGGATTGTATGAAGATAATGGACCTAACAAAAGGTATTAAAACCATCCTCAGAGTTTATTCTTGATCAAGGAAGAGCTAGAATCATACTTCCTAATTCTGTTAAGAACTTGGGCACAAAAGAGATTTTTAACTTCAACTCATTCCTAGGACAGAAGTCTGTTACTTCTGCGACAGACCCCTCTGTTGAAATACCACAGAGCAAGCTGAATCCAGAAGCACCAGTTTTCTCTCCTACCTCTGAATCTATAAGAACATCTTTTGAAGAAGATTTGTTGAAAGTTATTGAAGAAAATGCTATCTCTGATTCTTTAAAGCCAAAGTTGAGAAAGTTCAGATCTGTTAAAACAAATATCCCTGTAATACCCGTTGAATCAAACTCCTCAAACAGAGCCACTAGAGACTTTCTAGCCTATAATTGTTACTCTGACTCCGAGGTAGATGAACAGATCTTCTGTGGTCAAAAGAACATCTTACACAAGTTAAAGCAACTACCGGTAGGATCTCCGGATCTAAAAGAGGATGTTTCTTTCTTTAAGAAACAGTCAAGATTTATACCAGTAACAAGCTTTAACAACAAAGATTTCAAGATTCTTACTTCTAATGCAATAGAAGTAGAGAAGAAAGAGAAAAACAAAAGTGTCTTTGTAAACTCAAATGTTCCTCTTGCTTTCAAACCTGTAAGATTCACACCAGAACAGAAGGGAAAGTGGATAGCTAAGTCTGTTCCGAATTCCGGTGTAAATCAAGGAAGAAATTCTTTTCGTTCAAATGAGTCCATTTCCAAGAATTTCATATCAAAAGAGTCAAATTCAAAGAACCTCACATCAACAGAGTCTGTTTCTAAGAAACAAAGTCAGGACAGATTGTATGCAAAGACATCTGGTCCTAAAAACTTTCAGAATCAAACTCCATTCAAACAGTTTTTGAATAAAAACAATGTGCATCAGTCATGCTCCATCAACTACAATTGTATTCAACTGTTATTGAAATTACAGAATCATCTGAATGGTCCTCACTGTGTTCTGAGTCGTTCTATTCAAAAGAAAAACTCCACGACCACTCCGAACACACAAAGGAAAATCTCTGACGCACCACCAAAACCTAACAAGAAAGGACCCATTATGAGATGGGTACCTAAAAAGAACTAATCTGTCTTGAAGAAACCTCATGTGCAGATCTGGTACTTGGATTCTGGATGCTCCAGGCACATGACGGGGGATAAGGAGCTGTTAACTTCTTTCAAAAACAAGATGGGAGTGCGGTAACCTTCGGAGGAGACAATGGCGGACAGATTAAAGGTTATGGTACATTAGTAAATGGTGGTGTTTCAGTCTCTGAAGTTGCTTATGTTGAAGGATTAAATCATAATCTTATCAGTATAAGTCAACTATGTGATCACGGTTTCGATGTCAATTTTAGGAAGAAGTATTGTTCCTTGTTACTTTCCGAGACTGGTCAAGAACTCTTAAGAGCTGATAGAAAAGGCAATCTTTACAAAATGAATTTCAAACCAAACCAAAACACTACAACAGAAAGACTCTGTTTAGTGTCTTTGAATAATGAAGATGCCTGGCTCTGGCACAAAAGATTTGCTCATTTAAACTTTCGAAATCTTGACAAACTCGTGAAACTGAAGTTAGTAAAAGGACTTCCTTCTCTGAAATTTGACAAAGACCATCTCTGTTCTGCTTGTGAACTTGGAAAGATGAAAAGATCTTCACACAGAACAAAGAGTGATCATAGTTGTCCCAGACCTTTGCATATGCTTCATGTGGATCTCTACGGTCCAATCTCTGTGCAAAGTCTGTCGGGCAAGAAGTATATCCTTGTTTTAATTGATGAATACTCTAGATATACTTGGATTGAGTTCATCAGAGTAAAATCTGATGTCCCAGAAATTCTGATAAGTTTGTTGAAAAGGATACTGATAGTGCAGGATCTATTCTTACAATCAATATAGAAAGAAGTAATTGAGAAATTGTATGATCAAGCCCAATTATATTCAATGATGCACAGAATTACAGATCTAAGAGAGAGATAACCTCAAAGATTACAAGGAATGAATACAAGTAATATGGGAAAATCAATCAGTTAGCAACGTAGTGCTAACCACTCTATTTATACTGTAACGGATATATTAAAGCTACAGTACAAATAAGAAAGACTAATAAGAACAAAACACGTGTCCTAATTAGTTTACACATTACTAACGAAACTCGTCATAAGTTCTGAACAGGTAGTTCAGAACTTCTGAACATTCTTCTGATCACGCTTCTCAGAACTTCTGACTTCTCTTTCTCAGATCTCTGACTCTTCTTCTCAGAACTTCTGACTCTTCTTCTCAGAACTTCTGAACCTTCTTATCAGATCTTCAACACTTGGTTTATTGACAAAACTTCAGATCTAACAGATACAGGTTCTGTTAGATCTAAATGTACAAAAGTTGAGAAGTGATAACGAGACAGAATTCAAGAACGCCAAAATTGATACCTACCTAACAGAGGAAGGTATTTCCCAAAACTTCTCAGCAGCAAGAACTCCACAACAGAATGGAGTTGTGGAGAGAAAGAACAGAACTCTGGTAGAAGCCGCCAGAACCATGTTGGCTGGCTCTGTCCTTCCAATGAACTTCTGGGCAGAAGCAGTCTCAACAGCCAGTTTTATCCAAAATAGAGCTGTAATTGTCAAAAGATTCAAGAAGACTCCTTATGAACTCATCAACAACAGAAGACCAAATGTGAAATTCTTTCATGTCTTCGGTTGCAAGTGCTACATACTAAATGACAGAGAACATCTGGGAAAGTTTGACAAGAAATCAGACGAAGGAATCTTTATTGGTTATTCCTTAACCTCTAAAGCCTACAGAGTCTACAACACCAGATGTCGGGTCATTCAAGAGAGTGTAAATGTGTCCTTTGATGAAATCATATCAAGCTCCTCTGATCGAAAATCAACAGAGGGGACACAGACAGAACAAGAGAAGATAACTTCTTCTAGATCAAGGGAAGAAGACATCAATCTCATGTTCAATGATTTCTTCGATGATGATTCCTATGATAACATTAACAGAGGAGATCAGGCTCAAAACTCAACAGATCAAAATCTGACAGGTACATCTCTCACTGGTCACTCTAATACTTCACCATCTACTTCTCTGTCTACAGGAGTAATTCAGAGAAATGAGGAACCACACCAGAATGAAAGAGAACCTGAACAAGAGCCTTCATCACCTCTGATGACAAACGTTGGAAGAAATTCCTTGTTTGAAATTTCACTATCACAGAGCCCTGTTAATGACTCTCAGAGCAATGAGGCCACTCTCCAAAGTTGTATGCCACAGAGCCCTGGTCCAAACCTACAGAACTCTGATGCTGAAGTTCGTCTTTTCCCATCAGAAGCACAAACGCCACCCATTGTCCGTGCTCCCATGACACGATGGACAAAGGATCATCCTCATCATCTTATAATTGGTGCTGCTGAAGATGGTGTAAAGACAAGATCGGCCACAATCAATGAAGCTTTCTTTGTAAATTTTCTAAGCATGATTGAGCCGAAGAAGATTTCTGAAGGCCTAGAGGACCCAAATTGGATCGAAGCTATGCAAGAAGAGCTTCTGGAATTTGAGAGAAATAAAGTCTGGTCCTTGGTTCCACTCCCAAAAGGAAAAACAGCCATTGGAACCAAATGGGTGTTTAGAAACAAGAAGGATGAAGATGGGATTATCATCAGAAACAAAACCCGTCTGGTTGCAAAGGGATACAGACAGGAAGAAGGGATTGACTATGACGAAACCTTTGCTCCGGTGGCTAGGCTAGAAGCCATCAGAATCTTCCTAGCCTATGCTGCTCATAAGGGTTTCAAGGTCTATCAAATGGATGTCAAGTCTGCATTTCTGAATGGCAAACTACAAGAAGAAGTCTATGTCCAGCAACCACCTGGTTTTGAATGCTCAGAGTTTCCAGACCACGTTTACAAGCTAGACAAAGCTCACTACGGCCTTAAGCAAGCTCCCAGAGCCTGGTATGAAACTCTGTCCAAATTTCTGTTGGTCAATCACTTCGAAAAAGGTACCGTCGATAAAACTCTATTCTTCAGGAGATACAAAAATGATATACTTCTGGTACAAATATATGTTGATGATATTATCTTTGGGTCTACACGGCAAGAGTACTGTGATAAGTTTGAAACCTTAATGAAAAGTGAATTCAAAATGAGCATGATGGGAGAACTCTCTTTCTTCTTGGGTTTACAAGTCAAACAATCTGACAGAGGGACTTTCATAAGTCAGTCCAAATACATCTCTGACATGTTGAAAAAATATAAGCTCAATGATTCAAAACCAATGAAAACTCCTATTGCCACTGGAGTTAAACTTGACTCTGATCCTAATGGTGAACCAACAGATGTCAAGTACTACAGAGGCATGATAGGGTCACTTTTGTACTTAACTGCCAGTAGACCTGATATAATGTTTGTAACATGTCTCTGTGCCAGATTTCAGGCAAATCCTACCAAAACTCATTTAACAGCTGTCAAACGAATCTTTAAATATCTAAAAGGGACTCAATTTTTGGGTCTCTGGTATCCTCTTAACTCTGGTTTCGAGCTTGTAGCTTACACAGACTCAGACTATGGAGGATGCAAGAACGACAGAAAGAGTACCTCTGGTAGCTGCCAAATGCTTGGTGAAAAGTTGGTGAGTTGGACATCCAAGAAACAGAACTGTGTTTCAACCTCTACAGCAGAAGCGGAATATGTTGCTGCTGCTAGTTGTTGTTCCCAAGTAATATGGATGAAGACACAACTCAGAGATTATGGTCTGGAGTATGGTAAGATTCCAATTCTATGTGACTCCAAGAGTGCCATTGCCATAACTGCGAATCCAGTTCAGCACTCAAAGACCAAGCACATCGACATAAGGTATCACTTCATAAAGGATCATGTTGAAAAAGGGACTATTGAAATGTACTTTGTTTCAACAGACCTCCAGCTTGCTGATTTGTTTACAAAAGCCCTAAATGAAAGGAGATTTAACTTCCTAATCAGCAAACTGGGTATGCTGAATTTGTCCTCCTAACTCTGTTTAAAATCAACAGAGGCTCTGATGTTCCTACCAGAGCTCTGTCAAAAAGTTGGGAAGGATAGTTCAACAGAGTTCTGTTGTACACAAGAATTCTGTCGCGCATTTTTTTCTTGGTCGTACAAAAGTTCGTTTGTTTATAATATAAAAAAAAATAGGGTCAGAAGGGGGACTCATCTGTCTAGGGGGAGCTTATAAAGGAAAATTGCATGGTTTTAGGGGGAGCAAGTCAATAATCAAATTTCCAAAACCAAATTGACTTTGCTTTTTGAGCTTAAAGCTAAATCTTCTGGAGAACCAGTCAGAACTCTGACATCTCATCAGAGCCTCTGTTGCTTCTCATCAGAACTCTGTTTGATTATGTAAAGTTCTGACCATCTCACATCAGAACAAGTTCTGGTAAAGGTAACGGTAAGAAATGGAGGCCACACAACAGAAGCAATTTTAACAAAGCTCCACCAGAGCTCTGTTAGCTTGTTCTGCCACGTCATCAGAAACACGTCATCAGAGTGCGGGTCATTTTCTAAACGTCAACCACTTGTAACCCACACATCTCTAACCACGACGGTTTACTTGCACAAAAGTGGTCAGAACAAATCCACGTGGCAATCTCTGATTGAAAGACAAACCGCTAGCTGTTCCCACGTTCTCACTGTAGCAACCGTTCCACTGATCAACCCTCGAGTACCTACAGTACCTATGACCATGATCCATCCACACATTTCCCATATAAATACCCATTTCCTTTAAACCTTTCCTCTTCATTCAAACCTTCAAAACTCAAACCTGCAAAAATGGCAAACCCCCAACACTCAGCAGATTCAAGCCGTATTGGTCCCGTCGACCAAATTGTTATTCTCCCATACGAGTTCGCTGAAAGCAACCATCGATTAGATCCAAACCCTGCTCTCTATCTACCCACATACCACATATTTCTGCAGTTCTTCAGAAACTAAGAAATCTTCAAAGCCCTAACAGACTTCGACGACAACTTTATTGAGCTCTACATCAAGCAGTGGTGGACTACATGCCAACACGTAGAAGAGCTCAACGGAATAATCGGCAATGTGGACTCTGGTCGAGATGGAGGTTCAGGAACGATCAGAATCAGAGCAACTACCCTGCGGAAAATTCTTGGAATGAAGAGCAAGCGACAGCTCAACATAGAAGCTTTCGAGAAGCCACCCAACACTGCTGTCCTTCTGGAGTTTGTACGATTTCTAGGCTACAACAAAGATATCACCCGCATCGGAGCATTCAAAAGACAAAATCTACCACCAGTGTGGAATTTCATGTTCTCTGCACTGAACCGAACCCTCACAGGAAAATATGGTAGTCAAGATCAAGCCAGCATAGAAATCCTACAGATAATGTATGGATTGTTCTTTCAAAGAAACCTTGACTATGCCAACATTCTCTACACCGACCTTCTCACTGCCGTTAATCTCAAGACCTCTGCCATTGCAAAAGGAGGAGAAGTTGGGCAACATAAATTCCTAAAGAACATCAAGTTTCCAAGGTTTATCGGGTTGGTGATCAGAAGAACATTTCAGAGTCTGGAATTGACTCAACAAGGCAATACGTTCAGGAACTGGGTCATGACCAGATTCAATCCCACTACTTCAGGAGAATATCCCCTCATTCGACGCGTTCCAGGTACAATGCTCGCTCTGATAAGCCCATACCACATTTCTATCCAAAACTATAGACATGCTGCTCAACCTCAAGAACCTGAGGTGAGAACCCCAGCATACTTAGGCTTTGAGCCATCTGAGGAGAGTACGAGTGAGGAAATAGGAGTGGAAGAAGAGGCAAGAGTACCCGAAGTACAGGAGTCACCAGAGGTAGAAGTTCTTTCCTCTGATACTGGTGAGAGATAACAGAGAGGAACCTGAGTGTTCTACAGCCATAGGAGCCGAGGAAAATGTGAGGATAGAAAAAGATGTCCAAGATGACACATCTGAGAGAAATCCTAGCCCACATCTCAGTGCTTCCACACATGCTATCCCTGGTGATCAAGACCAGAGGGATATTGAAACAGAGGTGCACACCTCGAACCCCAACCAGCCTACACCATCAGAGGCAACTCTTCATGCCTCTGGTATGCACGAAACTGGGGGATCCATATTCGGTAATGATGTCACTTTGCCCCAAGACATCGATAGGTCACCTCCACACGATGATGCCTCTGTGGCTCATTTAGAGACGACACAACTTAGACCAGAGATCTTTGTAATCTCACGTAGCATCTGTCTGACTCAGGGAAAATGGGAGACCATAGTAGAACAAGGGAAGACAATGCTTGATCCAAACGCTTCTCATCACACCAGATTTCCTTCTTCAGAAACTGAGTTGGAAGAGGAAACTCTGATCAGAACACCTGTAGATACTTCCCCTCAAAAGGAACATCAAGGATCGGGTGGAAGTCCTGCAAGAGCTAACCTAAAAACAACTCTTGAAGCAGGCACCTCTGAACTCGAGGTTAACTTGGAATCATGTGTTGGTACCAAGGATGTCCCCGTTGACACTGTCACACGATCAGAGTTCACAAGCTTCTGTGACAGTATCAACAACTCCTTGAATGAGTATAAACTTATCAATGATCAATAGGAGGAGCTGATCCGCAAGGAGAATGCTTCTCTCCTGGAAAAGGTTCAGACATTAACGACAGAAGTAGCCGCTCTGAAGACGCTCTTAGCAGAAAATCATACGGCTCAGATGAATAGAACCCTGCCAACCCCTTCTCTATCAGACTCCAACATCAGAACCTTGACAGAGCTGATCAACAACTCTGTTAAGACCGCCATCACAGAAGCCACGACTTCTTCTGCCGCACCTACCCAGCTCTCTGGCCCCAGACCCAATGACTTACCAATGACTGTCGGACAGATGGGTGAGTTCAGCAGAAAAGTTCTAAGCAAAATGATGTCAATCTCCTCAAAATTCGTGATGAAGGCCAAATCAACAGAACACCATGTGCAAGCCTCACTCGATACACACAAGGTCAACTTCAAATCTCAAGTGGAAGAAATCAGAGGTGCAGCAACAGAGGTAGAGGAGGTGATGCGAAAAGCAGCCTCACAATTCATTGATATTATTTTACAGACTTCTACATCAAAACGACCTGCTGAAGAAGCACCTGCAGAAGAACCTTCGAGCAAAAGGCAAAAGGCTAATCCAAAGTTTGTTGTTCCGCCCTCACCGAAAGCTCGACTTGAATCCTCTGACGATGATGATGACTTTGAGGATGCTACAGAAGATCAGTCAGACAATCATATGGGTGAGTCCTCAGAACAACAAAAGGGGGAGAAGGAGAAGGAGGAGAAAGAGAAGGATAAAGAGAAGGAGAAGGAGAAAGAGAAGGAAAAAGAGAAGGAAAAGGAATCTGCAACAGAGGCTGAGGGATCTGCTCAGAGGGAAAAGGTATCTGAGGCTGAGGCAACTAAAGTAGGAGACCAAGGGAATACTTCTGAAGACTTACCAGAGGTGACTATGGTGGTTTTTGATTACATGTTCAAAGACAGAATCATCAAGCCTACAGAATCCTCTCAACAACCACCTGAGGTCATTATCCTGGACACCCCTCCTACTTCACCAAGAACAGAACCAGAGAAAACCGACCCATTCTCTGCTGAAGAAAAATTGAACCAAGCCCAACCTCAAGTCCAAATCCAAACAACCCAAGAATCTGCCCACATTGACATACTCATGGCAGAAACTCATGAAGACCCAAATCCCATACCAACAGAACAGAACCCCGAATCCTCAACTCAACATTCTGGCAAACCTCCACTAGAAGAAATCTTTGCCTATCTTTATGGTGACCATGACACCATCTCCACAAATGTTGTGCCCATCAACCCATACTTAAGCCCCTGCAGGATAAATACGATCTCTGACGTTAGACGGAAATTCATCGAAACCAAGTCCAGATTGATCAGAAATATAAACTCAGACTTTGGAATCCGCAGAATCGTAGACATCAAGCAGAAGACCTTTCGGCACAACAGAATACAAATGAGCTATCATGAGTTCGTAGTTGAATCAAACGACAACAGGGTTGAGCACTTCAATGAAAACGACCTGCTACTTCTGAACCCTTATGATCTGATTCAACTCCATGCCTACTATTACAACTTCAGTGACAGATACAAAGAGGCAAGAACAACACTTCCTGAGGTACGCTTCGCTATGCAAGAGCACATAAATCTAAGAATTCAGATTGATTTTCAGCTAGGCATAGAGTTCGAAGTAGAAGAACTAGCGACTGCTCCACCAAATGAGAGCCTTCAAGGCTATGAGCACTACAGAACCGGAACCGTAGTTGGAGATCCTCCAGTGTTCATCTGCCGATAGAGAAAAATCAAGAAGGCCCTCAGAGCTTCTGAAACCCACAAGTATTCATCAGAGTCGCTGGAGTACCTCAGAGACATCATTCAGAATCTCCCAAGAGACAAGTGTCCGGAAGAACAACAGAGAAGCTTCACCACCGAAATCAATCTTCTGCTGAACTTCCGAGAACTCATCAGAAGATTTGACAGAATCTTAAGGGGAGATAATTTTGCTTAAACTTGTACTCATTCTTTTTTTCTGCATTGAAATATCTTGAAGGAATAGTACAAAGGCTAACAGAGGGAAAAGTTCTCTGTTCTTTTGTTTATATCTCTGCTACTTTGTATTTTCTTATTTTCAATACTTAGGGGGAGATTGTTAGTCCCAAAGCATCTGATGTAAAAGTATTGAAAATAGTTCCAAGTCAGAATACCAACAGAGATCAGACAGAAGACTTGGAAGATGTTCATCAAAGAAGACCAACAGAGCTCAACAGAGCTCTGACGGATCCAACAGAGCTCATCAGAGCTCTGTCGAAGAATTCCAACAAAAGAACAAGTATTCAACAGAAGACCAACAGAGCTCTTGCGACAGAGCTCTGTGAAGCAAAAGACCTCTGTCAGCCTAAGCCTCGAAGGAAAGCCCAAGTGTTAGACAAGTGTCCATACTTTCCATGTATGCCCTAAAATAGGAGACACACTTTCCACGTGTCATTCCAGGGTACGATAGTACACTGTCTATACTTTTTTGAGGGCTATAAATAGAGAGGTTGTGGGACAAACATTTGTAAGCTTTGGGAAGAGTAGTTTTTCCACAATTGTTTAAGCATATACTGCAGCAATCCCGAGCACTACCTCCGTACGATATTGTTGTCCTATGAGATTTCCGAACACACTTTAACTTGTTCTTGGTGTGATTCATTATCAATATATGAGCAGCTTTTATATCTGATCTTGTTATCATTTTACTGTTCAATATTTGATTCTCATAGTTCACTTATCGTTTACACAATCACTCATTTTAATGGCTTTATTTAATATGCTTTCGCTGTCTATTTTACTACCATTAATATGATACAACGTGAATCTGGGAACCTACATTCCTCACGATATAAATCGTAAGACTGGCGTTCGTGCGATCCTGCAAGCCTGCAATGTAAGATTCAGGGGTGGTCGTTGGTTTAACCAACGACCCTCCGATGCTTAAGTCAGTAATCGTTTGTCAAAATAAATCGAAAGTAAAATTTTAAAAGAAATACTTTTTTAAATGTACTGCGTTCCAGCTACGTGGGATGTCTTGGTCGTCGAGGGTTTGAAGCCTGTAAGCACCCTTCCCAACGACCTCAGATATTCGATAAGGGCCTTCCCACTTAGTGGATAAGTTTCCGGTGTTTGGTTCCTTGGTGTTTTGGAATACTCGTCGTAAGACGTAGTCACCTTTCTGAAAGATCTTGGCTTTAACATTTTTGTTGAAATGTCGTTCAACAACTTGTCGCTGAGATGCCATTTTGACCAAAGCAGACTCTCTTATCTCTTCGAGAGTGTCGAGGTCGTAGCTTAAGTCCACCAAATTATGATCGACGGATGTATGTCTCGATGTTGGGAGCTGCACTTCAATAGGTAAAATGGCTTCCTAAACCATAAACCAATGAAAATTGTGTCTGTCCTGTCGATGTTCGAGGTGTCATACGATTCGCCCATAGGACCGATGGAAGTTCTTCGACCCATTTTCCCTTTGCAGCCTTAAGTCTTTTCTTGATTGAATTGATAATGACTTTATTGCTCAATTCTGCAAGACCTATAGACTGGGATAACGTGGGGTTGAGGTCGTAAGTTTGATACTACGATTCTCACAAAACTGTTGCATACGATCACTTATAAACTGTGAACCATTGTCACGTACGATTTCTAAAGGGATTCCGAACCTGCATATGATGTTACCCTGGATAAAAGAGATGACCTCTTTGTCCCGAATCTGGGAGTAGACAGCTGCTTCTATCCACTTAGAAAAATAATCTGTAAGGACTAACAGAAAAACTTTCTGCCCTGGGGCAGGAGGTAATTTACCAACGATGTCCATTCACCACCTCATGAAGGGCCATGGGACCAAAGAAGTATGTAGAGGTTCAGAAGGTTGTGTATCATACCCGAGTGTCGTTGACATGCGTCACAGCTTTGGACGTACTTGGTGGCATCTTGTCTTAAAGTCGGCCAATAGTAGCCTTGTAATGATATACAATTTGTAAGACTACGACTACTAGAATGGTTGCCACATTCGTCGTCGTGCATTTCTTTCAGAATGCCTCGTACCTATTCTGGAGTATCGATGCATCGTAGGTTGAGACCTGTCGATGATCGTCGATAAAGTCTGCCACCAATGATAAGGTATTTCGAAGCTTTAAATCAAAATTTTTGAGCTTCAATTCTATCTTCAGGTAATTGATCGTGCATAAGATAATTCTTGATATCGCACGACGAACTATTTTCTGTGTTAAGAACACAGAATCGTTTCAAAGTCCTCGATGGACGAGGTCGCTAGATGTATCATAGGAATAGCGTCGAACGACGACTTATTAAGTGCCGATCCAAGATTTGCTAGCGCATCGGCTTGAGTGTTTTGATCTCTGGTAATCTGTTCGATTGAGAACAGATCAAACATCTTTGACTTCTCCTTGGATACTCTGAGATAGGCCATCATCTTGGTATCTTTTGTTGTGAATTCCCCATTCACTTGGTTTACGACCAATAGAGAATCGCTTCTGACATGAAGTCCGACTGCCCCCAAGTCGTGAGCCATATTCATGCCCACGATCAGAGATTCGTATTCTTCCTCGTTGCTAGTAGCTTTGAAACTGCATCGTATGGAGTACACCATCTTGCCCCCTTGTGGGGACTTTAAGATGACACCAAGACCTGCTCCTCTGTAGTTTGAGGATCCGTCGACATGGAGCACCCAGGTCGTGTCACTTATAGTCGCCACAGTATAGGTCTCGATCTGTGCTTCTTTTTCCTCGGCGACGAAGTCGGCCAGGACCTGCGACTTAATTGTCGTGTGAGGCTTGAATTCAATATCATGTAATTGCTAGATGTCCTTTTTCTGAGGTTTCAAGGTCGCCTTGTAGCAATCACGGCCAGTCTTCTGTTCACTTTTGATTTCTTGCACTCCCCATGGCGTTGGGAATTTAATCGTCTGGTGATAGGTCGAGGGGACCGCCTTCATGTCGTGTATCCACGGTCGACCAAGTATAACGTTGTAAGCGGAAGAACTGTCGATAACATTAAACTTTGTTTGCTTGTTGACCCCTTTAGCGTACACTAGGAGGATGATCTCTCCTAACGTGTTGGTAGAATCGCCATTAAATACTATCAGAGTCGTCGAACGACGAGTGATCTCTGACTTGTCGATGCTCATAGCGTTGATCGTGCTCAAGAAAATGATGTTAGCCGAACTGCCTCCGTCGACCAGTACTCTTTTGGTCGAGCAGTTGCCAATAGTAAGCTGGATAAGCAATCCGTCATGATGTTTCTGCCAGCTGTCCTGGAGGTCATCCTGATCAAACGTTATTGGCATCGCCTCCAGTTCCAACTCTTGCTTTGTTCGGGACGACCGAGTAATGTGATATTCTCCCGATGATTGACTGGCGTGCCGCTTGGCTGCCGTATATGTTAAACCACATACGTCTGATCCACCGGTCATGCAATTGATGACTTTTGCATGGACTGGGGATGCCGGTCTTATGTTTTCAACTGGCGTAGATTCTTTTTCAATCAAACCTTGGAGATGGCCCTTGGGGACGATCCAGGCTAACTACTTCTGCAAGGCAAGGCAGTTATCTGTCGTATGACCATGGTCACTATGGAAGTCGCACAATTTGGTCTTGTCCTTCTTGTCATCGTCTTTGTCGCTTTTCTTGGGCCATCGTATCGACGAATGAATGTTCTTTAGAGCTTCAACCAAATCATTCGACGTCCCCTTGAATCCGTAGGAGGATATCTTAGGATATTGAGGAAATCTGGGCATAGGATTACTCTTTTTCTTATCGAACCGGACGTTCGATATCTGGCGTGCTGGCTCTGTCTTGACGCTCGTCTTGGATTGGAAATCTGGTTTCTTTATCCCGAGCGACGTTTTTTCGGTAGAATACTTACGACGGAATGTCAGGTCATCTTCTACCCTCATGTAAGCCAAAGTCCTAGCTCGGACGTCTTCGAAATTTTCTGGCGGATACTTCGTAAGATCGATGTACAGTCCTGTAGTGTTGTTGTCTAGACCACGCTTGTAGTCCTCGATGGCGGTCTTGACCTCACAATTTCAGATGCTGATCATATCTGCGTTGAAACGGTTGAAGTAACCACAGAGGGATTCTCCATATTTTTAGACGACGTAGTACATGTCGCTGGTCTGCTTTCGATCTTGCGACTACTGAAGAATTGTTGCGAAAACTGGTTGACCAACTCCGCGAAGTTGCTGATGGACTTGGGTTTGAGATTGATCAACCATTGGAGAGCAGCACTTGTAAGAGTCGCACCAAAACTTTTGCACATGCAAACTTCTTGATATTGATGTGGGATTGATGTTGTCCACATCAATTGTTTATATTGGGCGATGTGCTCCATTGGATCGGTTATTCCCGAATACTTGGGCATAAAAACATGAATGTTGTACTTTTTCGAAACGTCAACATTTACTATCGTGCCGATGAAAGACGACGCTTGGAATCCTGTGAGGGGTTCGACATCGACGGGGACGGCGACACCAAGTAACTTGGAAAGTAGCGACAACATCTTTTCGTTCTGATCCTCCAATAACCTGAGTCGTTGGGCGATGGGGTCATTAGGATCGGGGACTGCACCTGTCGGGGGAATGACTCCTGAGTCTTGAGTTGTCATACCGAATGTCGTATGGAATCCATTTCCGTGCGAAGAACCATTGGCTTCTCCGTTAAAGGGGAAGTTCATAGGGATCGTCATTGTAGGTTGTGATATTGTTGGGATATGATAGGGTATGGCTCCATTGTACAACGGTGGCGGCCTCAAATGCTGCGGAGGAAATTTTCCAAAGGGACGATTGTTGACAAATGGCCCTGGACTTGCCTGGAATGGTGGCCTTACGAAACGTGCACATATAGGTCGGGGACCGTTCTGAGGTCCAAAGGAATTGCCAATCGCTGGATTCCTCAGGGAAGCAATTTCTGCAGCTGCCTTTTGGTTCTGCTCGTTCAGTGCTTGACTTTGACTCCGTGCAGAGTTCAGCTCCGTGTAAAGCTATGCCATAAGATCTGGTTGGGTTGCCATTTTCTTGGAAAACAGAACATCACAAGATCGTTAGAGCGATGTATTCTTGGCTTGAGATTTTCTCTAGATGGGGTCCCACGGATGGCGCCCAACTGTTAATGCCAAAAATCACCCAAAGGATAACTTAAGGTTGATGTGGACCTTTTAACAACTAAAGAAAGGGATCTCAAGACAAACAACACAATCGCGAAAAAGTAAATAAGACGGGAGAATTGATGATGCGGAAAACCCAAACGAGGGAAAAAACCGCGGTCAACTTGTGAGAGTCGACGGTGCACTATGATCGCCAAACAGGGGCGAAAATCCTTTGATAACAAGTGTTTTGTGTACAACAGATTACAATAAGAGTAAAAAAAACTTAATCGTAAGATAAAGTTATGCGTCGTGCGAAATAAGTTGTTGTCGTGCAAATTGAACTGTTCGTCGTGCGAAACTTGCGAGAGTGATATTCGTTCAAATGCTTCTAATGTAAGAACGTTGAGAGTGTAGAAATGTAGAGTTCAGATGTTGCGTAGATTGTCAGTTGTTTCGATGTGTCCCGTTCGAAGGTGGAGTAGGTCTTTATATAGCTTCTAGCAACAATAAATGTGTCTTGATGACTTGTTCGTAATCGTCTTCGGGTCTTTAATGCCATTTAAGAGCTCGTCTGTTACTGTCCGTTGTACCATGATTGCTGTGGACCTGCATTAAAGGAACAAAGAAAACGGATGTTGACTGTTAACGGTTAGTATAATCGTACGACCGTCTTGAGTCTCGGACGTCCTCGTATGGAACATACGACCAACATGGAAATGTACGACCAAATATTCGATAGTAAATAACCTGCAAGACCTTATCTTAATACAAGAGTGGTCTTATATAAATGTCATATGAGTTATCTATCGTCGGTCGTGAGGTGTGAATTTTTACCCAAACAACGACGGAGAATGTGGTAACCATTGAGAAGGACGTAGTCTGGGAAACCGAGTCTCACGACAAGGTTACTGTTGGCCGACCTTACGGCAATACGCGATCAGGTATGTCCAAGGATACGTCGTTTGTGAAAAACACTGATGTATGTGCCATCAACCCTCGAAACCTTTACATTTGACTTTAAACCCATGGCCCTTCATGAGATGGGGAATAAATATCGTTGGTAAGCTACCACTTTCCCCTGGGCAAAAGGTTTTCCTGCTAGTTCTTACATTTTATTTCTCTAAATGGATAGAAGCAATGACTTTCTCCTAGATACGGGATAAAGAAGTCATCTCTTTTATCCAGACTAACATTATCTGCAGGGTTGGAATTCCATCCAAAATCGTATGTGACAACGGGTCACAATTCATAAGTGATCGTACTCAGCAGTTTTGCGGGATCGTAATATCAAACTTACGACCTCAACGCCACGATACCCTCAGTCGAGCGGATTAGTTGAATCAAGCAACAATGTCATAATCAACTTTATACAGAAACGATTGAAAGTTGCGAAAGGACGATAGGTCAAATAACTCGTATAGGCCAATCGTACGACGCCACCCACTTCTACAGGTCAGAACCCGTATTCTCGAGTTTACGGATGCGAAGCAGTCTTGCCTGTCGTGTTAGATCTGAAGTTTTGTCAATAAACCAAGTGTTGAAGATCTGATAAGAAGACTCAGATGTTCTGAGTAGAGAAGTCAGAGGTCTGACTGTGAAAGCTCAGAAGTATTGATAAGAGGAATCAGAAGTCTGGGAAGAGAAGTCAGATGTCTGAGTTAAGGAGTCAGATGTCTGAGTTAAGGAGTCAGAAGATCTGAGAAGCGTTATCAGAAGAATGTTCAGAAGTTCTGAACTACCTGTTCAGAACTTATGACGAGATACTTTACTTAGTATTTTATAAACTAATTAGGACACGTGTTATGTTCTTATTAGTCTTTCTTATTTGTACTGTAGCTTTAAGATGTCCGTTGCAGTATAAATAGTAGTTAGCTCTACGTTGCTAACTGATTGATTTTTCTCGTATAACTTTGTATTCATTCCTTGTAATCTTTGAGATTCTCTCTCTCTTAGATCTGTAATTCTGTTCATCATTGAATACAATTAGGCTTGATCATACAAATTCTCAATTACTGCTTTCTACATTGATTGTAAGATAAGATCCTGAACTTTCAATTGGTATCAGAGCTAATCAAGAAACAAATTCGTTCAAGATTGTTATCGCGAAGATCGATTGATCAATTTCTTGAAGATTTCTTGATTCATTCAAAATTCGATTCCGCTGCTAGGGCTAGTTCTTGAATTCTTGGCAATTCTTGAATTACCTGTTACATTTCGATCAAGAAACTCGAATTTGTCTTTCTGTTGAATTTTCTTACAATCATGTCTTCTAAAGAATATCTAGCCATGGGATCTCAAACCAAACCGCCTGTTCTTATACCAGAAGAGTATCAGCAATGGAAAATCCGAATGATCCAATTCCTAGACAACATTGATGAAAATCTTATGATCTCTATTAGAGAAGGTCCAATTGAAGTGTACATCGATGTTGCTGCAACTCCTGCTACAGAGACAACTCCAGAAATTCCAGCGACCAGGGTGAAAAAGAGTTATTCCCAATACACAGCTGAACAGAAGAATAGGCATGCTATTGACAAAAGAGCAATTACTTTGATGACTTTGGCTGTCCCAAATGAGGTTCTTAACAGGATTGACAGTGGATCATCAGCTAAAGAAATGTGGGACGAATTGGAAAGGCAGATGCTAGGAACTGTGAGATCTATTCAGGCAAAGTTAAATCAAAGCATAAATGCTTATGAAAGGTTCAAAGCAAAAGAGTCAGAAATTTTGACACAGACATACAGTAAATTTTGCACTATTCTAAATGACTTGAGAAGAAATGGACTGAAGAAAACGAAGTCAGAAATAAATTACAAATTTCTGAACAGTCTAAATTCAGAATGGTCATCATTTGCCATAAGTCTGCAAATGAACAATGATATGTGTGAAGAAGACTTAAATGATCTGTTCTGTGTTCTTAATCAACATGAAGAATCTGTCAAGTTAGTTGTGGAAGAAAAGAAAATTGTTGCTGATCAGTTAGCATTCTTATCAAAGTCCAAAGCAATCAAAGCACCCAAAAAGACTGCATATCTATCAGAGATACCTAATCTGGAAGAATCTGACAAGGAAGAAGGATCAGAAGATGATGAAGATATCAAGATAATGGCTGAGAAACTAGCTTTGTTGACAAATACTTTCAACAAAAGGTATGGGAAGGGTAGATTTCAAGGAAATTATAAGAGAGTTGGGAGTTCAGATTATAAGAAGAAAGAAGACATAGAAGAAAATAAGTTTGAAAAGAGAGTAGAGAGAAGTGAAGAAAACAAAGAAGAGAAGGATGAGAGAAAAGAAAAGAATTTGTGTTTCAAATGTGGAAAATCTGGCCACTATGCTAAGGATTGCAAAGTCAAAATTGTGAAAGACTATGAGTACTACACCAAGAAGGCTCAGCTTGCAAAGAAGAGAGATGATAAAATTGCTTTGTTGGCTGAACAGGAGAATTGGTTGTACTATACTTCTGATGAAGATGATCATATCAACTTTCCACAGATGCAGAGCTATATGGCAAAAATGAGGAATGAGGATGATTCTGATTTTGAAGATGCTGATTCTGAGTCATCTGCTGAGGTATATTCTTCACTTGAATTAGAGTTAATGACACAGATTGGTGAAATAAAAACTGAATTTGCTAATCTAAGAAAACAGATAAAAGGAGAAAGAAATTTGGTTAACAAATTCAGAATTGAAAAAGAAGTAATAAAAGAACAATATGAAGAATCTGAGGCTGAGAAACAGAAAGTTAAAGATGAAAATTCTTAATTGATGAAAAGGCTTTCTGAACTAAAAGTTGAGTTTTCAAAAATAAAGGATGAAAAAGGTGATTTACAAATAAAATTTGATATGTTATTTGAAGAAAGAAAGAATTTATACACCAAAATTAAAGAATTAGAAGATCTAAATTTGAAAAGGGGTCAGACTCAGCAAACACTAAATCTTTTATTAAGCAATGTTAAAGATACAAGATTTTACAACCCAAAGAAGGGATTGGGATTGGAAGAGAATGTCACTTTAAAAAGAGCTCCAATCAACTTGTATGAAAAACTTCAAGTTTCTAAGCCAAAAATCCCAGAAATTGTTGAAGTTTTCATAAGACCTGGTAGTTCTATAACAAGTTCTGACAATTTGCAAAGACCAAACTCTAAAAAGTCAGATGAGAAAATTTCTGAGTCTAAAACAGAAAAGTCAGTTGTTTCAGAAGAAAAGGTTAAGAAAAAAGTTTCTAAACCAACAGATGAGAAGCCAAGATACAATGATACTAAATTCAAGTATGATTCTTTAAATGTCAGCTACAAAAATAAACAACCAAGTTTTTCATATCATGACATTGAGAGCATATTTGACACAAGTAAAAATTCTGAAACAGTCAATCAGAAGTCTAAAACTTCTAGTCAGGATTCTGAACTTTGTAGTCAGAACTCTGAGTCTAAAGATAAGACATCTGAGTCTGTAAATCAGAACTCTGACTTAGGTAGTCAGAAGTCTGATTCAACTGGATTTTCTGAAACAAAATCAGATGAATTTTTGCAACTTGAAAAGAGATTTAATCTTGTGAGTCAAGAACTTGAGGACTTAAGGAAAGCTTATGATGAACTTGAAAATGATTTCTGTGAGGTGGATATTAAACTTGAAGAATCTTTGAAAGAAAAGAATATTTTTATTCAGAAAATAACAGAGCTTGAAAAACTGAAGACTGAGTATGATCTTTTTAAAATTAATGCTTCAAGAGAAAATGATAAATTCTTTAATGAATCAAGTACATATGAAAAAGGTGAATCATCTAATTCTTCTAACAAAAAGAACTTGATTTTTTCAGAAAAAGAAGAAAGCAAAAGGAAAGATGATCTTGCAAAGTTGAATGATCTGAAAAGGGATCTTGAGAAGCTTAGAATGAAATCTACTTCTGAACTCAAAGCTAGAAATTCTTGTAATAAGGGCAATTGTACTCTGAACAGTATCAATAAAAATGAAATGACCTATGTTTCAGATTTATTGTCACTTGCAAAGAAAAATCTTGTTTGTGTTAGATGTAAAAATGATTCATTCCAATATTCTCATAAATGTCAAGTCAAAATAACTTCTGTTTCATACATAAGAAAAGATATTCAGAAAGTTTTAGTTCCTCCAAATACAGAAAAGAAGAAAATTTCTGTTCCTCAGACTCAGAAGAAAGAAAAGATAAAAGAAAAGAAAGTTGAAAATATAGCAAAACCAAAAGTTACAACTCTCAAAAAGAATTTGAACAAGCTTGTAAGCAGAAAATGTTCTGACTTCATAAAAGTTCAAGGAAAATGGTGTTTGAAGAAAGATTTTGAGTGGAGAGTAAAAGGTACTAATGTTAAATCCAATGACAAAGCTAACAAAGATGGACCCATTCAAAAATGGGTACCTAAACCTATCTGATCCTTTTGCAGGGCTGTCATGTGTGGTTTTTAGATTCAGGAGCTTCAAGACACATGACAGGTCAGAAGTCGTTTCTATCAAACTTCACAGAAAAGGCTGGAGGAGCAGTAAACTTTGGAAATAACAGCAAAGGACAAGTCAAAGGTTATGGGGATTTAACTAAAGGGGATCTGACTATTCAAAAGGTTTTCTATGTTGAAGGATTACAACATAATCTTTTCAGCATAAGTCAGTTTTTAGATAGTCTTTGTCAAATTAAGTTTCAAATAACAGGTTGCATGATTTTAACTGAAAATGATGTTAAAGTCTTCTGGGCCAAAAGACATATGGACTTATTTGTAGTTAATTTTTCAAAATTGAAAACATTAAATACAGTTTGTCTTTTATCAAAATCAACTGCAAATGAATGCTGGCTTTGGCACAGAATATGTTCTCATCTGAATTTCAAAGATCTCAATAATCTCGTTGCAAAACATCTGGTTAAAGGCATACCAAAGCTTAAATTTGAAAAAGAATCATTATGCTCAGCTTGTGAAATGGGCAAGATGAAAAAGAGTTCTCACAAATTAAAAATGGACTCATCTTGCAAAGCACCATTAGAAATGATTCATACTGATCTTTGTGGTCCAATTTCAGGTCAATCTATGGGACGAAAGAAATATATGCTTGTGATTGTTGATGAATTCTCCAGATACACATGGGTTGAGTTCCTAAGAGCTAAGTCAGAAGCTGCTACTACATTGATAAATTTTATCAAAAGGATTCAAGTTCTCTTACAACTTCCAGTTCAGAAAATCAGAAGTGATAATGGAACAGAGTTCAGAAATGAGACTCTTCAGAATTTTTTAGAAAGTTCTGGGATTTCTCACAATTTTTCTGCTGTCAGAACTCCTCAACAAAATGGTATTGTTGAAAGGAAGAATAGAACTCTAGTTGAAGCTGCGAGAACAATGCTGGCTTATGCAAATCTTCCTACTTTCCTATGGGCTGAAGCAATTGCAACTGCTTGTTTTACACAGAATAGAACTTTAATCAATAAGAGATTAAATAAGACTGCTTATGAACTGATAAATAAAAGAAAACCATTAATCAAATTCTTTCCAGTTTTTGGTTGCAGGTGCTATGTTCTTAGAGACAGAGAAAATCTTGCCAAATTCGATAAAAAGGCAGATGAAGGATACTTTGTGGGTTATTCTTTAACTTCCAAAGCATTCAGAATCTACAATAGAAGAACCAAGAGGATGATGGAGAGCATAAATGTAACTTTTGATGAAGCCAGAATGCGGACTTCTGAACAAGACAGTTCAGAACTCATGCTGAACAAGACAAAAATGACTTCTGATACAAATTCTAATCCTATTTGTTCAGAACTCAATTTACTGTTTAAGGATGCTTTTAGTGAACTAATTTCTGATTCTTATGCAGAATATGAAAACCCAAAGATGGTCAAAGAGATGAAAAATAAGACTCCAGAAATAGTTCAATCAACTGTAATTTCTGACAAAGGTCCATCAGAGGAATGTCCAAATCTAATAAATACAAGTGGTGAAAATTCTGAACCTTATAATCAGAATTCTGATTCTTGTACTCAGAACTCTGAACAAGTCACTCAGAATTCTGACTTCATTAATCAGAACCCAAACTTGGATATAACTCCTATTCTTACATCAGAACAAGAGGACAGATCAGAATTACAAGCAATCATTGATGAGAATGATGCAAACAACAATTATTCAGAGATTGATGTACTCCCTAGTGCAAATAAATGGACTAAAAATCATCCTATTCATCAAATAATAGGTGATCCTTCAGCAGGAGTAAAAACCAGATCAGCTACAGCAAATGAAGCAATGTTTGCTGGTTTCTTGAGTGTGATTGAACCAAAGAAAGCTAATGAAGCCCTAGAGGATCCAGACTGGATTTCAGCAATGCAAGAGGAATTGCTTCAATTTGAAAGAAATAAAGTTTGGAGACTCATTCCAAAGCCTGAAGGTAAATCTATTATTGGAACTAAATGGGTGTTCAGAAACAAAAAGGATGAATCAGGTGTTGTCATCAGAAACAAGGCAAGATTGGTTGCTAAAGGGTACTGTCAACAAGAGGGAATTGATTATGATGAGACATTTGCACCAGTGGCAAGAATAGAGGCAATCAGAATATTTTTGGCCTATGCTGCACATAAAAACTTCAAGGTGTATCAAATGGATGTCAAATCAGCCTTTCTAAATGGCAAACTTAATGAAGAGGTGTATGTCCATCAACCTGAAGGTTTTGTTGATCCAGAATTCCCTGATCATGTTTATATTTTAGACAAAGCTTTATATGGTCTAAAACAAGCACCACGAGCCTGGTATGACACTCTTACTAAACACTTGTTAGGTTCAGGATTCAAGAAAGGTAAGATTGACACAACTTTGTTTTTAAAGAAACAGGGTGATGATTTGATTCTGATTCAGATTTATGTTGATGACATAATATTTGGTTCTACCAGTCCAGAATTATGTGATAATTTTTCAAAAATCATGTCATCTGAATTTGAAATGAGCATGATGGGTGAGCTGAATTTTTTCCTCGGTCTTCAAGTCAAACAATTACCAAAAGGTATTTTTATAAATCAAGGAAAATATGTCAGAGATATTCTGAAAAAGTTCAAAATGTCTGATTGTGCTTCTATGAGAACACCTATGGCAACTAACATAAAGTTAGATGCTGATCTCAAAGGTGTTTCAGCAGATATCAAACTCTATAGAGGCATGATTGGGTCATTACTTTATTTGACTGCAAGTAGACCAGATATCATGTTTTCTACCTGTTTCTGTGCTAGATTTCAATCTAACCCGAAAGAATCACATATGTTGGTTGTCAAAAGGATTTTAAGATATCTCAAAGGAACACCTGATCTAGGTTTATGGTATCCAAAAGAAACTGACTTCAAATTGACTGCTTTCACTGATGCTGATCATGCAGGAAGTAGGTTGGACAGAAAGAGTACATCTGGTGCTTGTCACTTTTTGGGAGATAAAATAGTGAGTTGGGCATCAAAGAAGCAGAATTGTGTGTCCACTTCAACTGCTGAAGCAGAGTATGTTGCTGCTGCTGCTTCATGCTCTCAAACATTGTGGATGAGAACACAACTCATGGACTATGGATATCAGCTTAACAAGATTCCCATCTATTGTGACTCAGAAAGTGCAATTGCCATTACTCAGAATCCTGTTCAACATTCGAAGACTAAACATATAGATGTGAGGTATCATTTTATAAAGGACTATGTGGAAAAAGGAACTATAGAGATGCACTTTGTGCATACAAAGTATCAATTGGCTGACTTGTTCAAAAAGCCTCTTGATCACAAAAGGTTTTCTTTTCTCATATGTAAAATAGGAATGCTTAATCTGCCTAATTGAAAATATTTTTTCTTTCTTAAAAATGCTAAATTTTTCTAAGTAAAATTGTCTGAGTAGTGTACTCAGAACTCTGAGTCTTAAGAATCAGAATTTCTGAGTACTACGGTCAGAACTTCTGAGTCTTGAGGTCAGAACTTCTGAATCTTGAGGTCAGAACTTCTGAGTCTTGAGGTCAGAGATTCTGAGTCAATACATTAGCAATCTAGCTTTCAAATTTTTGAGAAATAAAAATACTTTAACTGTGTGGATTATGCTTCTTCTATTATCTTTTCATCTCATCTTTATGTATCATTAATAGTCAAATGCATGCTCAAGTCAAGGGGGAGCATCAAAATTCTTTTGGAAATCATTTTGTGATGCTTAAAAGATTTGCTTTCAATTTCCATCTCTGATTATTCTAAGAAGAACAAGCTTTTCATGATAAATTTTGTTGTTATTCAAACTATATCTGAATTAATTTTTTTTTTCAGATATAAGATTTTAAATGATTTTTTAATTCATCATAATATGAACAGAATTTTGATGATAAAAAGTGTTTCTATCTGTTCAAACCTCTTCTGAATAATCAAAATGTTTTATATTTGTCAGAAGTTGATTTTAAATGACATTTTGGTTACAAGGTAAAATTCTTCTGAGAAGAACAATCAGACATCTGGTAAAGAAAAGTCAAAACATCTGAGCGTGTTATTCAGATCTTTGATTTGAGTCAAAATTCTATCCACTAACACGTGTCAGCTTCATATTTGTTTGATTATGCCACGCATTTCATTTAAATCCTCTGTGGCATTTCAAATGTGTTGACTCCGTTATAACATTGATTTCGCTTTTCCGTTAAACCTTTCAACTTCGCGGATTTTAAATAGGTCTTAAAATCCCTATTTCAAATCTTTTCAAATTCCAGAGCGAAAAGTGAGATACGAATCAAATCCAGAGTTCTTTGAATTTGTTTTCTTCTTAAATCATGTCTAGAATACGAAGGAGTGGTCAAATTTCGCTACACTCTACAAAATCGATAATGGATTCATCTGATTCGGATAATGATGAAGTACATAATAGAGCTGTAGAGGAAGAAGCAATAAGAAATGATGGAGAAGATGAACAAATGGATGAATCTGAAGGAAATGCGGATGAGGTAAAGGTTAATATTGAACATGAACAGAGTGCTGCAGGTTCTATTATGTCAGATAGACCTATTTTAGTGGAAAGAATTGTTCCTGAGAATGAATGGCTGAAATTATCTGAAAATAACTGTGTTATATTATTTGAGGAAAGCCGGTTTAAGCCTGAACACAGAATTATCATGGAGTTATTCAAACACCATCCGTACAGAAAATGGTTTACACGAAGTAAAAATGTGCCTGTTCAGTACATACAACAATGGTGGAAACATCTTAGGTTAGAAGATAATAAGTTTGTGTCTGAAATTGGAGGAGTGACATTTGCCTTATCTATCTCTGCACTAAGAGAAATGCTGAATTTACCAGAGAAAGATGATGTACAAAGAAGGACAGATTTTGAGGACTCACCCTTAACAGAGGAATTAATAGCAGAGTTTATGAAGTTAGGATACAATGAAGGATTGAGGACACTTAGTTTGTTCAGAAGAAACAAATTACCACCTATTTGGGCTTGCTTCTTTCATGTGGTAAATAAATGTGTGTCAGGGAAGAATAGTTCTGCTGATCAAGGTTCTAAACAAATTCTTCAGATCTTTCAGGGTTTAGTGAAGAATAGGCATTATGACTATACTTTAATACTTTGGGAAGACATGAAGAATACATTTGAGAAGAATCAGAAAGCAATTCATAAGAAAACAAAGGATGCTCCACTGACATACATTCCTTATATAAGGTACTGGCAAATTGTTATTTGGTATGCCATGCAGGAAAACAGAACAATCTCAAGAAGAACTAATGAAGAGCATGGTCCCACATTTTATTTGGGTAAGATGACCTCAGTAACAAGACTTGAAAACTATCCCAATCATAAACTATTGCCAAAATCACTTAGGAACTATATTCCAAGGGAGAGTGAGATTTTAAAAGCTTATTGCACCTCTATGGGAATTGAATTACCTGAAATCCCTACCCAAGAGGATCAACCTGAGAAGAGAGGTGAGGGGTCTAGTCGAATTAGAGAGGGGGAGGATGTTCAGATGGGTGAACATTCTGAGAGACTTGAGAGGGAAAATTCTGAGAGCTTGGTTAGATTTGGTGAGGAAAAACAGAATGAGAGTGATGAGGATGAGAGATTGTCAACAGAGGTTCAAATAGAAAGAGATGCCTCTGAACCAGCTAATCTTGACCAGGTAACCACAAATGCTATTGGTTCACATCTCTTGGTGTCCAATATTGAAACAAACACCATGGACCTAGTGGTGGATCTTGAACAACCCATCCATATCCACTCAGAAGCATTTCAACATGCTACTGTTTCACACAAATCCGGGGAACCATCCCAAACTCATTTGGAGGGAGGTGATAAATCCCAATCTATTTTTCAACACATTGAGTCTGAATATCACAGTCCTATTCATATTGAGCCTGAAATTCCTTCTGACACTTGCACAAATCAGGAATTTCGTATTCCTGAAACAACATTCATAGACATACCTAATGTTGGGTGTCGAGGATTGGATGGAAGTCCTGGTGAGGTGAACATTACAAAAGCCTCATTCAAATGTGCATCTGTTGTACAAGATGACTGTGTGTTATCTACAGGCCATGAGCCCTCTGGGCACATGAAAACTGGACCATTTGTTGGTTCAGGTTCACTGTTAGAAACTTCTGAATTTGAAAAGATTCAGAAACAAAACAAGGAGATGGGGGAAAAAGTAGAAAATTTGGAGAAGAAGGTGGAGGATTTGAATGATGAGATGTCAGATTTGAAAGTTGTGTTGGAGAAAAAGTTGATTTCTGTTGAAACCAAAGTAGATGATGTAAAGAAATCCTTGGATTCTCACAAAAAGGAGATCATGAATATAATGTATGGTTTTCAAAAAGATATGTTAAAACAAATGCAAGGGATGCAGGAATCTATACTGAAAGCACTGAGTGTATCATTAGCTTCTACTTCAACGCCTCTTGATCTTGTTCCTATTGTAGAAACTGAACCTGAAGGTACTTCTAATCAGAACTTGAAAAGAAAGTTTGATGATAATGAGCCTCATGATCATCAAAAGGGGGAGAAAAGACAAAGGTTAAGTTCTGATGATGATATTGGCATAGAAGATTTTGAGATGGCAGATATGCAATTAGCTAGTACAAAAAGTTCAGAAGATCAGACACAGGAAAATTTAAAGGCAATAACTCAGATAGTTCAGATTGATAGCTCAGATACAGAGGAAATGGAGTTGGAGAGTACAGATAGTGGTGATTCAGATAAAACAGAGGAATTGAACTTAGACATAGAGATGGAAGGAAACTCAGATGAAACTGAAGCTATTGAGGAATCTGTATTGAGATCAGAAAAGACAGTGGAAAGTGAAGTGGTCAACATGTGTACAGATATTGTGGTGTATAACAAAGAAAATATGACGGATTCTGAATTAGAAGAAAGGAGATTAAGTGAAGAGTTGATCAGAAGGATGCATAATAATTTAGTCAGAGCTTTGAATGTTCAAAAAGTTCAGCAAGGAATAAAAATGGTAAGACCTATTGATCTAATGGGAGAAGAAGACAGAACTGTGAATTATACTCAGGATTTTGAAGATGATTTTAGATTTAACTTTTGTGATGAGTTAAATACAGAAGAAGAGTATGTGAAAGTGAAAGACTACTTTATACCTTCTGAGTATGTATTCAGAAAACCAATTGAGATCCCAAAGATTAACTTGCAAAGACTAGAAGAACCTGTATGTGATTTCATTCTAGAGTTAAGTGATGTGCCATTAGCCAGACAATTTCATGATGATATTTTTCCTAAAGAAATATATGATAATCTCTACTACACAGAAGGAGAGTATGAGCCTTTGGAAAGTAACATTGATGGTTTTATGGATGACAGAGCTCAGATGGTCTACTCAGAAGCTTCTAACAGGTTCAGAGTTCCTGATTCAAAACTGCATATTCAGAAAAGAATTGAGAAAGTTCTGATGTTTCAACAAGATGAATTCAATGGTTTAATGTTTGTTAGAATGGAAGTACTGAAAGAAAGAAATACAAAGGTTTCCATGTCTACTTTTGATTTTCACAGATTGACTCTTGATGATCAGATCTTTCTAGTCAAGTTCTTTGCCAGCACTGAAGAAGCCTTGATAGAAATTGAATGCAGAAGACTTCTGGGTATCTATGTCAGAAATATATACTTGTATGACTTCCAATTAGCTATTGAAGAAAGAAAAGAAAAGTGTAATCTGAGTTCTCCTACAAAGAAAACAGAAGTTGGTTTGCATTTGAAGGGATTTGTGAATGAAGGAATGGAGACAGAAGGGTTCACATATATAGTTCACGAAAGGCTTGAATTGTTCAGATTAAAAGAGTTGGTGAAGTACAGTGATGCAACTCTGAATTGGTTATTGATTAAAATGGAAGTAAGTGTGGAAACTGAAAGAGAGAGTTTAAAGAAGAGATGTATAAACTGTGTGAAGAGGAGGTTGGATCTTAGAAGAAAAATCAGAAACAGTAGTGAATGGTTGCTATCTGAGGTGAATCCCAAAAAGATTCTACATAATGATTTTGTGTTTCCTGCTGAGTATGAAGTGAATGAAATTCTGTCAGATGAAGTTGAAGAAGTGCAGAACACAACATCTCAGAATGTGCAGATAACTAGTTTTGATCAAGCTGAACAGTCTGAACCCAAAGAAGATGAAATATCCATTGATCTAAATGGATACTTTCTTGAATTTGATTTGCCTGAGTTCTTCAAACCAAAAGAAGTACAATTTTTTGATGTTTATTATGATAGACCTAAGGAGACTCATATCTGGTTGGCTGACAAATCAAGATGTCTTGGCAAAACAAAGCAAGCCGTTTACTCAGATTTTTTAATTACTGGAATCAGAGAATTGAGGGTTAAGAAATTCAGAAAGATGGAGTACTTATCTTTTGAAGTTCTGAGAGAAGATGGCAAGGTTTATTACTTTACTGATGCAGATTTTGAGAAACTATCAGTGGTTGACTTCTACAGATTACACAGCTTTCTATGCTTCAAAGAGTCGAGCAAAGACAGAAATGAAAGGAAGGCAAGAAGTGTGGTAATTGAGGCCATGTTCTACATCTTAAGGTGGCACTGTTATACAGATTTTCAAATAGCTCTGTACTTACAAAAGTCATGTGTTTATCTGGCAAATCCCAACACAAATCATGAACAGAAAAAGGAGTTAAAGACTGGAAGTGTTCACAAATATCCAGATTTGGGAGTATTTTTGAAAAACAAAAGTGGAAAGATAAGGAAACTGCAAAATACTGTTCTGGAACTTTAAGAATCATAAAGCATAATTTGGAGAAAAAGATGCTGAAAGTGAAGGAAGCAAACATAACTCAAGAAGTAATCAATCAGCAAGTTGAAATTATTCAAGAAATCATTGACAAAATTGATAAGAGACTTAATCTGAGAAATGTGCTACTTCAGAAAATTGTTCCTGCTCTGAAAGAACTGGATGATGCAAAGTTTAAGTTTATTTGACAAAAAGGGGGAGATTGTTAGATCTGAAGTTTTGTCAATAAACCAAGTGTTGAAGATCTGATAAGAAGACTCAGATGTTCTGAGTAGAGAAGTCAGAGGTCTGACTGTGAAAGCTCAGAAGTATTGATAAGAGGAATCAGAAGTCTGGGAAGAGAAGTCAGATGTCTGAGTTAAGGAGTCAGAAGATCTGAGAAGCGTTATCAGAAGAATGTTCAGAAGTTCTGAACTACCTGTTCAGAACTTATGACGAGATACTTTACTTAGTATTTTATAAACTAATTAGGACACGTGTTATGTTCTTATTAGTCTTTCTTATTTGTACTGTAGCTTTAAGATGTCCGTTGCAGTATAAATAGTAGTTAGCTCTACGTTGCTAACTGATTGATTTTTCTCGTATAACTTTGTATTCATTCCTTGTAATCTTTGAGATTCTCTCTCTCTTAGATCTGTAATTCTGTTCATCATTGAATACAATTGGGCTTGATCATACAAATTCTCAATTACTGCTTTCTACATTGATTGTAAGATAAGATCTTGAACTTTCATGTCGAAACACAACTACCGACATCGAGACATACCTCTGTCGATCATAACTTGGTAGACCTAAGTTATGACCTCGACGCCCTAGAAGAATTACGGGAAGCTGCTCTGATCAAAATGGCATCCCAGAGACAAGTGGTCGAATGACATTTCAACAAGAATGTCAAGATCAAAGTCTTTCATGAAGGCGATTTTGTCCTTTGACGTGTATTCCAAAACACCAAGGAACCAAACGCATGTAAGTTATCCACTCAGTGGGAAGGTCCCTATCGCATATATGAAGTTGTAGGAAAGGGTGCCTATAGGCTCCAAACCCTCGACAACCAAGACATCCCACGAAGCTGGAACGCGGTACATTTGAAAAAGTACTTCTTTAAAGAATATTTTTCTTTTGATTTATTTCATATGTCGATTACTAACTTAAGCATCAGAGGGTGGTTGGTTAAGCCAACGACCAACCACTAACCAAAGCTATATCACAGGATCGCACGATTACATAAGCACAAGTTGAAAACTACGACATGTCCTTTCGGACGAAATAACTCGATGATCAAAAGAATCCCCGGTCTTACGACCCTGTGTCTAAGACTTACAAAAACTTTACAAGACCTCTGTCGCACGATATTTTTTATAAGTTCCTAGGACTCACGACTTATGTTTTTATTACATGTTGCTTCTATAGCACGATCTTTGTTATCTTAAGCTTTTACATGTACTATTATCGCATGATTGGTATATTACCGCAAGTCATCGCGAGACTAATACAAATCTATGTGATAAATAAGACATTCGACAAAGAATTATATAGCAAAAGTTCTTGTATTCAATTCCAAAAAAAATACAAGCAAAAAGGCACGACCACCAATTGTTGACCATGGAAAAAACAAAATAAAATATAAATAAAACTAGGGCTGAGGAAACTCCTGGTCCTGGACAGGCTCCGCATCACCATCGTTGGCCCCGACGCCCTCTACCTCTCTGTCCTCGAACTCGTCCTCTTGGTCGAGCGCTTTCTCGTCGCCTACCTGTTCCATGTATGTTAGCTTTATTAGCCCCTAATTTATATAAATGTTTTATAAAGAATAGTGTCAAGGACTTATTTGTATTTGTTGAGTGTCAAGGGCTAAAATTGTAAATAACCAATTGTTGTATTGGTTATAAAGTCATGTTTTAGAGTAATTTTAGGTTAAGCCTCTATTTCTCCTAGCCTCTCATTTTCATCAGTCATACGCAGAGAAAGAGAAAGCTTCAAAGAGTGAGTTGTTCTTCATTTCCTATATTGTAAACTCTTCTCTTTATCAATCAATACAAGATTATTGCTATTATTATTGTTACTTGTTGTATCTGGGTTCCTACAATTGGTATCAGAGCCAAACAGATTTGAATTTGTGCTTCAATCCATTGTTTTTTATCAATTTTCGGAGTTTTATTTTGCTGCACTCTGTTTTGCTTCGGAAAACCACTTTCTGTTGGTTTTTGGACAAAACACCAAGCATTAAAGTTTCTTAAAATAGTGTCACGAACCTGTGTACCAAATTTCAGCTCAATCCGATCCATTTTTTAAAAATTTGACTCAAGAACATTTGAATCTTCATCCTTAACTTTTATTTGCTGCACACGTTTTTGCTTCGCAAAACCATTTTGTCAGGATCGATTCTTAACAAGAATTAAACTTCTTAGAAACAGAATTTAGAGAATCTTGCGGAATAGAACTCTAAATCAATAAAGAACAATCAATAGAAATTCAATAAACTGTATATAGATCAAACAGTTATTACTCACAAGTTTTATACCAAACCTCAATCTTGTTGAACAGGCTCAACAAGACGATTTCTACTTCTCTAGAAATAGGATCTAAGACCTTGAGGTTAATTCACTCTTGAATATCGAATTCTGTATGCTAACTCTCTTCTGTTTTTCTCCTCCTCTAATAGCTATCTATCAATACTATTTATACAAAAGTAATTACAAGATAACCATAAAAAGTAACTTGATCTTCTGAATCTTCGTTAAGCATATCTTGATCAATTCCTTCTTTGTCTCCAAAAGTATCGCATACCATCTTTATCAACTCAGCAGTATTAATGAAGATTTGACTCAGCAGCATTAACAACCTTCAGCAGTATTAATCTTCACAGTCTTCAAGCAGTAGTAACTCAGATTAGCAGTACTAACCATGTCTAGCAGTAGTAACTTGGACTAGCAGCACTAACTTCAACTAGCAGCATTAACTTCAACTAGCAGCAGTAACTTTGCCCAGCAGTAGTAACGAAGAACTGGCAGTAGTAATGGAGACTTAGCAGTACTAACCATCCTTGGCATATCTTCAGTTCCCAACAATCTCCCCCTAACTTGACTTTTTAGGAAAAGAAGTCAAGTTCTTCAGATGATGCTTCCAAAACTTAGTCATCATGTACACACAGATTAGGACTTAGGCCTAGACTCTGATTGAGAATCCTCTTTACCAAGAATCTACCCATTGCTGAATCCTTGTTGCAGGTCAGCTTAGTGTGTAGCATTCCCTGCAGCCTCTTCATGCTGTGATTGTATATTTCATCTACAAGATAGTATTCATGAGTTGCAGAGTCAAGGGAGATGACATATACTCCACAGTTTTCATAGAGCATCCAGTTGGTAATGACTTGAAACTGTGTGTTTAACCTATGCTGAACTGCTTCAGGTTTGAACATTTGGCACAAGAATTCAAGTACCATTTTAGAGATTGACATCCCTGGCTCAGTCAGCATGTTTCCATATATCTTCATCCCAACTTTGAACATCTCTTCTAAGTCTGATCTTGAGCAAGTTCTGACAATCTTTCCCCAAGTAGAAAATACTTCAAATTTTCCATCAGCTCTTTTTATCCTAATGAACTCCTTTCTACCATCTTTCAAAGTGTCCCAAAAGATGATTTCAGGAGCCTTAGATGATATTGGTTCAGCCTGAAGTGGAATTGGGTTAGATTCAACACTAGTGATGTACAAGTCACATTGGGCATCCGTTTGTGATTGCACATTGCCTGATTTCCCTGATGGAGTTGCCACTTCTTCTTCAGCAACTTTTCCATCAGATTTCACTGTTTCCTCCTGGGCCTTTTCTGCAGATGACTCCACCCTTGGTTTCTTTTCATTTTTCTTCTTTGTAGTTATGGGCTGGGTTCTTGGTCTTTTCTTGGACATCATCTTGGTTCTTTTAAGAGTTTTGACAGCCTCAGGAGTTGGTTCAGCTGCTTTAAGTTTTTCAGCAGCAATAACCATTTCTGCTGCTATGGCTGTTACTGCTTCTCTTAGTACCTGTAGTGATGCTGCTTCAATACAGTTCTTTACAATCCAGTAAATTTCTTCATCTATTTCAGCTTGAGTTGTAGTTACTGCTTCCTTCTCAGTTTCTGCTGCTTTGACTGTTTGGCCATCAGCAGCATTAACTGTTTCTGCTGCTTGTTCAACCTCAGCAGCATTAACAGTTTCTGCTGCTGTGGTTTCTGCTGCTGTGGTTTCTGCTGCTTTAGTTTCTGCTGCTTTAACACACTCTTCCCCCTTTTCTGTCTCACTGGTCTCCCCCTTAACCTGTGCATAGTCCATTTCCATATCAGTCTCTATGTGAGTAGTCTCCCCCTCAATTTGTGGACCCTTCAGTGTCAGTTCTGCTTCTGACTCTGACTCCCCCTTTTTGGGAGCATCATCAGTTGAGGTTCTCCTTCTTAGCACAAACCTTGCCTTTTTCCTTTTGTTCAGCAACTTGGTGACCATCTTTTTGAGCTTCTCAATTTGAGACTGTTGGTAGGTGACCACAGTCTTAAGTTGCTCAATCTCTTTCTTTTGTGCCATGACATCCAAGTTGATATTCCCTAAGGTTTCCATCAATTCCTCGTAGTTATATCTATCCTCACCTTGTTTAGAAGTATTAACCTTCTTTAAAGGATCCTTGGAAGTTTCAGCAGAAGCCTTCTGCCTAGCAGAAGCACTATCTGCCCCCTTGGTTTCTTGGCACCTGGGTCCTCCTAATGATTTCTCATTTAGAGTTGCCATGGGGAAGGTCTTATTTATGTTACCACTGTCCTTCTCTGTGCTAGCAGAAGTAGTGGCAGCCTTAGCACCCATATGGTCATCCTTCTCCTTAGAGACCACCTTCTTGAGGTTGGGAGACACCCCTGTGGTTTCCCTGTTGATATTCTCAATTGGAGAATGCTCCAATTGAGGGCTTAAAGGCGTTGGGCTTTGAGTAGGTACAACAAGGGAAGGAGCCTTGTGCACCTTTCTTCTTTGAAATCTTTTGGTGATTGTGGGAGTGGGCTGTTCAAGAATGGACTGTGGGATGTCTTTTGAGATGGAAGGTTGGGATTGGTCATCAGTGGGTTGATCTAATGAGAGCCTTGATCCTGATGCCATACCTTCAGAGGGGTGGGACACAACCATCATTGTAGAGAACAATGGTGTGTCAACTCCTTCCGAGTCCCTAGGAAGTCTTTTCATATTTGAAAAAACCTTCCCTTTAGGGGATTTGGGTACATATACCTCAGTGAACTGAGGTAAGTCCATCAACTCCTTGTTAAGAACTTCTTGCACAAACCTTGGATACATGAAAAAGGTCTTTTTGGATTCCAAGTTTGATACAAGATCAGTAAAGATCATTGCTGAGAAATTGTACTTTCTGGCAGTGGATAAGCAGACCAGGGCATATGCAATGGGACTGCTGAACTCACTCCATCCAGTAGTTTTCTTGGAAATACAGTGCATCAGGGTATGAACAAGAAATCTCCATTGGTTGAAAAATTTAGACTTGTAGAATTTAAAAACACCAATGGGACCTTCATACCCCATTCTTTGTAAAGTAGAAAAGAGTTCTTCATTGGGAATAGAAGTTATACCTGAAGCATCATTCAGCTGAAGGGAGATGCGAATAACCTCTTCAGTGACTTTCAAGGGTTTATCACAAACCCTTGTTCGAATGGTCTTCTGCCCTTCTTCAACACTAACAGTGGCATTCTCCCAAAATTGTTTCTGATGTTCGATATAGATTGTTGGGCTCACCGTGAGTGCATAGGAAATGTGCGAGGATTTGAGAAAATCGACTATATCGTGGAATCCCGCAGCTTGTTTCGGCTTCTGAAGCATGGCTATTTCATTGTGCTCATCCACGAACTCCATGATGCCTGAGGATTCTTGAAAGAAAAGCACAGAGATTCTGGAGAGTCTAGGTTAGAACGAGAGAGAAGAAGTAAATGCGAAGAGTCGTTATGAACATGGGCGGGCAAACAGGGGTATTTATATGCCCTAGATTATCAGAAGCAGTATTAACTACCTCGCAGTAGTAACCACCGAGCAGTATTAACTGCCAAGCAGTATTAACTGCCGAGCAGTATTAACTACCGAGCAGTATTAACTTCCAAGCAGTATTAACTACCTAGCAGTATTAACTACCGAGCAGTATTAACTACCGAGCAGTATTAACTACCGAGCAGTATTAACTACCTCGCAGTATTAACTACCGAGCAGTATTAACTACACTAGCAGTATTAACTGTACTAGCAGTATTAACCACTGAGCAGTATTAACCACTGAGCAGTAGTAACTGCACAAGCAGTAGTAACTACTAGAACACAGACAGTAGTAACTTCTGTACTGGCAGTAGTAACCACACTTACACTTTTCTTTACTTGGTAATCTGAGGAAAACAGAGGATCCTGAGAAAGAAAGTTAGTAGCACCAAATATATGAAGAAATATAGGTATAAAAACAGAAAGTCATGAATTTATTCTAGGTTGATCATGCCCACACTTGTTACCAAAAAGGTGAATCTACCCACATCAAAAGCTTTTGTGAATAGATCAGCAAACTGGTCATTTGTATGAACTTTTGCAACCTGAATTAATTTCTTTTCATTGCAATCTCTTATAAAGTGATACCTTATCTCTATATGCTTTGTTTTTGAGTGTTTGACTGGATTATTAACAATGCTAATAGCACTGTTGTTATCAATGAAGATTGGTGTGTGAAGAAAAGTTACCCCATAGTCCAACATCTGATTCTGAATCCATAGAACCTGAGAGCAGCAGCTTGCAGCAGCTATGTACTCAGCTTCTGTGGTAGATAAGGACACTGTGGTTTGTTTCTTACACTGCCAAGATACTAGTCTTGTACCCAAAAACTGACATCCACCTGAAGTAGACTTCCTATCCATGTTGGCTCCTCCCAAATCACTATCTGAATATGCAAGCAGGTCAAAAGAGGATTCATGAGGATACCAGAGACCTAATCTAGGTTGCCCTTTTAAGTATCTGAATATTCTCTTGACAGCATGAAGGTGTGATTGCTTAGGAGAAACCTGAAATCTGGCACAAACACAGACTGAAAACATAATGTCAGGTCTAGAGGCTGTGAGATACATGAGAGATCCAATCATTGATCTGTAATGATGGACATCCACATCCTCCCCCTCAAGATCTGCAGTGATCTGTTTATGTGTTTCCATTGGAGTGCTTGCTGACTTTGAGTCTGATAAACCAAACTTGTCCAGGATGTCTTTCACATACTTGGATTGGCTAATAAAAATTCCATCTTTCCTCTGTTTTACCTGAAGCCCAAGAAAGAATGTAAGTTCTCCCATGGAGCTCATCTTGAAGCTTTTGTGCATCAATTCTTCAAACTCTTTACACATTTGATCATTGGTGGATCCAAAGATGATATCATCCACATAGATCTGAACAAGTAAAGTACCTCTCTTTCTCCTCTTGATGAACAGGGTCTTGTCAATGACTCCTCTTTCAAAGTCATTTATCAAGAGATAGGTAGACAAAGTGTCATACCATGCTCTTGGGGCCTGATGCAAACCATAGAGAGCCTTCTTCAGCTTGTATACTCTGTCAGGGTGCAATGGATTCTCAAATCCAGGGGGTTGACAGACATATACTTCTTCCTCAATGCTTCCATACAGAAATGCACTTTTGACATCCATTTGGTACACTTTGAACTTCATGTATGAGGCATAGGCTAGAAATAACCTGATTGCTTCAATCCTTGCCACAGGAGCAAAGACTTCCTCATAGTCTATTCCTTCTTCCTGAGTGTACCCTTGTGCAACCAGTCTAGCTTTGTTTCTGATTACAATCCCTCTGTCATCCTTCTTGTTTCTGAAAATCCACTTGGTGCCAATTGCTCTTTGACCTTTTGGAAGGTCTACCAAGTCCCAAACATCCTGTAATTTGAACTGTAGCAGCTCCTCTTGCATTGCCTCTATCCAGCTTGGGTCTTTCATGGCATCATAAGCCTTTTTGGGCTCAATCTGGGACAGAAAGCAAATAAGAACAGTGTTAACTGTATTTTGCTGCTCTTGCAACTCTTGGAGTCTGCTTTGCTTTCTAGTCATCATGGGAGATGCAATATCTCCAATTACCAACTCAGGAGGATGATTTTTCTGAGTTCTTGTTTGATGACCAGCTTCCTCTTGTAAGTCCTCATCCAGATTAGACTCATTTAATTCTGGATTTGTTTCTGCTTCTTCAGTCACCTCAGATTCTCTGGAATATGAACCTGAAGACTGATTTTCCTCTGCTCTCCTCTCTTCTTCATTCTGAATAGGTTCAGTCTCCTCATGGTGTTCACAGAATTCCACAGGATCAATGGAAGGGATTGGAAATATCACAGATTGAATTCTGTGTTCTGATGATGGTGTATCCCTTTGTCCTGCATGTACATCACCACTGAAACCCAAAGAATTAGTGAGTGATTCAATGTCAAATAGCCAATTAGGACCTGAACCAATAGGATTTGGTGTGTTCTCATTGCATTTGACATTGTCACTTTCTTCAATTATTCTAGAAGAGGTATTAAAGACTCTGTAGGCCTTACTTTGAGATGAATACCCAACAAGAAAACCATCATCTGCTTTGCTATCAAACTTGCCTAAGTGAGATTTGGTATTGAGAATAGTACAAGGACATCCAAATGGCTTGAAAAATCCAATATATGGTTTCCTTTTATGGAAAAGCTCATAAGGTGTCTTGTTTTTAGGCTTTACAAATAAAACTCTGTTTTGAACATAGCAGGCAGTATTAACTGCTTCTGCCCAAAAAGTAATTGGTAACTTTGAGTCAGCTAACAGAGATCTAGCAGCCTCAATCAGTGTCCTATTCCTTCTCTCAGCAACACCATTTTGTTGTGGAGTCCTAGGAGCACTGTATTGTCTCTCAATTCCTTTTTCTTCACAAAAGGTGTTTAGATCAGAATTTTTAAACTCAGTACCATTATCTGATCTAATGACTTTCACTCTTTGATTTGATTGGTTTTCAATTTTGAGAATGAAAGATTTGATCAGTCCACTTGTCTCATCTTTAGTTCTCAGAAAATATACCCAAGTAAATCTAGAATAATCATCAACAATAACTAAGCAGTATGATTTCTTGCCAATACTCATCACATTGGTAGGACCAAACAGATCCATATGTAACAGTTGAAGAGGATTTGATATAGTGTTTATCTCTTTGGACTTATGAGAAGTTTTGTGTTGTTTGCCTTTGAGACAAGCAACACAATGATCATCACATGAATATACTTTGGATGGCAAACCCCTTACAAGGTTGTTCTTAACAAGTTTATTTATTGTTTTAAAGTTCATGTGACACATCCTTCTGTGCCAAAGTGATGATTCATCTAAAGAAGCTTTTGAAACTAAACAATTTAGAGATGAATCAGATGAAACACTTTCCAAATCCAAACAATAAACATTATCCTTCCTTGGAGTTCTCAGAAGTATCATGTTTTCATCAACCACTTTGTATCCAGGAGCAAGGATAATACATTCAGAGTCTGTAAACAATATACTATGCTTCTTGTCACAAACCTGTGATACACTTAACAGGTTGTATCTCAATTGTTCAACATAGTATACATCTTCAAAGGTCATCTTACCCTTTGAAACATCACCCTTACCACTTATCTTTCCACCAGCAGGATTATCCCCAAATGCAACATGTCCTCCATCAACCTTTTTGAAATTTTTGAGGCAGGACATGTTACCTGTCATGTGCCTGGAGCAACCACTATCAACATGCCAAATGCTCTTCCCCTTGAGCTGTTGGTTGCCCTGCACATCAAGATAAATCAGTTAGTTTTATTTGGAACCCAAGCCGAAGTGGTCTTGGGTCTCCCTTGCTCATCAAAATACTTACACTTGGTTTTGATGAGATTTTTAACTTTTGGCACTGCTGTGCTGGAATACTTTGTCAAAATTATTGGTGTAGCAGCACTTGCAGCAGTACTAATAGTGCTAGCAGTATTAACCTCAGAAGTACTAACAGAGGTAGCAGTATTAACCGAGTTAACACTGCTAGAAGCAGTATTAACAGAGTTAATACTGCTAGCAGCAGTACTATCTGAAGAAGAAGCACTAACAGTATTAGCAGCACTAACATTGGACTGAATACTAGCAGTATTAATATTGCTAGCAGCACTAACATTGGACTGAATACTAGCAGTATTAATATTGCTAGCAGTACTAACTTTGGAATGATTACTAGCAGTATTAATATTGCTAGCAGTACTAACTTTGGAATGATTACTAGCAGTATTAATATTGCTAGCAGCACTAACTTTTGAAGCAGTACTAGCAGTGTTAGCAGTACTAACACTGCTAGCAGCAGTATTGTTTTTAGTGCTTTTTGGAACCCACATAGTATCACATTCCTTTTCAGTCATTTTCTTTATGTGGCTTTTGGGTTTATCTTGTTTCTTTGCCACATTTTTCTTTGCAGACTTTTTATATCCACCATTCTTTCTGTAACCACCAGGTTTTTGAAAAGATCTTTGAGCATTAAACCTTTGGTTAACAGGATTGAAATAACAGTGTTTGGCTAAGTGATTTAGCTTACCACAGATGAAACAAGGTTTTGGCCTGTTGATTCTTTTCAGGTCAACTCCTTGTCTCATAGCCCACTGGTTATTCCAGTTCCTTTGATTTCCCCTCTGATTATCATGTTTTTGGGGCTTGTTCTCTTTGAATTTCCTGCAGGAACACTGTTTACAAGTATTAGAGTTCACAACTTTGGGCTGTGTGTAATGAACTTCCTTTTTCTCTTCAGTCCTTTTGATCTCTGTGTTCTTGACACATGGATTCTCACATTCCTCATCAGAGTCTACCTTGTCAGTCTCATCTTCAATAACTATTTCTTTTTCACAAGGATCTATATTTATCATTAATTCAGGTTCCTTTCTACCCTTGGTCTCTAACAAATCAGACTTAGGAGGTATGTAGTTGTTATTGTAGGGTGGAGGTGTGGCATTGTACCCTATCCCTACTTTCATCTTGTCATGGATTTGTGCTTTAATGATGGTGTCCATGGTTTTAGAAGCACAGGTAAACTTTTCAACATCAAGTTTAACCTTTTTCAGCTCTTCCTTTAACTTTTCATTCTCCTCCCCAGATACTTTCAGCTTAATCTCATACTCATTCTTCTCCCACTTCCAATAGTTAGTATCATAGTGGTGTTGAAGTTCATTAGCTTGAAAAGCTCTAATCTGTTCCTCAAACCTTTCTACAATCCTAACATAATCTTTCACATCTTTCTCTAGCCTCTTAAGGTCATCACACATACCCTGATTGTGATCCCTATATCTTTTAACAGCATCAATGCAAGCTTGAGAACAGAGTTTAGATTGTACCTCAGTGGGGATATCAGACACTTCTGCCATAAGAGCTTGATTCTGACAGGCTTCTTCAGCTTGATCACTCCAATCAAATCCCATTCCTTGTTGAGAAACAAGGGCTTGAGAGGAGCTTCTGTTTTGGTTTCCATTTGGAGTCTGTGATCCTCCACTTCTGCATTCTCTGGCAAAGTGTCCCATCTTGTGACACTTATAGCATTCAACCTTTGACTTGTCAAAGCCTGCACCATCTTCTCTTCTTTGGGAAAAGTTGTTTCTCCCAGTCCTTTTGATGAATTTCTTCACCCTCATTGATAGCATAGCCATCTGCCACTTGATGTCCATCTCTTCCAGATCATCAGCATTGATCTGCTCTAAATCATCATTGATTAGAGAAGAGTGGACATGACTAGAAAAGAATGCTTCTAGTACAGAATCTGTGGTCTTCTCTTGATTGGTTCCACACACAGAATTAACAGAACCTGCAGTATTAACAGAATCAGGATTAGCAGCAGTATCAGAGGATGAAGATAATAAAGCAGCATTATAAACAAATCCTGATGGCCTTTTCTTGGCTTCAACTTCAGCCTCAAATACTCTCAGATCATTGTAGAGGTCATCTAGCTCTTTGTCCTCCAATTGGTCATTCTGTCTGAATGAGACAGTGTACATGGTCCATTCTTCTCCCAATGATCTAAGGAACTTTCTGTTGACATCATCAGCATCCATGTGTACACCCACAGTTGCTAATTCTCCAATTAACTTGTTAAATCTGTCAAAAGTTTGAGTCATAGACTCATTCTTTGCAGACATAAAGTTTTCATATTGTTGCCTGAGAATAGCCTTTTGATTTCTCTTTGTGCTCTTTGTTCCAGTAAATCTTTTCTCCAGAGCATTCCACAACATCTGTGCATCTGTGCAGTGTTGGAATTGATGTTGGTACTCATTAGGAATAGCCAAAAGCAGAGTGCTCAAGGCCTTCATCTCTGTTTGTCTTACTTTCTTTTCAGCATCTGTCTTGGGAGGAGGTCTCTTTCCATCTGCTCCAATCTTCCCTTCATTACATGGGCCATTTTCTATAATGTCCCATATTGCATAATCAGTAAGAAGAATGTACTGCTTGATTCTTAGTTTCCACATGTCAAATTCATTGGGTTTGAGCATGGGAACCTTTGAAACAAGAGTACTGTGAGAATCCATTGAGTTGTCCATAATTTCTAAGATACCAAAGCTCTGATACCACTTGTCAGGATCGATTCTTAACAAGAATTAAACTTCTTAGAAACAGAATTTAGAGAATCTTGCGGAATAGAACTCTAAATCAATAAAGAACAATCAATAGAAATTCAATAAACTGTATATAGATCAAACAGTTATTACTCACAAGTTTTATACCAAACCTCAATCTTGTTGAACAGGCTCAACAAGACGATTTCTACTTCTCTAGAAATAGGATCTAAGACCTTGAGGTTAATTCACTCTTGAATATCGAATTCTGTATGCTAACTCTCTTCTGTTTTTCTCCTCCTCTAATAGCTATCTATCAATACTATTTATACAAAAGTAATTACAAGATAACCATAAAAAGTAACTTGATCTTCTGAATCTTCGTTAAGCATATCTTGATCAATTCCTTCTTTGTCTCCAAAAGTATCGCATACCATCTTTATCAACTCAGCAGTATTAATGAAGATTTGACTCAGCAGCATTAACAACCTTCAGCAGTATTAATCTTCACAGTCTTCAAGCAGTAGTAACTCAGATTAGCAGTACTAACCATGTCTAGCAGTAGTAACTTGGACTAGCAGCACTAACTTCAACTAGCAGCATTAACTTCAACTAGCAGCAGTAACTTTGCCCAGCAGTAGTAACGAAGAACTGGCAGTAGTAATGGAGACTTAGCAGTACTAACCATCCTTGGCATATCTTCAGTTCCCAACACATTTTCTGTCTGTTTTTGGACAAAATACGAAGAATTAAAGTTGCCCAGAATATTCTCGTGCACCTACCTGTTAACGATCATTTTTTTCAAGTAACAATATGTCAAGACTAAAATTTAGTGCTGATGCTGATTTTCATTATTATTCTAAACTCAGTACTAATTTTCGCAAAATTATTCCTAATCTTGAGAAAGAGTTGGAAGAAAGGAACAAGAGCATTCTTATTGATTCTGATAAAATTACCAAGCTAGAAGAGGCAGGTAAACTCTTAACCAATGAAAATCTTGAACTGAAAAGGAAACTTTTTGAGTCTGAAAAGTTTTGTGAAAAACAGAAAGAGAAGTTTGAGGAAGTTAAGACTGTTTTTGAAGAAGAGAAGAAACGACTTGAACTTAAATGTTTCAGTTTTTCTAAACTGATTTCTGACTTCGAAAAACTTGTGATTTATGAAAGAGAGAAGATTGAAAAGGAGAAAACTATTTTTGAAACAAAATCTATGGAGCTTTCTTGCAAAATCTCAGAATTACAGAAAACTCTTGAAAAAGAGAGGAACGAGTCTGATTTTGAAAGAAAAGAATCTGAATAGTTGAAGGTTCAAAGATTTCAAGAATTTAGTCAAAAAGAGGATTTTGAAAGAGAAAAATTGTATCTTAAATCTGAAGTGAAGAGAATGACAACAAGGTTCAGTGACTTATCTGCTGAGATTAGGAAAGAGCGGAAGTTGAAATCTGATTTACTATCACAGTTTGATATGTGCAACAAAGAACGGATTGCTTTGGTTTTCAAAATAAATTATGAAAGTTCTGTTAAAACAAAAGAGTTCATTAAGCCAAACAAGTTTTCAACAAATCAGATTTTCACTTCTCATTCTTTCTATGATCGTAGGATAGATCGATCAGTTAATCAAGGTTTTAAAAGAGTGAAAATGGTTTGGATTGTCAAAGGCTCTTCACTTGTTCAAAATGCTCAAAAGCCATTTGTTTCCGTTGTGCATGACAAGATCAACAAAGCGTTTCATGCAAATCCTAACAAAATAGGACCCATTTGGAAATGGGTACCAAAAATTGTTTGATCTGTCTAGCAGGTACATGGACTCCTTAATACATCTGTTAAGGACTCAGGCTTCAAAGTTCAATATGAACTCTTAAACACTCAGTTTAAGACTCATCCGTCAAAGGCAATTGATTTCGGTGCACAACAATCAAGTAAAATGACAGCATGCTGGCAGATTTGCGATGCTGTAGTAAATTGATCATATCTTACTGATTAAGACTCCGATTGATGCAATTCAAAAGGCCCTGGATTCCTAAGACACAGATGAACAATTTTCGTGTTTTGAGAATTCAGAGATTCGAAATTTATAAGGGTTATATGCATCGTTGAAGTAGACAACGGTGTGCTGATGGAAAGCTGATGGACAGATCTGCGCGACTGTGGTAAATCAACCATATCTTTGTCGTACGAGCTCGAAAAGAGGTGATTCAAGATGATATAAATATATAACAAACAAATAAAAAATGTTTGTCTTTTGAGTTCTTGCAAAATCCAGAGGTAAAATGGTCTAAATCAGTGTCAAAGTAAGTGTAACACTTCTGTTAAGCTTCTGCCGAGCGGCGACCAAGCCTCTGCCGCACGCGACCAAGCCTCTGCCACACACGACCAAACCTCTGCCGCACGCAACCAACCTCTGCCGAGCAGCGACAACCTCTGTCGAGCCGCGACCAAACCTCTGCAGAGCCTTTGTCAAACGTTTGTCAAGCCACGATCATTTTTTTGTCGACCACTCAGACCAACTTCTGGCGACAACTCATACTTTGGCTCAGATTTTTGCGACCACCCTCTGTGGTACTGTTCACCACAGAGCCTCTGTGAAATCCGACAGAGCCTCTGTGGACTGAACCTCTGCGACCGAACCTCAGAGCCCATAGCGCAACGTCTTAGTTCTTGCTGTCAGCTTTGCGCACCTGTCGTATTTTCAATAGAACTCCCTCCTCGAAGCTCCAAATTTGATGAGTTCAGTTGCGTTGAACTCGTAAGATAAAGATGAAACTTTTCATGTTTTGAGTTTGGTCTGAATCGGTGTTCTTCTTGGTCAGAATCTCTGCTAAAGTCAGTATACATCTGCTGGACAGAAAGTTGTGTTTCACAAAAATCATCATCAGAGCTCTGTCGGCACTACGAGCAACCTCTGCCGCACAACCTCTGCCGACCAACCTCTGTGGTACTGTTCACCACAGAACCTCTGTAAAATCCGACAGAGCCTCTGTGGACTGAACCTCTGCGACTCAACCTCAGAGCCCGATTTTTGTTTACTTGTTGTCAGCTTTGCGCTGCTTCAGAAACATGCGCATAACTTTTGACTCGGTGCTCCAAATTACTCGATTCCAGTTGCATTGGAAAGATAATTCACAGACGCACGACTTTGATGGTTTGCGTTTTCTCAAATTATGTGTGCTGATATGCCGAAAACAGCTTCAAAATCTGCTGTAAGGTGCTGGACCGAAAGCATTGCATTTAATTCATGCTCCTTCCGCTTTCAAGAACGGTGTTCTCTCGACGTTTCTACACACAGCAGTGTAGAACCAGTACCTCATTAGAATTGATGCTTCTACACACAGCAGTGTAAAACCAGTACCTCATCAGAATGTTTGTTTCTACACACAAAAGTGTAGGACCAGTACCTCAACAGAACAGACTTTGACTGGTATTTCTAATCTCTAACCCCCAGCACCATGTTTCCTTTTAATTTTAATTAACTGTGCTTCTGGATATTCCTAACAAATGTGGAATCATCAAAGATGATTACCAACCTTTTTTTCTTACAGGATATCTGATTACAAATTGAGCCTAAATGAAATTTACTGCTCAATTTGAGGGGGAGAAAACAAATCCGATCTGACCATGTTCGTATAAAGGTAAAATTTCTAAACCTTTAAACTCATTATCATTTTTAGAGAAAGGCCATCTTTAGAATGATAAAACCTCTTTCAAATGGTCAAACCACTTCTACATGCTAAAATGCTTTATCTGCTATAGAAGTTTGGATTTTAAATGGTTTTATGATACTTCAAAGAGTCAGTGTGTGGAACAATACAATCTTTAGGACAACAATTTTCACGGGATCAATGTGTGAGCATATATAGCACTTATATGGATTCACTTAAACCTGTGTTTCCTACCATAGAAGTAAACCCTGAGTGTTTAAGAGGTGAAGGGTCTACATCAAAGAGTGGGGGAGATAACTCTCTGAGTTTTTCTCATTGTGCTTAAGAGGTAAAAATTGAAAAGGGAGTTTGGTTAGATGTAAGTTACATGATAAAAAGAAAGAGGGTGTGAGAACAGAGTCAAAAGAAATATACAACTCTGCACTATCTTTTTCTGAGCCAGGCAAGCCACATTACTGATTTATCACGACTCTTTGGTGATTATCATTGAAACAGGCAATTAGCCCATGCCAACTCTTGTATTAACCCCACTAGCTACTTATTTCCTTCTCAACAGGGAAATACTTCACTTTTCCACGGGGAAGAAGCACATATGCTATCTGATCTTTATTTGGAAGGTTGGATATTGAAAAGAAGGAAATTTGCCCCACCTTCACACTTCACTCATGCACATTGAGTCTGTGGACACCTGTTATGTCCAAACAGTTTACACACTTTTGCGCCTAATAGATAATATTCTATTTTCTTCCACACAATATCACGAATCTTTGTGATTCCACATGCTTATCTATGTGATATTGCCAAGAACAGTTTGAGAAGTTTATTTTTTAATTTACTTCAATGATAACTGGAAGTCCTGTCAGAGCTTCATCATTGCCAACTCTGAGCATAGGCCACACAATTTTTTTTTAATTGTTGTGATAATAGTTGCTATTGTGCTTCTATGTTAGATGATTACCCCTGGTTACTTATTCTTTAATACAGGTTCGCATGAGCCGAATATGCTTGCTACTCAACCATCTTATCAGTTTATCTACCAACGACTATTACTCAAACTGGTTATACAAGCTTCCGCACTTTAAATCGTTCTCTGATTGTTTGAGTTTAATCTATGGGAGATAACTGGGATCTGAAAAGCAAAGCAACATTCAAGGGGGAGTATGCAACGATCAAGGGGGAGTTAAAGAAGAAATTGAAGCAACTGACATTGTGGTAGATCAGGAAAAGAAGACTCTCACAAGACTTGAAGATTGACACTCCAACACCTCTAAAGAAAGCAAGGGGGAGACTACAATATGATGCTTTCTTTATAAAACATTAGGGGGAGATTGTTAGCTTTATTAGCCCCTAATTTATATAAATTTTTTATAAAGAATAGTGTCAAGGACTTATTTGTATTTGTTGAGTGTCAAGGGCTAAAATTGTAAATAACCAATTGTTGTATTGGTTATGAAGTCATGTTTTAGAGTAATTTTAGGTTAAGCCTCTATTTCTCCTAGCCTCTCATTTTCATCAGTCATACGAAGAGAAAGAGAAAGCTTCAAAGAGTGAGTTGATCTTCATTTCCTATATTGTAAACTCTTCTCTTTATCAATCAATACAAGATTATTGCTATTATTATTGTTACTTGTTGTATCTGGGTTCCTACAATGTAGGTGGCGAGCTCGGCCGCAACATTGGCCATGGGATTCTTCCCCTGTAAATGACGGCGCATAATTGCCGCCTTGACCTTGAGACGGGTCAACAACTCATAAGAGACTAGCCGCCCTTCCTGTTCGGCGATCAACTTCTCCTGAGAGCCAACGAGCGATCTGAGGTCCTCAACCCGAACCTCGCTCTCTTTGATCCTTGCGTCACACACGGAAGCCATCGCCAAAGCTTCCATACAATGCTTCTGGAGCTCCTCTTTCTCCCGATTCGCGACATGTAGATGACTCTGTATATCATCAAGTCGAATCTTGAGAGATTACGCCCTGACCGTCGCCGCTTGTTCTCCTTTATGGGCTTTACGCTCCACTTCCTCGGTGCGTCGGATTCGCCTGATGGCCATAGGGGCCACTCATCTGACTTTCTCCGTCTGATTCTACAGATAGAGTGATGCCTGGAACGCTTGCAGACGGATGATTAAGAGATACTATACAAAAATGGAAGTATAAAACAGCAAAAGGCTTACTTTGAAAGAGAGCCCAGCAACATGGGATCCCACTTCCTCGATTGGGACCTCCTCATATACTCCTTGAAAAGATGGAATGAGAAATTTCCCCAGATCGGGGAAAATCCTCGTGTTGTTCCCTCAAATATAGAGAGAGAATCTAGAGAGAGAGAAATGGTCATTCATATATTGAGAATTAAGTACAAATGACACAAAAGCTTACATTGATACAAAAGGATATTCTTTATAGAGTACTGTTTGGGCAAAAAATCACGTCGCTCGACCGCGACCAGAACAGGTAAGACGTATAATTAGGGACTATATCTTGTATTAAGATAAGGTCTCGACAAAGACCCAGAACACCATCGTCGTCCCTCATAAAAGGTAAGTCGAGAGTTCTTTACGACGCTCGACCATAGCGTCGCCCGATCCGCACGACTATTATATAAGGACGTGCGACCTCGACCAAAGCTAACGCTCACCATGACCGTTTGTTAAGTGTTTAATGCAGGAATAAAAGTCATTAAGGAGCAACGACTATAACCGACACAATCATTAAACGGCCGGCGACCGTAACGGACGAAGATCATTACTCCGGCGACCGTTTCCAACCGTTAAGGCCATTAAAGGAGCATTCATGGATGAAGATAAGGACGCGAAGACTATAAATATCAAGCTCAATCAACATTTCAACACATCGAATATCCGGCGATTAACAACCGAAGCAATATTCAAGAACACCTGAAGTGAAGAACCATTTATAAGTATCGCTCTCGACGCACGACAACAGCCCTCGACCAGCAGTTCACACTTTTTTTCGTACACGACAAACACTTGTTTTACATTCCAAACACTTGTACTTTACATTTCGAAGCATTCTCTTCATTTGTATTGTAATCACTGTACGATCGACACCAGTATCCAAGGACATCGCCCCTGATTGGCGACCATAGTGCAGCGACGACACCCCCTGTCGTCCGTAGGTTTTTTCCTCGATTGAGGTTTTTCCTGCGTCATCAAATCCCTTGTTTCTTTATTTTATTCCTCGTCGCACGTTTCGTCGAAAGATCCTTTCTTTAGTTGATTAAGTCCACCTCGACCTTAAGTTGTCCCTTTGGTGCGATTTTTGGCATTAACAGTTTGGCGCCATCCGTGGGACTACATCTAGAGAAAATCCTTGACGAACTTGCATTCTACTAATAGTTTCTTGGAGTTTCTTCCATTTTCTGTTGCAGGAAAATGGCAGCCCCTGGAAATCCGCAGCAAGCCGTCGCTCAGATGTATCAGGAGCTCGAGGTTGCCAGGAATCAACTCAATGCAATGGCAGAGCAGAATCGTAGAGCAGCTGAAGAGATCGCACGGCTAAGGAATCCTTTTGGACCCCAGAATGGTCCTAGACCATTCATCCAGAATCCAGGTCCGGGACCAGGCCCGTCCGCACAGAATCAGCATCCAGGTCCATTCATGCAGAATCAGCAGTCGGGTCCGTTCATTCCGAATCCCCAGTCTGGGCAGATTCCCCCTCAGCACATCCGACCACCACCCTTGAACAATGGATCCCAACCATTGCAAGGTGGCGCCCAGCCGTTTCAGAATGGATCCCAGCCATTTTCCCAGCCATTCCAAAGTGGTCTGCAACCTTTCCAGCAAGGATCGCAATCTTTCCAGCAAGGATCACAACCTTTCCAGCAAGGATCGCAACCTTTCCAGCAGAGATCGCAGCCATTTCAGCAGGGACCACAATCGTTTCAGAATGGACCGCAACAATTCCACTATGGGTCGCAGCCATATTTTGTCCCGTTCAATGGGGACACCAATGGTTCGTCGCATGGTAATGGCACTAGTCCAGGGACTAATCCCTCGACAGGGGCAAACCCTGATCTTAACGATCCCGTCGCCCAGCGTTTGAAGATGTTAGATGACCAAAATGAGTGCGTCCTGTCCTTGCTCGCCAACTTGCCTAGGGCAGCCGTGCCTATCGATGTTGAGCCTAGCTCGGGGTATCAGGCGTCGCCCTTCATCGACGAGATCGCCACCGTCGAGGTCCCAAAGAAGTATAACATTCCTGCCTTCACTCCCAAGTATTCGGGTGTGACCGATCCAACCGAGCATGTCGCGCAGTATAAGAAGCTCATGTGGACAATCTCGATTCCACACATGTACCAGGAAGTATGCATGTGGAAGAGTTTCGGGGCGACTCTCACTGGTCCAGCTCTCCAGTGGTTGATCAATCTCAAACCCAAATCTATCGGGTCGTTCGCCGAATTGGTCAACCAATTCTCCCGGCAATTCGCCAGCAGTCGTAAGATGGAAAAGCATACTAGTGATCTGTACTATGTCGTGCAGAAGACCAATGAGTCTATTCGAAGTTATTTCAATAGATTCAATGCCGAAATGATCAGTATCCGCAATTGTGACATCAAAACTGCGATCGAAGCTTATAAGCGTGGTCTAGACGATAGTTCAGGTCTATATATCGATCTGACCAAGTATCCCCCAGAGACTTTCGAAGACGTCCGAGCTCGAACCTTAGCATATATGAGGGTCGAAGACGACGCAGCCTTTCGTCGCAAACACACTGACGACAACAAGCCGTTAGGTGTCAAGCCGAAAGCCATATCCAGAATAGAGCCAGCGCGTCAGATTTCAAACGTTCGTTTCAAGACGAAGGCAGAAGCTAAAACCGCGACTAAATTCCCCGTGTACCCCAAGATCTCCTCTTATGGGTTCAAAGGGTCAGCTAAAGACTTAGTCGAAGCTCTGAAGACCACCCAAGCAACCATCCGGTGGCCGAAGAAGTCTGACTTGGACGATGCTAAGAAGGATAAATCAAAGTGGTGCGCCTTCCACGTCGACCATGGTCATGCGACAGATGGTTGTATCGCACTCAAGAAGGAATTGGCATATCATGTTCCACAAGGTAATCTCAAAGATATTATTGATGATGTCGTTCTTCCAGCTAATAGCCACCGATCGTTAGTGCCCAAGCTTGCAAAGATCATCAATTGCATCACTGGTGGTTCGGACGTGTGTGGTCTAACGTACTCCGCAGCTAAGAGTCATGCCAGTTAAGCGCCCGAAGACTGGCCTATTCCTCGCTCATCCAGACCCAAAGGAGATTTAGAACTAGAAGCCATGAAGATCGTGTTCGACCAAGTCGACCTCAGCGACTCGTACCAAAAGCATCACGACGGGTTGATCATTCAACTCACGGTCGGTAACTGTTTGACGCGTCGAGTATTGGTAGACGGGGTCAGTTCAGCAAACGTCATTTTTCTCAACATCATCAAAGCCATGGGAATTGATCGCTCAGAAATCACCCGACGTTCGACAACTTTGGTCGGTTTCAATGGAGAAGCGACGAGCACCTTTGGAGAGATAATTTTGCCCGTCTATGCCGGAGAAGTCAATAAGCAGACTAAGTTCAGTGTTATCGACTGTGCGTCAGCCTATAACATCATCTTAGGTCAACCATGGGTTCATGAAATGAAAGTCGTTCCCTCGACATATCATCAAATCATGAAATTCCCTACGCCGTGGGGAATCCAAGAGATCAGAAGCGAGCAAAAAGTCACTCGAGATTGCTATAAAGCCACCTTGAAGCCGCGAAAATAGACTGTCAAGCAGTTGCAAGAGACATAACTGCAAAATCTTGACAGGTTCATCCCTCTATCCCTAACTTCTTAGATAAATTGATATCTTTTCCGCAAGTCGACTATCTTGCCCTATCGCACGGAAGCACGGTCGACGCAGACATGGACGATATTCTTCAAGATCTCTGTGTCGATCTGTCATTTAAAACCCACTTTCTCCCGAGAAGAATGGGATATTAAATGGCAGGGGGCAAATACCCCACTAAAAACAGAATCTGAAAAGCTATGTTCCCTATCTCTTTTTCATTCCTTTCATACGATTTTTTATCACAAACGACTACTGACTTAAGCATCGATGGGTCGTTGGTTAGCCAACGACCAACCCATGACATTGTTTTATCGCAGAATCGCACGACAGTAGTCACCACGTCTACTATATGATTTTAATTTCGCATGGTCGCACGACGTAAATAATCAAGTCCATGACTTGATCATTCTCCTGCAGGAACACATGATTCAAGTTTATCGTATGATCAAATCATACGATCGTAAGGTCTAACGACCCCACAATCTAAGTTCTTCAACTTAGAAAAATTTTATGTTCTGAACGAATGCTTTGATCGCATGCGCTTATGTTTGCTTATACGATATAGAAATATTAAAGTCTTATGACTTACGTTCTAATCGTAGTATCACAATGGATGCCCAAGTCGCACGACTCTTTGTACCTAATGAATTTTTACAGTCGATATTACATATGACCATGACATGTATGAGTCAAAATAATACTCAGGTTCAATAGAAAGGTAAACTTTTTTACCTTTCATCGCTAAAGGAAAACCTACACAACGTAACATAGGTCTTTAAAATGACCATATCGGCTCGGAACGCCAGAACATATGTCTCTAACGACCGTATCGGCTGTGAACGCCAGATCACAGGACCACGTCGACCGAGAACATTAACCCGGTGACATGGGTCTCTGTCTCCTCGATAGGAAAACGTTCCCTGAAAGACGAGAGCAAATATTTTTCTAGATGAGGAAACAACGTCGTCCCGTCTAGGACACCATCGGCCGATGACCCGTCCCCTTTGTCGGCAGACGCTGGGGACAACACCTTGGACACTAGCTTCGTCATTGTTGCCGGAAGCGCCGAAGTTGCTGGTGTCGCGTTCATCGCGCCTGGACGGCTGGATGACGCCTTCGCCTCTTTAGGCATGACAATTCTCGACGAAATGTCATCCCTCGAAGACAGTTCCTTCAGAACTTCATCTTCTTCAAATATTACCGACCCAGCTGTCGGGGCATTCTTTATCCTTTTCCAGCCTCGAAGGGCAGGCACAACTTGCGTCACCTTCTTTGATGATCGACATGCATTCCCATCCTTTCTTATACCCACACGGATCGTCGACGTCTGGCGTCAACAGCTGATAAGCACAATCATGCGTCGTTATGACGTCACAACCTCGTCCCCTTTCAACTTCTCGTTCAGTTAGAAGAGGACCAGTCTAGTCCTAAGGCAACTAAGGTAATTTTTCGACACTTATCTTCATACGTTCGACAAGCAAAATTTAAAACTCGTATTTGACATTCAATTTTCAAATTTTGGGGGCAAACTGTTTGAGCAAAAAATTACGTCGCTCGCCCACGACCAGAACAGGTAAGACGTATAATTAGGGACTATATCTTGTATTAAGATAGGGTCTCGACAAAGACCCAGAACACCATCGTCGTCCCTCATAAAAGGTAAGTCGAGAGTTCCTTACGACGCTCGACCATAGCGTCGCCCGATCCACATGACTATTATATAAGGACGTGCGACCTCGACCAAAGCGTTTGTTAAGTGTTTAATGCAGGAATAAAAGTCATTAAGGAGCAACGACTATAACTGACGCAATCAATAAACAGCCGGCGACCGTAACGGACGAAGATCATTACTCCGGCGACCGTTTCCAACCGTTAAGGCCATTAAAGGAGCATTCATGGATGAAGCTAAGGACGCGAAGACTATAAATATCAAGCTCAATCAACATTTCAACACATCGAATATCCGGCGATTAACAACCGAAGCAATATTCAAGAACACCTGAAGTGAAGAACCATTATTCTAAGTATCGCTCTCGACGCACGACAACAGCCCTCGACCAGCAGTTCACACTTTGTTTCGTACACGACAAACACTTGTTTTACATTCCAAACACTTGTACTTTACATTTCGAAGCATTCTCTTCATTTGTATTGTAATCACTGTACGATCGACACCAGTATCCAAGGACATCGCCCCTGATTGGCGACCATAGTGCAGCGACGACACCCCCTTTTGTTCGCAGGTTTTTTCCTCGATTGAGGTTTTTCCTGCGTCATCAAATCCCTTGTTTCTTTATTTTAATCCTCGTCGCACGTTTCGTCGAAAGATCCTTTCTTTAGTTGATTAAGTCCACCTCGACCTTAAGTTGTCCCTTTGGTGCGATTTTTGGCATTAACAAGTACGGCATGACAAGTCCATGCCTCATACTTAGAAGATACAGTTTAAGAGAAACACTGTCTTGATAGCTACAATAATACACTAACAATCTCCCCTTAGCTATCAAGGTAGGAAGGGTCTTCTTCTTCTACAGACCCCAAGATAAGTTTCGATTCTTCTCATGGCCATTCTGAAATTAAGTATGTCATCAATCTCTGACATAGCTCTGACCACAAGAATTCTAGCCCTTGAAGACATCCAAGTAATCTTCCTTTCAGCATCATGTCTTTTAAGTCTTTGTTCAAGCTGTAACCTGACAACCTTAAAAGTACCATCAGAGTACTTAGCCAATTCACTGAGTCGTATAAAAATCTTCTCCCCTCTATCATTTCTGAATACGATACCAAACTCAGGTTCTTCAATCACAGCATATAGAGGCATTCTCATCAATCTTGCCATCTCTTAATTAGGCTTTATAAGATTCACCATCAGCTGATCACTTTCTACGGCCATCTGAAAGTCATGACACTGTGTGTACAAGACGTGTCTTCTCATAAATCTCTTTATGACATTTAGGGCTAAGATTACATTTTCTTTCCTGGTCTGAAGATCTCTGAAGTGATGGTACATGAATTCAAAGTCTTCAATAGATAAATGACAGAAATCAGCTTTGGTGAAAGAGTAGTCTTTGTAGTCTTGCCTTTGAACCACAAACGCTAGATACCACATCTTATAGAACAGGTTTGTTGTCACCTCCTTGATGCTCACAATCAGCTTCTTGCTTTTCACAAACCTTTCTTTTTGACACTTTCCCCTCAGAAAATAAATGTACTCAAACTTGTATTCATCTGATGGATCAGTAATCCCCAACACCGCATAGGGATTCAGCCTTCTAATTCTATGAACAAATAATCTTCTTTCAGTCTCCACCAAGAAGGGTGTTCTCAGGTATAAAGTTCGTTGTCTCTGTTCCAGTTAAGATAACCTTTTGCCTCAATAAGACGATGGACCTGGTTGATTGGATGTTGAAGGATTGGAAGGACCGACTTCGTCATGTGAAGGAATGACAGGTGGTATGAATGGTAGTTCAGTTATTTCAGGCTTGATATCTTCAGAAAATGGATCATGGAAAGGTGGAGATTCTTGATGAACAGGAATAGTTTCAGGAATTGGTTGAGTTTCATGTTGAACAGGAGTGGTTTGAGGAATTTATTCAGAAGATGGTATGGTGGTTTGTGTTGATCTTGGTTGGCTAAGATTGAATGTTAATGGTGTGGTTTTAGGTTGGGATGTCATCAAAGTACTGGAAATGGGTTCGGATGAGTGTATGGGACTTAGGCTATTTCTTCAGGTGTCTTTGGCCCATAGATTTCAGTAAGGAAATCAACCTCTTCTTGACTGAACCCAACGTCTTGCTCAGCTATTCCATCTGTAATCATAAGCAAGGTTTCCGTTTCTTCTTTTACTTTCCAATACTTGTTATATTTGCTTTCAGTCACATCAGCCTCATCATCAGAGCTGATATCCACAATATCTACAACTTCCACAAAGCTGTCTACAACCTCCTATATTTCCTCCTCATTTACCTCAGGCTTTTCAACCGTCGGTTCTACATTCGGATCCACATACAGAACAATCTGCTTTCCGCTTTCTTCTCCCATCTCTCTAGATTCAAACATCTGAATAACTTCTGCTGTGGACAAAGTTTTACCCATACTCAGAGTTTTTGAATCAGATTTCTGCTTCTTACTTCTCTCCCCCTCATGATCATGATCATCAGGATCCTGATCATGCCTTCGTTTAGTTCATTGGTCTTGTGACTTACAACTTTGATTCAGAATAGCAACTTGCTTTGCCAGTTCATCCATAGCTGTTTTCATGGCACTTAGGTTCTGTGTTATCTCTGATTTAAACTAGTTGAACTCTGTTGATGTAACAGTGGGTTTATGTGTAGGTGTAGGAGTAGGTTTAGGTTTAGGTGGAGGTGATTGTGGTCGGGATTGAAAGTTTTCAAGTAAGGTTAACAAACTCATGCTTTGCTGATCGTCAGGACTAATGGAAATCAACTTAGCATAAAACATATCTTTCAATTCATCAACGGATAGATCAAGTGGAGTTACCTGAACTGGTGTAACTGGAGGTGGAGGTGGAGGCACTTCGGGCTCTTCAATCAACGGCCCTTTCCCTTTCATCAAGTACTTAACACCTTGTATCTCCTTGTTAAGATTTTTCTCAACAACCTTTAAGGCGTCGTCGAGCTCATTCCTTGTCACAAAGACTGGGCGATCACCACCGGGACCACTTAGGTTACCTGTTGACACAGCAGTTGAATCAACTGTGTGTCCTACATTCAGCGTTGGAATAATGTTAGCACTGGTAGGACTTCCGCTCAGTCCTTGTAATCCTACAGAAGGAATTACTCCGAGTGTTCCGGATGAGGCACGAAGACTCTCATCAGTTGTAACAAATAGTGTCCTAGCCAAGGAAGATAATAATTCAGTAACTGGCTCTAGAATCGATACTTGTGTAGAAATGAAGGTCGAGGACCAGGGAGGGTGTCTTTCTGTTTCAATACCCGAACTCTCCAAGTGAGAGCTGGATAGAAGTTATGATGAAACCCCGTGAGAAAATAAGACGATTTTCTGTTGAGAGGAAGCCGAATGGCTGGCTGGGGTGTGCAAGTGCGTTAGTGGGCTACTAACGTCTTTTTCAACACCTGATCCCAACACATGAGATCTGGTGGTGGATGTGGCTGCCCGTCTGGTACAGTAAGTCATGGTAACACTCACACTCTCCATGTTTTTTTCTACATTTTCTCTCACAGGCTCACTGACATCTTCAACTAATACTCCCTCGGTTCTCCTTATGTCTGCCGTAAATGTTTCAATAACAGTTTTCACATTTTCAACATCTAAATGAGTTATTTCTGACATGTCATCGATACCACAGATTTCACACATCTTTTCTTTAGATTTTCTCTTTCAGTATTAGAAGTTCCTTTCATTTCTTTTAGTAACCAACTCAAAGTTGCATTGCTATACTTCACCAATTCCTTTAATTTGAATAGTTCAAGTCTTTCTTGAACTCTATATGCAAAGCATTCAGTTTCCATTCCTTCATTTATAAACCCCTTCATATTCACACCAATCACTAGAATCTTTACTGGACAACTCAAGTTGCATTTCTCTTTTCTTCCTTCAATAGCCAACTGAAAGTCATACATATACATATTCCTGACATAAATGCCCATAAGTCTTCTGCATTCAATCTCTATCCACGTCTCTTCAGTACTGGCAAAGAATTTAACTAGGAAGATCTGATCATCAAGAGTTAATCTGTGAAAATCAAAGCTGGACATGGAAACTTTTACACTTCTTTCTTTCAGTACTTCCAATCTTACATACTTCAGACCATCAAACTCTTCTGGTTGAAACATCAACACTTTCTCAATCCTTTTCTGCATATGCAATCTTGAATCAGGAATTCTGAATCTGTTTGAAGCTTCTGCATAAGTCATCTGAGATCTCCCATGCATGAAACCACCAACATTGCTCTCCAAAACCGCATAATCTCCTTCTGCATGATAGAGATCCTCATATGTTTCCTCTGGAAAGATATCATCATGAAACTGTCTAGCAAGTGGTACATCACTCATTTCCAGAACAAAGTCACATAAAGGCTCCTCTAAAATTGGCAAGTCAATCTTAGGAATTTCAATTGGCTTTCTGAATAAGTATTCTGAAGGCATAAAGTATTCTTCAACTCTATCATATTCTTCTGATTTGTCACCAATATCATCAACATAGTTAAACTGAAACTCCTCTTGAAATTTATGAGAATACCCAACAGTACAATCTTCTTCTCCCATCAGATCAATAGGCCTTACTGTTTTCACAACTTTTTGAATTTTCTGAACATTTAGAGCTTTGACTAATTCACTATGCATCCTTCTGATCAAGACTTCATCCAGTCTCCTTTCTTCTAACTCATAGTTCAACAAGCCAATTCTGACTTAGGGAACAATGTATGTACAAATGTTTTCAACAACTGAACACTCAACTGTTTCCTCTGACCTCAAAACAGGTTCCTCAATGGCTTCAGTTTCATCAGAATTTACTTCCATCTCTGTATCTAAGTTCAATTCTTCTGTTTTATCAGAATCACCACCATCTATACATTCAACCTCCATTTCCTATGTATCTGAACTTTCAAACTGAACTATCTAAGTATCCACTATCTGAACATTTTAATCTGTTTGAACTTCTGTGCACTTTGTATTGACCAATTGCATATCTGCCATTTCAAAATATTCTATACCAATATCATTATCAGAACTCAACCTTTGCTTTTTCTCCCCCTTTTGATGATTATGAAAGTCATTATCATCAAACTTCCTTTTGGAGTTCTGACCAGAAACACCTTCAGGTTCAGCTTCTGGTAGTGGAACAATTTCAAGTGGCTTTGAAGTTGAAGCCAAAGAAGTGCTCAGTCCTTTAAATACAGATTCTTGCATACTCTGCATTTGTTTAAACAAATCCTTCTGAAATTCAGACATAATATCCTTGATCTCCTTTTTATGAGATTCCAAAGATACCTTCACATCATCCATCTTAGTCTCAACAGATGTTATCCTTCCCTCCAACATATTTTTCAACTCCTTCACCTCATCATTCAGCCCATCCACTTTTCTCTCCAATTTTTCAACTTTATCCCCTATCACCTTGTTTTGATTCTGAATCTTTACAAATTCAGAAGAGTCTAACTGTGAACCTGAACCAACAGATGGTCCAGTTTTCATGTGCCCAGAGGGCTCATGGCCTGTAGATAACACTAAGTCATCTTGTACAACAGATGCACATTTTAATGAGGCTTTTGAAATGTTCACCTCACCAGGTCTTCCATCCAACCCTTGACATCCAAAATTAGGTATGTCTATGAATGTTTTCTCAGGAATACGAAATTCCTGATTTGTGCAAGTGTTAGAAGGAATTCCAGGCTCAAATTGGATAGGACTGTGAGATCCAGACTCAATGTGATGAATAACAGGTTGAGATTTATCACCTCCCTCCAAATGAGTTTGGGATGGTTCCCCTGATTTATGTGAAACAGTAGCATGTTGAAATGCTTCTGAGTGGGTATAGATGGGTTGTTCAAGTTCCACCACTAGGTCCATGGTGTTTGTTTCAATATTAGACACCAAGAATTGTGAACCAATAGCAAATGTGGTTACCTGGTTAAGATTAGCTAGTGTAGAGGCATCTCTTTCTGTTTGAACCTCTGTTGACAATCTCTCATCCTCACCACCCTCATTATGTTTTTCCTCACATATTCTAACCGAGCTCTCAGAATTTCGCCCCTCATTTCTCTTAGAATGTTCACCCACTTGAACATCCTCCCCCTCTCTAACTTGACTAGACCCCTCACCTCTCTTCTCAGGTTGGTCCTCTTGGGTAGGGATTTGAGGTTCTTCAATTCCCACAGAGGTGCAATATGCTTTTAAAATCTCACTCTCCCTTGGTATGTAATTCCTAAGTGATCTTGGCAAAATTTTATGATTAGGATAATGCTGGATTTTAGTAACTGGAGACATCTTACCCAAGTAGAAAATAGGACCATGCTGTTCATTTGATCTTCTAGTAATGGTTCTGTTTTCTTGCATTGCATACCAAATCACAATTTGCCAATACCTTATGTAAGGTATGTATGACAGAGGTGTATCCTTTGTTTTCTTTTGAATAGCCTTCTGATTTTTTCTCAAAAGTGTTCTTCATGTCTTCCCAAAGTATAGCAGTGTAGTCATAATGCCTATTCTTCACTAAAGCCTGAAAGATTTGAAGAATCTGTTTTGAAGCTTGATCTGCAGAACTATTCTTCCCAAATTGGTGGCAATTTGTTCCTTCTGAACAAACTAAGGGTCCTTAATCCTTCATTGTACCCTAACTTCATAAACTCTGCAATTAATTCTTCTGTTAAAGGTGAGTCTTCAAAATCTGACCTTCTTTGCACATCATCTTTCTCTGGAAGATTTAGCATTTCTCTCAGTGCAGAGATTAATAAAGCAAATGTTACTCCTCCAATTTCAGATATAAACTTATTTCCTTCTAACCTAAGATATCTCCACCATTGTTGAATATACTGAACAGGGACTGTTTTGCACCTTGTAAACCATTTCCTGTAAGGATGATATTTGAAAAATTCCATTATGATTCTGTGTTCAGGCTTAAATCTACTCTCCTCAAATAGTAAGACACAATTGTTCTCTGACAATTTCAACCATTCGCCTTTAGGTACAACTCTTTCCACTAAATTTGGTCTATTTGACATTATCGACCCTGCAGCACTCTGTTCATGTTCAACATTCATGTTTTCCTCATCTGCATTTCCTTCTGATTCAGCCATTTGTTCATCTCCTGCATTTATTTCATCATTTCTTATTGCTTCTTCTTCAACAGCCCTATTTTATACTTCATCATTATCCGAATCGGATGAATCCATTAAAGACTTAGCAGAATGCAGAGATATTTGACTACTTCTTCGGAAACCAGACATGATTAAGAAGAAAACAGACTCAAAGAACTCTGGATTGATTCGTATCTCACTTTTCGCTCTGAAATTTGAAAGAATTTGAAAGAGGGATTTTAAGATCTATTTAAAATCCGCGAAGTTGAACAGTTTGACGGAAAAACGAGGTCAAAGTTATAACGGAGTCAACACATTTGAAATGCCACAGAGGATTTAAATGAAATGCGTGACATAATCAACCAAATACGAAGCTGACACGTGTGTTAGCTTTAATTAGCCCCTAATTTATATGAATGTTTTATAAAGAAATAATGTCAAGGACTTATTTGATTTGTTGAGTGTCAAGGGCTAAAATTTTAAATAACCAATTGTTGTTTTTGGTTATAAAGTCTTGCTTTAAAGTTTATTAGGTTAAGCCTCTCTTTTACATTTCATACATTTACTGATAGAAAAAGAGCTTCATTTTGTAAGAGAGTGTTCTTCAATCTTATCTTGTAAACTCTCAATCAATACAATATATTGCCATTATTATTGTTACTTGTTGAATCTGGGTTCCAACAATTGGTATCAGAGCCAAAGACAATTTTCGTTGATTCAAAGCAGACCTGGTCGATTTTGCTGCTGCATTACTTTGTCAATCGATTTCTGGCTTTCACTCAAAACTCAAAGATTTCACACAGCCCTTATCAATCGATTCCAACAACAAAGACAGATTCTGCAGAAGATTTCAAACAACCCCTGTTTGATTTTTACGGATTTTCAGCATACGACTTCTAATACAGGTTTATCAATTTCATACTCTTATGCTTGACCTGTTGTCGTTTTAGATTTTAACTAATCTGACCTGCTGTGTTTGAAATCATTTTTATAAGTTCTTAATACTTAATCTGAACTGGGTATTTTGAACCTCAGTTTTTGTATTAATTTCTGTGTTTTTGAATCAATACCATGTTGTCTAACGATCTTTCAAGTAACAATATGTCAAGACTAAGATTTAGTTGTGATGCAGATCATATATACTATTCTAAACTTAGTTCCAACTTTCAAAAAATTATTCCTAATCTTAAGAAAGAGTTGGAGGAAAAGAACAAAAGTATTCTGATTGATTCAGAAAAGATTGTTAAGCTTGAAGAATCAGGTAAACTCCTAAACTATGAAAATCTTGAACTGAAAAGGAATTTATTTGAGTCTGAAAAAGAGAAGAATAGACTTGAACTTAAATGTTTAACATTTTCTAATCTGGTTTCTGATTTTAAAAAGGTTGTGGTCTGTGAAAGAGAGAATTTTGAAAAGAAGAAATCTGTTTTTGAAACAAAGTTTGTGGAGTTTTCTTGCAAAATCTCAAAATCACATAAAACTCTTGAAAAAGAGAGGAAAGTGTCTGATTTTGAAAGAAAAGAATCTGAACAGTTGAAGGTTCAAAGATTTCAAGAATTAAGTCAAAAAGATGACTTTGAAAGAGAAAGAAGGATTTTTAAAACCGAAATATCCAAACTGACAAAGAGACTCTCTGATTTGTTAACTAAGATCATGTTGGAGAAGATATGTAAATCTGATCTCCAAAAGATGTTTGAGGTAAATTTAAAGGAAAAGAATGATTTAGCTAAAAGGCTCAAGGAATTTGACTTTGTAGACTCCAAATGTTCACTTAAAACAACTTCAAGTTCAATAAACAAGAACAGTTCTTCAAAAGGGTTCATTAAGCCAAATAAGTTTTCAAAAAATCAGATCTCCACTTCTAAGTTTTTCCATGATCGTAGGCTAGACAATTCAGTTAATCAAGCTTTTAGAAGAGTGAAAATGGTTTGGATAGTGAAAGGCTCTAAACTTGTTCAAAATGTTCAAAAGCCATTCATTTCTGTTGAGTATGACAAGATCAACAAAGCATTTCAAGCAAATTCTAACAAAATAGGACCCATTTGGATATGGGTACCAAAAATTGTTTGATCTGTCTTGCAGGTAAACGGACTCCTAAACACATATGTTTAGGACTCAGTCTTTAGTTGAAATGGACTCTTAAACACTCAGTTTAAGACTCATCCTTCAAAGGCAATTGATTTCTGTGCACAACAGTATAGAACTCAGTCCTAAATGGCTTATTGGATCTTTTGCACATATCTGGATTCAGATCAAGACAGGGTTTTATTGTTCATAATTGTTTATAAATCAATTTGTTGATTTTGAAGAAATTTTTTACAAAAAAGTTCAGTTTACTGTGGTGTGATCGAACTCATAGTTCTAGGTGTTTTTAGTAGAAAACATTTTCAGAGAATGTGTTCAGAATCACATTTTGAGTAACCCTATAAAATTTCATTGCAAAATTCTCATTTTTGAGCAAGTTATGGTGATTTTAAGTTCTGAAAGTTCAAAAAATTCACAAAACCCAAGTTGCAAAATTTCGTTGCAAAATTCTAAGTTTTGAAAGAGATTTCATGTCTAATCTAAGCTTAAGCTGAGAAGGAACAACAGCTTAACAATGTGCAGAGCTTAACAGACAAGCTGATGTTCCATTCAAATCAGAAAAGTGAATTCAGAGCTTAACAGATTCATGTCAATTTTTGTGCAGACTTGAGTCATCAGAACTTCATCAAGGCTGTGCAGACATCAAGCTTTGCTGATTCAGAGTTTGTATCTGTAATTAAGAAGTTTTATGTAGACATAACAGTTCTCTGTGTTTATTTTGTCAATATCTGATACTGCTATGTTTGATGCCTCTAGTTGATGCTTATCGATCTTAAAAGTGTGCTATATCTGATTTTAAATGGATGCTTAATCTGCTGCTGTTCATCCTTAATCTGCTGGTTAAGCTGCTGCTATATGTTGTGTGAAAACAGGAACACATCAGAAGATCTGATTGGGCTCAATCAAAACTCAGATCAGAATGTGTACAACTATTTGATCAAAATCTGACTCTGTACAGATTTTAATTGCTTGTACAGCTGCTGTGTAGAATAGGCTTAATACAGAAACAACTCACATTTTTGCTTAATCTGCTGTCAAGTGCTTAATCAGACCTCATTTTCTACTTCAAACTCTAAATTAGCTTTTTCAAGTGAATCTGATCAGGTTTTGCTTTCAAACAGATCAGAGAATGCTCAAATATGCTAATCTGTGTGCTATCATTAACTTTCAGACTTTTAAGACCAGAAACATGTTGTGCTGATTTCTTAAAACCTTAACAGCTTAATGAGTTTAACCTGTTAGCTTCTGTTCCAAATCTGTTCAAAGAACCAAACTTCAGATCCTTCTGTTAATGTGCTGTTTTAAGTTGTTTATGCAGGTTGTTGTGTTTAGATCTCAACCAGATTGAAAAAGACCAAAATACCTGTTTGCATGTTTTTGTTTGGAATCTGAAGAAGCTGACAAGAAAATGAGTAGCTCAAAACACAACACAATACAAAAATCAAGTGCAATTTGCTGTTTGACAAAAATGCAGATCATTCCATACCTAAACAGCTGTTGTGCAGTCCATATAATATGATCAGACTTCAACTCAGACTGTTAAAATTCAGATAAGCTGTGCTGCTGTTTTAAAACTGAAACAGGAGAACTCATCAGTTACTTTTTCTACAGAGCCTTCTGTGGTACTGTTCACATCGACCCCTCTACAGCACACCTCGGCTACATCCTCTGTGAAGTCGCACATAGCCTCTGTGCTCACAAAGAGGTTGTCCAAGTGCAGAGCTCGATCAGAAGTAGATCAATCGCTGATGTGTTGATTTTTTTAAGGTTCAGAAACAGATCAAAGGCGCACTGTTGTTCAGATTTTATGATCATTCAGAGGTGGTTCAAAGCGATTAAACGTGTTTGCAAAGCCATGATCAAGAAGATTCAAATATCAGCAAATCACATAGCATAAAGTTCAGAGACTCTACAGAGCCTCTGTGAGGCTGACTAGAGCTTATGTGACTCAAGAAGCTGTCAAAAAGGTTGTTCGAATTGTGCAGCAAGCTCTATCGTGTGATTCTAAAGCTTAAATCAATAAAGATGTAGATCAGAAGTGCGCTGTCCAGAGGTTATCTACAGAAGCAGGCATTAAGCTGATCATTAAGCCACTGATTCTATACAGAGGCTGCTACTATTTTTCTGTTGTCCATGATCGTGCAGGAAGATTCAAGTCACTGTTGATGTTATTCACAGAAGTCATCCGATTGCACTTCAGAAAAGTACAGAGGTTGCACCACAGAAGCTTAATCACAGAGCCTATGTGTAATTACTCAGAGCTTCTGTGCACACGCAGAGGCTGTCAAGTTTTGGAATATGCACACAAGTGACTGTTGTGCTGATATAGCTTAATCAAAAAGCTGATGTTGTGCAGAACCTAATCACGGGCAGTCCAGATACATATCTTTGATATAGAATTGATCTTGCTTGATCATGGATTGTTTCTCAAGACGTCTTAATCAGAAATGTGCAGATAAGATTGCCTTAAGACTTGTGAATCCTGGAAAGAACTTAAATGTGACAGAAGCTTTATCAAATATACAGAGCCTCTGAGGCGGTTCACAGAGCCTCTGAGGCGGTTCACAGAGCCTCTAAGGCAAACCACAGAGCCCCTGAGGCTATCCAGAAGCATTCCGAAGTGATGAACTGCAGAGCCTCTGTGGACTAATTTTAGACAAGTTGGTTCAGAAAGTGGAATTCCGATCACAGAGGCAAAATTCACAGAGCCTCTGAGGCTCATACACAGAGCCTCTATGGCGATAAGATGTTCATAAAGCTACTGAATTTGTTGTTGTCACTTGCTGCTGTGATGAAATGCCAATCCAAAGATTATTCAAAGCTTTCAGAGTTTGATTAAATGTTCAGAGCACGTGCAGAAGTTCATTTGTGCAGAAGGTGTTGAGCTGCTGCTAGTATTCCAGATCTACGGATATGTGAATCTGCTACATTCAATGTGTAACATAAATATGTTATAAACAGATTTTTGGTGCTGCTATTTGATCCAAAACAGAAAGGTTTCTGTTGATTCAGCCTAGGCAGAAAATACAGAATTTTGGTACTGCTGTGAAATTGAAGCTACTGCTTAATGCTGCTGTTTGAACCATCTGAAGTGTACCAAAATCTTTATTTGTTCAGAAATGTGCAGAGCTATGTTCTTGGATGTCCAGAGGGTGAACATGGGCTGATCAAGAGATGTCCCATGTGCAAAGGCCATATAGAAGATTAAGCAACTTCTACTTCAGAGTGTTTCAGAACCGTGATCGTGCCAAGTGTAGCTGCTGTCCAGAATTGTCAAGTGCAGCAGAGGCCCCTGAAGTTGAACTATACAAAACATCATTCACAGAGGTCAATGCAGAGCCTATCTCGTGGTTTATGCTGTGCAGAGGTCAACTACAGAAGCTTTGCGGTTGTGCAGAGCCTCTGTAAGGCATATCACATAGGCTAACCACAGAGGTGGTTCATAGTATTCAGAAGCTATTTAGAGTTAGTGCAGAGCCTCCATAAGGCTCTATAGAGGCAGTTGTACACAGAAGCAAAAGCACATCATAGAAGCAGCCTCTGTGGGACACCTTGACCAACCTCTGCCGCACGCGGCCTCTGCTGAGCAACCTCTATGGTACTGTTCACCACAGAGCCTCTGTGAAACCCGACAGAGCCTCTGTGGACTGAACCTCTGCGACCGAACCTCAGAGCCCGATTTTTGTTTACTTACTGTCAGCTTAGCGCTGCTTCAGAAACATGCGCATAACTTTTGACTTGTTGCTCCAAATTACTCGATTCCAGTTGCATTGGAAAGATAATTCAGAGACGCACGACTTTGATGTTCTGAGTTTTCTCAAATTATGTGTTCTTAAAGGTCAGAATCTGTGTCAAAGTCGATGGATACTTGCTGGATCGAAAGCATCACTTCACTATCTCCATTGCCATAATCAGATCAGATTGAGGTTGCTTCTATACACATCAGTATAGAACCAGGACTTCAACTGAATGTTGTTTCTACACACATCAGTGTAGGACCAGTACCTCAACAGATCAGATTTTGACTGGTATTTCTAAATCTCTAACCCCCAACACCATGTTTCCTTTTAATTTGAATTAACTGTGCATCTGGATATTCCTAACAAATGTGGAATCATCAAAGATGATTACCAACACTTTTTGATTCTTACAGGATATCTGATTACAAATTGAGCCTAAATGAGATTTATTGCTCAATTTGAGGGGGAGAATGCCAATCTGACCATATTCATGCAAAGGTAAAATCTCTAAACCTTTCATCATTTCTAGAGAATGGCCATCTTTAAAATGATAAAACCTCTTTCAAATGGTCAAACCACTTCTAGATGCCAAAATGCTTTTTCAAATATAGAAGTTGGATTTTAAATGCTTTTCTTAGACTACAAGTAGTCAGTGTGTGGAACAATCCAACCTCTAGGACAACAATTTTCACGGGATCAATGTGTGAGCTTTATAGAACTTCTATGGATGACTTAAACCTGTGTTTCCTACCAAAGAAGTAAACCTTGAGTGTTTGAGAGGTGAAGGGTCTACATCAAAGAGTGGGGGAGATAACTATATGAGTTTTTCTCATTGTGCTTAAGAGGTAAAATTTAAAAAGGGAGTTTGGTTAGATGTGAGCTACATGATAAAAAGAAAGAGGGTGTGAGAACAGAGTCAAAAGAATTATACAACTCTGCACCATCTCTTTTCTGAGCCGGGTAAACCACATTTTTGACTTATCACAAATTTTTGGTGATTGTCATTGAAACAGGCAGTGAGCCCATGCCAACTCTTGTCTTAACCCCACCAGCTACTCACTTCCTTCTCCACAAGGACTGTTTCACTTTTCCACGGGGAAGCAGCACATATGCTATCTGATCTTTCTTTGAAAGGTTGGATATTGAAAAGAAGGAAAGTTGCCCCACCTTCACACTTCACTCATGCACATTGAGTCTGTGGAAACCTGTTATGTCCAAACAGTTTACACACTTTTGAGCCTAATAGATAATATTTTATTTTTCTTCCACACAATATCATGAATCTTTGTGATTCCACATGCTTATCTATGTGATATTGCCAAGAACAGTTTGAGGAGTTTATTTTTTAATTTACTTCAATGATAACTGGAAGTCCTGTCAGAGCTTCATCATTGCCAACTCTGAGTATAGGCCACCCAATTTTTTTTAATTGTTGTGATAATAGATGCTATTGTGCTTCTATGTTAGATTATTACCCCTGGTTACTTATTCTTTAATGCAGATTCTCATGAGCCGAATATACTTGCTACTCAACCATCTTATCAGTTTATCTACCAACGACTATTACTCAAACTGGTTATACAAGCTTCCGCACTTTAAATCGTTCTCTGATTGTTTGAGTTTAATCTATGGGAGATAACTGGGATCTGAAAAGCAAAGCAACATTCAAGGGGGAGTATGCAATGGTCAAGGGGGAGTTAAAGAAGAAATTGAAGCAACTGACATTGTGGAAGATCAGGAAAAGAAGACTCTTACAAGACATGAAGATTGACACTACAACGCCTCTAAAGAAAGCAAGGGGGAGACTACTAGATGATGCTTTCTTTATAAAACATTAGGGGGAGATTGTTAGCTTTAATTAGCCCCTAATTTATATGAATGTTTTATAAAGAAATAATGTCAAGGACTTATTTGTATTTGTTGAGTGTCAAGGGCTAAAATTGTAAATAACCAATTGTTGTTTTTGGTTATAAAGTCTTCCTTTAAAGTTTATTAGGTTAAGCCTCTGTTTTACATTTCATACATTTACTGATAGAAAAAGAGCTTCATATTGTAAGAGAGTGTTCTTCAATCTTATCTTGTAAACTCTCAATCAATACAATATATTGCCATTATTATTGTTACTTGTTGAATCTGGGTTCCAACAACGTGTTATTGGATAGAATATTGACACAAGTCAAAGATCTGAATAACACGCTCAGAAGATTGACTTTCCTTTATCAGAGATCTGATTATTCTACTCAGAGTTCTGAATCCATGATTCAGAAGAATTTTTCTTTGTAACCAAAATTTATTTAAAATCAACTTCTGATAAATCTAAAACTTTTAATTATTCAGAAGAGGTTTGAACAGATAGAAAAACATCTTATCATCATAATTTTGTTCAAATAATGATGATTTGAGATATTTGAAAATAAAAATCATTTAAAATCTTATATCTGAATATGAATTTTTTTTGAAATTCAAACATAGTTTGAACAAGTAATCAAAAACTTTTATCATTAAAAGCTTGTTCTTCTTAGAATGATCAGAGATAAGAAATAAAAACAAACCTTTTAAGCATCATGAAATGATTTCCAACAGATATTAATGTTCCCCTTGACTTTAGCATGTACTTAAACATATATGAGACATAAAGATGAGATAGAAAAATAATAGAAAGAAAATAATCCACAAGATTAAAGTACTTGTATTTCTCAGAATGGATTCTTGAAAGTTAGATTTCTGAAGTATTGACTCAGAATATCTGAACTCAAGACTCAGAAGTTCTGAACTCAAGAGTCAGAATTTTGAATACAAGATTCAGAGTTCTTAGTACACTACTCAGAAAATATTACTTAGAAAAATTTTATCATTTAAAAAAAAACAAATATAATCAATTAGTTAGATTAAGCATTCCTATTTTACATATGAGAAAAGAGAACCTTTTGTGATCAAGAGGATTTGTGAACAAGTCAGCCAATTGATACTTTGTATGCACAAAGTGCATCTCTATAGTTCCCTTTTCCATATAGTCCTTTATAAAATGATACATCACATCTATGTGTTTAGTCTTTGAATGTTGAACAGGATTCTGAGTAATGGCAATTGCACTTTCTGAATCACAGTAGATGGGAATTTTGTTGAGCTGATACCCATAATCCATGAGTTGTGTTCTCATCCACAAAGTTTGAGAGCATGAAGCAGCAGCAGCAACATACTCTGCCTCAGCAGTTGATGTGGACACACAATTCTGCTTCTTTGATGCCCAACTCACTATCTTATCCCCCAAAAAGTGACAAGCACCAGAAATACTTTTTCTGTCCAACCTACTTCCTGCATGATCAGCATCAGTGAAAGCAGTCAATTTAAAGTCAGTTTCTTTTGGATACCATAAACCTAGATCAGGTGACCCTTTGAGATATCTTAGAATCCTTTTAACAGCCAACATATGTGATTCTTTTGGGTTAGACTGAAATCTAGCACAGAAACAAGTAGAAAACATGATATCTGGCCTACTTGTAGTCAGATAAAGTAAAGATCCAATCATGCCTCTATAGAGTTTGTTATCTACTGAATCTCCTTTGAGATCAGCATCTAACTTTATATTTGTTGCCATAGGTGCTCTCATAGAAGCACAATCAGACATCTTGAACTTTTTCAGAATGTCTCTGACATATTTTCCTTGATTTATAAAAATACCATTTGGTAATTGTTTGACTTGAAAACCAAGGAAAAAATTCAGTTCACCCATCATGCTCATTTCAAATTCAGATTTCATGATTTTAGAAAAATCATCACATAATTCTGCACTAGTAGAGCCAAATATTAGGTCATCAACATAAATCTGAATAAGAATTAAATCCTCACCCTGTTTCTTTAAAAACAAAGTTGTGTCAATCTTACCTTTCTTGAACCCTGAAACTAACAAGTGTTGAGTAAGAGTGTCATACCAGGCTCTTGGTGCTTGTTTTAGACCATATAAAGCTTTATCTAAAATATAAACATGGTCAGGAAATTCTGGATCAACAAAACCTTCAGGTTGATGAACATACACCTCTTCATTAAGTATACCATTCAGAAAGGCTGATTTGACATCCGTCTGATATACTTTGAAATTCTTGTGTACAGCATATGCCAAAAATATTCTGATTGCCTCTATTCTTGCCACTGGTGCAAATGTCTCATCATAATCAATTCCTTCTTGTTGACAGTATCACTTAGCAACCAATATTGCCTTGTTTCTGATAACAACATCTGACTCGTCCTTTTTGTTTCTGAACACCCATTTAGTTCTAATGATAGATTTACCTTCAGGCTTTGGAATGAGTCTCCAGACTTTGTTTCTTTCAAATTGGAGCAATTCCTCTTGCATTGCTGAAATCCAATATGGATCCTCTAGGGCTTCATTAGCTTTCTTAGGTTCAATCACATTTAAGAAACCAGCAAACATTGCTTCATTTGCTGTAGCTGATCTGGTTTTTACTCCTGCTGATGGATCACCTATCACCCGATGAATAGGATGATCTTTAGTCCACTTGTGTGAACTAGGAAGCACATCAATCTCTGAAAAATTGTTGTTTGTATCATTCTCATCAATGATGGCTTGTAATTCTGAACTGTCCCCTTGTTATGATATATGTGTAGGTGTCGCATCCAAGTTTGGATTCTGAGCAATGAAGTCAGAATTCTGAGTGACTTGTTCAGAGTTCTGAATATAAGGTTCAGAATTCTGAGTACAAGGTTCAGAATTTTCATCACTTGTATTTATCAAATTTGGACATTCCTCAAATGGACCTTTATCAGAAATTACAGTTGATTGAGCTACTTCTGGAGTTCTTCTTTTCATCTCTTTGACCATCTTTGGCTTTTCAAATTCTGCATAAGAATCAGAAATTAGTTCTAGAAAAGCATCCTTAAACAGTAAATTGAGTTCAGAACAAATAGGATTAGAATTTGTATCAGAAGTCATTTTTGTCTTGTTGTGCATGAGTTCTGAACTGTCTTGTTCAGAAGTCCTCATCCTGGCTTCATCAAATGTTACATTGATGCTTTCCATCATCCTCTTGGTTCTTCTGTTATAGATTCTGAATGCTTTGGAAGTTAATAAATAACCAACAAAGTATCCTTCATCTGCCTTTTTATCAAATTTACCAAGATTTTCTCTGTCTTTAAGAACATAGCATCTGCAACCAAAAACATGAAAGAATTTGATTAATGGTTTTCTTTTATTTATCAGCTCATAAGTAGTCTTATTTAATCTTTTATTGATTAAAGTTTTGTTCTGTGTAAAGCAAGCAGTTGCAATTGCTTCAGCCCATAAGAAGGTTGGAAGATTTGAATAAGCCAACATGGTTCTTGCAGCTTCAACTAGAGTCCTGTTTTTCCTTTCAACAACACCATTTTGTTGAGGAGTTTTGACAGCAGAGAAGTTGTGAGAAATCCAAGAACTTTCTAAAAAATTCTGAAGAGTCTCATTTCTGAACTCTGTTCCATTATCACTTCTGATTTTCTGAACTGGAAGTTGTAAGAAAACTTTAATCCTTTTGATAAAGTTTATCAAGATAGTAGCAGCTTCTGACTTAGCTCTTAAGAATTCAACCCATGTGTATCTGGAATATTCATCAACAATTACAAGCATATACTTCTTTCCTCCCATAGACTAAACTGAAATAGGACCACAAAGATCAGTACGAATCATTTCCAATGGTGCTTTGCAAGATGAGTCCATTTTTAATTTGGGAGAACTCTTTTTCATCTTGCCCAGTTCACAAGCTGAGCATAATGATTCTTTTTCAAATTTAATCTTTGGTAAACCTTTAACCAGATGTTTTGCAACAAGATTATTCAAATCTTTGAAATTTAAATGAGAACATCTTTTGTGCCACAACCATTATACATTTGCAGTTGAATTTGATAGAAGACAAACAGGATTTAATGTTTGTAATTTTGAAAAGTTAACCACAAATAAGTCCATATGTCTTTTGGCCCAGGAGACTTTAATGTCATTCTCAGTTAAAATCATGCAACCTGTTATTTTGAACTTGATTTGACAAAGACTGTCTAAAAACTGACTTATGCTGAAAAGATTATGTTGTAATCCTTCAACATAGAAAACTTTTTGAATTGTCAGATCTCCTTTTGTTAAATCCCCATACCCTTTAACTTGACATTTGCTGTTATTGCCAAAGTTTACTGCTCCTCCAGCCTTTTCTGTGAAATTTGATAGAAAAGACTTCTGACCTGTCATGTGTCTTGAAGCTCCTGAATCTAAAAACCACACATGACAGCCCTGCAAAAACAATCAGTTAGTTTTAGGTACCCATTTTGGAATGGGTCCTTCTTTGTTAGCTTTGTTATCTGATTTAACAAAAGTGCCTTTTACTTTCCATTCAAAATCTTTCTTTAAACACCATTTTCCTTGAACTTTTATGAAGTCAGAACATTTTCTGTTCACAAACTTGTTCAGTTTCTTCTTGAAAGTTTTAAATTTGGATGTTGAAGTGTTTTCAACTTTCTTTTCTTTCACGTTAAGCTCTTTCTCATTCTTTCCTTTGATTTTAGTTTGAGGCTTCACTTCTTTTATCTTTTCTTTTCTCTGAGTTTGAGGAACAGAAACATTCTTCTTTTCTGTATTCTGAATATCTTTTCTTATAAAAGAAACAGATGTTATTGTGATTGGACATTTCTGAGAATATTGAAAAGAATCACTACCACATTGAACACAAATGAGATTTTTCTTTCCAAGTAACAACAGATCTGTACCATTAGTCTTTTCACTGTTATTGCTATTTTTCAAAGTACAGGTGCATTTATTACAAAAACTATGTGCTTTTGGTACAGAAGCAGAATTCAATCCAATCTTCTCAGAGACTCTTTTCAGATCATCTTTCCTTTTGCTTTCCTCTTTTTCTGAAAAATTCAACCTGTTTGTGTTAGAGGATGAAGTAGATGATTCACCTTTTTCATATGTAATTGATTCATTAAGGAATTTATCATTATCTTTTAAAGCATTAATCTTGAAAAGATCATATTCAGCTTTCAGTTTCTCAAGCTCTGTTATTTTCTGAATAAAGACACTCTTTTCTTTTAAAGCTTATTCAAGTCTAACATCCACATCACAGTAATCATTTTCAAGTTCATCAAAAGATTTCTTTAAGTCCTCAAGTTCTTGACTTACAAGATTAAATCTCTTTTCAAGTTCTAAAAAGTCTTCTGACTTTGTTTCAGAATATTCAGTTGACTCGGAATTCTGACTCTTTGAATCAGAATTCTGATTAACAGACTCAGACTTCTGACCTTCAGACTCAGAGATCTGACTTAAGCAATCAGAATTCTGATTAGAAGATTCAGATTTCTGACTAACTGTTTCAGAAACCTTACTAGTATCAAATATACTTTCTATGTCAGAATGTGAAAAACTTTGTTGTTTATTTTTGTAACTGACATTTAGAGAGTCATATATGAATTTAGTGTCATTGTATCTTGGTTTCACTTCTGTTGGTTTAGAAATTCCTTTCTTAACCTAATCTTCTGAAACATCTGACTTTTCTGTTTTTAATTCCGAAACTGTTTCCTTTGTCTTTTTAGAACTTGATTTCTGCAAACTATCATAACTTGTTATAGAACTTGCAGGTCTGATAAAAACTTCAACAATTTCTGGAATTTTTGGTTTAGGAACTTGAAGCTTTTCAAAATCATACAAGTTGACTGGAGCTCTTTTCAAAACAACATTTTCTTCCAATCCCAATCCCTTCTTTGGATTGTAAAACCTTGTATCTTTAACATTGCTTGGTAGAAGATTTAATGTTTACTGAGTCTGGCCTCTTTTCAAATTAAAATATTCTAATTCTTTGATTTTGGTGTACAAATTCTTTCTTTCCTCAAATAGCATATCAAACTTTATTTGTAAATCACCCTTTTCATCTTTAACTTTTGAAAGCTCATTTTTTAATTCAGAAAGCTTTTTCAACAATTCAGAATTTTCAGTTTTAACTTTCTGTTTCTCAACCTCAGATTCCTCATACTTTTCTCTTATTACTTCTTTTTTCTTGAAATCTGAATTTCCCTGCTCTCTCTTGTAATTTACCTGAAATTTACCCTTTCCATACCTTTTGTTGAAAGTGTTAGTCAACAAAGCCAACTTCTCAGCCATTATTTTGATATCTTCATCTTCTTCTGATCCCTCTTCCTTATCAGATTCCTCCAGCTTTGGTATCTCAGATAGATACGCAGTCTTCTTGGGTGCTTTGACGATTTTGGACTTTGACAGAAAAGCTAACTATTCTGCAACATTTTTCTTTTCTTCAACAACAATTTTAACTGAATCTTCATGCTGATTAAGAACACAAAATAGATCATTGAGATCTTCTTCACACATATCCTTATTCATTTGCAGACTTATAGCAAACGATGACCATTCTGAATTTAGACTGTTCAGAAACTTGTAGTTTATTTCTGATTTTGTCTTTTTCAACCCATTTATTCTCAAATCATTCAGTATGGTGCAAAATTTACTGTACGTCTGAGTCAAACTTTCTGATTCTTTTGCCTTGAACCTTTCATAGGCATTTATGCTTTGAATTAACTTTGCTTGTATTGACCTGGTAGTTCCTAACATATGTCTTTCCAGTTCATCCCACATTTCCTTAGCAGATGATCCACTGTCAATTCTGTTTAGAACTTCATTTGGGACGGCCAATGTCATAAATGTGATGGCTCTTTTGTCTATAGCATGCATGTTTTTCTGTTCTGCTATGTATTGAGAGAAATTCTTCTTCACCCTTGTAGCAGGAATTTCTGGAGTTGTCTCTGTTTCAGTAGTTGCAGCAACATCGACATAGACTTCGATAGGACCTTCTCGGATAGAAACCATCAGATTTTCATCTATGTTATCCAAGAATTGGATCATTCGGATCTTCCATTGCTGATATTCTTCAGGTATGAGAACAGGTGGCTTGGTTTCAGATCCCATGGCTATATACTCTTTTGAAGACATGATTGTAAGATATTTCAACAGAGAGACAAATTCAATTTCTTGAACAAACACAGAGAGAATTCAAGAATTGCTAAGAATTCAAGAAATTCAAATAGCAGCGGAATCAATTGACGAATTGATCAAGAAAACTTCAAGAATGCGATCAAGAAACCCTCGAGAACACGATCTTGAACGAATTTGTTTGTTGATTGGCTCTGATACCAATTGTAAGTTTAGGATCCACTCTTACAATCAATATATCAATGTATAGAACAGTAATTGAGAAGTAATATGATCAAACCAACTTGTATTCAATGAAGAACAGATTTACATATCTTAGACAGAGAGTATCTCAAAGATTACAAAAGATGAATACAAATATATGCGGGAAAGTTAGTTAGCGTAAAAATGCTAACCACTATATATATTGTAACCGAAATACTAAAGCTACAGTACATATATGAAAGACTAATAGGAACAATACACGTGTCCTAATTAGTTAACTAAATACAAAGTAAAGCATCTAGTTATAAGTTCTGAACATGATGTTCAGAACATCTGAACATTATTCTGATTAAGCTTCTCAGAACTTCTGACTCTTCTTCTCAGACTTCTATACTTGGCAAACTTTCAGAGCAATACTTCTGAGCCTTCTTAGTCAGAACTATGACTCTTCACTTCAGAACTTCTGAGCCTTCTTAGTCAGAATTCAACACTTAGTTTATTGACAAAACTCAGATCTAACAATAAATATCTTCCAAAGCAATATCACCAGGTGAGGTCATACATGGAAAACTTAGAATATCCGCCACGTTTCCAAAAACATTTTCAGTATTAGCACCGTCTTGATCATCATCATTGTCATCATCATCATCATCATTGTCACTTTGACCCTCTTGTTCCTCCGCAGAATCAGACGCGTTGTCAGAATCTATATCATCATCAGAAGGTCCAAGAACCCCAGCCGAAGCAGCTGTCCCAACATGTCTGGGAATCAACTCCTCGGTGGATTGGAGTACACGGTTGTCTAGTTGGGTGTCCGAAGACGACAACCGAGCACCTTCATATACGTATGGATGACCCCCACCAGTTCCCCTCTCAAAATTTTCCCTCTGCGCTCCCCGTTCAGTAGCCCTTGCATCCTGAACCCTCACAGACGCATCATACTATGTACAATTTTTTAGGCATCGAAGGATGATTGACTCTTCTCGGGATGTCTCTATTCGAACGCATCATACTATGTACAATGAGTTGTAAGAACCTCATGTATGGAATGTACGGTCTGCCCTTGTTCTTCTGCCTTTCCTCCACTTTCTCGTGCAGTTCATGCCAGAAGATGGCTGCATAATCTACATGTAGATCATACACCACCGCATGAAACAACTTTAGAATTCTAATGCTGGCACTGTCAGTTCCAGAATGCTTTGAAGTTAGGTATTGGTTGATTATTGAGAAAATGGTGTAATAGATCGGCGGTAGATTATTCTTGGAGAAATCTTTTATCTGTTTCAGTTCGCCCGTATATCCTATAGCTTTGATTCTGTCAAATACTTCCGATTCTGAAGGATAGGCATCGAATTCAGTCTTTCCGGGTCTTGATGTAGGACCATGCAATTTCAGAACGAGCCACAATCTGTGATAATCAAGCTTTGTGATATATTCATCAATCTGAATCTGGAATATTGGTCGTCTATGCTCAATTGTGGGTGTGATCGTCTTCCATGCTTGTTGTAAGTACAACATAGGCACATTGACTGTGTGAGTCAATGCGTATGCCAAAGGATGGTTCCGCAATACTTCTTTCACCACCGGAAGAATGTTGATATGATCAAAATCAATATGGTGATTATTGAATTTGATATCGACGTAATTTGTCGGATGGATGATGACATGGTCTGGATGGCCTCCGGTGTACGATGGATGGTCGGATCGTGTTGATGGTAATGGAATGTCGGGTGTTGCCTCAGGAATAAGTGGCACATGGTCACCAAATCCCTGAACTCTGCTTTGTTCCTCTTGGTGTGCCATTTGAACTGTTGGTTTTGAGAAAACAGTTCTGAAGTGTTAAAATTTGCAAAAAGCAGTTTTGAAAAATTTTCTGTAAAAATCTCTAAGTGTAGAATTAGGATGACCCTGACCATGACAAAGGTTTCGGATTAAGCATGAAAATGAGACAAAGAATTCGGATGAAGAGGGATCCGAATTCTTGACTTCTCGGATGAGAAGGATCCGAATTCTTGACTTCTCGGATCAAGAAGTAACCGAAATCCTCACTTCTCGGATTAAGCTGAACAGAAATCCTCACTTCTCGGATTGAGAAGGAGCCGAAACCTAAGATACTCGGATTGCAATGGATCCGAATTCATGACTTAGAAAAAAAAAATCAGTTTATGAAAAGCTTTTCGCATGAAACAAGGTTTAAAGATTTCGTATCAACAAGGATCCGAAATTTTAACTTTTTAAACATTTTGGCACAAAACTTTTCGGATTTGAATGATCCGAAAACTGAACTTGAAAATTTTTGAACTTTAAAAGTTTTCGGATCATTCAACAAATCCCAAAATTCAAATCGATTAAAAATGTGATTTTGAACATGGAAAATGACACAGACATGTTCGAAATACGTAATCCCACAAGATTTGACAACAAATTTTGACTTTTGAGGCCTAATTTGATGAAATTGACACAAACCCACATGAACAATGAAGAACACAGGAACACAGAAATTACAAACCCAAACTGATGAATTCTAAGCATAACAACATATCACAAATAGGTTCGAAATCAGTGATGACACATGAATGTACAAGAATCGGAATCAACACATACAAACATGTTTACATGGGTACACGAAGAAGATGAACAGACAAAGATATCGATATTGAACAGTCAAATCGAACTGAATATCAACAAAATTAGCATACTGAAACTATGATAAACAAAAAATTATATGGATGGAAATATTCAGAATGTAAAACCGAATCCAAAGAGACAACAATCAAAGAATTTGGTTACCTGGTGAAGAAGATTTGAACAGTTGAAGATGAAAGACTTAAAGATGATGATGAACAGTGCTTCGAAGAAGTTGGGACTTAGTTTGCAAAGATTGGAAAAAGTGGGAACTGATGATTTGAAACCTTTTTATACTAAAAAATGACACGTGGCACGATTTTAGAGGACCCCACTTGTGCAAACAGTAGAAAAATACATGTCCGAAAAATGACATGGCACTGTTCTTCCAACTTTTCGCATGAACAAGGATGCGAAAAGTTGCAATTTGAAAAAAGTTCTCGGAACAAACTAAGATCACATGAAAAACTTTTCGTATCCTCTTAGATCCGAAACGGATGGTTCGTATCCTTAAGGATCCGAAACGTATGGTTTCGTATCCTTAAAGATCCGAATTGGAAGATTTCGTATCCTTAAGGATCCGAAATGTATGAATTCGTATCCTTAAGGATCCGAAAACTCAGTGTTTTTAAAAAAAATCAACTTTTTCAGAAAAATTCAAACTGTCAAACATCTCACATCAGATTAAAACATTTTAAGCTCTCCCTTTGAAGAATATCCCCTCTCTCTCGAAAATATTTTTTTTAGTAGAAAATACTAAAATAAAACTTATATCATATACCATACTTACAGACTTATGCCATCTTGCTCCCCCTAAACAGATGCATATCCAGTTGTCTCAACTTCAGATAAATCTGCAAGTATAGATGAAAATCTTGGTACTCATTGAACATGAGTCCAAAATGATTAGTGTATCTCTGTTAGATATCCTTTCTCCCCCTCAAAAGTAGAATATATTTAAATAAATAAACACACACGCTCCCCCTCAATGTGTTAAAGGAATCAGAAAAATGCCTAAGTGTTTAACATCCCTAGTTTGCTGATTAAGAAATTAAACCTTTTTTCATCTAAAGGCTTAGTGAATAAGTCAACAAGTTCTAGTTCAGTAGGCACAAAGTACATTTAAATGGTTCCTTTCTCAACATGATCTTTTATAAAGTGATACCTGACATCAATGTGATTTGTTTTAGAATGTTGAACATGATTTGCCGTGATTGCTATTGCACTCTTGGGATCGCAATAGATCGGGATCCTGTTGATTACGTATCCATAATCTTTTAACTGAGTCTTCATCCAAAGCACTTGAGAGCAACAGCTTGCCGCGGCCACGTATTCCGCTTCCGCAGTAGATGTTGACACGCAATTCTACTTCTTAGAAGACCAGCTCAGAAGCTTATCCCCTAAAAATTGGCATGCACCGGATGTGCTTTTCCTATCCATCCTGTTTCCGGCATGATCTGCATCTGTAAAGGCTATTAGCTCAAACCCCGAATCCTTTGGATACCAAAGGCCCAAATTTCTTGTGCCTTTGAGATACCGAAGGATCCGCTTAACAGCAATCAGGTGTGACTCTTTAGGATTTGCTTGAAAACTAGCACAGAATGATGTTGCGAACATTATATCTGGTCTACTTGCCGTGAGATATAATAAAGAACCAATCATGCTATGGTATAGTTTTTGATCAACTGATTTGCCAGACAAATCAGCGTCCAAAAGTCGACCAGTAGCCATTAGTGTTTTCATGACGGAGGAAAAATTTAAATCAAACTTTTTGAGCATATCATTTATGTATTTAGATTGATTTATAAATATGTCCTCTTTTGATTGTGTTACTTGTATACCAAGAAAATTTTTTAATTCCCCCATCATGCTCATTTGAAAACGTGTTTTCATAACGTTTTCAAAATGAACACACATTTCAGGGTTTGTAGAACCAAAGATAATGTCATCAACATAAATCTGTACAAGTATTAAATCATCACCTTTCTTCTTGAGAAAAAGAGTTGTGTCGATAGTACCTTTGGTGTATCCGGATTCAAGAAAATCAATTGTTAGAGTTTCATACCATGCCCGTGGAGCTTGTTAAGTCCGTAAAGGGCTTTGTCCAAGACATAGACATGGTTTGGCAAGTTTGGATCTACAAAACCTTCAGACTGACTCACATACACTTCTCCATGAAGAATTCCGTTCAGAATTGCAGACTTATCATCCATCTGGAAGACCTTCATGTTTTTGTGAGCGACATATGCGAGAAAAATTCTAATGGCTTCAATCCGTGCCACTGGTGCGTAGGTTTCGTCATAATCGATGCCTTCTTGCTGATTGTAACCTTTTGCGACCAATATGGCTTTGTTTCTAACAATTATGCCAGCTTCATCCTTCTAGTTCCTAAAGACCCATTTTGTACCTATGATGGTCTTGTCTTCAGGACACTTCACCAAATGCCATACCTCGTTTCGCTTAAATTCATTCAACTCTTCTTGCATCACATTAATCCAGTTTGGATCTTGTAATGGTTTTGATACCTTCTTAGGTTCTAGTGAGCTCAGGAAATTGACACACAAACACTCGTTTGTTGTCGCAGATCTTGTTTTTACACCATCCTTGATGTCACCAATGATGTTAGCAGGAGGATGTGCCTTTGTCCATTTGAGTGTACTCGGGAGAGTTTGAATATCAGCACGAGTGTTGGAAGCATCATTTTCATCTATGACCGCAAGTATATCTTCTGTCGATTCAGCTGAAGGAATTTGAGTCGGTGTTGGTTGTTCAACCTCAGGTGCTATTGATTCAGGCGTAGAGACAACCGATGTTGTGTTTTCAGAAACCGGGTCTTCACTTGGAGAAGATGGTTCAAAAACTATAACAGGTGTTGGCCCAGTCGGATGTACGTCTGTAGCACTTGAAGTATTAACACCGTTTTCTTCAGAAGGACCAGAGATATCAACACTCGTCGGTGGTATGTTTGCATTTACGGATACAGAAGGTGGTTCCATATCAGCAAGGATATCCATAAACGCATCAAAAATAGTAAATCTAAATCATAATTATTATTACTATATAAAACAGAATTAGATGACTGTTTTTGTGCAGGTTCTACTCCTCGTTGAGTAGAAGCTTCAGATTGTAGTCCGAGTCCTGGACTGTGTTGTCCAGAAGTCAAAGTAACATTTTCATCAAACGTCACATTGATGCTTTCAATGACCGACTTCGTGCGTTTGTTGTAGATCTTGTATGTTTTGGATGTCAAGGAATAACCAATAAAAATTCCTTCATCAACTTTGACTTGAAACTTTGTAAGATTTTCTCTGTCTTTGAGCACAAAACATCTGCAACCAAATACATGCAAAAAATTTATAATAGGTTTGCGATTATTAATAATCTCATATGCAGTTTTATTTAAACGTTTGTTTATAATGGTCCTGTTTTGTGTGAAGCATGTCATGGATACTGCTTCAGCCCACATGTTTGGTGGAAGTCCCGAATAAGCAAGCATAGTCCGAGCTGCTTCTACAAGCGTTCTGTTCTTTCTCTCAACCACTCCATTTTGTTGAGGAGACATTGGTGTAGAGAAATTATGCGAAATTCCAACCGAATCAAGAAATGACTGTAAAGTAGCATTCTTGAACTCTGTTCCGTTATCGCTTCTTATATTTTGAACTGAACGTTGTAGAAGAATCTGAATTTTCTTGATGAATTTGATGATCATCTCAGATGCTTCAGATTTGAGACGTAGAAACTCCAACCAAGTGTAGCGTGAGTACTCATCAATCATAACTAACATGTATTTCTTTTCACCCATTGATTGAGTCATCATTGGGCCACAAAGATCCATATGAATAAGCTCCAGAACATTATTGCAATTGGGCAGAGTTTTAGACTTATGAGAAACAAGTTTCATTTTCCCCATTTCACAAGTCGGACAAACTAATACTTTGTCGATCTTCAAATCTAGCAGTCTTGTAACCAGTACATCAATCCTCAGTTTGTTGATGCTTCGGAAATTCTGATGAGATAGTCTTCTATGCCACAACCAAGATTCGTCTAAAGATGCTTTTGACACAAGACAGACTTGTTTTGAAGCAACTAGAGTTGCAAAGTCGGTTATGTATAGATCTCCGCATTTGTTTGCCCTGAAGATTTCTGAACCATTTTCATCCACAACATGACAGAACTTCTTGTCAAAGATCACCTTACATTCCTTGTCGCAAAACTGACTTGTGCTAAAGAGATTATGTCCTAAACCCTCCACATACAAAACCTTTTCCACAGAAATCGAGTTATTCTTTAACGTACCATGACCTCGAACGTACCCTTTCGAATTATTACCAAAACCAACCGATCCAATACGATGTACAGTAAAGTCGTGCAATAAGTGCTTGTACCCCGTCATGTTTCTCGAAGCTCCCGAATCTATGACACACACACGACGGTCCTGAAAATGCAAATTACCTTATCTTAGGTACCCATATCAGTATGGGTCCTTTGGTGTTAGTACGGATCAGTTTATTAATTTCCGTTGAGGAACCTTGAACTTTTCCTTTAAACTTTAGTTCCTTTGGTGAACTTGGTTTGTTAACTTCATTTTTAGGAATCCATTTCCAAACCATGTTCACTTCAACTGTTTTGATATCTTTCTTCTTATTTTTCTTCTTTAGCCCAAAACCAAACATTCTGGCTGAATTATTTGCTGAAGATTTCGAAGAAGAATTTGAAGTATTAACATTTTTAAACTTTTTTTCCTTAGAAGCGTTGCGATTTAACATGAAATTGCTGAATTTTTTTGCTTGTGTCAACAATTTAAAATCTGAAATTGCTGAATTTTTTTTGACACTCGCATTGTAGACATTACATGAATGCGTACAATTTTTATTTAAAGCAATACATTTCTCAACAGTGGAATTTCTATTCTTGCTAAATCCATTGTGCTTCTTCAAATTTATGAGCTTTTCCTCATCCACTTCTGAGAATGAAGAAGAATAAATGTTAGAACTTTTAGAATTAGGAGATTCATTTGGAGACAAATCAGATGTGGTACTAGATGACTCTCCTTTTTCAAAAATACTATGTTCTTTTTCATTTGTGTCTGAACAAGATTCAAATAATGAATTGTTGAAACACAAAAATGATGATTTGTCTTTTGAAACTGGATCTTTTGTTTTAAAATTGATTTCTTTGAAAGAATTTTTCTCTTTTGCATTAACCGAACTTGATGATTTACTTTGATCTTTGGAATCACATTGATTTGAACATTTTTTACAAACATTTGAATCCTTAAATTTTGATATTTCAAATAATTGGGATTCTAGTCGTCGAATCTCAATCTGAAGATCAAGATTGACTTTTAGACTATCATCCAAATCCATCCCAATATTTTCATTATCATCATTTAATTTTTCAACTTGCAATTTTAACTCAGAAATGTGATTTTCTAAATCAAGAATTTTAATCAATGCCGAATTCAGATCAGGAAATTCAGTATTAGTCTTTTACAAACTCCTTTTTAATTGACTCTTCTTGAATATTTGACTCCTTTTCTTCACAAGATTCAGACTTAACAGAGTTAGGTTCTTTGTTTTGAATGTCGAAAATTTTAACCTCAGATTCTTTTGAAAATAATAAATTAAATTTAGTTAGTTCAACCTTTTTGGTTTTATAACTAGAATTTAATTCATCGTATTTAAAATTTGTCGTGTTGAATCTTGGTTTTTCATCAGAACCTTTCTCCGCCTTATCTTTCTCTTTATCAGAAACTGGAGTTGAACATTCAGATTTAACAAAGATTTCTGATATAGGAGGTATTTCTTTTGAAATAGTTTCCTTTAAACCTTCACCTAAATTTTCAATTGTATAAAGATTTTCAGGTGCTTTCTTTAAAACCTCAATATCAGACAAACCTAGTCCCATTTTTGGATTACTAGTTAATAATTTCAGAGTTTGCTCAGTCTGACTTCTTTTAAAATTCAAATCTTCAAGTTGCTTAATCTTTGCATAAGCTTCTATTCTTTCGTCAGAAATAATTTTAAGTTTAAACTTTAAAGCCATGTTTTCATCACTTGTTATTCTCATTTCCTTCTTCAATTTAGAATTTTTTTATTCAAGTTCTTTATGTTTAAGCTTAATAACTTCTTTTTCTATTTCTCTATCTTCGGCCAAACATTTATAAAGAAGTGCTTCGTCTTGATATCTCAACAATGAACTTTTCTCAATATCAAAGTTCTTTTGAACTTTGTCAAATTCCTTTTTCATTTTGTCCAGTTCAGATATCAAGTTCAACATATCTTCATTTTAAGAATATTCAGTTTTAGCATCATTATCAGATTCATCAGAAGAAGTAAGACATTGTACCTCGGATTCCTGGTCTTCCTCATCCATTTTAGCAGTCAAGCTATACTTTACTTTTGTAAAGTGAGCTTCTTCATCATCTGAGGAATCTACTAGCCAAATCTCCTCTTCAACATTGATTGGCTTTCCAGTTTGTTTCGCCTTTGCCAAATGTGCTTTTCTTTGATAGTACTCAAAGTTCTTCACCTTCTTGTGATTGCACTCTCGGGCAAAGTGACCAGGCTTATCGCAATTGTAGCAATTCTTTTCATCTCTATCCTTCTTCTCCTCTTTTTCTTTTCTCTCCGCTTTATCATCCTCTTTCTCCTCTTTCTCTTCATACTTTTTCTCAGACCTTCTTGTATCTATCAGCCTTGTTATATTCAGGTTTAGTCTTTGAGTAGAATTTCCTTCTACTAAACCTTTTTTGAAATCTGTTGGTTAGCAAGGCTAATTTGTCAGCAAAATCAGAAATCTCATCTCCAGAACCTTCACTTCTCTCATCATCAGAACTCTTAATCATCTTAGACATATCAGAAATCAGTGCCTTTGTCTTTAACCCCCCACTTTTCTTGTGCTCACTTAGCAAAGCTAGTGATTCTTCCACCTTCTTGTTTTTGTCTTTTAGCTCTTTCACCTTGTCCTCGTGTTGACCCAGGATGCTAAATATGTCACTTACCTTTTCATCGTCCATATCTCGTGACATCTGAAGTTGTACGGAGTAAGAATCCTATTCAGGCAAGAGGTTCTTGACAAACATGTATTGATTTCTGACTCAGATTTGTCAACACCATTCCTCCTCAGATCATTCAGGATGATGCTATATCTGTTATAAGCATCCCTCAATGGCTCACCTTCTTTTTCCTTAAAACCTTCATAGGCATTTATGATATGATTTCTTTTGGTCCTCCAAGACTTTTGTGAACCCTCTAGTTGCCTTTCAAGCTCATCCCAAATTTCCTTCACTGAATCTCGACTATCTACACGGTTGTAGATATCGTTGGGAATTTCCATAGTCAAATATGTCAATGCTTGTTCATCAATTGCCACCAATTCCTTATCAATTTCATTGAAATATTGATATTCCTTGTAAATTCTTCTCGGTGCAATGTAAGAAGATGTGGTTGTGGCTGCAACAGGATCAGTCTCAATGAATGGTCTCTGAGGTCCATTGGTGATTGACTTCATGAGGTCTCTGTTCTGATTGTTCAAGAACTGAATCATCCTCTTTTTCCATTAAGGATATTCGTCAGTTTGAAGAACTGGAGGCTTCGATTTCGATCCCATGCTCATCAAGTCTCTAGACATCTTTAAAAAATTGCTAGATACTGGATCTTTCAGAGAATCAAGCAGTAAGTGTATGAGTTACACTTAGAAACAATTTTGATGAAAAAATCTTGCTTTCAGAGAAACTTTTCGGACCCAACTGTGAATGATTAAACTTTTCGGATGACCCTAGAACCGAATGCACAACTTCTCGGACTAAACAGATCCGAAATCAAAACTTCTCGGTACAATAAGGAACCGAATTCTTCACTTCTCGGATTAAACTTGATCCGAGTTTTGTGCTTTTCGGATGAAACTGATCCGAAATCTGTACTTTTCGGATGAAACTAATCCGAATTCTCAACTTTTCGGATGACAAGCGATCCGAATTCTGAACTTCTCGGATAAAACTAATCCGAATTCACTACTTTCCGGATAACAAGTGATTCGAAATCCACACTTTTCTGATCAAACTGAATAAACAAATCCGAGTTCTATACTTTTCGGAACAAATTTAATCCGAATTCTGTACTTCTCGGAATAAGGTGATCCGAATTCTAACACTCACAAGCAATCCAAATCCCACACTTTGTCAATTCTCACACAAATCAAATTCCTCTGATTAAGGAACTGAAAGCTGGATGAATGATCCGAAATCATCTATGAACAATCCGAGAAGTGTTTGAATGATCCGAATCCTCTATGAATGATCCGAAACCTTCAAAAATATCCGAGAATCACTAAAACTGTCATATCTTTTTCAATTGTTGATCAATTTCAACAATTCTTGCACAGACAGATTCGCAGAATAATTTCACACAGATTCTTAGTTGATTCCAACTTCTAATTCATACGATTTGATCGAATTTAGATCCAAAACAATGAACTCACTTTTTTGAACAAAAATATCACAAATCACTGAAATTCATGAGATATGTGATGAATTAGGTAATATTCCATGAATTAAAGATGATCAGGAGTGAAAAACGAATCCAATGATGTAAAATTCAGTCCAATTCGATCACAAATCAGAAAAATTGAAAAAATATCAATGAAACAGTGATCCGAGTTCTTCTAAATGCAGCAAGAAATCTTAAAAAAATGGTATATTCTGCTTGAAAATCTCTGATTTAGCTCTGATACCAAACGTTGTTCCCTTAAATCTAGCAATGTAATCACAAGATGTAGAGAGAGAATCTAGATAGAGAAATGGTCATTCATATATTGAGAATTAAGTACAAATGACACAAAAGCTTACATTGATAAAAAGGATCTTCTTTATATAGTAGGGCATGACACTGTCTTGATAGCTACAATAATAGACTAACAATCTCCCCCTTAGCTATCAAGGCAGGAACGGTCTTCTTCTTCTACGGACCCCAAGATAAGTTTCGATTCTTCTCATGGCCATTCTGAAATTATGTTTGTCATCAATCTCTGACATAGCTCTGACCACAAGACCTCGCCGCATCAAGGGCGTCGTCGGACATAAAGTTCGACGGTAATGTAAAGTTGACCGTTGAAACCTCGGGACCACTCTCTGTCCAGTGGCCCTTCCCCTTATCCAGCGAGGCAGACGATTAAGGCTTCGTCGCATCTACCGATGGCGTCGCAACTGACGCTGGAGAAGCCAGTGTCACAGCAGCCACGTCCGCAGACGTATTCTCCATCTCGGGGGGGGGGGGGGGGGGGGAGGGTGTAGATCCCAGTTTGATCAAGTAACAATCTAACGAAAATGATTAATCTTTATTGATTGATTCAAGAGAGTTACAAGTATTGGATTGAAGAACTCAACTCTCTCTCTCTCTCTCTCTCTCTCTAAACTATTAAGCGCACGATACTAAAGTGATTAATCTACCTAAATCTGAAGGAAACAATCCTTAAATACTAAGGCTTAGAGCCTAAGGCCCATGGCCCACTAAGCCTAATAAGCCCAATTATCAATTAAAGGCTTTTACAAACAATTAATTAAACTATATAATTAAAGTCTATAATTCTTTATAAAACTTTCTATTATGTAGGACATTTATGGTCCTAACAATCTCCCCCTAAAGTTATATAAAGAAAAAATGGTCTTGAAAACTTCAGGTCATGATCTTCTCTCCCTCCTGAATCTTTGAAAAACTTTGGTGTTGCTTGTCTTCATGTGTTTGTAGGATCCCCCTTGAATAAAGCTCTTATCTTCAGTTTCAACTTTGTAACCAGATTCAATGAACAATTACCTCGATTGAGTGCATGAAAAGTAGCTTTGAACTGTAGAAACTCAACACATCCGATAAGCTCACAAGAAAGGTAATGTGCGAGTTACGTGACATTCTACGGTGCATCTTCAGTTTAGAATCATGAATCTGTCTTCTAACCGCGAGTTGAATTGGCTTTGAAAAACTTCAGAACTTGTCAAACGCTCGAAGGAGGAACTAATAACTTTTAGCAAACACCACTTGATAAGGGATGAGAATCAATCAAGCAAAGTTTTCTGCACAATTGAAACAATTACTCCCCCTCAACATGATAGCCTGTGTCTTTGAATCTGTATCATCTATCCCCCTCATGATGATTAGGAGCATCCTGAGCATCATGCAACTTCAAAGACAATACTGATGAGTAGCAAAATATCTGATACAACGTTTAGTAACCAGAGTGGGGTAATCAACTAACACAGAAACACAAAAGTAACTGTTATCATAACAATTAAAATAATTGAGTGGCCTATGATCAGAGTTGGCATTGGGGTATCTCTGATAAGACTTCTAGTTATCATTGAAATAAAATTTTAAAAAAATACTCCTCAAACTGTTCCGGTAGTATCACAAAGATATGCAATGGGAATCACAAAGACTCGTGCATGTGTGAAGGAAATAAATTATATCGATTTGGCTCAAAAATTGATTTAACTTGGACCTCAAGTTAAAAATCAATTGTGATTAGAATATGAAGTTCAGAGACCAAAGCTGATGTCTTCCTTTTTCAATATATATGACCTCCGAGTGAGGAATAAATAGATTATGTGCTAAATATCCGTGCATTTATGAAACAAACATCTTTTGTGAGATGCTTGAGTGGCTAGGCGGGGTGACACGAGTTATCGACACTGGGTCCATGTTTGTTTCAATATTCATCTCCAAAGAACGAGAATGAATAGATTGTGTGGTTACCCGGATAACTGACTCGGTTTGGTAAGGACCAATAATTCTTTTAAGTCATGTCACATCCTCACCGTTTTTTCTTTTCACTCTGAACTCATCTATCATTCTAGACCCCTCACTGTTGTCTATAAGGGATGTGTTTCTTGGGTAGGTCCTTCCGGTTCTAGATTGACCATAGAAATAATACAAATCCTAACACTCATGCATGTATCAAATAAATCCGTTAAGTAAACAGAGAAGTACGAGTTCGAAATTGACATGTTTAGAAATCAAAACATTTAAGAACGAGTCGTGATCTGAGATGATCAGAAGTCATAAAAATGATAATTTATATCAAATAACAAATTCAAGCACGAACTAGAATGACTCAGTAAGCTCAGTATTTGCAATAAATGAAACAATTGATCAGAAAGTTTAATTGTGAAGAACAAGTCACAATTAATGTGTCAGATAAGAATTGAATCATTAATAGAAATGACGTATTATGAAGAACAAATTGGAATTCAAGCGAGTGTATTTCCACCAAAATAATTCAACGAATGTATTTGACATGGAAATAACTAGGTCAAGAAAATATAACGCGTGGCATTCATGGAAGTTGAAATTGGAGGATAACAAACACAAGTAAGTTATTCAGAATGAATTACCACGGTTCTTTGAATTCACTAAAAATTCATGCATGTGTCAAATACCTGATACTCCCCCTCAAAAATAGCATAACCTTTGAGTACAATCATGTGAATAGAAAATTTTGAATGTTATCACACATGACATCCCTGCAAAACAAATCAGAAAGATTTTGGTATCCATGCTTTGATGGATCCTTGATGGTTAGATGCCTTGGATTTGAAATGGGGATTGGGGATACTATAAGTACCATACCGGTTGTTCACATACCTTGGATGTACGAAGTCACTCTTTCCACAATACGTGCAACAAATGTTTGCTCGGTTTAGACTGATTTGCTTCGCTGTAGAATAAACATGAGTAGGTGAATCAGTCTTGGAAATAAACGACTTTGTATCAACTACCAGAGATTTATAAGACGTGTTTCCATCATCGTCTTTTGTAGTTGACTTTTTTTCCAAACCATTTTGACTTTTCGAAATAGTTGATTATCTTAATTATCAACACGAGAATTATTGAAAACATTGGAAGGTCGAATATGATCTTTTGAAAATTCATTTGATTTGACAAAATTCTTTGAAGAAATACTTGTAGAAATTGAACTTGAAGCATAAGATGACTGAACAACTTTGAAATTGATTTCCTCAAGTTGTTTGACTTTGACGGATAATACATTACGTTCTTCGAGAATTAAATCAAATTTCTTTTGTAGATCAGGTTTTACCTTTTGTTATTTCAAAATCTCGGTTGCTAACCCCGATAATTTATGTGTAAGCTTATGGATTTTTGTTTCAAAAATCTCTCTTTCACCTTCAAAGTCTTTTTCAATATTGTTGCATTTGTCAGATATTTCTTTGAAAACCGCAACGTTTTTCTTTTCAAGCTCTCTTTCTTTTCACTTTCAAAAGATTTTCTTTGATTATCAAAATTATCTCGCTCAATTATCAAAATCTTTTCAAAGTCAGATATTTGTTTTGTAAGTTTGGCATGTTTAAGCTCAGACATTTTTTGTTCCTCGAAAATCTTCTTTGAAAGGTCAAGAATTTTTCTTTCAAATTTTTTTCGCTCATTTAAAATATCACTCTTTTCTTTTTCGAAAACTAGAATATGTTTTTCAAAAATAGATATCTTGTTCCTTAAGTCAAGATTTACAATTTCGGCAACTTTGCTTTTCTCTTCAAGTTCAGCCAGATCTTGCTTAAGATAAACTTAATCACGTCTCAATCTTTCAATAAGTTTGTCGTTCTTCTTTGCACAAGCTATAGGCTTGTTAAAAAACGGTTCTTCTAGTTTTCTCACTGTCCTTTTAATTTCCATGAGTTCTGGATCTGATTCAGAATCATACATTGTTACCTGGAAAAAAAATTGATCGTTAATTGGTGTTACTTTGAAGAATTAGTTTGAACTTCGATAAAAATTAACAAATCAAAATCGAATATTCAAACTTTGAAGAATCAGAGAAAATAATCGCGGAAGAAAATCAAAATTAAATCTGAAAAAACAATTCTAAAAACTAAATTCGTTTTCAAAATTAAAATCTGATTATTGGAATCTTGATCAACAAAATCAAACCTCGAGGATAAAGGCTGCAAAACAAATAAACACGATTAGATCAACGACGAGAAAATAAATCGCACAAATTGATAAACGTCGTATATAAGCTCAAAGCGTCGCAATATATATCAAATCGTCACTAAAACTCCAAATCATAAAACCATGCAATTCATGCCAATCGTCACAAAAAAATCTCAAAACGTCAAAAAAATCGCAAACCGATTATTAACACGTCGCAACTTACCGGACAATACGCATGAGATATAAGTAAACTACCCGTTAAGAGACGTACGATAAACGCGTGTACCGATTAAGTATGTGCGGTAGTTGAGGAAAAACTAAACCGTGTGATACTTTCAAATCTCGAGACAGCTTCGTGCGGTATTTCCCAACTATCGGACAACAAACGTGTCGTATACGTAAACTATCGGGTAACAAAACTCCTTCGAACCGGACTTGTGCGATATAAGTCTCTTATTGTGCGATAAAAACAAAGATCAAACCATGCGATATATAGAGATGAATCAACTAAGCACAAACAACACAAACACAAAAATATGCATGCAAAATGATGTATATATATGTGAGATGTATGTATGTAAATGTATAGAACGAATGCAAAGACTGTTGGGTTGTATGGTTTATGGTAGATGGTCAGAAATCAAGTCTCAAACAGTGATGGATATGCTCCATCATAAGGATACGTGATGTATGGTGTAGATGGGTTAAGGGTTGTATATGAATGCATGCATGCTTGATGTATGTATGAGGTGTATGTATGTCATAGAAAAAAAATAACAAAGATGGATAAACGAGTGGATGCTAATTATGAGATAGTCAAACATGAAAATCAAACCAGTCAACAAAGGAGGCTTAAATCCGGGAAAGTACAACCAAAATATGAGAGCATCCGGGAAAGGCTTAAATCCGGGAGTTTAAGTATCAGGGAGACGAGAGGTAACCGATAAAAGGTTGTAACTGGAAAAAGAACTTTGTCCGGGGAAGGAATTTTGTCCGGGAAATGTTGGTACCAGGAAAAAAATTGATCGAGAAAAAAATTGAATCCGGGAAAACTTGTATCCGGGAAATGTTTTGATCCGGGAAAGAATTTTGATCCGGGAAACTAAAGTTAAGCGGAATACTTACCTGGAAAGATTAGGGTTTATGAAATAAGTCATGCGGCTCCTTTTCTTTCCTCGACACCTGCACTTAAATTAAAATCTTGCAAACCCGGTTGATTTTATTGCCCAGATAACTGCATTACGTCAAGCAAAAAATGAATGACTTCTTGACCTCAAACACCGATCTCCACTGTTCAGAATGTAGAACAGAATGTCGTGAACCTACTGTTCAAAAATCGCAACGATCCGACGGTTCAAACTCCCGAAATACGCAAAACGGCGCGACTGCACTTTCTAGAAAATTGTATACGAATTCTTTCTTTGTTTTTCTCTTACTTTCTATTGGCTTCTTCTATTTCTTCAAATCACCGATTCGGCTCTGATACCACTTGTAGATCCCAGTTTGATCAAGTAACAATGTAACGAAAATGATTAATCTATATTGATTGATTCAAGAGAGTTACAAGTATTGGATTGAAGAACTCAACTCTCTCTCTCTAAACTATTATGCGCACGATACTAAAGTTATTAAACTACCCTAAATCTCAAGGAAACAATCCTTAAATACTAAGGCTTAGAGCCTAAGGCCCATGGACCATTAAGCTTAATAAGCCCAATTATCAATTAAAGGCTTTTACAAACAATTAATTAAACTATATAATTAAACTCTATAATTCTTTATATAACTTTCTATTATGTAGGACATTTATGGTCCTAACAGGGGGGACGACTGTTTGGGTAAAAATTCACAGCGCACGACCGACGTTGAAAAATACATATGACATTTACGAAAGACCATTCTTGTATTAAGATAAGGTCCTGCAGATTGTTTACAATCGTTTATTTCGTCGTATACTTCTGAGACGGTCGTAAGATCCATACGACCGACAATCTTGACTTAAGACGGTCGTACGACCATACTAACCGTAAACAGTCAACAACCGTTTTCTTTGTTTCATTAATGCAGGTCTAAGGGCAATTATTGTACAACGGTCATAACTGACGAGCTTTTAATGACAGTTAAAGACCCGACAACAGTTACGAGCAAGTCATCAAGACACATTTAATGCTACCTCAAACTATATAAAGGCTTGCGCCATACTTAAATGGAGAGACGCATTCAGAACTACATATTCTACAACTCTACGCAATACAAAAGTGATTATCAGAACATTCGAACACATATCGCTTACGCAAGATTCACACGACAACATTTTATTTCGCACGATTTATCGCACGACACACAACATTAGTTTACGATTAAGTTTACTTTTACTCTTATTGTAATATATTGTTCTCACGACTATTGTTACCAAAGGATTTGGCCCCAGTTTGGCGATTATAGTGCATTGTCGACTTCCCCAAGTCGGCCGCGGTTTTTTCTCTTGTTTGGGATTTTCGCGTCACCAATTCTCCTGTCTTATTTACTTTTCGTTTGTGATTGTGTTGTTTGTCTTGAGATCTCTTTCTTTAGTTGTTAAAGCTCCACGTCGACCTTAAGTTATCATTTGGGTGATTTTTGGCATTAACAGTTTGGCGCCCACCGTGGGGCCCCATCTAGAGAAAATCTCAAGCCAAGCATACATCGCTCTAACAATCTTGTGAAGTTTGTGGTTTCCAGGAAAATGGCAAATCATCAAGATTAGGTCGCCCGGTTGCACATGGAGTTGGACGCTGCACGGAGTCAAATTCAAGCCGTGAGCGAGCAGAATCAAAAGGCAGCTGCAAAAATTGCTTCCCTAAGGGCATCTCCAATGAGTTACACTATATTTACACTAAATATCAAAAGTAGTGTAAAATTTAGTGTTAATAGTAAATCTTCTCCAATGGGTAACACTATTTTTTACACCAAATCATTTTTATTTTTATTTAATAAACTTTCAATAATATCCTTATATTTATCAACTTAACAGTTTATACCCATATTTTTTATTTAGAGCATAACTTATTATTTTTTATTTTTTATTAATTATGAACTAAATTATTTTAATGCATAAAACAAAACTTTTTATTAAACAATAAAAGTTATATTAAACAATTTATATATATAATAAACCTATTTAAACATTAACACTTTAAAAGACAAAAATAATAAATTTCAAAATTGAGGGACCAAAAATGTAATTGAAAAGTGGTATAAAAAGTAGTGTAAATGAATAGTGTTACACCAAATATAGTGTAATACTATTCATCACACTAAATTTAGTGTGGAAAGTAGTGACCCCATTGGAGATGTGAATAGTGAGATTTACACCAAATTTAGTGTTTAGTGTAAGATTTAGTGACCCCATTGGAGATGGACTAAGGAACCCAGCAATCGGCAATTCCTTTGGACCTCAGAACGGTCTCCGACTTACTTCTGGTGGACCTTTTATGAGGCCACTATTCCAAGCAGGTCCAGGGCCATTTGTCAACACGTATCATCACTCATTCGCGTGCCATATTCGGATGGACGACACGTGCCCACAGCTGTCATCCACACGCGCCATGCGTTAGCACGACGTCATCAACTCTATCGACTTTTGGGTTACCTTCGAACTAATTCAGTTTCTTTCAAACCAGGGTCGACTCAATGATCGACACGTGTCCATTCAGTTACCTTGGGAATGAAAATTTAAATTCGCACGCCAAATTCAAATATTGGGGGCAAACTGTTTGGGTAAAAAATCACACCTCAGGACCGACACATGAAACTTTAAGGACTTGTTACGTACGGCGAGTCTTGTATAAGATAAAGTCTCTTAAATTATGAAAGACCGTGTCTTTAATCATCGTGCGACCAAAGTGTCCACCTAAACGTGTGACCATCATCCTTGACACTAATTTACTAACGGTCGACAAGTGTTTCTTTTATGGCTATTTAATGCAGGTCAAACAACATAAAGGACAACAGTCATAACTAAAGACCACAATAAACAATATTCAATGCCAAGGACCGTTTTCCACATTTATGAAGGCCATTAATGACGCCAATGTCTATATATTCCATGACCAAAGACACATTCAAGGACAAGGAATTTTCATCTATAAACAGCGAATTCTCAACAATAGACATCTGACTCTCAAGCATACATAAAGATTTCCAGACGCTTTCTCAAAGCATTTATACGATTAATCGCATCTTCATCCGCAGAAACGCACGACGAAGCACTGTTTCATACGACACACGATACAAGTTTTACAATTAAGTATATATCTTTTGTAATTGTAATCTATTGTACTCACGACACTTGTTAGTAAAGGACGTCGTCCCTATTTGACGACCATAGTGCACCGTCGACATCTATAGTCGACCACGGTTTTTACCCTCGACATGGGTTTTCCGCGTCACCAAATTCTCTCGTCTCTGTTTATCTTTGTTATCTGTCGTACGATTTGTCGTGTGATCCTCTCTTTAGTTGTTAAAGCTCCACATCGACCTTAAGTTATCCTTTGGGTGATTTTTGGCATTGACAACATTATCTGCAGGTTCTGAATCCCATCTGAAATCGTATGCGACAAGGACTCGCATTTCATAAGAGACCGCACTCAACAGTTTTGTGAGGATCGTAACATACAAACTCACGACCTCGACACCACGATACCCTCATTCGAATGGACTCGCTGAATCAAGCAACAAAGTGATAATCAACTATATAAGAAAGAGGTTGAAAGCTGCAAATGGGAGATGGGTCGAAGAGCTTCCATCAGTCTTATGGGCATGTACTTCCACAAGTCAAACCCTGTTCTCCCTAGTCTATGGATGTGAAGCGGTCTTGCCTATCGAGGCCCAACTACCGACGTCAAGTCATACCTCGGTCAACCGTAACTTGATAGACCTAAGTTATGACCTCGATGCCCTAGAAGAACTATGAGAAGCCGCTTTAATCAGGATGGCATCCCAAAGACAAGTAGTCGAACGACATTTCAACAAAAATGTCACGATTAAAGTCTTTCAAGAAGGCCACTTCGTCCTTGGACGATCATTTCAAACACCAAGGAATTAAACGCAGGTAAGTTATCCGCTAAGTGGGAAGGACCTTATCACATATCTGAAGTTTTGGAAAGGTGCCTATACGCTCCAAACCCTTGGCAACCAGGACATCCCACAAAGCTGGAACGCAGTACATTTGAAAAAATCTTTATTTTAAATTACTTTTTCTTACGATTTATGCATTACGGCGAATATTGACTTAAGCATCGGAGGGTCATTGGATAAGACAACGACCAACCGCTTATGATTTATATGTCGTAGGATCGCACGATCATACAAACACAAGACGACTGCTACATTGAATTCTTTTGAACCAGACAGCTCGACGACCGAGAAGCCTCATGTCTCACGATTCTAAGTTTGAGGCTTGATAAAATTCCAAGCCTAAGTCGCACGATCTTTGTAAAATGTTTTAGTCACACGTTCTGTATTTCGATTACATAAAGATTAATGCCTTAGCCGTATATTTATGTTTACAATGCTTACCTATGAACTATCATAAAGACTCGCTCGACTAACGCAATCTTATCTTATATGACAAGTAAATCACCCGACAAATACTTCATAGGGCAAAAAATCACTTATATTGATATATAGTCAAAGATTACAAGTGTGAGGTACGACCACCAGTGGTCGCCCAAGGAAAATTACAAGATAAACTACGAAAAACAAAGAAAACTAAGGCTGAGAAGGCTGCTTCTGATCCTGGGTGATTCAATCGTCACCTCATCCAGCCCCGACCTCCACACCATCGCCTGCTTCGAATTCATCTACTTGATCGAGGTCTTTTTCGTCCCCGATCTGCTCCAGATATGTAGCAACCTCTGCTTCAGCATTTTCCAGGGGATTCTTCCCACGGAGGTGACGACGCATGATCGTCGTGTTGATCCAAACCCTCAGTGATTTGATAATGACCCTGAGAAACACTTAATAAAATTGTAAGTAGACAATATGTATTAGAGTTTCACTATCAAAGATATATACTAAGTCTGATTAGTACCGCTGATAGGAAACTCATGCGCTTTAAATTTATACTTCAGCGAACACTGTACATCAGTGAGCCCTGAGCCTGTTCAGTCTCACTGATGATCGCTGGTGATTTGTGTTGTTTACTTATGATCCATGAAGACAAGATTCACGTCAACTATGTTCTACGCTGAAGTCGAAGATCAAGCCAAAGAACCAGCGACTAAGTTTACTAGTGACCTGATGCGGATATCAGCAAGGCCAAGACTTGTCCACTCAACGTGAAGTTTCAAGTAGAACACTTCAGCGAACGTTGAACTTTATCATTCGCTGATAAAGGTTCATTCAGCGAACGCTGATCATGAAGCCTCCTCTACAAGCAACTTTTGTCTTATCCCCTTGTACGCCTTCGTACGATTTTTGTCAGAACGGACATCCCTTTTGTCCAGAATCGTACAACCAACTCTGCTACAACACTGTTCATCATGCGGCCACTAGGTTGTCTACTAAAGTCAAATCATGCAACCAACCAGAGGCTGCCACATGTAAAGGTATACTGACTTGCATTAAATGCATGTAGTATATAAAGGAAACCTGTTTGGGCAAAAAATCACGTCGTACGACCACGACCAGAGCAGGTAAGACGCACGTTATGATCCAAATCTTGTATTAAGATAAGGTCTCGACAAGAACCCAAAAAACATCCGTCGTCTCCCTTAAAAGGTAAGTCGCACGTCTCCCATGATGCTCGACCATAGCATCGCCCGCCCCGCACGACCATCACGTAAGATCATTGCACCTACGACCAAAGCTAACGATAACCTTGACTGTTACGTTTGTTGAGTATTTAATGCAGGAGTCAAAGCCATTAACAGCAAGCAGCCGTAACGGACGAGGAGCATTATGGATAATCACTCCGGCGACCGTTTCTAGCCGTTGTAACCGTTAAAGAGAGCATTCATGGACTTAATTAATGACGTGGAGACTATAAATATTGAGTTCAAGCAATCATTTCAGGACATCTGAGACAACACAGAAGAACTCTACAGCAAATTCAAGTGAAGCATTCTCTCTCGAAGAACTCACTCTCGACGCACGACAACAGCCCTCGACCAGAAGTTCACACTTTGTATTCACACACGAAAAACACTTGTTTTTACATTTAAACACTTGTACTTTATATTTCGAAGCTTTTTCTTCATTTGTATTGTAATCATCGTACGATCGACACCAGTACCAAGGACGTTGCCCCTGATTGGCGACCATAGTGCAGCGACGACATCCCTTGTCGTCCGCAGGTTTTTTCCTCGTTTGAGGTTTTTCCTGCGTCATCAAATCCTTTGTCTCGTTTATTTTTTCCCTCGTCGCACGTCTTGTCGAAAGATTCTTTCTTTAGTTGATTAAGTCCACATCGACCTTAAGTTGTCCCTTTGGTGCGATTTTTGGCATTAACAAAACCCTACTTCATTTTGAAGTGCTCGACCATTCCTCTCTCGCTGAACTTACTGTGTGAAAGAATACTCCCCTTAGTATTCTTATTTTCTTAATCTCTATTTCTAGTGCAAGAAACTCTTAGTGTTCTCATAGTTTGTTTAGATTAGGTTTATTCCTTAATCTGGTTCTTTAACAAACTGTAAATTATTTGATACATATCAATAAAAAATTTAGAAAGATAAAAATCTTGTGTTTGTATTCACCCCCCCCCCCCTTCTACAAACTTGTATAACCCCCTTGGGCCCAACAAGTGGTATCAGAGCAGTTTGTTTAATCTGATAAACAAGATCTTGCTTATATTATCTATTTCTCTCTTCCTTGCTATTTCTTCAATATGGTAAATACTACAAACACAAATTACAATGATAATGGCTCTCTTGCAAAACCCCCTAGATTTAGCAAAGATAATTTCAATCTTTAGAAAAATAGGATGATGCTCTTCTTGGAAGGTGTAGATCCCACTATACCTCACTATATCGAAAATGGACCATATGGCCTTTCATGATAGACACTTATGTTCCAACCACTGCTACCAGACCTGCCATCCCTGAACGAATCATCCCCAGGGAAGTCACTAAATGGACTGATGAAGACAAGAAGAAGGTGGCCATCGATACTAAGGCCAGATCCATCATCTCAATGGCTCTTCCTAATGAAGTCTACCACTCCATCATGAACATGAAGAGTTCTAAAGCCATGTGGGACACTATATGTGTTCAATATGAAGGTACTACTGAAGTCCAAGATTCGAGAAAGATCAACCTGGTAAGGCAGTACGAAAGTTTCATTTGTGGTAAGAATGAAACTCTCTCTGAAATACATCAACGGTTTAACTGTCTAGTTATTGATTTAAAAACTGTTGGTAAGGAATTTTCAAACTTTGAGATCCTGACAAAGTTTCTAGAAAGTCTTCCTGAAAGCTGGGACAGTTATTCTATGTGTCTTAAGCTCTCAAAGGATCTGAAATCAAAGACCCTCTCTACCTTATTTGGCACTATACTCAATCATGAGCAGTCGTGTCAACTTAAGAAGAATCTTGTAAAAGATTCCAAAAGCACACCTGTTGCTTTACTCTCTTCAGAGTTGGTTCCCACTCAGCGTTCTATAGTCACTATCACTGAGTTGGAGTCTAACTCTGATGATTCATCAGAAGCTGATCCTTCAGAAATTGATGAATCTATGGCACTTCTGACCAATACATTCAGGAGATTCTCTAGACAGAGTAACTTCAGAAGAAATAAACCTCTTTCCCTCACTGACAAGCCAAAATCAACACTTATTGATAAAGCCACTGCTACATGCTTTAACTGTGAAAAAGTAAGACATTTTGCTAGTGAATGCAGGTCAAAGAAAGTCTACAAACCTTCATCCTCTTCTTTAAAGAAATCCTCTAACCCCAAGGCTAGAGATGACAAGTATCAAAAGCTGAAAGAAAAACATGAAAAGCTGAAAAGCTTTAAGAAGAAAGGTAAAGGCATGATTGCTGAAGATCATGATTGGGCTGCATTAGACGATGAATCATCTTACTCTAATGATGATGAGGCAAACCTCTGTCTCATGGCTCAAATTGAAGACGAGCAAGAAAAAGATGAAATTCCCTCTACTTATACCTCTACCTCTCAGGTATCAAATTCTCTCACTAACACTTCCACTTCAGCCTTTAATGACGTTGATAGACGACGGATCATCGATCTTTTGACTATTGATTTATATGATGCAAGGAATGGCAAGACCAAAGCTGAAAAACAAAATATTGATCTCACTGAACAACTTAAAAACTGTCATTTGCAAATTCAAAAGCTTTCTAAAATAGAAGAAAATTTGAAAGATCAGGTCTGCATAAATCAAATCATTAGTATTGAGCGAGAAGAAGCTATCGTTGCATTAAAAGCTGAAAAGGCTACTGTTGAAGGATGGTGTCAATCCTCAAAAACGATCACTGAGATATTAGGTGCTCAGATTCCCCTTAGTGACAAACGTGGTCTCGGTTATAAAGCTGACGCTGAGGAACCAACCACTGATCATTCCATTCTTAAGTTTGGAATGTTCGTGTCTTCGATCCCTGACACCTCTTCTTCTCAGTGTTCTTCTTCAAATACTCCCATCCCTGAGGATAAACCAACCTTAATTTCTAAAGGTAAGGAAAAAGAAATTCAAAAACCTCAGAAGAGTACCAAAGTACCTAAGCTGAAAGTTTCTAAAACTTCAGTGAGCCATCCCTCTACTTCTAAGAACAAGATCCCTGAATTCGTTCAGTGATCTACTCCTAGAATCAGAGTGGATGTAATTGGTGAGAAATCCGAAGTACTGGTAGTTCCTCCAATTTCCAATGCCAAAGGTATTCTTGGTGCTAGCCCTGCCCATTTAAAAATCTCTGCTAAGCATGCAAATGGTCCTAAAGCTACTTTTAGCTATAGGAAATGTTATCACTATGGACTTACCGATCATATTGCTAGTAAGTGCCCCAAAGCTACCAAGGCTGAGAAAGTAGCCAAGGTAAAGAAGGATGCCCCCAAGGCAAAGAAGACCAATCCTGGTGCAAATCAGGTTAAGGTGAAATCAAACACTGAGGTTAAGAAATTAGCCAAAGTGAAGAATGTCACTGAAGTTGAATCTTCAAATGCTGCGAAGATTGTTGAACCTTCCACTTCCTCAACCACCACTGACAAATGTGGACCCATAGTAAAATGGGTACCTGTAACACCTAGATTACACTAATGTCCATTTTACCGTTTAAGCTCCAAAATAATCAAATTTTAAGACCACCAAAATATACGGGATATAATTTTTAATAAAATTCTGAAATGCCCACTTTAAATTGTAACGTTTTATCCAAAACATAAACCAACCCAAATGTTTAAGATTTACAATCCAAAAGTTTACTTATAATCAACCGGGGACATATCTACCCGATAGAATACATACATATATATAACCACCAAAAGTAAGTACCAATATACCCAAAAGAGCTAAACAGACACTTGTATCAACACCCGAACTATGCTTCCTTATCTTTCCCTTTGTCTACAATCCTTTTTCCTGAAAAAATTAATCAATAACGGGTAAGCTATAAAGCTTAGTGAGTTGTATATGAAGGTACATGGTTATAATGTTATATATGTATATATATATATATAACTGAAGAATGAAACGAAAACTCAAAACAAAAAGCTATTATAACATTGAAGACTAACAACTCGGAGAATTCCATGGATACATCCCAAAAGACATACCAAAATCATAAACATAACATAACAATATTAAAATCAATACATCATAAGCTCAACAACAACATACGCTCTTACCGACAAACTCAACAACGAAATGTCAATTGTTCCATATGAACACCTATCACATGGCTCAAGTATCGTATCACGTAAACATATCATGAATCAATTATAAAATATCAAGAACAACGCACCACTCCCACCTTCATCTACTGGGTACGTGCAGAATAGTACTCACACTCGTCTCCTAACTCACGAGATACGTGAGTACAACGAACCGGTATGCCACACCCAACCTCCGTCTCCCTGGGATACATGGACATACACCGCTTTCCAGCGTACCACACGAAGTAGTACCCGTATTCACGGTTTACCAAGAGATTTACAAAACAATTGCGGATCCGGACACGACCGACATAGCGGAACGATTATACGAAATACAAACCGGAATCAGAGGGACTTACACATGTCACACCTTACAAAAACATGAAACACAACTAATGCAAACAAAAATTCATATACATATGAGTAACACATAAACATGTATTTCATATAAACTCACAGTGCACAAAATGGGTCAACCGGATGTCGCGTTCCAACTCCATAATCCAAGTATGTATGGCACTCCAAAAGCTTCCAATTATACTCTTATGCTCCCTGGAGTATACACATTCAATTCCATAAGTATTTAATTACACTATCTCATTCTATTTCATTCCTTAGTTAGCTAATTCCATTCTAATTCTTTTGTACAACCCCCTGTTCTAACACAATTTTAACCATTTTAAACTCAGAGTTACAATCTGACATATGAACAAGAAAGAAACTAGACTCTTTTATCTTTTAGATGCCATTGACCTCATGTCCGTTGGAATTTTCTTTGATTTTATACAAAATTTACAACACAGCAGCTACAAGCTGTCAAAATTCAGCTTGACAGCCCTGTACTAAGTGCACTTTTAGCACATCTTAAAGCTGTAATTAGGTTATAATGTCTTCATATAAAATAAACTAGACATTCATACATTTCGAACGCCACTTGAATCACTCTTATACGATTTTTCTACGATTTTATACAATTTTTCTAAAACAGTGCTGAACATAACTTTCAAACTCAAAAAAAATCACACATTTAACCAATTAAGTATCCAATTCCATTCCAATCCTAACCAAATTCAGATGTTAACTTAATTTTATCATTATCAAGGTAAAATAAACAATAAACCATGGTTCATTCACCCATTTCTACCAATTTCATCAAAATCCAACTTTGTATAGAAAAAGTTCAACTTGTTCTTAGTGAAAACTCACTTTTTCCTTCCATATTCTTGCAAATCAACCATGGAATCAAGGAATTAACTAAAATATAATCATAATCTAAGCAGCATTTCATGATTTCTACACTTATCTAACACATGCATTAAGCTTATTTCACCCAAATTCCATCATAACTTCAAGAACAAGAACAAAGATGAGATTTACCTTCAAATTGTTGTTTAATCCTTCAAGATTGATGTTACTCTCCTTAGTATGAACTTAGATTTGATCTCAATTGATAAAAATCACACCTTAACTTTCACACACAAGTCAGTAGCTGAAATGGGGTGAAAATGGGTCTAAAATCGTGTTTTATTGACTAAAACCCGAGTTGGGTCGGGTTTGACCCGACTGGGTACCCATTTTGACCACTAAACACTAAAAATCGCATAACTTTTCGTTCGTAACTCCGTTTTCGATGAGGTTTTTGCCTACGCGTTCGTAACTAGTTAATGTACAACTTCCAACTAAAATATTTCAGAAAAGACCTATCAATAACAGCAGTTTTACAAATTTATAACTTAGGCGTTGAGCTTTTCCTTTGCAAACCTATGAAACCCTATATATTTCTTAAGGATTTTGCTACAAGTCCTCATTAAAGATTTATATTATCACATAATGCACCTTATTAAACATATATTACACATTAATACACATATAAATGCATTTGTTAAGCATATTAAAAAAAACTGTATGTTACAGTACCCAAATCAAACTAATCTTCTTTTGTTTGCAGGTCCTGAAGGGTATCTGGTATCTCGATAGCGGATGCTCTAGACACATGACTGGCAAAAAGAACCTGCTCGCTGAATATAAAGAAGAGAAAGATCCCTCTGTGACCTTTGGTGGAAATGGAAAAGGCTATACCCGAGGGTTTGGTATACTTTCTAATGGTACAACTACCTTCAGAAGAGTTGCATACGACGAAGGGCTGAAGCACAATCTTCTGAGCATCAGTCAGCTATGTGACAAGGATTACAAAGTATGTTTCACTAAGGAATCCTTCTTTGTCACTGACAAAAAGGAGAAAGTCGCACTCAACGGATACCGTTTGTAAAATGTTTATGTTATAAACATGGACTCGACAACCACTGAGAATTCCTGTTTCTTCTCCAAAGCCTCATCTGATGTCAATTGGCCATGGCATAAGAGGCTCTCTCATCTCAACTTTAAGACACTGAATACTCTTTCTTCAAATGAATTAGTCACTGGTCTTCCTCAACATTCATACGCTAAGGAATCTCTATGTTCAACGTGTGAAAAAGGGAAACAAACCAAAGCAAGCTTCAACTCAAAGCAAGTTTCCTCAGTGTCATCTCATCTTCAACTTTTTCACATGGATTTGTTTGGCCCTATCAACAAACAATCCATTGCTGGAAAGAAATATACACTGGTCTTTGTTGATGAATTCTCTCGCTACACCTGGGTTATGTTCCTCTGTTCTAAGAGTGACACCCCTGATGAAATCATCTCTTTTGTCGGGAAAATGGATGTCCTGAATAATATGACCGCTCGCTCAATAAGGAGTGATCACGGGACTGAATTCAAAAACAGCTCCCTTGAAAACTTCTGTGAAAGTAAGGGTATTTCTCACAACTTTTCTTCAGTGAGAACACCGCAACAAAATGGAGTCGCTGAAAGAAGAAATCGAACGATCATCGAAGCTGCGCGTTTAATGCTCAGTGATTCTCATCTACCTACTCGGGTCTGGGCAGAAGATGTCAACACTGCTTGTTTTACTCAAAACAGGTTATTGATTGTCAAAAGATTCAAGAAAACAGCCTACGAACGTTTCCATGGGAGAAAGCCTTCAATTAGCTTTCTTCACATCTTTGGATGTCATTGTTTCATACTGAACAACAGGGATGCCCTTGGAAAGTTTGATCCCAAGGCTGATGATGAAATATTTCTTGGATATTCTTCAATCTCCAAAGCCTTCAGAGTCTTCAATCGTAGAAAACAAACTGTAGAAGAAACAATCCACGTCACTTTTGACGAATCATGTTCAGCGAATTCAAGACCATCTGCTAATACTGAAGAACTGAATCAATGGATGCTTTCTCATCTTGGGGATTCGGAAAATATTCCTAACCCTCATGTCAACATCCCTACCGCTGATGATGATCCTACCATCATTCCAAGCATGCAGACAAGTGAAGCTGAATCATCATGGGTTTCAGCTATTCCTCTCAACACTATGCCTGCTTCTGAACCATCTACCTCAGATATCCCATCTACTTCTCAGCAATCAGTGAATGAAATGCCATCTGAATCTCTTCCTCTTTTGCCTGAAATACATGAAGTTGCTGAAGTATCTTCTTCAGCTCCTCCAGAAGTTCAAATTGAGTCATCGAATCATTCTCCTGCTCAGCAATGGGCTATTAATCACCCGATTGATCAGATTCTTGGTAATCCAAATGCTGGTGTTCAGACTCGACGGGGTTCAGGTAACATTTGTTTATTTGTTAACTTTATTTCTCTGATTGAACCAAAGAAAGCAGATGATGCCCTTAGAGATCCAAACTGGGTCAGCGCCATGCAAGAAGAGCTGACAAAATTTGAAATAAAGAAAGTTTAGAATCTCGTTCCAAGACCATCTGACAAGTCAGTGATAGGCACTAAGTGGGTCTATCGAAACAAGTTGGATGAACATGGAACTGTAACCGGCATCAAGGCTCGTCTTGTTACCCAGGGATACAGACAAGAGGAAGGCATAGACTACGATGAAACATTTGCCCCAGTGGCAAGACTCGAAGCAATTCGTCTATTCTTAGCATACGCTGTTCACAGAGACTTCAAAGTATATCAAATGGATGTGAAATCAGCATTCCTTAACGGAAGGCTGAATGAAGAAGTCTATGTTGAGCAACCTCCAGGATTCACTGATCCTAAGCATCCAGGTTATGTATATATGCTGGATAAGGCACTTTATGGCTTAAAGCAAGCTCCTCATGCATGGTATGACACTCTCTCAACTTATATCCATATTTAAAAATTTGAGCGTGGTAAAATAAATAAAACTCTATTTTCAGGAAAGTAAAGGTCATATCATTTGTGTTTGTTAGAGCATTGTTGTATTCAAGATTTACTGTAAAGTCAATGTACTGTATGAGTATATACAGTATTGTGAATGCCTTTATACCTTGTATGTTATGGGTATAAATAGGCTTGTCTAGACCATTTGTAAGTAACACTTCAAAACACTTCAAAACACTTCAAAACATTTGAGAAACCTTTTGTAATCCTTTGAGCTCAATACATGGATGACATATTTGCTCTCTAGATTCTCTCTCACTACATTCATATCTTATTGCTAGAGATTTGGGATTTCTCAATTGGTATCAGAGCTAAACAGAAGATTCAAGCAGATCGAAGACCAAATTGAAGATTTTTTACACTAAAGCTGAAGAATTCGGATTGGGTGTTCATCACTATTCATCACTGTTCATCAAGAATTCTAACCCTTCTTCATTTACTATTCATCCAAATTTCATCTTTTCTTTAATTTTTGATCTTTTGGATTGATTCTTGACATCATTGCACTCGGATTTGATTCCTGAACATCTTTAATTCTTGGATCAACACCAAAATCTGCACAGAATTTGCAGATCTGATCATTTTATATCATTTTTGTTCGAAAACTTTTTCTACTATTTTTGGATCAAAATTCGATTAAATTGATAGAATTAGGATTTGTGATTAACTAAGAAAGTGTGTGGAATCAAATTTCGAACAAATCTGTGCAAATTTCATAACAATTGATCAAGAATTGAAAAAGTTATGGCTGATTTAGTGATTTTCGTGTTCGAAGTGCAGAATTCGGATCATTCTTGGTGAATTCGGATCATTCTTGGTGAATTCGGATCATTCAAAGAAGAATTCGGAGTGTTTTTGGAAATACAAGTGTAGAATTCGACTCAAGAAGGATTCGAATTGATTGAATTCGAACCCAGCTAGATTCGAATTGAGGAGAATTCGAACCGTGTTAGATTCGAATTGAGGAGAATTCGAACTGTGTTAGATTCGAATTGAGTTGATTAAATTTTCCATGTGTTGAATTCGAACCCTTAATCATCCGAATTCATAGAATTCGAACCCTTAAGCATCCGAATTCATAGAATTCGAACCCTTAAGCATCCGAATTCATAGAATTCGAACCCTTAAGCATCCGAATTCATTGAATTCGAACCCTTAAGCATCCGAATTCATTGAATTCGAACCAAGTTAAGTCCGAATTGAGTGAATTCGAACCCTTCTTCATCCGAATTCGTTGAATTCGAACCCTTACTCATCCGAATTCTTGTGAATTTAAAAAAAAAAAAAAAAAAAAAAATTTTGAGAAAATTTTTTATCTCGAAATTTTTATACCAATTGATAAATCCCAAATCTAGCACAAAGTAATGAACAAGTGTAGAGAGAATCTAGAGAGCAATCTTGTCATCCATATATTGATTTCAAAGTGTAAAATGACAAATGCTTCAAGTTGTTATCCAAAATAACAAAGGAACTCCTTTATATTGTGTGATTGGAGAACCAGAGTTTGGTGTTGTGTTCAGTAATGGTGCAAACAAGATATTCATTCGGTTTAATGAGTTGGAAAAATATTCTGATGGTACGCTTAAAATTGTAAGACTTCAGTTAGTCGAAAAGCTCAAAAGACATGATGCTGAACGAAAAGTTAATTGGATGTCTTCAAGACCTAGAAGAGTTTTGTCAAGAGCCATTGAAGAGATAGATGAAAAATTGAGCTTCAGAATGGCTATGCGAAGGATTGAAACGCATCTTGGGTTTCGAAGTAGAAGAAGACCCTTTCTGCCTTGATAGCTAAGGGGGAGATTGTTAGGGCATTTTTGTAGCTATCAAGACAGTATTAATATCTTGTACTGTTTCTCCTTAGTAGAGGCATGGGCTTGTCATGTCCTACTATATAAAGGAGTTCCTTTGTTATTTTGGATAACAACTTGAAGCATTTGTCATTTTACACTTTGAAATCAATATATGGATGACAAGATTGCTCTCTAGATTCTCTCTACACTTGTTCATTACTTTGTGCTAGATTTGGGATTTATCAGTGTTCAAATATATGTCGATGATATTATATTTTGTTATACTAACCCTGAATTATGTACTCGTTTCGCTGAAAGAATGAAAGCTGAATATAAAATGAGTATGATGGGTGAACTGACATATTTCCTTGGTTTCGAAATCAAGCAGAATGAAAAAGGCACTTTCATTAACCAAGGTAAGTATGTTACGGATATGCTGAAAAAGTTTGATTGAACTCAAAGCTCAGCTATGAAAACCCCAATGACACCACCGCTGACATTTAACAAAGATCCTTTAGGAAAGTCTGTGAATCTCACAGCGTACCGTGGGATGATCGCCTCTCTTCTGTATCTTACAGCGAGTCGTCCTGATATTATGTATGCAACTTGTTTATGTGCACGATATCAATCTGAGCCTAAGGAATCTCATTTTATCGCTGTAAAGCATATTTTTCGATACCTTAAGGGTACTCCTAACCTAGGTCTTTGGTATCCCAAAGACTCAGGGTTTGATCTAATCACCTATTCAGATAGTGATTTTGCAGGATGAAAATTGGATAGGAAAAGCACCACGGGAGGCTGTCAGCTCCTGGGTGGAAAGCTGGGGAGTTGGACAAGTAAAAAGCAAAATTCAGTGTCCACCTCAACCGCTGAAGCTGAGTACGTAGCCGTTGGAAGCTGTTGTTCTCAGGTCTTATGGATGAGAAATCAACTATTGGACTATGACCTTCAGCTCTCCAAAATTCCAATCTATTGCGATAGCACTAGTGCCATCGCCATAGCAAACAATCCAGTGCTACACTCAAAGACCAAACACATCGAGATCATGTATCATTTTATCAGAGATCATGTGATGAATGGTGATATAGAACTTCATTTTATTCCAACTGACTTTCAGTTAGCTGATCTTTTCACCAACCTCTTGATGAGACAAGATTCAACTTTCTCATCAGCGAGATTGGAATGCTGAACCTAGAAGAGTAAAATCTTCAGTGGTTAGCATTAGATCAGTGATAATATGAACTTGTATACCCCTATTAATCATCTAATCTCTGAACAAATTTATTCGCTGATAACAAGGTACGTTCAATCTCTTAAACGCTGAAGTTCGCTTCAGCATGCAGAATTTCAAAACAAATTACATCGCTGAATATCTCTTCCTTTCAGAATATCTCACTGATATTTCAGATCAGTGCTTCTCAAATGTTTTAAAAATGTCCCTGAGTTTTTCCAAAACCCTCAAAGACAACTCAAAATGTGAAAGGACGTTTGTGACGTCATTCTTTGGATAATCCTTGGCACGACCTTTCATTTGACACGTTCGCCCGTCACGTGTTATCATGAGAAACTTTTCCCGCTCTTAGTTTCTCTCTCCACTCTCACTATATAAACCCTTCCAGATTATATTTTTACCTTTTACGCCATCATACTCTCTAAAACTAACAGAACTCACTTGATTCCCTTGCATTCGGATTATTTTCTCAAGAACTTGTGTTCATCATCTTCTACTTCAACAAAACACGTTCCATTTCTTTCCTTAATTTCTCAAAAACTTGTTTTTTATCTTCTTATTGTTTCTAAAAGATCAAACAAAAGAACTTTCTAAAATATGAAATCATTTTATTCATGGTTTCATGAACTCAACTTTCTTACAAGTTGTTCTTTATGTTTAAAAATGAAAATCTTAAACTTATGCATTTCATACGTTTTTCCAGAATTCCTTCCATAAAAGGAAACATGTAAAACAAGACTTTTCACTAGTTTTGTACTTCTTTTCAAAACTACAAACCATGGTTTACCATTTCTCTTTCTAAATGGAAACTAAAAAAAACCTTAAAAATCTTTTTGTGGAATCTTTTTCCATTTTAAGAAATTTTCTTCATCTTCTTCATCCTTTTGTGTTCTGAACAGAAATGGCAACCAGCAACACCAACGCTGCATCTTCTGCTTCTGACGTTGATGAACTCCCAAAGGTAGCAAACATGAAACACTCCCTGGACCAGATCCAGTTTTAGTCAAACAATCCCTACGCCCTACTCGAGTTCCCTAAAAAGAAAATGGTGACTCACCTGAATGAGGCCGTGAATTTTATCAGGACCTGTCCTCTAGCGACAGCCCTGACCATCAAACCCCCAGCTCACGAAAACCTACTTCCTCAGTTCTGGTATACCGCACACCGAATCGTTGCCACCTCAACCAAAAACCTAAAACGTCAACTTGATGTGATTGCTTTTGAAACCGAACTCGGTGAAGCCCAAATCACCCCTGGAGCTATACGCTCAGCCCTAAATATCCCTGGAAGCTCAAAGACTCATCGTTTCATCCCATTCCCTAATCCTAACACCGCTGCAGGAAAGGCAGAACTTATCGCCTTCTTGGATATGATGCGTTACACATGGAACCCTGATCGTGAAGGAAACCCTGATAAGAAGATAACTACTGTGCTTAAGAGAAAGATGCCCAACGAGCTCAACTTCATATTCGCTCGTATAATAAGCTGCATGTATGCAAAGACGGGGTCAACGGATCAGGCCTCAAAGACTCAAACTGCAATGGGATATGCCCTTCTCAAAGGTCTTCACGTGGACTGGGCTAGCCTGATCTTCGAAGATCTGATGGATCGAATGGACGAACCAGATAGTCCAACGGTGGTTCCGTATCCCCGTTTTCTCAGTGCACTCTTCATGCACGGCCTAAAAGATAAGTATCCCACAGTGGGCGACCTGAAACTCTCTCAGGTTAGCCCGAAGGTGCTCGACTACAAACCTATCCCTAACGAGGTACGTCTTTCTCAACTCTTAACTCTTCTTCGCTCTCCTTCTTCTACTTCTGCAGCTACCTCAATGGCAGCGGTCGACCCAACCGCTGATACCCAGGCTGCAACCACCACCTCTTCCTAAAAGAGGAAACATTCTGAACACCCCCTTGGCATCCATAAGTCCAAGAAGACCTTAAAGGAGCAACCCAAGCCTTCCCAGGCCGAAGACTCCACGTTGGTCCCTTTACAGACGACGATGGAAAGATTCGTGGTACACTCCGCCACATCCGCTGAACCATCCACTTCTATACCCATTTCAGTGCCTCAGTTCACTGAAATTTTCATGGATGAGAACCCCCAATCCTCAGCGCCTCAAAGCGCTGCGGAGGCTATTTCCAGCGGATCCAATGCTGAATCTGCTACCCACTCCTTCTTCACAACCTTTGCTCCTCCCTCTAATTCTTTGGTCTCTTCAAAATTCATTTTCCCCACTGCATCAACTACAAATGTCATCCATCTAGATGACAATGCTACTGCTGAACTACAGCAGATGATTCAGCAGAACCCAGGACCTGTAGGTGCTTCTCGACCCTCCTCATTGGAGTTTGACATGGCCTATTACTCAGGTCATCCAAATTTCAACAACTTCTCCAACCCACCTACAGGTATCCTAAACACTCCTCTATCTGGACCCCCAACTTCTGAGCTTTCCTTCGCTCACAAGTTTTCTACCTTTACAGGTCCTAACTTGGGCACTATTAGCAACTCCCTCACGGAGATCGCTAATAAGGTGGAAAGTATGACCACCACCATCACCAACAACTCCTCAGCGGTTACAAACGCTTGGGAGACACTGAAGAAATTGGTCAAAACTGTGAACGAAAAGGCTATAACTGCTGACGTCTCCAAGCTTGAAGGCGGTTTATCTAGTGTCGCTGAGGCCATCACCAACAACTCTTCCACCCTCAGCACCCTCAACACCACCAACACCGACCTCTCCACAAACTTCAAAACCCTGTCCAGTGAAGTCACAATGCTGAAGATAGAAGTATCTAATCTTCAGGGAGAGGTGGTGTCTCTGAAGACTGCAATGAGCGATCTAGCTCACAAGGTTGGCTCCTCCAACGATCTAATCAGCCAACTCCTCAATCAGCTCAACGCTCCCACTGTTCCTTTGTCCCACTTTTCTCAAGATGACCGGGAAAAGTTGGAAAAGGCAGTGGAGCACATTGTGAAGACAACCCCTGCTACATCTGGCCTTGAAGACAGATCAGCAGCGGTTGAAAACTGTTCACCCTCTCTAGCAATGAATACAGGGATACTGATCAGGTAGTTGCTGCTGCTGCCAACCCTACCTCCCCCATCCAACAAGAGGAAGAGGGGGAGAAGGATAAAGATGAAGGCCTTCCCCATGTTTTTGAGGGGGAGGAAAATGATGATGAACCTCAGGGAGATAAGAACCCTGGAAGAACCGAAAAAGTCCCTCTCATTCTCAGGGGGAGCATCTCGAAGAACAAGCAAACTCTCCTTTGCTTGTTGATTCCTCAGAGGACGATGAGGAAGCTGACGCTGAAAATGACGAAAACCTTGACCTGAAAGATGACGAAGACCTTGACCTGAAAGATGACGAACCATCTTCATCACCAAAAGATGATGATGAGGATGACGATGATGATGATGGCTTCGTTTTCAAGCAAAAGCAACCAAGGATCCTTGCTCTGAAGGGAGTCGTAATAAAAGAACAAGGGGAGGGGACCAAAACCAAATCTCCAGCGAAAGCAGCCAATCAAGGTAAAAATAAAGGCCTCGCTGAGGATACCTTGGGTATTTTTCTCAAGAAGCCAGTTTGTCAGGTATGTTACATCCTATTCCCTTATACTGCATCCCCCGTCTACCCCTTCTCAATATCTATCCTACTCACTCTCAAACCTCTAAACACTTAACTCATCCTTTCTCTATCTCTTTTCCTTATGATCTAATCCATTGATCATTTTGTTTCAGCTAGTCCTCTCCCCTGCTGGAGGGTCAAGTTGCAGCTCCTCTCGACAACCTCGCAATAATCCCATCCTCCAGAGCTGATGATCAAGAAATAATCCTGGTCCTGAATTCGACTAATGACCTTTTTAGAGAAGAAGAGGAGCTGCTCTCGCATCGAAAAAGACCTTCCTTGGTTACTCAAAGACCAAGTGAAGATGTAAAAAGAAAAAGAGCAGCGATGATTCAAATACTGGAAGATCAACGAATTGTCCCTCCTCACCTAAGTATCTTATCTACTCGGGAAATCGCTGAGTCTCTCAAAGCTGAACAACTCCTTGCCTAACGAAAGAAGGCTAAAGAAAAAAATAACGAATATGCCACTGAACTCGTTCAACGTTCGGTAAAGGATCTAAGCCTGAAGAAAGTTCCTATCTTTATTCAGCGAAAGCTCTGGAAAGACGCCAAGAAGATTAGAGAAGAGAAAACCAAGGTCTCTGATTCCACTATAGCTTGGTACAAGGAGAAATGTCATTACCGTCACCATGGATCCAGAAATAAAACGGTCAACATCAGGGGACGGACGCTCAACAACATTCCTATCATTGACATTCAGATTATCAGAGAGAACGGTCACAAGGCAACCATCTTCACACCGTGGCTTGACCAGCTTGGTTTCACTGAATGGTTGGAGATGCGGATTGCCATTCAGCGGTCTCATTCAAATTACAAATCCTTTGTCGAGAAAGCTCTGAACAGGCAGATCAACATGGTAACATCAGCCGTTGATATCCCTCCTCCTCCTCCTCAAGTTCAACATAGAAGGCCTACTGCAAAGAAAAAGAAGAAACCCTCAGCTTCATGCCCTCCTATCCGAAATGAAACCGGCATCGATTTCTCACGAGAAGTTGTCCTTGGTCCTGATCCTGATCTATCATCGCTCGATGTCTCCCTACCCCCTGGTGAAGACTTTATCCCTGGAAAGGTTCTCAGCGAACCTTATGGCATTTTCTTCATTGACTGCACTGGACGTAAATGCTTTCAATGCATCTCTGAGCCATCCATTACCCCTATCGAACAGCTCAGAGATCTCATCTACTGGTGTGGATTCAGACAAGACCTGCTCGGACACTTCATGAAGCCCTTGATCTACAAAGAAGCCATGAAAAGAAGGGAATGGGGAGTGAAAGTCCCTGATTGGATGGTTCCTGAAACAAAAACTCTTGATGAACTTATTGCCAAGAAAGAACCTGAATAGCTGATAGGATCTCCTTTTGTAATTCTTCTATCTTTATCAGCTTGTAACTTTTTGTACTTGTAATTATTATTATTCGATGTACATATAATTTTTCCACTTCCCCTTGTAATCTTTACGAAGTTAATGAAAAATTTCAATGAATGTACTTTACTCCATCAGTACTAGAAAATAATCCTTATGTTTTTATACTTAGCAATTTTCTTTTATTGTTATGTCATCATCAAATAGGGGGAGATTGTTGATCCAAACCCTCAGTGATTTGATAATTACCCTGAGAAACACTTAGTGAAAATTGTAAGTAGACACTATGTATTAGAGTTTCACTATCAAAGATATATACTAAGCCTGTTTAGTACCGCTGATAGGAACCTCATGCGCTTTAAACTTATACTTCAGCGAACACTATACATCAGTGAGCCCTGAGCCTGTTCAGTCTCACTGATGATTTGTGTTGTTTACTTATGATCCCTGAAGACAAGATTCACGTCAATTATGTTCTACGCTGAAGTCAAAGATCAAGCCAAAGAAGCAGCGACTAAGTCTACTAGTGACCTGATGCGAATATCAGCGAAGCCAAGATTTGTCCACTCAACGTGAAGTTTCAAGTAGCAGACTTCAGGGAACGTTGAACTTTATCATTCGTTGGTAAAGGTTCATTCAGCGAACGCTAATCATGAAGCCTCCTCTACAAGCAGCTTTTTTCTTATCCCCTTGCACGCCTCCGTACGATTTTTGTCAGCACGGATATCCATTTTGTCCAGAATCGTACAACCAACCCTGCTACTACACCGTTCCTCATGCGGCCACTAGGTTATCTACTGAAGTCAAATCATGCAACCACCCAGAGGTTGCCACGTGTAAAGGTATACTGACTTGCATTAAATGCATGCAGTATATAAAGGAAACCCTACTTCATTTTTAAGTGCTCGGCCATTCCTCTCTCGCTGAACTTACTGTCTGAAAGAATACTCTCCTTAGTAATCTTCTTTTCTTAATCTCTATTTCTAGTGCAAGAAACTCTTAGTGTTCTCATAGTTTCTTTAGATTAGGTTTTTTCCTTAATCTTGTTCCGCAACAAACTGTAAATTGTTTGATACATATCAATAAATAATTTAGAACGATAAAAATATTATGTTTGTATTCAACCCCCCCCCCCCCCCCCCCCTTTCTACAAACTTGTATAACCCCTTTGGGACCAACACGACGCCTTAACTCAGAAACGATATGATGCCTCAAAAGAGAGGAGTCTCTCCTCCAAGGAGCAACCATACCCTCCTTGGCCTTAACGGCCGACATAAGGTCCTCAAACTATTTTTCGCGCGCGGTCAATAAGGCCTTAGTCGTCGTGACCTCTTCCTCAAACGCAAAGGCCTTATCGATGGCCGTCTTCAGACAACCTTGAAGGTCGCCTTGCTCTCTCTACGAAGCCTCTAGGAGATCATGAGCTTCGTCAAGCCTCGCCGAGAGAGATACGACCCTGGCCTCTGTCTCTGGTACCTGTTCCCGTGCCCTTCATTCTCCGTCTTACATTGTACGTATTTCCTCCACAGCATGGGAGGCAACCTTCTGGGCCTCATCCAGCTTTCTATACAGGCACAGGGACCCTGGAACATCTGAAAAATGGTAAAACAAGTTAGAACACCTGAGACAAGTCAAAAACATGAAACTTAAGATGATAAACTTACCATAAATGACAGCCCCACGACGTAGGACTCCGTCTCATTGACCGACACTCCCTTATAACGATCTTGGAAGGACGAGATTAAATATTTCCCTAGGTGAGAAAATATTTTCGCCATGTCTAGGACGCCATCAGCCTGGAAGTCTGACAGTAAAGTAAAATTTACCGTCGAAACGTCGGCCGACTCATCGGCCATAAACCCCCATTCCTTCTTCGACCATAGTGGGGGCATGCTCTTCCGACCAAGGACTAGTCTCCTCAGGTATCGTCGTCGACACCGGAGGAGCGACGCTGATCGGCTCAGAATCGATTTGGTCCATAGACGCCTTGTCCTTCTTAGGTTTGGCAACCTTTGACTAGTTGCCACCCTTCATCAACGGTTCCCTCCGGAGGGGAGTCGTCTTTATCTTCTTTATCCCCAACACAGGGGTCGGGGGAGCTTTTCTATTCAAGTCCCTGGCTTTCCTAGCCATAAGGAGTTGGGATTCCTTCTTCGAGAGGTCGTGTGTCGGCATTGAGCCCGATCCACCTGAAATCGAAACCAGGAAAAAGTCAGAGGAGATTAAAAATCGTGCAACTAAATGTCGCATCACACAATACGATGAAGGTCACTTACCGACCATTTTCCCCTTTTCTCTTTCTTCTTCTCCTTCCTCTCCCTCCTCTCTTCCCACGGTCGAGGCCCCAACTACCTCGACCACCTCGACGTCAGAATCCTCGTCGTCGAGGGTGCGGTTGATGAAGTAGGAACGCTCCACAACGCTACACCGCAGGAATTTCTCAATCTTCTCCGGGGTGTCGGGACGAGGCTCGACCCTATTGAAATCGATCACTACAACACATAAAGGAAATGTCAGTAATACAAGAAAAACAAAATAAAGGAAAGATGTGCCACAAACTTAAACCTACCGTCGGTGTTCCACCACGGTCGTGACCCATGAAGTGTCCTCGTCAATGCAGTCGAGGGATTGCACTCGACCAAGGATGTATCGGGCCTTCCATCCACGATCATTGACCGCGGTATTCTGGAGCAAGACTCTGTCCCCTCAAAACCTCGAATAGAGGCTATAACGGTGGTTCCCATCCGCCTTCCCCATGTGCCCGCCAGAAGGTCATTCACGGTGAACGACGTGGCCCAGTTGGCGGTAACCTTTTTGATCACTTGGACAATGCGCCAAAACTGTGGCATTGCCTGACCAGGGGAAAGGATAAAATCATTCAGGCAATCCTTAGCCAGAGGAGAGTAGGGCCATTTGAATCCTATTTCGAACGGATACTCGTATAGAATAAAGTACCAGACACTCCTCCAGAGGAATGTGATCGGGCATTATAAGCTCGACCACATCGGGAATCCCAGCCAAAAGCCTAAAAGTGCTCAGATTCTCGTAGGTTATTATGGTTCTAGGAGGTTTCCCAGACATATTGAAGTCAGGAGGGTTTACTAAAGCTAACGAAAGATCCCTCAAATCCCAGTTCTTCGCTCGTCTCCTCACTATTTATTTAATGCGTATAAAGAAGAGAAATCGTACCTTATAACTCTCTAGAAACCCCTAACGAAAGAAGGATGATTTCGTTCCTATCTGTTTTTGGCAAAGAATCGAAGAAAATCCCTTTCTAGAATACTTGAGAACGTAAAAAAGGAGAGGATCGGATTTCAACCTCTATATATAAGGTTTCCCATATCAGATCGAATCACTCGATGATCGACACATAGGATAGACCCTTCGCATGCCACCGTTGGATGAACGACATGTGTCCACAGCTGTCATCCACACGCGCCCTACGTCAGCATGACGTCGACAATCTTATCAACTTTTCAGTTTCCTCCGAACCGATTCAGTTTCTTTCGAACTAGAGTCGACTCGTTGGTCGACACGTGTCCATTCGGTTTCCTTAGGATTTAAAATTCGAATTTACGCACTAAATTCAAATTTACGGACAAATTGTTTGGGTAAAAAACCACACCTCGCGACCGATGCAAGAAACCAAAAGACTTATTTTGGTAAGACAAGTCTTGTATTAAGATAAGGTCCTGTAATTTATGCACAACCGTGACCATAGTCGTCACTGCACATCAGTCATAAGATATCCGTGACGTATGACCGAAACCCCTGTCGAAACGAGCGACTGTCGTAAGACTATCCTCGACCGTAATTTGCTAACGTTCGACAAGCGTTTTCTTTGTGGCTATTTAATGTAGGTTAAACACATTAAAGGACAACGGTCATAACTAAAGACCGCAATCAAGCTCATTAAATGCCAAAGGCCGTTTCCCACATTTATGAAGACCAATAATGACGCCAAAGACTATAAAAATCAAGCTCGAAACCACACTCAAGAATAAGTTTTGAGAAGACACAGAATAATTTACACAAGAATCTCAAAGCTCTCAAGCAATTATTTACGTTTTTCCTCGAAGAAACTCACGACGCACGATAGATATTTACATCTAAGTATATTTCTTTTGTAATTGTAATCTATTGTACACATGACACTTGTTACTAAAGGACGTCGTCCTTGTTTGACGACCATAGTGCACCGTCAACTTCTATAGTCGACCGTGGGTTTTACACTCGACGGGGTTTTCCGCGTCACCAAATTCTGTTGTCCCTTGTTTTTTTTATTTCCTATCGTACGATTTGTCGCGAGATTCCATTTTTTAGGTATTAAATCTCCACACCGACTTTAAATCTTCCTTTGGACGATCTATAGCATTAACAGTTGCTTCTCTCGAAAACACATTCAAGGGTCAAGCTCAGGGGTTCAAGCGCAGACATGATGATCAAGATGACCCTAATCACGATGAGGGAGAGAAGCACCAACACACATCTGAACCAGAGACAGTAAATTTTGATAAAGTTACAGAGGTAGAAGCTGAAACTGCTGAATCAGTACAGACTTTAGAGCAAAATCAGACACATGTACACGACATGGATATTTCAACGGCTGAATGAACCGACATTTCTGCTGATGTTAATGCAACGGTTGAAAAGCCTAAGGATTGTGATAAATGGACATCATAAGAAATAAATGAATGGGCTCTAATAGACCTTGATTCAGAGATAAACTCAAGAGTTGAACGAGCTATCACCGAACGTGCACTAGTAGCGATCCAAACTGAAGTCAATGATCCGTGTTACTTTTCAGATGATCAATTCCAACAACAGGGAGACTACGATCGCTTGTTCCAACAAACCTTTCAAGATTATCAGCCCCCAAAGATAAAATCACCACTAGTCCCATTTCTCAGTTATCCAGATAATCCCACTTTTGAAGCTATTCAGATTCAACCGAATCCACCATTGTAATGGGAAAGGGTTATAATTCTCACCCCATTCTTAGAAGATACAGAAAATAAGATATATACCCACTGGATACGTATGTACAAACCCATTGCTTTGTACGACATGGAATCAATGAAAGAAAAGCATAAACAAATTGAGTATGTGAATATGAGAAAGACAAAAGGTCAACCAATCAGTTCTGTCAGAAAAACGTTCAGGATAAAAGCAATCAAGGAGATCTAATCTACTCGTCTACTCAAAGTCTGGTATCCGATCTTCAAAATTACTAGAAAAGATGGCAGAGACTGTACGTTCACTGAAGCAGACTTTGAAAACTTAGAAATGCAAGACTTGAGTTTCTACTAAGAGATATAAAGACCAGAACCATCCTCCCTCGTGAATTCATTAGAGCACTAGAAGCTGTAAAGCGTTACATGAAAAGTGCTATAACGTTATCCTATGTTGAAGACTTCTAGATGGGAATCGAAATGAATCAACTAAAGATCATGTTGGTCCCGAAGGGTTATACAAGTTTGTAGATGGGGGGGGGGGGTGAATACAAACACACGATTTACTTTTGTAAATTGTTTATTGATAAATCTTAAAACAATTTACTACTTGTTGCAGAAAAAGATTAAGGATAAACCTAAATCTAAACAAGTTAAGAACACTAAGTTTCTTGCACTAGAAATAAGATAGAGAGAAGATAAGGAAATTACGAGTAATAACCTAACACACAGATAGAAAGAAGAAGATGGCCCGAGCACTTCATTTCTGAAGTAGGGTTCTTCTTATATACTGCATGCATTTAATGCATGGCAGTATTGCTTTACACGTGGCAGCAACTGAGTGGTTGCATGTCATTGACCTTTGTAGACAACCTTAGTAGCCGCAAGGTGCACAGTGTAGAATCATAGTTGGTTGTACGATTCTGAACAGAAAGGATGCCCGTTCTGACATTTCGTACGGAGACGTGCAAGGGAGGAAAGACAAAAGTAACTTGTAGAGGAAGACTTCATGATCAGCTTTCGTTGAATCAGTACTTTATCAGCGAATGATAAAGTTCAGCGATTACTGAAGTCTTCTACCTGTAACTTCACGTTGAGTGGACAAATCTTGGCTTCGCTGATATCCGCATCAGTTCATTAGTAGACTTGTCGCTGTTCTTGAGCTTGATCTTTGACTTCAGCGTAGAACATATGTTGACGTGAAACTTGTCTTCAGGGATCATAAGTAAACAACTAACTTATCAGCGATCACCAAAAAGGACTGAACAGGCTCAGAGCTTTATGGTGAACAGTGTTCGCTGAATGTCTAATTTAATGACCGAGAGTTCCTATCAGCGGTATTGTAAAGTCTTAGTACTTATCAGCGATAGTGAAACTCTAATACATATTGTTTACTTACAATTTTAACTAAGTGTTTAAGAGAGGGTCATTATCAAATCACCGAGGGTTTGAATCAACAATCTCCCCCTATTTGATTATGATATAGCAACAAAGAAAATTGCTAAGTATGAAAACATAAGGATAAAAAGAACTAATAAAATATTTGTCCCTTTTACTGTTTTCTGGGATCTTTTCAGTACTGATGGAGTAAAGTACATTCGCTGAAATTTTGCTTTAAACTTCGTAAAGGTTACAAAGGGAAGTGGAAAAATTACAAGTACAGTAAATAAAATTACAAGTACAGAAGATACAAGCTGATAAGGATAGAAGAAATACAAGGAAATCCCATCAGCCTTCAAAAGGTTCTTCCTTAACGAGAAGTTCGTCAAGGGTCTCTGTTGTAGGGATCATCCAGTCAGGGACAGTTTCTCCCAAATTTCTTCCTTCTTGTGCTTCAGCGAAGATCAGGGGCTTGAGATATCGTTCCTGATGGTCGTGTCTGAATTCACACCAGTAGATGAGGTCCCTGAGTTGTTCGATGTGAGTGATTGGAAGCTCAGAGATACGTTGAAAATATTGTCCTTCATCATAGTCGAGAAAGAAGATACCATAAGGTTCGCTTATGACTTTACCCGGGACGAAACGTTCACCAGGAGGCAGAGAGGTATCCAGTGCTGAGAGATCAGGATCAGGACCAAGTACTTCAGCTCGTGAAAAAACAATACCTGTTTTGTTCCTGATAGGAGGACCTGAATCTGATGGTTTAGACTTTTTCTTTGCAGAGGCCCTTCTTCGTTGATTTGCAAGAGGAGGTGGAGGAGGAATATCCACGACAGAAGATACCAAGTCGATCTGTTGATTTATAAATTTTTCGACAAGATCCTTGTACTTAGATTGTGACTTCTGGATGGCTATTTTGATCTCCAACCATTCAGAGAGACCGTACTTCACGATAGCTTCAGCATAGAATTTTTCTATTGTACCATTCTCTCTAAACAACTCGATTTCAGCAATTGAAACTCTGAGGGTCGATCTCCCAGTGATGTATACCTTGTTGATTCTGGATGGTTGATATCGAAAGTGTACCTTCTCTTTGCACCATTTCAATGTAGATTGAGATACCTTGGTCTTTTCTTCAACGATCTTCTGGGCGTCTTCCCATAGCTGACGTTGGACTTCGATGGGAGTTCTTTTCAGCGAGGGGTCTTTCACCGTTTGTTGGGCAAGCTGGATGGCGAGAGCCTTATCTTTTTCTTCAGCTTCCTTCTTTTATGAGATTAATCTCTTAGCTTTAAGGTGATCAGCGAACTCTTTCTTTGATAACCTGAACTTTGTAGGAACAGGAGTGACTTTGGAGCGAGGGAGGACGATTCGCTGATCTTCGAACTTCTTGATTAACTCTTCTCTCCTTTTCTGATCCTCTTCACTTAGCTTTTGAGGAGCTAAGGAAGGTCTGTTTTGTGAGAGAGAAGTTATTCTTCAGGTTCATCGGTCTCAGTGATTAAATCCAAGATCTGGAATATTTCTTCAGCTCTTGTGGCTGGGATTATTGTTGGTGCAGCAGTGGGGACTTCAGCTGGATCCTCAAACAGGGGAGAGGACTAGCTGAAACACAGCGATTGTTTAAGTAAGAACATGGGAAGAAAGAGATAGAGAAAAAAATGTGGTTAAGTGTATAGAGGTTTTATGGATAGAAGGATTGATTTTGAGAAGGGATAGAGGAGAGATGCAAAGTAAGGGAATAGAAGATATTATACCTGAGAAACTGGCTTTTGAAGCAAGATCGACAGATTGTCTTCTGCAGCGAGGACTTTGTTTTTGCCTTTGTCAGCTTCAGACGCTGCAGGCTTTGTCTTCTCCCCTGATGGTTCGTTTATCGAAATCCCTTTTTGAGCAGAGACTTTCTTTGGCTTAACGAAAAAGAAGTCATCATCATCATCGTCATCATCATCATCTTTAGGGAATGATGATGGTTCTTCATCATCAATATCGATGGGTTCTTTGTCTTCAGCTTCTTCTTCATATTCATCCTCTTCAGCATTGGGTTCGGTAACATCAGCAACAGCATCGTCACGTTGCTCTTCGAGTTGCTCCCCTCAGAGCAGAGGGAGATTTCTCGGTTCCCTCAGGTTTTTTGTAGAATCCAGATCCGTGCAACGATTATGTTTGTGAAATCAATAATAATAAACAGTAAGAATACGATTTCAACTGGTCATCTCTGATTAATGCTTTCAATGTAGAGAGAATTACAATACGAATAGAAAGAAAGCAAATGAGACAACTAGCTAATTTTCTAAGCTAATTGCACTTTATATATGCTGGGCCCGTGGTAACAAGTCCACGGCCCGTTCACTATGGACTAAGTTTAATCTATTACAAAATAAACCCTTGAACTTAAAATCAACATAAATTCTACCCTAACAATCTCCCCCTTTGATTTGAAGTTCGAGTTCCCGCTCTATCTCTTGCCAATTGAATACGTATCGTTTGTGCAACGCGAAGTGAACCTCAAAGAATCTGATGGCGCGGCGGTAGTCGATATGTTCTTCAACCATATCCAAAGCAGTCTGAGCAGTTATTTCATTCAGATTGGGTACATAGGATACCTTTGGATTTTCGGATTCGTGCTTGATGATTTTCCGAAGAGCGTCTTGAACTTTGAGCAGTGTGCCGTCGCAAAATCGATCTACCTGACTGAACCTCATAAACTTCTTTTCTTTCTGAGCGTTGAGGAAGATGATCCCAAATTCCGGTTGAAGCAACATCGCATTCTCGGGATACATTGACAGTTCAGGAGCTTTCAGATTCGGTTTGAGCAGATTTACCTTCTTCGCTCGGTTCTCGATTTCCATTTGAAAGTCCGTAAGATAAGAGATCATAATAGAACGGACGAGGAATCGACGAACCGCTTCGAGCGCCTTTGTTACAGCAAGCGGTCAGATGGTTCTGGTGCGAATGTCTCCCAGAATAACCAGGAGGTCGAACGGATGGAGATGCTTAAAGTCAGCTTCAGAAAAAATCCATTCTTTTCCGTCTTCACGTCGAACAGTGAAAACGGGAAAGACGATCTTTATAATTTTGTTTGACTGAATCTTTAGCACCTCTGAAATTTTATGCTTAGTTCGTACCTGGTCTCTCGGGAGACACCGCTTCATGGCTTCTACGTATCGGAGTTGGCGTGCTGGATCAGGACTGTAGATGCCAAGACAGAAGGTCGGCTCGATCGGGCGAATTCGGTGAACAAACAGCTTTTTCAGAGATTCCTCCAGATGAGGAATGAGGACCTTGATCTTCTCCCAACGGTTTTGTTGCTGAGGAGGGGGAGAAAGATCAGGAGCTGTCGTTTGCTGAGGAGATGTCGGGATTTCTGCATTTGAGCTTTCGGGTTGATCTGAAGTCGTAGCGGGTTGAGTCGAGTGAACGGAGGCGTACCATAGAAATTCTGAAGCAGAAACTGGTCGTAATCAACGTTTTCGTCTTCATCAGTGGGAAACACCAAGTTTACCTCGAAGTTTACGGCTCTGGCAGCTTTTTTGTACCATGCGTCTTCGGTTTCCGGGTTGGTTTCACATGCTGGATCAATCATGGTGAGCGTTGGCATGTCTGATGGTTATTGTGCGACCAATTCCTGTGTTGTACCCTCAGGCCTTTCAACCGTTGGGGCTTCGTCATCTGAAATATCCATGTCGATGACCATCTGTGCTAATGGCAACTCGGCTTCGGGTGTTTCTGTTGAAGTTGCCGCAGTTGGGGGTTCTTGTTGAACCACTGTTATAATTTCGGCAGTCATGATCTGGACGGTCTCGGTTTGGCATAGACGCTTCTCCCCCTCATGGTGATCAGGATCATCCTGGTCATCGTGTTTGCGTTTGAGACCGCCGGCTTGACTCTTACAAGTGTCTTCTAGTGAGCGGACCCTCTCAGACAGCGTGGCAAACGCTTTGTTGTAGTCGTTGAGGGTCGAGTCAATGGCGTCAAGGCGTGAGGTGATGGACGAAGATGGAGCAGTGACCTGGGATCGAAGAACTGAGATCAGGTCTGCTTCGGTTGAGGCGGTTGTATCAGATTCCTGGAGCAGTTGGGCCAGAAGCATTGTCTTTAAGGTATCCACCGAATAGATATGTTGAACAAATGTCGGTGGATGTGGTGGTGCGGTTTCGGCTTCAACGAACTTTGCTTTGCCTTTGATGGCTTTGGCGATCTCGTCGGTGACATGCTGTTCCAGTGCCTCGCGGGCAGCTTTGAGGGTGCTGTCCAGGGACCCTTGCGACACATAGTCGGGGTGAATAACTTCGGGACCACTTAGGTTACCCGTTGAGGAGTCTACCACGGGGTTAGAGCCACCTACGTTCACAGTTGGCGTGATGTTAGCTGTGGTAGGATTTCCCGCCGATCCTTGTGTTTCACCAATAGGTGAAGACACTACGGTGGTTCCGATCGAGTCACAAAGAGTCTCGACTTGGTGTTGCTCAGCTTCGAGTGTCTTAGCCGAAGAATGTTCAATATCAAAAGGCGCTAGACTCGATGGTGCATGAAATGAAGGCGAGACCGGGGGCTGCTGGTCTCTTATTTCAACACCAGCACTCTCCGAATGAGAGGCCGGTGGAAGTTGTGCTTGTTCCCCGTGTAATATTGAAACACCCGTCTGTCGTGAGACGGATGAGTGGATGAGGGGGTCGTGCAAATGCTCCGCTGGGTCGACGGAGTCTTCTTCAATACCCCGTCCCAACGTATGAGACGGGATAGCAGATGTGGCTACCCGGATATCGCTCGTTTGGGGTCGCTCAGGAGCCTCGTTATCTTTACGGCTCAATCTTTCCTGGTTCAACTTTGAACGCAGTTCTCTCCGGCTCGCATGTCCTAACTCCTCTATTTGGTCTCCCTCAGATGTCCTAGTAATTGGTCTGGTTCCAGAATGTGGTGGAGATTCAAGAGGGATGCCAACGGTAAAATCAGGGTTGGGTCCGATACCGTGAGGTATTTGTCTCAGGCGTATGTTTCGGTCGGTATCGGAGTCCATGGAGTCAGATTCCACGTCTTCAACATGGTGAGATGGTGAAGGGGGTTCGGTGATATAAGGCTCAGTCGAGTGATGTAGTATTGGTTTAGAGGATGGACCGGCTTGGGCTGAGCTGGAACCGGGTTGTGATTCCACTGCACCACCTACTCTCGTTCCCCTTTCTCTCACAACTAACGTTCCCCGCCCGACAGCACCTGCTTGTCGGGCCCGTCCACCTCTCACTCTCGGACCCTCACGTCTCTTGGGTCTAAGTTCCTGGGCAGGTCCCTCCGGCGCTGGCTGGACCATGGGATTCCCTAACGCTTCCCTATATGCTACTACCCCTGGTGCAGTGGGATCGGCGATGGCTAGTAGGGCGGCAGGAATGGGCGAGGCGACCGCATCGGATGGGTTCCGGATCACCATGAATTGTAAATGGTGATGGGGACATACCGGATGGTTCAGGCGGCGAGGAATGGCAGGATTCGCGTCCATGTGTTGACGCACCGCCAGCGAAAGGAAACGCGGATACGGAAGAAATTTCTTCTGTTTGGAACCTCCGATTTGGCGAATAGTCGCGACGAGCTGAAGTACTTGGTCCTGTTGTTGGACTCCTGGTTGTTCGTGAGGGTGTTGATCCGCCATAGATAATCTGTAGAAAAATGGCACAGTTAGTGATTGAGTCGGATAATCAAATGTCGGTGCGTACCTTCGTCGGGATTGGCTCAATCTGAGACAGATCGAGGACTGGCAGTGACAAAGCAGGTACGGAAAGAACACAACAGCAGGAGTGTCCGGATAAAAGGGCCAAGGTGTCCGGACAAGACATGGTGTCCGGATAACACATGGTGTCCGAATAAGGTAAGCAAGTGTCCGGTTAAAATGGGATTATCCGAAAATGGCCGGACAACATGATTGTCCGGGTGGTCAAGGAGTCCGGATGAAGAAGGTTTCCCGGTGCACAACTTTTCCGGTAATCATTAAAATCCGGACACCAAACTACCCGGTAGTTGAACTTACCGGAAACCCTAAGGTTTCCGGACAACTAGGTCACCGGGTGTTGGTTGTGTCCGGTTAAATCATCATAGGCATGATGTTGTCCGGACAAGTTGAATGTGTCCGGACGAATGCGTATTTGACCACAGAGGTTACCAGGGGATCCCAAGCACATTTTGGGTTTCATGGTAGTTGTCTATAAGGGAGCAGCAACGATTGTGAATAGTGACAACTCTCTAATCGAGTCCGGTGGTCCTAAATGGCAAGAAACCCTTAAGAGATGTCGGCCACAGTTTGATCGACCCAATCAGGGGTCGATTTGTGGTGCAAAGTGTGTGAAACACGCAGATAGTTGACGAGTAGTGATAGTCGAGGAGCGTACCTGAATATGGAGACTGAAAACACCGTGAATCAAGAAGTGGAAGAGAGTCCGAGCGAGAGAGAAAAGAGGTCGGGGTTTTAGGGTTTTAGCGCGATTTTCCGGATATAGAAAACCAAGGGAGTCCGTGTACGTATATATATACGTGGGTGGAGTCCAGGTAAGAGCCGACCCGGATATCCACCCGGTCCGGATTGTATCCGGATTCGAGAGTTGTCCGGGTGCGCTAGTTATCCGGATGTGAGAGTTATCCGGATGAGGAAGGTGTCCGGACGTGAGAGTTATCCGGATGTGAGAGGTGTCCGGATGACTCTGAATAATCCTTTTCCGCGAAGAATTTTAGGAATTTGTGCTGGAAAGGAACTTCCTCTCGCTCACCCTCAAGCGGAGCATGGGCATATCCTTGCTCCCCCTCGGATAGTGCAGTAGAGTGCAGTGGAGGGATCTGGCACACACAAACTTGTAGACTTTTAAAGAGTTAAACAACTGGTGCCGCTCCCCCTCAAGTGTTGACTATAAAACACACACACGCAGGAGTGCCCACACACACAAACACTTTTGACATTAAAGAAAACTGTGTGTGACGCTCCCCCTCAAAGTATGAGGAAACTTACCTGATATTGCATTGTGCTCCCCCTGAACACGAGAATAGTTGGTGAAAGCACAGAGATAGTGAAGGAAAATATAGACGACGGTAAGAAATAAATGGAAACACACGAAGAAAGAGTGAAAAACAAACGAAATCTACCTAATAAATACCTAGACTAAATCTAGCTGTGTAATTAGAACAAGTAGAATACAAATGCGAGGAAGTGTGTTCTCATGCATCAGGATGTTAACCACCGGATGATGAGGAGACAGTTACTCGTATATGTATGGAACTTGTAATGGGCACACAGTCGGATTACGTCTTCAGATTTAGCATACCTAGCTTGAACACAAGAGTTTTAAAGCGTGTTTCGTCCAAGGCTTTGGTAAAAAGGTCTGCTAATTGATGTTCAGTATTTACGAAGTAGAGTTCGACTGTACCTCTTTCGACGTGATCCTTAATGAAATGATACCGAACGTCGATGTGCTTCGTCTTTGTGTGTTGGACCGGGTTGCTTGATATAGCAATGGCGCTCTTTGAGTCACAGTATATCGGGACCTTGACATACGTGAACCCGTAGTCTTTGAGTTGTGTCCTCATCCAGATGACCTGGGAACAACAGCTTGCGGCGGCCACGTACTCTGCCTCGGCAGCTGACGTTGATACGCACTGTTGTTTCTTCGACGCCCAGCTTACCAGGCTATCTCCCAAGAACTGAATGTGCCCCGAGGTGCTCTTGCGGTCCAACATGCATCCCGCGTGATCCGCATCCGAGTAAGCGAAGAGTCCAAAACCTGTCTCTTTCGGGTACCAAAGGCCAAGATCAGCAGTACCACGTAAATAACGAAAAATACGTTTAACAGCATTGTAATGAGACTCTTTAGGGTTGGACTGATAACGGGCGCAGAGAAATGTCGAGAACATGATGTCTGGTCTACTGGCAGTTAGGTACATTAAAGAACCGATCATTCCCCGATACAATTTGGCGTTGACAGCCTTTCCGTTAGGATCGGTGTCAAGCTTTGTATTGGTTGCCATGGGAGTTTTCATTGGTGAGGACTGGTCCAATTGGAATTTCCGAAGAATATCCCTAATGTATTTGGACTGGTTAATGAAGATTCCGGTCGACAGTTGTTTAACTTGAAGACCAAGGAAAAAATTCATCTCACACAGCATACTCATTTTAAAAAAATTTCCCATGAGTTTGGCAAAGTTCTTTGCATATAATGGATTAGTAGAACCAAAAATGATGTCATCGACATATACCTGGACTAGAATGATGTGACCCTTTTCGTTCTTTATAAATAGAGTAGAATCAATAGTACCTCGTGTAAATTTGGATTCTAACAGGAACTTTGATAGGGTGTTGTACCATGCTCGCGGGGCCTGCTTTAGACCGTATAGTGCCTTGTCCAAGATGTAGACATGATCAGGTTTTGAGTCATCCACAAATCCGTCGGGTTGCGACACGTAAACTTCTTCTTGGAGGTCACCGTAAAGAAAAGCTGTCTTCCCATCCATCTGGAAGACTGTGAAGTTCTTGTGCACTGCGTAAGCGAGAAACATACGGATTGCTTCAATGCGAGCGACCGGAGCATAGGTCTCATCATAGTCGATCCCCCTTGTTGTCGGTATCCTTTGGCCACGAGACGCGCCTTGTTGCGAACAACGATGTCGTCTTCGTCCTTCTTATTCTTAAAAATCCATTTGGTGCCGATTACCGTCTTGTGCGTAGGGCGTGTTTATGCTTTCAACAACGGTTTTGGTCCGTTTGTTGTAAACGCGATACGCCTTAGCCTGCATGGAGTATCCAATAAAAACTCCTTCGTCCGCTTTGGGGCTGAATTTCCCGAGATCATCCTTGTCGTTTAGTACATAGCAAGTGCATCCAAATGCATGGAAGTAGCCAACGGTTGGAATGTGATTATTCATGATCTCGTACGGTGTCTTGTTGAACCGCTTGAGAAGGATACAGCGGTTTTGCGTGTAGCAAGCCGTAGATACCGCCTCAGCCCATAGATATAGCGGTAGAATTGCCTGGGATAACATTGTTCGTGCAGCTTCAACTAGGGTACGGTTTCGTCTTTCCACCACTCTGTTTTGTTGAGGAGTGCGTGCTGCAGAGAAAGTGTGTGTGATGCCCACTGATCGCAGATAGTCATCCACCTTCTGGTTCTTGAACTCCGTCCCGTTATCAGTTCTGATGGACTGAACGTGTTGAAGCTTGTTCTACTGGACAGTCTTCAGGTGATCAATGATGAGCTCCGGAGTTTCGTCTTTCGAGCGTAAGAACATCACCCAAGTGTAGCGTGAGTAGTCGTCCACCATCACGAGCACGTATTTGCGTTTGTTGATGCTCGGAACACGCATTGGACCACACAAATCCATATGAATGAGTTCGAGGGTCCGGGTCGTGCTCGGAGTTGCCTTCGGCGGATGTGATGCACGCGTCATCTTTCCCTTTTCGCATGCTCCACAGAGACGGTCTTTCACGAACTGAAGTTGTGGCACGTCTCTGACATGTTTACCTAGCACCAGTTGATTGATACTTTTGAAGTTGAGGTCCAAAAGACGTCTATGCCAGAGCCAAACTTGGTCAGAATCTGCTTTGGACAAGAGGCAGACAGGTTTGTCAGTTTTGATTGCGGCGAGGTCGATGGTGTAGAGATTGGTCTTTCGAGTCCCAACCAGTAGCTCGTCTCCGTTGTTGTTGAGGATTCGACACCGTGTGGCTTAAAAGCTGACCTCGAGATCCTTGTCGCAGAATTGACCGATGCTGAAGAGGTTGTGTCCTAATCCTGCAACATGGGATACCTTCTTGATTGTTATCTTGTCTTGTACGATGTTGCCATAGCCCACGATCGGCGACTTCTCGTTATTTCCAAATCTCAAGTCTCCGCAGTATTCTTCCTTGTAATTCGTGAGAAGCTCCCTTCTTCCGGTCATGTGCTTGGAGCATCCAGAGTCTAAGTACCACACATGACCGTTCTGCAAAACAAAATTAGGGACGTTTAGGTACCCAAATTTGTTTGGGTCCATGGGGGTTAGAGTTGGCACTGCCTGGGGAAATTTGCTTTGACACAGCCTTCCCTTTAGGTGCAGATTTCACACCGTTGGAGGGAACTGGTTTTGGCCCTTGTTTTCTCTTGGGTGCAGAATGTACACCTTTTGGAGGAACAGATTGTTGGGCAGATTTCCACCTGGGTGCCGGTTTAACCTCAGTAGGAGCAACCCGTGTAGGAATGGGTCGGGTCTCCCGCTGTGGATTAACCATTTGATTGAAACCCCGTTTTAAATGATGTTGTGGCCTTTTATTTTGGGGTTTGCGCATATGGAATAGGTTTTCGAAGTAAGGCGCATACCAAGCATTATTATGAATTTCATCAAAATCATTCCAACCACAATTAGAACAACATAAACAATCATGCGATAACTGAATCAATTAATGAAGAGAGTTAACTTTAACAGGAAAAGAAACATCAAAATGGTTCCAATTATTCCAAGCATTATTGTCTTTGTCTATTCTAGAAATGAAAACAGGTGGGGAAGACTTTGACGCATCCTTCCTGACAGAATCCCTCGTTAGCCACTTTGGTTTTTCTTTATTAGCTCAACCATGTTTATCTGAAACAGCAGGGACAAAATGATCAGTGACTTTTGAGGAAACAGGTGTCTTAGTGGTCGATTGTTCGGTCTTTTGCTTTGGCTGTGATTGTTTTTGAACATTTGAAGCATTTTTAAGAATCTTGTTCACAACCGGAGTCTTTGATTGTGAACAGTCGCCCTTTAGAAAGTTGACCGGACGATTAACCACTGGAGACAAAAAATCAGGTTGGCTTGGAGGACAAGTAGGGCTGGCAGTTAATGGTCCAGTTGTTTATGCTTTCAACAACGGTTTTGGTCCGTTTGTTGTAAACGCGATACGCCTTAGCCTGCATGGAGTATCCAATAAAAACTCCTTCGTCCGCTTTGGGGCTGAATTTCCCGAGATCATCCTTGTCGTTTAGTACAAAGCAAGTGCATCCAAATGCATGGAAGTAGCCAACGGTTGGAATGTGATTATTCATGATCTCGTACGGTGTCTTGTTGAACCGCTTGAGAAGGATACAGCGGTTTTGCGTGTAGCAAGCCGTAGATACCGCCTCAGCCCATAGATATAGCGGTAGAATTGCCTGGGATAGCATTGTTCGTGCAGCTTCAACTAGGGTACGGTTTCGTCTTTCCACCACTCTGTTTTGTTGAGGAGTGCGTGCTGCAGAGAAAGTGTGTGTGATGCCCACTGATCGCAGATAGTCATCCACCTTCTGGTTCTTGAACTCCGTCCCGTTATCAGTTCTGATGGACTGAACGTGTTGAAGCTTGTTCTGCTGGACAGTCTTCAGGTGATCAATGATGAGCTCCGGAGTTTCGTCTTTCGAGCGTAAGAACATCACCCAAGTGTAGCGTGAGTAGTCGTCCACCATCACGAGCACGTATTTGCGTTTGTTGATGCTCGGAACACGCATTGGACCACACAAATCCATATGAATGAGTTCGAGGGTCCGGGTCGTGCTCGGAGTTGCCTTCGGCGGATGTGATGCACGCGTCATCTTTCCCTTTTCGCATGCTCCACAGAGACGGTCTTTCACGAACTGAAGTTGTGGCACGCCTCTGACATGTTTACCTAGCACCAGTTGATTGATACTTTTGAAGTTGAGGTCCAAAAGACGTCTATGCCAGAGCCAAACTTGGTCAGAATCTGCTTTGGACAAGAGGCAGACATGTTTGTCAGTTTTGATTGCGGCGAGGTCGATGGTGTAGAGATTGGTCTTTCGAGTCCCAACCAGTAGCTCGTCTCCGTTGTTGTTGAGGATTCGACACCGTGTGGCTTAAAAGCTGACCTCGAGATCCTTGTCGCAGAATTGACCGATGCTGAAGAGGTTGTGTCCTAATCCTGCAACATGGGATACCTTCTTGATTGTTATCTTGTCTTGTACGATGTTGCCGTAGCCCACGATCGGCGACTTCTCGTTATTTCCAAATCTCACGTCTCCGCAGTATTCTTCCTTGTAATTCGTGAGAAGCTCCCTTCTTCCGGTCATGTGCTTGGAGCATCCAGAGTCTAAGTACCACACATGACCGTTCTGCAAAACAAGATTAGGGACGTTTAGGTACCCAAATTTGTTTGGGTCCATGGGGGTTAGAGTTGGCACTGCCTGGGGAAGACTTTGACGCATCCTTCCTGACAGAATCCCTCGTCAGCCACTTTGGTTTTTCTTTATTAGCTCAACCATGTTTATCTGAAACAGCAGGGACAAAATGATCAGTGACTTTTGAGGAAACAGGTGTCTTAGTGGTCGATTGTTCGGTCTTTTGCTTTGGCTGTGATTGTTTTTGAACATTTGAAGCATTTTTAAGAATCTTGTTCACAACTGGAGTCTTTGATTGTGAACAGTCGCCCTTTAGAAAGTTGACCGGACGATTAACCACTGGAGACAAAAAATCAGGTTGGCTTGGAGGACAAGTAGGGCTGGCAGTTAATGGTCCAGTTGTTTGCCTTGGCTGTGATTTCCTTTTGGAAATGGGTTTCAATTTTGGTTGAGACTGAGAAATCTTGATCACAGCTGAGGCCTTTGTTTGAGAACTGCTATCCTTTAAAGAAGTAACCGGATCATCAGTCACAGGGGATAGAAAATCAGTGTGACTCGGAAGAGGTTTGTTAAAGGGGAACGACTCAAATTCTTCTTCACAGTTACCTTCGGAGTTCATGTACTCTGAAAAATCTATCTCGGGAATTACTGGACTTGGATCAGGTGAGGAAGGCGAGGAACTCTTTGTGCTTGTGTGCTTTGGGGAATTTGGTGCGGAAGCTAAGAAAAACTCAGAGTTCAAATTCCTTAAAACACTCTCGTCTTGAGAATCTTGACCGTCTTGTAACGTAGAGATCTTGCCTATAAATGCTTTACACGAAGACGTATCAGACGAACTTGAGGAAAGTTCGGGTGAAATCTGATTTTCAGTTTGGAGTTGGTCAATCTGCTCTTGAAGCTGACCATTACTCACTTTCTCTTGCATCACTTTTGTTGCCAAAGCAGACAGTTGTGATGTGAGTCGATTGATTTCAGACCGAAGAATCTCCTGTCCTTCATCAGACACAACTTCGGTTTTGACCGGTTGTTGATTCTCAAGTTTTTCAAGTAAAGCTTGCTTTTCCATTTGAAAATTGGACCTTTCTTTTTCTAATGACTCCTCCAACTCGACTATCTTTGCTTCTAAGATGAGATGGGGAACATAGAGTTTAAACTCATCCGTCTCAGACTTGGTTGCGGTTGCTTGGTCCTCATCATTCTTGGAGGAATCCTTGGGCGTAGCAACCTTGTAAGGGTCGAAGTAGTCATTGGAGAGGTAATTTTTGTCCTTTTTATAAGAATAATTTAAAGGCTCATAACAAAATGGAAGTTGTATTCCTCGTTTGTGTTTGCGTTTATATTCTTCGGTTTCCTCTTCCTTCTCAGGTTCAAGAGGACCAGTCCATTGGATTGCATATTCCGGATACTTTTTGTCTAACCCAAAACAAGCAAAATCATACAAAGTTGGTGTAAACCATCTTCCCTTTTTCAAATAATGTGGGTAATCATATCTGATACCCCATTCTTTGTTGAAGTAAGTGAACTCCTTGGGTTTATTCAAAAAAATGGTTTGATCAGTTTGACCCCGTTTGTGGAGTTTGGTTTCTAGATCTAGAATTTAAGCCACGTACTCCTTGTGTTGAATTTGAAGAGAAGAGCATTGATAAGTAATGTATTCTTTCTCATTCAAGCACTGATCAAACTGTCGTTGAAGATCAGATAATCTGGCCCTTAAGTCTGTAGGTGCTAATGAAAGATTTTTGCATTTGTCTTTTAGATTAGCATTTTCAGACTTATATTTCTCAGTTAATTTCATTTGAACATTAAGCTTTTCAGTTATTGAACTAATTTCAAGCTTTTGTTCTGCATTCGTGGCCGTGAGGGAGTTTGCCTTTTTAGTGATGGTTTGCAATTGAAGTATGAAGTTTTGTAGGCAAGAGTCACATACCTGATTTGTTTTTGTCTTGTCTTCATCAGTAGACGATTGATATCCCATGAAAGCATTAGCACCTTCATAATCGTCCTCATCATCAGATCTCCCTAGCCAGTACTCATTTTCAGCGAACATTACCTCTCCAGCCTCTTTCTGTCTGGCCAGTGCAAGTTTGGCCTCATAATAGTGAGAGTTCTTCACTGTGGGTTGACGGCAGTCTTTAGCGAAGTGACCGAGTTTCCCGCAGTTGTAGCATTTCACAGGTTCATCTCTCTTCTTGCGGTCACTTTTCTCTGTCTTCTCCTTCTTCTCAGATCTATCTTTCTCTTCTACCTTCTTCTTTCCTTCATACCGATCCTTATAGTCGTGACGCTTATTGGAGGCGGTGGAGAAGCGTTGACTATTGGAGGACAGCTTTTTGTAGAAATTTTGTTGTTGAAAGGATTTAGTCAGAAGGGCAATGTCTTTCATTAATTCCGATGCTTGATCATCATCATCGTCACCGTCTTTCTCGTCCTCAGATTCAGACTTGGAAGAACTATGCTGTGGACCGCGTCTGGATTGGTTGCTTGAAGATTTCCCCATTTTGGAAGTCATGAGGGCAATAGGATCCACAGATTGTTTTGGCTCATTCTTCTTCTCTCCCAAAAGCTCATTTACTTCATCTTCATCTTGGAGAAGTGTCTCATATAGTTCATTGATGCTGATGTTCTCTATCAAGTTGTTGTGTTTGACATGAGAAGCATACACTTTCCATTCAGGTAGCAAGTTGTTGAGGAACTTTAGTGCGTTCTCAGTATTGGAACGAACAATTTTATTCTTGTTCAGTTCATTGAGAAGTAGACAAAAACGTTCATAAGTCTGGGTAAGGGATTCACCGTTACGCTGCTTGAACCCATCGAACTTGGTTATCGCACTATTTATCTTCAGCTGATTTCCTTCAACACTCCCTCACATCATTTTGGCTACTTGGTCCCACATGCCCTTAGCCGTGTCTTTGTAACTGTCTATGGCAGTGTAGATAGAATTAGGAAGGGCTTGTATAAGATATCTCTTTGCATGTTTTTCTCCTTCAGTCATGCCTCTTTCAAATTCTGTCATCTCAGCAAGAGTCTTCGCCTGACTTCGAGCTTCTGTAGTTGCAGTTGCAGGTATGTCCTTCATTGGCTTGTCAATTGGTCCATGTTCCAGGGCTCTCTTGATATACTCATAGTTGTCCTTGGACCCTATGAAGATCATGAACCTATCTCGCCATTGGCTGTACTCGTTCGGGTAGAGACATGGTGGTTTGGTGTCCGTGCCAATTGCGAGAGCATCACGAGTAGTAGACATCTTCGGTTGCAACGGAGTGATCGTCAAACGTGTAGATTGATTCAAAGTGTAAAACCTAACGCAAGGCACTAAGAGTGGAGTCCTAACGCAGGTTCTATGAGTGGTCAGACACTAACTTAGCTTACTGGAAAGAAATCCAACTAAGTGATCTGATCTGGAAGTGTCCGGACCAGAATTATGAAAAACAGTTCAAAATTGCAGAGTTGTCCGGATAGGTAAGAGAGTCCGGATAACTTGAGTTGTCCGGATAACCAAGGTTACCGGATGGACTAAAGATACCGGATAGAATCAACAGGATAAACAAAGTTTACCGGATGCAATAGAGTCCGGAAAGTATGAGATTTCCGGGTACATTGAAGTTTCAGGAAACTGTGATGTGTCCGGATACTACGAAGATTCCGGGTAAAACGAGGATTTCCGGATAAAATGAATTCCGGATACTTTGAATTATCCGGACAAAAATTACCCGGAAAGTTGAGATTAAAGAGAACTTACCCGGATGACTGACTTACCCGGATGATTGACTTGTCCGGAAGAATCGAACTAGTCCGGATGGAACCACAAACGTCCGGACACCTTGATCTGTCCGGAAAACGCGGCAGGGTTATCCGGACACTGCGGCTGATTTGCTAAAATCGATCGAAAACTCAACTAGGGTTACTCTAGTGAGTTCCTGAAAGGTTAGAAACAATACCAAGCACAAAAACAACACTAATCCAATCTATTTTAGAGCAAAAACAACACCTTTTGATGTCAAAAATCCGATTTTAAATAAGAACACAACTAAAAGTTTCTGAACTTATTATGCGAAATTGACCAATCAAACGAACGAATTTGGATGTGAAAATTTGCAGAAACACTTATAATGATAATGCTAACACAACCCAATAAGCAAAAACAATCAATTTACGCAGAATCACAGAATCAAAAATTGAAGAAAAGTCAGACTTGAAAAAGTCAGACTAACCAGAAATCAAAGAATGATACTTTGAATCGAATCCGTCTGTCTGCTCTGATACCAATTGTAGAATCCAGATCCGTGCAACGATTATGTTTGTGAAATCAATAATAATAAACAGTAAGAATACGATTTCAACTGGTAATCTCTAATTAATGCTTTCAATGTAGAGAGAATTACAATACGAATAGAAAGAAAGCAAATGAGACAACTAGCTAATTTTCTAAGCTAATTGCACTTTATATATGTTGGGCCCGTGGTAACAAGCCCACGGCCCATTCACTATGGACTAAGTTTAATCTATTACAAAATAAACCCTTGAACTTAAAATCAACATAAATTCTACCCTAACAGTTTTCAACTCCCTGGGGTTGTGCAGAAGAAGTAGCAGCATTTTCATTTTTCTCCCCCTCCAAATTATGGGGAAGATCTTCAGCATTCTTCTCCCCCTCTTCCACATTATGAGGACGGGAGGTAAATGGAATATCAGCATCAGCAGCATCATTAGTATGAGAATCACTGTCTTCTTGGCCAGTGAGTCCCATGCATAACTCAACCACTGCTAATCTGTCATATAGGCCAGATATAGCATGATGGAGGCTTTGAAGATCTTCTCGATCCGTCTGAGTAAAATGCGATGGAGTGCATGTTGGAGAATTCAGACGCTCAAGAATTTGCTGCAGTAGATTAGTGGCAGCGCTGACATCTGTCCTTAAGAAGGACACTTGTGTCTTCAGCGATGTCACTTCGTTGGACAAGTTTATATGGGAGAGGTTGAGATTGTTGATGGCAGCAGAGTTATCAGCTAGAGCAGCAGCAAAAGTTGCAATGTTGCCATCCACCTTCTCCAGATCAGCACTGGAGGCTTTCTTTTCAACCTCGGTGGTCAGCGTCTTCAGGTTTTCTCCAGCGTTTGTAACCGCTGAAGAGTTTTCCGAGAGAGTGGAGGTGAGTGATTCCACCTTTGTTACCAAGTCTTTCAGGGAGTTCTTGATATCTCCCAAATTAGGACCTGAAAAAGTTATTAACTTATGAACAGCGAAAAGCTCAGAAGTTTGGGGTTGAGAGAGAGGAATGTTTGGGATTTTGTGTATACTTGCAGGCGGGTTTGCGAAGTTGTCGAAACCTCGTAAACCTGAGAAGTGTTCCATGTCGTCGTCGAGAGTGCCTTGGCGCATGGAGGTGCCTGCAGATCCTAAGTTTGTATCCATCATCGCGTGTAGAGTATCAGCAGCTGAATCATGAACGATGACAGGTGTCCCTGAGAATGGTGGGAAAATTGGTGGAGTGTCCAAAGAAAGTGTGGGAGGAGTGATGGATGAGAAGATTGGTTGGGTGCGGGGTTCAGCGTTGGATCCGCTGACAATCACTTCAGTCTGAAGAGAGGCTGAAGGATGTGGGTTCAGTTCCAAGTTTATAACCTCAGTGTTTAGAGACGCTGAGGTCGGGATTGAAAGGGCGGCAGAGCGTACCACGAAACCATCCAGCGACTCTTGTATAAGATGAGTCTTGGAGTCTTCAACCGTTGATGGCTTGGCGAGTTGCTCCTTGGTTTTCTTGATCCTTTTGGAACGAAGTTGGGAAGTTGATTGTTTCCTTTTTCGAAAGGGAGTGGAGGGTGCATCTTGGGAATCAGCGGTGGGGATTTCCGCTGAAGTAGCCGCAGAAGTAGAAGAAGGAGGATTAAGAATACATAAAAGAGTAGTAAGACTTACCTCGTTTGGCAGAGGCTTGAAATCGAGCACCTTAGGGCCAACCTGAGAGAGTCTCAGATCACCCTCTTTTGGGTATTTGTCCCTAAGGCCAAGTTGAAAGATGGCACTGATGAATCGGGGATACGGAACCCATGATGGTCTATCAGCCATATCAACTCTGAACGCAAGATAGTCATAGATGACAGAGGCCCAGTCAACATGGAGACCTTTCAGCAATGCATAGCACATTTCTTGCTGAGGTTGAGCAGCTTGATCAGAGGTGCCGGACTTCGCTGTCATGCAGCTTATCAAGTGAGCGAAGATGAAGTTCATCTCGCTGGGCATTTTGGACTTCTTGATCAGGGTCAGTTTCTTCTCAATCTTCTTGTCTCTCCCTGTGTCCCATGCATAACCCATTGCATCAAAGAATGCAGTGATGGCTTCCCTATCAGCATGGTTTTTGTGGTTTAGGAGAGGGACAAAGCGTTTTTCTTTGGTAGAGGTAGGTAGGCTGAGTGCACGCCTTATAATAGCAGGGTTGCTTTTGGTCGTGCCAAATTTGGTGTCACAAAGAATGGTGTCAACGAGCTTCGTTGGGTCTTTGGCAGTGGGTACCTGAGCTCGTCTGGTAGTATACTAGAACTGAGATAGAAGGAATTTATGGGCAGGGGGTACGAAGGTTAAGGCTTTGAATAGGCAGCAGGTTTGGAGAAAAATCACAGCATCATCCAGATGCCTAACTTGCTTTCGTGGAGGAAAATCGAAAAGCGCATAGAGGTTGTTTGATTTTGAAAAATTTACTTCCTCAAGCGTGAATTTGACCTGAGGAGCCTTGATGAAATTCAGTTTCTCCATAGCAGGAGATTTCTCAGCGGTAGGAGCAGCAGTAGAGGATGCCATTTCTGTTTACCATATCAACCATGAACAAAGATAAAGAATACAGTCTTAATGTGGAAAGATCTTCCCATAAGATGTTTTCGAATTTTGTCCATTTCATTCAGACAAAGATGTCTTTGAGAAAGATTAGGGTTTTTCTTGTTTTGAGAAAGAATTACAAAACATAGAGAGTATGTGTTTTCCAGTTTCTATTTGAAGAAGAGATTCTGGAAAAACATATGAAGAACAAGTTTAAGATTTGTGTTTTAAACTTGAAGAACAACCATGAAGGTTGTGTTCATAAAATCATGAATAGAAAGTGATTTCATTTTAAAAAGTTCATTTTGTTTGATCTTTTGAAAACAAAGATAAGATCAGAAACAAGTTAAAAACACGTAAATAATAAGAATATTAACCTTGTTATCGAGGAAGAAGATGAACAGTTTTCTGGAAAACTCGAGTTCAAAATGCAACAGTAATTTCTTGCTTGGAGAAGAAGATGTTCGCGTAATTAAAAAATATAAACTCAAAATAGTTTATATAGAGAGAGTAGAAAGAGAAAATCTTGAGCGGGAAAAGATTTTCATGATGACACGGACACGTGTTTGCATTTGATTGGATGGAGAACGAAACGTGCAAACGTGTGTCAGAAAAAGAACGTGCCAGGGTTTATCCGTTGTGATGATGTCACAAACGTCCCTTCATATTTTAGGATGTCTCTGAGGTTTTGAAAGCTCAGTGACATTTTGAAAACATGAAGCACTGAATAGAAATATCAGTTTTAGTTTTAGAAATCTCAAAGTATCGCTGTTAAGGAAGAGATATTCAGCGATGCAATTTGTTTTGAAATCTTGCATTCATTTGCGAACGTCAGCGAGTAAAGAGAGAAAACATACCTTGACATCACCGAATCAACTTTGTTCAGAGAGAAGATGATAGAATGGGTTATACAAGTTTGTTTTATCCTATCGCTGATCAAATGTGAACCACTGAAGATCTTACTCTTCAAAGTTCAGCATTCCAAGCTCGCTGATGAGAAAGTTGAATCTTGTCTCATCAAGAGGTTTGGTAAAAATATCAGCTAACTGAAAGTTAGTTGGGATAAAGTGAAGTTCTATATCACCATTTATCACATGATCTCTGATAAAATGATACCTGATTTCGATATGTTTGGTCTTTGAGTGTAGCATTGGATTGTTGGCTATAGCGATGGCACTAGTGCTGTCGCAATAGATTGAATTTTCGAGAGCGGAAGGCCATAGTCCAGTAGTTGATTTCTCATCCACAAGACCTGAGAACAACAGCTTCCAGCGGTTACTGATAATGCCACTTTTTGGCGTTATTTTCGGTTCTCAAACCAATGAGATTGGCTTGTGTTCAAGTAAAAAGGCGTGTATTTTACGGTTTATCTAGTGAATTATACAGGTTATCTAAGAGGCGGCAATCATCGAGAAAAGAAGCTAAAAAGAGCCCAAATCGAGCCTAAAACGAGTGAAAACGAAGCCCAACGAAAGCCCAAAAGTCAAGCCCAAGACCCACGACTGAACCAGGACCCGATCCGCGAACCAACCGTCGACCCACACAGCCTCAGGGACACGCGCGACCTGCCACGTGACTTGCAAGTCGCGTAAGGCTCTGTTTCACGTTTTTCAGCTATTAAATCCGAATTTTAGGTCATTATTCGGTATCGAACTTTCGGCAAATGAACGGGAGCAGTCTAGGGGCGATTTTCAGAGCCGTGTGACACCTTTTGGGAGGGACGTTAGAGAGCCGATCGAAGAGACATTCATCACGCAAAGTAGAGACGAGCACGAGAGAAGGGAGTTTATCATCTTATCGTTTACGATTTCATCTTTTACGCTTAATCATGTGTGCATACACTTTTAGTCTATTTTCTCTTGTGTTTTAATCCACCACCGACATGAACTAACCGGTTCGTGTTGGGGGTTGGAATGAATTCGGTTTACTAAGCATGTGAATATGATTTGTGACTTTTATCAGTTGTTCCTTAATTAATGAAGTGTGCAATTTTGTGTTTAATGCTTGTGTGAATTTGGCCAATTTGCATTTGATCTGCGTTAGTAGCTAATTTAGAGAGAATTAATTACTACTTAGACTTAGGAATTGCATGCCTAAGACGATAAATCGGTGATAGAGATATACCGAGTAAGTCTTAGTCTGTAATTGAACCATAGGTTGAAATCGAGAGATAAAATCTATTCGTTCATAATAAATTTGATGCTTAATATATTTTGGAATCCGTAAGTTGAGATCGAGAGATTTAACTTTTACTTTTCAGAATAAAACCCGTTGTTGCTCGGAAGAGAACAACGGTGGTTTTTAAAGATTGGTTTCATTAATGGGAAATTAACTGGTAATTGTCGTGAGTTAGTTGTTTGCATGTGAAAACCTGAGGATTTCCAACCCTCAACTTTTCTCTCTATCTGAATTCCAAAGCTGTTTCATTGTCTCGTCTGTGTTTTCATTACTTTAGTTGCTAGTATTTAGTTTAAAACCAACCATCTCTCAATTCGACAGTTCAGTTAATAGCGATTATAGTAATTGTGATACTTAGTTCCTAGTTCCCCATGATTCGATACTCGTACTTCTCTAAGTACTATTACTTGACTTCGACCCGTACACTTGCGGTGAGATCTCGGGGTGTGAAAACCTCGTATCAAGTTTTTGGCGCCGTTGCCGGGGAACTAGTTGCAACTAATAGCACTACCAGCTATACGCGCTATTAGATTGAGCATTTCCTTTTCTTGTTATTTTATCCTGTCACGTTCAATTTTTGGGTTGCTGATTTTGTTCACTTTTCATTTCAGGTACTAATTGGTTTATGCCAAGGAAGACCCGAGGGGAAGAGCTCGAGAAAGTTGATCCGGAGATTGAACGAATCGCCCGTCGTCTACGTAAAGAAGCGAAAGTTAAAAGAAATCTGAAATTCGAGATGTTTGACGACGAGGGACCTCCTCGCAATAACCCACCACCACCTCCGGAAAGACGTCCTATGCGGTCGTTTGCCAATCCGAATGTGGCGGCGTCACGCATAGGCATTCAAGCGCCCACGACTGGAGCAAATTACCTCGAGCTGAAACCGAGCACCATCGTGATGGTGCAACAGAGCCAATATGGAGGAACGCCGACAGAAGATCCTCATGCACATCTTCGTGCATTCGAGAGGATTTGCGATACATTCAAGATCAATGGGATGAGCGAGGATGCCATCAAGCTGAGACTTTTCAGCTTCTCTCTTAAAGATCGAGCCGAGACATGGACCGAGAACATCCAACCGGATTCGATCACCACATGGGCACCACTGAAGGCTGCATTCCTTCATAAATTCTTTCCTCCGAGTCGGACCGCGCAACTTATGGCAGAAATCACCCATTTTGCGCAATGGGATCAGGAGACCTTGTATGAAGCTTGGGAGCGCTACAAAGATATGATCAAGAAGTGCCCACATCATGGGTTGCAAGAATGGGTAATTAACCAGACCTTCTATAGTGGACTCCACCCGCAGTTCAAAAACGATATCATTGTCGCATCGGGTGGAGCACTGATGGACAAGTCTTATGAAGAAGCATGCGAGCAGATCGAGAACCTGGCCGAGCATAGTTTTTCTATTCCAAGATCAGCCGTAAGAAGAGTCGCGAGTGTGCAAGAGACGGATGAGTTGAAAGAGATGAAGGCTCAACTAGCCTTTATTTTGAATCATCTGAAGGGAAGTAATCCACAAGAACCCGATCAAGTCCAGTTTGTGCAAAACCGGAGCCAGCTGAGAAATTATCCCTTCTCCAATACATACAATGAGGGGTGGAAAAAGCACCCTAATCTTTCATGGGCTCAACCTCAATAACAACCAGGTAATTTGTCTAACTCTTTTAATTCTTCTCATACTAACAATGTGTACCGTCCTCCAGGTTTTCACCAAAGGAATGAAGGACCATCGATGGAGAAGAAACCGGGGCTGGAAGATATGCTCATGAAGTTCATGACGAAAATGGACAGCACGGTCGAGGGATTAGCAAGCACGATCAACATCGTCAAGGCGGCTACCGAACAAAACACCGCCTCCATTAAGATCCTCGAAAGGCAAGTGGGGCAGATTTCCGAGGCTCTACAAAACCGACCTCCCGGAACCATTCCCAGTCAAACCGAAAGGACTAATCGGGAAACATGCAATGCCATTTATCTGAGAAGCGGCAAGGAACTGAATAGAGAGCCGTCATCAAAGGAAGTCGAGCTTAAAGAAAAAGAGGTCGAGAAAGCGAATGAGTTTGAAGCTGAAGAAGAGGTGGCACTTGAAGAAAGCAAGAAGACTGAAAAGACGAAAAAAGAGCAACCACCGGTCAAACCGGAAATTCCAAGAGTGCCATACCCGAATAGACTGAAGGCGAATACGGATGATGTTAATTTTTCGAAATTTATTGATGTGTTTAAAAAACTAACTATTAACATCCCTTTTGCAGACGCCTTGGCACAGATGCCCTCTTACATGAAATTCATGAAGGAGATTCTATCTAAGAAGAGGGCGATCGATCACCAGGCCACCGTTGCACTCACTGAAGAGTGCAGCGCGATTTTTCAGAATAAGCTTCCCCCGAAGCTTAAAGATCCAGGGACTTTCTCTATCCCTATTCAAATTGGGGATCTTTCTTTTAATAAAGTTTTATGTGATTTAGGGGCGAGTATTAATTTAATGCCTCTTTCTATTTTCAGGAAACTCGGATTGGGAGAAGTAAGCCCAACGTACATGACGCTGAAGCTCGCGAATAGATCGATCAGATATCCGTATGGAGTGGTGGAGGATGTGCTGATCAAAGTCGGAAAGTTCTATTTCCCGGTGGACTTTGTGGTGCTGGATATAGACGAAGATGTGGAAGTCCCGCTGATTTTGGGGAGGTCCTTCCTGGCTACGAGTAGAGCACTGATAGACATGGAGGAAGGAGAGATTACATTCAGAGTTGGCGGAGAGAGAGTGATGTTCAAAATGTTCGAGAAGGTGCGAGTTGGAGGAGAAAAAGAATCTGGAGCTGGTCATGGAAGGCCAAATGAAGAAGAATCCGCGAGGAATCGCAAGTATGGGCGATTCGAGTCAGCGGATACCGAGCCGAGCTGAAACCACATAGTCGTTCCACGACTTTAAATAAGGCGTTGGGTGGGAGGCAACCCACCAAAGTTTGTTTCCTTTTATTATTTTTAGTTTGTGTGTGTTTTTATTTCCGAAAAAAAAACATAAAAATCAAAAAATCGGAAAATCAAAAATAGCTGGAACAGGGACATACGCGGCTTATGCCGCGGTTTACATATCGCGTGTCAAGCCGCTGGACTCCTCTGACTGTTGTGAAACAGTGGGTTACGCGGGATGTTACGCGGCTTGCAAGCCGCGCAGCAAACCGCGGGTGTCCCCTGTTCGTTTTTCGTGCAGTTTTTGTTTCCTTTCTTGCTTTGTGTGTTTCATCTTCTTGCATTTTGTCCTGTGCTTTGATTTCTTTTGTTTTGCATGTTCTCCCTATCTCCTCCGATTGATGCTCAACCTTTCAAGAATCCTCCTTCATTCGGGAAAAACAGGTATGTTCTAATTCGTTTTGTTAAACGAGTAGTGTAGGATGTTTATTTCTTAGTTAAACGAGATACAACAAACCTAAGTTTCGGGTGCCTCAATTTTCAACATCTCTACACACTCACTCTTATTCCTGTGCAAACCTCGGTTTTACCGAGGTTTGGGTTGGCTTTTATTGGCAAACCTAGGCCACGGCCTAGGTTTGGGGTGCCCATATTAGAAACTTTGGGATTTCTTTTTGATGTTTTGTAATGCCTTGCCCGTCCTTTTGATAACTGTAATAACTTCAAAATGATTGAGTCGCATCACCTACGACTTTACTTGCACATTGGGGACAATGTGTGGGTAAGGTTTGGGGTTACCCAATCGGGCCCAAGTTATGCACGTAGATTTCCTGCACCTCTGAGTGTCTAGATCATAGTAGCTAAAATTTTTGTTTTGAATGATTGAGACCAACCATTCTGGGAAGAATCTTGTGATAGTGGCGTGACCGTTATGGAAAGACCGGGAAAGGACATGACTAGGGACATTAGTGGAGACCACCCGATAGTGAGTTTTGAGCCTAAAAGACGTTTTTCATTTCGAGGGATTTATACACTTAATTCACATACACTTTTTCGAATTCCTTGTCGTGAATGTAGAATGATCTCACTACATTATTGCATTGAGTAGCAAAGACGACCAACGGGATATTAGGTGAGGGTATAGTAGACCACATTGTGTGAACCTTAAGATATGATTCCAGGCATTGTGTGTTTTGTTTAACCTGTTTTTAACTATCGTTTCCTTTTACCCCTTTTGTGTGTATCCATAAACCACTTTGAAGCCAAACACTCACCTTCTTCGTTTCTAAACCCATCATTAAACCTTCAGCCATAAGCCTTAGCCAACCTTATCCGAATGTGTGTCGATCGGAAGCGGTAATGAACAGCGAGAGATAGAGCAGAAAAGAAAGAATTTCGGCCAGTCAAGAGAACAAAATTGGGTCAACGTAACCCAAGAAATAGAAAAGAGGACCAATGAAGTCCCAAAAAAAAGAGAGAATAAATACAGTATTTAGATAGCACTTAGAGCTGCATAATAAGTGAGTCAAAGTGACTCCAATAGTGACAAATAGGGCCAAGTGATAGAAAGAGGAGGAGAAAGTTCATAATTGCCAATGACTGACACACCGCGGACCTTTGATCCTTTTAGCCTTCGTTTCTAAGCCTTAACCTTAGCCCTGTTATAACCCTTGTAAAGACCTGAATGATCTTTTGGAAAACGTGATTAGAGTCTACGAATACCTCTACTGATATTCCCTGTCTTGCTACTTGATTCCTTCTGAGATCAACTGTTTGGACATTTGTGCGTCTTTCTTTAAAGTTGTCATGTAATAATTTGAGTATTCTTGTACATAACCTCCTTACACATGACAATACGAGCGATAACCTAGGTTCGAGTACAAAGAGAGTATCCCATGAGGTAGGGTCGAGGCGAAATGTTTTCCCTAGCATGTTTGGACCTAATCTAACCTTAAGGTGATCGGAACAGTCACGAGTTCAACCCCCAATGGAAGGTCATAGATCGGACGAAATAAGAATGAGGCGAGAGTGAGATAGATATTCACGGGTATGGGAAATCACCGATGCATCACTTGGTACCGATTGGGAATTGTGCAGTTATTATTATTTCGCAGATATATGCGTTTATTCTATTTTTATCGCTAATTTGCTTGGGGACAAGCAACGCTCGGTTTGGGGTTGTTGATAACGCCACTTTTTGGCGTTATTTTCGGTTCTCAAACCAATGAGATTGGCTTGTGTTCAAGTAAAAAGGCGTGTATTTTATGGTTTATCTAGTAAATTATACAGGTTATCTAAGAGGCGGCAATCATCGAGAAAAGAAGCTAAAAAGAGCCCAAATCGAGTGAAAACGAAGCCCAACGGAAGCCCAAAAGTCAAGCCCAAGACCCACGACCGAACAAGGACCCGATCCGCGAACCAAACGTCGACCCACGCAGCCTCAGGGACACGCGCGACCTGCCACGCGACTTGCAAGTCGCGCAGCAAGTCGCGTAAGGCTCTGTTTCGCATTTTTCAGCTATTAAATCCGAATTTTAGGTCATTATTCGGTATCGAACTTTCGGCAGACGAACGGGAGCAGTCTAGGGGCGATTTTCAGAGCCGTGTGACACCTTTTGGGAGGGACGTTAGAGAGCCGATCGAATAGACATTCATCACGCAAAGTAGAGACGAGCACGAGAGAAGGGAGTTTATCATCTTATCGTTTACGATTTCATCTTTTACGCTTAATCATGTGTGCATACACTTTCAGTCCATTTTCTCTTGTGTTTGAATCCACCACCGACATGAACTAACCGGTTCGTGTTGGGGGTTGGAATGAATTCGGTTTATTAAGCATGTGAACAGATGATTTGTGACTTTTATCAGTTGTTCCTTCATTAATGAAGTGTGCAATTTTGTGTTTAATGCTTATGTGAATTTTGCCAATTTGCATTTGATCTGCGTTACTAGCTAATTTCAAGAGAATTAATTACTACTTAGACTTAGGAATTGCATGCCTAAGACGATAAATCGGTGATAAATATATACCGAGTAAGTCTTAGTCTGTAATTGAACCATAGGTTGAAATCGAGAGATAAAATCTATTCGTTCATAATAAATATGATGCTTAATATATTTTGGAATCCGTAAGTTGAGATCGAGAGATTTAACTTGTCCTTTTCAGAATAAAACCCGTTGTTGCTCGGAAGAGAACAACGGTGGTTTTTAAAGATTGGTTTCATTAATGGGAAATTAACTGGTAATTGTCGTGAGTTAGTTGTTTGCATGTGAAAACCTGAGGATTTCCAACACTCAACTTTTCTCTCTATCTGAATTCCAAAGCTGTTTCATTGTCTCGTATGTGTTTTCATTACTTAAGTTGCTAGTATTTAGTTTAAAACCAACCATCTCTCAATTCGACAGTTCAGTTAATAGCGATTATAGTAATTGTGATACTTAGTTCCTAGTTCCCCGTGATTCGATACTCGTACTTCTCTAAGTACTATTACTTGACTTTGACCCGTACACTTGCGGTGAGATCTCGGGGTGTGAAAACCTCGTGTCAGCTACTTACTCAGCTTCAGCGATTGAGGTGGACACTGAGTTTTGCTTCTTACTTGTCCAACTCACCAGCTTTCCACCCAGGAGCTGACAGCCTCCTGTGGTGCTTTTCCTATCCAATTTGCAACCTGAAAAATCACTATATGAATAGGCGATTATATCAAACCCTGAGTCTTTGGGATACCAAAGACCTATGGTTAGGAGTACCCTTAAGGTAACGAAAGATTCGTTTTACAGCGATCATATGAGATTCCTTAGGTTCAGTTTGATATCGAGCACACAAACAAGTTGCATACATAATATCAAGTAGGCTAGCTGTAAGATACAAGAGAGAGCCGATCATCCCACGGTACAGCGTGACGTTAACAGGTAATCCAGAAGAATCCTTGTTTAGTGTCAGCGGTGGTGCCATAAGGGTTTTCATAGCTGAACTCTGAGTTAAACAAATTTCTTCAGCATATCTTTAACATACTTTCCCTGATTAATGAAAGTTCCCTTTTTCATTTTGCTATATCTGAAGACCAAGGAAATACGTTAAATCACCCATCATACTCATTTTATACTCTGCTTTCATCCTTTCAGAGAAGCGAGTACAAATGTCAGGGTTAGTAGAACCAAATATAATATCATCGACATATATTTGTACAAGAATAATATGACCTTTTACTTTCCTGAAAAATAGAGTTTTATCGATTTTACCACGCTCGAATTTTTCAATCAGGAGATAAGAGGATAGAGTGTCATACCATGCACGAGGAGCTTGCTTTAAGCCATAAAGTGCCTTATCCAGTTTATAAACATAACCTGGATGTTTAGGATCTGAGAATCCTGGAGGTTGTTCCACGTAGACTTCTTCATTCAGCTATCCATTTAGGAACGCTGACATAACATCCATCTGATAAACTTTGAAGTCTTTGTGTACAGCGTAGACTAAGAATAGACGAATAGATTCTAGTCTTGCTACTGGAGCAAATGTTTCGTCGTAGTCTATACCTTCCTCTTGTCTATATCCCTGAGCAATAAGTCGAGCCTTGTTGCGGGTTACAGTTCCATGTTCGTCCAACTTGTTTCGATAGACCCATTTAGTGCCTATCACTGTCTTGTCAGTTGGTCTTCGAACAAGATTCCAAACTTTGTTTCTTTCAAATTCTGTCAGCTCTTCTTGCATGGCGCTGACCCAGTTTGGATCTCTGAGGGCATCATCTATTTTCTTTGGTTCAATCAGAGAAATAAAGTTAACAAATAAACAAATATTACATGCACTTTGTCGAGTCTGAACACCAGCGTTTGGATCACCAAGAATTTGATCAATAGGGTGATTGACAGTCCATCGCTGAACTGGAGGAGCTGAAGATGAGGCTTCAGCAACTTCTGGAATATCAACCAAGAGAGGAGTATGTGCAGATGTCATCACATTTACTGATTGCTGAGAAGTAGATGGAATGTCTGAGGTAGAAGGTTCAGAAGCAGGCATAGTGTTTAAAGGAATAGCTGAGACCCAAGATGTTTCAGCTTCACTAGTCTGCATGTTTACGATGATAGTAGGACCATCATCTTCAACGGTATGAGTATGAGGAGTAGGAATATCTTCTGAATCACCAAGATGAGAAAACATCCATTTATTCAATTCTTCAGTATCATCAGAAGGTTTAGAGTTCGATGAACGGGATTCGTCAAAGGGGACGTGAATAGTTTCTTCAATAGTTTGTCTTCTTCGATTGAAGACTCTGAAGGCTTTAGAGATTGAAGAATATCCAAGAAAGATTCCATCATCAGCCTTAGGATCAAACTTTCCAAGGGCATCTCTGTTGTTCAGTATGAAACACTGACATCCAAAGATGTGAAGAAAGCTGATTGAGGGCTTTCTCCCGTGAAAAAGTTCATAGGCTGTCTTTTTGAATCTTTTGACAATCAGCGACCTGTTTTGCGTAAAACAAGCAGTGTTGATAGCTTCTGCCCAAAACTGAGTAGGCAGGTGAGAATCGATGAGCATTGATCGTGCAGCTTCGATGATAGTTCTATTTCTTCTTTCAGCGACTCCATTTTGTTGCGGTGTTCTCACTGAGGAAAAGTTGTGAGAAATACCCTTACTCTCAAAGAAGGAATCAAGAGAACCATTTTTGAATTCAGTTCCATGATCACTCCTTATTGAGCGAACAGTCATGTTGTTCAGGACTTCCATTTTCCTGACAAAGGTGATGAGTTCTTCAGGGGTGTCACTCTTAGAACGGAGAAACATTACCCAGGTATAGCGAGAGAATTCATCAACTATGACTAGTGTATATTTCTTTCCAGCGATGGATTGTTTGTTAACAGGGCCAAACAAATCCATATGGAGAAGTTGTAGAGGAGATGACACTGACGAGACTTGCTTTGACTTAAAGCTTGCTTTGGTCTGCCTGCCTTTCTCATACGCTGAACATAAGGACTCTTTGGCGTATGAGTGTTGAGGTAGACCAGTAACTAACTCCTTAGAAGATAGAGTATTCAGTGTCTTGAAGTTGAGATGAGAGAGCCTTTTATGCCATAACCAGTTGGCATCAGATGAGGCTTTTGAGAAAAAATAGGAGTTCTCAGTGGTTGTTGAGTCCTTGTTTATTACATAAACATTTTCCAAACGATAACTGCTGAGGGATATCTTCTCCTTTTTGTCAGCGACAAAGCAGGATTCCTTAGTAAAAATTACTTTGTTATCCATGTCGCAAAGCTGACTGATGCTTAGAAGATTATGCTTCAGCCGTTCAACATATGCGACTCTTCTGAAGGTTGTTGTACCATTAGAGAGTCCACCAAACCCTCGGGTATGTCCTTTTATGTTTCCACCAAAAGTTACAGAGGGACCCTTCTCTTCCTTGTATTCAGTGAGCAGGTTCTTCTTACCAGTCATGTGTGTAGAGCATCCGCTATCGAGATACCAGATACCTTTCTTAACTTACATTACAAAGGAAGATTAGTTTGTCTTGGGTACCCACTTAACCATGTGTACACACTTGTCAGTGGAGGTAGGTGAAATGGAAGGTTCAGCAGTCTTCGCAACATTTAAAATTCAGCTTTGTCAGTCTTCACTTCGGTTAATTTCTTAACCTCAGTGGTCTTCTTTGCCTTGGGGGCAACGATCTTCACCTTAGCTATCTTTTCAGCTTGGGTGGCTGTGGGGCACTTACTAGCAATATGATTGGTAAGTCCACAATGATAACATTTCCTATAACTAAAAGTAGTTCTAGGACCATTTGCATGCTGAGCTTTTGATTTTAAATTAGAAGGACCAGCGGCAAGTAAACTATTTGTATTTGAAGTAGGAGGAACATTCAGTTCTTCGGATTTCTTACCATTAACTTCCACTTTGATTCTAGGAGTAGATCGCTGAATGAATCCACGCTGAATAAATCCAGGGATCTTATTCTTTGAACCAGAGGGATAAGTCACTGAAGCTTTAGAAGCATTCAGCTTAGGTACACAAGTACCCTTATGAGGTTTTTGGTTAATAGCAATTCCTTTACCTTTGTGTTTAGAGACTTAGGTAGGTTTTGGATAAACAACTTTCTCTTTACCTTTAGAAGTTAAAGTAGAGATTTCCTCAGGGATGGGATGTTTTGAAGAATAACACTGAGATGAGAAAGTGTCAGGGGTAGAGGATACGAACATTGCAAACTTAAGCATGGAACGGTTAGTGGTTGGTTCTAGAGTATCAGCTTTGTAACCAAGACCACGTTTGTCACTCAGAGGAATCTGAGACTTTATTATCTTAGTGATCTTTGTTGAGGAGTTATACCATCCATCAACAGTAGCTTTTTCAGCTTTTAATGCAGCAATAGCTTCTTCGCGTTCGATTTTGACTAGCTGATTTAAATGAACTTGATCTTTAAAAACTTCTTCAATTTTAGAAAGCTTTTCTATTTGAAGGTGACAGTTTTTAAGCTGTTCAGGGAGATCAAGGTTTTGATTTTCAATTACACTTTTGCCATTCATGGCTTCATAAAAACTTCTAGTCAAGAGATCGATCTTTCGAAGACTATCAGCTTCATCAATATTCAAAATATTGGTAAAGAAGGAAGGTGATACCTTAGTAGCAGAGGTTGAAGTAGAGGGAATGTCAGACTTTTCTTTCTCATCTTCGATTTTGGCCATGAGACAGAGATTGGCTTCATCATCATCTTCAGAGTCAGATGATTCTTCTTCATTAGAAGCAGCCCAATCATAGTCAGCCATCAGGCCTTTGCCTTTCTTCTTAAAGGTTTTCGGCTTTGAATACCTTTCTTTCAGTTTTTTGTATTTTTCATCTCTAGTCCTGGGAGTAAAGTTTTTCTTGGGAAAAGCTGATGATCTAGAGACTTTCTTTGACCTGCACTCGCTAGCAAAATGTCCTATCTTTTCACAGTTATAGCAAGTAGCAGTAGCCTTATCAACAGGGGCTGATGATCTTGGCTTGTCAGTAATAGCAAGAGGTTTGTTCTTTCTGAAATTTTTCTTATTGGTGAATCTCCTGAATTTATTAGAAAGGAGAGCCATAGATTCATCAAGATCTGAAGAGTCAGGAACTGATGAACATTCAGAGTTGGTCTCCAACTCAGTGATAGTGATAGTAGATCGCTGAGTGGTACGTGACTCTGAGATTAAAGCAACAGAGGTGCTTTTGGAATCTTTTACAAGATTCTTCTTAAGATGACTCGATTGCTCATGATTAAGCATCTTGCCATATAAGGTAGAAAGAGTCATGGATTTTAGATCCTTTGATAGCTTGAGACACATTGAATAACTGTCCCAGCTTTCAGGTAAAGATTCTAAGAACTTTGTCAGTACTTCAAAGTTAGAATATTCCTTACCAACAGTTTTCAGATCTATTATTAAGCAGTTAAAACGTTGGTGTACTTCAGAGAGAGATTCATTCTTACCACAAATGAAGCTTTCGTACTGTCTTACCAGGTTGATCTTTCAAGAGTCCTGGACTTCAGAAGTACCTTCATACTGAACATAGATTGTATCCCACATGGGTTTTGAGGTTTTCAGGTTCATGACGGAATGGTAGACTTCGTCAGGAAGAGCCGTGGAAAGAAGGGATCTGGCTTTAGTGTCGAGAGCCACTTTCTTCTTATCTTCATCAGTCCACATATGAATTTCCTTGGGAACCAACCTTTCTGGAATAGCAGCTCTATTCTCATCGGCTGGAACTTCAGGATCAATTCTGATAGGAATGTATGGACCATTTTCGCTATAATAAGGTATAGTTGGGTCTACACCTTCTAAGAAGAGTATCATCCTATTTTCCCATTGATTAACGTTATCTCGGGAGAATCTAGGGGGTTTTTCAAGAGAACCATTGTCAATATAGTTAGTGTTTGTGTTGGTAGCCATTTTAGGAAATAGCAAGGAAGAGAAGATTAGTATAGATAAGATCTTGTTTATGAGATTAAACAAATCCGCTCTGATACCACTTGTTGGTCCCGAAGGGTTATAAAAGTTTGTAGAAGGGGGGGGGGGGGGGGTTGAATACAAACACACGGTTTACTTTTCTAAATTGTTTATGGATAAATCTTAAAACAATTTACAACTTGTTGCGGAACAAGATTAAGGATAAACCTAAATCTAAACAAGTTAAGAGCACTGAGTTTCTTGCACTAGAAATAAGATAGAGAGGAGATAAGGAAATTACGAGTAATAACCTAACACACAGATAGAAAAAAGAAGATGGCCCGAGCACTTCATTTCTGAAGTAGGGTTCTTCTTATATACTGCACGCATTTAATGCATGGCAGTATTGCTTTACACATGGCAGCAGCTGAGTGGTTGCATGTCATTGACCTTTGTAGACAACCTTAGTAGCCGCAAGGTGCACAGTGTAGAATCAGAGTTGGTTGTACGATTCTGAACAGAAAGGATGTCCGTTCTGACATTTCGTACGGAGACGTGCAAGGGAGGAAAGACAAAAGTAACTTGTAGAGGAAGACTTCATGATCAGCTTTCGTTGAATCAGTACTTTATCAGCGAATGATAAAGTTCAGCGATTGCTGAAGTCTTCTACTTGTAACTTCACGTTGAGTGGACAAATCTTGGCTTCGCTGATATCCGCATCAGTTCATTAGTAGACTTGTCGCTGTTCTTGAGCTTGATCTTCGACTTCAGCGTAGAACATATGTTGACGTGAAACTTGTCTTTAGGGATCATAAGTAAACAACTAACTTATCAGCGATCACCAAAAAGGACTGAACAGGCTCAGAGCTTTATGGTGAATAGTGTTCGCTGAATGTCAAATTTAATGAGCGAGAGTTCCTATCAGCGGTACTGTAAAGTCTTAGTACTTATCAGCGATAGTGAAACTCTAATACATATTGTTTAATTACAATTTTCACTAAGTGTTTAAGAGAGGGTCATTATCAAATCACTAAGGGTTTGGATCAATAGATCAACATGCGCAAACCAGATCAAACCCTTCCTAACATCAAGAATATACCAGTCAACATGCTCTTTGAACTTCCAGAATTCGGCATGACCTACAAGAACAGTAAAGGTGAAAAGCGTTTCATGAGATTCAGCCAGATAGCCCGTTACTGTGATGGTACTCTGAGGTTACTTCAAGACAAGTTGCAAAGAAAAATTGCACTACATGACAAAGGTGCAAAGAACTAATAACCGAAGTACAGAATACTTGTTGTTGAAGCTTTGGAGCTGATTTCCGAGAGAACTGAGTACAGACGTGCGCCGAGATGTTCAAGATCTCGTTCGAGATTCGAAGAAGATATGTTCCAGTTTTGAATATTCGTCAACTTTAATCCAAAAGGGGAGATTGTTAGGGTTAAGTTTTGATTGTATTAAAGTTAGAGGGTGCTTTTTGTAAATACCTCTATGAGGTATAAATACTTTAGTTGTAACCTAGATTAGGGTTAATCATTCATTAGAGCTTAATTGTCTTTATACACACTCTGGAAACTCTGTCTGAATTCAATCTAATCATATGACCAGTTTATGTGGTTATTCTTCATTGTTATTGATTGATATTTGATATTGCACTACATTTGGTATCCACATTATTGTTTATGCATCTAGGAAAACTAAGGGTCGTGATGAAAACTACTCAACCCATGACTTAGAATTGGCGACGGTGGTCTTTGCTTTAATGTTTTACTGCACTACATTTACGGAACTAAGTGCACAGTTTACACCGATCATGAAAGCTTAATATACGTCTTTAACCAAAAGAAACTAAATATGCGTCAAAAAATATGGTTGGAGTTACTCAAAGTTTATGATTGTGAATTTCTTTACCATCCGGGTAAGGCTAACGTGGCAACGGACAAGTTAAATGGGATATACTGGAAGTATCCAAGCTTTAGGCTCTCGAATTGATGTGGTTTCGAGTTTAATTGATAAAATCAAAGTGTCTCAAATCGAAGCATTGTTGGAGGCTAACCTCAAAGATGAAATAATGGTAAAAACGTTTTCGAGGTCGAGTTTGGGTACCCAATATGGAAGGACGACGAGAATTAATAATAGAGGATGCCTCACAAGTTGAAATACTTTATCCATCCTAGAAGCAAAAAAATGTATATAAACCTTAAGTTGGAAATATTGGTGTCCCGTCATGAATTTGACATGGATAAGTATGTGGAAAGGTATGTGACATTCCTTAAAGTGAAAGTGGAACATCAAAGACCATACATAAGTCTCCAATCTTTGGAAATTCCTGAATGAAAGTGGGAAAACATCACTATGGAATTCGTAGCTAAGTTGGTTAGCCCCAAGTATCTCTTATGTAAAAGTATTGAAAATATTACAAGTCAGAAGACCACCAGAGATCCAGCAGAAGACTTGGAAGAAGTTCAACACGAAGACCAACAGAGCTCGACAGAGCTCTGGCGGAACCAACAGAGCTCAACAGAGCTCTGGCAGAAGACCTCTTCCATTCTACAGAAGAACTGTTCACCAACAGAAGACCTCTGTGAAGCCTAAGTCTCGTAAGAAATCTCTAAGTGTTAGACACGTGTCCGTACTTTCCACGTAAGCCCTAAAAGGACAAGACACACTTTCCACGTGTCATTCCAGGGTTAGATAGTACACTGTCTAATGCTTTATCAGGCTATAAATAGTGAGGTAGTGGAACAACATTTGTAAGCTTTTGGAAGAATAGTTTTCCACAATTGTTAGAGCACACACTGCAGTATTCCATAGCACTACCTCCGTACGATTTTGTGTCCTGTGAGATTTCCGAATACACACTTGAACGTGTTCTTGGTGTTATTCATTATCAATATACGAGCAGCATTTTATACTTGATCTTGTTATCATTATTACTGTTCTATATTTGATTCTCACGGTTACAATATCGTTTACACAATCACTCACTTTAATGTCTTTATATATAATGCTTCCGCTGTCTATTTTATTACCATTAATGTGATGCAACGTGAATCTGGGAAGCTACAAAGTTACCAAGAATGTTGAGAGGTCACGATATTATATGGGTAGTAATGAACCATTTGACCAAGAGCACACATTTATTAGCAATGCAATAAACATTTTCGATAGATAAGATGGCAAAGTTATATATCGATGAAGTGGTCTCGATACATGGGGTGTCATTTTCCATTGTGTCTGAACGAGATAGTCACTTCGCATCGAATTTATGGGTACAGAAAAGAATTTGTCACGAGAGTCAAGTTAAGCACGAGTCTATCCCTAAATGGATGGTTAGAGCGCGAGGATTATTTAGTCTACAGAGGACATGTTGAGATCATGTGTCATTCATTTTTGTGACAATTTGGACTCTCATCTCCCATTAGTGGAATTTTCTTACAATAATAGTCAACACTCAAGTATCAAGATGGCACCGTTTGAGACATTGTATGCCGGAAAGCGTATAACTCCCATGTGTTTGCTTGAAGCGAGAGAAAATAAATTTTCCGGACCCGAGATCGTACAATAAACGGTGGATAAGGTGAAAGGTGTTTGTGAACGTTTAAAGGCAGCTCAAGAACGACAAAAGAGCTACCCAAAAAAAAGACCGACCAAGTTTCAGAGATCGCGTTATGTTGAAGGTATCCTCATAGAAAGGGCATTATTCGATTTGGAAAGCATGTCAAGCTTAGTCCTCGGTTCCTTCGGCCTTTTACCATTTTGAGTTGAGTTCAAGTGTACAAGTTGGAGCTGCCCCCGGAGATGGAAAAAATCCATAATGCGTTCCACGTATGTTACTTGCAAAATTACTTGGAAAAATAAGATATCGTAATCCCTCTATCCTAGATCTGCGTGAATGAAAATAATTGTTGTGTGAAAGAACCGGATGTTATATTAAAGAAGACAAATATGCTCTGCCATAAAGAGATTATAATGGTTAAAGTGCAAAGGAAACATCAGCGAGACTCACATATGACTTGGGAGGCCGAAGAAAACATGTAGAGGCGTTACCCACAAATCTTTGTGTAAGTTAAAATTTTGAGGACAAAATTTAAACAACCGTGGGAAGATTGTAACACCCGTATTTTCTTGATTTTGTGAATTATGAAATCCAAAAATTTTGGCCTAAAATATATGATGATTTAAATGTTTAGTTTAAATCCATATTAATTTTTATAAATATTGAAGTCTTACTTAATATAATAAATATTTGGTACATTAGAATTTAGGAGCGGGTGTATGGCATGCGACTAAAGCCGCATGGAGAGTGGCTTTAGAACCATTCCTCTCATTTTTTTCTTAGATTCGACGGTCACCATTAAATGAGCACGCATCATTAAGTTCTTTTAAACATTTACTTCTCTCAAAGATCTAAGGGCACAAGTAATATAGTCAACCTTCGAGTCTTCAACTTCTTTTAGGATTTTGTTTTGTTTGTTCTAGGTTTTCAGTAAAAACCTAGAAAGGGAATTCACCCTTCTCTTACTTTGCTTTAATCTGATTAATCTTGATATTTTAGACATTGTAGAGTTTTAATTTGAAGTACTAGTTTAACCTAACCCCATTTAACCTATGAGTGTTATTTGACCTAAGATGGGTTTTGAGCCTTAAATGTTGATGATAATTATTTTTATATATGTCTGAGTGTTATGTAGGTGTTTTATGCTAAATTCATTGATAAAATAACGCTTTGACCATATCTTAAGTTATAGTACTTTATATATGTTGGTATGAATGGGGTTGTTTATGGTTAAATGAGCTATGGGCAAATATTTAAATCCGTATGAGGAATACATGTAAATATGCATATATGGTGATATTAGGCTCTTGTGTATATCATGAGTTAGACAACTTATCGATATATGTTTCTTGTGTATAATATCCAGGTTGGGACAACTTCTTGTGGTGTCTTGCATTGTATCATTATCGTAGTTCGGGTAACACTTGGGGTTACTTTTATCTATTTCATGAGTTATTTTGTGTCATTTCACTAGGTGTCTAGCCTAACACTTGTTCTTGATTATTTGGTTTTCAAGTCTTACAAGTGGCAGATCTAAGACTGCCTGAAAGACTTGGTTGGTGCTACTAGAAACATTCAAGGGTAGCGTTATTTAGGGAGCGCTTGAGCAGAAGACTTGTTCTTGATTATTTGGTTTTCAAGTCTTATCAGTATAAGGCTTTTACAAATAAATAATTAAACTCTATAATTCTTTATATAACTCTCTAATTAATAGGACATTTATGGTCCTAACAATCTCCCCCTAAAGTTATATAAAGAAAAAAATTGGTCTTGAAAACATCAGATCTTGATCTTCTCTTCCTCTTGAATCTTTGAAACACTTGGGTGTTGCTTGTCTTCATGTCTTTCCAAGCTCCCCCTCGAATAAAGCTCTTATCTTCAGTTTCAACTTTATCACCAGATTCAGTGAACAATAACCTCGACTGAGTGCACAAAAAGTAGCTTTCAATTGTATGAACTCAACACATCGGATAAGCACCCAAGAAAGATAATGTGTGAGTTACGTGACATTCCACATTGCATCTTCAATTTGAAATAAAGAATTTGTCTTTGAACCACGAGGTGAATTTACTTTCACCTTTAGCTTTAAGAACTTGTAGATCCAATATGCTCGAAGGAGAAACAGTTTTAGCGAACACCACTTGATATGGGATAAGAAGAAATGGTCACTTGTAAACCATTTGAACTCTTTTCGGAACTGATCAATTTCAGAACTGATCAAACAACAGTTACCCCCCCCCCCCCCCTTAGCTTTTGCTAACTCTCCCTCAACTTGATAACTCCCCCTCAACTTGATAATCTGTGTCTTTGAACTTTTATATCGTTTCTCCCCCTCATGATGATGAGGAGCATCCTGAGCATCATGCAACTTCAAAGACAATACTGATGAGCAGCAAAATTGTAGATAAAACGTTAAGTAAACAGAATGGGGTAAATATCTAACACAGAAACACAATAGTAACTGTTATCACAACAATTAAGCTTTCCAGTCTAGTTTAAATATCTAACACAGAAACACAATAGTAATTGTTATTGATTGTGTGTGTGTTTCAAAGCTTCCAAGTATACTCTGTTTTACAAGTTTAAAAGTTACTTTATCACTGTTTTAAGCTTTCCAGTCTAGTTTAAAGATCTTCTCTACTATTTATTACTGTTTCATTGGTTACTGTTCACTCGCTTTCAGCTTATACTCTTTCAAACCATTTCGAAACCCTTTATACTCTGTTTTACTGAAAAATGGCAAATAACAACATCAACACCATTTATACTGCTGATTCTCTGACCAAACCTCCTACTATTCTGAGAGATGAATATCCTCAGTGGAAGATTAGGATGGTTAACTTCCTTGATGGGATGGACAGAGATTTAATGCGATCTGTCACGGATGGACCTTGCCGACCCATGGTTTTGGTTCCACGTGTACCTACAACGGAAACTACTGCTGAGATTCCTGCTTATCTTAAACCTAAAACCACCGAGTTTACCGATGATGAGAAACTTCAAATGGAAAATGACCTTAAGGCAGTTAGGCTTCTGATTACGGCCATTCCTAACGAAATATTTCAAGAACTAGATTCATGTGTTACTGCTAAGGAAATATGGGATCATCTTTTTAACCAACTTGAGGGTGGTATCAAGACCCAAAAGAACAGAAGAACCCAATGTATTAACGAATACAATGATTTCAAGGCACTTCCTAAGGAAACCTTACAACAGACTTACAACAGATTTAATGTTCTAATCAATAAATGTAAAAAGTGTGGGGTTGTTAGGTCGAAGTAAGATAACAATGTTCTGTTTTTGAAAAGTTTAAACGATGAATGGTTAAATCTGTCCATGTCTTTACAAACTCACCAAGATTTGGATGCATGGTCTCTTACTGATGTGTATGGCACTCTTGCTGCACAAGAGAAGGATGTTGTCAAATAAAAGGGCAAATCCACCATTGCAGGTCCAATCGCTTTAGTTTCAGATTTAAAAAATCCCACAGAAGGAAAGTCCAACAGAGAGAGTTCTAGCAGAGACAAGAAGAAAGAGAAGAAGAAAGGAAAGAAGAGTCTAGTAGCAGAAAGTGATGCAGAAGAAAGTTCATCAGAAGATGATGATATAAATGCTTTTGCTAAATCTCTTGCCTTAATTACTCAAAAATTTAACAAGAGATTTGGTAGCAAAGTGTTCGACAGAAGAGGTAGATACGAAAGAGAAGAGAGAGATGAGAAAAGAGGTTATACTGCACCTCCACAACAGAACCACCAGAACAGAGCTCCACAAGAACAGAGACCTCAACCACAACAGAAGTATAATGCTCCGGCACCTCAGAAGAACGATGTTGCTCAAGAACGACAAAAGAGCTACCCAAAAAAAAAGACCGACCAAGTTTCAGAGATCGCGTTATGTTGAAGGTATCCTCATAGAAAGGGCATTATTCGATTTGGAAAGCATGTCAAGCTTAGTCCTCGGTTCCTTCGGCCTTTTACCATTTTGAGTTGAGTTCAAGCGTACAAGTTGGAGCTGCCCCCGGAGATAGACAAAATCCATAATGCGTTCCACGTATGTTACTTGCAAAAATACTTGGAAAATAAGATATCGTAATCCCTCTATCCTAGATCTGCGTGAATGAAAATAATTGTTGTGTGAAAGAACCAGATGTTATATTAAAGAAGACAAATATGCTCTGTCATAAAGAGATTATAATGGTTAAAGTGCAAAGGAAACATCAGCGAAACTCACATATGACTTGGGAGGCCGAAGAAAACATGTAGAGGCGTTACCCACAAATCTTTGTGTAAGTTAAAATTTTGAGGACAAAATTTAAACAACCGTGGGAAGATTGTAACACCCGTATTTTCTTGATTTTGTGAATTATGAAATCCAAAAAATTTGGCCTAAAATATATGATGATTTAAATGTTTAGTTTAAATCCATATTAATTTTTATAAATATTGAAGTCTTACTTAATATAATAAATAATTGGTACTTTAGAATTTAGGAGCGGGCGAATGGCATGCGACTAAAGCCGCATGGAGAGTGGCTTTAGCCATTGTGTTCGGCAAAAGCAAAGAGAGAAAGAGAGTCTTTAAGACCACATGGGAGATAATGCTTTCCAGTTGGTTAGAAAGAAAAGAAAATTGAAAAAAAAAGTTCCCGTTTCATTTTTGTTGTCTCATTAATTGACCAACTCACTCTACCAATGCTTATTTTTTTAATGATTTCTCCACCTGCTTTCTCTCCTCTTTCTTCTTTACCTTCAAAACCATTCCTCTCATTTTTCTCTTAGATTCGACGGTCACCATTAAATGAGCACGCATCATTAAGTTCTTTTAAGCATTTACTTCTCTCAAAGATCTAAGGGCACAAGTAATATAGCCAACCTTCGAGTCTTCAACTTCTTTTGGGATTTTGTTTTGTTTGTTCTAGGTTTTCAGTAAAAACCTAGCAAGGGAGTTCACCCTTCTCTTACTTTGCTTTATTTTGATTAATCTTGATATTTTAGACATTGTAGAGCATTAATTTGAAGTACTAGTTTAACCTAACCCCATTTAACCTATGAGTGTTATTTGACCTAAGATGGGTTTTGAGCCTTAAATGTTGATGATAATTATTTTTATATATATCTGAGTGTTATGTAGGTGTTTTATGCTAAATTCATTGATAAAATAACGCTTTGACCTTATCTTAAGTTATAGTACTTTATATATGTTGGTATGAATGGGGTTGTTTATGGTTAAATGAGCTATGGGCAAATATTTAAATCCTTATGAGGAATACATGTAAATATGCATATATGGTGATATTAGGCTCTTCTGTATATCATGAGTTAGACAACTTATCGATATATGTTTCTTGTGTATAATATCCCGGTTGGGACAACTTCTTGTGGTGTCTTGCATTGTATCATTATCGTAGTTCGGGTAACACTTGGGGTTACTTTTATCTATTTCATGAGTTATTTTGTGTCATTTCACTAGGTGTCTAGCCTAACACTTGTTCTTGATTATTTGGTTTTCAAGTCTTACTAGTGGCAGATCTAAGACTGCCTGAAAGACTTGGTTGGTGCTACTAGAAACATTCAAAGGTAGCGTTATTTAGGGAGCGCTTGAGCGGAAGATGAATTTTTGGAGACATGGTAACACCCGACTGAAATATAATTTACTTGAGATTAGATTCTCATGTTGTTATTTATGTTTTAATTCTCGATTCTTGTGCTTGTTTAGTGAACTTTCCTTTCATGGGTTCAATTCGTTTATGTTTAACGAATTATTTTTTGTGTTTGAATAATATATATGGCGACTTTAAGAATAGGTCATGCCAAAAAAAATCATAGAATGGTTGCCTCAAAATTTTATGCGTTACACAAACTAAAGTCTCAACTATGGAAGTTGACAAATAGTTTTTTGTATACACGACCACCCATGATAAACACCGTCTCGGATGCCACAATGGAAATTTGTATTACGGAAATATCTAACAAAAATACTATGTTCATAAACATAATGTTACAAAAGCTTGAAAAGTATAACAAATTACCTTTGGCAATCTGAGATTGAGTTGAGAACCTAATAACATCTTGTTTCTACCATCTAAGTATGTCAAACCAGGTAGTAAAGGTAATTTATGGTTCAACTAGATATCTCTTAACTCATTTTCAATTGCAACCAAGTTACTTTCTTCCCCCAAAAATTCATTACCCCCATCACACGATATAAAATATTCTTCATTACATTCTTCTAGAGACGCCGAAGTAAAGTCAACTGTGTCAAACCTTTCTTTCTATGTTTGAAACAAAACATCAAATCTACCTCTTGCACCATTGCCGCCACCTTCATCTCAAGCACTTGTTTTGACATGGGATTTTCCTTCATTATGTTATACATAATCATCTTTCTAAACGTATGTCCAATAAAATATGATTTCACTGTGGATCCAACATAAAGGCAAAATACATAAAGTCATTCAGTTCATTAAACTCCCCCTCCCCCCTCCCAACACTTATCGTATTTTTGTTGCATTGACTTATCCATTAAAAAAGGGGGGGGGGTCTCCTCCCACGGACTTAAATGTTTGTCTACATATTCAAAAAGGGTTATAATACGTTCAGAGAAAATATTCAATAAGAGTAATGAACGATTAACCTAAAACTAGGTTTAAGGAAATCATTATATACCCATGCTTATGACAAACAAGGCCCAAACCCATAAATACTAATAAGCCCAAATTATCAGTATAAGGCTTTTACAAATAAATAATTAAACTCTATAATTCTTTATATAACTCTTTAATTAATAGGACATTTATGGGCCTAACAATCTCCCCCTAAAGTTATATAAAGAAAAAAATTGGTCTTGAAAACTTCAGATCTTGATCTTCTCTTCCTCTTGAATCTTTGAAACACTTGGGTGTTGCTTGTCTTCATGTCTTTCCAAGATCCCCCCATGAATAAAGCTCTTATCTTCAGTTTCAACTTTATCACCAGATTCAGTGAACAATAACCTCGACTGAGTGCACAAAAAGCAGCTTTCAACTGTATGAACTCAACACATCGGATAAGCACACAAGAAAGATAATGTGTGAGTTACGTGACATTCCACAGTGTATCTTCAATTTAAAATAAAGAATATGTCTTTGAACCACGAGTTGAATTTACTTTCACCTTTAGCTTTAAGAACTTGTAGATCCAATATGCTCGAATGAGAAACATTTTTAGCGAACACCACTTGATATGGGATGAGAAGAAATGGTCACTTGTAAACCATTTGAACTCTTTTCGAAACTGATCAAACAACAGTTACCCTCCCCCCTTAGCTTTTGCTAACTCCCCCTCAACTTGATAATTTGTGTCTTTGAACTTTTATATCGTTTCTCCCCCCTCATGATGATGAGGAGCATCCTGAGCATCATGCAACTTTAAAGACAATACTGATGAGCAACAAAATTGTAGATAAAACGTTATGTAACCAGAATGGGGTAAATATCTAACACAGAAACACAATAGTAACTGTTATCACAACAATTAAAATAATTGTTTGGCCTATGTTCAGAGTTGGCATCGGGTATCTCTGATAGGTCATCCAGTTATCACTGAAGTAAAATCTTAAAAATTACTTCTCAAACTATTCTTGCAATATCATGAAGATATGCGAGTGGAATCACAAAGACTCGTGCTTATGTGAAAGAAACAAACTATATTTGTTTGACTCAAATATTGATTTAACCTGGGACGCAAGTTAAAAATCAATTGACACAGTGATGAGAATATGAAGTTCGGAGACCGGAGCTGATGTCTTCCTTTTTTAATATCTAAGACCTCCTAGTGAGTTATAGATAGCTTATGTGCTAAACCTCCGTGTGTGAGTTCCCAAATCTAGTGAGAGAATAGGCAATGTAAAACACAATCTAGAGAGAGAAAGTCATCTATCATTAATGAGTCTCAAAAGTACAAAGATGGAAAGGTTATGAAAGGTTACATCACAAATGACAAGGGCTTGCTATTTATAGTAAGCACATGATAACTCCATGGCTTTACTACAGCAAGTACAAAAACACAGTTTAAACATGAACTGCCTGATTACAACATAAAAGTACACTAACATTCTCCCCTTTGTAAACAAGGCAGGAATGGTCTTCTTCTTCTACGAGCTCCCAGATAAGTTTCAAATCTCCGCATAGCTGCTCTGAATGTGATTCTTTCATTGATCTCATTAATAGCTCTATCAACCAAATATCTTGCAAGGGGAGGCATTCTGTTTTCTCCTCTTTCTCTATCATTGACTTTCAGACGATCCTGCAACTTAACAACAACACTTTCAAAGTTCCATCTGAATATTTGGCAATTTCACTGAATTTGAGGAACCTCTTTTCACCTCTTTCATTTCTATACATAACCCCAAACTCTGGTTTACTGATCACAACATATAATGCCATCCTCTACAAACCATTGATCATCTGAGTAGGCCTCAACATGTTGATGATTGGTTGATCACTTTCCAAACCCATCTGGAAGTCAAAACACTGAACATATAAGATGTGTCTCCTCAAGAATCTTTTGATGGAATTTAAGGCAAGAGTAATGTTATCCCGTCTGATTTGAAGATCTCTGAAGTAGTGGTACATGTATTCAAAGTCTTCAATTAGGAAATGACAGGAATCTGCTTCAGTAAAAATGTATGTCTTGCAATCTTGCCTCTGAACCACAAAAACTGGATACCATATCTTGTAGAACAGTTTAGCATAAACCTCCTTAATTGTCACAATTAACTTCTTGCTTCTGACCTCATGAACCTTTTGACACTTGGCACGCATAAAGAACATGTATTCAAACTTGAAAGCCTCTGATTTATCAGTAATTCCGAGAACTGCATAAGGATTCAATCACCTTATATAATGTGTAAATATCCTTCTCTCTGAATCCTCTAGGAACGGTGTTCTCAGCCTTAATGTTCTTTGCCTTTCCTCCAATTAACTTAGTTTTGGGTTTCTAGAAGTAGAAGGGCCAGGTTGGTTTGAAGAATAAGGATTGGATAGACCATCTTGGTCAGTATTAGGGTTAAAAGATGAAATGAAAGGTGGTTCTTTAGGTTTAACTTCAGGTTCAGGAGTTGGTTTAGGTATTGGTTCAAGAGTTGGTTCAGGTGTTGGTGGTGAGTAAGGTTGAACAGGTGGTGTTAATTCATGTTTAGATGGTTTTGGTTGAGTAAGATTGATGTTAATTTGGGTTGTTTTAGGTTGGGATTGGATTATGGTACTGGATATAGGATCTGGTGACTGGATAGGGCTAACATATATATCAATCGGAGTGCTTGGCCCATAGAACTGATTTAGAAACTCCACTTCACTCTTTGTGAATTCAACATCTTTTTCATCTAAACCATCAGTGATCATCAATGTATTTTCGTTTTCAGTTCCCTCCTCATTTTCATCATCAGAACATAGCTCAACAACCTCCACAAATAAATCCACCACTTCCCTTATCTCTTCTTCATTTACCTCAGGCTTTTCAACCGTCGGTTCACCATCAGGATCAACATATAGCACAATCTGTTTACCACTTTCTTGTCTTTGTGCCCCCGATTCAAACATATGGATGACCTCTCCAGTTATCAAAGTTCTCCCCGCACTTGAAGTCTCAACACTAGATCTTCGTTTCTTAGACTTCACCTGCTCATGATCATGCTCATCGGGATCCTGATCATGCTTTCGTTTAACCCCTTGTGCTTGAGACTTACAAGATTGATTCAGGGAAGCAACCTGTTGAGATAATGAATCCATAGATTTCTTCATTTCATCAAGACTTGACAGGACTTTAGTCTTGAACTGGTTAAATTCAGTAGAGGTTACTGCATTGGGTGTACATTGAGTTGGTTGAGGTCTAGGTTGAAAGTTTTCAAGTAGGCTTAGTAGGGTTTTGTTATTTGGATCATCTAGGCTAATGGATAGTAATTTGGCATACAACATATCCTTGAGTTCATCAATAGAAGGATCAGGTTGAGTTTGTGGTGTTTGCATAACTAGAGGTTGAGGTTGAGGCATATCGGGCTCATTCTCAGGCATCGGGCCCTTTCTTTTCAACAAATACTTCACCCCTTATATCTCCTTTGACAAACGATCCTCAACGGCCTTTAAGGCACCATTGACAAAATTCCTTGACACTAAGTCGGGCAATTCAGTTCTGGGACCACTTATGTTACCCGTTGACACAGCGGTTGAATCAACCGTGTGGCCTACGTTCAGGGTTGGCGTGATGATAGCACTGGTAGGACTTCCACTCAGTCCTTGTAATCCTAAAGTAGGTATTGCTCCGAGTGTTCCGGATGGGACACTAAGACTCCCATTGATAGCAAGAAAATGTGGCAGTGTCCTAGTCAATAAATCAAGTAAATTCACAACAGGCTCTAGACTCGATGATTGTGTAGGAATGAAGGTCGAGGACCGGGGCAGATGTCTCTCTGTTTCAATACCCAAACTCTCCAAGTGAGAGATGGATAGATGTTGTGCTTGATCCCCGTGAGAAATTGAGATAATTTCCTGTTGAGAGGAATCTGAATGGCTGGCTACGGTGTGCAGTTGCGTTAGTGGGCTACTAACGTCTTTTTCAACACCTGATCCCAATACATGAGATCTGGTGGTAGATTTGGCTGCCCTTGGTATAGAAAGTGTTAGCTCCAATCTTTCTGTTTATAAAAGTATTGAAAAATAGGCTAAGTATAGAAGTCTTCGACAGAGGCTCTGTCGAGTCACCGAGAAGACCGAAGTGAAGAATCGCCGGAAGACTCTTCTCAGCGGACAAGGCCACAGAGTCTCTGTCATACTTGACAGAGCCTCTGTGGTATAAAGACTAAAAATTTATACAAGGACAATCGTGCTTCTCACGATTTCTGCTGTACGAAGATTCTGAAGATCATTCGTACAAGGCGTGACCTGACAACTCCACGTGTCAAACTCTGATGGGTCTCATCCTTAGCAGAAGTCGGCGCATTTAATTAACGTTGTACTAACAACAGTACCAGAATAGTGTTTTAGTACCTTTTGTCCTTGTTGTCCAGAACTTGTCCCCTTTAGAAGTATTATAAATAGAAGACTCATGTTGAGTTCTTCTATTAAGCTTTGAACAACACACACACCATTAGAACAGAATTCTTGTTATATCATCGGTGTTCTTGGTGTTCTTATTTATATCAAATACAGTGAATCATTGAGTTATTTATCTGTGTTATTTACACTTCACGTATTTGATATTGTGTGTTCTTCTACCTTATTATATCTTTTAGTTCGTTAAAAACGCTTCCGCATTATATCTTGTTTGAACTATTAGATAGAATCATCATTGTTAAGCAAAACAGGAACCAACAATTGGTATCAGAGCCATCCTTGATTTTCTATATCAAGTGATCCTCTCTTGCAACGATTTTTGGTAGAAACCTGTTCTTCACTTATTTCAAAACAGCCTATGTTTTTCTGCCATTCTCGACCTGTTCGACTTTGGTAAACTTACAGTCGGTTACTTCGGTTAAATATCCATTTTAGTGCATTGTTCAAAGCTTCTAAGTTTATAAACACCATTCGAAGCATACACTTCATCTTCTGAAAAGTTTACTGTTCATACCCTATTTTCTGGGTTTCTCAACCTCTTTCAAAATGACAAACACAAACAACTTCTTCACCGCTGGTTCTTTAACCAAGCCACCCACACTACTCAGAGATGAGTACCCTCAGTGGAAGATACGAATGATTCACTTCTTCGAGGGTACTGACAAAGAACTCGTCTACTATATAAACAACCCTCCTTTCGTACCAATGAAATCAGTACCCCGTGTACCTGCCACAGACGACACTCCAGAAATCCCTGAGCACGAGAAACCAAAGGCCAAGGAAAACTGGTCAGACCCTGATTGGGCAAAATATGAAGTTCCTCAGAAGACTAAGAGACTTCTGATTATGGCCATCCCAAATGACCTCTTCCAATCCCTAGATGCGTGTGAATCTGCATACGATCTGTGGAAGGAACTGGAAAAACAACTGGAGGGTGGGGCCAAAACTCAGAAGAATCGCAAAGCCCAATGCATCAACGAGTACTACGCATTCAAAGCTCTGCCGACAGAATCTCTACAGTCAACATATGATCGGTTCAACTCTCTAATCAACAATTGCAAGAAGTTCGGAATCCACAGAACTTCTGAGGAGAACAATGTCATGTTCTTAAAGAGTCTATATGAAGAATGGCTCCAATTGTCTATGTCTCTGCAAACAAATCAGGACTTAGACTCCTGGACTCTGTCAGATCTCTATGGAACGTTGGCAGCCCAAGAGCCTCAGATTGCACAAGCAAAAGCTCAAATCAGTGCACCTCTTGCGCTGATTGGTAAGGCTACAGAAGCTAAAGAGAAGCCGAAGAAGGAGAAAGCTGTGGAAGAAAAGAAATAGAAGAAGAAAAAGATCTTGATCGTTGATAGTGAAGAGGAGGAGGTGGTGGAAGAAGAGGAGGCAACTATGGCCTCTATAGCTAAATCGTTAGCTCGTTTGACAAGGGAATTCAGCTGAGGATATCAGAAAAAATATGGTAATGAACGCTACGGAAAAGAAGGGTCAAATGACAAGAACGACAGAGGTGTCGACCATAAGAGGTCGAATGACAGGAATGACAGAGGTGGTGACCGACAGAACTCAGACGACAAAGCTGGCAACGCTCCACAGAACTAAGGATGTTACAATTGTGGTAAGCCAGGCCACTACGCCAATGAATGAAGGAGCAAATCAAACCGCCCTCAGAGGGATTCTGCTTTCTACAAAAAGAAAGCAGAATATTATGCTCAGAAGTCACTTATGGTGAATCAAGAAAACTGGCAGTCAGATACATCCTCTGACGAAGGAGAAAAGAAGAACGCCCTGTTTTGTGGCATGGCAGAGGTCAGCTCCGACTCCGATAGTGAGGTATCCACTTCTAACTCTTACTCTAATCAAGCAGAACTTCTCTTTTCTTAAAATAACCTGCGAAAGTGTTCAGAAGAAGCTTACCTTCTATTAGAGAGAAGCTAGACTTCTCATTCAAGAAAAGGCTAAAATCTTTCTAGAAAAGGAAGAAATTGAAACAAACTGGAACAAACACCTAAATCCTTTGAAAGAAAAGATTTATGAACTTAACTCTGCCTTAAAAACAAAATCTAAAGAACTTATGGATGTTGAGAGCGACAGAATGAATATTCTAGCTCTTAAAATTTATTTTCAAAAGGAAAGAGAAGTCCTATGTCAAGATTTACTCAGAAGAGACCTATTAATTAAGAAATATCAAGATGCACATAAGGTGTACGAGAAAATAAACACACAAATAGGGAGACGGGGAATTGGCTTCTGTGACATTGATCCATACACTGGAACCAAAAGAGACAAATCTCTGTCTTCACTATTTCATATTGGAAGAACAAGAAAACCCGGTTTTCCAAATTTACTCTATGTTAGCAAAAGGCGAAAAGTGTCTGGTGAACCTCACATAAGGAAACCACTGAAGATGGTAAATGTGTGGTTTGAAAACACAGATCTACCATCATCAGCCTCTGTCAAAAGAGCCTCCAAACCTAAGAATTATCTGAAAACACAAGATCAGATAGGAATATTTAAGTTTGGTGAACCCGAGACTCAATCCCAGGTTGCCTTTGTCTGCACTATAGAGTCTGAGAAGAAACTATCGGCAGAGGCACCTGAGTTCTTGCCTGCTTCAACAGAAGAAAAACTGACTCATGTTTCTGAAAAGGAATTATTGGAAATCGGTGAAAATAACTTTTATGAATGCCCCAGTACCTTCAATAATAGCCAAAATCTCTCTGAGGAAACCTCGATGAAAACTTCTGTTGACTTAGAAGATATCCCCGAAAGAAAGGAAGAAAGTGAGTATAGCACATGCCCTGAAAGTCCTGTCTCTGTCAAAAGAGAACTAAGTGACTCAACCTCTGTATATGAGGACGATTCATCCTCTGACGAGTCTGAGACTGACTCTAAGTCAGAGATAGTGCCTTTTGACTCAGAGAATTTTAAACTACCCTCTGGAGTTCTTAACAGAACTATTCATCCCAAGGAGAAAATCACAAGAGTTCCTATCTGTCCAGACTTTTTGGACATATGTATACAAGCCAAACCCTCTCTTGAGCTTAAGAAAATCAAACAACAAAAGAAAACGTCCTCTCAAAATCCAACAAGTTCAAAGATTTCAAAACCCTTAAGGCCTATTAAAGAAAAACTAACATGGCAACAGAAGGGAAAATGGGCTGAAAATAACAAATCTTTTTCTTCTATGACAGTGAAACCTGCAAAAGTTCACCACAGAAGGGGTCCACAGAAGGCTACTCTCAATAAAGGATTTTGCAAACAACAATCTAGCCTACATAGGTATTCTTGTAATAGGAAGTCAAATGTTAGGATAGAATGTAATGCCTCTGTGCCCCCATTTAATGTTTTCAATTAAAAGTTCAAGCAAATCTCTTCGCACATTAATTATTGTCATTGTTTTGATCTTATGTATCGATTAAATCAACACTTCTCAAGTCCACACTGTTTCCTCTCTGTACCCAAAAAGAATGCTAAATTCAAGGGTAAGAAGAAACAAAATGGCTCTTCAACAGAAGCAAAAACCAAACCCAAGAATGCTAATACAAACTTGAAGACCCCTAACAAAGTTGGACCCATTTGGATATGGGTACCTAAAATTCCTTGATTGTCTTGCAGAAGCAGTATGTGCCAATCTGGTATCTTGACTCCGGATGCTCGCGGCACATGACTGGCGGCAGAGGTCTACTATCCTCCTACAAAGATAAACTCGATGGAGGATCTGTGACCTTTGGTGACAACAAGAAGGGGTATATAAAAGGCTATGGAGTCATCAAAAAGGAAAACATAACTGTATGCAAAGTTGCATATGTGGATAGCCTTAAGCACAATCTTCTCAGTGTTAGCCAACTCTGCGATACGGGTTTCGACGTATTGTTCAAAAGAACCTTCTGCTCTCTACAAGGTGAGGACACAGGAGTCGAACTTCTGCGAGTCGAACGAAGAGGCGATCTTTACCTCATGAACTTCTGTGCCAAGAACAAGGAAGACAAGCTCTGCCTTGTTGCCAGTAAAAGCGAAGAAGCATGGTTATGGCATAACAGGTTCTGCCACCTAAACTTTCATACTCTAGATAAGCTTGTTAAACTTGATCTAGTCAAAGGTCTGCCAAATGTTAAATTTAATAAAGATCATTTGTGTTCTGCTTGCGAAATGGGAAAACTCAAAAGAGCTTCCCATAAAGGCAAGACTGATGTATCTTGCCCTAGGCCTCTGTACATGCTTCATGTTGACCTCTGCGGTCCAATCACTACATAAAGCCTAGGTGGCAAGAAATATATACTTGTTTTGATCGATGAATATTCAAGATTTACATGGGTTGAATTTGTCAGAAAGAAATCAGATGTTCCAAACATTCTGATAAATTTAATGAAAAGAATCCAAGTTCTGTATGAGTGCAGCATTCAGAAACTATGAAGCGACAATGGCACAGAATTCAAAAACTCTATCATTGAAGCCTATCTTACAGAAGAAGGCATATCACAGAAGTTCTCTGTTGCACGCACCCCACAACAGAATAGCGTGGTTGAACGAAAGAACCGCATGCTTATGGAGGTTGCAAGAACTATGCTGACAGCATCTGGATTACCAATGTCTTTCTGGGCAGAAGCAGTATCGACCGCTTGCTACACCCAAAATCGATCAACCATTGTAAAGAGGCACATCAAGACACCGTATCATTTGATCAACAAAAGGAGACCAAACATCAAGTTCTTTAATGTATTTGGATGCAAGTGCTTTGTCTTAAATGATAGAGAAGCAAGAGGAAAGTTTGAGGTGAAAGCAGATGAAGGCAAGTTCATTGGATACTCTGTCACCTCTAAGGCCTACAGAGTTTATCTTCTACGGTCACGAACCATTGTAGACAGCATTAATGTGTCTTTTGACGATTCCTTTCAAAATACTTTTGAACAAATCAGTTCAGAACTCGGTCTAAAGAAGGAATCCTCTGGCATCCCAAAGACAAGAGCAGAATACTTAAATCTTCTATTTAAAGAGATGTTCCATGATGATATTGATCCCTCTGCTGGAGCCGTCAGAGCCTCTGGAGAAACATCCTCTAACAACCAGACTGAGTTAGGTATATCTTTAACTGGTCCATTAAATACTTCATCTTCTTCTGTGAATCATACAGATGCACGCGTTGAGGGGGAGCGAACAGAAGATGATACGACCAAGGACTCAACCACAGAGACTCCTGAAATACCAACTCCAGCGACTACAGAGGAATCAATACCAGAGGAAAACGAGGACTCAGTTTCTACTTCCTCAGAGCTACAAATTCCAACTCTCATTCCAATCCTCCCACAAGCTGAAGAACCAAGCACAAGCACAAAAGTACCATCTTCAACAAAGGTTGCACCAGAACCGTAGTGTGCAACTACAGAGGTTTATCTGGATGACTCAAATGACCATCTTCCATGAACAACACAGTGGACGAAAAGCCATCCTTCAAGCCTTATAATCAGCGACCCTTCTGAAAAGGTCAAGACAAGATCAGCCACTGCTAATTTTTGTTTCTTTACAAACTTTATCAGTGTGATCGAACTAAAGCGCATTTCTGAAGCCCTAGATGATCCAAACTGGGTAGATGCTATGCAAGAAGAGTTTCTATAGTTTGAGAGAAACAAGGTATGGACCCTAGTACCTCTGCCACGAGGAAAACAAGCAATAGGGACAAAATGGGTCTTCAGAAACAAGAAGGACGAGGATGGGGTGGTCATTAGAAACAAAGCGAGATTGGTGGCCAAGGGATATCGCCAAGAAGAAGGCATTGATTACGATGAAACTTTTTCCCCTGTCGCACGGCTCAAAGCAATAAGAATCTTCTTAGCCTTCGCAGCCCACAGAGGTTTCAAAGTTTTTCAAATGGATGTAAAATCTTCTTTTCTGAATGGTGAAATCCAAGAAGAAGTATATGTTCAGCAGCCACCAGGGTTTGAAAGTTCCAAGTACCCAAAATAAGTGTACTACCTCGACAGAGCTCTGTATGGACTGAAACAGGCTCCAAGAGCATAGTACGAAAGACTTTCAACCTTTCTTCTCAATAATGATTTCGACAGAGGTACGACCGATACTACTTTATTTTATAAAAGAAAAGGTGATGAGATTCTGCTTGTACAGATTTATGTGGATGACATTATTTTTGGGAGAATTAACTGCAAGTAATGAAGACTCATGCAAAGTGAGTTTGAAATGAGTATGATGGGAGAATTAAACTTCTTCCTCGGACTCCAAGTAAAACAATCATCAGAGGGAATTTTTATAAATCAAACTAAATATGTCTCTGACATACTTTCAAAATTCAGTCTCTCTGATGCCTCTGTAATGAAGACCCCAATGGCCACTGGAAAAATAAATTATTCTCAGATCCAAATGGCACATCTATAGAGTGCAAGCTCTACAGAGGCATGATTGGGTCTCTGTTATACTTAACTGCAAGTAGGCCTGATATAATGTATGCCACATGCCTCTGTGCAAGATACCTTAAAGGAATCCCACGATCAAGCTAACCTAACGGAATCCCACTATATTGCTGTAAAGAGGATCTTCAGATACCTTAAAGGGACCAAAAATCTTGGGCTCTGGTATCCGAAGAACTCTGGCTTTGGCCTTAAGGCATACACAGATTTAGATTATGAAGGATGCAAGCTTGATCGAAAAGGCACCTCTGGGAGTTGTCAATTCCTGGGAGGTAAACTAGTCAGCTGGACTTCGAAGAAGCATAACTGTATGTCCACATCTACAGCAGAAGCTGAATATGTTGCTGCTGCTAGCTGTTGCTCCCAAGTTCTGTCGATGAAAACTCAGCGAAAGGACTATGGCCACAACATATACAAGATACCCATCTTCTGTGATTCAAAAATTGCCATAGCCATCTCTGCCAATCCTTTTCAGCACTCAAAAACAAAGCATATCGATATCCGTTACCACTTTCTGAAGCATCATGTTGAACATGGCACAATCGAAATGCACTTTGTGTCCAATGAATATCAGCTTGCAGACTTATTCACCAAGGCACTTGATGAGAAAATATTCCTTTTAATGGTGGGTAAGTTGGGAATGATTAACATGGGTTGAATCCTCTGTAAGTAAGATCTGATCTTCTTGTAAATAAGTATATATTTAAACTCTTCTGTATGTAAATTCTTAATCCTCAAAAGTCTTGTAACCAACAGAGCTTCTGTGGGATTGTTCAGGGCATGACAATCTCCACAGAACCTCTGGTAAGTTTGACCTATGTTCTGTACACTACTTATCTCATTTGATCCAAGCATAGGTCAAGGGGGAGCAAAAGGAGTCCTTGAACTGATCTACAGAGGTTGATCATTCAAGGGGGAGCCAAAGAAGAGATATGATCAATCATAACCACAGAAGTCAGGTATTTTTGCCGAACAAAGGAGAGCCAAAGGTGAGTATCTCGTACAAATCCTTTTTGAAAACAATTATCTAGGACATCAATTTCCAAATACGTCCTAGAAACACTGTTTAAGACATTCCAAACAAGTAATGATCAAAAAGATTTTCTACCCTTCCGTTATGAGAAATTTAAGGTCATAGAGCCTCTGCTGAGGTCAACAGAGCTTCTGTAAGCCGGATCCTCCATAACTGCAAATTTCATACGGGAACTCTATCGATCAACTTCAATGTCCTCTTTAAGGATTCGCTCGAACAAATGGACACACAGAGATACTGAAAGAAAATCTTTTGGTCGAACAGCTCACTCCACCAAAGAGTCTCTATCGCCCAACCTAGACACTCTAAAAGTAAGTATGTCTCGCACAAAATCTTTTTCCAAAACAGTTTTCCAGGACACAGATTTCTAAATATGTCCTAAAAACAGTGTTTAAAACAATAAAAACTTTGGATGATCAAAACGTTTTCTAAATTTTTAGTTATGAGAAATTTTCACTCTCAGAGCCTCTGCTGGCTTTGACAGAGCCTCAAAGCCTCTGTAAATGAAAATTTTGGGCTAAAGATCTATCGATCCTCTCCAATGATTTTTCAAACGTTTTTGGTAAAGATATAAGCATCAGAGGATATAAAAGGCAGGTTTCAGACCACAGAGCTCAATCCACTACAGAGCTTCTGTCGTTTCTGATACTTGGCTTTTTAAGGAAATTTTGTAACAGTACGGGTTATTTACTGTGAGTAACGGACCCCAGACAGAAGGATTTCCTATGCGCCAAGCATTAATGAGCCGCGCACGACGTCTAATCGTGCTCTGACACATCCGACGGGGCAGATTTTCATTGGACGTGCGTGCCACACGATCCCTCTGAAACGTCTCCCCAGCCGTAAAACTCGAGTGCGGACCCCAAATGTTTATTGAATTCACTTTTACCGTAGAATTCTATCCGTTAACTACCCCACTATATAACCCCGTTCATCTTCTTTCCTAACTCTTTTTACGAATCTATTACCTTCATCTTCTCCGGCGAACCTTGCAATAACCTGCAACCTCTATTTTCTACTCTCTTTCTTCAAGATTATCGCAACGGCATCCACCTCCAACACTCCGGTGAACTCCCCATCCCATTCTGAGCATTCTCAGAACCCAAAAATAGTCGGAAACCTAGAACAGGATAACTCCGACGACACAGCAGATTTTGCTCCGACAACCCACCTTCTAAACTTCATCGCTCATGAACACTTTGAAAGTATTCTTCCCTTAAAACCCAATAACTACTACCTGGTTCCCTCAAAAACCGCATTCGGGGAAGAACATGCAATTCTTCTTCATATTCTGGAAAAACATTACCTCAACTATTAACCAAAACTGTCAACAAAATCCCTGCCAGATACCTCAATCAATTCTGGCAAAGCAGCAGGTATGACCCAGAAGATAGACAAATCAAGGGCTACATCTCAAAACCCGACAAATCTGAACACCTCGAACTCAAATTCAATAGAACCATGTTCTTACTGGAGTTCAGTCTACCCACCAGAGGTCTGCTAGGCATAAAGAAGTATGCAGAGGAACCCACAGACACGGAGCTCTGCCGTTTTGTTGAAATGTTGGGGTACAACACAACCCTAGGGAAAAGGAATGATTTCAGAAGAAATCGACTTCCCCCTCTATGGAATACCCTTTTCACTATTCTCAACAGGTGTCTAACTGGGAAAGTGGGTAGTCTAGACCAAACTTCTCACCAAGTCATGGACATTATGTACGGGGTATACTATGATCTACCTATGGACTACGCCACCCTCATGATGCAGAAAATGGTTAACACCATTGACAGTAGAATCTCCTCCCAGAAGGCCAAAGGACGCAAGACCGAAGCTCTACCTCCTCTACAATACCAGCGAAATCTGGGTGTCCTTCTTGAGCCTCTGCTCCAACTACAGAAATGGCCAATGGAGGGACCAACGGCCAGAATGTATCCTATGACCAAAAACACCCCAACAGAGCACGAAGAAAAATACCCTTTCTGCAGACCTCTGCCAGCCAAACTTCTGGCATATGCTACCGACGAGACCCTTAAGTTAAAATACATACGCGATCATAGGACTCCAGAACCGAGTCTTGTGACACCCCCGCGTCTAGGAGTCCCCTTAGGAACTAAGGTTGTAGATATGATGACTGACGACGAATGGGCAGTGGGTTTTGCTAAGCATGAATTGGTACAAGAAAACTTTCATGCTCAACGAAACACAATTTTCTCCTCTGCTTCCAAGAGCAAATCCTCTGCCAAGACGAAGAAGAAAGCTCACAAGAAAAAGAAAACGACAGAGGGAACCTCTACCAGTGCTGTTCAAACCCAACAGTCCCCTCCTCATGCAATAGAAGTTGGATCCTATGCACCCCCTCTCCTCTGAAAGAAAAGAAAAAGAAGAGAAAACACAAGTCTCCGGAGGAGGGTGCCCCTAAACCGAAGCGGAAAAAGAGCAAGAAGACATCCAAGAAACCTCACACTCCTCTGCAAACCATCGCAGAGGATGCAGAAATGGTCGAAGAAACCCATGAACAACCTCTGCATTCTCCTTCACCTATCAACTATGCAGAAGATCACGGTGACTTCAACACTTTCCTTGAGCACCCCGAAATCGCCAATACTTTAGATACCTCAGGGTGGGAACGTGAAGCCCTCTCGAATTGGTCGAGTGAAAATCCAGACTTCCGAATCACAAAAGAGGACTCTGATCTGGATAAAGATGACAGAACCCCTGCAGGTGTTCAGGAAAAGACCACAGAAGTGATCCAGAACCCCTTCCTCCGCTCTACTCATCCAAGCTACGATGTACTTAGAAAAAGTCCAGAGGATATGGATGATTTTAATGTGATAGAGGCTAAAAGAGAAACCATTAGGCTAGGGTCTATGACAGAGGGCGAAGTCCAAAAAAGTGTCGAAGTTAGTAGAGGCACACAACCCCAACCAACTCCAAGTGCAACCCACACTTCTATTACCGCCAGTCGGGTCGCACAAGGTAATATTGAACAAGAGCAGCACAACTCGAACCCACCCCAAACTAACCGGGTAGAGGAAATTCCTTCCACCTCTGTGCCACTAATAGCCGGGGAAACCATTCCAAGGGAGTCCTCTCCAAAGGACTTGCCTTTAGTTCGTGATTCCTTGCCCCGGATTTGCAGAAGAATTTGTTTCCTCTGCCACACGCACACACGTAAGTCCAACCGGCCCTTCAGAGGGGCCTAGAGTGCACGCAAACGAAGGGATTCTAGACAAGTCCCCGAGTCAACTTAAGGATACTCATGTACCCACCTATGGAGTGGATCAGGACAATGTCCTTAACAGAACCTCTATAGAGTCTGAGGCTAATAAAGCCTCTGCTCGAGGATTAGAGGGAAATCCTTCCGTCCTCAACGTCAATACAGGGATGAAAGAAGGTGTCCAAGGAACAGGGACTCACTCTGGGGATGAATGTGTTCCCCCAGAGGTTACACGTAGTCCACAAGTATCAAGGGATGAGTTCCAAACCCTTGTCACCTCTGTGGACAGCACATTGAAAGAGTTGAAAAGCTTTTTTGATTCTTTTGCAGATGTTACCACGAGGGCCTTTAATGATATGAACACCAAAATGGACAACCTGTCCATAGAGGTGCAAAATGCTCTAGTCCATATGACAACAGCTGCGACAACCTCTGCCACCTCTGTTGCTTCTGAGTTCGAGAAAGCCATTACCTCTACTTTCCAAACTTCTGTCAAAGATCTGCTTGAAAAACTGAAGAAAGAGAAATCCTCAACTTCTAAGGGCCTTACACCAGAAGACCTAAAGAAGGCCTTACAACAAGTCCAAGAGCATACAACCCAAGCAACTCAAGCCATAAAGTCCTCCGATTATATGACAAGAGCACAACTTACAGAGCTCGGACAGGGGATTCTCGATCAGATGACAGACTTCATCAAAGCCTTTACAATCGCCAATCACACCTACATTAAATACTTTCAAATGAGCGTCGACAGAATGCACTTCAACACAAAGGCAGAGCTCGTAACTCACTTTGGCCTCTGTGATGACTTGTGCGCAAAGATGATAGCTACAGGTGACGTACCGCCCAAAAAGACAGAAGCTTCATGCAGAGCATATGGTACAAAAGATAGGGGTGAGGATGACTCTGATGATGACTCTACTGATTCATCAGATCATCCTATTGGTTCCTGTTTTTCTAAACAATGATGATTCTATCTAATTAGTTCAAACAATATATAATGTGGAAGCGTTTTAATGAACTAACAGATATAATGAGGTAGAATAACACACAATATCAAATATATGAAGTGTAAATAACACAGATAAATAGCTTAATGATTCACTGTATTTGATATAATAAGAACACCAAGAACACCGAAAGGTTTGACAAGAAACTGCTCTAAAGGTGTGTGTGTTGTGCAAGGCTTAATAGAAGAGCTCACATGAACCTTCTATTTATACTACTTCTAAAGGGGACAAGATCTAGATACTAAGGATGGTAGGTACTAAGACACTGCTTTGAACAGTTACTGGAAGGTACAAAACACTATTCTGGAACTGTTGCAGATACAACGTTCATTAAATGCTTCGTATTCTGCTTTAGGCTGAAACCTATCAGAGTTTGACACGTGGAGTTGTCAGGTCACGCCTTTATACGAGTGATCTTCAGAACCTTCGAATGGCAGAAATCGTGTGAAGTACGATTGTCCTTGTATAGATCTTTTGTCTTCTTACCACAGAGGCTCTGTCAAGTATGACAGAGGTTCTGTGGCCTTGTCCGCAGAGAAGAGTCTTCTGGTGATTCGTTATCTTCGGTCTTCTCGGTTACTCGACAGAGCCTCTGTCGAAGACTTCTATGCTTTGGTCTTCTTGGTTACTCGGTAGAGCTTCTGTTGGTGTCGATGATACTTAGTCTATTTTTCCAATACTTCTATTTATCATAAAGATTGGAGCTAACAATCTCCCCCTAAGTATTGAAAAATAAAAATTTGAAACATGCAAGGTTTTGTAGACTAAGAACACGACAGGAGGTATTTCACCTCTGTTGAAATTTTTCTTTCATAAAAGATGTGCCAGGGACACTTACATTTGATTACATGATGAAAGTAAAAGTAACAGAGGTTGGTAGAGGATATAAGACGTTGGCGTCTTTGAAGTCGTTGAAGCTTCTGTTGTCGAATCCTAACTCTCTAAGCTCGTGATAGAATCTGATGCAGATAATTCTGAAGTTGATTACTTGGTCGATGACCTCTATCAGTCTATCTGCGAGGGCCTGATTCATTTGCTCTGTTCCTTTGTACTCAACGAGGCTTGCTCTGAACTCTGTCAAAGTACTTGTTGCGTACTTCTAACAGTCCATCTCTATGAACAGTCTTGAGTTCCCAGCAGGATCTTGATAGACTAACCCAACTCTTGGAGATGTAATAATCAAGTTCGGTATGGCAGAGGATGGGCAATCATTTTCTGGTGGGTGGAGATTTAGGTTTCTTACTCCAAGATCTCGTCCTAATTGGAAGTGGACAAGGCTGTATAGAAGAAGTTTCTCACGCATGGCTTTCCTTATCACCCTGTATGCCCTTCGATGTGCATATGTTGTGAAGTTCTCTTTCGTCCAGTTGAGAAGGTCGGGTAGGTCGTAGGGACTTAGATTTCTCAGATCAGCATCTGAGAATTGGGTCACGGTTTTGTCCTCCCTTTTGACCTTATAGATGTTATAGGAAACCTTAGGTGTGGTTCTGGTTTGAGAAAACTTATAGTATAAGACCTTGTCGATTTTGGACTCTGAGAAGACTTGATGTTTTGGCTTGGGTGTTGTTCTTGTGAAGGTGTTCTCGAGGTCAGCATGGAAGTGGGGATCTTGAATGGTTGTTGGCAGAATATCTTTGGCACTTCTGTTGTACAGATATCTGTACACCACTTCTTCCAATTGTTGTGGAGGTGCACCGGGTGGAGGCATGGGTCTGCGCAGAGCATCCATTTGCTCTTTGATTTGGGCCACTCGATCCTCTGTGACTTTTGCCTTTGGATCTAGAACAGGTATATTTGACAGAGAAGTAACACCGAAAGCCCAGTCTTCTTGTTCTGGCTTTGGTGTTACATATGCATCGAAAGAGCTCTTCATCAATTTTTCTGCTGGTTGATGCTTGGGCTTCTTCTTTTTGGGTTCCTCTGTCATTATCCCCTTGCCTTTGTCTTTTGCCTTCGGCTGAAGATCTTCTTGTAGAGATGGGGTTGCCTCTGTGGGATTTGTCTTTTGGATTTCTGAGGGTGCCTCTGTAGTTTTGGGGGTTACCTCTGTAGGTTTTGGCACTTGTGTTTATGAGGACTTTGTTGGTGACGTGGGTTTTGTTGGTGAGGCTTCTGTGGTTTTGCTCTGATGTTTTCTTTTATGAGCAATGGTTTTGGTTCTGGTTTTGGGTGTGGGAGATGGGGGGTTTTGTTGTTGCAGCTTCTGGTGTTTTTGGTGTTGGAGAGGGGAGTTCTTCTGGTGAGTTTGGTTTTGGTGATTGGGATGGTTGATCTTCTTCGGAGGATGTTAGAATTTGGAATTCTTCACAGGTTGGGACATCTGGTCCGAATACAGAGGTTGTTCCACAGAGGTGGGTGTTGCCTCTGTGGTCTTCTGTTGTTGATCTTGGTTGGTTTCAGGTACTTGGATTTGGATTGGGGTTTCCACAGAGGTTGTTGTAGCCTCTGTGGTTTGTTGTTGGTTTCCTCCTTGGGTTTGAGTTGTTGGGGAGACTTGGTTCAGGGGTTCTGCGGATACAAGTGGTTCTGGTAGACCTCTACTTGCAGCATTCTCCCTTGGTTTTTCCCTTTGATTCTCCCCCTCAGGATGATCTGATGAATCGTCAGAGTCATCATCAAATTCATCCTGACCCTTTTCTTTAGTACCCTCTGCTCTGCACGAAGCCTCGGGTTTCTAAGGTGGTACTGCCCCTGCGGCTATCATCTTGGCGCATAGATCGTCATAGAGGCCAAGAAGGGTCTGGACCTCTGCTTCTGTCTTGAAGCGCATTTTTCCCACACTTGTCTTGAATTCTTTGACATAGTTTGCGTTGGCAGCAGTGAAGGCTCGGATGAATTCTGTCATTTGATCAAGTATTCCTTGCCCAAGCTATGTCAGCTGAGCTCTGGTCATATAGTCAGAAGGCTTCATGGCCAGAGTTTGTTGCATAGTTTGCTCTTGAACTTCCTCTAATGCCTTCTTTAGGTCTTCCGGGTAAGGCCCTTAGAGGTGGAGGCTTTGGCATTCATCGTTTTAAGGAAGAATTTGATAGAGGTTTTGAATGCAGATGTGGCGCCTTTTCCGAATTCAGTGGCAGTAGATGCAGCAGAGGTATCCGCAGTTGTTCTCATCTGGGCTAAGGCATTTTGCACCTCTGTGGACAGGTTGTCCATTTTGGTGTTCATATCAGTAAAGGCCCGTGTAGTAACTTCTGCAAAAGGATCAAAAGAGCTTTTCAACTCTTTCAATGTATTGTCCATAGAGGTGACAAGGGTTTGGAACTCATCCCTTGTGACATGTGGACTTGGTGTAATCTCTGGGGGAACACATTCGTCCCCAGAGTAAGTCCCTGTTCATAGGGCACCTTCTTTCGCCCTCATTTGTACGTTGAGGGTGGAAGGATTTCCCTCAGATCCTCGAGCAGAGGCATCTTGTGCCTCAGACTCTACAGAAGTTCTAGTAAAGACATTGTCTTAATCCACTCCAGAGGTGGGTACAAGATTATCCTTAGGTTGACTCGGATACTTGTCTATAGTAGTGTGCGTGGCAGAGGAAACAAATTCCTCTGTAAGGTTGATGATTGTGGTCTGGGGCGATGGACCACGAACTAAGGGTAAGTCCTTTTGAGAGGACTTCCCTGGAATGGGTTCTCCGAATATATGTGGCACAGAGGTGGAAGGAATTTCCTCTACCCGGTCGGTTTGGGGTAGGGTCGAGCCGTGCTGCTATTGTTCAATATTACCTTCTGCCACTAGACTGGCGGTAATAGACATTTGGGGTGCACTGGGAGTTGGTTGTGGGAGTGTGCCTCTTCTATTCCAGGCATCAGTTCTAGCTTCTGCTTCTGTGGAGCATCCAACCACTTCTTCTCCATTTATGGTCTCAACCTCTGTTGCTACCCTATGGCTCGGTGCTTCTAACCTAACTTCTGTAGTGGCTTCTGCACCAGTGCGTAAAGAGTCGTACATTAGATGTAAGCTAATTAATTGTCGTATGTGGGGATGCAGAGGCCCTTCTTCTGCCTGATCATCTTCTTCATCAGAGTCCACCTCTGAGACTATGACTGGTGGGGTTTTGGTGGTGGTTTTAGCCAAATCCTGTGGACTTGCTCGTAGAACATCAAAACCAGGTTGGGTGAAGGGGTTCTGTAGAACTTCTGGAGTCTTAGACTGATTATTCTGTGGGGTTTGGTCATCATCATCCAGGTTGCTGTAGGAAGATAGAAAAATCACCCTGATCTTCTGCATAATTGATGGGTGAGGGTGATTGCAAAGGTTGGTCTTGGGTTTCTTCGACCATATCTGCTTCCTCTGCGATTGATTGTAGAGAAGTGTGGGGTTTCTTGGATTTCTTCTTGCTCCTCCTTTTCTTTGGTTTGGGGGCACCCTCCTCAGAAGACTTATGTTTTCTTTTCTTTTTGTCTTTTGGAGGAGAGGGAGGTGCAGAGGATCCTGCTTCTATTGCATGAGGAGGGGATAGTTGAGCAGCAGAGGTAGAGGTGCCCTCTGTAGTTTTCTTGTGGGTTTTCTTCTTCTTCTTCTTGGCAGAGGGTTTTTTCTTTGTTGCAGGGGAGAGAATCGCATCACTCTGAGCCTGAAAGTTGGCCTGTACAAGCTGATGTTTGGCCAAAGCTGCATCCCATTGCTCATCTGACATCCTATCTACAACCCTAGTTCCTAATGGGGCACCTAGACGCGGGGGTGTCACGGGACTCGGTTTTGGAGTCCTATGATCGCGTACGTAATCTAACTTAAGGGTCTTGTCTGTAGCGTATCCCAGAAGTTTCTTTGGCAGAGGTATGCGGAAAGGGTATTCATCTTCATGCTCTGTTGGGGTGTTTTTGTTCAGGGGGTACATTCTTGCCGTTGTTCCCTCCATTGGCTATTTTTGTAGACGTAACAGAGGCTCTAGCAGGACACCCAGAATTCTTTGATATTGCAGAGGAGGTAGAGTTTCGGGCTTGCGTCCTTTCGCCTTCATGGAGGAGATTTTGCGCTCAATGGTGTTGACCATTTCCCGCATCATGAGGGTTGCGTAGTCCAGAGGTAGGTCGTAGTATACCCCATACATGATAGCCAAAATTTGGTGAGAGGTCTGATCTGGACTACCCACTTTCCATGTTAGGCACCTGTTAAGAATAGAGAAAAGAGTTTTCCACAGAGGGGGTAATCGATTTCTTCTGAAATCATTTCTTTTTCTTAGGGTTGTGTTATACCCCAACATTTCAACAAACCGGTAGAGCTCTTCGTCTGTGGGCTCCTCTGCATACTGCTTTATGCCAAGAAGACCTCTGGTAGGTAGACTGAACTTAAGTGAGAACATGGTTCTGTTGAACTTGAGTTCAAGGTGCTCGGATTTGTCTGGCTTTGAAATGTAGCCCTTGATTTGTCTATCTACGGGGTCAAATCTGCTGCTCATCCAGAATTGATTTAGGTATCTGGCGGGGATTTTGTTGACAGTTTTGGATAACAGGGGGTAAAGATAGTGGTTTTCCAGAATGTGAAGAAGGATGGCGTGTGCTTCCCCAAAAGTGGTTTTTGAGGGAACCAGGTAGTAGTTGTTTGGTTTCAAAGGAAGAACACGTTCAAAGTGTTCATGGGCAATGAAGTTTAGAAGATGGGTAGTCGGAGAAAAATCTTCTTCATCGCCGGAGTGGTCTTGTTCTAGGTTTCTGGCGATTTCTTGGTTTTGGGAGTTCTCAGAATGAGATGGAGAGTTCACTGGAGAATTGGAGGTGGAAGCCATTGGATTAATCTTGAAGAAAGAGAGTAGAAAATGGAAGTTGCAGGTTTTTGCAAGGTTTGCCAGAGAAGATGAAGAGAGTAAGTTCGTAAACGTTTAGAGGTAATGGTAAGTTGGGTTTTATACTGAATAGAATGGTGGAATCTGAAAGGGTAAATATGTGAAAGTGAATAAAATTTGGGATCCGTAATTGAGTATATACGGTTGGTTCAACTTTCTAGGAGAACGTATGCCACACACGTCCAATGGGAGAATGCCACGTTAGAAGTGTCAAAACACGATTAGACGTCGTGTACGGCCCATTAATGCTTGGCACGTGGGTATTTCTTGTTTGTGAGTTCTGTCACTCGCAGTAAATAACCCATACTGTTACAGAATTTCCATAAAAGGTCAAGTGTCAGAGTCAACATAGGCTCTGTGGTGGAGTGAGCTCTGTGATCTGAAACTTGTCTTTTTGTCTCCTCTGATGCCTGTACCTTTTCCAAAAACGTTTGAAAGATCATTGGAGAGGATCGATAGATCTTTAGTACAAAATTTTCATTCACAAAGGCTTTGAGGCTCTGTCGAGGCCAACAGAGGCTCTGAGAGTGAAAATTTCTCATAACTAAAAATTTAGAGAATTTTTTGATCATCCAAGGTTTTCATTGTGTTAAACGCTGTTTTTAGGACATATTTGGAAACTTGTGTCCTGGAAAACTGTTTTGGAAATGGATTTTGTTCGAGACATACTCTTAGAGTGTCTAGTTTGGGCGACATAGACTCTTTTGTGGAGTGAGCTCTTTGCCCATAAGACTTTCTTTCAGTATCCTTGTGTGTGCATTTGTACGTACAAATCCTTAAAGAAGACATTTAAGGTTGATCGACAGAGTTTCCGTATGAAATTTGCAGTGCTAGAGGATCCGGCTTACAGAGGCTCTGTTGAGCTCAGCAGAAGCTCTATGACCTTAAATTTCCTATAACTGAAGGCTCAAAAATCTTTTTGATCATTTCTTGTTTGGAATGTCTTAAACAGTGTTTATAGGACGTATTTTAAAATTTGTGTCATAGAAAATTGTTTTCAAAAAGGATTTGTACGAGTTACTTACCTTTGGATCTCCTTTGTTCGGCAAAAATACCTGACTTCTGTAGATATGGTTGATCATATCTCTTCTTTTCCTCCCCCTTGAATGATCAACCTTCGTAGATCAGTTCAAGGTCTCCTTCTGCTCCCCCTTGACCTATGCTTAGATCAAATGAGATAAGTTGTGCACAGAACATAGGTCAAGGTTATCATAGGTTCTATGGCGATTGTCATACTCTGAGCAATCCCACAAAAGCTCTGTTGGTTACAGAACTTTTGATGATTAAAAATTTACATACAGATGAGTTTAAATATATACATATTTATAAGAAGATCAAATCTTACTTACAGGGAGTTCAACTCATGTTTATCATTCCCAACTTACCCACCAAGAAAACGAATCTTTTCTCATCTAGTGCCTTGGTGAATAAGTCTGCAAGCTGGTATTCAGTGGACACAAAGTGCATTTCGATCGTGCCATGTTCAACATGATGCTTCAGGAAGTGATAGCGAATATCGATATGCTTTGTTTTTTAGTGTTGTACTGGATTGGCATAGATTGCTATGGCACTTTTGGAATCACAGAAGATGGGAATCTTGTATATGTTGTACCCATAGTCCTTGAGTTGAGTTTTCATCCACAGAAATTGAGAGCAACAGCAACATATTCCGATTCTGTTGTAGATGTAGACACACAGTTCTGCTTCTTCGAAGTCCAGCTGACTAGATGACCTCCCAGGAATTGACAACTCCCAGAGGTGCTCTTTCGATCAAGCTTGCATCCTCCATAATCTGAATCTGTGTATGCCTTAAGACCAAAACCAGAGTTCTTCGGATACCAGAGTCCAAGATTTTTGGTCCCTTTAAGGTATCTGAAGATCCTCTTTACAGCAATATAGTGGGATTCCTTTGGGTTAGCTTGATATCTTGCACATAGGCATGTGGCATACATTATGTCACGTCTACTTGCGGTTAAGTATAAAAGGGACCCAATCATACCTCTGTAGAGTTTTCACTCTACAGATGTGCCATTTGGATCTGAGAATAATTTATTTCCAGTGGCCATTGGGGTCTTCATTACAGAGGCATCAGAGAGACTGTATTTTGAAAGTATGTCAGAGACATATTTTGCTTGATTTGTAAAAATTCCCTCTGATGATTGTTTTACTTGGAGTCCGAGGAAGAAAGTTAATTCTCCCATCATACTCATTTCAAACTCACTTTGCATGAGTTTTTCGAAATCTTTGCACTGTTGTGCATTTGTAGACCCAAAAATAATGTCATCCACATAAATCTGTACAAGCAGAATCTCATCACCTTTTCTTTTGTAAAACAAAGTAGTATCTGTCGTACCTCTGTCGTAATCATTATTGAGAATTAAAGTTGAAAGCCTTTCGTACCATTCTCTTGGCGCCTGTTTCAGTCCATACAGAGCTTTGTCGAGATAATAGACATATTTTGGGTACATGGAACTTTCAAACCCTGGTGGCTGGTGGACGGATACTTCTTCTTGGATTTCACCATTCAGAAAGGCAGATTTTACATCCATCTGAAAGGCTTTGAAACCTCTGTGGGCAGCGAAGGCTAAGAAGATCCTTATTGCTTCGAGTCGTGCGACAGGGGCAAAAGTTTCATCGTAATCAATGCTTTCTTCTTGGCGATATCCCTTGGCCACCAATCTTGCTTTGTTTCTAATGACCACCCCATCCTCGTCCTTTTTGTTTCTGAAGACCCATTTTGTCCCTATGGCTTGTTTCCCTCGTGGCAGAGGTACTAGGGTCCATACCTTGTTTCGCTCAAACTGTAGAAGCTCTTCTTGCATAGCATCTACCCAGTTTGGTTCCTCTAGGGCTTCAGAGATTCTTTTTAGCTCGATCATACTGATAAAATTTGTAAATAAACAAAAATTAGCAGTGGTTGATCTTGTCTTGACCTTTTCAGAAGGGTCGCCGATTATAAGGCTTGGAGGATGGCTTTTCGTCCACTGTGTTGTTCTTGGAAGATGGTCATTTGAGTCATCAAGATTAACTTCTGTGGTTGCACACTGCGGTTCTGGTGCAATCTCTGTTGTTGATGGTTCTTCTGTGCTTATGCTTGGTTCTTCAGCTTGTGGGAGGATTGGAATGAGAGTTGGAATTTGTTCCTCTGAGGAAGTAGAGACTGAGTCTTCATTTTCCTCTGGTATTGATTCCTCTGTAGTCGCTGGAGTAGGTATTTCAGGAGCCTCTGTGGTTGAGTCCTTGGTTGTGTTATCTTCAGCTTCTGTTTGCTCCCCCTCAGCATGTGCATCTGTATGACTTACAGAAGAGGATGAGGTATTTAATGGACCAGTTAGAGAGATACCTGACTCAGTCTGGTTGGCAGAAGATGTTTCTCCAGAGGCTCTGACTTCTCCAGCAGAGGGATCAATATCATCATGGAACATCTCTTCAAATAGACGATTTAAGTCTTCTTGTCTTGTCTTTGAGATGCCAGAGGATTCCTTCTTTAGACCGAGTTCTGAACTGATTTGTTCAGAAGTCTTTTGAACGGAATCGTCAAAAGACACATTGATGCTTTCTACAATGGTGCGTGACTGTAGAAGATAAACTATGTAGGCCTTAGAAGTGGCAGAGTACCCAATGAACTTTCCTTCATCTGCTTTTACCTCAAACTTTCCTCTTGCTTCTCTGTCATTTAAGACGAAGCACTTGCATCCAAATACATGGAAGAACTTGATGTTTGGTCGCCTTTTGTTGATCAAATGATAAGGTGTCTTGATGTGCCTCTTTACAATGGTTGATCGATTTTAGGTGTAGCAAGCGATTGACACTGCTTCTGCCCAAAAAGACATTGGTAATCCACATGCTGTCAGCATAGTTCTTGCAGCCTCCACAAGCGTGCGGTTCTTTCGCTCAACCACGTTGACCTGTTGTGGGGTGCATGCAGCAGAGAAGTTCTGTGAAATGCCTTCTTCTGTAAGATAGGCTTCAATGACAGAGTTTTTGAATTCTGTGCCATTGTCGCTTCTTAGTTTCTGAATCCTGCACTCATACAGAACTTGGATTCTTTTCATTAAATTTATCAGAACGTTTGGAACATCTGATTTCTTTCTGACAAATTCAACCCATGTAAATCTTGAATATTCATCGATCAGAACAAGTATATATTTCTTGCCACCTAGGCTCTGTGTAGCAATGGGACCGCATAGATCGACATGAAGCATGTACAGAGGCCTAATGCAAGATATATCAGTTTTGCCTTTATGGGAAGCTCTTTTGAGTTTTCCCATTTCGCGAGCAGAGCACAAATGATCTTTATTAAATTTAACATTTGGCAGACCTTTGACTGGATCGAGTTTGACAAGCTTATCTAGAGTATGAATGTTTAGGTGGCAGAACCTGTTGTGCCATAACCAGGCTTCTTCGCTTTTATAGGCTACAAGGCAGAACTTGTCTTCCTTATTAGGCACATAAGTTCATGAGGTAGAGATCGCCTCTTCGTTCAGCTCGCAGAAGTTCGACTCCTGTGTCCTCACCTTGTAGAGAACAGAAGGTTCTTTTGAACATTACGTCGAAACCCGTATCGCAGAGTTGGCTAACACTGAGAAGATTGTGTTTAAGGCCATCCACATATGCAACTTTGCATACGGTTATGTTTTTCTTCTTGATGACTCCGTAACCTTTTATATACCCTTTTTTGTTGTCACCAAAGGTCACAGATCCTCCATCGAGTTTATCTTTGTAAGAGGATAGTAGACCTCTGTCGCCAATCATGTGCCGCGAGCATCCGGAGTCAAGATACCAGATTGGCAGATACTGCTTCTGCAAGACAATCAGAGAGTTTTAGGTACCCATATCCAAATGGGTCCAACTTTGTTAGGGGTCTTCAAGTTTGCCTTAGCATTCTTGGATTTGGTTTTAGCTTCTTTTGAAGAACCATTTTGTTTCTTCTTACCCTTGAATTTAGTGTTCTTTTTGGTGTAGAGAGGAAACAGTGTGGACTTGATAAGTGTTGATTTAATCGATACATGAGATCAAAACAATGACAATAATGAATGTGCGAAGAGATTTGCTTGAACTTTTCATTGAAAACATTAAATGGGGGCACAGAGGCATTACATTCTATCCTAACACTTGACTTCCTATTACAAGAAGACCTATGTAGTCTAGTTTGTTGTTTGCAAAATCCTCTGTTGAGAGTAGCCTTCTGTTGACCCCTTCTGTGGTGAACTTCTGCTAGTTTCACTGTCACATAAGAAAGAGTTTTGTGATTGCCAATCCACTTACCCTTCTGTTGCCATGTTAGTTGTTCTTTAATAGGCTTTGAGGGTTTTTAAAAACTTTGAACTCGTTGGATTTTGAGAAGACATTTCTTTTTGTTGTTTAATTTTCTCAAGCTCAAGAGAGGTTTTGGCTTGTATACACATGTTCAAAAAGTCTGGACAGATAGGAACTCTTGTGATTTTCTCCTTGGGAGGAATAGTTCTGTTAAGAACTCCAGAGGGTAGTTTAAAATCCTCTGTGTCATAAGGTCCTATCTCTGACTTAGAGTCAGTCTCAGATTCGTCAGAGGATGAATCATCCTCATATACAGAGGTTGAGTCACTTAGTTCTCTTTCGACAGAGGCTGGATTTTCAAAGCATGTGTCATACTTGCTTTCATTATTTTCCAAGTCAACAGAAGTATCCATTAAGGTTTCATCAAATAGATTTTGACTATTATTGAAAGTACTGGTGTAATACCCCGAGTAAGTCCGTTAGACAAATTCCCTATCCGTTAATTTTATGTAACGATGATATTTAATGTTTAGGGTAAGTTTGAGATAAGTTATAAGGTTAGGGATGTTTTAGTCCTTATTGAGTAGTTTGAGCCAAAAGTGTAAATTTGAGTTATAAATATCTCAAACACTTCAGATATCCTCACTTTCAAAAATATATGAAGTGTTTTAAAAAATATGTTTTCCAGGTCGAGGAATTGATAGCGGCAAAGGAAAGAATAAGGTGTAGACTGCCTTCGTGGACCGATGTTGATTAGGAAGTTTTATGTAATTTGTAGTTTCGAGACTAAAAGAGACCGTACTTGGTTTGCTATGTAACTTTTGTTGTAAATCAATGATATGTATGCATGTTATGTATTATGATGTATGTTATGGGATTTGGGTCGTTACAAATGGTATCAGAGCCCTAGTTTAAGGGATTTAGGTATTTGTACCCGTACCTAGACTTAAACTGCATGTGAAGTAGGATGTCCTTGATATATTAGAACCTTGGGATGCTAAGTATAAAAGGTAGAAGGAACATCATGTAAGGTAATTTCAGATTACACCTGGCCAGTGTAATTGTGATCTTACAGGTACATGTTTGAACTGGAATACCTTGTTATATGGGGTATGTGTTTATGTGTATGTTAACCTTGTTTAAATCAACAGAATGGCAAGCGGAACACGAAATTCGAATCGAGGAGGAGGAAGAAATCCGAATAGAACTAATCCGCCAATAGGAACAGGGGACAGGGGAGGTAGAACTGGGGGCAGAGTCGGAGGTAGAACTGCTGGAGGTCGAGCCGGAGGCAGAGTCCAGCCACATGGTACAGAGTTCGTTACCAGGGATGATCTAATGGCATAAATGGGAAGATTACAAGCTAATATCCAAGCTATGTTCAACCAAACTCACAATACTTAAACAGAAATACCAGATCCTACTCATGAAGAAGAGATGCCCATTACATCTACTGTCGTACCAGTAGTGAGGAAATGTGATTATAAAATGTTTTTAAGCTGTAGACCTCCGACCTACTCAGGAGATAAGGATCCCGTGAAAGCAATAAGATGGATGAAGGAAATAGAAGCTATTTTCAAGACAAGCAAGTGTGCGGAGGAAGATAGGGTATTGTACGGGGCAGCAATGTTAAAAGGGGATGCTTTGTATTGGTGGGAATCTTTTATTCACTCTAAGGGATCTGATGTTTATTCTACCCTCTCTTGGGAAGAATTTGTGATAGCCTACATGAATGCATTTTGTCCCCAAGCAGCCGTCAAACATTAGGAAGGGGAATTTATGAACTTACAACAAGGAAACTTATCCGTTCGAGACTACACCGCGAGCTTCCTGGAAAAGTCTCGGTTCGCAGAATACTACGTTGCTACGGAGGCAATGAAGACGGAAAGGTTTATCTTCGGGTTAAATTCGGAAGTCAGAAAGTTAGTGACTGCAACAGGACCTGATAACTTCTCAGCCACAGTAAATGCCGCGGAAAATGTAGAGCGAGATATTAAGAGAGATGCAAATGATAAGAGTGCTGGGAAAAGAAAATCGGAAGAGATGACACATGATTCAACGGAGTACGAAATTCAAAGGTTCGATGGTCGCCTACCTTTTAGACCAAATGAAAAACTATGTCAAAAATGCAACCGCGTACATCAAGGAAATTGTTATGTTGATCCTAGAAGTTGTTACAAGTGTGGAAGGGCTGGACACGTCGCTAAGAATTGTCGCGCAAATCGATTATGTTTCGTTTGCAATTCCCTTGATCATATTCAGTCAGACTGTCCACAATGGAAGGTACGACAGGGTGGTATGACGGAGAGATCAATGAATGTTAGGACGGGTGAGATACAAGGGTCTGAGGAACCGAAAGCAAAGGGGCGAGTCTTCCAAATGACAACACAAGAAGAGGAGGAAATTCCGGATGAGGTTACAGGTATATTTTTATAAATTCTATACGTGCTAAGGTGTTATCTGACTTCGGTGCAAAATGGTTATTGGTATTTCCGTGCTTTTGTTGCTTATCCGTGTTAGAGATATTGGTAGGTGTGGGGTGGCTATTCAATTATTTTCTATGGTTTTGATTGAGTTCGAAGTAGTAATGATAAGTATTCTTACCTTTTCGCTTAATCGAATTCCGGGACGGAATTCTTTTAAGGGGGAGATAATGTAATACCCCGGGTAAGTCCGTTAGACAAATTCCCTATCCGTTAAGTTTATGTAACGATGATATTTAATGTTTAGGGTAAGTTTGAGATAAGTTATAAGGTTAGGGATGTTTTAGTCCTTATTGAGTAGTTTGAGCCAAAAGTGTAAATTTGAGATATAAATATTTCAAACACTTCAGATATCCTCACTTTCCTCTTTAGAAACTGTGTGTGTGTGTGTGTTCTGAGCTAAAGGAAGAAGACGAAGAAACCTACGGCTAGAGCATCAATTGATTTGGTTGAAGTTGATTTTGAGGTAAGCTCTTTTACATTTTGTGTTTGTAATCAGTAGTAGGAGATATCTATCGGTTTAGAAGTTATGATTTCAGTGATTGGTATCGATTTCAATCGAATTTAGGTGAGATGAAACCGACTGTGTTCTTGAGACTCCCGGTGGAGTCCCGATATTATCGACTCCCGGTATTGTGAACTTCCGGTACCATGGAGTCCCGGTATATTCGACTTCCGGTGATGTCAACTCCCGGTACTGGAGAGTCCCGGTACTTGTGAGTCCCGGTACTTGTGAGTCCCGATACTTGTGAGGTCCCGGTACTGGTGAGTCCCGGTACTGGTGGTAGTGTCCGGTTATAGTTTCTGATTGTATATTTGGATTAAGTTGCTCCGAAAGCTTCCTGGGGGGCCCCCCAAACCCTGCAAGGGCGTTGCCCCTTGACCCCATCCGCTAACCGGGTAACGGAACCCCCGTGGTAAGTCGTTGTAGGGGAACAATTGAGAATAAGAGTTATTCTATTTGAATTATTTCAGATACTGTGAATTCAAATTGAAAGACTGAATCTGTGGAAAAGGCTTGAAAGTATTTTGTTAAACAAACAGGTGAGTTTTACTTTAAAACGTTTTCAACTGGAATACATATATGTGTTTATATGTGTATGTGAGTATGTGTGAAATATATATATTGTATTTATATTGCACGAAACGAGTATAGGTGAGCCGAATTATTATTCGGCGGGGCTGTATTGAAATACAGCGGGGCTGCATGAAATTGCAGTGGAGCTGTAGGTAATTGCAGCGGGGCTGTATGTAATTACAGTGGAGTCGACTGTATTGTACAGTGACGATAATTAGTTGGCTTGCTACCGACTAATGTGGCCAGGGGAAAGAAGATGAGATGAGGAGAGATACACGGTGTACGAGTCTAAATGTGGTATTTATATACGTGTGGTATATGCGTGCTTATACGAAAGGTTTCATGTAAATTATTTCGATACAAAGTATTATGTGAAAAGAGTTTGATATTGATTTTGGAAAAGACCAGGATTAACTCACTAGACCCGTTTGGTCTAACCCTCATTTTGTTTTCAAAAATATGTTTTCCAGGTCGAGGAATTGATAGCGGCAAAGGAAAGAATAAGGTGTAGACTGCCTTCGTGGACCGATGTTGATTAGGAAGTTTTATGTAATTTGTAGTTTCGAGACTAAAAGAGACCGTACTTGGTTTGTTATGTAACTTTTGTTGTAAATCAATGATATGTATGCATGTTATGTATTATGATGTATGTTATGGGATTTGGGTCGTTACAACTGAGGCATTCATAAAATTTGTTTTCACCGATTTCCAATAATTCCTTTTCAGAAATATGAGTCAGTTTTTCTTCTATTGAAGCAGGCAAGAACTCAGGTGCCTCTACCGATAGTTTCTTTTCAGAATCTATAGTGCAGACAAAGGCAACCTGTGATTGAGTCTCGGGTTTACGAAACTTAAAGATTCCTATATGATCTTGTGTTTTCAGATATTTCTTAGGTTTGGACGCTCTTTTTGACAGAGGCTAGTGATGGTAGATTTGTGTTTTCAAACCACACATTCACCATCTTCAGATGTTTCCTTCTGTGAGGTTCACCAGAGACTTTTCGCCTTTTGCTTACAGAGAGTAAATTTGGAAAACCGGGTTTTCTTGTACTTCCAATATGAAATAGAGAGGACAGAGACTTGTTTCTTTTGTTTCCAGTGTATGGATCTATATCACATAAGCCAATTCCCCGTCTCCCTATTTGTGTATTAATTTTCTCGTACACCTTCTGTGCATCTTGATATTTCTTTATTAACAGATCTCTTCTGAGTAAATCTTGACAGAGGACTTCTCTTTCCTTTTGAAAATAATGTTTAAGAGCTAGAATGTTTATTCTGTCGGTCTCAACGTCCACTAGTTCTTTAGATTTTGTTTTTAATGCAGAGTTAAGTTCAGAAATCTTTTCTTTCAAAGGATTTAGGTGTTTGTTCCAATTTGTTTCAATTTCTTCCTTTTCTTGAAAGATTTTAGCCTTTTCTTGAGTGAGAAGTCTAGCTTCTCTCTCAAAGAAGATAAGCTTCTTTTAGATACGTTCGCAGGTCTTTTTAAGTTCTGTGTATTCAATGTTTAGTTTGAGCAAATCAACTTCTGCTTGACTAGAGTTAGAGTCAGAAGTGGATACCTCACTATCGGAGTCGGATGAGCTGACCTCTGCCATTCCACAGAACAAGGCATTTTTGTCGCCTTCATCAGATGATTCGTCTGACAGCCAGTTCTCCTGATTCACCATTAGCGACTTCTGAGCATAAAACTCCGCTTTCTTTTTGTAGTAAGCGGAGTCCCTCTATGGGCGGTTTGATTTGCTCCTGCAGTCAGCGGCATAATGACCTGACTTTCCACAGTTAAAACATCCTTGGTTCTGGGAACCGTTGCCAGCTCTGTCGTCCGACCACTGTCGGTCACCACCTCTTTCAATTCTACATTCATCGGCGTAGTGGCCTGGCTTACCACAGTGGTAACATACTTGGTTCTGTGGAGTGTTGCCAACTTTATCGTCTGACCTCTGTCGGTCACCATCTCTGTCAGTCGACCTCTGTTGGTCGCTACCTCTGTCGTTCCTTTCATTTGACCCTTCTCTTCCTCGATCGTCTCTTCCATAGCGTTCATTACCAGACTTCTTCTGGTAACCTCTGCTGAATTCCCTTGTCAAAAGGGCTAATGATTTAGCAATAGAGGCCATTGATGTCTCTTCTTCTTCCACCACCTCCTCATCTTCACTATCAACGATCAAGATCTTCTTCTTTTTCTTTTCTTCCACTGCTTTCTCCTTTTTCGGTTTCTCTTTATCTTCTGTAGCCTTACCAACCAGCGCAAGAGGTGCACTGATTTGAATTTTTACTTGTGCGATCTGAGGCTCTTGGGCTGCCAACGTTCCATAGAGATCTGACAGAGTCCAGGAGTCTAAGTCTTGATTTGTTTGCAGAGACATAGACAACTGGAGCCATTCATCATTGAGACTCTTTAGGAACATGACATTGTTTTCCTTAGAAGTTCTGTGGATTCCGAACTTCTTGCACTTGTTGATTAGAGAGTTGAACCGATCATATGTTGTCTGCAGAGGTTCTGTCGAAAGAGCTTTGAATGTGTAGTACTCGTTGATGCATTGGGCTATGTGGTTCTTCTGAGTTTTGGCCCCACCCTCCAGTTGTTTTTCCAGTTCCTTCCACAGATCGTATGCAGATTCACACGCATCTAAGGATTGGAAAAGGGCATTGGGTATGGCCATTATCATAAGTCTCTTAGTCTTCTGAGCAACTTCATATTTTGCCCAATCGGGATCTGACCACTTGTCCTTGGTCTTTGGTTTCGTGTGCTTAGGGATTTCAGGAGTGTCGTGTGTGGCAGGTACACGGGGTACTTTGATCATTGGTACGAAAGGAGGATTGTTGATATGGTACATGAGTTCTTTGTCAGTACCCTTGAAGAAGTGAATCATTCGTATCTTCCATTGAGGGTACTCATTCGTATCTCTGGTTAAAGAACCAGCGGTGAAGAAGTTGTTTGTGTTTCTAATGATTTTTATAAGCTTTAAAACCTTTGAACCTTTGAACAATGCACAGTAAACCTTCAGAGAATGAAGTGGATGTTTCTAATGATTTTTATAAGCTTTAAAACCTTTGAACAATGCACTAAAATGGAGATTTAACCGAAGAAACAGATTATGTAAGTTTACCAAAGTCGAAACAGGTCGAGAATGGGAGAAAAACAGATGTTGTTTTGAAAGATATGAAAAATAGGTTAAAAGTCCAAGTTTCTACCAAAAATCATTGTAAGTGAGGATCTCTTGATATAGAAAATCAAGAACCGCTCTGATACCAATTGTTGGTTCCTGTTTTTCTTAACAATGATGATTCTATCTATTTAGTTCAAACAATATATAATGCGGAAGCGTTTTAACGAACTAACCGATATAATGAGGTAGAATAACACACAATATCAAATATATGAAGTGTAAATAACACAGATAAATAGCTCAATGATTCACTGTATTTGATATAATAAGAACACCAAGAACACCGAAAGGTTTGACAAGAAACTGCTCTAAAGGTGTGTGTGTTGTGCAAGGCTTAATAGAAGAGCTCACATGAACCTTCTATTTATACTACTTCTAAAGGGGACAAGATCTAGATAATAAGGATGGTAGGTACTAAGACAATGCTTTGAACAGTTGCTGGAAGGTACAAAACACTATTCTGGAACTGTTGCAGATACAACGTTCATTAAATGCTCCGTATTCTGCTTTAGGCTGAAACCTATCAGAGTTTGACACGTGTAGTTGTCAGGTCACGCCTTTGTACGAGTGATCTTCAGAACCTTCGAATGGCAGAAATCGTATGAAGTATGATTGTCCTTGTATAGATCTTTTGTCTTCTTACCACAGACGCTCTGTCAAGTATGACAGAGGTTCTGTGGCCTTGTCCGCAGAGAAGAGTCTTCTGGCAATTCTTTATCTTCGGTCTTCTCGGTTACTCGGCAGAGCCTCTGTCAAAGACTTCTATGCTTTGGTCTTCTGGGTTACTCGGCAGAGCTTCTGTTGGTGTCGATACTTAGTCTATTTTTCCAATACTTCTATTTATCATAAAGATTGGAGCTAACACATCCTGAGGGGGAGAAACACATGGAGAAAGCTGCAAGCAGAGGTCTACCACCTCCATCGGTATCCACAGAACCCCTAAACCAAGTTCCCCCAACTCAAACCCAAGGAAGAAATCAACAACAGACCAAAGAGGCAATAACCACCTCTGTGGAGAGAACCCCTGAAGAAACCCCAATTACAACCCAAGTACCTGAAACCAATCAAGATCAACAACAGAAAACCACAGAGGCAACACCCACCTCTGTGGAAACAACCTCTGTATTCGGAGAAGATGTGCCAACCCGTGAGCAATTTCAAATCTTGACATCCTCCGAAGAAGATCAACCATCCCAATCACCAAAACCAAAAACACTAGAAGAACCAAAACTACCATCCCCTACACCAGAAGCTGAAACAACAAAACCTCCATCTCCCACACCCAAAACCAGAACCAAATCGATTGCTCACGAAAGAAAGTATTTGAGCAAGTCTACAGAAGCCTCACCAACCTCCTCACCATCCAAGACCTCAGAAACACAAGTGTCAAAACCTACAGAGGCAACCCCCACAAAACCTACAGAAGTACCAACAACCAAAACCACATCCCCATCCAAGACCTCAGAAACTACAAAGACAAAACCCACAGAGGCAACCCCATCTCTACAAGAAGATCTACAGCCGAAGGAAAAACACAAAGGTAAGGGGATAATGACAGAGGAACCCAAGAAGAAGAAGCCAAAGCATCAACCAGCAGAGAAATTGATGAAAAGCTCCTTCGGCGCCTATGTGACACCAAAGCCAAAAGAAGAAGACTGGGCTTTCGGTGCTACCCCTCTGTCGAATATACCTGTTCTGGATCCAAAGGCAAAACTCACAGAGGATCGAGTGGCCCAAATTAAGAAACAAATGGATGCTCTGCGCAGGCCCATGACTCCACACAACGGACCTCCACGACAGATGGAAGAGGTGGTGTACAAATATATGTACAACAGAACTGCTAGAGATCCTCTGCCACCATCCATTCAAGATCCAGACTTTCGTGCTGACCTCGAAAATATTTTCACAAGAACAACACCCAAGCCAAAACACCAAGTCTTCTCAACCTCCAAAATTGACAAGTTCATATATTGTAAGTTTTCTCAAACCAGAACCGCACCTAAGGTTTCCTACAACATATATAAGGTCAAAAGGGAGGACAGAACCGTGAACCAATTCTCAGATGCTGATCTGAGAAATCTAAATCCCTACGACCTACCCGACCTTCTCAATTGGACGAAAGAGAACTACACAACAGTTGCAATTCGAAGGGCATACAGGGTAATAAGGAAAGCCATGCGTGAGAAACTTCTGCTATACAGCCTTGTCGACTTCCAATTAGGACGAGATCTTGGAGTAAGAAATCTAAGTCTAAAACCACCAGAAGATGACTACCCATCCTCTGCCATACCAAACTCGATCATTACATCTCCAAGAGTTGGGTTAGTCTATCAAGATCCTCCTGGGAAGTCAAGACTGTTCGTAGAGATGGACTGTCAAAAGTATGCAACAAGTACTTTGACAGAGCTTAGAGCTATCCTCATGGAGCACAGAGGAACGGAGCTCATGAATCAAGCTCTTGCAAATAGACTGATAGAGGTCATCGACTCAACAATCAACTTCAGAACCATCTGCATCAGATTCTATCACGAGCATAAAGAATTAGGATTCGACAGCAGAAGTTTCAACGACTTCAAAGACGCCAACGTCTGATATCCTCTACCAACCTCTGCAAACCATTCCTTTCATAATGTAAACAAGTGTAAGTGCCTCTGGCATATTTTTGTATGAAAGAAAAGTAAAATCTTTTATGAGGTACATTGTTTCACCTCTTGTCATGTACTTAGCCTAGAAAACCTTACACTTTTTAATTTTTTAGTTTTCAATACTTAGGGGGAGATTGTTAGCTCCAATCTTTCTGTTTATAAAAGTATTGAAAAATAGGCTAAGTATAGAAGTCTTCGACAGAGGCTCTGCCGAGTCACCGAGAAGACCGAAGTGAAGAATCGCCAGAAGACTCTTCTCAGCGGACAAGGCCACAAAGCCTCTGTCATACTTGACAGAGCCTCTGTGGTATAAAGACAAAAGATTTATACAAGGACAATCGTGCTTCTCACGATTTCTGCTGTACGAAGATTCTGAAGATCATTCGTACAAGGCGTGACCTGACAACTCCACGTGTCAAACTCTGATGGGTCTCAGCCTTAGCAGAAGTCGGCGCATTTAATTAACGTTGTACTAACAACAGTACCAGAATAGTGTTTTAGTACCTTCAGTCCTTGTTGTCCAGAACTTGTCCCCTTTATAAGTAGTATAAATATGAGAAATCCCACATCTCTAGCAATAAGATATGAATGTAGTGAGAGAGAATCTAGAGAGCAAATATGTCATCCATGTATTGATCTCAAAGGATTACAAAAGGTTTCTAAAAGATTACAAAAGCTTTCTAAAGTGTTGCTAACAAATGGTCTAGACAAGCCTATTTATACCCATAACATACAAGGTATAAAGGCAATCACAATACTGTATAGACTCATACAGTACATTGACTTTACAGTAAATCTTGAATACAACAATGCTCTAACAATCTCCCCCTTTGGATTCAAGATTTAAAAAATTTGACAGCAGTCTTCAGCTCTTTGTAAAGTCAATCTTCTCAAACAGACACTCTATCAAACTATCTTCAAGTAGCTTTATCTCCACTAGTTCACGGCGAACTATATGCTTTGACACTCTTTAAGAACTCAGCTTTGAAGAATCTTCAGACAAACATGAAAAGTCATTGTCTTTTTCTTTGAAAATCAACCTTCTTCAATACAATCTTCAACAGATTGTCTTCAAGTCTTGAACATGGATTTCATATCTTTATATAGAACCATCAATTCGGAACAAGATAAATCAGAAACGATTAGAGTTTGGATCAGAAAGATGTGAAACCATCCACATTGTTGAACTTTTAGGTGTAAGCGCATTCCGATAACCACTCAGAACTAAGATAACCAAATTCAGCAACATTTGGACTTCACATGATCCTTCTCCCCAATCTTCAGTCTTTGTTCACGAATCTTTGACTTGAAATATCTTTGATTTGAAAATTCTTTGACATGAAATTGAAATTAAACTTTTCTCCCCCTTTTTCGATGATGGTGAGCATCGAAAACCATTTTCAATTTCAGTCGTGTCTTTGAGTATTGCTAACAATCTCCTCCCTACAGAATAACCTTGCTCCCCCTCAAAATAAGAATTCTGGAGCAATTTGTTTTCTCCCCCTGAAAGTATGCATATATTTCAATAACGTACAGTATTTGAAATTGTAGCACAAATTTTAAAACAAATTTACACAAGGAAAATAACATTCATTGAATTTTATTTTATAACTACAAACATTTGATCATTTGAAAACTTTACAAAAGAAATTCAACTTAATTAAATTTAACAGATATTTCAATCAAATGAAATCAAATGCATGTGTTTGGAATCAAAAAACAAGACATCATTGCATATCAAGTTACAAACGTTCAGTTTCAACCCCTTTATTAAATCTATTTGGTGTGCTAGCATGCGAAATATGATTAGCATCAAGCGTATGCAATTCTTAAACATATAAGAATACTTTGCTCTACTCACACTATGTGTCCAAAATCAGAATTTCATAAATTTACGGGTTTATCGCGACTTTGTATTTTCCCAAGTTTCAAGAGATGTGTGCTCATTGGCATCTTTTCTTTTGTGCTCATTGGCATCTTTTGATTTGTGCACATTGGCATCTTTTCTTTTTGAAGAGCTGTTACTTTCTCTTGAAGATTCTCGATTTGATCGTGCAGACTTGAGTTGTCTTTCTTTGCTTCAAGATCTGCAATATAAACTTCAAGATCAGTTATTCTTTTAGTAAGTTTAGCATTTGAAGAAGAAATGTCTAAAATTTGTCTTTTCAGATTAACATTTTCTTCTTCCACTGCTTTATTTAAAATAGGAGTTGAAGAATTTGAAGCATTATCTTTAACAGGAGTTTCTGATATAGGAGATGTTTCTGATAAAATAACTTGTTGCAAAATTCCATTATTTGCCTTAGCTTTTTCAAGTGGCTTTGGAGGTGTTTTTGTTATTATGACTTGTTGCAACACTTCATTATTTGGTTTAACAGTTACATGTGAATTAACAGATGTTTCTGTTATAATGACTTGTTGCAACTTTACATTTGGTTTAACAAAAACTTTTGCAATTGGAGGATTCTCCTTTTTCAGAGTTTGCTTCAAATCTTCACCACTGCTTTTAACAATAACTTGTTGTAAAACCATTTTGAATATTGCTAGAAATTGATCGTTCGGAAGATCAAGCAGACAGTGTATGAAAATACACAAAAAAAATATATAAAAATTTTTCTTGAAAAGCTCTTACAGTGTATGAAATACACTATAGAAAAAATTTCGAGATAAAAAATTTTCTCAAAAATTCGGATGCTTAAGGGTTCGAATTCAACGAATTCGGATGAAGAAGGGTTCGAATTCACTCAATTCGGACTTAACTTGGTTCGAATTCAATGAATTCGGATGCTTAAGGGTTAGAATTCAATGAATTCGGATGCCTAAGGGTTCGAATTCAATGAATTCGGATGCTTAAGGGTTCGAATTCTATGAATTCGGATGCTTAAGGGTTCGAATTCTATAAATTCGGATGCTTAAGGGTTCGAATTCTATGAATTCGGATTCTTAAGGGTTCGAATTCTATGAATTCGGATGCTTAAGGGTTCGAATTCTACACTTGGAAAATTTAATCAACTCAATTCGAATCTAACACAGTTCGAATTCTCCTCAATTCGAATCTAACACGGTTCGAATTCTCCTCAATTCGAATCTAGCTGGGTTCGAATTCAATCAATTCGAATCCTTCTTGAGTCGAATTCTACACTTGTATTTCCAAGAACACTCCGAATTCTTCTTTGAATGATCCGAATTCACCAAGAATGATCCGAATTCACCAAGAATGATCCGAATTCTGCACTTCGAACACGAAAATCACTAAATCAGCCATAACTTTTTCAATTCTTGATCAATTGTTATGAAATTTGCACAGATTTGTTCGAAATTTGATTCCACACACTTTCTTAGTTAATCACAAATCCTAATTCGATCAATTTAATCGAATTTTGATCCAAAAATAGTAGAAAAAGTTTTCGAACAAAAATGATATAAAATGATCAGATCTGCAAATTCTGTGCAGATTTTGGTGTTGATCCAAGAATTAAAGATGTCCAGGAATAAAATCCGAGTGCAATGATGTCAAGAATCAATCCAAAAGATCAAAAATTAAAGAAAAGATGAAATCTGGATGAATAGTAAATGAAGAAGGGTCAGAATTCTTGATGAACAGTGATGAATAGTGATGAACACCCAATCCGAATTCTTCAGCTTTAGTGTAAAAAATCTTCAATTTGGTCTTCGATCTGCTTGAATCTTCTGTTTAGCTCTGATACCAATTGTTAAATCCCAAATCTCTAGCAATAAGATATGAATGTAGTGAGAGAGAATCTAGAGAGCAAATATGTCATCCATGTATTGAGCTCAAAGGATTACAAAAGGTTTCTAAAAGATTACAAAAGCTTTCTAAAGTGTTACTAACAAATGGTCTAGACAAGCCTATTTATACCCATAACATACAAGGTATAAAGGCATTCACAATACTGTATAGACTCATACAGTACATTGACTTTACAGTAAATCTTGAATACAACAATGCTCTAACAAAATAGAAGACTCATGTTGAGTTCTTCTATTAAGCTTTGAACAACACACACACCATTAGAACAGAATTCTTGTTATATCATCGGTGTTCTTGGTGTTCTTATTTATATCAAATACAGTGAATCATTGAGTTATTTATCTGTGTTATTTATACTTCACGTATTTGATATCGTGTGTTCTTCTACCTTATTATATCTTTTAGTTCGTTAAAAACGCTTCCGCATTATATCTTGTTTGAACTATTAGATAGAATCATCATTGTTAAGCAAAACAGGAACCAACAGAAAGTTTGGATAACACTCACACTCTCCATATTTTTTTTCTTCAATTTCTCTCGCATACTCACTTATATATTCAACTAATTCTGCCTCGGTTCTCCTTATATCTCCCACAACTGCTTCAATAACATTTGTCACTGTATCAGAATCAAGATGTGTCATTTGAGGTAGATCATCAACATGAGCCACAGAAGTTGTTGTCAAACTTGGGAATAGGAATTGTGAAACATCACCAAAAACATTACTATCATTGCCCCCATCATTGTTGTCATCATCATCATTGTTATCACCAATAACTTGTTCCTCCGCAGAATCAGACCCATTATCAGACTTTGTATCATCATCAGAAGGTCCAATTACTCTGGCCGAAACTCTACCAATATGTCATGGAATAAGAGCTTCGTCAGATTGGACTACACGATTATCTAGATATGTGTCCGCAGACGATAACCATGCATCTTCAGAAATAGATGTCTGAACCCCACCAATTCCCTTCTTGGTATTTTCCCTCTGCTCTCCCCATTCAGAAGCCCGTGCTTGCTGAACCCTCATAGACACCGCTCTCCTAGGGGTTGAGTCTTGGGTAGGTCCCTCCGGTTCAGGCCGGACCATAGACTTTCTATATTCAACTATGCACTCAGTGTCCTGATTCGCGTATCTAAGGAACCCTTAAGGTAGTGGCTTTTCAAACTGGAATGACTGTTTCTGCCTCTGCAAATATCTCATTGACTTTTCTGGAACTGCTGGATCATTGAGTCTTCTTGGAATGTCTCTGTTAGACCTCATCATACTGTGCACAATTATTTGCATAAACCTCATGTAAGGAACATACGGCTTTCCCTTATGCTTATGCCTATCATCCACTCTATCTTGTAGTTCATGCCCGAAGATTGCCGCATAATCAACATGAAGATCATAAACCACAGCATGACATAACTTCAGAATTCCAGTGTTGGCATTATCCATTCCCAAATGCTTTGAAGTCAAACAATGGTTGATGACTGAGAAGATTGCATAATAGGCTGGCGGAAGATTTCCTTTGTAGAAGTCACTGATATAGTTTAGCTCTCCAACATATCCCATATCTTTTATTCCAGCAAGAACCTCCGCTTCTGATGGATAAGGATCAAAGGATGTCTTTCTGTGTCTGGAATTCGGGTCAGGTAACTTCAGAACTAGACGAAGTCGGTGGTAATCAAGCTTTGTGATGTACTCGTCTATCTGAATTTCAAAGATCGGCCTTTTGTTCTCAATGGCAAAGGTAATAGTCTTCGAGGCTTGTTGCAAGTACAACATAGGTACATTGACTGTCTGAGTCAATGCAAATGCCAAGGGATGTCTCTTTAGAACCTGTTTGACCACTAGGTGAATGTTGATGCGATCAAATTCCACATGGTTATTATTTAATTTGATGTCAACGTAGTTTGATGGGTGTATGAAGGCAAGATCTGGATTGCCTTGGCCTGTGTATGATGGATGAACGGATCTTGTGGATGGAAGGGGTACGTCGGGTGTTGCCTCGGGTACATGGTCCCCAAAGCCTTGGACCATGCTTTGTTGCTCTTGATTTTCAGCCATGTGAACTGTTGTTTTGAAAAAACAGTTCTGAAAAAGTTAATTTTGGCAAAAATCACTTTTTGAAAAAATTTCTGAAAAATTTCTAAGTCTGGTTTTCGCAACCCAAAGAAAACTTATGAAAGACTCAAAATTTTCGCAAACAAAGGAAGAAAAGAAGAAGTTTTCGCAGACTTATGTAAAGACAACCCAATGCGAAAACCAAAACTTTTCGCAGACAGAAGGGTGCAAAAACTGAACTTAGAAGATTTTCAATTTGAAAAACTTTTCTCATTCAACTGAAAGAACTTTTCGCAGGCAACAAAACTTTTTGCAGACCAAAAGGAAAAGTTTTCGCAATAGACTGTTGCGAAAACCATATTTAGAAAAAAGTTTGGGTCGCCAAAGGTTTTCCCAATGAACTCTTGCAAATATGATTCCATATTCAAAAATCCATTCAAAAATATGTTTTTGACCGTAAAATCGACATCAAATTTTGACTTTTGAACCCTAAGTCGAAGAGTTTGAACACTGAGCATATAAACAGAATAGATGATCATTCAAAAACACAAATTGATGATAAATTGATACAAATGAAGCATACAGAATGATTCGATAAATCCATATGAGCAAAACTCACTATACAAACGGCACAAAGAAGATTAAAATCGATAAAATTGATTCCAAGAATGTGAACAGTTGCGAGTTTGATATCAAACAAAATAAGCACATACACAGATGGAAATAAGCAAAAACACATGGATAGAAACAAGGGAAACAGCATATCGAACACAATGATACAATGTTCAAGTCGAATGATTACCTGATGTGTGAGATTTGAGAGTTGCAAGTCGACAAGGGTTGAAATAAAGATGAACAGTTGCAATTTCGATGGGTACGTGTTTTTCCCAAAAACAAAGTGGGAACTGAGGTATTTGAAAATTGTATTTATACCCTCAACAAAAATGACACGTGGCACGAATATAGAGGACACCCACTTTTCGCAAACACTTAAAAAAATTACATGTCAGAAAAATTGACACGGCACTATTCATCGAAGTTTCGCAAGGAACAAGTTGCGAAAACTTCCAAAGGAAAAAAGTTTTTGTATCCAACTAAAGTACATGAAAAAAATTTCACAAGCAATTGAATGCGAAAACAACGTTTTCTTATCCAATGCATTGCGAAAACTTTACTTTTCGCAAGCAACGACATGCGAAAACCTACTTTTCGCAAGGAATGCATTGCGAAAACTTTACTTTTCAGAAGCAACGACATGCAAAAACCATAGTTTTCGCAATCAACGTGTACGAAAACCAAAGTTTTCGTATGCAGTTGCATGCGAAAACTATTGTTTTCGCAATTAACTGAATGCGAAAACTTAAGTTTTCGTACCATTTGGTTGCGAAAACTAAGTGTTTTCCACATAAAAATGCAACTTTTTCAGTAAAAATCAAACTCTCAAAAATCTCTCATTAGATAAAATCATTTTAAGCTCACTCTTGTTTGAAAATTTAGTTTTTCAAAATTAGAACACACTTACAGACTTATGCCATCTTACTACCCCTTGAAAGATGCATGTTCTGAAACATTTGTGCTCCCCCTTAACATGTGCACAGAATTTTCATCAGAGAAAAATCTGCACAAGAACAAAAATATGAAACAGTTAAAATACAATATCATTAGTTGTTAAATCGAGTTCTTCAAATCATAAAAAATGGAGAATTTCTTCAAATTTCTTCAATTCCTCATGAAATTTGGACGAATTTTTGATGAATTGTGCATAAATTTTCTCCCAAAGCTCTGATACCAAATGTGAGTTCCCAAACCTAGTGAGAGAATAGGAAATGTAAAACACATTCTAGAGAGAGAAAGTCATCTATCACTAATGAGTCTCAAAAGTACAAAGATGGAAAGGTTATTAAAGGTTACATCACAAATGACAAGGGCTTGCTATTTATAGTAAGCAAATGACAACTCCATGGCTTTACTACAGCAAGTACAAAAACATAGTTTAAACATGAACTGCCTGATTACAACATAAAAGTACACTAACACCGTGAATGTATGAAACAAGCATCTTTTGTGAGATACTTGAGTGTCTAGGTGGGTGACACGAGTTATCGACATTAGGTCCTTGTCTGTTTCAATATTCATCTCCAAAGAACGGAATGAATAGATAGTGTGGTTACCCGGATAACTGACTCAGTTTGGTAAGGACCAATTTATTCTTTTAAGTCCTGTCACATCCTCACCAAATTCTTTTCACTCCAAACTCATCTATCAAGTTAGACCCCTCACTGTTGTCTATAAGTGGATGAGTTTCTTGGGTAGCTCCTTCCGTTTCTTGATAGAAACAATATAAATCCTATCACTTTTGTGTGTATCAAATAAATCAGCTAAGTAAACAGTGAAGTACGAGTTCTAAACTGAAATGTTTAGAAGTCAAAAAATTTAAGAACGAGTCCTAAACTGAATTATTCAGAAGTCATCATAAAAATGATAATGAATTTCAAAGAACAAGTTCAAACGCGAACTAGAATAACTCGGTAAGAACAATATTTGCAATAAATGAAACAATGATCAGAAAGTTTAATTGTAAAAAACAAGTCACAATTAATATGTCAGATAAGAATTAAATCATAAAGAACAAATTGGAATTCAAGCGAGTGTATTTCCATCGAAAAAATCAACAAACATATGAGACATGGAAATAACTAAATCAATAAAATATTACGCATGGAAATTTTGGAATATAAGATCGAAGAAAAAGAAACACGAGTAAGTTTTTCAGAATAAATTACCACGGTCTTTGAATTCACAAAAAACATGAATTGATCAAAACATGGTACTCCCCCTTAAAAGTGGCATAACCTTTGAATGCAGTCATGTGAAAAGAATCTTCTGAACTAAACGCACATGACATTCCTGCAAAATAGATTAGAAAGATTTTGGTATCCATGCTTTGATGGATCCTTGATGGTTAGATGCACTATTAGAATGAGGACCGGGGATACAATAGGTACCTGTAAAGCCCGTATCCCGGTATGTCTTAATTATCAATTTAAATTTTTTTCTCTTGACGTTTTATTTATTTAACGGGATTAGGCGGCAAGGACCATAAACGATTTAGTTTGTGATAGTTGACTCATTTGATAGATCTTAACATTTTTGGGTAGAAAATGAAATTACTTTATAAACCTAGGGGCTAAAAGTGATTTCTTGGTTTAAGGCTTGCATGGGATCGGCCTTAATGACCGACCCCCCCCCCCCTCTCCTCTTTCGTTCCACGCCAAAAACAAACCACAAAACCCTAATTCCCTTTTCTTTCCCCTTGCTGCTACTGTCGACCCCCCCCCCCCCCCTCCCCATTCTCTTTGTTGCTGCTGCTAACCCACCCAAAACCCACCGCCGGCGCCGCTGTAATTGTTTGCCGGCGAGAGAGAGTGAGCCAAAGAGAGAGAGTGCCGACGAAAGGACGTGGGAGGAGTCGGAGTTCCCTGTGTTGCTGTTGCGTCGCCATCGTCGAGAGGTAAGACCCATTCTCTTTTTATTTCCTTCTTTCGTCGTCACCGAAGCACCACAAAACCATCGCCACCACCGCTGCCATGGCTGCCGGCGGTGTGCGCCGCCTCCGTGCGCCACCAGTCCGGTGGCTGTGACGGGCGGGGTTGTTCCAGTTAGTACGTGGGTGGGTGTGTGCATGTGGCTCATGAATCGTTTGTGGGATCGTCCCTTTCATCGTCGTTTTTTTTAGTACCGAACCACCGTCAAACCGCCACCGGCGCCGTAGCCGTGGCTGCCGCCGCCACCAACCACCACTCCCGGAGATGGAAGTGGGTGGTGCAGGGTTTTGTCCAGACCTGAGATGCCTAAAACCCTGGTTGCAAACTTTAATTCATAATCTTATCGCGTAAATCGTTTTTGTAAAGTTATCATTTTATGTGGTGATATCGGTGCTGCCCCTGTTTTGTTTCGTTCATTACTTTTCCATCGTAACTCGGTTTGAGGCGAAATCGGTGGCCACGGTTCACATTCTGTATCGGGAATACTTTCCGTGTTTTAGCGAAAACCTGGTTAAGCCTCTAGCTAGGTGAAAAATAGTCGTTTTTGCAGCAGGTCCGAAACTTTCAGCTTTGAGTTTCAGTTTTAGAAAATTCGTATAAAATCATAGGAACCTTATTTGAACGCGTATAATATGTCCCTGGAAAGCTATGACCCAGACCCTTCTGTTTGTGGAACTTAATTTCTGGATTAGTGGGTCTAGAGGGGGCTAAACAGGGCCCGAACAGACCTGCAGTTTAGACCGAAAAGCTGAAATGTCACTCTTTTAGTCTTATGATTATTTTTAGGGTTGGGGCTTCGTGTTGACACTTTGTAGCACTTCTTTAGGTGGAAAGAAGTGAGTTGGAGTTGGCGGGCTCGTTTTGCTGTCGTGGATATTTGCGTTGCTTATCGAGGTGAGTTCTCTCACTACGTAGGATAGGGATCTTATGTGCATTACTGTAGCTCGTGTGTGCTAGCTATTTTTGTTGTGTATGGTACTGGGCTATGTAGTGTCTAGAATGGACCTTGGGTGTCGTATAAAACTCGGGGAGACCGAGAAATACGTACACGGGTGTCGTATAACTCGGGGAGACCGAGGAATACGTATACGGGTGTCGTACAACTCGGGGAGACCGAGGAATACGTACACGGTATTGTATGAGATAGAGGAGACCGATGGTTATATATATAGTATTGTATGAGATCGGGGAGACCGATGGTTATATATATAGTATTGTATGAGATCGGGGAGACCGATGGTTATATATATAGTATTGTATGAGATCGGAGAGACCGATGGTTATATATATAGATACAGTTGTTGTTGCATGAGTTTGCCTGTTTAGGATATGTTCTTAAGCTGGCATGTGTGGATTGATGGTATTTATCTGTAGATAGTGGTAGTGCTCATATGATTGCTACCCTATGTTAGTGTTTGAATTCACTAAGCTTCGTGCTTACTCTTTCCCTATAATTTACTGTTTCAGGTTCGAGTGGCAGTAAGGTGTGACGGTACACACTGGCGCGTTGAGACTTTCGGCAATTTCATTATGATACATTATGTTTTATGATTTACATTTTCCGCTGTGTTAATTGGTTGGTTATTTAACTTAACGAGTTTTGGGAAAACGTTTGATTGGATTTAAATACTTATGGTTTGTTTAAAATAAAATAGTATTTTTAAAAGTTCAAATTTATTGTAATTTTTGGGACGTTACAAGTTGGTATCAGAGCACAGCTTGAGCGAATCGAACACACTTCGGTGTGTTTGAACTCAAGTTTGCGGCTCAGTATTTTCTTTTTCCTTTTAAAATTCTTGAGAATTAAAAGAAAGGAAAAATACGTTTGAGAAACGGTGACCGGAGGCGCAGTGTGTACAATCAGCCGATGCCAAGGGAAAAGGTAGAGTACTTAGTGTAATTTATTGCTTTCTAGAACATAGGAGTATGTATGCTAGATTGCTTGGTGCTTATTACACTGTACTGCATATTTGTTGCTTGCTAGTAGAAATTTATGCTAGTTGTGATAGGTTGTTAAGTGAATGCCGTATAAGTTGTATGCAGTAGGAACCATATAGCCATAGAATGTTGGATTTAGTTCTATTGCGCTGCTCTTGTTTGAGTCCAACCGTTGTAGGATAGAATCTTTTAATCGAAAGTCTATCTGGTTTTACACTGTATGCAACTGTGCATTCGCGAGGCGACTCGACATGACTAGTAGGGATTCCGTCATAGCAAGGGTAGCGGGATGAGGTGAAATTCCTAGGGAGCTAGGAAGAGTGTTTGCATATGCTGGTACGGGCATATGGGTGGAACTGTCGACAAGGAACTACTTGGGCACTTCGGGACGGGACTCGAAACGAGTAAGGATAGGTGTGGAAGGTAGTAGTAGAGCTCCTACTATCTGAAGCACAGGATCTGTGCTCGAGTCAGGGAAAGTCACGGAGAATCCGAGGAGTGGAGCGTGAGCGTAGTTAGCAGGTTTAGTGTGTGCTAATAGCTCGTTAAGGAGGAACAACAATACTGACTCAGATTCTGGTACCGGAGTTACCACTGAGCAGATTCGAGAGATGATTGCGGCTGAGGTGACGCACGCTACTGGGGAGGCGATCCCCGAGATTGTACCGCCATTCGTAATGAGGTAGTAGTGTTCGTAGAGGAGCGCATTGGAGTGCGCATTCCTTACCAGTGGTTGTCCAAGGTTCGCTTCACGGTGAATCTGTTATGAGACGGAGCGAAAGACTGGTGTGCTACTGCTTGGACGCTTAGCGAGCGCACTACTTTGACCTGGGAGGAGTTCGTCGTACATTTTCGGGCAGAGTATGTGCCTCCAGTGGGGATGGAGAGGATTGCTAAAGAGTTCTTGGAGCTCTCTCAGACTGTAGAGACTGTAAATGAGATTAACCGAGAGTTCACGGAAATGGCATTTTTCTGTCCTTTGTATGATGCTTATGCGGACATGAAGAGGACGCGGTACAAGAATATGTTACGTACCGAGATCAGGGAGTTCGTAAGTACTGCGCAGTATGCTTCACTTACTGCGGTGATGGAGGCGGCCCGAGGTAGAGTTCATCAACTGAGAGTGGAAGAGGCACAAGCTACGCATAGAGTGGTGACAGGTACGTTCTTAGTTAACTCGGTGCCTGTTGTGGTGATGTTTGATAGCGGGGCTACTCATCCTTTCGTGTCTCACACTGTTAGTGAGGGTTTTGGGCCGAGTTGTAGGATGGTAGGCTGTCCGCTTGTGGTTGAGGTTGCTGATGACAGGACCTTGATGGTTTCTGACGTGTACCGGGGGTGCACTTTGGAAATCTCTGGTGTGAGATTCCCTATTGATTTGATTCCGATCGCTATGCGTGAGTTGTGCGTGATTGTGGGCACGGATTGGATGGATGCTTTCGATGCGGAAATTGTTTGCCGTCGCAAACAAGTACGACTTCGAACCCCAAGCGGGGGAGAACAGTTAGTTCAGGGCGACTCTCCCAGGCGGGCCTCAGCGATATGTTCGGCTACGAGGGCTCCGATATACTTACAGCAGTGGCCAGGGGTATCTAGCGTATGTGATAGACACGCGCGTCGACGGAGAGAAGAAGACCGCGGAGGATGTGCCAGTTGTACGGGAGTTTGCTGACGTGTTTCCCGATGATTTACCGGGGATACCTCCCGAGCGACAGGTGGAGTTCCGCATTGACTTGATTCCGGGTGCTGCTCCGGTGGCCAAGGCACCTTATCGCCTGGCTCCACCGGAAATGAAGGAGTTGTATACTCAGTTGCAGGAACTTCTCGAAAAGGAGTTCATCAAGCCGAGTTGTCCATCGTGGGGAGCCCCGATTCTGTTTGTGAAAAGGAAGGACGGGTCCCAATGGATGTGTATAGACTACCGTGAGTGAATAAGCTTACGGTGATGAATCGTTATCCTCTGCCAAGGATCGATGACTTATTCGGCCAGCTTCAGGGAGCCTCGTGGTTCTCTAAGATTGATTTGAGACCGGGGTATCATCAGATGCGGGTAAGGAGTGAGGTTACGGAGAAGACGGCCTATCGTACACGTTATGGCCATTACGAGTTTGTGGTGATGCCCTTCGGGCTCACCAATGCACCAGCAGCGTTCATGGACCTTATGAACATGGTGTGTAGCCCGATGCTGGATCGGTCGGTGATTGTGTTCATCGACGATATTCTCGTATATTCGAAGTCGAAGGAAGAGCACGAGATGCATTTGCGAGAAGTTTTGGAAGTTTTGAGGCGGGAGAAGCTTTATGCTAAGTTCTCCAAGTGTGAGTTCTGGTTATGGGAGGTCCAATTCCTAGGACATGTCGTGAACCAGAGTGGTATTATGGTCGATCCGGCCAAGATTACGGCAGTGATGCGGTGGGAAGTGCCGAAGACTTCCACAGATGTACGGAGTTTCCTTGGGTTAGCAGGGTATTATCGGAGACTTATTCAGGATTTCTCCAAGATTGCTTTACCTATGACCCGATTGACGAAGAAAACTGCGGCTTTTAGTTGGGGTGAGGAGCAGCAAAGGGCTTTTGAGGAGCTGTGCAGACGTTTATGCGAGGCTCCGGTGTTGACTTTGCCCGAGGGTATGGAGGATTTGGTGGTATATTGTGACGCTTCTCACCAGGGATTGGGCGCCGTGCTCATGCCGCGTGGTAAGGTCATAGCTTACGCTTCGAGGCAGTTGAAGCCTCATCAGGCGAACTACCCGACGCATGACCTAGAGTTGGGAGCAGTGGTGTTTGCTCTCAAGATTTGGAGGAATTACTTGTATGGCGTCAAGTGTACGATATACACTGACCATAAAAGCCTCAAATACTTGATGGACCAGCAAAACCTCAATATGCATCAGAGGAGGTGGCTGGACGTAGTCAAGGATTATGATTATGAGATACTTTACCACCCGGGTAAAGCGAATGTTGTTGCGGACGCACTTAGTCGACATCCGGTTGGTGAGCCACTTCGGGGTTTGTGTCAACGGTTAACAGTGGTTGCACCTCTCCTTGAGTCGATAGGTAGTGCTCAGGAAGTGGCAGTTCTGGACGAGAATGCCAAACGCGAGAGAGTTTTGGGTGAAATTCCAAATTTTGCCCGTGATAGTCGGGGTCTTTTGACACGGTATGGTCGAATTTGGGTTCCCTTCACTGGCGGGAACAGGCAGATATTGTTGGACGAGGCGCATAAGTCCAAGTTTTCTATTCATCCCAGAGCTACGAGGATGTACCGCGACCTGCGGGAAAATTATTGGTGGCTCTGTATGAAGCGGGATGTCGCCAAGTGTGTAGAGGTGTGCTTGACTTGTCGGAAGGTCAAGGCTGAGCACCAGCGGCCGCATGGGAAGTTGCAGCCTTTGGAGATACCGGTGTGGAAATGGGAACAGATCACGATGGATCTCATTACGAAACTCCCAAAGACTCCACGCGGGAACGATGATAGTTGGGTGATCATCGATCGTCTGACCAAGAGCGCTCACTTTTTGGCTATCAGGGAGAGCTCTTCGGCGGAGAAGCTCGCAGAGATTTTTGTGCGAGAGATTGTAGCCAGGCACGGGGTGCCAGTTTCGATTGTCTCTGACAGGGACACCCGTTTTACTTCCCGGTTTTGGGAGAAGTTTCAGGTGGAGATGGGTATACAATTACATTTTAGCACGGCTTTTCATCCACAGACCGATGGGCAGAGTGAGCGGACTATTTAGACTCTTGAGGATATGCTTCGGGCATGTGCTATTGATTTTGGAGGTAGTTGGGATCAGTATCTTCCGTTGGCGGAGTTTTCCTACAACAACAGCTTCCATTCCAATATCGGCATGCCGCCGTACGAGATGTTTTATGGTAGGAAGTGCAGGACGCCCGCTTGTTGGGGCGAGGTTGGTCAGCGGGTATTAGGGAGCACTGATATCGTGCTGAAGACGACCGAGATGATTCAGATGGTGCGGGACCGTCTAATTACTGCACAGAGTCGGCAGAAGAGTTACGCCGACAAGAGGCGATCAGATTTGGAGTTTCAGGTGGGAGATTATGTGTTGTTGAAGGTGTCACCCTGGAAAGGGGTGATCCGGTTCCGTAAACGAGGAAAGTTAGGTCCCCGTTACATTGGACCTTACAAGGTCATCGCTCGAGTGGGAAAGGTAGCTTATCGCTTAGAGCTATCGGACGAGCTGAGTTTGATCCACAACACTTTCCACGTGTCTCAGTTGCGAAAGTGTGTGGTGGATGAGTCTGCGGTGATTCCTTTTGAGGAGATTCAGATCGACGAGCGGCTCAATTACGTTGAGAAGCCGATTGCTGTTATTGAGAGGAATACGAAGACCTTGCGCAACAAGGTGATTTACTTGGTGAAGGTCCAGTGGAAGCACTGAAAGGGTTCCGAATGGACTTGGGAACCCGAGGCTGAGATGCTGGAGAACTATCCAGAGGTATTTGTGGACGTAGACTTCGAGGACGAAGTCTAATTCAAGCGGGGGAGAGTTGTAAAGCCCGTATCCCGGTATGTCTTAATTATCAATTTAAATTTTTTTCTCTTGACGTTTTATTTATTTAACGGTATTAGGCGGCAAGGACCATAAACGATTTAGTTTGTGATAGTTGACTCATTTGATAGATCTTAACATTTTTGGGTAGAAAATGAAATTACTTTATAAACCTAGGGGCTAAAAGTGATTTCTTGGTTTAAGGCTTGCATGGGATCGACCTTAATGACCGACCCCCCTCTCCTCTTTCGTTCCACGCCAAAAACAAACCACAAAACCCTAATTCCCTTTTCTTTCCCCTTGCTGCTACCGTCGACCCCGCCCCCCTCCCCATTCTCCTTGTTGCTGCTGCTAACCCACCCAAAAACCACCGTCGGCGCCGCTGTAATTGTTTGCCGGCGAGAGAGAGTGAGCCAAAGAGAGAGAGAGAGTGCCGACGAAAGGACGTGGGAGGAGTCGGAGTTCGCTGTGTTGCTGCTGCGTCGCCATCGTCGAGAGGTAAGACCCCCTTCTCTTTTTATTTCCTTCTTTCGTCGTCACCGAAGCACCACAAAACCATCGCCGCCGCCGCAGCCATAGCTGCCAGCGGTGTGCGCCGCCTCCGTGCGCCACCAGTCCGGTGGCTGTGACGGGCGGGGTTGTTCCAGTTAGTACGTGGGTGTGGGTGTGTGCATGTGGCTCATGAATCGTTTGTGGGATCGTCCCTTTCATCGTCATTTTTTTTAGTACCGAACCACCGTCAAACCGCCACCGGCGCCGTAGCCGTGGCTGCTGCCGCCGCCGCCGCCAACCACCACTGCCGGAGATGGCAGTGGGTGGTGCAGGGTTTTGTCCAGACCTGAGATGCCTAAAACGCTGGTTGCAAACTCTAATTCGTAATCTTATCGCGTAAACCGTTTTTGTAAAGTTATCATTTTATGTGGTGATATCGGTTCTGCCCCTGTTTTGTTTCGTTCATAACTTTTCCATCGTAACTCAGTTTGAGGCGAAATCAGTTCCCACGGTTCACATTCTGTTTCGGGAATACTTTCCATGTTTTAGCGAAAACCTGGTTAAGCCTCTAGCTAGGTGTAAAATGGTCGTTTTTGCAGCAGGTCCGAAACTTTTAGCTTTGAGTTTCAGTTTTAGAAAATTCGTATAAAATCATAGGAACCTTGTTTGAACGCGTATAATATGTCCCTGGAAAGCTAAGACCCAGACCCTTCTGTTTGTGGAATTTAATTTCTGGATTAGTGGGTCTAGAGGGGGCTAAACAGGTCCCGAACAGACCTGCACTTTAGACCGAAAAGCTGAAATGTCACTCTTTTAGTCTTATGATTATTTTTAGGGTTGGGGCTTCGTGTTGACACTTTGTAGCACTTCTTTAGGTGGAAAGAAGTGAGTTGGAGTTGGCGGGCTCGTTTTGCTGTTGTGGATATTTGCGTTGCTTATCGAGGTGAGTTCTCTCACTACGTAGGATAGGGATCTTATGTGCATTACTGTAGCTCGTGTGTGCTAGCTATTTTTGTTGTGTGTGGTACTGGGCTGTGTAGTGTCTAGAATGGACCGTGGGTGTCGTATAAAACTCGGGGAGACCGAGAGCTCGAGGAGACCGAGAAATACGTACACGGGTGTCGTACAACTCGAGGAGACCGAGGAATACGTATACGGGTGTCGTACAACTCGGGGAGACCGAGGAATACGTACACGGTATTGTATGAGATCGGGGAGACCGATGGTTATATATATAGTATTGTATGAGATCGGGGAGACCGATGGTTATATATATAGTATTGTATGAGATCGGGGAGACCGATGGTTATATATATAGATACAGTTGTTGTTGCATGAGTTTGCTTGTTTAGGATATGTTCTTAAGCTGGCATGTGTGGATTGATGATATTTATCTGTAGATAGGGGTAGTGCTCATATGATTGCTACCCTATGTTAGTGTTTGAATTCACTAAGCTTCGTGCTTACTCTTTCCCTATAATTTACTGATTCAGGTTCGAGTGGCAGTAAGGCGTGATGGTACACACTGGTGCGTTGAGACTTTCGGCAATTTCATTATGATACATTATGTTTTATGATTTACATTTTCCGCTGTGTTAATTGGTTGGTTATTTAACTTAACGAGTTTTGGGAAAACGTTTGATTGGATTTAAATACTTATGGTTTGTTTAAAATAAAATAGTATTTTTAAAAGTTCAAATTTATTGTAATTTTTGGGACGTTACAGTACCATACCAATGAGATGCATATTTCAGGTCAACAAAATTATTTAAACCAAATGCAGAAAAGCTAATACAATCATGAGAAAGTTGAAGCAACTGTTGAATTGAATAAAGTCTTAAAGGAAACATCACACTTTGTTCAACAGAAGTATGAAAAAAACATCAAGATTATGATTTTATGTCCTAACATGCGAAACTGAATTAAATGAATTTGTATTCGTTGTGCTTTCATTTGACTTCTTCACTACCCAAACTTGTTTGAGCCTTTTTCTCCGACCATTATTATCTGAAATATCATTAAAGTCACTGTCGGAAGAACTGGTGTAGTAAGAATGTCTTATAAGTAAGTTACTGGTCTTTTGTTGTTTTTGTGACCTTCTTTTAGATTTTGGTTTTGAACATTTGGGCATAGAACCCTTTGGAGAGGCAGATGTGGAACATTCGCCTTTGTGAAAATTGACCGGTTCACTCCTTTTATCAAGAGAATGAACATGACTAGAATGTTTTGGCGCAGAGTCAAACTTATTAAACTCATCATCTGAACACACGTTAGAATTCATGAACGCGAAAAAATCAATTTCACTCTCGGATGGAACATCATTGGTCAAAGGATGTGAGGGACACTTTGAAACGACGTTTTGGAAAGAATCAGGTGCGGAAGCTTTTTGAAAATCAGTGTTGAGATTCTTTTGAAAATATTCCATGTAAGGTTCTTTACCTTTGCTGGAAGAGATTTTTCCAATGAAAACTTTACAAGAAGAAGTATCTGATGAGTTCGAAGAAGGTCCAGACATAATGTTTTTCTCGTTTTGAAGTTGGTTTAGCTTATGTTGAAGTTCACCTTTGCTAACTTTCTATTGCATCACTTCTATTGCCAAGGCAGACAATTTAGATGTGAGTCGTTTGATTTCTGTCTGAATGGCTTTCTTTTCCTCAACGGATACAGATTCCGTTTTTGTGGAGTTAAGACACTCGAGTTTGGATAAAAGTTCTTGTTTTTCCTTTTGAAATTGAATCCGTTCATGTTCAAATGACTCTTCTAACTAAAGTATTTTTTGTTCAAGAACAAGAGGTGGGACGTAGCGTTTAAACTCGTCCTTCTCCTCTTTAGTTTCAATTGTTGGGACCGTATCCGTTTTAGAGGATTCTTTGGGCTTGGCAACTTTGTAGTCGTCAAAGTAGTCATTTGAGAGGTATTTGGATTTATTTGTTTCATAAGATGAGTTAAGAACTTCATAAGAAAAAGGCAGTTGCATCTTAACCGTATTCTTGCGTTTATATTCTTCACGTTCCTCATCCTTCTCATTAAGTGGTTCCGTCCATTTGATTTTATATTGGTGAAATTTTTTATCAATGCCTAGAAAGTTAAACTCGTATAAAGTAGGCACCATTGTTAAGATCTTTTTCAAATAGTGTGGGTTGTCGTACCCAATTCCCCATTCTGAGTTATAGTACCGGAAATCCTTTGGTTTGTTTAGATGAATCGTTTGATCAGTTTGTCCTCGTTTATAAAACTTAAGTTCAAGATCTTTTATTTTTGCAAGAAGCTCTTTGTTATCTATTTGAAGAGAAGAGCATTGATAGACAATCTTAGCATTTAAATCAGATACTTTGGCCCTAAAGTCTTTAGGTGCTATCGAAAGGTTTGCACATTTTTCTTTTAGATTAGCATTATCAGACTTAAGCTTTTCCGTGACCTTTCTCTAAACATCTAACTTCTCATTTAGTGGTGATCTTACTAGACTCTACTTTTTGAACAAGTAGATGCATCTGATCCATTAAAGCTTGATGAATAGGAATACATACCTGGCAGAAGTCTCCAAGATCTGGAGGAGCGGTATGGTTGCCCATTGCAAGAGCATCTCGAGAAGACATCTTAATTGCACTTAGATAATCGTGAGATAGTAAGGTGATGATTCAAAAAATAAACAGACGGAATCTCAGAAGATCCAATTGTCCCCCTCCTACGACTTCATACGGATAGAGGAATTGTCCAGGAAAAGTGGTCCGAAAAAAGGTTTACCGAAAGACTATCAGTATCCGGATAGATGGTCTGGAAAACGACTAATCCGGATGAGAAGTCCGGAAATGGGTCAAATCCGGAATCCGGATGTGTCCAGAATGTGACTGTCCGGAAGAGAAGTCCAGATTAGGAGTCCGGATAATGTGTCCAGAATAAGAGTTCGGAAAGGCGAAATCCGAGAAAGCGATTTCCGAGAATTGATTCCGGAAGAATGTTTGGATAAATTGTTGGTCCCGAAGGGTTATACAAGTTTGTAGAAGGGGGGTTGAATACAAACACACAGATTTTACTTTTCTAAATTGTTTATTGATAAATCAAAACAATTTACAATTTGTTGCGGAACAAGATTAAGGATAAACCTAAATCAAAACAAGTCTTAAGAACACTAAGTTTCTTGCACTAGAAAGAGTTAAAGAAATTACGAATAATAACTTAACAATAAGGGAGAAAGAAGAAGATGGCCCGAGCACAGACACTTCATTTCTGAAGTAGGGTTCTTCTTATATACTGCATGCATTTAATGCATGGCAGTATGGCTTTACACGTGGCAGCAGCTGATTGGTCGCATGTACGTTTGTAGACATCCTAGTAGCTGCATGGTGCACAGTGTAGAATCAGAGTTGTTGTACGATTTCATACAAAAGGTATGTTGGTTCTGACACTTCGTACGGAGAGGTGCAAGGAAGGCAAGACAATAGTAACATGCAGAGAGAACTTCATGATCAGCTTTCGTTGATTCAGAGTTTTATCAATGGATGATAAAGTTCAGCGATAGCTGAAGTCTTCTACTTGATACTTCACGTTGAGTGGACAGATCTTGGCTTCGCTGATATCCGCATCAGTTCATTAGTACACTTGTCGCTGGTTCTTGAACTTGATCTTCGAGTTCAGCGTAGAACATATGTTGACGTGAAACTTGTCTTCAGGGATCATAAGTAAATAACTAACTTATCAGCGATCACCATAAGGACTGAACAGGCTCAGAGCATTATGGTGAACAGTGTTAGCTGAATGTTTAATCTAAAGAACGAGAGTTCTTATCAGCGGTACTGAATTAGTCTTAGTACATCAGCGATAGTGAAACTCTAATACATATTGTTTACTTACAATTTTCACTAAGTGTTTAAGAGAGGGTCATTATCAAATCACTGAGGGTTTGGATCAACAATCTCCCCCTATTTGATTATGACATAGCAACAGAGAAAATTGCTATTTAATTAAAACATAAGGATAAAAAGGACTCATAAAATATTTGTCCCTTTTACTGTTTTCTGGGGTCTTTTCAGTACTTATGGAGTAAAGTACATTCGCTGAAATTTTTCTTTAAACTCCGTAAAGATTACAGAGGGAAGTAGAAAAATTACAAGTACAGCAAATAAAATTACAAGTACAGAAGATGTAGACAGATAAGGATAGAAAGAATTACAAGGCGATCCAATCCGTCAAAAGGTTCTTCCAATCCGTCATCGAGGCGATCCAATCCTGTAGACAGACAAGGCGATCCAATCCGTCATCGAGGGTCTTTGATGTGGGAATCATCCAGTCAGGGACATTTACTCCTTGATTCTTTTTGTTCAGAGCTTCTTCAAAAATCAAGGGCTTCAGGTGTCTAGCTTTAATGTCGCGTCTGACTTCACACCAGTATATGAGATCTCTGAGTTGTTCGATGGGAGTGATTGGAAGCTCAGAGATGCGTTGAAAGTGATGATTTCCTTGGTAGTCTAGAAAGAATATACCATAAGGATCACTTACAACTTTGCCAGGAATGAAAGTTTCTCCAGGTGGTAGGGAGGTGTCAAGCGCTGAGAGATCAGCATCAGGGCCAAGAACTTCAGCACGAGAGAAACCAATACTTGTTTCATTCCGTATAGGAGGACCTGAGTCTGAGACTTTCTTTTCCTTTGCATAGACTCTTCTTTGTTGAGGAGGAAGAAGAGTGGAAGGAGGAATATCCACAGCAGAAGAAACCAAGTCGATCTGAGTATTTAAAATTTTCTCGACATGGCTCTTGAACTTTGAGCGTGATCCCTGAATGGCTAATTTCACTTCCAACCATTCAGAGAAACCAAACTTCTCTAAAGTAGTAGCATAGAAGGTTTGCTTGGTTTTGTCTTCTCTGAATACATCAATTTCAACAACAGGAACGTCAACGAACAGTCTTCCTCTGATGTTTACTTTGATGATTTTGGATGGTCGAGATCGATAATTCAACATTTCTTTACACCATTTCAAAGTCGTATCAGATACTTTCGTCTTTTCTTCAACGATCCTTTGGGCATCATCCCATAGCTGACGTTGGACATCAATGGGAGTTCTTTTCAGCGCGGGGTCTTTCACCGATTGTTGGACAAGCTGGATGGTGAGTTCTCTGTCTTTTTCTTCAGCTTCCTTTCTTTCAGCTCTGAGGTGATCCTGGTATTCCTTTTGTGAAAGTCTGAACTTTGGAGGAATAGAAGGAAGTTGATGATGCTTCAGGATGATTCGCTGATCTTTGAATCTTTTGATCATTGCATCTCTCTTTTCTTGATCCTCTTCACTCAGCTTTTGAGGAGCCAAGGAAGGTCTGTTTTGGTGAGAGAGCAGCTGTTCTTCAGGTTCATCAGTCTCGGTGGTTAAATCCAAGACTGGGATTATTTCTTCAGCTCTTGTGGCTAGGATTATCCCTGGTGTAGTCAAAGGAGCTTCAGCGGGATCCTCAAACAGGGGAGAGGACTAGCTGAAACACAGCGATCGTTTAAGTAAGCAGAGTTGGGGAAGAAAGAGATAGAGAAAAGAATGTGGTTAAGTGTATAGAGGTTTTATGGATAGAAGGATTGAGATTGAGAAGGGATAGAGGAGGGATGCGGTGTAAGGGAATAGGAGGTAGTGTACCTGACAAACTGGCTTTTGAAGCAAGATCATCAGATTGTCTTCTGTAGTAAGGCCTTTGTTTTTGCCTTTGTCAGCTTCAGACGCTGCAGGCTTTGTCTTGGTCCGCTCCCCTGAAGGTTCGTTTATCAAAATCCCTTTGAGAGTTGTAGTCTTCTGAACAGGCTTGACGATAAAGGAGTCATCATCATCATCATTCTTTGGAGAAGAAGATGGTTCATCATCAGAGATGTCGACAGCTTCATCGTCTTCAGCTTCGTCTTCATCAGATTCAATTTCTTCAGCGTAGGGTGAGGTTACATCAGCAGCAGCTTCAATGTTCTGCTCTTCGAGTTGCTCCCCCTCAGATACAGAGGAAGGCTTCTCTGTTCCCTCAGGGTTTTCAACTCCCTGAGGTTTTGAAGAAGTAGCATCAGCTTCAGTCTCAATACCCCCCCCCCACTCAGCATGGGGAAGGTCTTCTTTATTTTTCTTCTCCCCCTCATCATTATAGGGAAGGTCTTCTTTAGGCTTCTCCCCCTCTTCCACATCATGGTTGGGGGAGGTAACGGACTTTTCAGCAGCAGCAGCAGCAAAAGGATTACTGTCTTCTTGGCCAGTAATTCTTATGCAGTTTTCAATCGCTGCTACTATGTCTTATAGGCCAGTAATAGCAGGACTGATCTTTTTGAGATCGTCTCGATCGGCCTGAGTGAAATGAGAAGTTGGGGTGTTCAGGCGATCGAGCACTTTCTGAACAATCTCTTTGACCGTAGAGACTTCAGTCTTGATCGTGGAAACTTCACTCTTAAGAGAACCAACCTCTGTCTTCAATGATGTGACTTCATTGGACAGAGAGGTGAAGTTTGTTGATAGAGTGGTTATGGCGGTTGAGTTTTCAGCGAGGGTGGTAGCAAATTTAGCGATGCTACCATCCACCTTCTCCAGATCAGCTTTGAAGGCTTTCTTTTCGACCTCAGTGGTCAAAGTCTTCAAGTTCTCTCCAGCGTTTGTAACCGCTGAAGAGTTGGCCGTTAGAGTTTTGTTGAAAGACTCCATCTTTGTTTCCAGGGCCGTCAGGGAGGTGTTGATATCCCCCAAATTAGGACCTGAAAAAGTTATAAACTTATGAACAGAGGAAAGCTCAGAAGTTTAGGGTTGAGAGAGAGAAGTGTGTGGGATTTTGTGTATACCTGCAGGCGGGTTGGCGAAGTTGTCGAAACCTCGATGTCCTAAAAAGGTTTCGTAGTCGTCTTCAATATTTCCTAGACGACTGGAAGTACCTGCAGGTCATGTGGTGTGTCCTATCATCTTCTGAAAATATTCAGCAGTAGTGTCGTTGAGGATGACGGTTGTTGAGGAGAATAGGGGAATAGATTGAGTGACCAAAGAAGAGGTGAGAGGAATGGAGGATGATAATGATGGTTGGGTGCGGGGTTCAGCGTTGGATCCGCTGAGAATCACTTCAGTCTGTAGAGAGGCTGAAGGAGGTGGGTTCATTTCCAAGTTTATAACTTCAGCGTTTAGAGACGTTGAAGCTGGGATGAAAGGGGTGGCTTGTTCAGCTGTGGCAGAGCGTACCATGGAACTTCCATCAGCTCTTCAAGATGAGCTGAGGAGTCTTTAGCAAGAGATTGCTTATGGGGTTGCTCCTTGGTTTTCTTAGTCCTTTTGGAACCAAGTTGGGAAGATGAGTGTTTCCTTTTTCTAGAAGGAGTGGAGGTTGCAGCTGGGGTATCAGCGGTGGGTTTTTCTACTTAATGAGCTGTAGAAGTAGAAGAAGAAGGATTGAGAAGAGTTAAGAGAGTAGAGAGACGTACCTCGTTTGAAATTGGCTTGAAGTCGAGTACCTTAGGGCCAACCTGAGAGAGTTTCAGATCACCCTCTTTTGGGTACTTGTCCCCAAGTCCTTTGAGGAAGACGGCGCTGATGAATCTAGGATATGGAACCCATGATGGTCGGTCAGCAGCAAAGTCTACTCTGAGCACAAGATCATCGTAGATTATCGAGGCCCAGTCAACATGAATACCTTTCAGCAATGCATAGCCCATTGCTTGCTGAGGTTGAGCGGCTTGATCAGAGGAGCCGGTCTTTGCAGTCATGCAGCTTATCAAGTGTGCGAAGATGAAGTTCATCTCGCTGGCGATTTTGGATTTCTTGATGACGGTCAGCTTCTTCTCAGGCTTCTTGTCCCTCCCTGTTTCCCATACATAACCCATTGCATCAAAGAATGCAGTGATGGCTTCCCTATCAGCATGTTTCTTGTGGTCAGGGAGAGAAACAAAGGGTTTTTCTTTTGTGGTGATGGGAAGGCTCAGTGCTTTTCGGATAATGGCAGGGGTGATTTTTATGGTGCCAAAATCAGTGTCACAGAGGATGCAATCAATTTTCATCGTGGGGTCTTTGGTCGATGTGAGCTGAGTGTGTCTGGCAGAATACCAGAACTGAGATAGTAGTAGTTGATGAGAAGGGGGTGTTATGGTCAGGGTTGTAGAGAGGCAACAGGTTTTGAGGAAATTCACAGAATCATTCAGATGTGTGACTTGCTTTCGAGGAGGAAACTCGAAAAGCGCATAGAGATTGTTTGTTTTTGTCCAATTGAGTTCCTCAAGCGTGAACTTGACCTGAGGAGCCTTGGTGATTTCCAGTTCCTCAGCAGCAGCAGTGTTCTTAGCAGTAGGAATATCAGTAGATGCCATTGCTGTATTATCAGTTCAACCAAAGATATAACAAATAAGAATAATCTTAATGTGGAAAGATTTTCCAATAAGATGGTTCGAATTTTGTCCATTTCATTCAGACAAAAATGTCTTAATGAAGATTAGGGTTTTCTTGTTTTTGAAAAAGAAATGCAAACCCAATAAAAAGTCTTGTTTTCCAGTTTCCTTTGAGGATTAGGATTCTGGAAAAACGTATGAAGAACAAGTTTAAGATATTTGTGATTAAACTTGAAGAACAACCATGAAAGGTTGTGTTCATAAAACCATGAAAGAAATGATTTCATTTTTGAAAAAGTTCTTTTGTTTGATCTTGTAAAAACAATGAGACGATCATTAACAAGTTTTAAGAAACAGGTAAATAAAAGAAATATTAACCTGGTTCGTTGAAGAAGAAGAAGATGAACAGTTCTTGAAAACTTGAGAGCAAAAATGCAACAGTAGTTTTCTTGAGGAAGAAGTTGTTCGCGTAAAGGAAAAATATAAACCCAAAATGTGTTTATATAGTGAGATTAGAGAGAGAGAGAAAAACTAGAGCGGGAAAGTTTTTCATCATGACACGGACACGTGTTTGCATTTGATTGGGTGGTAAATGAAACGTGCAAACGTGTGTCAGAAAGAAGACATGCCAGGGCTTATCCGTTTCATGACGTCACAGATGTCCTTTCATATTTTAGGATGTCTCTGAGGTTTTGAAAGCTCAGGGACACTTTTGAAAACATGAAGCACTGAATAGAAATATCAGTGTTGGTTTTAGAAATTTCAAAGTATCGTTGATTAAGGAAGAGATATTCAGCGATGCAATTTGTCTTGAAATCTTGCATTTACATGCGATTGTCAGCGAGTAAGAGAGAAAACATACCTTGACATCAGCGAATCAATTATGTTCAGAGAGAGAATGATAGAATGGGTTATACAAGTTGATTTTATCCTATCGCTGATCAAATGTGAACCGCTGAAGATTTTACTCTTCAAAGTTCAGCATTCCAAGCTCGCTGATGAGAAAGTTGAATCTTGTCTCATCAAGAGGTTTGGTGAACAGATCAGGTAACTGATAGTCAGTAGGGATAAAATGAAGTTCTATATCACCATTCATCACATGATCTCTGATAAAATGATACCTGATTTCGATGTGTTTTGTCTTTGAGTGTAGCACTGGATTGTTGGCTATAGCGATGGCACTTGTGCTGTCGCAGTAGATTGGAATTTTCGAGAGTTGTAGGTCATAGTCCAGTAGTTGATTTCTCATCCACAAGACCTGAGAAAAACAGCTTCCAGCGGCTACATATTCAGCTTCAGCTGTGGAGGTGGACACTGAGTTTTGCTTTTTACTTGTCCAACTCACCAGCTTTCCACCCAGGAGCTGACAACCTCATGTGGTGCTTTTCCTATCCAATTTGCAACCTGCAAAATCACTATCTGAATAGGCGATTAGATCAAACCCTGAGTATTTGGGATACCAAAGACCTAGGTTCACAGTACCCTTAAGGTATCGAAAAGTTCGCTTTACAGCGGTCATATGAGATTCCTTAGGTTCAGCTTGATATCGTGCACACAAACAGGTTGCGTACATAATATCGGGTCGGCTAGCTGTAAGATACAAAAGAGAGCCAATCAGCCCACGGTACAGCGTGACATTAACAGGAATACCATTAGTATCCTTATTTAATATCAGCGGAGGTGCCATAGGGGTTTTCATAGCTGAACTCTGAGTTAAATCGAATTTCTTCAGCATATCTTTAACATACTTTCCCTGATTAATGAAAGTTCCTTTTTCAGTTTGTTTTATCTGTAGACCAAGAAAATATGTTAGTTCACTCATCATACTCATTTTATATTCAGCTTTCATCCTTTTAGAGAAACGAGTACAAAGTTCAGGGTTAGTGGAACAAAATATAATGTCATCGACGTATATTTGAACAAGAATGATATGACCATTCACTTTCCTGAAAAATAGAGTTTTATCGATTTTTCCACGCTCAAAATGTTCAATCAGGAGATAAGAGGAAAGAGTGTCATACCATGCACGTGGAGCTTGCTTTAAGCCATAAAGTGCCTTATCCAGTTTATAAACATAACCTGGACGCTTAAGATTTGAGAATCCTGGGGGTTGTTCCACGTAGACTTCTTCGTTCAGCTTTCCATTGAGGAATGCTGACTTCACATCCATTTGATAAACCTTGAAGTCTTTGTGTACAGCGTAAGCTAAGAATAGACGAATAGATTCTAGTCTTGCTACTGGAGCAAATGTTTCGTCGTAATCTACGCCTTCCTCTTGTCTGTATCCCTGAGCAACAAGTCGAGCCTTATTGCGGGTTACAGTTCCATGTTCGTCCAACTTGTTACGATAGACCCATTTAGTGCCTATCAATGTCTTGTCTGTTGGTCTTCGAACAAGATTCCAAACTTTGTTTCTTTCAAATTCGGTCAGCTCTTCTTGCATAGCGCTGACCCAGTTTGGATCTTTAAGGGCATCATCTATTTTCTTTGGTTCAATCAGATAAATAAAGTTAACAAATAAACAAATATTACCTGCACTTCGTCGAGTCTGAACACCAGCATTTGGATCACCAAGAATTTGATCAATAGGGTGATTTGCAGTCCATCGCTGAGCCGGAGCATGAGATGCTGACTCAACCTGAACCGGAGAAGCTGAAGATGAGGCTTCAACAGCTTCTGGTATATCAGCTAAGAGAGGAGTGGGTGCAGTTGTCATTATATTCACTGATTGCTGAGAAGTAGATGGAATGTCTGATGTAGAAGGTTCAGAACCAAGCATAGTGTTTAGAGGAACAGCTGAGACCCATGAGGTTTCAGCTTCACTAGTCTGCAGGTCAGGGATGATGTTAGGACCATCATTTTCAGCAGGATGAGTATGAGTTTGAGGAGTGGGAATGTCTTCTGAATCACCAAGATGTGAAAACATCCATTGATTCAGTTCTTCAGTATCAGCAGACGATTTAGAGTTCGCTGAGCGGGATTCGTCAAAAGTGACGTGAATAGTTTCTTCAACAGTTTGTCTTCTTCGATTGAAGACTCTGAAGGCTTTGGAGATTGAAGAATATCCAAGAAATATTCCATCATCAGCCTTAGGATCAAACTTTCCAAGGGCATCTCTGTTGTTCAGTATGAAACACTGACATCCAAAGATGTGAAAAAAGCTAATTGAAGGCTTTCTCCCATGAAAAAGTTCATAGGTTGTCTTATTGAATCTTTTGACTATCAGCGACCTGTTTTGCGTAAAACAAGCAGTGTTGACAGCTTCTGCCCAAAACCGAGTAGGCAGGTGAGAATCGCTGAGCATTGAACTTGCAGCTTCAATAATAGTTCTATTTCTTCTTTCAGCAACTCCATTTTGTTGTGGTGTTCTCACTGATGAAAAGTTGTGAGAAATACCCTTTCTCTCAAAGAAGGAATCAAGAGACCTATTTTTGAATTCAGTCCCATAATCACTCCTTATTGAGCGAACGGTCAAGTTGTTCAGAGTTTCCATCTTCCTGACAAATGTGATGAGTTCTTCAGGGGTGTCACTCTTAGAACGGAGAAACATTACCCATGTATAGCGAGAGAATTCATCAACTATGACCAGCGTATATTTCTTTCCAGCGATGGATTGTTTGTTAACAGGGCCAAACAAATCCATATGGAGAAGTTGTAAAGGAGATGACACTGAGGAGACTTGCTTTGATTTAAAGCTTGCTTTGGTCTGCTTCCCTTTCTCACACGCTAAACAAAAAGACTCTTTGGCGTATGAGTGTTGAGGTAGACCAGTGACTAACTCTTTTGAAGAGAGAGTGTTCAGTGTCTTGAAATTTAGATGAGAGAGAGCCTCTTATGCCATAACCAGTTGACATCAGATGAGGCTTTTGAGAAGAAACAGGAGTTCTCAGTGGTTGTTGAGTCCATGTTTATTACATAAACATTTTCCAAACGATAACCGTTGAGAGCTATCTTCTCCTTTTTGTCAGTGACAAAGCAGGAGTCCTTGGTAAAGATTACCTTGTTATCCATGTCGCAAAGCTGACTGATGCTTAGAAGATTATGCTTCAGCCCTTCAACATATGCGACTCTTCTGAAGGTTGTTGTACCATTTGAGAGTAAACCAAACCCTCGGGTATGTCCTTTTCCATTTCCACCGAAAGTCACAGAGGGACCCTTCTCTTCCTTGTATTCAGCGAGCAGGCTTTTCTTTCCAGTCATGTGTCTAGAGCATCCGCTATCGAGATACCAAATACCCTTCTTAACCTGCATTAAAAAGGAAGATTAGTTTTTCTTGGGTACCCACTTAACCATGTGTACACGTTTGTCAGTGGAAGTAGTTGGAATGGAAGGATCAGCAGTCTTCGCATCATTTGAAGATTCAACTTTGTCAGTCTTCACTTTGGTTAATTTCTTAACCTCGGTGGGCTTCTTTGCCTTGAGGGCAATGATCTTCACCTTAGCTATCTTTTCAGCTTGGGTGGCTGTGGGGCACTTACTAGCAATATGATTTGTAAGTCCACAATGATAACATTTCCTATAACCAAAATTAGTTCTAGGACCATTTGCATGCTGAGCTTTAGATTTTGAATTAGAAGGACCAGCACCAAGTAAGCTATTGGTTTTTGAAATGGGAGGAACATTTAGTTCTTCAGATTTCTTACCAATGATTTCCACTTTGATTCTAGGTGTAGATCGCTGAATAGATCCACGCTGAATAAATCCAGAGATCTTATTCTTTGAATCAGAGGGATAAGTCACTGAAGCTTTAGAAGCGTTCAGCTTTGGTATAGAGGTACCCTTCTGAGGATTTTGGTTAAAAGCAATTCCTTTACCTTTGTTTTTAAAGACTGAGGTAGGTTTTGGTTAAATAACTTTTTCTTTACCTTTAGAAGTTAAGGTAGATATTTCCTCAGGGATGGGCGGTTTAGAAGAGGAACACTGAGAGGATGAAGTATCAGCGACTGAGGATACGAAAGTTCCAAATAAGAGCATGAAACGATCAGTGGTTGGTTCTAGAGTATCAGCTTTGTAACCAAGACCACGTTTATCACTCAGGGGAATCTGAGACGTAATTATCTCAGTGATCTTTGTTGAGGAATTATACCATCCATCAGCAGTAGCTTTTTCAGCTTTTAATGCAGCGATAGCTTCTTCACGCTCGATTTTGACTAGCTGATTTAGGTGAACTTGATCTTTAAAATCTTCTTCAATTTTAGAAAGATTTTCTATTTGAAGGTGACAATTTTTAAGCTGTTCAGCGAGATCAAGGTTTTGATTTTCAACTACAGTTTTGCCATTCATGGCTTCATATAAACTTCTAGTCAAGAGATCGATCTTTCGAAGACTATCTGCTTCATCAATATTTGCAATATTGGTAAAGAAGGAAGGTGATACCTGAGTTGCAGAGGTTGAAGTAGAGGGAATGTCAGAATTGTCTTCCTCATTTTCAAGTTTGGCCATGAGACATAGATTGGCTTCATCATCATCTTCAGAGTCAGATGATTCTTCTTCGTCAGAGGCAGCCCAATCATAGTCAGCCATGAGGCCTTTGCCTTTCTTCTTAAAGGTTTTCATCTTTGCATACCTTTCTTTCAGCTTTTTATATTTTTCATCTCTATTCCTGGGAATAAAGTTTTTCTTAGGAAAAGCTGAGGGTCTAGAGACTTTCCTTGACCTGCACTCGCTAGCAAAATGTCCTATCTAGCAAAATGTCCTATCTTTTCACAGTTATAGCAAGTAGCAGTAGCCTTATCAACAGGGGTTGATGATCTTGGCTTGTCAGTAATAGCAAGAGGTTTATTCTTCTTGAAATTACTCTTTCTAGAAAATCTCCTGAACTTATTAGCCAGGAATGCCAGAGTTTCATCATTATCTGAAACGTCAGAGTCTGATGATCTTTCAGAGTTAGTTTCCAACTCAGTGACAGTGATAGTCGATCGTTGAGTGGAAGGTGACTCTGAGATTAAAGCAACAGGGGTGCTTTTGGAATCTTTTACAAGATTCTTCTTAAGATGACTCGATTGCTCATGATTCAGCATCGTGCCATATAAGGTAGAAAGGGTCATAGAATTTAGATCCTTTGACAGCTTGAGACACATTGAATAATTATCCCAGCTTTCAGGTAAACATTCTAAAAACTTTGTCAGCACTTCAAAGTTAGAATATTCCTTACCAACAGTTTTCAGATCTATTATTAAACAGTTAAAACGTTGGTGTACTTCAAAGAGATATTCATTCTTACCACAAATGAAGCTTTTGTACTGTCTTACCAGGTTGATCTTTCGGAAGTCCTGGACTTCAGATGTACCTTCATATTGAACACAGATTGTGTCCCACATAGCTTTTGAAGTTTTCAGGTTCATGACGGAATGGTAGACTTCATCAGGAAGAGCCATGGAGAGTATGGATCTGGCTTTGGTGTCAATAGCCACTTTCTTCTTATCTTCGCCAGTCCACATATGAACTTCCTTGGGTATCAGCCTTTCTAGAATAGCAGGTCTATTCTCAGCGGCTGGTACTGCAGGATCAATTCTAACAAGAATATATGGGCCGTTTTCAAGATAATAAGGCATAGTAGGGTCTACACCTTCTAAGAAGAGAATCATCCTATTTTTCCATAGATTAAAATTATCTCTGAAGAATCTAGGGGGTTTTGAAAGAGAACCGTTGTCAATATAGTTTGTGTTTGTGTTGGTAGCCATTTTAAGAAATAGCTAGGAAGAGAAATCTTAGTATAGATCAGATCTTGTTTATGAGATTAAGCAAATCTGCTCTGATACCACTTGTTGGTCCCAAAGGGTTATACAAGTTTGTAGAAGGGGGGGTTGAATACAAACACACAAATTTTACTTTTCTAAATTGTTTATTGATAAATCAAAACCTAAATCTAAACAAGTCTTAAGAACACTAAGTTTCTTGCACTAGAAAGAGTTAAAGAAATTACGAATAATAACTTAACAATAAGGGAGAAAGAAGAAGATGGCCCGGGCACAGACACTTCATTTCTGAAGTAGGGTTCTTCTTATATACTGCATGCATTTAATGCATGGCAGTATGGCTTTACACGTGGCAGCAACTGATTGGTCGCATGTACTTTTGTAGACATCCTAGTAGCCGCATGGTGCACAGTGTAGAATCAGAGTTGTTGTACGATTTCAGACAAAAGGTATGTTGGTTCTGACACTTCGTACGGAGACGTGCAGGGGAGGTAAGACAATAGTAACATGCAGAGAGAACTTCATGATCAGCTTTCGTTGATTCAGAGTTTTATCAATGGATGATAAAGTTCAGCGATAGCTGAAGTCTTCTACTTGATACTTCACGTTGAGTGGACAGATCTTGGCTTCGCTGATATCCACATCAGTTCATTAGTAGACTTGTCGCTGGTTCTTGAGCTTGATCTCGACTTCAGCGTAGAACATATGTTGACGTGAAACTTGTCTTCAGGGATCATAAGTAAACAACTAACTTATCAGCGATCACCATAAGGACTGAACAGGCTCAGAGCATTATGGTGAACAGTGTTCGCTGAATGTTTAATCTAAAGAACGAGAGTTCCTATCAGCGGTACTGAATTAGTCATAGTACTTCAGCGATAGTGAAACTCTAATACATATTGTTTACTTACAATTTTCACTAAGTGTTTAAGAGAGGGTCATTATCAAATCACTGAGGGTTTGGATCAACATAATTACTATCGGAAAACAGTTAAAATTATCAGAAAACTAACCTTGTCCGGAAGAAAACTTACCCGGAAAAAGAATTATGCCGCGTCCGGAAAATGACGTTGTGTGAAGAACTCGGATCTGGAATGAATTAGGGTTGGCCGATTTGATTCTTGGAAGATTTGTAAGCAACCAAAAACACAAGAACAAGCAAACCCAATTTGATTTTGACCTTAAACACACCTTTTTGATGAAAAATCAAGAATTTTTACTAGCCCAGATACAAAAGTCGAAAAACAATTTTCTCAAATTGAAGCTTTAATCCTTCGATTTTGGTTATGAAACTTCACCAAAATTACTACTATGCCAGAATGGATGTGTTAGACCAAAAAGAATTCAACAATTTTGTAGACAACACAAAACATAGAATCTAAGAGGACTTACAACGTCGTTTTGACAAAAAAAAACTTGAATACCTTGAATCGATCGATTGTCTGTCTTGAATCAATCCTTTATCTCTCTGCTCTGATACCAATTGTGGATCCCAGATTAGTGCAATATGAACAATACAACCAATAATAATCAACAATTCAGATCAATAGGTCGTCATCCATATGATTGATATTCAAAAAGGGTTACAATATGTTCAGAGAAAATATTCAATAAGAGTAATGAACGATTAACCTTAAACTAGGTTTAAGGAAAACATTATATACCCAGGCCTATGACAAACAAGGCCCAAGCCCATAAACACTAATAAGCCCAAATGATCATTATAAGGCTTTTACAAATAAATAATTAAACTCTATAATTGTTTATATAACTTTCTAATTAATAGGACATTTATGGTCCTAACAAAAATGTTTCCCACCATCATACATATTAGGCAACTTTTTCACCAAATACTATAGGACGTATCATTACTAGGTGCATTATCAACCGTCATAGTTATAACAAAATTTATCCCCCAGCCATGTATGCACTCTAACAAATCATGACCCACATCAATAATAATTCTTTTATGCATTACCCACTCGTCATCTATGAAATGATCTGTAACAACTATGTAGTTTTCCCTTTGACACGATGATGTCCAAGTATCCGTAGTCAAGTGAATGGTGTTTGTGGGTTTACATAAATAAGCCAATAAATTATTCCTTTCATCTATATAATACTACCAACATCCTTAGACTTCTTGGCGTGATGGTAAAGTAAACCTTCCATTTAAAGCACCAGTGTATTCAACAAATGCCGCATTTTCTATAAGTTTAAAAAGTAATTCAAGAAAAGCAAACAAGTTTAATAAAGCTTTTTTTATCATACCCTCACCATGGTTCGAAGTTTGCACACTACCTTACCCACTAGCTTCTTTTTGAAACACTAAGTGACTTTGTTCTTTCATGGAAAACTCTGGATTCTTGTCACGGTTAGAATAATGTTTTTAAGGCTAGAAGTATCGTTTCTTACAGGATCGGTTTTAAGTACCATGGAACAAAACTTGCACTTTGCATGTTTCCATTTTACTCCGTCCTTTTCTTCAATAAACACAATATCAAATTATTTCCAACACTAGACCCTCTCCTTTCCTTCTTTCAGAGCTTTGTTAGCTCGTTTTCTTTTACCCACTTGATTTGACATTCCCTCCTTTATCATTAACCGAATCCAAATCATCGTCGACTACCACATAAGGGGTTTCCTCAACAAATGTATCATCTCCCTAAACAAAAAAATCACATAAACTTTGGATTATACGGTGGACAATTCTTTTACATAATCTTAAAAAGAACTCACATTAGATTTCCTCAAAAAATCTGAATCATTACATAAAGATTACAATTACTTTAATATTTAACATTGAACATTACAATTACTTGAACATTAACATACCTTTAACATTACAATTACTTGAACATTAGCATATCTTGAACATTGATCGTTAGAAAAACAATAAACTAAAACATTACAATTTCTTGATCATTGAACAGTAAACTAACATGAAGGAAATTCAAAACTTACTTGAGATTCATCCATGGAGGTTCTGATTTTTTTGATCAAGTAATAGGGCCGATTTTAAGAATCAATACAGAATTTCTGAAGTAGAAGAAAGGGTTTTATTGGTGATTAAGAGAGGCTAAAAATCCGATCAAGTATTAGAGTCTAATTTTCTGAAGTAGAAAACAGGTTTTTGATGTCCTAATTTTTTAATGGTGATTAATGTTTCTTGGAAAAATTTGATGGTGATTAAAGTTATTGGAAAGTCCCGATTTGCTTTTTTATTTGTATTAAGTTTACAATAGTTTAGGAGAAGAAATGGATAGAATTTCAAATGTTCATATTCCCCCTATATTATGTTTCGGTTTTAGTACTTTTCGGGAAAACATTGGAACCGAATAGCGATTTCCGAAAATGTAGGAAATTAGGAACCAAATACCGAACCAACTATATACATACGATTCTAATTTGGTTTGTTTTTGGTTTGAAACCAGTTCAGTTCGGGTAATTGGTCATCGAGTCTCATCCCTAGTCGCAACTAAAGTCGCCTAACTTACTAGAATGTCAAACAGAGCTGAAATCCTGAAGCCGAAAGTTAGAGAACCATACATGCGACCAAGGTCTCAACTGAGGTAGCATATTTGAGGTAGAGAGTTAGGCGACCAAATATGCAACAAGATCTCAACCGAGGTCGCATATATGAAGTTTTGAGTGGGAATTTGGGCATGGGCAACTAGATACGCGACCTGGATCGCATATAAGGTCGCATATGACCTGCAAACGGGTTAAAACCCCCATTTCCTAGGGTTTTGTCATTTGGGTTTCATCCTCTTCACTTCTCTCTTGGTTACTTTCATTTTGGGTCGATATTTTGGAGCTTTTGAGAGATCTTGAAAGGAAAAAGAAGAGCACGAAGTTGATGTTTCAGTTTAGAGACTTAAAAGAGCTCCATCTTAGAGTTTTTGGTTGGAAGAATGCAAGCCTTGATAAGGTAAGCTCTTTGGGTATTAAGGAGACCTAGTTGGGGATCTTAGTAGATTTGAAGATCGTGTTCATTTTTGGTGTAATTAATCTATGGCTTTGAAGAACTTCTTTAAAGAGCATTGTTTGTTTCATATTTTTAGGCAAGAGTAGTGTAACACCCTCAAATTTGCAAAGAGCAACTAATTTAAAATTTTCATTATTACATTAGGTAAAGGATATAATTTCTCTCTCTACAAATCAATACCTTAAAATATCTCGAGTCAAATCCTATATTTAACTTCAACAATCAATAACTTTAAGTCTTATGCAAAGACTTAATAAATAGGTGCTACTAAACCAAACACAAGTTTCTATTCCCAAAGTGCGGAAGGCTTCATCCAATAGCTATTCTCTTAACGTGCATATAGCTAGCACTCCACTCTTCGCGGTGCCGCTAGAACACTTTCCCCAACAAGGGCCTGATGCACATGCCGATAAATAAAAAGGGTTAGGCTTAACACCTAGTGAGTTCTAGTTTTTCATCACAACATAATAAATAAAACGGAAGGAATCTTATTTAAATCACAATTGCGGTTAAATAAAATTTTAAAATAAATAGTGACGTTCTTTCTAAAAATCCCATTCTTCGAGATATAGAAATACTCCGAAAACATGGGACTGACCCAATACTCACACGAAGCATAAATAGAATGAAATCCAAATATCAAACATGGAAATAACTTCTTCATTCAAACTTTAATATATGTGGACGGGATCCAATATTAAAGTCATCAATTGCAGTTACTTGCACAAGAGAAAACGATAATAAAGCATGGACATTACAATATCCAAAATAATGTTTGCTAACAATGGGGGAGACCCGTGTCCACTGAGAGTAGAGGAACACATAAGTATCCTACTCATACAGCGTTAATCGCATGACACTTCATGACATGAAGCCCAGGTGTCCTACGACTCCATTCAAGTTCCACCCAAAGGGACGGTTGACCTTAGTGTCTACAACCATGAATTACACCAAAAGGCCCAGCATATTCGAGGGTTACAACCACCACATTGCCCCGACATGGCGGAGGTCCCAAATGCCCTTTCAAATGATAGCATATCCGGAATCAACCCTCCTAGTGTCAAAGGTTCGAGTCATAAAACATGGATCCCAGAGTCCAACCCTGCAATACCCAATTGACCATCAACAAAAGACTGGCTTACGTGCCTATGGATACAATGCAACACATTATAAAATTTATGACTCCAAAGAATGTCCAACATCTATAAAACATGTAATGAATAATAAAATATGCTTCAATGAATAAAATTCCAAAAGAACGTCAAACACCCTCAAAATATGTAGTTAACAATAAAATATGCTTCAAATGCATGGAACTTTATAAGATCGATATAGAGCAATTCAAAATCGGACTACAATCCCCCAAGACTCATTAAAGTGAAATATGAACCAAAAGCTCAACAAATCGTTTGACCATCCACTAAGGTCATTAAACCAATAAAACGCAATTAATCGATGTTCATGCAAACACATATATCAAAGACATGATTAACTCAAAACTTCGTCATTGGTTGAGATGAACCATTTTCCAAATGAAATCTTACCCTTATTTTCTAAAATGCCTCATAACACGATAACGTGCATTTTTCAAATGGTTTATAAATCAAGTTAGGGTGTTACAAGTAGGGTTTGGAAACTAGGTTTAGCTAACCTAGAAATGTAAGTTTCAAGTACTTTGTGAAAATTATGTACATGTTAAAAACTATTATGTGTTCCTTGTGAATTAATAATGTTGGTGATTATTCGGTATGCGTGCATCGTTGGTTACTTTAGATTTTATAAAACCTTGGAAATATGTATATTTCAGGTTTTTAGATCTTTAGAGATATAAATCACTAAAGTGTGATATTTTGAAGGTTGGTTCAAATAATGAGTTTTGGGATATATTCTTATTTCGATAAATGGTGTTGCATAAACATGAAGTAAATATATATCTATTGACCTATGTTGACTATCGTGGAGTAATCAAGTAAAATGGAGGTTTTGTTGGTTTTAAATTGATTCAAATGTGTTTTGAGACTTCGTTCCACAAATATGGTTCTACGATGATCATTCCACGAATTTATTTGAGATTTCATCTTTTGAGTATTTATCATTCAAATTGGAGTCAAAAAAGATGAAGTTGAAAATGAAATGTATTCATATGCCTATAGGTCAGTCGTATTTGGCATATGTGGATTTTTGGCATTGTTTGATCGTATTGGTGTGTGATGGTATATGTGTGCTAAATAGTATAATATTCATCGTATGTGGATTTTTATACACATGGTGTTATGTATATGAGAGGTGAATACCCATATAGTTATTTAGCATGTTCAAGTGGTACATTGTGAATTTTGCATCCTTGTTGATACTAACCCAATGATGAAAGCGTTTGTAGATGCCGGAGGGAAACAAAGTGAAATTTTAGTGATAAGAAACTCTATAGAGTAGGCGACCAAGATTATTGAGTCTCGAGATGCTATTTGGAGGGGTTGGCACTATGACCCCTTAGCCTTGTGGTGCTACCCCAAGGATAAGAGCCTTGAGGTAAAACTCAGATGAGTAAGCACTAAGTCAATTGAATCTTGAGGTGCTACTTGATAACGTTGATCTATGGATTACTTTGTGTTTCGCCATAGTCAATGGAAACGGGTCTCCCTCGTCAGTTAAAGGTGTTGTTTTGGGTATTGAGTTCACCCATATTATCAATGTTGTTTTGGCTATGAAGTGTTAGCCATGAGTTGTCATTTCAGATATTGAGTCTTATCTTTATTTTGGTGTTTTGGATGATGAAGTTCTATCCATGTTTAAAGAATATGAATGGTTGCGGTATTTATGTTTCGAGTAAGCATTGTTTTTTGTTCCATATTCAACAGGTGTTTTATATATGGATTTTTTTTCATCATGGAAATGGTAGGTTTAGAGAAAGATGTTGTTCCGGTCCTACCACTTTATTTATTTCGGAAAAAACTAATTGAGCTCACTAGGCTTTAAGCAGAACACGTTTTGCTGTCGAAATGTGAAGCATGTCCTGGTAGGGGGGAGGTACTAGCAACACTTGAGATGAGGTTGGTGATTGTAGAGGCAAGAGGACTTAGCTATTTGGCACATCTTTTGTACCATGGAGATAGAAACTTGTATGTAGGTTTTAGTATCAGTTGTTCTTCACCTAGATCTTGTGTAAGATTATGTTTTGAAATTTGTTGGTTATAACTCTTATATATGAAGTAGAATTATTTGATGTTTGAGAAAAAAATTCTATCTACGGTGTTTATCAAAAGTTTTAAATTAGGTTTTCTTTCCAGAATTTGGGTGTTATAGAAAAACATTTTATCTTCCTAGAATATGACATGAAAAAATATACGAAGTCTTTGGGATATTGGATCTCATCGATATATCCTTTGTGTTAGATACCATATCCAAGGAAGAAAAAAGACCATAACATGGATCAAGTTTCGTAAGCTTGTGAGGCTGGAATAAAACAAAGCATACACATCCCCATACGTTTAGAAGATTCCAAGCATGTGCGATACCAATTAAGGCTTCATAAGGAGATTTATTTAAGAGAAGTCGACTAGGTTGTCGATTAATAGTATATATAGTTGGGAGGGTTGCTTCATCCCATAATTGTTTAGGACATTTTCCTAAAATTAAAAAAGCGCGGACATTATCTAGAATATGTCGGTATTTTTGTTCAACACGTTTATTCTGGTGGGATGTACTTGGACAAGAGTATTTGAGAAATGGTGCCTTGTTGGAGAAGGAACTCAAGAAAGGAGTGTTATTTGTATTCCATGTCATTATCAATGCGAAAACTTTGATAGGGTGAAGAAATTGAGTTTGAATCATTTTGGCATAAATGATACATATTTGTGGATGTTCGGAACGATTTTTCATGAGATGCCAAGTAAAGTGAGTGCGATCATCTAGAAAAATAATAAAGTATCAAGATCCACCCATGGTGGGATACGAAGAGGGACCACTACATTAGAGTGGATAAGATCGAAAGATGCATAACTGAAGGAATCACTTTGAGCAAAGGGTAATGCTTATTATTATCGAAGTTGGCAAGATACACCAGATGGCTTTTCATAGTTCACATGTCCCAGGATACCATGTGAAGTAAGTAGTTTAAGACAATCAACAAAGATGTAACAGAGTCTAGCATGCCAATTTCAATGGTGTTGGTTTTAGACGAGGTGGAAAGAGTTTGAGTTTTGTTGACATTAGGCAAGATATGGGTGGGTTTTGGTTGGATAATTGTTTCTAGAATCCCAAATGTCTGTTTCGTCCTGGGATCCTCCACACATCATATGACCGGTCGAAGAAAATATGACATCAATCACCATATCATACAATTGGTTAATATAAATTAGACCCATATTGAGTTTGGGAATATAGAGAGTATGGGGTAAAGAGAGACATGAAGTGGATATGCGTCCACCATGGTGCACAAACAGGTGTGTTCAATTAGCAGTGAGAACAAAAGATATAGAGTTACTATATCATTACAAAACAAATGACTTCTCCATACAAAAATCACCAGGGACAGAACTTTCATCAGTGATTACCCATGAATCACCAATAAAATACAAATGGTTCCGCTGATCACTCGCGGATCACTGACAAAATCCTTGGGTAATATGTCACTGACTTGAATTTCCACCAACAATTTCCCACCAACTTTTGTAACGGTTTTGTAACGAATCACCTCTTTAACAACAAATTTCCCAATTCAGTACAGTAGCGGAACTTAACTGGGACAATGAGAGCCCTTATTGTCTAGCCAATGGAATACTTATTTTTAGGTTTTTTCTTAGCCCCTCTTATTAAGTAATAACCTCTTCTCATTGGTCAGCCTTCCACTACTCACTTCAAGTCCACCATTTCATGGCCCAAATGAAACACCAATAACCCATGACCCACAAAATATCCAACTCCTAACACGTTCGATTCTTTGCAAAATATGCATAAGTGATCTAATCTAGTGCATCTCCAACAAATTACGGAAAATAGGACTTTGGGAAATTCTCTCGTTCATCGGATTCTCCAAAACTTTTTCCAATTTAAAAAACAATTCTCCAAATATAATTATCATGAGAAAAGATTTTTATTAAATGATAGGACTTTGGGCAATTCTCTCCTTCATTAGAAATGATTTCTTTATTATATTAAAATAAGAAACTTTAAAATGAAATATCTAGAGAGAAATAATATTTTATAAAATGTATGAAATATTTTAATAATATAATTAACGATGTAATCTCTAAAATGAAGAATTTGTTAGAATCGAATGCATAGAGATTATAAACTTTGATTTTTCAGTTTGGAAAACTTTTTGGAGAATCTGTTAAAGGTACGTACCCATTTTTTTTATTACAAATCCTAAAAAGCTCTTTTTTTAGACTTTAAAGCTGCAAAAGTTCATAAGTTTCACTTTGATAAACCATATTTGTCGTATTTTTATTTTTTATAACTTAGATGACGTGATCGATCTCAAGTTCATCACCAACTTTGCGGTAACCCTTTAATAAACGGGTATCCACATCACTAAATGTTACAAGAGCAGATTACCGGTCATATTGGGAACAACATAAGACAATTTGAAACTTAATTTGTTACGACGATTAAGAAAAAGAATTTGTGTTCCGCCGCTGATTCGGTAGGTAAAAGTATTCCATTTAGTAGTGTATGACTTGATAACAAGTATATCTGGATAAGGGATCGTGTGATTACAACAATTGGAGACAAAATACCACAACTTTTGCGATGTTCCTGAGGCTAGTATATGAGATGAATTAAATGGAATCTACGGTGGGATGTGAGCAACCTTGTTCAAATTGTTGATGTCTTAACTAATGGCCTTGTCATTGTAGATAACGTTGACTCTTTTGTACCAACGATGTCAGGACTTAAGAACGCTCATGTGAGGATATTTGAAACAACATGATAAATAATGACTTTGTTGCTTCACGTGACAATATTTACACATTCGATAAGGTCATTTTAACAAAATATGGGTGTTTAGATGGCAAAAGGAGCATGATATGTTTGATGTTTCAGCCATTTTTTTGAGATCAAATTAAAGCAGCAGGTTTCAATAGGTAAATAGAATCATAACCAACCAACCAACAGATCTAAGAATTGATAAACAAGATATTGACCTAACCACAACAAATTGATAAGCAGAATATTGTCTTCTAAAGTTGGCAAATGCTTAGTGTTGGTAGCAATATTTGGAGGCTCCAAAAATGTGCACGTTTCAACACTTGAGGAATAATCTATGTACACTTAATTATCTTGATTGGGAAACAGAAGAAATTATAAGAGAATGTCAACATCTGAATTGTGTGAGGGTTTGAATTGATATAACAACCATCACTCATTGGCTTGGATGTAGATACAAACATTATAATTCGTACCTTTATGTCCTTTGCGCTATATTGTCACCTAAAATAACTCTCTTTTGTTAATTTTTTTTTCTTTTTGTCCTAGCTAATTTATTCTTTTCTTATTGTTCCATATGCATTTCTGTTTTAAACTAAAAATGTCATTTCTGTTTTGATGAAAAAATCTCTTTAAAAAAATATAAATTACAAAACATGTCACATCTCTTGCTAATTAAAATGAATTATTTTACTTCTTTCAACTTTCTTCTCCTCTCTTCAAAAGTCAACATCTAGACCCAAAAAAACATGAAATCTTGCCAAGGAATAAGACAACTTATTGGCCACCCTGAATTTGTGGATGTAATACATACTTTTGGACTAGTAAGTACCACATGGCACAACTCTCCTCCCGATCTCTTTCCTCATTTCCTCCATCATCCTTTTGTGGGTGTTTTGGAATTCCCAACATTTGTGTCATTATTCATGACAAGAAACAACCTTCCTTTCAATTAATTTGAGCATGTCTCTGGGTAGATTAAAGGGTTGTGATATTAAGGCTTTCTTTCCTTTGTTTCCATTTGATCCCTAAAGATGAATAGGATATTGTGTCCTCTTTTTGATCTCCATTTACATCTCATGAGGAGACTTACCCAGGAAACGTACAGTTGCTTTCGAGTGTCCGATGGTCGTAGCCTTGATAGATATAATATCTTCATGGTCAAGTGACGATTATACGCAAAAAAGCGGATATTTCTTTAATGTTTTCCTAGCATCAAAGACGGATAGAAACTCGTTTCTGTAAATAACATTCGATATTAGTCTAGTTTTTTTGTAAGAAACAATCTTTCAAGTTCAAATATTTTTCATATCTCGCATAGATATTTGGTGACATTTTGTCTCTAGATGAAGAAGGATATTCGACAAATGCATCTAAAAACATTAGCCCTCTATTTTCTGATACTTGTATGTGGTATAGGACTTGGGGCCACACTAATCTTTTGCCTCTATAGTATACCCTTAAACTCGAAACCTAAGCAACTTTTCACGTTCCAAATCCCTCCTACGACGCTTGAAGAACAACCAACAGGACTCTACGCTATAAATCCTCAAGCACAAAACCAAACAGAGAGCACCACCCCGACCATCAACAACATGGTCAGCAACACTTCCACCGGAGTTATTAAAGAAGAACCGAAACAGATAACGGAAACACCAAGACCGGCTATTTCGAGTGCGTTTTTACATGGAATGCGAGACGAACAATTGTTTTGGAGAGCGTCGATGGTTCCTAGAATACATAAGACTCCATTCAAGAAGATACCAAAGGTTGCTTTCATGTTCTTAGTAAGAGGGAGGTTGCCATTGTCCCCTCTTTGGGCTAGGTTCTTTCGAGGGTATAAAGGCTTTTACTCCATTTATGTTCATACTCAACCATATTTTGTTGGTGAAGTGGCTCCAGAACCGATGTTTCAAGGACGAAGAATTCCCAGTGAGGTATGTTAATCCTCAGTCAAATCTCTTCTTATTTGGCTTTAAGATGTGTTTTATCTATTACTCTATTCCAAAAAATGTGCTACTTGTAAGTTTTAATTTAGTCACATACAAACATAGATCTACTACTTCCTCAGTACATAGAAAACATCCAACGTTCCTTTTAATAAGTTTGCCGTTGTGACTACAATATATAATAACATTAGGTAACATTAGGACGATTAAATTGTATAAGCATCGTAATAGAACACTTTAAGCGTTTATACACTACAAAACAAATGACTTTTACCCACAAAATTCACACAGGGAAATTTCCTACGGTAATTACCGAGGGATCACCATGGTTTGGTAGAATCCGAAGTTTTTCGAGAAAATACCCATGGATCCCATAGAATCTGTGGGTAACCTGTCACTGATTTGCATTACCCACCAAAAATTTAATCACCTACTTTTGTGACGTTTTTTGTGACGAATCGCCCTTTAGCGATAGATTTCCCAGGCAAAAGTTTGTCGGTTAAAGTCTTTTGTTTAGTAGTGATAATAGATTTAAGGGGTGTTTGGTTGGAGGTATTTGAGAGGTAAAGAATGGGAATGGTAATGAAAACTGTTTTTTGGTTTGGTATAATATAATGGATTCATTATCTCAAACCCATTAATTTTCATTCGTGGCCAAATTGGGGGGAATGGAAATCTTATTCCCGCTCAGTCGTGTTTTCTCATAAATCCCTTCATCTCTCAATGTTGAATAGAAAATATATTTTATTTTTATGTTGGACATCATATATTTGTATTAAAATTATTATATAAAATAGTTTTTATTAATTATATTGGTTTAACCAAACAACATCAATGCAATACTCATTCATATTCCCATTCTCCTCCATATCCTTTTTCATTTTCATCCTCATTCCTTAAAATGAACCAAACGCCTCCTTATAAGATGTTTTTAAAATAAAGTGTCATATTCGTTATTTTATTCAACACTTTTTGAAAATGTGTCCTATAAACAAAAGTGTTGTATAAAAGATGGGTCAAGGATGCTTCTATAAGTGTCATATCAAATAACTAATACGACATTTTATTTTAAAAACGTTCTTAAAACTTGTTAAAATGCCTAAAAGTCTACAAACCTATCGAAATACTTAATTTTTGATAAAACGCTTTATAGTTTATTGAACTTAAGTCTTACAAAGTATGCTATTAGTATGCATAAATATTTTAAGCTTCTTATAAACCCAATTTTATTGTAGTATTAAATTTAACGTTATAAATCTTATAAATAACTAGATGTTAATGTTTCTATTTTAATGCTACTATTTATTTCATAGGTAAAATTTTGTTAGAAGTTATAGATTTTTGGCTACGTGATGGGAAACGGATGCTTCCTACTTCTTTCGTAGAAACGAAGAGGACCCACTCCTGCTAGTTCTTGGTTTTCGTATCCTTTTTTGATCGATGGTTAGAATCACCTACTATAGAATACATACATTGGTATTCCTTTTGGATAATTAGCAAGTATGATGGATGAACTTAAAAGTCGACTACATTCCCCCAAACACAAAAGGTTAAGTTCAGTTTTTCAAAATGCTAATCACAACAAGCCGACCTCTAGGTGTTTTCTGTTGTTAACAGTTATTTATTGTTCATTTTTAGATTCATCCAAGAACTTTTGGACTTAATTATTGTCATATTGTGAATAGATCAACTTGCTTCAAAACTAAAATTCATAACAATTCCGACTTTGAGAATAAGATACGATCGATAATACATGATGCAGGTCGTTACATGGGGAGAAATAAGCATGGTTGAAGCCGAGCGACGCCTTTTAGCCAGTGCATTACTCGATTTCTCAAATGAAAGATTTGTCCTTCTTTCTGAGGCATGCATTCCTCTTTACAACTTCTCCATCATTTACCCATATCTTATTAACTCAAAAAAGACATTTGTTGAGTGCTACGATAAAGAAGGCCCCGTGGGGCGTGGACGATACGACCATAAGATGGAACCAGCGGTTACATTAGAACAATGGCGAAAAGGGTCACAATGGTTTGAAGTTGACCGTCACCTAGCCTTGGAGATCATTTGTGACAAGAAATATTTCCCATTGTTTCGAGACTACTGCAAACCTGCGTGTTATTCCGACGAGCATTACATTCCGACATTATTGAACATAGAGTTTCCGGAGGCGAATTCGGATCGAACGTTGACTTATGTTGACTGGTCAAAAGGTGGACCTCATCCTTATAAGTTTGGAAAATGGGAGGTGACAGATTCTTTGTTGAAACAAATGCAGAATGGAACCGAGTGTCTGTATAATGGAGAGCCCACAAGGATCTGCTTTTTGTTCGCTAGGAAGTTTGTACCAAGTTCTTTGATTAGGTTATTAGAGCTTGCTCCCGAGGTCATGCATTTTTGAAGTTATTATGTAAAACTTTTGATTTCAACCAAGATGAACGAATTCTCTTTTACCTTTTCGTTTATTTCTTTTTTGTATTTTTCTGTTTATTTTTACACATACTTAAAAATGTTTCTTTATTTACGATTTTCAATGGTATTAGACCAAGCTCTGCTGGAAGGATATAAGACATGGGGATGTTGGTATGTTGCAACCAATAGGGAGAGAAATCAATAGATTATTTTGGGAGCAATTGATCATAGAATAAGAATCTTTAGTATATATTTGTGTTTTTTATCTCTTCCTTATCCCACCAATCTATGTGCTCCTTGTTTCATAGACATATATATAATTCTTTTATGTATAAATTTCCTTAAGAACATATCCAATACACTACCTATATTGGTCCTTTAACTATTTATCTATTGTTGACAGTCAGATATGAAAAACCTCACTCCATTTAAGCATTCTCATCATGCCACTCCTACTGTAAATTAATTAATACTTTTGGTCATTGTAGGTGAATATTTTAAATATATGAGTTTTGAGTTTTCTATAAACTAGTAGTAAGCACAATAGATAATAGTTATGGGTTTTGTAAAGAGAATGGAGGTTCTAAATTTCACAGAGAGTCCAAAGTATAAGAACTGATCATGGCATTGTGTTCGGAAACAATACCTTCTTTTACCAGGAGGGCATCACACAACTTTTCAGTACTCTATCACCATAGAATAACAAAGTTGCTAAAATAAGGAATAAAACTCTCATTGAGATTGCACTGATTTGTGTAGTGGTTTCAAGATTTATGGCAGCAATGACTAATTGAAAGTGGTGTATATCGTTATCTGACATTGATAAGATATGGAATAAGAGATAAAAAGGGAAGTTGAGCTATAAGCCTTACTATGGGACTAGATGATGGAGATGTGCCATTCAAGTATCATCCCGAGAGTTTCGATGAAAATATTCAGTTAGAATATGGGATGAGATGGTAGGCCAAAGGGAATATAGGAATATATGAAGCAATTCAAAGGGATATAAAGATAGACCAACGATATTTGGTTTGAAGTTAAACATCAAATATTATGTCGTCATGATTATTAAATTGTTGTATGTACATGTTGTAGAGGCGGGCAAAGTAATAAAGAGAAATGACTACAACGGAAGGGAGGAAGGAGGTGAAGGGGATGTGAGAAAATTCAAGAAAGGAGCTTGAAATACCTATGAAATTTACATCAACAAATGTTGATCCACGAATAAATTCAAACATTCTTACGAATAGTAAATGCAAGACAGGGTGCATGATATGTCATGGGTCAGTAGGGCGTCTGTGGTGCCACAGTTCGGAAGAGACCAGTTAGGGAAATTAATAGCTATATCATGTGTGACTAGCAAAGGAAGAGAGAGAAAGAAGGGGATGCTCAGAAGTCGAGACATCGCAAACACCCTGACAATGGAAGGGGCAACAGAGACTCATGAAGTGGGTTCAGGTATGTCCCCATTATCAATGTTTATGCCTACGTCTCATTTAATGATCAAGTGTGAATCTGGGTCTTGTGTCCACTACGTGTGGCCACTATTTGAATAAGGAGCCGTTTAGACAAAAAGGTAATGGTTATTCAAGATGTATATAGATGACAGATCAGTATATAGGGAGATTATTGATGGTTACCTGATTGCATACCCAGTGACTAATGACAGGTTAGGCTAATGCCTAAACACATAAAATGTTTGATGAAGGACTAATAAATGATTAGTGTAACACCCTCAAAATTGGAAAGAACAACTAACTTAAAACTTCCAATACTACAACAAATAAAGGATAAAATCGCTTCCTACAAACCAACTCTTGAAATAACTCATATTGAATTCTAGCATTAATCTCAACGTTCATTAACATCAGTCTTATACAATGACTACATAAACGTTGGGTGTTACTAAACCCATTACCAAATTGTTATCTCCAAAAATGCGGAAGGCTTCACCCAGTAGTTACACTCTTCTCATGCATCTAACTAGACTCAACTCTTCACAGTGCCGCTAGTACCATTCCCCAACAAGGACCTGATGCATATGCCGATAAATAAAAAGGTTAGGCTAACGTCTAGTGAGTTCAAGTAGTTTTCATCAATATTAAAAAAAGTAAAACCTGCTTATTTAAAACATATCTTCTCATTGTGAAATGCATTTATAAACATATTTCCAAACCACTATTTTCATGATGAAAAACACTAATCAAAACACCCATTTAATATGAATTCAAAATCCAACACTCACACCAAAACACAATGGAGTTAAATAACCAAATCCTGAAAAGCACGAATAAAACTCTATAACCCAAATCATCAAAATATATGTATAAAACTCAATAATACAAAACCCAACACCATGGATATCAATCCATACTCAAAACGTCACAAAAAATATGGATAATATTCAATACCCAAAACAACACATTTTTTGTGACAGTGGAGACCCATTTCCATAGAACGTGGAGGGAATACATAAGTATGTATTAAGGATATATCTCATAAGAAATCGTAAATATATTCTCTAGGCTATAAATTAGGATACTCATTGATTGTAAATATCCTTTCCTAATTTTGTGTATATTTGTACTACAAATACTCAATGATACAGCCTTCTCAAGGTGTGGTAAATTTTATCAAATCTTACATGGTATCAGCCTAATTTGATCCTAAAACCCTAATCTCGCCGCCTTCCTCCTCTCCCTATGGCTGCCGGCGATGATCTCTCCCTCCCCCTCTCTACTCTCTTATACATGTTAACTATTAAACCTTCATCTTCCAATTACCTTCTATGGCGGAATCAGATCCTACCGCTTCTTTCTTATTAGAAACTTACTGGACATATTGACGGCACCTCCCTACCGTCGCCCTCTACCATTGAAGTCGACGCAAAAGTTGTCCCCAATCCCGCTTATTCTTCTTGGTATGAAAACGACCAGCGAGCCCTTATCCTTCTTCAATCCTCTCTTTCGGAAGAAGCCATGGCCGAAGCCCTCGGTCTCAAGACCGCTCGTGATGTTTGGCTTGCTCTTGAAGACGCCTACAGCCATGATTCTGTTGAACGCATGCAGACCCTACGAGACTCCTTGCGGCATCTTCAAAAAAATAATCTATCCGTCTCCGATTATGGCCGCAGATTTAAATCCTTTTGTGATTAACTTGCTGCGATTGGTCATCCGGTTGAAGACATCGATAAAACCCACTGGTTCTTGTGTGGACTTGGCCCCTCTTTTGAGACCTTCTCCACAACTCAACGTGCTATCAAGCCTCGTCCCTCCTTCTGTGACTTACTCTTTCAAGCAGAAGCACACGATCTTTTTCTCAAATCCATGCATGGTCCAACTATACCTCAATCTGCCTTTACTGCTGAACAAAGTCGTGCACCTACCTATGCTTTTCGTCGTGGTTCTCATACGAATGGTCGTGGTCGCTCTTCAAACAGCTGTGGCGGCTATTCTGGTGGACGTGGTCGTGGTCGTGACCACCCCATTGTCAATTATGTCGCAAGGATGGTCACTATGCATCTCAGTGTCCCGAACTTGCCTCATTTGCTGCTCGATCTCCTGCCATCGATGCCAACCTTGCCACCGCATTCCATTCCCAGTGTCATGTTACTGACAACTCTCCAGATTGGTATATTGATACAGGAGCAACAGCCCACATGACGCCATCTCCGTCCACTCTTGACACTTACAAACCCTATTCCGGCAAGGATCATGTCACCTTTGGCAATGGTAATACTCTTCCAATCTCTCACATCGGTAATTCATGTCTTCGTAAAAATATCAATCTTTTTGACGTCCTTGTCGTTCCGCATCTTACAAAAAATTTACTCTCTGTAAGTAAATTAACACGAGATCAACTTGTTGACGTTTTCTTTTCTGACACCTTCTTTCTTATTCAGCATCGTCTCTCCAAGGCAATTCTAGCTCGGGGGCGAGTTGATCGTCGTCTTTACATTCTTGAGCACGGCCAACAGGCGTTTTTAGCGACTCTTTCTTCGAATCAGCTGCTTCCTTTGAAGTTTGGCACAATCGTTTGGGGCATGTCTCTTTTGATGTTATTTCCTTTTTAGTAAAAACTGGTCATTTGTCTGTTAATTCTTTATTACCTAAGCCACAACTTTGTTCTTCTTGTCAACTCTCTAAGAGTAAACGTTTACCATTTGATATTAATGCCAAACGCTCTCTTCATGTTTTAGACTTAGTTCATTGTGACTTATGGGGTCCTTCTCCTATTAACTCTACAAACGGCTATCTTTACTATATTATCTTTGTTGATGGTTTTTCGCGATTCACGTGGTTTTATCCCTTACGTTCAAAATCTGATGTGTTTGGAGTTATCTCAGCTTTCTTGAGTTTTGTTCAAACTCAGTTTGGTTGTAAACTCAAGACCTTTCAGAGTGATGGTGGTACGGAATTTTTTAATCACCAGGTTCGAAACCTTTTTCTTTCAAATGGCACACATCATCAAATCTCAATCCCTTATACACACCAGCAAAATGGGCGTGCCGAGCGAAAGCATCGTCATATTACGGAAACCGGGCTTGCCATGCTCTTTAATGCTCATGCTCCTGCATCTCTCTGGGTGGACGCGTTTTCATCAGCCACGTACATAATTAACAGGCTACCATCCAAAGTCCTCCAACAGAAAAGTCCATTCGAGTTACTATTTGGATCGTCGCCAAATTATGACACTGTTCGTGTGTTTGGATGTCGGGTATTTCCGTACCTGCATGATTACTCTCCACATAAGTTAGCTCCGCGGAGCTTATCTGGTGTCTTTATCGGCTACAACACCCAATACAAGGGATATCGGTGTTTAGACTTGACAACCTCGCGGATTTACACATCTCTTCAGGCTCAATTCGATGAGACTAATTTTCCCTTTGCTAGAAATTTGCCAAATGTTGATCTTGCCTCCTTGGTATTTTCTAGTTTCAACGAGCTCTCACCTACTGGCTCGACTCTGGCTCACCAAAGCCACCCGCCTCCCACTGATGGCCCATCTCCTCCCACAACGCAACCCACACCTGCTGCCCCCGTCCAATGCCCGCTTTGCTCTGAACCCACGGAGAAACAAACCGCTGTTCAGTTCACTATATACACAGCAGTCCGAAAACCCGGCTGTCACTGTGCAACCACCGTCACCCATGTCCGACACTAACCCACTGCCCACTGCTGTAGTTACCGAACCCGTGTCCATGCCTCCATCTACGACGCCAACCACCTCCACGCATCATATGACCACTCGACCCATGCCGGTATTTTCAAAAAGCGTCACATAGCCGATCTTGCTCAACTCGAACATATGCCCTTCATTCAGCCCTGTTTGCTAACAAAGAACCACGTGGCTTCCAAACAGCTGCTAAAGACCCAAAATGGTTTGCTGCTATGAAAGAAGAAATGTCAGCTCTTCAGCATAACCATACTTGGACTCTCATTCCTCGCCCGTAGTCATCCAATGTTGTTGGCTCTAAATTGGTCTTTCGCACAAAGTACCACTCTGATGGTACTATCGATCGACTGAAGGCTCGCTTAGTTGCTCAAGGGTTCACTCAACTTCCGGGCTTGGATTACTCCCTTACCTTCAGTCCCGTTGTAAAGGCTTCCACAGTTCGATCTGTTCTTTCACTAGCTGTCCTTCATAAATGGCCTCTCCATCAACTAGATGTTAAGAACGCCTTCCTCAATGGTCATCTCACTGAAACCGTGTTTATGGAGCAACCACCAGGTTTCATTGACCCACGCTTTCCTAGCCACGTTTGTCAACTCAAGAAGGCATTATATGGTCTCAAGCAAGCCCCGCGAGCATGGTTTCAATGCCTCAGCTCTTTTCTCACAAAATTGGGTTTCGTATGTAGTCGTGCCGATACCTCTTTTTTGTGTATCATTTGGGCTCGTGTACTTTGTATCTCTTGGTCTCTGTCGATGATATCATTCTTACCGGTAATCATCCTGATATGATAAAACGCTTCATCGCTCGTCTCAACCAAGAGTTTGCAATTAAAGATATGGGGCCTCTCAGTTACTTTCTTGGTCTTGAGGTTACTTGTGATAATAATGGTTTATTCTTAATCCAAACCAAATATGCCCATGACGTACTTATTCGGGCTGGTATGTTGGATTCCAAACTCGTGGCTACTCCTCTCTCTACCACCGATTACCTTACGAGCTCCGGTAAGCCCTTCACGGATCCTACCACCTACCGATCCCTTGTTGGTGCACTCCAATATCTTACCATTACGCGTCCCGATTTATCCTATGCTGTCAACCAAGTGAGTCAATTTCTACATGCTCCCACACTTGATCACTTTCAAGCCGTCAGACGAATACTCCGTTATGTCAAAGGGACGATCTCTTTTGGACTCTCGTTTTCTCATTCATCAACACCCTCTGTACTTGGTTACTCGGACGCGGATTGGGCTCGTTGTCTTGAGACTCGACAGTCCACTTATGGATACTCCATCTTTCTTGGTGGAAATCTTATTTCTTGGAGTGCCAAGAAACAACCGACCGTCTCTCGCTCTAGCTGTGAATCCGAATATCGTGCCATGGCCAATACTGCTGCAGAAGTTATCTGGGTCACTCATCTGCTTCGTGAACTTCATGTCTTGCTTCCAGACCGACCTACTCTCCTTTGTGATAACCAGAGTGCTATATTTCTCAGTCAGAATCCTATATCTCATAAACGGGCGAAGCATATTGATCTTGATTATCATTTCGTTCGCGAGCTTGTCCTATCTGGGAAACTATATACTCGTTTTGTTCCAACCAAGCTTCAACTGGCGGATATCTTCACCAAAAGTCTTTCTCGACCTCTTTTCGAGCACTTTCGTACGAAGTTACGAGTTGGACCTCCGCCAATTCGCTTGAGGGGGGGGTTATTAAGGATATATCTTATAAGAAATCGTAAATATATTCTCTAGGTTATAAATTAGGATAGTCATTGATTGTAAATATCCTTTCCTAATTTTGTGTATATTTGTACTACAAATACTCAATGATACAGCCTTCTCAAGGTGTGGTAAATTTTATCAAATCTTACAGTATGCTACGTATCTATGTTATCGAACTACACCTCAGATTGGTGCACTTAGTGCACGCTCTATTAAAAGCTACCTCAAGCCATCATTGTCTTTAGTATACACCACTCACTGGTTTCATGTCAAGGAATGAGTACCTCTAGTGCGCACGCCTCACTAGGCTTCACCTCAAGGATACTCGATCTTAGTGCTTATTTACTCTCTAGTGGAGTTCCAACATCAGGGTTCTCACTTGACCTTTAGTCTATACTCCCTAGCATTCAAGATATGAGTCTCAACTCCTTACTTGATACCCAAGATGTCTAACCCTCATGCATAAGAGTTAGAGTATCAAAACCACAAAACTCACAGTCTCGGAGTTCAACCCATAAAGGTTCATCTTTGCAATACCGGGACGACAACAATACCTACTCAGGTATTTTTCCCAAAGTGAGAATATCAAGACTCCTCACTATCCAATCATGACTGACTCATATGCCTATGGATCCAAGCATTACAGTCTAAAAGTCACAAAAAAAATTAGACAATTGATTTAGTAACGGTTTCATAAAAAACGTTACCATCACCAAAAACCTAGAAACATAAAGCAACATTTTAGTCAAAAACGTTACTAAAGGGTCCTCTATCGTAACGTTTTAGGACGATTTTGAAAAATCGTTACTTTATGTTGTGACGGTTTTTAAAAATCGTTGCCATAGAGGACCTTTTAGTAACGCGTTTTTTCTAAACCGTTGCTTTATGTTGTAATGGTTTTAAAAAACCGTTACCAAAACAAAAATATGTATAGCAACGTTTATCTGAAAACCGTTTCCAAAAGTAACCAAGTTCTATGCTAATGCTTTGCAAAATTCTCGTCACCAAAAGTTAGGTTTTGGCAACGGTTTTTGGGAAATTTACGTCACCATATGTCATGCTATGGTAACGGTTTTAAAATATTTACGTCAGCATATCTCAAGCTACATTGATGGTTTTGAATAACTTACGTCACCATATGTTATGTTATGGTGACGGTTTTGATTGTGTCATCGTCTGTCATTCTAGGTAACAATTTTGAAAAATAAATGTCACTGTATATGTCATGTAACGGTGATAGTTTTGTATAATAAACGTCACCATATGTTTTTCTATTGTAATGTTTGAATAATAGACGTCAACATACGTCATACTACGATGACGGTTATGTATAATAAACGTTACCATATGTAATGTTAACGTTGATGATTTTGAATACAATAAACGTGTATATAGTCACAAAAATATGTAAAACGTGGCAAAAAACCACGGTTGTATATAGCCACAGTTTTTATTATTTTGTGTGGTCAAAAGGTAACCGGTAGTCACGGTTATAAACGTGACCAAAAGAAATGTATATATAGTCACAAATATATGTAAAACGTGGCCAAAAGCCACGGTTGTATATAGCCACGGTTTTTATTATTTTGTGTGGTCAAAAGGTAACCGGTAGTCACGGTTATAAATATTAAACGTAACTATATGTGATGATTTCGCCACAGTTATTTTGTGTGACGATTGTCAAGGGCCTTTGATTTCTTTTCATATTATATTATATATATTTAGTATATATTGTACAAAAGACACAAATTGACACAAATATGATCATAGTCTAGTTGGTAAGTGCATTTCTCTCTACCCAAGAGACCTGGGTTCGAGTCCCTCTCTCTGCACTAATTATTTTTTCATTTAAAATGACATTGTAGTCTCTTTAGATTTATATTATTTCCATTTTGCCGCGGTTTTAGAAATTCATGTTAGCCACAGTTGGGTTTATAACGGTTTTAGAAATACAAGATTAACGTTTCTGGCGGATTTTCGGCGGTACATGTAGGTTCGCCGGAATTTAGCCGGAACTATAATATTTCTTTATTATTCTTATTTTTATTCTTATATAATTATCAACATTATTATTATTATTATTATATTATAATAATTATTATTATTATATAGTTTTTAAAAATGATATAATAATAATAATAATTATTATTATTATTATTATTATTATATAATAATTATTATTATTATACAATCGATTAAAGCCCAAAACGGTCCATTAAAAGCCAAAATGATTCATTAAAGCCTAAAATGGTTCATTTAAGCCCATTACGGTTCATTAAAGCCCAAAACGGTCCCATTAAAGTCCAAATTGGTTCTTTAAAGCCCATATCAGCCCATTAAAGCCCATAACGGTTCATTAAAGCCCAAAACGATACATTGAAGCCCATAACCGTTCAATAAAGCCCAATACAGTCCATTAAAGCCCATTACGGACCATTAAAGCCCATAACGGTTAACTATAGCCCAAAACCGTTCATTAAAGTTCAAAACAGTCCATTAAGCCCATTACGATCCATTAAAGTACAAAATAATACATTAAAGCGCAAAACGGTTCATTAAAGCCCAATACAGTCCATTGAAGCCCATTACGATCCATTAAAGTCCAAAACCATACATTAAAGCCCAAAACGGTTAATTAAAGCCCAATACAGTCCATTGGAGACCATTACGGTCCATTAAAGTCCAAAACAATACATTGAAGCCCATAACGGTTTATTAAAGCCCAATACAATTCATTGAAGCCCATTACGGTCCATTAAAGCCCAAAGCGGTTAACTATAGCCTAAAACGGTTCATTAAAGCCCAATGCAATCCATTGAAGCCCATTACGGTTCATTAAAGTCCAAAATGGTTCATTAAAGCCCAAAATGATTCATTGAAGCCCAATTAGTGCCGGCATAATGGGTCTTAGTGGTCTTATCAACCCTAATAAACACCACATACAAATATGTAGTACACACTTTAAATACAAACATGTAATAAGTCATAATGGGTCTTATCAGGTTTTAATCAATTCTATTGGGCTTTAAGCGGTTCTACTGGACTTTAAAGTATCTATTGGCCTTTAATCTATTATACTAGGCTTTAATCGATTCTATTGACTTTTAAAGGGTTTCATTGAGCTTTAAAGGGTTTAATTGAATCTTAATTGATCTATCAAACTTTAAAGGGGTCTATTAGGCTTTAAAGGGCCAATAGTTCATTAATAGCCACTGTAACCCATAAAAACCCAATACATATATACATGCATACATACATACATACATACATACATACATACATACATACATACATACATACATACATACATAAAAGCCATTAGAATTCATTAAGTTCAATAAGACACATCAAGACCCATTAGAATTCATTAAGAGCAACAAAAGCCCATAAAAGGCCCAATCATATAGGGTTGGCTTCCGGTTAGAAGTACCAAATTTGGTGAGAAACGTGAAAAGTGGTTACCAGCCGTTGGATGTTCCAATGCCTATATGTGTGTGTATATATATATATATATATGTAGAGTTCAAATCATATATATATATATATACATACACATGAAGACCTATTTAAACTCATTAAGACTAAAGTCCGTTAAATGCGACTAATGTTTGGTTGATATGTGTTGTGTACCCTTGCGTTATGTTGAGAAATAAAATATTTATTATAAATCAAAAATAGAAAATTAATATGATTCGATAATAGTTTACATGGTTTAAACATATAGCTTTAAAATGTTTTTACAAATAGAGTGATAATTATAAACTGAATTAAGTATATATATATTTAATTATGTATGTGTATTTATTATAAATTACTTAATATTTTATTTATTTAAATATGAAAACTAAAAATAAAAAAGAAGCGGGATTATGAAAATTCCCACTCCCCCACACCCCAAAATTTCCCCCAAAATTGGACCCCTAACCCAATTCCCGCCATACTTTCCCTCTTTGCACAAACAAAACCCTAGACTCCACTCTCTTCTCCCTCTTTGCACAGTACCACCACAATCACCCTCAGCCCAGCTCTCAGACCTCCCAAAAAATAAAACCTCACTTCCAGCTTCCATCTTCCAGAACATCTACTCCCGCGACAACAACCCTCACAATCTTCTAACTTTCTTCTCGATCGGAGTTGCTCAGGCCGGCGATTTCGGGGCTACTGTCGCCGGTCTTCAGACTTTCTTTGCTTCTCTCCAGGAACTGCAGGTTTAGATTTGAGAGGTAAACTAGGAACTGCGTTTAGATTTGAGAGGTAAACGAGGGTCTTTAAAGTTGTTATGAATTTTTCCACAAAATAAACAGCATCCGATCATTCAAAGTGAAAAGGCAGCCAATTTGGTTGGTTGAAGTTGTTTTCATGGTTTGGTTTGGTTTGGATTCTTTTTGGACACCCATAGGTTTTGGTTTCTAACCTATTTCTTGTAAAAAGTTATACGGGAGCTTGATGAGTATATCTTATACCATACTTATTTGAATTCTATTTCTTAATATTATACTCATAACTGGTGTCCTTTTCACATAATATTCATTTGGCAGCAAAAACTAGCAAAGAGGGAGGGTGGAGTCACTGACAGAAGTCAAGACATAACTCGCTTACGAGATTTCTATAAGCTATACAGAGAGAAGAATAATGTAGACAAGCTACAGGATGAGGAAATGGAACTGAGGGATTCAGGTGCTTTTAGTGGAAACTTTCAAGAGTAAGGATCTGTTTATGATAGTTCCATTTTCTTATCTCTCCTTGTAATAGATTTCAAATTTAGCTTGTTTTCATGCTCTTTTTATATTCCGAGAATAGGCTAGAACGAAAAACTGTGAAGAGGAAAAGGATTTTTGCAACTCTTACAGTTTTAGGAACTGTATTGGAGCAGCTTACAAAGGAGATTTATCCGGAGGACGCAGAAGGTTTGTCTCTAGTTTAATTATCTGCTAATTTTGGTCCATTGAGAGAAAGGGTTTCAAGTTTGGTGTGTCATTGTGTCATTGTGTGTGTTATTAATTTAATTAAAAGGGTGTGTTGTTATATTTTATCTTCTTATCTCTCCTTTGAGAACTCCTTTTTTATTGTCACTAACGTATCTTGTTTGCAGATGGGTTCCTTACTGGTGTTCTGGACAAAAGTATGTGTCACAACTTGTTTTGGTTTTCCCTTTATCTGCACATCTCTTTAATTTAACTTTAATCTGATTAAATATTTTGCTAATTGTAGAAGCTTTATGGAATGTTACAAAATCAACCAGGACAAAGGAGAAAGAAAGAGAACATAGGCGTGAAATTGATGCGGGTAAAGAGAAGGATAGGTACAAAGAGAAGTATTGGGGGAAATCTATACAAGAACTTGACCTTTCTAACTGTCAGCGATGCACTCCCAGTTACAGACTTCTTCCTGATGATGTAAGTTGTTAAACCAAGATCTAATCAAGATAGAGAAGATATGAATTCGTCATCTCATTCATCAAGAACATTGTATACAAGATATGAGTTTTTCCCTTTCTCTCTCTAAGATATGAGTTATGAATAATGAGAGTGATTCTAAGAGTCTTCTAAACTAACACACAACAAAACCTATTTATACTAAACACAATACAAGGTGTAAACAACACAATACAACTCAATACATTGACATTGACTTTGACTTTGACCTTTTATATATTTAAACCTTGAAGACATATTGCACTAACAATCTCCCCCTTGGATTCAAGGTTTAAACAAATGCGACCAGCAAGCTCTAGCTTTCTTGAATCTTCGGTCTTCATCAAAGCTTGTCAAAGTCAAAACGTCATTCAATCTTCAAACGGCAAATAACGAACTTCTTTCTTCGAACAGGAGAATATGAATCTTCACACAAAGCTTTTGAATACAAATAAGCATAAGTTCAAGAAAAAGAGATCACAGAATGGATCAATCGATTTTCATCAAACTCTTGAAGAATTCTCCCCATTTCCATTGACTTGAGAATTTCATTCTTCAGTGTCGATCTTCATAAACGCGCGAGTTCAAAAGAAAGAGATCACTTAAATGATCAATCGATTTCTTAAAAACTCTTGAAGAATAAAACTCCCCCTATCATTTCTTGAAACGACGTCTTATTTCTACAAATCTCCCCGTTGACATTAAAACGAATCTTTGATTTTAAACTTTCTTTGACATGAAATTGATGTAGACATTCTCCACCTTTTTCGATGAAAGTGAGCATCACGAGCATCGAAAATCTTTTCAATTTCAGTCACGGACAATCTCCCTCTTCAAAAACATTTCTTCCCCTTGAAAAACACGAACAATCTCCCCATAAGCGAAAGATCTTGCTCCCCCTAAAAATAAGAATTGTAGAGCAAGTTGATTTTCTCCCCCTGAAAATTTGCATAAAAATCATATAAGCGCACATTTTAACAAACTTATATAAAGAAAATAGAATTCATTGAACAACATTTTATAACTGCTAACATTTAATCATTTGAACACCTAACAAAAGAAATTCAACTTAATGAAATGTAACAAATATTTCCATCAAGTGAAATCAAATGCATGCGTTTGGATTCAAAAACAAGACATCATTGCATATCAAGTTAAAAATGTTCAGTTTCAACTCCTTTATTAAATCTATTTGGTGTGCTAGCATGCGAAATATGATTTGCAACAAGCAAATGCACCTCTAAAACCTATAAGAATAATTTACTCTTACTCACACTATTTGTCCAAAAACAGATTTTTCACAAATTTACAGGTTTATCGCGACTTTGTATTTTTCCCAAGTTTCAAGAGATGTGTGCTCTTAGGCATCTTTTCATATTGTGCACATTGGCAACTTTTATTATGTGCTCATTGGCATCTTTTATAATCAAACAGTTTATTAAGACTAAGATACACCGTAAACGTAACTTTCTAACTGGTCCTATAGCAGGATTTGGGTCAGCCGATCCCAGACCAGTTGGCCTTAGGGGCTAGGTGACAAGCACCCCTTGGAACTTAGTCTCCCGAACCAGAAAGGCTACATCGACATACCTTAATCCCATCTGTACCAGTAGAACATGGCTTTCTACCTGGTTCTATAGCAGGATTTGGGTCAACCAATCCCATATGAGTTGATCTTAGGGGCTAGGTAACGAGTACCCCTTGGGACTTAATCTCCCAAACCAGTTAGGCCACAGGCACAGACTATCAAACTGAATGATAATATTATATATATATATATAATATTTTTTTTTATATTATTATTATAGCATCTCAATCACTTGGTTCAAAAACGTAGTGCTTCTCCCATATTTTCGTTTCCATTCATGATTAAAACGAATAGGCTTTGTGAGCATTTTATTCTAAATAAGTCTAGATTTACACAATTTTGCACTTATATCAAAATCTCAAACATGTTTCGCTGACCTTTCGAAAATGCTCGTAAAATTGAAGAATTTTTCGTTGAATCATCCTTAACACACATTTTATTCATTGAATGAAAAATTGAAGAATTTTTCACTTCATTGAATTAAATTTGTGAAGGTTCAAACTTTCAACGTTAGTAGACATAAAATATAACACAATGTTACCTTTAAGCACATGTCCTAAAAATAGAAAGATATGACAGTGAAAGGATATCACCTGATAAGTACGAGTTCTAAACTGATATGTTTAGAAGTCATAGCCTTTGAAGTACGGGTCCTAAACTGATTTGTTTAGAAGCCTTTACCGTTGAAGTGCGGGTTTTGAACTGATGTGTTCAAAAGCCATTACCGTTGAAGTGCGGGTTTTGAACTGATGTGTTCAAAAGCCATTATCTTTTATCTTTCTCCCCCTACAAAATACCAAAAAATTTGTCATTAATCACATGTATATAAAAAAAATAATAAACTCCCTGAAAATATGTGATGTTCAATATCTTCTTGAATGCACAAGTACTTCATCTTCCGAGAGTTCAACACTTGTCTCTAAATCTGCAAAACAGATTAAGTAGATTTTGGTACCCAACGAGTCTTGGGTCCTGACACGTTAAGCGGAGCTCTATAAGAAGGAAAATGGTAAGTACCATACCAATATTGAACATAATTATTATTAACAAAATCATAATTTCCGCAATAAGAATGAACAAAAGAATTAACTTTCGTTGTAAAATTCTTATTTGGAAATGATGATTTTGGTACATCTTTTCCAGGAAATTTACCTTTTACCTTCCATTGCATGTTGACTCTTTTGTAGGAAGGAAGATCAGCATAGTATTTGGAAGACATATCCACAGAATGCTCGTAGAAAATGTTAGAAGGACGCATCGGCCATTCTGAAAAATACTCGGAGTTGTTGAACGACCTCACTTTGTCTTTTAAGGCATTTCGTTCCTTAGTCATCAACTCGAGCTTCTTCCGAATATCACAATTCACCCTCTTTTCCTTCATGATATCTGTAGATAAACCCGCCAAGTTCTTCGTGAGTTTCTGAATTTCTTGCTGAAATATCTTCCGTTCTACAGAAAAATCATCATTTACGCTCCTGGCTTGAAAATCAGCTTTCTTCATCTTTTCAAGCTCTTCACTTTCCTTATCTAACTCTTTTTGAAGCTCAGAAATTTTCTCTGACAGCTTTCCATTTATAGCTTCAAAATCTTTCCTTTTCTCTTCAAACACAAGTCTTTCCTTCTCCAATTTTTCTTTCTCTAAAAATAAGACTTTCTGAAAATCTGAGTTCTGCTTGGAAAGTCTTAGACATTTGAGTTCAACATCTTTCTTGTCATCAATTTCTTTAGTCTTTGACTTCAACGCCATTTCAAGTTCCGAAACCCTTTTAGCAAGGCCCATTCTTTCTTTCTTGAAATCTTCTCTTTCCATATTTAAAAGATTTTTCCATCTCTTGCAACTTCTTTGTAAGTTCGATAATCTTCTCTTTATCATCTTCCCTTTCAACTTTCTTCTCTTCTTTTCTCTTGAATTCAACCTTTGATCCATGCATAAGCTTCGTTAATTCATTCCACATCTGCAAAGGGTAATTTTTATACACTTCAACCTGTTTGTAGATGTGAGGCAAAATTTTGAGAATAACAAAGAGTAAGTTTGACGAAGCATCCTTGTCTGCTTTCTTCCGTTTAATCTCATCTTCAGTAAAATCTTCCGCCCTTTTATGTATGATCAACGGACCTTCGGTGAAAGATTTTATCATATAATCTCCGTTTTCTCTCCTCGAAATAAAATCAATAAAAGAAATCGTCCATTGATCAAAATCTGAATCTTTGATTAGCACCGGAGGACAATTAACTGAAACTTGATAAGCCATCGTGATCTAAAAAAAATGAACTGTAAGAAGCGAGAAGTATAAAACGCGCAATCAAGGGTTGCGAAAAGCTGAGAAATTCACTTGGAAGAAAAAAAATGAAACTCTGAAACTTTTCTGAAAAAAGCGTAATTAGTTAGTAAGCAAGCAAGCAAGTAGCTTAAACTAATTAAGCAAGCAAGCAACTAGGTGAAACTAATTCAAAGCAAGCAAACATGTAGGTGAAAATTAATTGAAGCAAGCAATCATGTAGCTGAAATTAACTAAGTCAGGAATTCGCAATAGACACTTGCGCAAACCAAGAAGCAAGCATTCATGTAGCTTGCGAAAACCAAGAAATTCGTAAGAAGCAAACATTCATGTAGCTTGCGCAAATCTCATTCAGTAGCTTGCGCATTTCTCATTTAGTTGCTTGCGAATTATATGGAAACACACACATAGACACCTCTTGCGATTAATTTTCTGCAAAATCACAAACTCAACCAACAAAATTAATATCACCAATTAATGATCAAACTAAGCAACAAACAACTTTTATCAACATCTCATTAACAGAAACGGATCAAAAACTCAGATCTGAATCATTTTATCAAGAACACCTCAAGAACATGAAGAACACCAAAAATTCAAATTTTCTAAAAATGAGATTTAGACATCAAGACTTGAATTTTATGGATGATTCATGTCCAAAAACAATTTTTAGGAAGGATTTTGCACAAAAACGAATCAAAACACCAACAAATTGCAAAATCACTCTTCAAAAAAAATTCACAGACAAGATTTCTCAAGAACACAAAATTTTCTAAATCTTCAAATTGACTCTCAAAAACTTGAAATTAATCAACCAAAAGTTGAAGATATGTTAGAAAACAAGTTTCTAACACAAAGATGTAATCCAATTTCGCTGAAAATCACTGAATCAAAATCTGATAAACTGATCAGATTGAAAATGACGAACTGATCAGAATTCTTGAAATCCTTCAAATCGATCCTCAAAACGATGAAATTAGCCTTCGATCCTTGAACGAAAAGTGTTCCTCTATCAAAAACGAATCCAACGAACTAAATCTTGATTAAATTCGACCAAGAATCACACAAATTTGACAAAAATCCAAGAAAACGAGATTTTCTTGAAAAATCAAGAAAATCGATCAAATTTCCTTGAGAATTCTGCAAATTTGATGTGTTAGATCAGTAGAAATTCTTCTCTAAATCTTGAACTTGCTCTGATACCAATTGTTAAACCAAGATCTAATCAAGATAGAGAAGATATGAATTCGTCATCTCATTCATCAAGAACATTGTATACAAGATATGAGTTTTTCCCTTTCTCTCTCTAAGATATGAGTTATGAATAATGAGAGTGATTCTAAGAGTCTTCTAAACTAACACACAACAAAACCTATTTATACTAAACACAATACAAGGTGTAAACAACACAATACAACTCAATACATTGACTTTGACTTTGACCTTTCTATATTTAAACCTTGAAGACATATTGCACTAACATAAGTATATCGTGTTTTCTGTTTTTTTCTGTTATGGAGTAAGTTACTTTCATGTTTTGACAGTTTATTTGGTATTTTGATCTTCTGTAGTATCCGATTCTATCGGTAAGCCAGAGATCAGAGCTTGGTACTCAAGTGCTGAATGGTCTATGTGTATCTGTGACTTCTGGTAGTGAGGATTATTCATTCAAACATATGCGTAGAAACCAGTATGAAGAGAGCCTGTTTAGATGTAAAATATTAGCATTAAAAGGAAAGAGATATATACTAAATGTGTTACAGAGTCCTCTTTCACTTGTATACATCAAATGAAGTAACTACTCATATTTTTTATTTATTTTATGATTTTTCTAGGTTTGAGCTAGACATGTTGTTGGAGTCTGTGAGTTCAACCGCTAAACATGCTGAGGAACTACTAAACAGCATTAACGACCGCTCGATTGGTTCAGAGACTCCCATTCGTATCGAGGAGCACTTACAGGTGATTTATAGACTCTCTGAAGTTTGCCAGCTTATTCACTTTGATTCCATGAAGGTTTATACAGTTTTGTAGTTTGCTCTTATATTATCAGTAATTGTTATAAATACTTGTAGCTTTGAATTTACGCTGCATTGAACGTCTATATGGCATTGGCGACCATGGTCTTGATGTGATGGACACATTGCGTAAAAATCCAACTGTTGCATTGCCTGTTATAATGGTTCGTCTGAAACAAAAACTAGAGGACTGGACGAAGTGTCGATCAGACTTTAACAAAGTTTGGGCTGATATTTACGCTAAGAACCATTACAAGTCACTTGATCACTGGAGTTTCTATTTCAAGCAACAAGATTCAAAGAATTTGAGCTCGAAATGTAAGTGAATATTGGTGTTGTTGCTCTCTTGATCATTTTACTGTTGTTTTTTTTTAATATTAAAGATCTTTTTGCGGTTCTTATGATTAGGCTTAGTGGATGAGATCAAAGAAATAAAGGAAAAGAGCCAGAAAGACGATGACGTGCTCCTGCGCATTGCTGCTGGGACACTAGCAGTGTACCCGCGCATTGCTGCGGGACGCATCTCGACGACTCAAATTCTTGGTTTTTGATTTGTTCTTGGGGGAGTTTTGGACGCCTTAATCTACACATCAAGAGAGAAAGATTTGGGGTAATTTTACACACATCACAGGGAGGAATGAAGGGAATTTCACAGATGGAAAGGAGAGGTTCGACAGCAGCAAAAGAGTCGATTTTATTTTTTTATCTATACAAGTTGAATTTATGCATATATTGGATTCTAATGGTTGCTCCAAATTTTCAGTTAAAACGGGTGATTGAATCTGATGCAGCTATGAAATCGAAATACAAACTATGGTTTGTGGGGAATACATGTTTCCTTTTTATATATATCATTTGAATCACCTTGGTTGCTCCTTTTCAAGTTTGAATTTATGCATATATTGGATTCTAATGGTTTGCGCCAAGGTGATTTGCATATTATTATTATTATTACTATTTTTCTTGTTGTCCTGTGCAATTATTAGTCCATGCAAATGTGGTTTTTCATGACCAGTAAAATAGAGAAATGGGATCCTAGAGGGGGAGAGTAGAGTACATATTTTGAGTTAAGTGATGCTTTTGATTGGTTTATATGCTAATCCAATAAATTCTTCCAACTGCTATTCAAAATTTTAGATGAAAGATGTATTTCATATATAAAAGATAATAATTAAACTAAGTACTAAGATACCCACAATCCCGTTATCTGGCCCCAATCTGTTGAGGTAAAATCTCTGCACTGATATATTATTAATATTGCAACATGTGATAAAAAAACCACAAGAATCAAAATGCAAATGCAAAGCCCCTTCTATGTATAATGTTCTCTCTCTTTTGCAGAAAAAAGTTGATGAGACGGTTCAATGCCAGTTGCAGTATCCATCATTTGAGGTATGACCTGATGAAAATGGTTTTGTTAGGACCATGTTGATTTTTTAAGTTACCTTTTTAATTTGAACTTCTCACATGTGGCACATATTTGCTAAACAAGATTTGGTAGTTGTCAACAATCTAGACAAAAGAAAAGAAACAATGAACTACTTAAAGTAAATTAATTTGGTTGTTTGTATCCTTGAGAGGTTGGTTGTGTCAACTAAAGAATTCCCTTTTGTCTCTGCAGTACTCGGGGGAATCCTCGGCCAGGTTATTATTTTATCATTTTTTACGATGTTTCTTGTTTACCTCTTTGAATTGTACTCACTCTCCACCTTCGTTTTACTTTGAATTTACAGGAAGTAATAAAAGCAATATCAGGCAAAGGCGCCCCTCTAAAAAATTTCTTCTTTTTTGACTCGGTGGATGGGAAGGGCGTCATCGAGGACATCTCTACCTCATAAAACTTTGGGCAAACCCATGTTAGGTAAGTGATAACTTAGAAAGTAACTATAAGTTGTAACCGAAATTGATAGATTTGAGTGATCTATTGTTAAAGTAGAAAGTTCCATTTTGTTTTGCACCATTTATCTGTCCTTTTCATGGTGCCACTGCCATTGTCTTATGAAAACTGAAAGAAATTAATTAAGTTGTGACCCTCTTGATAATTTATAAAATCCTATATTTTGTAATCCATGATTAGAATTTTATAAGATATTTGTGTTCTGGTTCTTGATAGTGCAGGACAGAACTGTAGATTGATTTATAGCAACCAAATACTACAATATAGCAAACTTTTTCCATTTGTTTAATGAATGTCTAATGAATTTAGTGAATGTGTTTGTAGGTTGGTCAGTTGCACTCTTGAGAATGAGATCATCCAATTGGTATTACAATTCACGATCCCTCGCCTATATATACACTGCTTAATTTTGTCATTTCATTGTTCCTAAATTAATTTATGAATGGGGTTGTGTTGTAGGTCCTAAAACAAGTTGCTCTTGAGAAGCTTAAAGAAGAGAATGACAAGGTTAGCAAAATATTAGTCCAAGACTTCAAAGTTTCACCAGACAAGTTCAAAGTCAACATAGATACAAATATGTATTATTCATGTAGTGATTGTTTTGGGATGATATTGTATCAAATACAATAGTATTTTGTAGTGTATGCTATAGTGATGTTTATGAATAATAAACGTCACCATATATTATTGTATGGTGATGGTTTAGGCAAAACAAACGTCATTGTATGTCATGCCATTGTGACGATTTTCACCAATAAATGTAATTGTATGTTATGCAACTGTGACGGTTTTGAAAATAAACATTACCGTATGCCATGTTATGGCGACGGTTTTGAAAAACAAACATCACCGTATGCCATGTTATGATGATGATTTTGAAAAATAAACGTCAACATATGTCATGCTATTGTGACGATTTTAAATAATAAACGTCACCATAAATCGTGTTACATTGACGATTTTGAAAAATAAACGTCACCTTATGTCATGTTATAGTAATGTTTTTTAAATGTAAACGTCAACGTAGGTGATGCTATGGTGACTGTTTTAAAAATAAACGTCACTATACTTCACGTTACAGTCACGGTTTTTAAATAGAAATGTCAACATATGTCATGTTTTAGTGACTATTTCGAGAAATAAATGTCACCGTACGTTATGCTATGGTAACGATTTTGAATAATAAATGTCATCGTATGTCATGCTATGGTCATGATTTTGATAAACGTCACCATATACCATGCTCCGGTGACGGTTTTTGAATATGAACGTTAAAGCATGTCATGCTAAGATGACGATGTTAATAAAATAGCGTTATCGTATGTTATGCTACGGTGACGGTTTTTAAATACAAATGTCACTGTATGTTATGGTAACGGTTTTAGAAAAATAAACAATTTTTTTATACATTTAAGGTGACGGTTTTAGCCTATCGTAACGGTTTTTTATGTGATTTGGTAACGTTTTCTGAACGTAACCAAAAGTGTATCAAAAGTGACAGCAAGATAGGTGACGAATTTTACGTCCACGAAAACCGTTACCGTATACCTACGGTAACGGTTTTTAACCGTCACAAAAGACCTTTTTTGTACTAGTGTCCTATTAACTCTACAAACGGCTATCTTTACTATATTATCTTTGTTGATGGTTTTTCGCGATTCACGTGGTTTTATCCCTTACGTTCAAAATATGATGTGTTTGGAGTTATCTCAGCTTTCTTGAGTTTTGTTCAAACTTAGTTTGGTTGTAAACTCAAGACCTTTCAGAGTGATGGTGGTACGGAATTTTTTAATCACCGGGTTCGAAACCTTTTTCTTTCAAATGGCACACATCATCAAATCTCATGCCGTTATACACCCCAGCAAAATGGGCGTGCCGAGCGAAATCATCGTCATATTACGGAAACCGGGCTTGCCATGCTCTTTAATGCTCATACTCCTGCATCTCTCTGGGTGGACGCGTTTTCATCAGCCACGTACATAATTAATAGGCTACCATCCAAAGTCCTCCAACAGAAAAGTCCATTCGAGTTACTATTTGGATCGTCGCCAAATTATGACACTGTTCGTGTGTTTGGATGTCGGGTATTTCCGTACCTGCGTGATTACTCTCCACATAAGTTAGCTCCACGTAGCTTATCATGTGTCTTTATCGGCTACAACACCCAATACAAGGGATATCGGTGTTTAGACTTGACAACCTCGCGGATTTACACATCTCTTCATGCTCAATTCGATGAGACTAATTTTCCCTTTGCTAGAAATTTGCCAAATGTTGATCTTGCCTCCTTGGTATTTTCTAGTTTCAACGAGCTCTCACCTACTGGCTCGACTCTGGCTCACCAAAGCCACCCGCCTCCCACTGATGGCCCATCTCCTCCCACAACGCAACCCACACCTGCTGCCCCTGTCCAATGCCCGCTTTGCTCTGAACCCACGGAGAAACAAACCGCTGTTCAGTTCACTATATACACAGCAGTCCGAAAACCCGGCTGCCACTGTGCAACCACCGTCACCCACGTCCGACACTAACCCACTGCCGACTGCTGCAGTTACCGAACCTGTGTCCGTGCCTCCATCTAAGACGCCAACCACCTCCACGCATCATATGACCACTCGGGCCCATGCCGGTATTTTCAAAAAGCGTCACATAGCCGATCTTGCTCAACTCGAACATATGCCCTTCATTCAGCCCTGTTTGCTAACGAAGAACCATGTGGCTTCCAAACAGCTGCTAAAGACCCAAAATGGTTTGCTGCTATGAAAGAAGAAATGTCAGCTCTTCAGCACAACCATACTTGGACTCTCATTCCTCTCCCGTAGTCATCCAATGTTGTTGGCTCTAAATGGGTATTTCGCACAAAGTACCACTTTGATGGTACTATCGATCGACTGAAGGCTCGCTTAGTTGCTCAAGGGTTCACTCAACTTCCGGGCTTGGATTACTCCCTTACCTTCAGTCCCGTTGTAAAGGCTTCCACTGTTCGATCTGTTCTTTCACTAGCTGTCCTTCATAAATGGCCTCTCCATCAACTAGATGTTAAGAACGCCTTCCTCAATGGTCATCTCACTGAAACCGTGTTTATGGAGCAACCACCAGGTTTTATTGACCCACGCTTTCCTAGCCACGTTTGTCAACTCAAGAAGGCATTATATGGTCTCAAGCAAGCCCCGCGAGCATGGTTTCAATGCCTCAGCTCTTTTCTCACAAAATTGGGTTTCGTATGTAGTCGTGCCAATACCTCTTTTTTGTGTATCATTTGGGCTCGTGTACTTTGTATCTCTTGGTCTCTGTCGATGATATCATTCTTACCGGTAATCATCCTGATATGATAAAATGCTTCATCGCTAGTCTCAACCAAGAGTTTGCAATTAAAGATATGGGGCCTCTCAGTTACTTTCTTGGTCTTGAGGTTACTTGTGATAATAATGGTTTATTCTTAAGCCAAACCAAATATGCCCATGACGTACTTATTCGGGCTGGTATGTTGGATTCCAAACCCGTGGCTACTCCTCTCTCTACCACCGATTACCTTACGAGCTCCGGTAAGCCCTTCACGGATCCTACCACCTACCGATCCCTTGTTGGTGCACTCCAATATCTTACCATTACGCGTCCCGATTTATCCTATGCTGTCAACCAAGTGAGTCAATTTCTACATGCTCCCACACTTGATCACTTTCAAGCCGTCAGACGAATACTCCGTTATGTCAAAGGGACGATCTCTTTTGGACTCTGGTTTTCTCATTCATCAACACCCTCTGTACTTGGTTACTCGGACGCGGATTGGGCTCGTTGTCTTGAGACTCGACGGTCCACTTATGGATACTCCATCTTTCTTGGTGGAAATCTTATTTCTTGGAGTGCCAAGAAACAACCGACCATCTCTCGCTCTAGCTGTGAATCCGAATATCGTGCCATGGCCAATACTGCTGCAGAAATTATCTGGGTCACTCATCTGCTTCGTGAACTTCATGTCTTGCCTCCAGACCGACCTACTCTCCTTTGTGATAACCAGAGTGCTATCTTTCTCAGTCAGAATCCTATATCTCATAAACGGGTGAAGCATATTGATCTTGATTATCATTTCGTTCGCGAGCTTGTCCTATCTGGGAAACTGTATACTCGTTTTGTTCCAACCAAGCTTCAACTGGCGGATATCTTCACCAAAAGTCTTTCTCGACCTCTTTTCGAGCACTTTCGTACGAAGTTACGAGTTGGACCTCCGCCAATTCGCTTAAAGGGGGGGGGGGGGGGGGGGGGGGGTATTAAGGATATATCTCATAAGAAATCGTAAATATATTCTCTAGGCTATAAATTAGGATAGTCATTGATTGTAAATATCCTTTCCTAATTTTGTGTATATTTGTACTACAAATACTCAATGATACAGCCTTCTCAAGGTGTGGTAAATTTTATCAAATCTTACAGTATGCTACGTATCTATGTTATCGAACTACACCTCAGATTGGTGCACTTAGTGCACGCTCTATTAAGAGCTACCTCAAGCCATCATTTTTTTAAGTATACACCACTCACTGGGTTTCATGTCAAGGACTGAGTACCTCTAGTGCGCACGCCTGACTAGGCTCCACCTCAAGGATACTCGATCTTAGTGCTTATTTACTCTCTAGTGGAGTTCCAACATCAGGGTTCTCACTCGACCTTTAGTCTATACTCCCTAGCATTCAAGATATGAGTCTCAACTCCTTAGTTGATACCCAAGATGTCTAACCCTCATGCATAGGAGTTAGAGTATCAAAACCACAAAACTCACAGTCTCGGAGTTCAACCCATAAAGGTTCATCTTTGCAATATCGGGACGACAACAATACCTACTCAGGTATTTTTCCCAAAGTGAGAATATCAAGACACCTCACTATCCAATCATGACTGACTCATATGCCTATGGATCCAAGCATTACAGTCTAAAATATTACATGACTCCAAATGAATTACCAACACACTCAAAACATGCAATTCTCAACAGAACACAATAAATGCAAATCAAACCCAAAACTTGGTAGGAAGTAAACCTCTTTGATTTTCAGGTTTCTTTGAGAAACCAGTGAGAAATCGAGGGAGGAGCGACATAGGGTCATTTTGCAAGAAAACGTCAATTGGAAGTAAACTACTCACCCAAATTTGATGCATAATATATGGTTGGCTTCATTTTCCCTCTATCTGTCCATTGGTATAAGTTTCCTATACGTCGAGTGGTTTGGGCTAAACGTGGTTTGGGCGGTGGCTTAATCGGATTTGAGTACAAAGTCTCGAAATATGAGTTTAATAATGCACCGTAGGGGCTGTAAGTTGGAGTATGAGTTGATATTGTTATGATTTATATGCTTCTATTAAAAAATTAGCAAAAACGGTTGAAAAACGAACCCACACGTAGGTCGTTCATGACAGTCACACCGAGGGTACGACTGGCAGGGTTGGGCGTCGAGTTGGACCGGCCAATGCTTCACAGATTGTTGGGTCATGGTTTTGGACCGACGTAGACTTGTCTTAGGTCAGATTCAGTTGACTTGAGTCTTTTTGACTAAACCGATGTCTATCAAAAGAGATTTGCAATTGTTTCTCATTATTTGTCTGGCAAATCTGATGAATAAGAATGGGGATAATTGATTAAGTCATTGGGCATTTAGCTAAATAGGGTATTTATTAAAGTACTCAATTCTTGGGTTTATTATTTACATGATTAGTAGTTAATAAGATTATATTTGATTAATTATTTTTAATCTTAAAATGTTTTATTTTTTTATATACGGGAGGGGGTTATTAAATATTTGATTTAGTATCCATTTAAAGAGTAATGACTGGGTAAATGTGGATCATATATTTTTAAAAGATGAGACATATATAATTGGGTTGTGCATTCGTAATTTATTTTGAATGTTAAATAGTCCATAGGGGAAACATGGTGACGAGGTACGATTGGGATTGACTCGTTGACCATGCACTAGTACAAAAAAGGTCTTTGTGACGGTTAAAAACCATTACCGTAGGTATACGGTAACGGTTTTTTGTCGACATAAAAATCGTCATCTATCTTGCCGTCACTTTTGATACACTTTTGGTTACGTTTTAAAAACGTAACCTTATCACATCAAAAACCATTACCATAAGTTAAAACCGTCACCTTAGGTGTATATAAAAAACAATATTTTTCTAAAAACCGTCATCGTTGCATGATATATGGTGACGTTTATTTTTCAAGTCGTCACATTATCATGAGATGCAGTGACATTTATTTTTCAAAACCATCACCATATCCGTACATACAGTTATGTTTATTTATCAAAATCGTCATCATAGCATTTCATAAGATGATGTTTATTTGTCAAAACCTTCACCGTAACATCATACATGACGACGTTTAATTTTCAAGACCGTCACTGTAGTATTACATACGGTGACGTTTTTTTCAAGACCATCACCATAACATGACGTATAGTGATGTTTATTTTTCAAAACCGTCACAGTAGCATGACATACGATGACGTTTATTTGTCAAAACCATCACAGTAGCATGACATATAGTAACGTTTGTTTGTCAAATCCATCACCGTGACATGACATACAGTGACGCGTATTTGTCAAACCCGTCACCATAACATGACATATGGTGACAATTATTCGTGAAAACCGTCAACATAGCATGACATATCATGATATTTATTTATCAAAATAGTCATCGTAACATGACATACGGTGACGTTATTTTGCAAAACGATCAATGTAACAAGACATACGGTGACATTTGTTTTTCGAAACAATCACAATAACATGACATACAGTGACGTATATTTTTGAAAATTGTCACGGTAACAATGCCTACAGTGACGTTTATTTTTTTAAATTGTCACCGTAACATGACATAAGATGGCGTTTATTTTTCAAAACCGTCACGATAGCATGACGTATGGTACGTGACGTTTATTTTTTGAAGCAATCAATGTAAAATGGCATAAGGTCACGTTTATTTTTCGAAACTGTCACAATAACAGTGCGTATAGTGACGGTTATCTTTTAAATTGTGACCATAACATGGCATAAGACGACGATTATTTGTCAAGACCGTCATAGTAGCATGACATAAGTTGACATTTACTTGTGAAAATCGTCACGGTTGCATGGCATACAATTACATTTATTTTGCCTAGACCGTCACCATAGAATAATATATGGTGACTTTTATTTTTCAAAACGGTCATCGTAGCATAACATACGTAGACATTTATTTGTTAAAACCGTCACATTAACATGACATATGGTGTCTTTTATTTTCAAAACCGTTGCCATACAGTGACATAATACGACTTTTTTTTTTCAAAACCGTTACCATGGCATGACTTATAGTACCACTTATTTTTCAAAATCGTCACTATAGCATGACATATGATGAGATTTTTTTTAACACCACATAAAATGATATATGGTAAGTTAAATTATCAAAACCATTGTCATATGCTATTTTTGGTGACCATTTTTATTATTTATGGTAAAAATAAAATTACATTTGAAAACCTAAAATATGAATTAATTTTATTATCAACACATACAGTACAAATAATATTACAAATCATATGAATATTATATGCGAACACCAATAACAAAAGTACACATCTGAAAGATTTTTTATTCTATATTCCTCGTTTGATTCGATATTTTCACCATCTCGTTAATAGTTGTAGAGTATTTTTTTTCGCTTTGTATGCTTTTGCTTATCGTCAATTTTCCATTATGATTAGAAGTTTGTAGGACCTGCAAGAAAATAAAAGGCAGTAGATATAAAACAAGCAATGTATACACAAATCACAACAATGATAGAGTTTTAACATAAGATAAAAAAAATTCAAACATATAAATACTAAAGCCAAAACTTTAGGAAGAAAGAGGACTTGTGTGCAACAAGAAGCCTGGTAAATTAGTTCAAAAAATCGTTCACCCAAAATTTAAGAATGAGAATTTATAGAATGAGCCAGAAGATACAAGACTAGTTACACACTACTCATTTAAAAATTAGATGAAAGAATGACAACAAACATATAACAATCAGAAAGCAAGAACCCGTAAACCCGAAGTATTCCATTCCCAATACTATTAAATAAATATTAGGAAGCTTAAACATTGAAAATCATGTTCATAGTTTAATATTGAATAAAAAACAAAACAAATCAAGTTCAAAGTTTAATATGCAATTTCCCTATTATCAGGAATATATAGAAACACCAGCAAGTACATCTCAAAAACACATTTGTATTGCACGCCTTGGAGGATTAGATAACATGGTTCGACAACAATTTCCCAACTCACAAATTGAGAAGTATTATATATATGCAATCTCTCCGAAAATATCTACAAATTAATATATACTTAATTCTAGCCCCTTTTGCTTATGTACAACCGATGATATTGAATTAAGTACAACCGATGTATTTTTTTTGAAACTGTCACAGTAGCATGACATGCGGTGACGTTTATTTTTCAATACCATCACTATAGCATGACGTACGGTGACTTTTATTTTTTCTAAACCGTCAATATAACATGGCATAACGTGACGTAAATTCTCCAAAACCGTCCTCATAACATGACGTACAATGAGGTTTATTATTCAAAACCGTCACTGTAGCATGACGTACGCTGACATTTGTAATTTAAAATTATCACCATAACATTACATATGGTCACGTTTATTATACAAAACCGTCATCGTGGCATGACTTACGTGGACGTTTATTATTCTAATAGTCACTATTGCATGATATATAATGATATTTATCATACAAAACCGTCACCATTGTGACATAATTGTTTTTAAACCATGACCATAACATAACATATGATGACATTTATTTTTCAAAATCGTTACCATAGAATGACATATAGTAACGTACTCAAAACCGTCACCATAACATGACATATGGTGACATAAAATATTCAAAACCGTTAATGTAGTTTGAGATATTTTGATGTAAATGTTTTAATACCCTTACCAAAGCATAACATACGGTGACGTAAATTTTTCAAAAACCCTTGCCATACACTAACTTGTGGTGACATAAGTTTTGCAAAACCGTTGTCATAGAACTTGGTGACTTTTGGAAACGGTTTTCAATAAGCGTTATTATACATATTTTAGTTTTCGGTAACAATTTTTTAAAACCGTTACGACATAAGGCAACGATTTAGACAAAAACCGTTACTAAAAGGTTTTATTTTGCAACGATTTTAAAAACCGTCACAACATAAGACAACTGTTTTTCAAAACCGTTACCTTAGGGAACCTTTTATTAACGGTTTTTTTATCTAAAACGTTGCTTTATGATTTTATGTTTTTTGTAATAGTAACATTTATTTATAAAAACTGTTACTAAAACAATTCTCTAACTTTGTATGTGACTTTTTGTAACGGCTTTTTGTCAAACCGTTACAGACCTATTTTTCAAAACCGTCACAAAAAGTCAATTTTGTACTAGTGATGCCAACCCATGGTTAACCATAGGTTGACTCATATGACTTTTGAGTCGACTTTTGGGAAAATTCAAAACACTAATTAAGGAAATGTAACTATGTGTTATATGGTACTACTCAGGGATGAAGTTTTGCTAAGTTGAGCTTCTTAGGTGAGTCTTCATGAGACGTACCATAGGATTCATATTATGTACATGTTATTTTATGCATTATTATGGGATGTGTTATATGAGCAGTAACATCCTTGAATTTGGAAAGAGCGTCTAATAAAAAATCTATTAATACATCAAATAAGGATTTAATCTCTTATTAAAAGTCAATAATTGATTATCTATATTAATAATATAAGTTTTAACATCAATAAAACTGATTCCAATCTTTACACAAATCTACATCACGGGATGAGTGCTACTAAAACCCAAAGATCAACACTATCTCTAACAATACGAAAGTTGACTCCCGGATTAGCTAATTCCTTCTCGAGCCTTTAACTAGCACTCATCACACCAAAATGTTGCTAGAACCATTTCCCCCGTGGACCTGATGCACATGCCGATAAGAAAAATATTAGGCTTAATGCCTAGTGAGTCAAGCAGCTTTATCAGTTATATAAAACAGTGTAATGGAAGAAATATTATTTAAATCACAATTTCTAACATGAAATGCATTTAGAATAAAAAGTGATATCTTTCCCAAAACCCCATTTTAACACTTGATATAAATACCCCATAATTATGAAACCGAACCCAATACTCACACAAAATACAAATAAGATTAAAATACATATGTGAAAACATGGAAATAACCCTTTCATCCAAACCTTAATATACGAAGGGGATCCAATATATCAACGTCTTAAATTATGGTTACTTGCCAAAACCAAAGTAAGATTAAAACATGGGTAATACATTATATCTAAAAATAACGTTTAACAACAATGGGGAGACTCGTATTCGTTGAGAGTGACGAGAACAGATAAGTGTGTCACTGTTAAGTCTAAAATATGTCTTCAAGATTTAATGATAAAGTCAAAGTCAAAGTCAATGTATTATGTGTTAGTGAAAGTCAAACATAGTTTAATGTATTGTTTAGATCTTAGGTATAAATAGCTTTGTTTAGACTAACCTGTTACAATTCCATAACACACTTAGAGCATAATTCATATTTTGTAAAATGGAGCTTATTGAATATCAAGATCTACTTTCTCTCTCTACTCTCTCTCTCTAGATCTTGTGTAAATTCATGGTTGTTTGATCATATTGGGACACACAATTGGTATCAGAGCAAGTTATTGAAGATCTGCTGAAGAATTTACACAAATTCATCTATCAAATTTGTGAATTTGAAGAAAAATTGAACGATTTTCTTGATATTTTTCAAGAAAGTCTCTTTTTCTTGATTTTCTAAAAATTTGTGTGAATTTGATCCCAGACCAGTTGGCCTTAGGGGCTAGGTGTCGAGCACCCCTTGGAACTTACTCTCCCAAACCAGAAAGGCTACATCGATATATCCTAATCCCATCTGTACCAATAGGACATGGCTTTCTATCTGGTTCTATAGCATGATTTGGGTCAGCCAATCCCAGACCAGTTGATCTTAGGGGCTAGGTATCGAGTACCCCTTGGGACTTAATCTCCCAAACCAGATAGGCCACATGCACAAACTTTCAAACCTAATGATTTTTTTTACTATTTTTTTCATCGCAAATATCATCTTGCAGAATAACAGAATCTTAAAAACTATAATATGTATCAATTTTCTAAAAACATCAAAGTACCAGAAGTTGCTAAAAACTCTCACAAAATGTAGATGTAAACTACAAGCTAACACGACAAAACAACATATGCCAAACTTGATGTTCGACTCTCGTTAAAAACCATACTCATGTCAGATTTGATATTGAACATGTAACAGAGGAATGAAATTGATAATGTTGTTGTCCCTCTCAATTTCTTCGGCGTCCTCAAACCTTTGATCATTTATTTGAAGCTCGAGCACATTGCGTGCTAGGTCATGATCTCCATTGGGATGACCAATTGTGCTGAAACCAGTTTGCGAAGAATCCCATTCTAGATCAACCCCATCTATACCCATGGAAGGTCCCAACTGATCAACACTGAATATCCAGTTGTGCTCTTGCTCGTCCTCTTCTTCAACAGGTTCAGCGTTTAGCTCTGCACACTCACAAAAAACCTCGAAAAGAGTATCCAATTGATTAGGGTCCGAAAGCACTAGTCTCATCTCAGTAACCTTTGATAAATCCAATGTCCCATTAGATTCTGAGTCGGAGCTTTCTGATTCATCATCTTCATCGCCTGTATCAATTTGTGCATATATTCATGGAGATGAAAAAGCCTCAGGGTCCCTAGACACCGCATGAAGTGAAACCGACAAGAAATCAACCGCGTAACCTTTTGTCCTCTCGGTATCGCTCAACCAAACCACTTGTTTGGTGGAGATGTAAAGCGTGCCAGGAGACTCGGGAGGGCGGTTGGCGAGAACAATGGAGACGGATGGCTGGACGTGCATAAGCTCCTCGCCGTTGTCAGTGTCGAGAATAGGTGCACCGGCTGCGCCATCGTTCGACCGCTCTGTGAAAACCCTTAATCCTGCCACCATGATTTCAACTGTGTCTAAAACCCTAGCTTTGCATCGATGGGCTTCTTTTTGTTCCTTAAATTATTCAAATGCGTTTGTTTTGATTCAATCTCAGTCTGATCATTCTATCAGATTTCGATTCAGTGTTTTTCAGCGAAATTGGTTCACATCATCGTGTTAGAAACTGTTTTTCTAACATCTCTGCAAATTTTGGTTGGTTAATTCGAAGATTTGATGAAGATTTGAAGAGATTTTTGGTTTTGATTATATATGCGCCAGATCTGGACATTGCACCACCTTCATATGAATTGCGTCACCATCATGCAGCTTCATTTCAAGAAGAATTCTTGTCACCTACTTGATTGCTTGCTTCGTTACTGAATTCAACTTAAAACAAAGTCAACATTTGCGGCTTCAAAATTCTCGTCACCTGCTTGCTTGCCTACTATCTTCATATTGCGCCATCATTTGCGCCACCCACATATCCTACTTTACGCCATCCACATAACCCATTTTGCGCCACCCACATAGAATTCACTTTGATTCAAATTTGAGCTGTATGTGTGTATGTTTGAGCAATGTGTGTGTGTTTATAGTTTACGTGATTAACATGTGAGGTGTGTGTGTATGTTTGAGTTGTGAATGTGTGTGATTCATCTTTATTTTGCGCCATCAATAGCTAGCTTAATTCCAGCTTTGCGCCATACATAGATGGAGTAAACTTCTGATTTTGCGCCATGAACAACAGCTAACTCAAAGAACTCACAACCTTCTTCCATAAAACTCACCGGAGTTTTCGCCGGAAAAAGTGGGTCTTCGAAAATCGTCGTGGGATCGAGATTTGTTCATTGCATTTGATTGGTATTCGAATTACGATCTCTACGCAACAAAAATCAGCGATTTTCGTCGAGAAACGAAGAAGATATCAACGTTTAAAGTTTTCGATCGGTTTTAATCGAAAACATTCGGTTGCTTCGTTTGAGAGTTTGAAAGCGTGTTTTGAGTTCTAATCAGTTAAGGGAGCTTAAGGGATCATAAACGAACAGTTTTGGTCGAAAAGTTTGATTCCATATCGACTTTTTCAGTTTGGGTTTCAATGAAGATGATGATGAATAGTAAACTAACGGGGTTTCGTTAGTTTCGTTAGTTTTGTGACATTTTTGGTCCTTTTTCGTTAGAGTCGTTAGTTTTGTTACAATTTTAGTCCTTGTTTTGTTGTTGAGTCTTAGTATTTTTCACTTTTACTCATAACTGATAAATATTTCTTGTATTTTGCAGGTTTGACGATTAAAGTCCAACATATCCGCGTAAACTTTTCAGAATTAATTTTTGGAAGACAAATTTCTAATTTGTTTTTCGGATTTTATTTTTGAAAATTTTTCTGACTTTGATTGCGTTTTTCTGCACCATCAACTATATACATTTTGCGCCACCAACTGTAGCGCATTTCATTCTTTGCGCTAGCATCAGTGAAGAGTTTTAGAGTTCGAATTTTTTCTAAGTACAATTTGCGCCACCTTCTTTGGCGCATTTTCCACTTTGCGCCATCGTCTTTGGCGCATTTTGAGCTTTGCGCCACTGCCTCTGGAGAGTTTCAGACTTATAAATTTTTTGAAACTTTGCTAATTGTTAATTGTTTGAATTTTTCAGATTAAATTTTCAATCATGAATCTACCTCCGATGCTGATCAAAGACTCCGTTTTTGAACAATGGACTGTTGCGTTCATCGACTTTATTTCAAGTAGAGAAAATGGTGAAAATATGATAAAATCTTTCTCCGAAGGTCCAATGAGCAGAAACTGGAGAATGATTTTACAGAAGAAGAGATTAAAAGAATGAAAACCGACAAGGAAGCCTCATCCAACTTGATCTTCGCAATTCACAAACTTCCGCAACACATCTACAACCGTGTTGAATGTTTCAAAAACAACCCAATGCAGATGTGGAACGAATTAACAAAGCAAATGCTTGGATCTGAAGTTGCTTTTAAGAGAAAGAAAGAAGAAAAGAAAGTCGAGAAAAGGGACATGGAACAGAACATGTCAGAAGCTGAAAATAAAGATCTTAAGGAAAAGGTCATTGAGCTTACAAAGAAGTTGTCTGACATGGAAAAGATGCTTAAAGTAGAAAGAGAGGGTTTCAGAAAAGAAAGAGCTAATCAGTTAAATGAGAAAAATTGCTATGAAAACAAATTCTTTCTCTTTCTAAGAAAGTTTCTGAACTTGAAAAGACTTCAATTTCTGAGAAGAAAGAAAATGAAGAAAAGAAAGCTCTTGAACTCAGATGCAGAAAACTTTCCACACAAAATTCAGATTTTGAGAAAGTTTTATTTCTTGAAAAAGAAAAATTGGAGAAGGAAAGGATTGAGAATGAAAATACAAGGAAAGTCTTTGAAGCTAAGAATGCGACATTGTCAAAGAAAATTTCTGAGCTTCAAAAGGACTTTAGATAAAAGAAGCGAAGAGCTAGAAAAGAGGAAGAAAGCTGATTTTCAAGCCAGGAGTGTTAAAGACGAATTTCATGTTGAAAGGAAGATTTTTCAGCAAGAAATACGAAAGCTGACAAAGAATTTGGCTGTGTTATCAACTGATATCATGAAAGAGAAGCTGGTTAAGTCTGATATTCAGAAGAAACTTGATTTGGTGACCAAGGAACGGAACAACTTATACTACAAAGTGAAGTCACTTAACAAATCCAAACGCTATTCTGAATGTCTAATTCGTCCGTCTAATCTCTTCTATGATCACTCTGTGGATAATTCTTCCAACTTTCAATCTGTTGATCTTCCTTCATACAAGAAAGTCAACATGCAATGGAGAGTAAAAGGTACGACTCCTGAAAAAGATGTACCAAAATCGTCTGTTCCCAAAAAGAACACTAACCTGAAAGGTAAATCTTTTGCTAAACCTGGTTCATTATATTCCGCAAATCATTTAACCAGGTTAGCACAAAAGATTTTTTGCTGTTCTTATTGTGGAACTAATGATTTTATTAAAAATAATGATGTTCAATATTGGTATGGTACTTATCATTTTCCTTCTTATAGAGCTCCGCTTAACAAGCCAGGACCCAAGACACGTTGGGTACCAAAATCTACTTAATCTGTTTTTGCAGATTTAGAAACAAAGCGTTGAACTCTCGGAAGAAGATTACTTGTTCCATTAAGGGGGAGTAAAGAGAATTGGTTTCTAAACACATCAGTTTAGAACCCGGATTTCACTGTTAATGGTTTCTGGACAAATCAGTTCAGGACCCGTGCTTCAACGACTATGGCTTCTGAACAATTCAGTTCAGGACCCGTACTTCAAAGACTAAGACTTCTAAACAAATCAGTTTAGAACTCATACTTATCAGGTGATATCCTTAACTGTCACATCTTTCAATTCAAGGAACAAGTGGTGAAAGGTAACATTGTATTATGTTTCATTTCTACTGCTTTGAAAATTTGAATCTCAACAAATTTAATTCAATGAGATGAAAATTTTCAATTTTCATTCAATGAATTAAATGTGTGCTAAAAGGGTGATTTTACAAGTATTGTTGTATTATCTGCGTTATATTTGTTTCAACTTTCACCTCTGAAATAAATCGAAAGGTCAGCAAAACATGAATGAAATTATGTTGTATGCGCAAAATTGTGTATATCTAGACTTATATAGAATACGATGCTCACAAAGCCTAATTGTAAGAATGAAGAATGGAAATGAAAATATGAGGGAAACACAAAGTTTTATAATCAAGTGATTGAGATACAATAAAAAAAATCATTAGGTTTGAAAGTTTGTGCCTGTGGCCTATGTGGTTTGGGAGATTAAGTCCCAAGGGGTACTCGATACCTAGCCCCTAAGATCAACTGGTCTGGGATTGGCTAACCCAAATCCTGCTATAGAACCAGATAGAAATCCAAGTCCTACTGGTACAGATGGGATTAAGATATATCTATGTAGCCTTTCTGGTTTGGGAGAGTAAGTTCCAAGGGGTGCTCGACACCTAGCCCCTAAGGCCAACTGGTCTGGGATTGGCTGACCCAAATCCTGCTATAGAACCAGATAGAAAGTTACGTTTACGGTGTATCTTAGTCTTAGTAAACTTGTTGATAAAAAGATGCCAATGTGCACAAAATAAAATATGCCATTGTGCACAAAATAAAAGATGCCAATGAGCACACATCTCTTATATCTTGGGGAAATAACAATGTCGCGATAAACTTATAATTTTGTGGAAATTCTGATTTCAATCATATAGTGTGAGTAAGAGCAAAGTATTCTTATAGGTTTCAGAAGTACATTTGATTGTTGCAAATCATATTTCGCATGCTAGCACACCAAATAGATTTAATAAAGGGGTTGAAACTGAACATTTTTAACTTGATATGCAATGATGTCTTGTATTTGAATCCAAACACATGCATTTGATTTCATTTGATTGAAAAATCTGTTAAATTTTATTAAGTTGGATTTCTTTTGTAAAGTTTTCAAATGATCAAATGGTAGTAGTTATAAAATGTAGTTCAATGAATTTTATTTTCTTTGAATAAAATTTTCAACTACTGTGCCTAAATGAAATATATGCATATTTTCAGGGGGAGAAAACAAGTTGCTCCAGAATTCTTAGTTTGAGGGGGAGCAAGATTGTTCATTAAGGAGGAGATTGTTCGTGATACTCCGAGACTCGACTGAAATTGAAAATAGTTTTCGATGATCATGTTGCTCACTTTCATCGAAAAAGGGGGAGAAATGTTTAATTCAATTTCATGTCAAAGAGTTTTCAAGGCAAAGGTTCAATTTCATGACAGGGGGAGAAATATTTAAAGAAGATTCCGTCTCAAGATAGTAAAAGGGGGAGAATTCTTCTTCAAGAGTTCAAGAAAAATTGATTGATCATCCTGTGATCTCTTTTTCTTAAACTTGTGCTATATTGTGAATATCATTACTGAAGCAAGAATTTCTCAAGTCAAAGAAAGAAGAAAGGGGAGAATTCTTCAAGAGTTTAAGAAAAATCGATTGATCATCTTGTGATCTCTTTTTCTTAAATTTGTGTTTATCAGTACCAAAGTGCCTTGTGTGAAGAAACAAATTCTCCAAATCGAAGAAAGAAAATCTCCGCCAGATCCCCGTCTGAAGATTTTGTGACAAGTTGACTTTGACAAGCCAAAGACTGTTGTTCTCAAAATGATTAAATCTTGAATCCAAGGGGGAGATTGTTAAGTCTAAAATATGTCTTCAAGATTTAATGATAAAGTCAAAGTCAAAGTCAATGTATTATGTGTTAGTGAAAGTCAAACTTAGCTTAATGTGTTGTTTAGATCTTAGGTATAAATAGCTTTGTTTAGACTAATCTGTAACAATTCCATAACACACTTAGAGCATAATTCATATCTTGTAAAATGGAGCTTATTGAATATCAAGATCTACTTTCTCTCTCTAGATCTTGTGTAAATCATGGTTGTTTGATCATATTGGGACACACAGTCACTCGTACAACGTTAATCACATAACAATTCACGACTTAACGTCCAAATGTCCCTACGACTCCTTAACAAGTTTCACCTCAAGAGTCAGTTGACCTTAGTGTCTATTCTTGTGAATTCCACCTCAAGGCTCGGCTCACTTAGTGTCTACCTCAAAGGTAACACCTCAAGCAACAGAGATACTGGTCTGTCACCAAGATAACACTTCCAAACTTAACCCTCCTAGTGTCTACTTGAAAAGTTTAAGGTCATGAAACAAGTGTCTCGTAGTCCAAACCATGCAATACCTACACGACCATCAATATAAGACTGAATCACATGCCAATTTTTCAATGCATTACAGTCTAGAAATTACATGACTCCAAATGAATGATCCATACACTCAAAACATGTAATATAAAAAGGAATGTGCCATAAATGCATATATCTCCAAAAGATCAACGATGAGAAAATTAAAACCAGTCAAATGTCCCAAAAACTCATGTAAGTCAAAACCGAGCCAAAAGCTTAACAACTTAATTTGATTATTCAATAAAAGTCAATACAAGAAATAAAACTCATTTAAACCACATTTATGAAAACACACACTTCAAATATATGATTGACCCAAAGACTCAACAGTTGCATCCTCAAAATGAACTCATAGTAATTTTATTTCACAAATGGCTCATAACATCAAAGTATGCATTTTCTAAATGGTTTATAAAATCAAATACACTGAAGGCGTGTTTCCACTGAATGATATTCATTTATACGGTAAATCCACACAAGACACATTCTTATGATTCATTTATCAATATATCAAAAAATGTCAAATGTGGATGTAACAATATTTATATGACCAGAAGTATCCAAAATGTAAATCTTATCAAACGATCAATACACTTGATAATTTGGATCACAGAATGTAGTGCAATAATCAAAGCAACAATCAATCAAACAATAATGAATCAATACAACTGGTCATATGATTGATTTAGAGAGAAAACCATAAGAGTGCGTAAAAAGTTTTAGCAATTGAAGATTAACCTTAATCTAGGGATTAAGCAAGCTATTTATACCCCTTTAGGGTATTTACAACTTTAGCCCATAACTTCTATTCAATTAACAGTTTAACCCTAACAATCTCCCCCTTTGAATTGAAGTTCAATGTCATGCCAGTTTGCAACATATCTTTTATGAATCGCAAAGAGAACCTCGAACGTTCTGATGGAGTTCCGTGTTGGTCCCAGCTATGGAGTAGCAAAGATAAACAAGTATTGTGGAAGGGAGGGTTGAATACAATACACAAAAATTTTCACTTAATTAATTCTTTATTGATTTAAAATCAAGAATTACACATAGAAAACTTAAAGATTGTTGCGGAACAGAACAGAGAATAAGAACAATTGTAAAACACTAAGAATACAATGAACTTCTTTGAGAGAGAAATGCAAACACTTGAAAGCTTTTAGAGTCTGTAAACTGGTAATCTTAGCAAGGTTGAAGATGATATCGTTATATAGTGCCTCATGCATTAAATGCAAGGACACTTGTCAAGCAGAGATAAGAGAGCAACAGGTCTTCTGAAAAAGTACTGATATGCACTTTTGTCTTGAAGCGTTGACTGAAAGAGATAAGAAAGCCAAACAACCTTTTTCTGATCTTCGGATGATGTCTCCAGCAGTGCAAGATATCATAAATATATTTTGCAGATAAAGTACAATATACCTGCCGAAAACTCTTGGCCGAAGATGTCTTCAAGATTTCCTTGTTGAATGTTCAAGTGATCCTGCCGATCATATCTTCAGGATTTCCTTGTTGAATCTTCAAGTGATCTTGCCTAACATGTCATCTTGCCTAACATGTCTTCAAGTAGTGTTGGCCGAAGACTTAGGATGTCTTCAAGTAGCAGCTTAACTTTTGGCTGAGAAGTCCATCTTCAATCCTCTTTGAAGATACACTTCTACTTTGTTTCTTCGGTTGATATTCGACTTCACCGAACATTTTGTGTTACATAATTAAGATGCTTGTAAAGAACCTAAAAAGTATTCTAAGTATGAAATGTGTAGAATGAAAGACTGGAGGTCATCTTCAAATCCTAAGTGACCCAACATTTCGAAACTCGAGTCTTTCTTCAATTGAGTTCATCCATTCTTTGGCATGAAACTCCTTCACATTTAAGATCTTCTCCTTTTTTTTCCTTTTCCTCTTCGGCGATTGTACCAATTAAAACTTGGTGGATCTTCCTCAGCGTTCACAATATCGATCTAGTTGACTGATTCTAATAAAACGATTTTCATCCTTTTCATTCAGATAAACAATTTATGTCTTCGGTTTGGATAACAGAGAATGAACCGGTAAGTCTTCTATCCCTGACAATGTCTGATCTGGCTTGAGTAGATTCACTTTCTTCTGATTGCTCTCAATGCCCATTTGAAGATCAGACACGTAAGACAACATGATTGTGCATTTCATGAATCTTTTGATCGTTTCAAGTGCCTTTGTGACTAGAAGAGGTCTAATGGTTCTAATTCTCAGATCTCTTAGAATATCAGGAAAACCGTTCAACTCCATATTCTTTAAATCTGCCTCTGAGAACGTCTAGTCTTTTCCATCTTGTCTACTGACCGTGAATACAGGAAACCAAAATCTTCACGATTTTGTCGGATGTGATCTCCTCTATCTTCGTTATGCTGTGCTTGGTCTTGACTTCACTGACTAGTCGACCTCTTTTCATTATCTCCACATACTGCATCTGACGATTTTCATCCAAATCGGATACCCCATAGCATAATACTGGGTCTAGAGGCCCGATCCAATGAACAAAGATATTTTTCTGTGATTCTTCAAGAAATGAAACCAGAATTCTGACTTTCTCCCAACGACTAAGTTGATCTGATCGTACTTGAGCTGTTTCGGATTGAGGAGTTGTCATCGGTATTCTTGAAGAACTTTTCGCTTTATCAGGCACCGATGTTTGAGTGTCATGCGCTTCTGTAACATCCGGTAAAAATCAAAAACTTTCAGGTTAGCATCATTTAACCTTTACAAATGTTAACATAGGGAACATACCTTGTTAAGACCCATTCAAAATAAAATTTAGGCGAAAATTCGCTAGAATTCCCGGTAGTTGCCGAAAAGACCCGGTTTCGACCCGAGACTAACCGAAACACCTTGTGAAATGCCAAAATACCTTAAATAACATATAACCTATATAAAATATAGGGTTTTACTTTATACATAAATCTTTCTTTTTATAAGATTTAATAAAAACAAGAAGGCATTTTAAGAGTGTATCTTGAAACCTATTCAAAAAAAAAAAACATAAAAATGATTTTACAAAGAAATGATGTTGGGCTTAACTTTTAAAAAAAAAAAAATATATGGCAAAGGGTTGGGGGCCCATGTGTGGCCGGCCACCCCCCTCCCTATTACTCCCTCATTTTTTTCAATTTTGCTTCATTTTCAAAACTCCAACCATCCATCTTCCTCTCTTCTCTCTCTATCCTTCTCCTTCTTTTTCTTTCTTCACCTTCCTTCAAACAAGATTACATTCAAAACTCCAGAAATATTCAGTCTATACAAGCATCCAAAAACGAAATTTTAAAGAACTAGAAGTACTTGCAACATCTTCCTAAGGTAAGAACTCCAAACTAGTGTTATTTCATACTTTTTGGCACCTTTTATGCCATTTTCCTACTTTGTTCTACACTTTTATTTCATCCAAATGGATGAACTCTTTTTCTTGTTCTAGAAGGGAGATAAAACACCAAGGACATGAGAAATGTCCATAATGTGGTGAAAATCTATGAACTTCCATCATGAACTTGAGAAAAATGAGCAAAATCATAAAAAATGTGGGTTTTGTTCTTGTATAAGAATCTGGATTTTTGGACTTTGCATGCACATTTTCTTTATAAGTTTAAAGTATTTTCTTTTAAATATCATGTTATATGATGTGGGGATTGAATCCCTAACAAAGGAATCCACATCTATGAATGATGGGATGCTTAAAAATGAAGTTTTCTTAAGAATGGCTGAGTTAAGAATCTGGCAGAATTGTTGCATGTTCCTTGGACGACCATATCTTGGTCAATTCATGTCCGAATTCCTTGATTTTTCTTCTGGAGTAAAGTTTAATGAGTTGGGGTTCAAACCCCACTGGTCTCATACGAAAATATTGAGTTTTGAGCCTTCAACCCCTTAGAACAAATTTGATGTGCAGCAGATGGTCTGTCAGATTGTTGTTTCACTTGGTTTTGCTTATAACTCTCTGTAAAATGAATAGAAGTTTCTCATTTTTCTTCTGGAAGTTCCTTAGTTGAGTTAGGATCTACATGCAATTGGTTTCATTCAAAAATATGGAGTTTTGGTCACTCAAATATTTTATGCAAGCCAAGTGTGTCAAGCTGTCCAGAATTGGCAGATTGGTACATGCAACTTCATTCGACCATAACTCACTCAAAACTCATCAAAAATTCGTGAATCTTTTTCCATAAGATACCTTTATGTGTTAGGTTTTCAAAACGTGTAAAAACTCTGAAAAGGATTATGTTTTGACCCTCCAAAAGCCTGTTTCCACAGAAGGGTGCAAACTGTCTTAGGTACTGTGTTGCACTGTTTTATAAAAATTATTTGAACCCCTTAAACACCTCAAAATATTACGAAATTTGGTCAAAACTTCCTTAACACAGTATAGTACCACATATAAAAAAATGGGTAAATTTGTCATCCTGGAAAGTGTTGTAAAATAGTCACTGTTGTAGTATGAAGTTTCTGTCAGCTTGAGTATTTTGGAAACTGCTGAGTCTTTCTTATAACCATTCATATTGATGATTAAAAACACTTGAACAATGCTAATTTGTGCATTTCAACTTAATTACTAAAGATAAGGCATTTCACAAGACGTGGATTAAGTTAGGTAAGTTTAACTTTGGGGTTAGCTATGAAGGACTCATAGAGATTGTTTGACCTTATAGGGAGCCCGTAAAGAGGATTAAGTGAACAAGCTTTCACTACTTGCGCATCTACGCTAAAAGGTGAGTTTTCACAGCCCCGTTTTACTTGTTTAAATGTTTGGGGTGAAAAGCATGTTATGATTTTAAAATGCTAAATGATTCATGATAGTAAAATTATGGATATTTGTGATTTAAGAAATGAGTACAAATGAATGTACAACTTTACATAAGTGACAAAGATATGTTGAGTGATAATAAAAATGTTAAGTCCCCAATAGGTACACTACTTATTAACTCATAACGAGCCGGTGATATTTGTGGATAGTGCTATTTGGTTTGACGAACCCACCTTAAACTGACGAGTAGGGTGCACTTTATCTGGTAATAATGTTCTACTCATGTGGCCATCATACCACCTCTGAGGTAGTCCGCGGGGCGTAAGTTGTCGGAGGCTTAGTAGTGGCTCAACAATCATATATCTTGCGAAAGTCATTTATTGTAATGTGTACTCATAAGATTTAAATTTAAAGCTTGTCGTGACAAAAGACTCATGAAAATAATCTTTGGTTGAAAACTGTTTGGATATGAAAAACCTGTGAACTCACCAACTCTTTGTAGTTGACCTTTTCGTTTTAAACATGCTTTTCAGGGAATAAGAAGTAAGTGAAGGCACGTAGGGTGTATTTTGGTTGATGACATCAACATCAAGAACCTTAAAAATTTCTATTATTAACTTTTGTACCCCTTGTTTTCTTTTGGAACTTTTTGGTTGAAGACGTTGTATTGTAATATTTCATACTATTGTATTAAACTTGTGGTTGGTGTTGTCTGTTACCTTTGAAATGAAACCCTACACTGTCATACCTCGTGTTTCCGCTTTAGCGGGGTGTGACAGATTTGGTATCAGAGCCAAAGGTTATAGAGAATGCTGGTTTTCTTATGGGAACCACAAACTATAACCCAACCATAACGCAAACTATTTTCAAAACGGTTTTCGAAATGATTGTCTAAAATCTGAAGTATATTGCTAATATAACCAAGTCGAATGTCACATTATTATACCTCAATTAAACAAAGCCTGATCACCTATGTTTAATTAGGGTAAATATAATGAGAGACTCGGGTTGGTCATAATGGAAGTATGCTTAAAATAAATTTTCTACTTAAAATTTTGAAAGCATGATTTTGTGTGTGTCGGCATAAACCTTGCATATTTTAGGCACTTACAATAATACACATAATAACAAAGTCTACTATTATCGCAGCTCACTATGTCATCCGAACACGACCCATCCGAACACGACCCATCGGAACACACTCCCTCCGAGCACTCGTACTCGGCCGACCCATCCGGCTACATCACTAGCCGACCTAGGGGCCATAGATCTGCTGAAGTAGAAAGAGACCCTTATGATGACGACCGGGAAGTAAACAGTGTACCTCCCACTCGATCCCCTCCGTCTACTCGTCGTGGACCGAGAGTGATAACAACGGCGAGGAAAAGTGTCCCATTGCCAAGATGTGTGAATTTCACCAACCAGCCGAGATTTGAAGGAGAGTCCTCCCGATCGGGAGCGAGACACGGAACCCCACAAAGGGTGACCGGGGTACCCGTGGCCCCTCCTCCCGGCATGACCACGCGGGAGAGCCAGTGGGTCCTAGTTATATCGCAGGATGTGCAACATCATAAGGAGAGATTGGACATACAACATGAACACCTGAATGCAATAATGGGGGTCTTAAATGCACATAATGAGGTCTCCGATAGAACCATGGAGGTAGTTGATGCCACTAGGAGGGAGATGAGGACCCTGTATATGTACTTAATGTGGGTGATAGGAGCACTGGTGTTGATGATAGGGATGCTGATTTGGATGATGATGCACTAGAAGACCAATTATGGTGGAACTTTTGGGATTTATTTAAACTTAAACTCATATTTTTGGGGCATTTGGCCGTTTAATTTCAAACATTGCATGTTTTGTTAACTGTTTCTTTTGGGGAATTGAATATGTACGGCTTCTAAATGAAATGCTTGGTTAATGTTTATATATCTCAACTACTTTAATGCATGATTATGAAATCGTGGTATGTTATTATGACAATATGTGTTGATAATAATGATAGTATGCATGAAGTAGTATCATAACTTGGATTAACATAACAAGTAGGAAGTGTAACCAAGTAACAGAATTGGTGACCATGCGACTAAATCTTTAATTAAGACCATAACTGTAGGACTATGCCTCCAAGGAGAGAGAATCCTGAAGTCGCACGGCTCGTGGCTGAGCAAATTATGGCCGCACTTCCGAACATTGTTAGCCAAGTAGCAGCCGGTCTGAATGCTAATCCAGGAAATAATGCGGGAACGGCTGGAAACAGGGAATGCACATACAAGACGTTTAGGGGCTGTAACCCTAAAGAGTTTCACGGAACTGAGGGAGCCGTTGGATTATTAGCTTGGTTAGAGGGTATGGAGTCTGTTCTCAATATCAGTAAATGTACTGAAGGAAACAAGGTGGAATATGCCGCTTGCCTTCTGCAAGGACGGGCATTAACATGGTGGAACACCCAAGTACAAACCCGAGGCCGGGATGTGGCCAATAGACTGACATGGGATGAGTTTAAAAAGATGCTCAAGGATGAGTACTGCCCAAGGAGTGAGATCCAGAAGCTGGAAGCAGAACTGTGGAACCATGAAATGAAGGGAAACGACATAGATTCTTACACTGCCCGTTTCCATGAGCTGGCAAAGCTGGTGCCACACTTGGTGACGCCCGAGGAAAACCGAGTGGATAGATATGTGTGGGGTTTATCTGAAGAAATCAGAGGAAATGTGACTTCAGCTGACCCGAAGACTCTTCAAGAAGCAGTGAATTTAGCAACGAGACTCACCAACAACGCAAATCGTTCAAGAGCAACTGGGAATGACAAAGCCGCAGGGAAAAGAAAGATAGAAGATCCTGCAAGAAGGCAATTTGGGGGAAGATCAGACAAGGCTCAGAGGGTGACAGGAAATTTTGGAATTCAAGCACAGGCCGAGGAGAAAGAGAAAGGGCCATGCCCAAGATGCAGCAAGTGCAATAATCGTCATCTCGGAAGATGCATCATTTGCCTCAAGTGTAACAAAGGAGGCCATGTCGCCAAGGATTGCAAGAGCGGAGGAAAAAGAACCTGTCACGAGTGTGGGAGCCCAGATCACTTTCGGAGCGCATGTCCGAAACTGAACCGAAGGCCTAATGCAAATCAAGCGCGACCATTCAATCAAGGGAATCAAGGAGGTCAGGCACGAGGTCGAGTATTCGAGATTGGGGCCGATGAGGCAAGACGGAACCCGGATGTAGTCACAGGTACGTTTCTCTTGAACAACCATCCTGCATCTGTGTTATTTGATTCTGGAGCAGATAAAAGTTTTGTATCATTAGACTTTAAGTCGAAATTAAACTCGAGAACCCGAAAGTTGGAAGAGATATATGTTATTGAATTTGCAAATGGGCAGGAAGTTAGGGCCAGTGATGTAATTAATAATTGTACCCTATAACTGGCGGGAAACGATTTTAGCATAGATTTAATCCCAATCAAACTAGGAAGCTTTGATATAGTCGTGGGTATGGATTGGTTATCGAAAAATCGCGCTGAAATCGGTTGCTCCGAAAATATCGTCCGAATACCACAAACCGAAGGAAGAATACTTGAAATACAGGGAGAAAACTCCGGGAGAAAATTCAAAATGGTGTCGAGTATGAAGATGCGAAAGTATTTGCGGAAAGATTGTGTTGCGTTTTTGACACACGTGGTGGATAAGGAGATCAAAGAGAAGAATATTCAAGACTTTCCAATAGTGCGAGATTTTCCCGAAGTATTCCCAGATGAATTACCTGGATTACCCCCACCAAGACAAGTTGAATTTCATATTGACCTAATTCCGGGAGCGGCACCCGTGGCGAAATCACCTTACCGGTTAGCACCTTCAGAAATGCAGGAGTTGTCAGGCCAACTCCAGGAGCTACTCGATAAAGGGTTCATCAGACCCAGCTCTTCACCCTGGGGAGCTCCAGTTTTGTTCGTTAAAAAGAAAGATGGTTCTTTTCGAATGTGCATCGATTACAGGGAACTTAACAAGCTGACCATCAAGAACCGATATCCCCTTCCTCGAATCGATGACCTGTTCGACCAACTTCAAGGCGCTACATACTTTTCAAAGATCGACCTTCGGTCCGGATACCATCAAATGAGGGTTCGTGAGGAGGATATTCCTAAGACAGCGTTTAAGACTCGATATGGACATTATGAGTTCCTAGTCATGCCTTTTGGTCTGACAAACGCTCCAGCAGTCTTTATGGATCTAATGAACAGAGTATGTCGACCGTACTTGGACAAATTCGTAATTGTGTTCATAGATGATATATTAATTTATTCGCAAAGCAAGAAGGAGCATGAGCAACATTTAAAGCAAATACTAGAACTGCTCAGAGACCAGAAGCTGTATGCTAAACTATCCAAATGCGAATTTTGGATTCGCGAAGTGCAGTTTCTTGGGCATGTAGTTAATGAAGATGGAATTCACGTTGATCCGGCCAAGATAGAAGCCATCAAGAAGTGGGAAGCCCCAAAGACTCCGACATAAATTCGTTCGTTTCTCGGTTTAGCTGGTTACTATCGGCGTTTCATTGCAAATTTCTCCAAAATTGCGCAACCATTGACGGCATTAACCCAGAAGGATAAGAAGTTCGATTGGGGAGAAAAACAAGAGGAAGCTTTTCAGACGCTTAAGCATAAGCTTTGCAATGCACCGATCTTAGCTTTACCAGAGGGTGCAGACAATTTTGTTGTGTACTGCGATGCTTCACACCAAGGGTTGGGGTGCGTGCTAATGCAAAAAGACAAGGTTATTGGCTACGCATCAAGGCAACTTAAAGTTCACGAAAAGAATTATACCACCCATGATTTGGAACTGGGAGCTGTAGTGTTCGCACTCAAGATCTGGAGACACTACCTCTACGGCACCAAATGCACCGTCTTTACCGACCACAAGAGCCTACAACACATTTTTGATCAGAAAATGCTGAATATGAGACAACGGAGATGGGTTGAACTGCTTAGCGATTACGATTGCGAGATAAAGTACCACCCAGGCAAGGCTAATGTTGTAGCTGATGCGTTAAGCCGAAAAGAAAGAGTGAAGCCATCGAGGGCAAGAGCCATGGGAACGATGGTTCGGACGAGTCTTAAGGATCAAATCATCGAAGCTCAAGAAGAAGCATTAAAAGAGGAGAATTTGAAAAACGAAACCCTTCATCAGCTGGAAAAGGAATTTGAAACACAACCAGACGGGGTGCGTTACTTCCGAAATAAAGTTTGGGTACCTAAGGTTGTCAATTTGCGATCAATAATCTTGGACGAAGCCCATAAGTCAAGATATTCAATTCACCCCGGAGCCGATAAGATGTACAAGGACCTGAAGGAATACTATTGGTGGCCAGGAATGAAGAAAGATGTTGCTTTGTATGTAAGCACGTGCCAGATTTGTGCAATGGTTAAGGCTGAACATCAGAAACCATCCGGTCTTCTTCAGCAACCTGAGATTCCTGAATGGAAATGGGAACAGATAAGCATGGATTTCATAACTAAGTTACCCAGAACCGGAAAAGGGCATGATTCAATCTGGGTTATTGTGGATCGGCTTACTAAATCTGCACATTTTCTGCCTATTCGGGAAGACTTCAAGGTGGAAAAGCTTGCTCAGATTTACATCAACGAGATCATTATGCGTCATGGAGTACCTACTGCTATTATCTCGGACAGGGATAGTCGTTTTACGTCACGCTTTTGGCGATCAGTCCAGAAAGCTTTGGGCACGCGTTTGGATTTGAGCACTGCCTACCACCCGCAGACGGACGGTCAGACAGAAAGAACTATACAAACACTAGAAGACATGTTACGAGCCTGTGTGATGGATTTTGGTGGAAGTTGGGATAATCATTTACCGCTAGCCGAATTCTCTTACAACAATAGTTACCATACCAGCTTAAGGTGCGCGCCGTACGAAGCCTTATATGGACGCAAGTGTAGATCCCCACTCAGTTGGTTGGAGGTCGGTGACAAACAACTGATAAGATCCGACATAATTCAGGAGACTACGGACAAGATCATAACCATACAAGAAAGACTTAAAGTAGCCAGAACTCGTCAGAAGAGTTATGCAGATAATCGCAGGAAGCCATTGGAATTTCAGGTGGGCGATAGAGTACTACTCAAGGTATCGCCATGGAAAGGTTTGGTACGATTTGGGAAGAGAGGCAAGTTAAGTCCAAGATATATCGGTCCATTTGAGATACTGGAAAGGATTGGACCAGTCGCATATAGACTCAAGCTACCACAAGAGTTAAGCGCCATTCACGACACATTCCACGTGTCGAACTTGAAGAAATGCTTATCGGATGAATCGTTGGTCCTACCGTTGAAAGACATACAAGTAAGCGAGCAGTTACGTTTCGTAGAGGAACCCGTGGAAATACTTGACCGAGATGTTAAGCGGTTAAGACGTAGCAAGATCCCGATCGTAAAAGTTCGTTGGGATGCAAGACATGGACCTGAATACACTTGGGAACGAGAGGACTTTATGAGGGATAAGTATCCTCAGCTGTTCGCCAAGGAACCTTTCGAGAATGCCAATCATTAAATTTCGGGACGAAATTTCTCTAACGGGGGAAAGCTGTAACATCCGGTAAAAATCAAAAACTTTCAGGTTAGCATCATTTAACCTTTACAAATGTTAACATAGGGAACATACCTTGTTAAGACCCATTCAAAATAAAATTTAGGCGAAAATTCGCTAGAATTCCCGGTAGTTGCCGAAAAGACCCGGTTTCGACCCGAGACTAACCGAAACACCTTGTGAAATGCCAAAATACCTTAAATAACATATAACCTATATAAAATATAGGGTTTTACTTTATACATAAATCTTTCTTTTTATAAGATTTAATAAAAACAAGAAGGCATTTTAAGAGTGTATCTTGAAACCTATTAAAAAAAACATAAAAATGATTTTACAAAGAAATGATGTTGGGCTTAACTTTAAAAAAAAAAAATATATGGCAAAGGGTTGGGGGCCCATGTGTGGCCGGCCACCCCCCTCCCTATTACTCCCTCATTTTTTTCAATTTTGCTTCATTTTCAAAACTCCAACCATCCATCTTCCTCTCTTCTCTCTCTATCCTTCTCCTTCTTTTTCTTTCTTCACCTTCCTTCAAACAAGATTACATTCAAAACTCCAGAAATATTCAGTCTATACAAGCATCCAAAAACGAAATTTTAAAGAACTAGAAGTACTTGCAACATCTTCCTAAGGTAAGAACTCCAAACTAGTGTTATTTCATACTTTTTGGCACCTTTTATGCCATTTTCCTACTTTGTTCTACACTTTTATTTCATCCAAATGGATGAACTCTTTTTCTTGTTTTAGAAGGGAGATAAAACACCAAGGACATGAGAAATGTCCATAATGTGGTGAAAATCTATGAACTTCCATCATGAACTTGAGAAAAATGAGCAAAATCATCAAAAATGTGGGTTTTGTTCTTGTATAAGAATCTGGATTTTTGGACTTTGCATGCACATTTTCTTTATAAGTTTAAAGTATTTTCTTTTAAATATCATGTTATATGATGTGGGGATTGAATCCCTAACAAAGGAATCCACATCTATGAATGATGGGATGCTTAAAAATGAAGTTTTCTTAAGAATGGCTGAGTTAAGAATCTGGAAGAATTGTTGCTTGTGCCTTGGACGACCATATCTTGGTCAATTCATGTCCGAATTCCTTGATTTTTCTTCTGGAGTAACGTTTAATGAGTTGGGGTTCAAACCCCACTGGTCTCATACGAAAATATTGAGTTTTGTGCCTTCAACTCCTTAGAACAAATTTGATGTGCAGCAGATGGTCTGTCAAATTGTTGTGTCACCTGGTTTTGCTTATAACTCTCTGTAAAATGAATAAAAGTTTCTCATTTTTCTTCTGGAAGTTCCTTAGTTGAGTTAGGATCTACATGCAATTGGTTTCATTCAAAAATATGGAGTTTTGGTCACTCAAATATTTTATGCAAGCCAAGTGTGTCAAGCTGTCCAGAATTGGCAGATTGGTACATGCAACTTCATTCGACCACAACTCACTCAAAACTCATCAAAAGTTCGTGAATCTTTTTCAAAACATGTAAAAACTCTGAAAAAGATTATGTTTTGACCCTCCAAAAGCCTGTTTCCACAGAAGGGTGCAAACTGTCTTAGGTACTGTGTTGCACTGTTTTATAAAAATTATTTGAACCCCTTAAACACCTCCAAATATTACAAAATTTGGTCAAAACTTCCTTAACACAGTATAGTACCACATATAAAAAAATGGGTAAATTTGTCATCCTGGAAAGTGTTGTAAAATAGTCACTGTTGTAGTATGAAGTTTCTGTCAGCTTGAGTATTTTGGAAACTGCTGAGTCTTTCTTATAACCATTCATATTGATGATTAAAAACACTTGAACAATTCTAATTTGTGCATTTCAACTTAATTACTAAAGATAAGGCATTTCACAAGACGTGGATTAAGTTAGGTAAGTTTAACTTTGGGGTTAGCTATGAAGGACTCATAGAGATTGTTTGACCTTATAGGGAGCCCGTAAAGAGGATTAAGTGAACAAGCTTTCACTACTTGCGCATCTACGCTAAAAGGTGAGTTTTCACAGCCCCGTTTTACTTGTTTAAATGTTTGGGGTGAAAAGCATGTTATGATTTTAAAATGCTAAATGATTCATGATAGTAAAATTATGGATATTTGTGATTTAAGAAATGAGTACAAATGAATGTACAACTTTACATAAGTGACAAAGATATGTTGAGTGATAATAAAAATGTTAAGTCCCCAATAGGTACACTACTTATTAACTCATAACGAGCCGGTGATATTTGTGGATAGTGCTATTTGGTTTGACAAACCCACCTTAAACTGACGAGTAGGGGTGCACTTTATCTGGTAATAATGTTCTACTCATGTGGCCATCATACCACCTCTGAGGTAGTCCGCGGGGCGTAAGTTGTTGGAGGCTTAGTAGTGGCTCAACAATCATATATCTTGCGAAAGTCATTTATTGTAATGTGTACTCATAAGATTTAAATTTAAAGCTTGTCGTGACAAAAGACTCATGAAAATAATCTTTGGTTGAAAACTGTTTGGATTGAAAAAACCTGTGAACTCACCAACTCTTTGTAGTTGACCTTTTCGTTTTAAACATGCTTTTCAGGGAATAAGAAGTAAGTGAAGGCACGTAGGGTGTATTTTGGTTGATGACATCAACATCAAGAACCTTAAAAATTCCTATTATTAACTTTTGTACCCGTTGTTTTCTTTTGGAACTTTTTGGTTGAAGACGTTGTATTGTAATATTTCATACTATTGTATTAAACTTGTGGTTGGTGTTGTCTGTTACCTTTGAAATGAAACCCTACACTGTCATACCTCGTGTTTCCGCTTTAGCGGGGTGTGACAGCTTCTGGTTGTGGTTCGGCGATCTGTTCATTCTGTAGAAGAAATAGATCATAATCGTCTTCATCATCAGAGACGTGGAATCAAATAATTTCATGGAAAGCTCACTATTCTTTGCTTCAAAAGATTTACGTTCAGTTTCAAAAACAATTTTCTCTTTCTCAAACTTTTCACGCTCAAGAATCAAAACTTTATCAAAATCAGAAACTTGCTTTGAAAGTTTAAAACATTTGAGCTCAATGGCTTTCTTTTCCTCAACTAACTGTTTTTGAACAATCAAAAAACTTTTGTATAAAAACTTTTCTTTCGGTGGCAAAAGTATTTATTTCTTTTTCAAAATCCGTTCTTTCTTTACTCATCTCTTGTTTAAAATCATTTAAAGCTTTTGACAAATCAACATTCTTTTGTTCTAAAGAGATCATCAGATTTGATTTGGAATCACAGTCATATTGCTTCAGATTTGCTCGTGTCTTCAGGTGAGAAAGTTGTTGCTGGAGTTCTTGATTATTTTTCTGTAATGTACTGATCTCTACTTTCAACAAATCTTCTGACATTTTTCTTTCCTTTCTCATATTTGTTTCCAAAGTAGAAATTTCCTTGGCAAACACTAAATTCTTCTGTTGATCCAAACTCTCTCAGTGATTTGATGATGACCCTTAGAAATACTTAGTGAAAATTATGAATAACATTTGTATGTATTAGTGTTTCACCATCAGTGATAACATACTGAGTCTGTTCAGTATCACTGATGGTAACCACTGGTATTTATAGTATTCCTCAGTGATAAATGTCCATCAGTGATAACCTAAGTCTGTTCAGTATCACTGATGATCGCAGATTGTTTGATATGTAAAACAATGTTGTTTGCAATCCCAGAAGACAAGTTTCGCGACAAAGAGTTCATCTATGACATCGAATACAAAGCTGATGAACAAGTGACGAGTCTACTAATGATCTGATGCGGACATCAGTGAAACCAAGACAAGTCCACACATGCGACATTTCAAGAAGAAGACTTCAGCGATAGCTGACTTACATCAGGTCTTCACTGATGGAAGTTCACCTCAGCGAACGCTGTTCATGAAGCCTCTACTCCAAAAATGTTTGTCATATCTACTTGCACAACTCCATACGATCTGTCAGAAGGGACATACCTTTGTCCAGGATCGTACAAACCACTATGCCACTACACTGTTCACCATGTGGCCCAAAGCATGTTGCTAAAAGTCAGGAGCATGCGCCCAATCAGATGCTGACATGTGTAAAGTTCTCCTGTCATGCATTAAATGCATTGGGTATAAATAGGAGGAATACCCCTTCAGTTTGGTGGTGGTCTTCGTTGAATCTCTTAGTGCCTTAGAAAAATATCCTTATTTTTCTCTCTCTTCTTTTCTCTCTAGTTCTTGTGCAAGAACACTTAGTGTTTCTCAAGTTTGTTAAGATTAGATTTTACTTAATCTTATTCCGCAACAAACTGTAAATTGTGTTTGATTTATCAATAAACAATTTATAAAACCAAAATATTGTGTGTTTGTATTCAACCCCCTTCTACAAACTATTACTTGTATAAACCCTTCGGGACCAACAAGTGGTATCAGAGCGGATTTTTTAATCTCTATAAACAAGATCTTGCTTATACTAATCTCTTCCTTGCTATTCTTCAAATGGCACAACACACAAACACAAACTATATTGATAATGGCTCTCTTGCAAAACCTCCTTGATTCCCTAGAGATAACTTTAATCTCTGGAAGAATCGAATGATGCTCTTTCTAGAAGGTGTAGATCCCACTATGCCTTATTATATAGAAACTGGACCCTATGTTCCATCTGTCCCTTTTCCTGTTGTTCCTGCCACTGCTACCACTCCAGCCATTGCTGAAAGAGAGCTGATTAAGAAATCTCAAAACGGACTGATGAAGACAAGAAGAAGGTGGCCATTAATACAAAAGCCAGATCAATCATCTCTATGGCTCTACGTGATGAGGTTTATCATTCTGTTATGAACCTCAAACCCACCAAAGCCATGTGGGACACAATCTGTGTTCAATATGAAGGTACATCTGAAGTACAAGAGTCTGTGGATCCTAGATTCAATAGCAATCACAATGTAATCAAGACAATCAGCATATCAATCATAAATCTCACTTGCATTAATTGAACAGAAAGAGTTTCATAAGGCTGTAGCCGTACACTGTAAACGAGAATCTAATTATGATCATTAAACCCTAACAATAGGTTTAGCAAACTATTTATACCAACAAGTTATTTACACAAACTGTCATAAATGGTCCCTGTACTTTATATTCCACTAACGCGACCAAACAATCCCCCCTTGGAATTGAAGTTCGATGTCACGCCAGTTAGGGACATATCGCTTTCGGATAGCGAATAACACTTCAAAACGTCAAATGGAGTTTCTGAATTCTAGCCGGTCTTCGATTGCTTTGAGTAGCTTTTCGGCTAGATATTTTCGGATGTTGACGAAGATTCCTGGCGACACTTTCTTCTCTTCTTCGATTATCTTCTTCATCTCAGACTGTATCTTCATTAGTGTACCCTCACTGAACTTGTGCACTTCACTGATTCGCAGAAATCGTTTCTCCCCTTTGTTATTCAGATACGCTATACCTGTTTCTGGTTTGGATAGTATGGAATGTACCTATACGTCTTCGGGAAGATTCAGATTAGGCTTCAAGATGTTGATCTTTTTCTGGTTACTTTTGAGTCCTAACTGAAAGTCGTTGATGTAGGCGAGAGTTATCGAGCACTTCATGTATCGCTTGATTGTCTCGAGGGCTTTGGTGATAGGTAACGGTCGGATAGTGCGGCTCTTCAACTCTTTTAGTAGAACAAGAAAGTCGTCCAGATGTAGAAGCCTGAAGTCGGCTTCCGAGAATACCCATTCTTTACCGTCTTCCCGCTTGACTATGAAAACTAGAAACCAAACGCTGACAATCTTGTCGGACACGATCTCCACAATTTCAGTAATCCTGTGTCGCGTGCGGACTTGGGAGACCAATCTGCTACGCTTCATTACCTCCAAATAGTGTTTGCGGACTGAATCTTTGAGAAATGAAACCCCGATACACTTTACCTGGTCTAGAGGCCTGATCCAGTGGGCAAATAACTTCTTCTGAGATTCCTCCAGATAAGGAACCAGAATCCGGATTCGTTCCCAACGGGCTGGAAGAGCAGGTTGAGTCGGAGCCGGTACTGGGGCTGGAGTTGGAAGTTCTGAGGTACTGGCAGTGTCGTGTATATCTGGCTGAGAAATCGAGACCTGTTCGCTTTGAAGACGAATCTGATCGTAGTCGGCATCATCCATAACCTCATATTCGACAGTGAAATCCCACAAAGCTTCTGTTTCGGACTGGATGGCTATTATAGCTTTGTGTCTCCATTCTGTCTCAAGTTCCGGATCGCCGACGGAGTCCTCATCAATCAACTCTAGGACAGGCCGCTCTGGAACCGTCAGCACTAATATGTCTTCAGATTGATCCTCAGGCTTTTCAACCATTGGATCTGCCGACTCTGTTGTCGTTTCCCTGACCGGTGTAGAAATCTCCATGTCTTGAACCATTTCTGAATCTATAGACTGTTGTTGCGGTTCTGGTTCAGCTAGAGTCTCGGTTGTAGTTTCTGTCGTTGCGGTTGACAGCTCGGTCAGTCTTATTCTCTTCTCCCCCTCATGCTGATCAGGGTTGTCCTGATCATCATGTCTTCTCTTTGAACCCTGTACCTTACCTTTACAAGTGTCTTCAAGGCTGGCAACCCTCTCGGTTAGAGCATTGAGGGCTTTCTTTACGTCGGCGAGTGTCGCTGTAAGAGAATCAAGCCGGGTATCTGTCGGTGTAACCGGGGGCGGTGGTTGGGATTGTGAGCGTAAGATGCTCACTAAGTCAGCTTCCGATGATGTATCAATGTTGGACTGTGAAAGCAATTTATCCAGAAGGGCAGCTTTGAGAGCCTCGATGGACATGTTCTGAATATTCGGTGTCTGAGTCGGCGGCGGCATTCGAATCTGTGGTTGCGCTGGGGGAGTTTCAGTAGCCACGCCTTTGCCCGCGATGGGCCTTCTGATAAAGGCCATATAATCAGATAGCTGTTTCATGATCGCTGTTTAGACAACCTTTAAGGTGTCGTCCATTTGCTCCTTGGAGACGAACTTCGGGTGAGTAACTCCGGTGGCACTTAGCCTTTCCGTTGTAGTAGCTGTGGTGGATTGCACCGCAGTACTGCCTACGTTCACGGTTGGCGTGATAGTAGCCGTGCTAGGTCTTTCACCCTGTCCTTGCGAACTACCAAAAGGTAGAGTCACTCTGGGCGTTCCGGTCGAGGCACGAAGACTCTCGACATTAGCAGTAGTATCGACCTGTGTCCTAGCCAAAAGAATATTATCAACAAGGGGATCTAGACTCAATTGTGCATCCAAAGAAGTCAAGAACGGGGGAGGCTGTTCTCTTGTTTCAACACCAGAACTCTCCAAGCGAGAGACCGGTAGAAGTTGTGATGAATCCCCATGAGAAGATGAAACTGTTTCTTTTTGAGAGGAGACGGGGTGACTAGGGGGTGTGCATTTGCGTCGCTAGGCCCACGACGTCTTCTTCAATACCGCTGCAACGGATGCACCGGGATAGTAGATGTGGCTGCCTGGCTAGATATAGGCTGGTTGGGAGCAACCTGTGAAGATTGCCACATCACACTCTCATTCTCATGTTTTTTCTTGCTTCGCCTTTCTCTCACCTCACTTGTCTTTTCTTTTTCGACTATATCTCCCTCCGTTCTCATTTTCTCTCCAGATATGGCTTCGGGGTTTGGAGTGTCGTCATCATTATCATCGTCCGACTCGGTTTCCTTACTGTCGGATTCCTCTGACCCTTCTTGAGCACCGGAAGCCGAGCCTGGTTGAGACTCGGATTCAGACTCTGATTCGGAGCCAACAGGAGATTCGTCAGCTGGTCTAGAGGCTGAGCCGGGCTCGGAGCTAGAAGAGGAGGCTGCCTCGTCAGCTACATGTTTGCGCGATACACCTTCTACCACCACATCATGTAGAGCAGTAGCTTCGTCTCTAGGTGGAGTCGGTGTACGTGGTCGGTGTCGGGACGAACTAGCACCACGTGTTGACCTCTCGGCACTACCCACGCCTGATCCCCTCACAATATTTTCTTTCATCGCACCCCGTTCGACAGCCCCTGCTGGTCGGACCCCTCTCCATCGCATACGTGGACCTACTCTCCTCGCAGGTTGCGCTCCCCGGGCAGGTCCAGCCGGATCTGGCTGGTCCATAGGAGTGTCTAAGTTGTTCTCTCTCCTATAGTCTATTACACTCTGTGCCGTTTGGTCCGCGATGGCTAGTATGTCTGCAGGAATTACCATATGGTCTAGGTATTCTATGACTCGTATGTTTTGAATTCTAGTCATGCGTGTAGATAAGAGTACCTCATGATCGGCGCATCGAGGTATTGTGGGGTTGGTCGCCATGAAGTGCGCGACTATCAGCTGCAGAAACCGTGGATAAGGCAGAAAGGTGAGGCGTTTGCTGCCTCGCTTCTTTTGAACTTGAGCAACGAGCTCCGTCCAAAGTATCGTTACGTAGTCGACATTACGGCTGTAGATGACTGCGTAGAATAAGCCAAGTAGGTTACCGGATTTCTGATCGATTCCTCTGTTCACGACTGATAAACACCTGTTCAATATGGTGAACAGAGTGTACCAGACTGGCTGGAGGCGGACCTTGTTGAATCTCGATGGTTGAGTTAGGCCGCCTTGATATCCGAGTGCACTAATGTCTCGGCAAAGAACATCATATGTGACTTGATCGTCGTAGGCGTCACGTCCTTCAACTGCATTTACTTCCGGTAGTTCGAGGATACGTCGGAATATGTGGTGAGTAATGACAATGTTGGAATCGCCAATTCGGCCGTGAAGTATGAAATGCTGGCCGTGTTCGACAGGTGTAAGAGACCGCCAAAGTTGATGCACGTACACAGCGGGAACTGGAGTATGAGCCATCAGTGCTCGGTTAAGTGCGTGGCGCCTCAGAATCTCCACGATGACTGGACATTGGCAAATGAGGGTTGCCGAGTCCACGTGGTAGTTGTTGGGAACCAATGGAAGGTTCGAACCTTTGGGAAGGAGCGGAGCATTGCCTTGAGGCGGATTAGTATTCGGTTGAGTATGTATGGCTCGAGTGAGGCAAAATCGAGTCTCGGGGCCCGTATTCTCGGATTTGAGAAACCAAGAGTCGGTACAGTCCAAAAACCAATCATCACTCGGAACTTAGCTAGTCCGAGTTGAGTATGTGCATATAGGGCATCTGTGTGCATACATGTGCAATCAAGGTATTTGTGTGTGAACAAGTCCTCAATAATCAATTAAAAACAATGCAACAGATCAAGCGAACATTGAAAGATTCCAATAGCAAAGGAGTTCGAGTTGATTATGTGTATGTGTGTGCATTCATGTGCATTCAGATCCTCAATATGGCATATATGATCAATGAAACAGTAAGACAATGCAAATGAACAGTGACACTAAGTTCCGGAATTTACAAGGAACAGTACTTCCGGAGTGTGTGTTCCGGATCCGGAATGGGATGAATTCCGGAACTACTTAGATCCGGAGTCTAGCTTGGGACAGATTCGGAATTAGCGTGAACAGTACTTCCGGAAGTAAACAGTAATCGAGTTCCGGAATTGGAGTACCGGAAGGTGAGGGTTCCGGAATTGAGAACAAATACCGGAAGTTAATTTGAATACCGGAACATATGTATTCCGGAACATAGGGAAATACCGGAACATCATTATGTAAAAAATACCGGAACTCAAGAAGGTACAATACCGAAACTTATCATCTTTCGGAACTCATAAGATCCGGAACAAAAAGTCAATTCCGGAACTACACATTTACCGGAACCGAAAAACCCATTCCGGAACTAAGTACCGGAACCCTAAATCAAATACATACTTAAGAAATTAAACACTTCGGACTAAAATCGATTGCAAAACTTGATTCTCACCACTCAAACGTGTTAGAATTAATGATGATTGCATACTAATCACATCGATTTCAAGCCAAAATCTCGAACCGAAAGGGTATGAACCCTAACAGCGACTGTCGTCGATTACACAAGTAAATCTCGATTTGTGAGTTCTTTGAATCGATTTCAAGTATAGATTAGAAATTCAGTATTGAGTGGAGACATACCTGAGATTGGAAGATGATCCGAGACTGATTTGATGCAAAGACACACGATTGAGAACACTTGAGAAGAAGTTGGTTGAGAGAGTTTTAGGCGCGAGAGTTTGAAAATATGAACAACTTTTTGAGAAAACCCGGTTTTTATACCGGTCGATACCGGAAGCGAGTCCGGTACCGGATGCCTTAAAATCTCCTGGTCCAACTTTGTCTCAATTTTGGGCGATTGGCAAAGTTTACCCCTGAAGTTTGAAAAACATTCAAATTTTCCCTTGAACTTAAAATGTACACTTTTAGCCCTTCAGGTTTGAAAAATTCACTTCTCCCCTCGACATTTCGAAAAATGATACTCCCCCCCTCAAGATTTGAAAATTAGCACTGCTCCCCCTCAACTTTTCAAAATAAAGTCCCCGATTTTTTTTCATTAGAATAAAGCTAAAGCAAAAACAAACAAAAAGCTTGAAAAATATCCCCTTAAACGAGATTAAGTAACAAAGCTCCCCCTCGACTTTTTGAAACTGACATATCTCCCCCTCAATTTCTCAGAAATTGCTTACCTATCCTCACAGAGACGAGAAAAACGTACCTTATGACTTGGCAGTCGAGGATACAGCTTGAAGAGCAAACAGTTTGCGGCACGGGAATAACAAAGACTAGACGGATAAACTTAAAGAAACATGGAAAACTGAAAAACGAAAGAAACACTACACACGAAAATACAGAGAACGTGTCAACGATGTGCTTGAAACACCTAAACCACGCCGCGAGACAATTGTAACTGCTAAAGATACAGTTATCCCGTAGTGTAGGAAATGTGTGACAAGTACAGCCGGGACTCAAACTTTCAGATTGAGCATACCAAGCTTGGACACGAGTTCATGGAACCGTTTTTCGTCCAACGCCTTGGTAAACAAATCTTCCAGATGGTTTTCCGTACATACGAAGTAGAGTTCTACCGTACCTTTCTCCACATGATCCTTGATGAAGTGGTAGCGCACGTCTATATGTTTCGTCTTGGTATGCTGCACCGGATTGCTTGTGATAGCAATGGCACTCTTGGAGTCGTAGTAGATTGGGATGTTTGAGTAGTTGTACCCATAATCCTTCAGTTGTGTCCTCATCCAAATCACTTGGGAACAACAGCTAGCCGCGGCCACGTACTCCGCTTCCGCCATGGAGGTGGAGACGCAAGTCTGCTTCTTGGAGGCCCAACTAACCAACTTGTCGCCCAGGAAATGGACGTGCCCCGTAGTGCTTTTCCGGTCGAGCATACTCTCTGCATGATCAGCATCAGAATACGCCGTAAGCTCGAAACCTGTATCTTTCGGGTACCAAAGGCCAAGATTAGCAGTACCTTTCAAGTAACGAATAGTACGTTTAACTGCTATCATATGTAACTCCTTAGGATTAGACTGAAATCTAGCACACAGAAAGGTTGAAAACATTATATCCGGCCGACTTGCCGTTAAATACATCAGCAAACCAATCATTCATCGATAGGTAGTAGTGTTCACAGCCTTTCCTTCAGGATCGGCGTGTAACTTCGTACCCGGTGACATCGTAGTACGCATGGGTGAACACTATTCCATCTTGAATTTCTGAAGAATATCCGCGATGTACTTAGATTGATTGATGAATATCCCGGTCGACAGTTGTTGAACTTATAGACCGAGAAAGAAATTCATCTGACCCATCATACTCATTTTAAAATATTCTTTCATGAGGAGTGAAAAGTTGCGACAATATTAAGGATTCGACGAGCCGAAAATAATGTCATCGACATAGACTTGAATTAATAAAATATGCTCACCTTCCCTTTTGATGAAAAGGGTTGTGCCGATCTTACCTTTCGAGAAGCCGGAATTGATGAGAAAAGTCGATAATTTATCATACCAGGCTCTCGGTGCTTGCTTGAGTCCGTATAATGCTTTGTCGAGTCGGTACACATGATTGGGGTGATCCGGATCTACGAAACCTACTGTCTGGGAGACGTATACTTCCTCTTTGATATCCCCATTTAGAAACGCCGTCTTCACATCCATTTGATATACGGTGAAGTTTTTGTGAGCGGCGTACGCGAGGAACATCCGAATAGCTTCAATTCGGGCAACAGGTGCGAACGTCTCTTCGTAGTTGATCCTCTCTTGCTGTCGATACCCCTTAGCGACCAAACGAGCCTTGTTTCTAACCACGACACCATTTTCGTCCTTCTTATTCTTGAAAATCCATTTCGTGCCGATGATGGTTCGGTTCTTCGGGCGAGGGCCCAGACGCCATACTTTAAGACTCTCGAATTCGTTCAGCTCTTCTTGCATGGCCAGTATCCAGTCCGGGTCGTGTAAGGCTCTTTCACTGTCGCTGGTTCGAAATTGCTCAGGAAATGGAGAAGAGGAACTCATTTCCCGTAGCCGCCCGTTTTTGAGTATTACTCAGCAGTACAGGGGTGGTTTCGTCGCCAGCTTCCATCGTTGCTCTAGTTTGAACTGGAGCGGACGGATCTCCAATAATCTGGTCAGGCGGGTACGCTCGAGTCCATTTCCGGGTGTGAGGTAGTGGGTCCAATAGAGGTTCTGAATTATCCACATCGATTTAGGACCCTAGGGGTAGATTCTGAACTGCTTGAAGTGATGGAACCAAATGAAGACGTGCGGCGGCCACAGGTTGGGAAACAACAGCGGTTGACGTTGATGTGGCAGTTGTGTCACAACCGTTGCTTGTTCCGGGGGTAGATGGGGTGGATTGAACCACTGGTGAGGGAGACGCGGTCACCGTTTGAGTACTTGAAGATGGCGTCGACGCTAACACAGGTGAAGTAGGCGTGTCCTTCGAGGATGTAACGTTGGGGGTTGGTGGAGGATCGGATATGTTGGTCGACACCACTACAGCTCCATTTGCATTCAAAGAAGCATCAGTAGTAACTTGGGAAAGATAAAAGTCATTATAAAAAATTTCAAACAGTAGATCTAACTCAGATGGTTGTGACTTCGACGTATTGGACGACGAAGAATCTACTGTTGTCTGCTTGGGTTCTGATCTCAGGAGATCAGAAGCCAGCACTCCAGTAAGCGCGGGTTCTGAACTGTTATGTCCAGAAGCCAAATTGACCAATTCGTCGAAGGTCACATTAATACTCTCAATCACGCTCTTAGTCCTCTTGTTGTAGAATCGGTATGCTTTCGAAGATGTCGAGTAGCCGATGAAAATCCCTTCGTCCGCCTTCGGCTTGAGCTTGTCGAGATCATTCTAATCATTCAGTACGAAGCACTTGCACCCGAACGCGTGAAAATATCCGATGTTGGGGGTGCGCTTGTTGATGACCTCATATGGCGTCTTGTTGAAACGTTTGTGGACGATAGACCGATTTTGAGTGTTGCACTCCGTCACGATAACCTCGGCCCATAGAAACATAGGAAGCCCGTATTGTGTCAGCATGGTACGCGCCGCTTCCACCAATGTGCGGTTACGACGTTCCACCACGCCGTTCTATTGTGGAGTCCTGGCTGCCAAGAAGTTGTGCGAAATCCCCGTCGATGTGAGAAAGTCGCCGATGATGCGATTCTTGAACCCCGTGCCGTTATCCATGCAAATTGCTATGACGGTCAGCTGTAGGTTGTTCTGAACTCCTTTAAGATGGTTGACGATGACACCCGGAGTCTCGTCCTTTGAACGAAGGAATTTGACCCAGGTGTACCTTGAGTAGTCGTCCACCATCACCAACACGTACTTCTTGTGATTGATACTTTGAACGCGCATTGGGCCGCATAGATCCATATGGATCAGCTCTAATGGTCATGACGTGCTTGGAACAGGCTTTGGCTTATGGGACACCTTCTTCATCTTTCCCATCTCGCACGCGGAGTAGAAATGTTCTTTCGTGAATTTGAGTTCTGCCATACCCTTGACGAGTCCACCCAGCACCAACTTATTGATGTTCTTGAAGTTCAAATGCGATAGCCGTCGATGCCATAGCCAGTTCTGTTGAGTAGTAGCTTTGGACATAAGGCATACGACATTGTCGGTCTTTACAGCGGCAAGATTGATGGTGTACAAGTTTGTCCGTCTAGTACCGGCGAGAATCTCCGTTCCATCGTCAGCTCGAATACTGCATCTCTTTGCCTTGAACCGTACTTCAATATCCTTGTCACAAAACTGGCCGATGCTGAAGAGGTTGTGACCAAGACCTTTAATGTAGGACACACGCTTGATCATTAAGTTGTCCTGAACTGGGTCGCCGTAGCCCATGATCGGGGCTACGTTATCGTTGCCAAATCTGACATCACCACAATACTTCTCCTTAAAGTTGGTGAGTAGCTCCCTTTTACCAGTCATGTGCTTGGAGCATCCAGAGTCGAGACACCACACATGACCGGGCTGCAAAACAGAGATTAATGTTGTTTAGGTACCCATCTGTAAATGGGTCCTTGGGTGTTTGGTGCAACACCTTTGTTTGAGACCCGTTTAGAGCTGGGTCTTTTTCTTATGGATTTACGAGAAACATTAGAATTGAAAACATGATATGTACCAAACCAATCAGATGCATGTTTAGAGTCAATCAAGTCATTCAAACCACACACGGAACAACAAACATAATCACGCGAAAAATCAATCAATTGATGTACATTGTCAAGTTTAACTGGAAATTTAAAACCATGTTCAACAGAGTTATTCAAAATAGAACCATGTTTGTTGTTATTATTCCTATTATTCAAAGCAGAATTAAATGACTTGTTATTCTGAGGGCGCGTCTTAGCATTCTTCTCTACCCACTCTCTCCGAACCGCTTTCCCCCGACCCGTACTATCTGAAATTACATTAGAGTTTTCGTCAGAGGAGTTCGAAGAGCCCTTACCGGTTTTAGCACGTTTCGTAGACCGACATTTAGATTTAGTTTTAGAACTGGTCTTAGAAACGGTTTTAGAATTTGAACATTCGCCTTTTTCAAAATTAACCGGTTTAGGTATCTTTTCTAAAAATTGAATATGAATAGAAAGCTTTGGTGCAAAATCGATTTTAGAAAATTCATCAACATGACAAGCGGTGGAATTCATGAACTCAGAAAATTTGCGAGCAGAATCAAGTGGGACTTCACCATCTGAGTCGGACGAGGAGTTGTCCGCAAACGGATTATCAAAAATCGGAAAAATATTCTTTTGAACTGAATCGGGTTCGATGGCCTTACCTTTATCCTTAAAGCTCAAATCTTTATCATTTGTGTCATCAGACACTCCTATAAAGGCTTTGCACGAGGAACTATCCGAAAAGATTGGGGTGTCGTCACACGAGATTGTTTCAGGAGTGACTGGTGTCATCGGAGTATCCACAAAATTTTCCTTAGCCATTCTCAGCGTTAAAGCTTTTGTCGCTAACGCGGACATTTGAGAGGTCAACTTGGCAATCTCGGTTCGATAAGCCGCTCTTTCAGATTCGGGTAGTGTCTCGGGTTCGGTCTGTTTGAGCTTTTCGATAGAATCTAAAAGTACAATCCTTTCGGTTTCATAAATGACCTTATCTCTCGCAATCGATTCTTCAAGTTTAAAGATTATATTTTCCAAAATCAGAGGTGGAACATAACGTTTTAGCTCTGATTTATCGGTAGAATCTACATCTGTTGTTGCCGGAACGGGAAGCGGAGTTTCAACCGTTTTGGCGAGCGAACAGATGTCGAAGTAATTATTGGGGAGATAAGGAATTTTTTCTTTTTAAATAAGATGGATTAAGCGTTTCGTACACGAAAGGGATATGTACATTTATTTTCTTCCTAGGCGGCGCATCATCCGATTTCATGTTATTTTCAGAAGTAGGATTATCAGGTTTTGGTTTTGCCTCTATTGGTGGTAGAGGAATACCTGTTTTTCTTTTAAAATCCTCAAACTCCTCATCTTCCGGAGATGCCTTAGTCCACTTAATCTTGTACTCGGGATATATCTTATCCAGTCCCATGAAATCGAATTCATAAAGAGTGGGGACCTTAGACAAGACTTTCTTTAGCTAGCACGGATTATCATATCCGAGTCCCCAAAGTGAGTTGTAATATTTGAACTCCTTAGGCTTGTTCAAGTGGATGGTTTGTTCAGATTGACCAAGTTTGTAAAGTTTGTATTCAAGATCCTTAAGCTTGGTGGTCAACTTCTCATTTTCTTTTAAAACATTTTCTTGAACTAAAACACTTTTAGAATACTCCTCCTGAGACTTCTCTAACTTTTGAGTATATTCAGATATTTGGGTCTCGAGGAGTTCAGATCTTTTTGAAATGGCCGAGCACTCAGTTTGATAGTTTTCTATCACACATCTGTCCTCAGCCTTTTCAATAGCTAGCTTGCCTATGGTATCATATTTGATCTTAGCCTCGGCTTCTAGCTTAGATATGTGGGCGTCTTTGGTCTTAACTTTATGTTTGAATGAATCTAAAATACGCACCATTTCATGCATTTGATTAATCAAGTTAGCATTGGAAGAACCACACACCTGTCATTCGTGCTTGTCTTTCTTTTTGTCGGAAGAGTCATCTTCGGAATCAGATTCTTCCGGATTGAGGCCAGTATAACACATGTGTGCTTCCTCATCTTCAGTCTCGTCATCAGTCTTTAGGAGCCAATGATCGTCTTCCACTAGTAGCGCTTTGCCCGCTTCCTTTTACCTTGACAGGAGCATCTTGTTCTTGTAGTACTCAGCATTGCGTACTACAGGCTTTCGGCAGTCTTTTGCGAAGTGGCCGCGCCTTCCACAGTTATAACATTTAACTGGTTCATCATCAGCTCGGTCATCGGATTTACCTTCCAATCGCTTCCCTTCTTCATTTCTATTTCTCCCATCATCAGTCTTTCGCTTTCCTTCGTACTTGTCCTTATAGTCCCGACGCTTGGTGTTTGTGGAGTACCGCTGGTTGTTATTCGTCGACTTCTTGAAGAACTTTTTCCGTGCGTACTCCCGGGATAACAAGGCGACAAATTTCTTGATGCTATCGAGCTCAGGATCAGAATCACTTTCTGGATCGTCATCTTCGTGTTCAAAATCACTCGGCGCTTCTTCTCTATGCGAACTGCGTGAAGCTTGCTTTTCCTTCTTGTGAGTCATCAGGGCAAGAGATTCTTCCTTTGTCTTCTCATTGGACCTTTTGTCTTCCATTAGCTCACTTACATCATCTTCATCTTGGAGCAACATCTCATAGATTTCATGCAGCGGAACATTCTCTAACGAACGGTTGTGGCGGACGTGTAGAACAAAACCCTTCCACTCAGGTTGAAGGTTGTTGATTAACTTGATGTTGTATTCTAGATTGGACTTCAAGATGCTGTTCTTGTGCAGGTCATTCAGTAGAGTATAGAAACGCTTGTATGTCTCCGTGAGTGATTCTCCTCTCTTGGCTTTGAAGAATTCGTAGCGGGTTAGGCAGTTGGTGATCTTCATCTGATTACCTTTTCGACTGCCTTGCATTATCTTAGCAAGTTGATCCCACATTCCTTTAGCCGTGCCCTTGTAGCTGTCGATGCTACTGTATATGTTGTTGGGAAGAATGTATACAAGATAAGTCTTCGCCAACGTATCTCCATCGGCTTGACGCTTCTCTTCAACAGTTAGCTTGTCGTACGGTATGGGCACTGTGTGAGCTGGAGGTCCACCTTCTTGAGCAGGAACGTCCATCAATGGTGGAATGACTGGACCTTCGTTTAGTGACCAGAGGATTTCTTCATATAGCGGCTTCGTCTGGATGAAGCATAGAAACATATCTCTCCGAACATTGTATTCCCCACGGTACATAATCGGTGGCTTGAATTCAGATCCGATCGCGAGTGCGTCTTGTGCATTCATTGTGAGAACTTGGTGATCGTAGGACGTGTAGAGTGATTCAAAGGTAATGAAGTGGTCTAACGCACAATCTAACGCAAAATCCTAAATGAGTGGAAGCCTAAAGCAATTCTTATGCGAGATCAGGACTAAATAGGAGTAACACTGGAAAAAGAATGGAAACAGGTACTGAAAGAAACAATAAAGTGTGCTGAGAAACAGGTTCCGGAATATGTGATCCGGAATAGAAAAGTTCCGGAATTGAGAACAAGGATCCGGAAATTTTAAGATCCGGAATTGAAAAACCAAGGATCCGGAATTTTATGTTCCGGAATTATGATGATCCGGAGTCGATTCAGATCCGGAATAAAAATAAACAGATCCGAAACCACTTAGAAGGGGATCCGGAACTTCGAAGATCCGGACTTAAGGTTCAATACCGGAAGTGCAAACAAAAGTCGAACCGGATCCAGAATTATCAGAGGATCCGGAATCAATTAAAAAGCAGTACCGGAATTGATTAGACTGGAACTTGGGATCCGGTAAAGTGGGTTCCAGAATCTATGTGATCCGGAATTCACCAGTATCGGAATACTCAAGAACAATCTCGAAAACAATACTGGAAGAAGAAAAACTTACCCGGAATTTGATTTCTGCACTCTTTGACATGGGAAACAATCTGCAAACACTTTAGTACCAAACGAAACTGAAAGAACAGGATCTAATCTTACAATTAATATAGAAAGCAGTAATTGAGAAGTTGTATGATCAAGCCCAATTGTATTCAATGATGAACAGGATTACAAATCTAAGAGAGAGAGAATCTCAAAGATTATAAAGAATGAATACAAAGATATATGGGAAAATCAATCAGTTAGCAACGTAGAGCTAACTACTATTTATATTGCAACGGACATCTTAAAGCTACAGTACAAATAAGAAAGACTAATAAGAACATAACACGTGTCCTAATTAGTTTATAAAATACTAAGTAAAGTATCTCGTCATAAGTTCTGAACATGTAGTTCAGAACTTCTGAACATTCTTCTTATAACGCTTCTCAGATCTTCTGACTCCTTAACTCAGACATCTGACTTCTCTTCCCAGACTTCTGATTTCTCTTATCAATATTTCTGAGCTTTCACAGTCAGACCTCTGACTTCTCTACTCAGAACATCTGAGTCTTCTTATCAGATCTTCAACACTTAGTTTATTGACAAAACTTCAGATCTAACAATCTCTCCCTTTTTGTCAAATAAACTTAAACTTTGCATCATCCAGTTCTTTCAGAGCAGGAACAATTTTCTGAAGTAGCACATTTCTCAGATTAAGCCTCTTATCAATTTTGTCAATGATTTCTTGAATAATTTCAACTCGCTGATTGATTACTTCTTGAGTCATGTTTGCTTCCTTCACTTTCAGCATCTTTTTCTCCAAATTATGCTTTATGATTCTTAAAGTTCCAGAACAGTATTTTGCAGTTTCCTTTGCTCTGAAGAAGATCTTTCCACTTTTGTTTTTCAAAAATACTCCCAAATCTGGATATTTGTGAACACTTCCAGTCTTTAACACCTTTTTCTGTTCATGATCTGTGTTGGGATTTGCGAGATAAACACATGACTTTTGTAAGTACAAAGCTATTTGAAAATCTGTATAACAGTGCCACCTTAAGATGTAGAACATGGCCTCAATTACCACACTTCTTGCCTTCCTTTCATTTCTGTCTTTGCTCGACTCTTTGAACCATAGAAAGCTGTGTAATCTGTAGAAGTCAACCACTGATAGTTTCTCAAAATCTGCATCAGTAAAGTAATAAACCTTGCCATCTTCTCTCAGAACTTCAAAAGATAAGTACTCCATCTATCTGAATTTCTTAACCCTCAATTCTCTGATTCCAGTAATTAAAAAATCTGAGTAAACGGCTTGCTTTGTTTTGCCAAGACATCTTGATTTTTCAGCCAACCAGATCTGAGTCTCCTTAGGTCTATCATAATACACATCCAAGAATTGTACTTCTTTTGGTTTGAAAAACTCAGGTAAATCAAATTCAAGAAAGTATACATTTAGATCAATGGATATTTCATCTTCTTTGGGTTCAGATTGTTCAGCTTGATCAAAACTAGTTATCTGCACATTCTGAGATGTTGTGTTCTGCACTTCTTCAACTTCATCTGACAGAATTTCATTCACTTCATACTGAAAGAACAGGATCTTATCTTACAATCAATATAGAAAGCAGTAATTGAGAAGTTGTATGATTAAGCCCAATTGTATTCAATGATGAACAGAATTACAGATCTAAGAGAGAGAGAATCTCAAAGATTACAAGGAAAGAATACAAAGTTATACGGGAAAAATCAATCAGTTAGCAACATAGAGCTAACTACTATTTATACTGCAACGGACATTTTAAAGCTGCAGTACAAATAAGAAAGACTAATAAGAACATAACACGTGTCCTAATTAGTTTATAAAATACTAAGTAAAGTATCTCGTCATAAGTTCTGAACAGATAGTTCAGAACTTCTGAACATTCTTCTGATAAAGCTTCTCAGATCTTCTGACTCCTTAACTCAGACATCTGACTTCTCTTTCCACTGATCAATACTTCTGAGCTTTCACAGTCAGACTTCTGACTTCTCTACTCAGAACATCTGAGTCTTCTTATCAGATCTTTAACACTTGGTTTATTGACAAAACTTCAGATCTAACAATCTCCCCCTTTTTGTCAAATAAACTTATACTTTGCATCATCCAGTTCTTTCAGAGCAGGAACAATCTTCTGAAGTAGCACATTTCTCAGATTAAGCCTTTTATCGATTTTGTCAATGATTTCTTGAATAATCTCAACTTGTTGATTGATTGCTTCTTGAGTCATGTTTGCTTCCTTCACTTTCAGCATCTTTTTCTCCAAATTATGCTTTATGATTCTTAAAGTTCCAGAACAGTATTTTGCGGTTTCCTTTGCTCTGAAGAAAATCTTTCCACTTTTGTTTTTCAAAAATACTTCCAAATCTGGATATTTGTGAACACTTCCAGTCTTTAACTTCTTTTTCTGTTCATGATCTGTGTTGGGATTTGCCAGATAAACACATGACTTTTGTAGGTACAAAGCTATTTGAAAGTCTGTATAACAGTGCCACCTTAAGATGTAGAACATGGCCTCAATTACCACACTTCTGGCCTTCCTTTCATTTCTGTCTTTGCTCGACTCTTTGAAGCATAGAAAGCTGTGTAATCTGTAGAAGTCAACTACTGATAGTTTCTCAAAATCTGCATCAGTGAAGTAATAAACCTTGCCATCTTCTCTCAGAACTTCAAAAGATAAGTACTCCATCTTTCTGAATTTCTTAACCCTCAACTCTCTGATTCCAGTGATTAAAAAATCTGAGTAAACAGCTTGCTTTGTTTTGCCAAGACATCTTAATTTTTCAGCCAACCAGATCCGAGTCTCCTTAGGTCTATCATAATACACATCCAAGAATTGTACCTCTTTTGGTTTGAAGAACTCAGGTAAATCAAATTCAAGAAAGTATCCATTTAGATCAATGGATATTTCATCTTCTTTTGGTTCAGACTGTTCAGCTTGATCAAAACTAGTTATCTGCACATTCTGAGATATTGTATTCTGCACTTCTTCAACTTCATCTGACAAAATTCCATTCACTTCATACTCAGCAGGAAACACAAAATCATTATGTAGAATCTTTTTGGGATTCACCTCAGATAGCAACCATTCACTGCTGTTTCTGATTTTTCTTCTAAGATCCAACCTCCTCTTCACACAGTTTATACATCTCTTCTTTAAACTCTCCTTTTCAGCTTCTATACTTGCTTCCATTTTAATCAACAACCAATTCAGAGTTGTATCACTGTACTTTACCAACTCTTTTAATCTGAACAATTCAAGCCTTTCGTGAACTATATATGTGAACCCTTCTGTCTCCATTCCTTCATTCACAAATCCCTTCACATGCAAATCAACTTCTATTTTCTTTGTGGGAGAACTCAGATTACACTTTTCTTTTCTTTCTTCAATGGCCAATTGGAAGTCATACAAGTATATATTTCTGACATAAATACCTAGAAGTCTTCTGCATTCAATTTCTATCAAGGCTTCTTCAGTGCTAGCAAAGAACTTGACTAGAAAGATCTGATCATCAAGAGTCAATCTGTGAAAATCAAAAGTAGACATGGAAACCTTTGTATTTCTTTCTTTCAGTACTTCCATTCTAACAAACATTAAACCATTGAATTCATCTTGTTGAAACATCAGAACTTTCTCAATTCTTTTCTGAATATGCAGTTTTGAGTCTGGAACTCTGAACCTGTTAGAAGCTTCTGAGTAGATCATCTGAGCTCTGTCATCCATAAAACCATCAATGTTACTTTCCAAAGGCTCATACTCTCCTTCTGTGTAGTAGAGATTATCATATATTTCCTCAGGAAAAATATCATCATGAAATTGTCTGGCTAATGGCACATCACTTAGCTCTAGAATGAAGTCACACACAGGTTCTTCTAGTCTTTGCAATTTAATCTTTGGGATCTCAATTGGTTTTCTGAATACATACTCAGAAGGCATAAAGAAGTCTTTCACTTTCACATACTCTTCTTCTGTATTTAACTCATCACAAAAGTTAAATCTAAAATCATCTTCAAAATCCTGAGTATAATTCACAGTTCTGTCTTCTTCTCCCATTAGATCAATAGGTCTTATCATTTTTATTCCTTGCTGAACTTTTTGAACATTCAAATCTTTGACTAAACTGTTATGCATCCTTCTGATCAACTCTTCACTTAACCTCCTTTCTTTTAATTCAGAATCTGTCATAATTTCTTTGTTATACACCACAATATCTGTACACATGTTGACCACTTCACTTTCAAATGTCTTTTCTGATCTCAATGCAGATTCCTCAATAGCTTCAGTTTCATCTGAGTTTCTTTCCATTTCTATGTCTAAGTTCAATTCCTCTGTTTTATCTGACTCACCACCATCTGTACTTTCCAACTCCATTTCCTCTGTATCTGAGATATCAATCTGAACTATCTGAGTTATTGCCTTTAAATTTTCCTGTATCTGATCTTCTGAACTTTTTGTGCTAGCTAATTGCATATCTACCATCTCAAAATCTTCTATGCCAATATCATCATCAGAACTTAACCTTTGTCTTTTCTCCCCCTTTTGATGATCATGAGGATCATTATCATCAAACTTTCTTTTCAAGTTCTGATTAAAAGCAACTTCAGGTTCAACTTCTGCAATAGGAACAGGATCAAGAGGCTTTGAAGTAGAAGCCAAAGATACACTCAGTGCTTTCAGTATAGATTCCTGCATACCTTGCATCTGTTTTAACATATCTTTTTGAAAACCAGACATTATATCCACGATCTCCTTTTTGTGAGAATCCAAGGATTTCTTTACATCATCTACTTTGGTTTCAACAGAAATCAACCTTTTCTCCAACACAACTTTCAACTCTGACATCTCATCATTCAAATCCTCCACCCTCTTCTCCAAATTTTCTACTTTTTCCCCCATCTCCTTGTTTTGTTTCTGAATCTTTTCAAATTCAGAAGTTTCTAACAGTGAACCTGAACCAACAGATGGTCCAGTTTTCATGTGCCCAGAGGGCTCATGGCCTGTAGATAACACACAGTCATCTTGTACAACAGATGCACGTTTAAATGAGGCTTTTGTAATGTTCACCTCACCAGGACTTCCATCCAATCCTCGACACCCAACATTAGGTATGTCTATAAATGTTGTTTCAGGAATACGAAATTCCTGATTTGTGCAAGTGTCAAAAGGAATTTCAGGCTCAATATGAATAGGACTGTGATATTCAGACTCAATGTGTTGAAAAATAAATTGGGATTTATCACCTCCCTCCAAATGAGTTTGGGATGGTTCCCCGGATTTGTGTGAAACAGTAGCATGTTGAAATGCTTCTGAGTGGATATGGATGGGTTGTTCAAGATCCACCACTAGGTCCATGGTGTTTGTTTCAATATTGGACACCAAGAGATGTGAACCAATAGCATTTGTGGTTACCTGGTCAAGATTAGCTGGTTCAGAGGCATCTCTTTCTGTTTGAACCTCTGTTGACAATCTCTCATCCTCATCATTCTCTTTCTGTTTTTCCTCACCAAATCTAACCAAGCTCTCAGAATTTTCCCCCTCAAGTCTCTCAGAATGTTCACCCATCTAAACATCCTCCCCCTCTCTAATTCGACTAGACCCCTCACCTCTCTTCTCAGGTTGGTCCTCTTGGGTAGGGATTTGAGGTAATTCAATTCCCATAGAGGTGCAATAAGCTTTTAAAATCTCACTCTCCCTTGGAATATAGCTCCTAAGTGATTTTGGCAATAGTTTATGATTGGGATAGTTTTCAAGTCTTGTTACTGAGGTCATCTTACCCAAATAAAATGTAGGACCATGCTCTTCATTTGTTCTTCTTGAGATTTTTCTGTTTTCCTGGATGGCATACCAAATAACAATTTGCCAGTACCTTATGTAAGGAATGTATGTCAGTGGAGCATCCTTTGTTTTCTTCTGAATTGCTTTCTGATTCTTCTCAAATGTATTCTTCATATCTTCCCAAAGTATTAAAGCATAGTCATAATGCCTATTCTTCACTAAACCCTGAAATATCTGAAGAATTTGTTTAGAACCTTGATCGGCAGAACTATTCTTCCCTGACACACATTTATTTACCACATGAAAGAAGCAAGCCCAAATAGGTGGTAATTTGTTTCTTCTGAACAAACTGAGAGTCCTCAATCCTTCATTGTATCCCAACTTCATAAACTCTCCTATTAATTCCTCTGTTAAGGGTGAATCCTCAAAATCTGTTCTTCTTTGTACATCATCTTTCTCTGGTAGATTCAGCATTTCTCTTAGTGCAGAGATAGATAAGACAAATGTCACTCCTCCAATTTCAGACACAAACTTATTATCTTCTAACCTAAGATGTTTCCACCATTGTTGTATGTACTGAACAGGCACATTTTTACTTCTTGTAAACCATTTTCTGTACGGATGATGTTTGAATAACTCCATGATAATTCTGTGTTCAGGCTTAAAACGACTTTCCTCAAATAATATAACACAGTTATTTTCAGATAATTTCAGCCATTCACTCTCAGGAACAATTCTTTCCACTAAAATAGATCTATCTGACATAATAGAACCTGCAGCACCCTGTTCATGTTCAATATTAATGTTTACCTCATCCGCATTTCCTTCAGATTCATCCATTTGTTCATAACAAAAAAATGAAAACATTAAAAGCTTGTTCTTAGAATGATCAGCGATAAGAAATGAAAACAGATCTTTTAAGCATCACAAAATGATTTCCAAAAGAATTTTGATGCTCCCCCTTGACTTGAGCATGCATTTGACTATTAATGATACATAAAGATGAGATAAAAGATAATATAAGAAGCATAATCCATACAGTTGAAGTTATTTGTATTTCTCAAAAATAAATTTTTGAAAGTTAGATTGCTGAAGTATTGACTCAGAATCTCTGACCTTAAGATTCAGAGGTTCTGATCTCAAGACTCAGAAGTTCTGAACTCAAGACTCAGAAGTTCTGAACTCAAGACTCAGAAGTTCTGAACTCAAGACTCAGAAGTTCTGATCTCAAGACTCAGAAGTTCTGAACTCAAGACTCAGAGGTTCTGATCTTAAGACTCAGAGTTTTGAGTACACTACTCAGACAATTTTACTTAGAAAAATTTAGCATTTTTAAGAGAAAAAATATTTTCAATTAGGCAGATTAAGCATTCCTATTTTACATATGAGAAAAGAAAACCTTTTGTGATCAAGAGGCTTTGTGAACAAGTCAGCCAATTGATACTTTGTATGCACAAAGTGCATCTCTATAGTTCATTTTTCCACATAATCCTTTATAAAATGATACCTCACATCTATATGTTTAGTCTTTGAATGTTGAACAGGGTTCTGAGTAATGGCAATTGCACTTTCTGAGTCACAATAGATGGGAATCTTGTTAAGCTGATATCCATAGTCCATGAGTTGTGTTCTCATCCACAATGTTTGAGAGCATGAAGCAGCAACAGCAACATACTCTGCTTCAGCAGTTGAAGTGGATACACAATTCTGCTTCTTTGATGCCCAACTCACTATTTTATCTCCCAAAAAGTGACAAGCACCAGATGTACTCTTTCTGTCCAACCTACTTCCTGCATGATCAGCATCAGTGAAAGCAGTCAATTTGAAGTCAGTCTCTTTTGGATACCATAAACCTAGATCAGGTGTTCCTTTGAGATATCTTAAAATTCTTTTGACAGCCAACATATGTGATTCTTTCGGGTTAGATTGAAATCTAGCACAGAAACAGGTAGAAAACATGATATCTGGTCTACTTGCAGTCAAATAAAGTAATGATCCAATCATGCCTCTATAAAGTTTGATATCTGCTGAAACCCCTTTGAGATCAACATCTAACTTTATGTTAGTTGCCATAGGTGTTCTCATAGAAGCACAATCAGACATTTTGAACTTTTTCAGAATATCTCTGACATATTTTCCTTGATTTATAAAAATACCTTTTGGTAATTGTTTGACTTGAAGACCAAGGAAAAAATTCAGCTCACCCATCATGCTCATTTCAAATTCAGATGACATGATTTTTGAAAAATTATCACATAATTCTGGACTGGTAGAGCCAAATATTATGTCATCAACATAAATCTGAATCAGAATCAAATCATCACCCTGTTTCTTTAAAAACAAAGTTGTGTCAATCTTACCTTTCTTGAATCCTGAACCTAACAAGTGTTTAGTAAGAGTGTCATACCAGGCTCGTGGTGCTTGTTTTAGACCATATAAAGCTTTGTCTAAAATATAAACATGACCAGGGAATTCTGGATCAACAAAACCTTCAGGTTGATGGACATACACCTCTTCATTAAGTTTGCCATTTAGAAAGGCTGATTTGACATCCATTTGATACACCTTGAACTTTTTGTGTGCAGCATAGGCTAAAAATATTCTGATTGCCTCTATTCTTGCCACTGGTGCAAATGTCTCATCATAATCAATTCCCTCTTGTTGACAGTATCCCTTAGCAACCAATCTTGCCTTGTTTCTGATGACAACACCTGATTCATCCTTTTTGTTTCTGAACACCCATTTAGTTCCAATAATAGATTTACCTTCAGGCTTTGGAATGAGTCTCCAGACTTTATTTCTTTCAAATTGAAGCAATTCCTCTTGCATTGCTGAAATCCAGTCTGGATCCTCTAAAGCTTCATTAGCTTTCTTTGGTTCAATCACACTCAAGAAACCAGCAAACATTGCTTCATTTGCTGTAGCTGATCTGGTTTTTACTCCTGCTGAAGGATCACCTATTACTTGATGAATAGGATGATTTTTAGTCCATTTATTTGCACTAGGAAGTACATCAATATCTGAATAATTGTTGTTTGCATCATTCTCATCAATGATTGCTTGTAATTCTGAACTGTCCCCTTGTTCTGATGTATGAATAGAAGTCATATCCAAGTTTGGGTTCTGATTAATGAAGTCAGAATTCTGAGTGACTTGTTCAGAGTTCTGAGTACAAGAATCAGAATTCTGATTACAAGGTTCAGAATTTTCACCACTTGTATGTATTAGATTTGGACATTCCTCTGATGGACCTTTGTCAGAAATTACAGTTGATTGAACTATTTCTGGAGTCTTATTTTTCATCTCTTTGACCATCTTTGGGTTTTCATATTCTGCATAAGAATCAGAAATTAGTTCACTAAAAGCATCCTTAAACAGTAAATTGAGTTCTGAACAAATAGGATTAGAATCTATATCAGAAGTCATATTTGTCTTGTTCAGCATGAGTTCTGAACTGTCTTGTTCAGAAGTCCGCATTTTGGCTTCATCAAAAGTTACATTTATGCTCTCCATCATCCTCTTGGTTCTTCTATTGTAGATTCTGAATGCTTTGGAAGTTAAAGAATAACCCACAAAGTATCCTTCATCTGCCTTTTTATCGAATTTGGCAAGATTTTCTCTGTCTCTAAGAACATAGCACCTGCAACCAAAAACATGAAAGAATTTGATTAATGGTTTTCTTTTATTTATCAGTTCATAAGCAGTCTTATTTAATCTCTTATTGATTAAAGTTCTATTCTGTGTAAAACAAGCAGTTGCAATTGCTTCAGCCCATAGGAAAGTAGGAAGATTTGCATAAGCCAGCATTGTTCTCGCAGCTTCAACTAGAGTTCTATTCTTCCTTTCAACAACACCATTTTGTTGAGGAGTTCTGACAGCAGAAAAATTGTGAGAAATCCCAGAACTTTCGAAAAAATTCTGAAGAGTCTCATTTCTGAACTCTGTTCCATTATCACTTCTGATTTTCTGAACTGGAAGTTGTAAGAGAACTTGAATCCTTTTGATAAAATTTATCAATGTAGTAGCAGCTTCTGACTTAGCTCTTAGGAACTCAACCCATGTGTATCTGGAGAATTCATCAACAATCACAAGCATATATTTCTTTCCTCCCATAGATTGAACTGAAATTGGACCACAAAGATCAGTATGAATCATTTCTAATGGTGCTTTGCAAGATGAGTCCATTTTTAATTTGTGAGAACTCTTTTTCATCTTGCCCATTTCACAAGCTGAGCATAATGATTCTTTTTCAAATTTAAGCTTTGGTAAGCCTTTAACCAGATGTTTTGCAACAAGATTATTAAGATCTTTGAAATTCAGATGAGAACATCTTCTGTGCCAAAGCCAGCATTCATTTGCAGTTGATTTTGATAAAAGACAAACTGTATTTAATGTTTTCAATTTTGAAAAATTAACTACAAATAAGTCCATATGTCTTTTGGCCCAGAAGACTTTAACATCATTTTCAGTTAAAATCATGCAACCTGTTATTTGAAACTTAATTTGACAAAGACTGTCTAAAAACTGACTTATGCTGAAAAGATTGTGCTGTAATCCTTCAACATAGAAAACCTTTTGGATAGTCAGATCCCCTTTAGTTAAATCCCCATAACCTTTGACTTGTCCTTTGTTGTTATTTCCAAAGTTTACTGCTCCTCCAGCCTTTTCTGTGAAGTTTGATAGAAAAGACTTCTGACCTGTCATGTGTCTTGAAGCTCCTGAATCTAAAAACCACACATGACAGCCCTGCAAAAGGATCAGTTAGGTTTAGGTACCCATTTTGGAATGGGTCCATCTTTGTTAGCTTTGTCATTGGATTTAACATTAGTACCTTTTACTCTCCACTCAAAATCTTTCTTCAAACACCACTTTCCTTGAACTTTTATGAAGTCAGAACATTTTCTGCTTACAAGCTTGTTCAAATTCTTTTTGAGAGTTGTAACTTTTGGTTTTGCTACATTTTCAACTTTCTTTTCTTTTATCTTTTCTTTCTTCTGAGTCTGAGGAACAGAAAATTTTATCTTTTCTGTATTTTGAGAAACAGAAACTTTCTGAATATCTTTTCTTATGTATGAAACAGAAGTTATTTTGACTTGACATTTATGAGAATATTGGAATGAATCATTTTTACATCTAACACAAACAAGATTTTTCTTTGCAAGTGACAATAAATCTGAAACATAGATCATTTCATTTTTATTGATATTGTTCAGAGTACAATTGCCCTTATTACAAGAATTTCTAGCTTTGAGTTCAGAAGTAGATTTCATTCTAAGCTTCTCAAGATCCCTTTTCAGATCATTAAACTTTGCAAGATCATCTTTCCTTTTGCTTTCTTCTTTTTCTGAAAAATTCAAGTTCTTTTTGTTAGAAGAATTAGATGATTCACCTTTTTCATATGTACTTGATTCATTAAAGAATTTATCATTTTCTCTTGAAGCATTAATTTTAAAAAGATCATACTCAGTCTTCAGTTTTTCAAGCTCTTTTATTTTCTGAATAAAAATATCCTTTTCTTTCAAAGCTTCTTCAAGTTTAGTATCTACCTCACAGAAATCATTTTCAAGTTCATCATAAGCTTTCCTTAAGTCCTCAAGTTCTTGACTCACAAGATTAAATCTCTTTTCAAGTTGCAAAAATTCATCTGATTTTGTTTCAGAAGATCCAGTTGAATCAGACTTCTTACTACTTGAGTCAGAGTTCTGATTTACAGACTCAGATGTCTGATTTTTAGGCTCAGAGTTCTGACTACAAAGTTCAGAATCCTGACTAGAAGTTTCAGACTTCTGATTGACTGTTTCAGAATTTTTACTTGTGTCAAATATGCTCTCAATGTCATGATATGAAAAACTTGGTTGTTTATTTTTGTAGCTGACATTTAAAGAATCATACTTGAATTTAGTATCATTGTATCTTGGCTTCTCATCTGTTGGTTTAGAAACTTCTTTCTTAACCTTTTTTTCTGAATCAACTGACTTTTCTGTTTTAGACTCAGAAATTTTCTCATCTGACTTTTTAGAGTTTGGTCTTTGCAAATTGTCAGAACTTGTTATAGAACTAGCAGGTCTTATGAAAACTTCAACAATTTCTGGGATTTTTGGTTTAGAAATTTGAAGTTTTTCATACCAGTTGATTGGAGCTCTTTTTAAAGTGACATTTTCTTCCAATCCCAATCCCTTCTTTGGGTTGTAAAATCTTGTATCTTTAACATTGCTTAACAAAAGATTTAGTGTTTGCTGAGTCTGACCCCTTTTCAAATTCAGATCTTCTAATTCTTTAATTTTGGTGTATAAATTCTTTCTTTCTTCAAATAACATATCAAATTTTATTTGTAAATCACCTTTTTCATCTTTTATTTTTGAAAACTCAACTTTTAGTTCAGAAAGCCTTTTCATCAAATCAGAATTTTCATCTTTAACTTTTTGTTTCTCAGCCTCAGATTCTTCATATTGTTCTTTTATTACTTCTTTTTCAATTCTGAATTTGTTAACCAAATTTCTTTCTCCTTTTATCTGTTTTCTTAGATTAGCAAATTCAGTTTTCATTTCACCAATCTGTGTCATTAATTCTAATTCAAGTGAAGAATGTACCTCAGCAGATGACTCAGAATCAGCATCTTCAAAATCAGAATCATCCTCATTCCTCATTTTTGCCATATAGCTCTGCATCTGTGGAAAGTTGATATGATCATCTTCATCAGAAGTATAGTACAACCAATTCTCTTGTTCAGCCAATAAAGCAATTTTATCATCTCTCTTCTTTGCAAGCTGAGCCTTCTTGGTGTAGTACTCATAGTCTTTCACAATTTTAACTCTGCAATCTTTAGCATAGTGGCCAGATTTTCCACACTTGAAACACAGATTCTTTTCTTTTCTCTCATCCTTCTCTTCTTTGTTTTCTTCACTTCTCTCTACTCTCTTTTCAAACTTATTTTCTTCTCTGTCTTCTTTCTTCTTATAATCTGAACTCCCAACTCTCTTATAATTTCCTTGAAATCTACCCTTCCCATACCTTTTGTTGAAAGTATTTGTCAACAAAGCTAGTTTCTCAGCCATTATCTTGATATCTTCATCATCTTCTGATCCTTCTTCCTTGTCAGATTCTTCCAGATTAGGTATCTCTGATAGATATGCAGTCTTTTTGGGTGCTTTGATTGCTTTGGACTTTGATAAGAACGCTAACTGATCAGCAACATTTTTCTTCTCTTCCACAACTAACTTGACAGAGTCTTCATGTTGATTAAGAACATATAACAAATCATTTAAGTCTTCTTCACACATATCCTTGTTCATTTGCAGACTTATGGCAAATGATGACCATTCTGAATTTAGACTGTTCAGAAATTTGTAATTTATTTCTGACTTCGTTTTCTTCAGTCCATTTCTTCTCAAGTCATTTAGAATAGTGCAAAATTTACTATATGTCTGTGTCAAACTTTCTGACTCTTTTGCTTTGAACCTTTCATAAGCATTTATGCTTTGATTTAACTTTGCCTGAATAGATCTCACAGTTCCTAACATTTGCCTTTCCAATTCGTCCCACATTTCTTTAGCTGATGATCCACTGTCAATCCTGTTAAGAACTTCATTTGGGACAGCCAAGGTCATCAAAGTAATTGCTCTTTTGTCAATAGCATGCCTATTCTTCTGTTCAGCTGTGTATTGGGAATAACTCTTTTTCACCCTGGTCGCTGGAATTTCTGGAGTTGTCTCTGTAGCAGGGGTTGCAGCAACATCGATGTACACTTCAATTGGACCTTCTCGAATAGAGACCATTAGATTTTCACCAATATTGTCTAGGAATTGGATCATACGAATTTTCCATTGCTGATACTCTTCTGGTATAAGAACAGGCGGTTTGGTTTCAGATCCCATGGCTAGATATTCTTTAGAAGACATGATTGTAAGAAAATTCAACAGAAAGACAAATTCGAGTTTCTTGATCGAAATGTAATAGGAAATTCAAGAATTGCCAAGAATTCAAGAACTAGCCCTAGCAGCGGAATCGAATTTTGAATGAATCAAGAAATCTTCAAGAAATTGATCAATTGATCTTCGCGATAACAATCTTGAACGAATTTGTTTGTTGATTGGCTCTGATACCAATTGAAAGAACAGGATCTTATCTTACAATCAATATAGAAAGCAGTAATTGAGAAGTTGTATGATTAAGCCCAATTGTATTCAATGATGAACAGAATTACAGATCTAAGAGAGAGAGAATCTCAAAGATTACAAGGAATGAATACAAAGTTATACGGGAAAAATCAATCAGTTAGCAACATAGAGCTAACTACTATTTATACTGCAACGGACATTTTAAAGCTACAGTACAAATAAGAAAGACTAATAAGAACATAACACGTGTCCTAATTAGTTTATAAAATACTAAGTAAAGTATCTCGTCATAAGTTCTGAACAGATAGTTCAGAACTTCTGAACATTCTTCTGATAAAGCTTCTCAGATCTTCTGACTCCTTAACTCAGACATCTGACTTCTCTTTCCACTGATCAATACTTCTGAGCTTTCACAGTCAGACTTCTGACTTCTCTACTCAGAACATCACATACTCAGCAGGAAACACAAAACCATTATGTAGAATCTTTTTGGGATTCACCTCAGATAGCAACCATTCACTACTGTTTCTGATTTTTCTTCTAAGATCCAACCTCCTCTTCACACAGTTTATACATCTCTTCTTTAAACTCTCTCTTTCAGTTTCCACACTTTCTTCCATTTTAATCAATAACCAATTCAGAGTTGCATCACTGTACTTCACCAACTCTTTTAATCTGAACAATTCAAGCCTTTCGTGAACTATATATGTGAACCCTTCTGTCTCCATTCCTTCATTCACAAATCCCTTCAAATGCAAACCAATTTCTGTTTTCTTTGTGGGAGAACTCAGATTACACTTCTCTTTTCTTTCTTCAATAGCTAATTGGAAGTCATACAAGTATATATTTCTGACATAGATACCCAGAAGTCTTCTGCATTCAATTTCTATCAAGGCTTCTTCAGTGCTGGCAAAGAACTTGACTAGAAAGATCTGATCATCAAGAGTCAATCTGTGAAAATCAAAAGTAGACATGGAAACCTTTGTATTTCTTTCTTTCAGTACTTCCATTCTAACAAACATTAAACCATTGAATTCATCTTGTTGAAACATCAGAACTTTCTCAATTCTTTTCTGAATATGCAGTTTTGAGTCAGGAACTCTGAACCTGTTAGAAGCTTCTGAGTAGACCATCTGAGCTCTGTCATCCATAAAACCATCAATGTTACTTTCCAAAGGCTCATACTCTCCTTCTGTGTAGTAGAGATTATCATATATTTCTTCAGGAAAAATATCATCATGAAATTGTCTGGCTAATGGCACATCACTTAACTCTAGAATGAAATCACATACAGGTTCTTCTAGTCTTTGCAAGTTAATCTTTGGGATCTCAATTGGTTTTCTGAATACATACTCAGAAGGCATAAAGAAGTCTTTCACTTTCACATACTCTTCTTCTGTATTTAACTCATCACAAAAGTTAAATATAAAATCATCTTCAAAATCCTGAGTATAATTCACAGTTCTGTCTTCTTCTCCCATTAGATCAATAGGTCTTACCATTTTTATTCCTTGCTGAACTTTTTGAACATTCAAAGCTCTGACTAAATTATTATGCATCCTTCTAATCAACTCTTCACTTAACCTCCTTTCTTCTAATTCAGAATCCGTCATATTTTCTTTGTTATACACCACAATATCTGTACACATGTTGACCACTTCACTTTCCACTGTCTTTTCTGATCTCAATACAGATTCCTCAATAGCTTCAGTTTCATCTGAGTTTCCTTCCATTTCTATGTCTAAGTTCAATTCCTCTGTTTTATCTGAATCACCACCATCTGTACTTTCCAACTCCATTTCCTCTGTATCTGAGCTATCAATCTGAACTATCTGAGTTATTGCCTTTAAATTTTCCTGTGTCTGATCTTCTGAACTTTTTGTACTAGCTAATTGCATATCTGCCATCTCAAAATCTTCTATGCCAATATCATCATCAGAACTTAACCTTTGTCTTTTCTCCCCCTTTTGATGATCACGAGGTTCATTATCATCAAACTTTCTCTTCAAGTTCTGATTAGAAGTACCTCCAGGTTCAGTTTCTGCAGTAGGAACAAGATCAAGAGGCGTTGAAGTAGAAGCCAATGATACACTCAGTGCTTTCAGTATAGATTCCTGCATCCCTTGCATTTGTTTTAACATATCTTTTTGAAAACCAGACATTATATCCATGATCTCCTTTTTGTGAGAATCCAAGGATTTCTTTACATCATCTACTTTGGTTTCAACAGAAATCAACTTTTTCTCCAACACAACTTTCAAATCTGACATCTCATCATTCAAATCCTCCACCTTCTTCTCCAAATTTTCTACTTTTTCCCCCATCTCCTTGTTTTGTTTCTGAATCTTTTCAAATTCAGAAGTTTCTAACAGTGAACCTGAACCAACAGATGGTCCAGTTTTCATGTGCCCAGAGGGCTCATGGCCTGTAGATAACACACAGTCATCTTGTACAACAGATGCACGTTTGAATGAGGCTTTTGTAATGTTCACCTCACCAGGACTTCCATCCAATCCTCGACACCCAACATTAGGTATGTCTATGAATGTTGTTTCAGGAATACGAAATTCCTGATTTGTGCAAGTGTTAGAAGGAATTTCAGGCTCAATATGAATAGGACTGTGATATTCAGACTCAATGTGTTGAAAAATAGATTGGGATTTATCACCTCCCTCCAAATGAGTTTGGGATAGTTCCCCGGATTTGTGTGAAACAGTAGCATGTTGAAATGCTTCTGAGTGGATATGGATGGGTTGTTCAAGATCCACCACTAGGTCCATGGTGTTTGTTTCAATATTGGACACCAAGAGATGTGAACCAATAGCATTTGTGGTTACCTGGTCAAGATTAGCTGGTTCAGAGGCATCTCTTTCTGTTTGAACCTCTGTTGACAATCTCTCATCCTCACCACTCTCATTCTGTTTTTCCTCATCAAATCTAACCAAGCTCTCAGAATTTCCCCCCTCAAGTCTCTCAGAATGTTCACCCATCTGAACATCTTCCCCCTCTCTAATTCGACTAGACCCTTCACCTCTCTTCTCAGGTTGGTCCTCTTGGGTAGGGATTTGAGGTAATTCAATTCCCATAGAGGTGCAATAAGCTTTTAAAATCTCACTCTCCCTTGGAATATAGTTCCTAAGTGATTTTGGCAATAGTTTATGATTGGGATAGTTTTCAAGTCTTGTTACTGAGGTCATCTTACCCAAATAAAATGTAGGACCATGCTCTTCATTAGTTCTTCTTGAGATTGTTCTGTTTTCCTGCATGGCATACCAAATAACAATTTGCCAGTACCTTATGTAAGGAATGTATGTCAGTGGAGCATCCTTTGTTTTCTTCTGAATTGCTTTCTGATTCTTCTCAAATGTATTCTTCATGTCTTCCCAAAGTATTAAAGTATAGTCATAATGCCTATTCTTCACTAAACCCTGAAAGATCTGAAGAATTTGTTTAGAACCTTGATCAGCAGAACTATTCTTCCCTGACACACATTTATTTACTACATGAAAGAAGAAAGCCCAAATAGGTGGTAATTTGTTTCTTCTGAACAAACTAAGTGTCCTCAATCCTTCATTGTATCCTAACTTCATAAACTCTGCTATTAATTCTTCTGTTAAGGGTGAGTCCTCAAAATCTGTCCTTCTTTGTACATCATCTTTCTCTGGTAAATTCAACATTTCTCTTAGTGCAGAGATAGATAAGGCAAATGTCACTCCTCCAATTTCAGACACAAACTTATTATCTTCTAACCTAAGATGTTTCCACCATTGTTGTATGTACTGAACAGGCACATTTTTACTTCGTGTAAACCATTTTCTGTACGGATGATGTTTGAATAACTCCATGATAATTCTGTGTTCAGGTTTAAACCGACTTTCCTCAAATAATATAACACAGTTATTTTCAGATAATTTCAGCCATTCACTCTCAGGAACAATTCTTTCCACTAAAATAGGTCTATCTGACATAATAGAACCTGCAACACTCTGTTCATGTTCAATATTAACGTTTACCTCATCCGCATTTCCTTCAGATTCATCCATTTGTTCATCTTCTCCATCATTTCATATTGCTTCTTCCTCTACAGCTCTATTCTGTACTTCATCATTATCCGAATCAGATGAATCCATTATCGATTTTGTAGAGTGTAGCGAAATTTGACCACTCCTTCGTATTCTAGACATGATTTAAGAAGAAAACAAATTCAAAGAACTCTGGATTTGATTCGTATCTCACTTTTCGCTCTGGAATTTGAAAAGATTTGAAATAGGGATTTTAAGACCTATTTAAAATCCGCGAAGTTGAAAGGTTTAACGGAAAAGCGAAATCAATGTTATAACGGAGTCAACACATTTGAAATGCCACAGAGGATTTAAATGAAATGTGTGGCATAATCAAACAAATATGAAGCTGACACGTGTTAGTGGATAGAATTTTGACTCAAGTCAAATATCTGAATAACACGCTCAGATGTTTTGACTTTTCTTTATCAGATATCTGATTGTTCTTCTCAGAAGAATTTTACCTTGTAACCAAAATGTCATTTAAAATCAACTTCTGACAAATATAAAACATTTTGATTATTCAGAAGAGGTTTGAACAGATAGAAACACTTTTTATCATCAAAATTCTGTTCATATTATGATGAATTAAAAAATCATTTAAAATCTTATATCTGAATATGAAAAAAAATTTAATTCAGATATAGTTTGAATAACAACAAAATTTATCATGAAAAGCTTGTTCTTCTTAGAATAATCAGAGATAGAAAACGAAAGCATATCTTTTAAGCATCACAAAATGATTTCCAAAGGAATTTTGATGCTCCCCCTTGACTTGAGCATGCATTTGACTATTAATGATACATAAAGATGAGAAGAAAAGATAATAGAAGAAGCATAATCCACACAGTTGAAGTATTTTAATTTCTCAAAAATAAATTTTTGAAAGCTAGATTGCTGATGTATTGACTTAGAATCTCTGACCGTAAGATTCAGAGGTTCTGATCTCAAGACTCAGAAGTTCTGACCTCAAGACTCAGAAGTTCTGAACTCAAGACTCAGAAGTTCTGATCTTAGTACTCAGAAATTCTGATTCTTAAGACTCAGAGTTCTGAGTACACTACTCAGACAATTTTACTTAGAAAAATTTAGCATTTTTAAGAAAAAAATATTTTCAATTAGGAAGATTAAGCATTCCTATTTTACATATGAGAAAAGAAAACCTTTTGTGATCAAGAGGCTTTGTGAACAAGTCAGCCAATTGGTACTTTGTATGCACAAAGTGCATCTCTATAGTTCCTTTTTCCACATAGTCCTTTATAAAATGATACCTCACATCTATATGTTTAGTCTTCGAATGTTGAACAGGGTTCTGAGTAATGGAAATTGCACTTTCTGAGTCACAATAGATGGGAATCTTGTTAAGCTGATATCCATAGTCCATGAGTTGTGTTCTCATCCACAATGTTTGAGAGCATGAAGCAGCAGCAGCAACATACACTGCTTCAGCAGTTGAAGTGGACACACAATTCTGCTTCTTTGATGCCCAACTCACTATTTTATCTCCCAAAAAGTGACAAGCACCAGATGTACTCTTTCTGTCCAACCTACTTCCTGCATGATCAGCATCAGTGAAAGCAGTCAATTTGAAGTCAGTTTCTTTTGGATACCATAAACCTAGATCAGGTGTTCCTTTGAGATATCTTAAAATCCTTTTGACAGCCAACATATGTGATTCTTTCGGGTTAGATTGAAATCTAGCACAGAAACAGGTAGAAAACATGATATCTGGTCTACTTGCAGTCAAATAAAGTAATGACCCAATCATGCCTCTATAGAGTTTGATATCTGCTGAAACACCTTTGAGATCAGCATCTAACTTTATGTTAGTTGCCATAGGTGTTCTCATAGAAGCACAATCAGACATTTTGAACTTTTTCAGAATATCTCTGACATATTTTCCTTGATTTATAAAAATACCTTTTGGTAATTGTTTGACTTGAAGACCAAGGAAAAAATTCAGCTCACCCATCATGCTCATTTCAAATTCAGATGACATGATTTTTGAAAAATTATCACATAATTCTGGACTGGTAGAACCAAATATTATGTCATCAACATAAATCTGAATCAGAATCAAATCATCACCCTGTTTCTTTAAAAACAAAGTTGTGTCAATCTTACCTTTCTTGAATCCTGAACCTAACAAGTGTTTAGTAAGAGTGTCATACCAGGCTCGTGGTGCTTGTTTTAGACCATATAAAGCTTTGTCTAAAATATAAACATGATCAGGGAATTCTGGATTAACAAAACCTTCAGGTTGATGGACATACACCTCTTCATTAAGTTTGCCATTTAGAAAAGCTGATTTGACATCCATTTGATACACCTTGAAGTTTTTATGTGCAGCATAGGCCAGAAATATTCTGATTGCCTCTATTCTTGCCACTGGTGCAAATGTCTCATCATAATCAATTCCCTCTTGTTGACAGTATCCCTTAGCAACCAATCTTGCCTTGTTTCTGATGACAACACCTGATTCATCCTTTTTGTTTCTGAACACCCATTTAGTTCCAATAATAGATTTACCTTCAGGCTTTGGAATGAGTCTCCAAACTTTATTTCTTTCAAATTGAAGCAATTCCTCTTGCATTGCTGAAATCCAGTCTGGATCCTCTAGGGCTTCATTAGCTTTCTTTGGTTCAATCACACTCAAGAAACCAGCAAACATTGCTTCATTTGCTGTAGCTGATCTGGTTTTTACTCCTGCTGAAGGATCACCTATTACTTGATGAATAGGATGATTTTTAGTCCATTTATTTGCACTAGGGAGTACATCAATCTATGAATAATTGTTGTTTGCATCATTCTCATCAATGATTGCTTGTAATTCTGAACTGTCCCCTTGTTCTGATGTATGAATAGGAGTCATATCCAAGTTTGGGTTCTGATTAATGAAGTCAGAATTCTGAGTGACTTGTTCAGAGTTCTGAGTACAAGAATCAGAATTCTGATTACAAGGTTCAGAATTTTCACCACTTGTATTTATTAGATTTGGACATTCCTCTGATGGACCTTTGTCAAAAATTACAGTTGATTGAACTATTTCTGGAGTCTTATTTTTCATCTTTTTGACCATCTTTGGGTTTTCATATTCTGCATAAGAATCAGAAATTAGTTCACTAAAAGCATCCTTAAACAGTAAATTGAGTTCTGAACAAATAGGATTGGAATTTGTATCAGAAATCATTTTTGTCTTGTTCAGCATGAGTTCTGAACTGTCTTGTTCAGAAGTCCGCATTCTGGCTTCATCAAAAGTTACATTTATGCTCTCCATCATCCTCTTGGTTCTTCTATTGTAGATTCTGAATGCTTTGGAAGTTAAAGAATAACCCACAAAGTATCCTTCATCTGCCTTTTTATCGAATTTGGCAAGATTTTCTCTGTCTCTAAGAACATAGCACCTGCAACCAAAAACATGAAAGAATTTGATTAATGGTTTTCTTTTATTTATCAGTTCATAAGCAGTCTTATTTAATCTCTTATTGATTAAAGTTCTATACTGTGTAAAACAAGCAGTTGCAATTGCTTCAGCCCATAGGAAAGTAGGAAGATTTGCATAAGCCAGCATTGTTCTCGCAGCTTCAACTAGAGTTCTATTCTTCCTTTCAACAACACCATTTTGTTGAGGAGTTCTGACAGCAGAAAAATTGTGAGAAATCCCAGAACTTTCTAAAAAATTCTGAAGAGTCTCATTTCTGAACTCTGTTCCATTATCACTTCTGATTTTCTGAACTGGAAGTTGTAAGAGAACTTGAATCCTTTTGATAAAATTTATCAATGTAGTAGCAGCTTCTGACTTAGCTCTTAGGAACTCAACCCATGTGTATCTGGAGAATTCATCAACAATCACAAGCATATATTTCTTTCCTCCCATAGATTGAACTGAAATTGGACCACAAAGACCAGTATGAATCATTTCTAATGGTGCTTTGCAAGATGAGTCCATTTTTAATTTGTGAGAACTCTTTTTCATCTTGCCCATTTCACAAGCTGAGCATAATGATTCTTTTTCAAATTTAAGCTTTGGTAAGCCTTTAACCAGATGTTTTGCAACGAGATTATTAAGATCTTTGAAATTCAGATGAGAACATCTTCTGTGCCAAAGCCAACATTCATTTGCAGTTGATTTTGATAAAAGACGAACTGTATTTAATGTTTTCAATTTTGAAAAATTAACTACAAATAAGTCCATATGTCTTTTGGCCCAGAAGACTTTAACATCATTTTCAGTTAAAATCATGCAACCTGTTATTTGAAACTTAATTTGACAAAGACTGTCTAAAAACTGACTTATGCTGAAAAGATTATGCTGTAATCCTTCAACATAGAAAACTTTTTGGATAGTCAGATCCCCTTTAGTTAAATCCCCATAACCTTTGACTTGTCCTTTGCTGTTATTTCCAAAGTTTACTGCTCCTCCAGCCTTTTCTGTGAAGTTTGATAGAAAAGACTTCTGACCTGTCATGTGTCTTGAAGCTCCTGAATCTAAAAACCACACATGACAGCCCTGCAAAAGGATCAGTTAGGTTTAGGTACCCATTTTGGAATGGGTCCATCTTTGTTAGCTTTGTCATTGGATTTAACATTAGTACCTTTTACTCTCCACTCAAAATCTTTCTTCAAACACCACTTTCCTTGAACTTTTATGAAGTCAGAACATTTTCTGCTTACAAGCTTGTTCAAATTCTTTTTGAGATTTGTAACTTTTGGTTTTGCTATATTTTAAACTTTCTTTTCTTTTATCTTTTCTTTCTTCTGAGTCTGAGGAACAGAAATTTTCTTCTTTTCTGTATTTTGAGGAACAGAAATTTTCTGAATATCTTTTCTTATGTATGAAACAGAAGTTATTTTGACTTGACATTTATGAGAATATTGGAATGAATCATTTTTACATCTAACACAAACAAGATTTTTCTTTGCAAGTGACAATAAATCTGAAACATAGATCATTTCATTTTTATTGATATTGTTCAGAGTACAATTGCCCTTATTACAAGAATTTCTAGCTTTGAGTTCAGAAGTAGATTTCATTCTAAGCTTCTCAATATCCCTTTTCAGATCATTAAACTTTGCAAGATCATCTTTCCTTTTGCTTTCTTCTTTTTCTGAAAAATTCAAGTTCTTTTTGTTAGAAGAATTAGATGATTCACCTTTTTCATATGTACTTGATTCATTAAAGAATTTATCATTTTCTCTTGAAGCATTAATTTTAAAAAGATCATACTCAGTCTTCAGTTTTTCAAGCTCTGTTATTTTCTGAATAAAAATATTCTTTTCTTTCAAAACTTCTTCAAGTTTAATATCCACCTCACAGAAATCATTTTCATGTTCATCATAAGCTTTCCTTAAGTCCTCAAGTTCTTGACTCACAAGATTAAATCTCTTTTCAAGTTGCAAAAATTCATCTGATTTTGTTTCAGAAAATCCAGTTGAATCAGACTTCTGACTACCCAAGTCAGAGTTCTGATTTACAGACTCAGATGTCTGATCTTTAGACTCAGAATTCTGACTACAAAGTTCAGAATCCTGACTAGAAGTTTCAGACTTCTGATTGACTGTTTCAGAATTTTTACTTGTGTCAAATATGCTCTCAATGTCATGATATGAAAAACTTGGTTGTTTATTTTTGTAGCTGACATTTAAAGAATCATACTTGAATTTAGTATCATTGTAACTTGGCTTCTCATCTGTTGGTTTAGAAACTTCTTTCTTAACCTTTTCTTCTGAACCAACTGACTTTTCTGTTTTAGACTCAGAAATTTTCTCATCTGACTTTTTAGAGTTTGGTCTTTGCAAATTGTCAGAACTTGTTATAGAACTAGCAGGTCTTATGAAAACTTCAACAATTTCTGGGATTTTTGGCTTAGAAACTTGAAGTTTTTCATACAAGTTGATTGGAGCTCTTTTTAAAGTGACATTTTCTTCCAATCCCAATCCCTTCTTTGGGTTGTAAAATCTTGTATCTTTAACATTGCTTAATAAAAGATTTAGTGTTTGCTGAGTCTGACCCCTTTTCAAATTCAGATCTTCTAATTCTTTAATCTTGGTGTATAAATTCTTTCTTTCTTCAAATAACATATCAAATTTTATTTGTAAATCACCTTTTTCATCCTTTATTTTTGAAAACTCAACTTTTAGTTCAGAAAGCCTTTTTATCAATTCAGAAATTTCATCTTTAACTTTCTGTTTCTCAGCCTCAGATTCTTCATATTGTTCTTTTATTACTTCTTTTTCAATTCTGAATTTGTTAACCAAATTTCTTTCTCCTTTTATCTGTTTTCTTAGATTAGCAAATTCAGTTTTCATTTCACCAATCTGTGTCATTAACTCTAATTCAAGTGAAGAATGTACCTCAGTAGATGACTCTGAATCAGCATCTTCAAAATCAGAATCATCCTCATTCCTCATTTTTGCCATATAGCTCTGCATCTGTGGAAAGTTGATATGATCATCTTCATCAGAAGTATAGTACAACCAATTCTCCTGTTCAGCTAACAAAGCAATTTTATCATCTCTCTTCTTTGCAAGCTGAGCCTTCTTGGTGTAGTACTCATAGTCTTTCACAATTTTAACTTTGCAATCCTTAGCATAGTGGCCAGATTTTCCACATTTGAAACATAGATTCTTTTCTTTTCTCTCATCCTTCTCTTCTTTGTTTTCTTCACTTCTCTCTACTCTCTTTTCAAACTTATTTTCTTTTCTGTCTTCTTTCTTCTTATAATCTAAACTCCCAACTCTCTTATAATTTCCTTGAAATCTACCCTTCCCATACCTTTTGTTGAAAGCATTTGTCAACAAAGCTAGTTTCTCAGCCATTATCTTGATATCTTCATCATCTTCTGATCCTTCTTCCTTGTCAGATTCTTCCAGATTAGGTATCTCTGATAGATATGCAGTCTTTTTGGGTGCTTTGATTGCTTTGGACTTTGATAAGAATGCTAACTGATCAACAACATTTTTCTTCTCTTCCACAACTAACTTGACAGAATCTTCATGTTGATTAAGAACACAGAACAAATCATTTAAGTCTTCTTCACACATATCCTTGTCCATTTGCAGACTTATGGCAAATGATGACCATTCTGAATTTAGACTATTCAGAAATTTGTAATTTATTTCTGACTTCGTTTTCTTCAGTCCATTTCTTCTCAAGTCATTTAGAATAGTGCAAAATTTACTGTATGTCTGTGTCAAACTTTCTGACTCTTTTGCTTTGAACCTTTCATAAGCATTTATGCTTTGATTTAACTTTGCCTGAATAGATCTCACAGTTCCTAACATCTGCCTTTCCAATTCGTCCCACATTTCTTTAGCTGATGATCCACTATCAATTCTGTTAAGAACCTCATTTGGGACAACCAAAGTCATCAAAGTAATTGCTCTTTTGTCAATAGCATGTCTGTTCTTCTGTTCAGCTGTGTATTGAGAATAACTCTTCTTCACCCTGGTCGCTAGAATTTCTGGAGTTGTCTCTGTAGCAGGGGTTGCGGCAACATCGATATACACTTCAATTGGACCTTCTCGAATGGAGATCATAAGATTTTCATCAATGTTGTCTAGGAATTGGATCATACGAATTTTCCATTGCTGATACTCTTCAGGTATAAGAACAGGCGGTTTGGTTTCATATCCCATGGCTAGATATTCTTTAGAAGACATGATTGTAAGAAAATTCAACAGAAAGACAAATTCGAATTTCTTGATCGAAATGTAACAGGTAATTCAAGAATTGCCAAGAATTCAAGAACTAGCCCTAGCAGCGGAATCAATTTTTGAATGAATCAAGAAATCTTCAAGAAATTGATCAATCGATCTTCGCGATAACACTCTTGAACGAATTTGTTTGTTGATTAGCTCTGATACCAATTGAAAGAACAGGATCTAATTTTACAATTAATATAGAAAGCAGTAATTGAGAAGTTGTATGGTCAAGCCCAATTGTATTCAATGATGAACAGGATTACAAATCTAAGAGAGAGAGAATCTCAAAGATTATAAAGAATGAATACAAAGATATATGGGAAAATCAATCAGTTAGCAACGTAGAGATAACTACTATTTATACTGCAACGGACATCTTAAAGCTACAGTACAAATAAGAAAGACTAATAAGAACATAACACGTGTCCTAATTAGTTTATAAAATACTAAGTAAAGTATCTCGTCATAAGTTCTGAACAGGTAGTTCAGAACTTCTGAACATTCTTCTGATAACGCTTCTCAGATCTTCTGACTCCTTAACTCAGACATCTGACTTCTCTTCCCAGACTTCTGATTTCTCTTATCAATACTTCTGAGCTTTCACAGTCAGACCTCTGACTTCTCTACTCAGAACATCTGAGTCTTCTTATCAGATCTTCAACACTTGGTTTATTGACAAAACTTCAGATCTAACAGAAACACTAAGGGAATACAAAAACAACTAACCAGATTGATTTGATGTGCACTATTTGAAGAAAAAATTGGTTTTTATCAAGAATAGGGAGTAAGAACCCAGTAACCAAAAATCTCTAAAATTAATGATTTTTACTCAATCAAAACTTTTCAAAACACGATATGATTTCAGGAACGCGATAAGAGTGATTCTTCAAGCCTCAATTTCACTTTTTAACACCAAAACGAAACAATGAAAAATCTTATGAATGAAACAGTCGCAAGAAAACTTTGAATGATCAGAAAAGAAAATTACCGTTGAATCAGACGTCCTTCTGCTCTGATACCAATTGTGGATCCCAGATTCAATAGCAATCACAATGTAATCAACACAATCAACATATCAATCATAAATCTCACTTGCATTAATTGAACAAAAAGAGTTTCATAAGGCTGTAGCCGTACACTATAAACAATAATCTAATTATGATCATTAAACCCTTACAATAGGTTTAGCAAACTATTTATACCAACAAGGTATTTACACAAACGGTCCCTGTACTTCATATTCCACTAACGTGACCTAATAGAGTCTAGAAAGATAAACCTGGTAAGACAGTATGAAAGTTTCATTTGTGGTAAGAAGGGAACTCTTTCTAAAGTACACCAATGTTTTAACTGCTTAATCATTGATCTAAAAACAGTTGGTAGGACCTACTCTAATTCTGAAACCCGGACAAAAATTTTAGAATGTCTTCCTTGAAAGTTGGGACAACTTTGCCATGTGTCTTAAACATTCTAAGAATTTTAAATTTATGACTTTAAGCACTCTCTTTGGCACGTTATTCAATTATGAACAATCCTGTATGCTTAAGAAAAATCTTGTCAAGGAATCAAAGAGCACACATGTTTCTTTACTCTCCTCAGAGTTAATACCCACTCAGCGATCTTCTGTCCCTATCATTGAGTTGGAATCTAACTATGATGATTCATCACAAACTGATCCTTCAGAACTTGATGATTCCCTGGCACTCTTGACAAACTCCTTCAGGATATTTGCAAGAAAGATTAACTTCAGAAGAAATAAACCTCTCACTATCACTGACAAGCCTAAATCATCCCCCATTGATAAGGCTACTGCCACTTGCTGTAACTGTGAAAAGATAGGTCACTTTGCTAGTGAGTGCAGGTCAAATAAAGTATTCAATCCTTCTTCATCATTCAAGAACTCCTCAACCTCTAAATCTAGAGATGACAAATACTTTAAACTCAAAGAAAAATATGAAAAGTTGAAAAACTACAAGAGAAAAAGTAAAGGTCTAATCGCTGAAGAACACGATTGGGATGAATCTGATGAAGAGTCAGATTCTAATGAAGAATATGAGGCCAATATCTGTCTAATGGCCGATATCAAAGAAGTAAAGGAAGAACCAGCTGAAATTCCCTCTACTTCTTCCACCTCTCAGATATCAACTTCCTCTCCTCCAGCTATCATTGATGCTGATAGACTTCGTGCTATCGATTCACTGACCATTGATTTATATGACGCCCTGAATGGAAAGACCCAAGCTGAACAACTAAATCTAGAATTAACTGAAAACTTAATAAATGTCATTTAAAGATCCAAGAACTCTCAAAAATCGAAGAAAGTTTAGACGATCAGGTCTGTGTAAATCAAGTAATCAGTATTGAACGTGAACAAGCTATCGTTGAACTGAAAGCTGAGAAAGCTACTGTTGAAGGATGGTGTAAATCCTCAGCAAAGATCACTGAGATAATCGGTGCTCAGATCCCTGTCAAAGACATAAGTGGTATTGGTTTTAATGCTAAAACTGAAGAACCAAACCATGATCGTTCCATGCTTAAATTTGGAATGTTCGTCTCCTCCATCCCTAACACCTCATCATCTCAACGCTCTTCTTCTAATAATCAAACCCCTGAGGAAAAATATCCTTTAAGCCCCTAACTTAAAGATAAAGAAAAAAACCGTTTTACAAAAACCTCAGAAGGGTACCAAAGTGCCAAAGCTGAAGAAGTCTAAACCTTCAGCTAATCAAACTTCAACGTCTAAAGATAAGATCCCTGAACATGTTCAGCGATCAACTCCAAGAATAAGGGTTGATGTAATAGCTAAGACCCACTCAGCGATCTTCTGTCCCTATCATTGAGTTGGAATCTAACTATGATGATTCATCACAAACTGATCCTTCAGAACTTGATGATTCCCTGGCACTCTTGACAAACTCCTTCAGGATATTTGCAAGAAAGAGTAACTTCAGAAGAAATAAACCTCTCACTATCACTGACAAGCCTAAATCATCCCCCATTGATAAGGCTACGGCCACTTGCTATAACTGTGAAAAGAAAGGTCACTTTGCTAGTGAGTGCAGGTCAAATAAAGTATTCAAACCTTTTTCATCATTCAAGAACTCCTCAACCTCTAAATCTAGAGATGACAAATACTTTAAACTCAAAGAAAAATATGAAAAGTTGAAAAACTACAAGAGAAAAAGTAAAGGTCTAATCGCTGAAGAACACGATTAGGATGAATCTGATGAAGAGTCAGATTCTAATGAAGAATATGAGGCCAATATCTGTCTAATGGCCGATATCAAAGAAGTAAAGGAAGAACCAGCTGAAATTCCCTCTACTTCTTCCACCTCTCAGATATCAACTTCCTCTCCTCCAGCTATCATTGATGCTGATAGACTTCGTGCTATCGATTCACTGACCATTGATTTATATGACGCCCTGAATGGAAAGACCCAAGCTGAACAACTAAATCTAGAATTAACTGAAAAACTTAATAAATGTCATTTAAAGATCCAAGAACTCTCAAAAATCGAAGAAAATTTAGACGATCAGGTCTGTGTAAATCAAGTAATCAGTATTGAACGTGAACAAGCTATCGTTGAACTGAAAGCTGAGAAAGCTACTGTTGAAGGATGGTGTAAATCCTCAGCAAAGATCACTGAGATAATCGGTGCTCAGATCCCTGTCAAAGACATAAGTGGTATTGGTTTTAATGCTAACACTGAAGAACCAAACCATGATCGTTCCATGCTTAAATTTGGAATGTTCGTCTCCTCCATCCCTAACACCTCATCATCTCAGTGCTCTTCTTCTAATAATCAAACCCCTGAGGAAAAATATTCTTTAAGCCCCTAACTTAAAGATAAAGAAAAAACTGTTTTACAAAAACCTCAGAAGGGTACCAAAATGCCAAAGCTGAAGAAGTCTAAACCTTCAGCTAATCAAACTTCAACGTCTAAAGATAAGATCCCTGAACATGTTCAACGATCAACTCCAAGAATAAGGGTTGATGTAATAGCTAAGAAATCTGAAGAACCTAAGGTTTCTCCAAAATCTGATGCTAAAGGCATTCTTCGTACGGGCCCAACTCATTTAAAATTATCAAATGCTTATGCATATGGTCCCAAAGCTACTTTCAGCTATAGGAAATGCTGTCACTACAGGCTTACTGATCATATTTCTAGTAACTGACCCACAGCCACCAAAGCTGAGAAATCAGCTAAGGTGAAGATGACTGCCTCCAAGGAAAAGAAGATCACCCCAGGTGAAAACAAGCCAAGGTGAAGAATACCACTAAGGTTAAGAAATTAACCGAAGTGAACGTTACCACTGACACTGATTCATCTGTTGCTGTGAAGACCGTTGATCCTTCCACTTCCTCCTTCACTAACAATTGTGGACCCATAGTTAAGTGGGTACCAATTCAAAATTAATCTTCCATATGTTTGCAGGTCTTGAAGAGTATCTAGTATCTTGATAGTGGATGCTCTCGACACAAGACTGGAGAAAAGAACCTGCTCACTGAATACAAGGTAATGAAAGGTCCCTCAGTGACCTTTGGTTGAAATGGAAAAGCCTATACCCAATGGTCTGGTGTACTCACTAATGGTACAACTACCTTCAGAAGAGTCGCATACGTAGAAGGACTGAAGCACAATCTTCTTAGCATCAGTCAGCTATGTGATAAAGACTTCAAAGTACGATTTACCAAGGAAGCATGTTCTGTCACTGATAAGAAAGGAAATCTTGCGCTCAGCGGTTATCGTTTGGAAAATGTTTATGTCATAAACATGGACTCAACAAGCACTGAGAACATTTGTTTTCTATCTAAATCTTCATCAGATGTCAAATAGCTATGGCATAAGAGGCTATCTCATCTTAACTTCAAAACGCTGAATACTCTCTCCTCAAAAGAATTGGTCACTGGCTTGCCTCAACACTCATACACTAAGGAATCTCTTTGCTCAGCGTGTGAAAAAGGAAAACAAACTAAAGCTAGTTTCAAGCTAAAGCAAGTGTCATCAGTGACAAACCCTCTTCAACTCCTCCATATGGATTTATTTGGTCATGTCAACTTACAATCCATTGCAGTGAGAACTCCTCAGCAGAATGGCATCGCAGAAAGAAGAAACAGAACGATCATCGAAGCTGCCAGATCCATGCTCAGTGATTCTCATCTTCCAACTTAATTCTGGGCAGAAGCTGTCAACACTGCATGTTTTACTCAAAATAGGTCGCCGATCGTCAAAAGATTCAACAACACTGTCTATAAACTTTTCCATGGAAGAAAGCCATCTATCAGCTTTCTTCACATGTTTGGTTGTCAATGTTTCATCTTAAACAGCAGAGATTCCCTTGGAAAGTTTGATCCCAAAGATGACGATGGAATATTCCTAGGATACTCCTCAGTATCTAAAGCATTCAGAGTCTTCTACAAAAGAAGACAAACTGTAGAAGAAACCATTCATGTCACCTTTGATGAATCCCGCTCAACGAATTCAAAGCCTACTGCTGAAAACGATGAATTAAATAAGTGGATATTTTCTCATTATGGGGAACCAAAACTTCAATCCTGAACCTTAGGATAACAAACCAATCACTGATGATGATCCTATCATCATTCATAGCATGCAAATAAGTGAAGCTGAATCCTCCTCTTGGGTATCAGCTATTCCCGTAAACACTTTGCCTCCTTCTGGACCCTCAACCTCTGAAAACCCATACATTTGTAACCAGCAATCAGTAAATGAAATTTTATGTGAACCTCAGCAACTCTTGCCTGATATACCTGAATCCACTGCTGCTGAAGCCTCTTCTTCTGCACCTCTAGAAGTTCTATCTGAGTCAGACATTCAAGCTCCTGCTCAGTGATGGATAATAAATCACCCAATTGATCAAATTCTAGGTGATCCAAACGCAGGTATTCAGACTCGACGAAGTTCAGGTAACATTTGTTTATTTGTTAATTGTATTTCACTGATTTAACCAAAGAAAACTGTTGATGCCCTCAAAGATCCAAACTGGGTCAGTTCTATGCAAGAAGAGCTGACATAATTTGAAACAAACAAAGTTTGGAATCTTGTTCCTAGACCATCTGACAAAACTGTGATAGGTACCAAGTGGGTATGTCGAAATAAGTTAGATGATTTTGGAACTGTAACCCGCAGCAAAGCTAGATTAGTTGCTCAGGGATACAGACAAGAGGAAGGCATAGACTATGATGAAACCTTTGCCCCAGTGGAAAGACTCGAAGCAATTCGATTTTTCGTAGCCTATGCAGTTTACAAAGACATCAAAGTTCACCAAATGGACGTTAAGTCAGCATTCCTCAATGGAAAGCTGATCGAACAAGTTTATGTTGAACAACCACCAGATTCGCTGATCCTAAGCATCCAGAATATGTTTATAAACTGGATAAGGCTTTTTATGGTTTAAAACAAGTACCTCGTGCATGATATGACACTTTATCCTCATATCTCATTGCTGAAAATTTTGCACGTGGTAAAATGGATAACACTTTGTTGATGATATGATATGACACTTTATCAGAGCCTTCTACAAAAGAAGACAAGATGTAGAAGAAACCATTCATGTCACCTTTGATGAATCCCGCTCAACGAATTCAAAGCCTACTACTGAAAACGACAAATTAAATAAGTGGATATTTTCTCATTATGGGGAACCAAAACTTCAATCCTGAACCTTAGGATAACAACCCACTCGCTGATGATGATCCTATCATCATTCCTAGCATGCAAATAACTGAATCTGAATCCTCCTCTTGGGTATCAGCTATTCCCGTAAACACTTTGCCTCCTTCTGGACCCTCAACCTCTGAAAACCCATACATTTCTAACCAGCAATCAGTAAATGAAATTTTATCTGAACCTCAGCAACTCTTGCCTGATATACCTGAATCCACTGCTGCTGAAGCCTCTTCTTCTGCACCTCTAGAAGTTCTATCTGAGTCAGACATTCAAGCTCCTGCTCAGCGATGGACAATAAATCACCCAATTGATCAAATTCTAGGTGATCCAAACGCAGGTATTCAGACTCGACGAAGTCCAGGTAACATTTGTTTATTTGTTAATTGTATTTCACTGATTTAACCAAAGAAAACAGTTGATGCCCTCAAAGATCCAAACTGGGTCAGTTCTATGCAAGAAGAGCTGACATAATTTGAAAGAAACAAAGTTTGGAATCTTGTTCCTAGACCATCTGACAAAACTGTGATAGGTACCAAGTGGGTATGTCGAAATAAGTTAGATGATTTTGGAACTGTAACCCGCAACAAAGCTAGATTAGTTGCTCAGGGATACAGACAAGAGGAAGGCATAGACTATGATCAAACCTTTGCCCCAGTGGAAAGACTCGAAGCAATTCGAATTTTCTTAGCCTATGCAGTTCAGAAAGACATCAAAGTTCACCAAATGGACGTTAAGTCAGCATTCCTCAATGGAAAGCTGATCGAACAAGTTTATGTTGAACAACCACCAGATTCGCTGATCCTAAGCATCCAGAATATGTTTATAAACTGGATAAGGCTTTTTATGGTTTAAAACAAGTACCTCGTGCATGATATGACACTCTATCCTCATATCTCATTGCTGAAAATTTTGAACGTGGTAAAATGGATAACACTTTGTTGATGATATGATATGACACTTTATCCTCGTGCATGATATGACACTTTATCCTCATATCTCTTGTGCAAATATATGTCGATGATATTATATTTGGTTCTACTAAGCCTTCAATATGTACTCGATTCGCTGAAAGAATGAACAATGAATATAAGACGAGTATGATGGGGAACTGACATACTTCCTTGGACTTCATATCAAACAAAGCGATAAGGGTACATTTATCCACCAAGGTAACTACGTTAAAAATATGCTAAAGAAATTCGATCTTACTCAAAGCTCAGCTATGAAAACCCCTATGTCACCCCCGCTAACACTTAACAAGGATCCCTATGGAAAACCTGTTAATGTTACTGCCTATAGAGGAATGATCGACTCTCTTCTCTATCTTACAGCGAGTCATCCTGATATCATGTATTCTACTTGTCTTTGTGCACGATATCAATCTGAACCCAAATAATCACATCTGATCGCTGTAAAGCGAATTTTCAGATATCTAAAGGGTACACGCAACCTAGTTCTTTGGTATCCCAAAGACTCTGTGTAAAGCCCGTGTCCCGGTATGTAATTTCTTTTATTAATTCTTTTCTTTTAAGTTTGATTTAAGGTGGTTTCCGTTAACGGGGTTAGTCGAGTTAGACCCAATCGAAAAAAAAAGAAAAAAAGAAAAAAAGGTCGGAATTTTGGTTAGTTGCGAGAAAGTTAAGTTGAGGGACCATTTGTGTCAAGGGCCAAAACTTAAACTATATTTCGGCCCATGATTTTTCTTAAACCAATTCCATATTTGTGGCTTGTGTGTTTGTGGTGTGATTGGCAAGGAAAACAAAGAAATCAAATAGAAACCATAAGGAAAACCTACGGCTACCCCTCCCCTTGGTGTGTTCGGCCGGCCGCAAAAGAGAAAGAGAAGAGTGAGATCGCGAGAAAGAAGAGAGAAGAGGAAGAAAGAACGCAGCGGCAGCCACCCTTCGCCGCCGCTGCTGCTGTCGCCGGAGGTCGCCACACCTGGATCGTCGGAGGAATCGAGAGAGAGAAGTTCGGTTGTGAGACGTCGTCGTAAGGTAACTAGCTCTCTCGTTCGTCTCGTTTCTTTCCTTTTTCCTTTTCGTTCTTCCGGCGAAACGACCACCGCCGCACGCCGCCGCTGCGGTGGCCGTGGGTGGACGGCGGTGGCTGTGTGTGTGTGGGCGAGTGTGGGTGTGTGTGCGTTTATGGCGATCGAGAGAGAGGAGGAAGGTGGTGCGAGAGGGTGGTGAGGATGGTGTGCGTGTGTGTGTATTCGCTGCCGGAAAACGGCCGCCGTCGCCGGCGACCACCGCTGCCGGAGGTGGCAGTAGGGGGTGCCGGGTGTTGTTTAGAACTCGTATCCCGATCGTTGGTTTAATCGCAAAACTCTAACCCGTAACCGTAACCGCGTAACCGTTTACAAATCGTCATTTTATGTGAATATTATGGTTCTGTCCAGTTTTTATTTCGCGCATAACTTTCTCGTCGTAACTCAGATTGAGCCGAAATTGGTGCCAACGGTTCACGTTCTGGGTCGGGCACATTTTCCGTGTTTTGGCGGAAATCCGGTTCGGCTTCTATCTAGGTGAAAAAGTGGTCGTTTTACAGCAGTTTGTCATTTTATGTAAAATCGTCGTTTTCTGCTGCTGTTTTGTTTTTGTCATAACTTTTTACTCGTAACTTGGATTGGGGTGGAACCGGTGCCAAAAGTTCCCATTCTGAGTCTAGTAAGTTTCTTATGTTTTACGGAAAAACCAGTTCGAACCGTAGCTAGTGTCAAACTGCTGTTTTATATCGAAATGTGCTGTTTTTCACTGTGCAGTTAACCAGTTTTGTAAAATCCATAATAAATTGTAGAAAAATCGTTAGAGCGCGTGCGATATGTCCCTGGAACCCTAAGACATGGGACTTTGTGTTTATGGAAAAATATTTCTGGTTTAATCAATTTTTGAGGGGTTAAACAGGTCCCGAACAGACCTGCGTGTTGAGAGTAAAAACTGGAAGTTATGCGTTTTAAAGCTAATAGTCGTGGCCTTGGTTTGGGGGCGTCATTTTGATAATTGTTAACGTTTGTTTAGGTGGAAAAAGGTGATTGGGTGTTGACCGGTTCGCATTGCGGTTAGGGCTACAAGTTTACGTTCGAGGTGAGTTCTCTCACTATATAGGATGGGGATTATATCTGTGTTGCTATGGTTGTATGTGATGATTATGATTGTTTGTTGATATGGGTGTGGTATGGATTACTTATGTATTTGTGTGTATATGCTAGATTGTATTTGATGTGCTTCTTGATGGTAGTTCCATGTAGCATAATGTTTATTTTATATCTTCTTGGGGGTTGTTCCTAGAAGCTTGAGGCCGCTCCTCGATGGTGGTTCCAAGGAGTGTGTGTTTTAGTTTATTATTTGTGATTATGTTTCCTTGATGGTTGTTCCAAGGAGCATAATGTTTATTATTGGTGATTATGTTTCCTTGATGGTTGTTCCAAGGAGCATAATGTTTATTATTGGTGATTATGTTTCCTTGACGGCTGTTCCAAGGAGCATAATGTTTATTATTGGTGATTATGTTTCCTTGATGGTGGTTCCAAGGAGCATAATGTTTAGTGTTTGTGATTATGTCTTCTTGATGGTGGTTCCAAGGAGCATAATGTTTATTATTGTTAGTAATATGTTTTCTTGATGGATGTTCCAAGAAATGTATGTGCTGGTATGTTAAAGGTGATACCGATATAATTGCGATCCTATGTAAGGATTGAATTCACTAAGCTTCGTGCTTACCCTTTCCTAATAGTTTGTGGTTTCAGGTACGGGCGGCTCCAAGGCGTGACGAGTACACACTGGCGCGCGAGGAGAGCTGGTTGCTTTATGGTTTTTAATAATTAAACGTTTATTCCGCTGGTTTTTATTATGAAGATATTAATTATGAGTTTGCAAACGAAACGTTGGGATCATTTAATGAGATGTTATAAATGAAATGTTTATTTAAAAATTCAAATTTGCTTGTAATTTTTGGGACGTTACAACTTGGTATCAGAGCACGGCTTGAGTGAATCAAACGCATTTCGGTGTGTTTGATCTCAAGTTTGCGGCTATAAAAATTTTCTTTAAAGTTTTTGGGAAATAAAAAGAAGGAAAAATCCGTTTGAGAAACGGTGATCGGAGGCGCAGTGTGTACAGTCAGCCGGAGCCAAAGGGGAAAGGTACAGTACTTAGTGGTTTATTGCTTTCTAGATCATAGAGTATGCATGCTAGATTGCCTGATGTGGACACTATGCTGTATGTGGTACTGCTTGCTATTAGGAATTTATGCTAATTATGATAGGTTACTAAGTGGATGCCCTTTAGGTTGTATGCAGTAAGAGATTTATAGCCTTAGAATATTTGATTTAGTTCTATTGCGCAGCTCTTGTTTGAGTCCAACCGTTCTAGGACAGAATCTTGTATTCGAATGTCTATTTATTTCGCACTGCATATCATCGGGTATTCGCGAGGTCACTCGTTATAATTAGTAGGGATTAGGTAGTAGCAAGGGTAGTGAGATGAGATGAAATTCCTAGAGAGCTGGGAAGGGTGCTTACGTATGAGTATGTGTGCTAGATTGCTTTCTAGAACATAGGAGTATGTATGTCAGATTGTTGGGTGCTTATTACACTGTATTGCATGTTTGTTGCTTGCTAAACAGAGTTTATGCTAGCCTCGATAGGTTGTTGAGTGAATGCACTATAGGCCGTAGGCGGTAGGAATCGAATAGCCTTAGAATGTCGGATTTAGTCCTATTGCGCAGCTCTTGTTTGAGTCCAACCGTTGTAGGATAGAATCTTATATTCAAAAGTCTATCTGGTTTTACACTGTATGCGACTGTGCATTCGCGAAGCGACTCGTCAGGGCCAGTGGGAACTTCGTCATAGCAAGGGTAGTGGAATAGGGTGAAATTCCTAGAGAGCTAGGAAGAGTGGGTGTATATATATGCTGGTGCGGGCATATGGTTTATTATATATATAATTGTTGTTGTATGATCGGGGTGACCGATGGTTTTATATATACAGTAGTTGTATGAGTTTGCCTGTTTAGGATATGTTCTTGAACTGGCATGTGTGGATTAATTGTATTATGTGTATAGTTTCGGCGAGAAACTACTTAGACCCTTGGGATGGGACTCGGAACGAGTGATGATAGGTGTGGAAGGTAGTAGTAGAGCTCCTACTACCGGAAGCACAGGATCAATCCTCGAGTCGGGGAAGTCACGAGGAATCCAAGGAGTCAGGGCGTGAGTGTTGTTAGTGTGCGTTGTTATGTGCTAATAACGCGTTGTATTATCTAACCAGAATAGCTGTCACGAGGAGAGACAACTATAGTAGATCCACTGGTACATGTGTGTACTTGACTTGCTTAGATGTAATGATCGTTGAGGGTAGTGGTGAAGGATCTAATCCCGTAGTCGTTGGAATAGAAGGACGATCCTAGTATTAGTCACTTTGAGTGACGATGTCGACGATGTTTGTGGTAAGTAGATCATGTCGGGCCAAGATGGAAGGTTGTGCTAGAGTCATAGGCCTATAGAGCAGACCTTGAATTGAGGAAAAATCGTAGGGATTATGTGACGTAATTTCCCATCTTGCCCTAAGAGGTTTAAATGTCCGGAGGACGATAGTGGATTGGGAAGGTTTGAAGGAGTATGAGTCGAGACGTGGAATGCCGACTGAGTCATGCACAAAGTTTTATTTTGAAAATAGGATTGCACTAATTAATTCTTGTGTTCCGATCCTTATATGGATTGTATTTCGAAACCCTGGGAAATGTTCAGCACACACACAAGATTTTGAAATATGGTTTTGAAAGTGTATGAAATCGTTTTATCACGGGAGTGCAAACTTTGTTAGAATTTGTCTCATTTCGTTATTTTTCCAACGGTTCTTTCGGGTAAGATGATATCCGTGTTTTGTGGTATTTAAAATGTTGGGCAAGTGACTACGACTTGTGACTTTAACATTGGAACTCCTCCACATATGTTAGAGTTGAGACGGAAAGTTACATTCTACGATGTCTGTTTAAAGCTATTTGAGCGATTTGATTAAAATAAGTTTTGTTTTACGGCGTCTTGAGTCGTGTGGGTTTAATTTCATGAGGTGCATATTTTATTTGTTTATGTGACCATTTGGGGAAATCTTGGAAATCAATTTAAAGAACCACACCTCTTGAGATTTTATGAGGTTTTAGTCGATATTTTCAAATGATGAAAACAGATTGGTTTTTAATTTCAAGTTTGAAACTTACACGAGACAGTTGTGTTTTAACAAAAGTATATTTGTAAACCATTTCATCGTTTTGTATGACTAGCCGACGCGCGTAAGTTTTGTTGGTGAACCCTGTGCCACAACATTTTATGTTGAAAAGGAGGAATTTTTGGGGTCAAATGTCGTGGAACTGATTTTGAAATTATGTGCACACTTTTGTCGCACCCGGTGTAAGGTCGAGCGGTTACTTGAATTACATGTCATGAGTCAATTCATACTAGAACCGTGACGGTTCATTTACAAAGAAATTATTTATTTCGCTTTACGTTTTGTGAGTAAACTAAGCTGCAATGAAATGATTTTTTTTAAACATGATTTTCATATGTGGGACGAGCGTGTCCATTTTTGCGTAACTACCGACCTGGTAATAGTAGTTTTATTGCTTACGGTCTTTTTGAAATGAAAAAAAAAAATCTTGACGTTGAAAATATTTTGTAAATGATTTTGTAAACCATTTGGGAAGTACGCTTATAAGTGTTATGTGTCGTTTTGAGAATTTTAAGGGTGTGAGTCCTTTTGGGAAACTCTTTTGTTTAACTCTTGTTGAGTTTGGGACTAATGTTGATTTTAGAGTATTGCTTGCTTAGACTTTATTTAAACGCGTTTTTGACCGACTTATGGGTCTAGCAAGCGTGGAGCATTTTGCTCGGGTTTGACTTGGAGTTAGTCATGGGCTAATTGCCCGGTTTTAATGACTCGAGGTGGAGTCTTGTTGATGAATTGTTTTGTCGCACCGTTTGGCATTCATTGCACGTCGAGTATTTACACGTTTGGGTGAAGGAGACAATCCGGGATAGGCACTTGTGGGAAGGCTGTTTTGCTTTGGATCCTTAGGCACGTTAGTCAGTCGCTGGTAGTGGTCGGTTGGGTATCTCGGGGTGAGACCCCGGTGTTCAGGTGTTATAGCCTAGGCTTTCTAGTAGGTGCTAGGAGGATATAGTTGTGGGCACTTACCTGAGAGGTAATTCCGATGTGAGGGGCCCTGAGGCGTTACCTGAGAGGTAGGCGTCGAGGTGTATCCTCGGTTCAGATAAATTAGCTTTGTAGAGCGAGTGTGGGGGATACGTCGACGGTGAGAGGTTGGGTATTCCACGCGTGTTGGTAATGTAGGCCGGGTAGTATCGGTTAAGGGAATGACCTACGTGTGTGTTAGTTGACTTGATTGTAGGGGATATCTATTTGTGTTAGTGTCTGGGATAATACCACGCTTATGTGATTTATTGTAATCGGTTGGACCGATGTTCGGCGGGTGGCCGATGTTTGATATTGTAATCGGTTGGACCGATGTTCGGCGGGTGGCCGATGTTTGTTATTGTAATCGGTTGGACCGATGTTCGGCAGGGGGTCGATGTTTTGTTAATATAATTTATTGAAAATCTTTGGAGTCTATCAGAATTCGTAGGAGTTAATCGATGGTTAATGGTAGGAATGATCGGATCCGAGTATCCAGTTGGGTAAACTGGTGGGCAACTTTAGAGTGGTTAGAGCTTAAGATTTGACTCGGGATGTGTGGAATATCTAAGGTTGAGGGACAACCGAAGTCGCTTGGCTAGGAATGATTCCAATTGTTGGGGTGTTCTGCCGATCATAATCCCAGTGTCCTAGAAGGAGTACGTTAGTTAGAAAAGTGTTCGAGAAGTTTTAGAAGGGATTTCAAGTGGACTTAGGAACCTGAGGTTGAGATGAGCGAGAACTATTCCGAGTATTTGCCGGTCTAGACTTCGAGGACGAAGTCTAATCCAAGTGGGGGAGAGTTGTAAAGCCCGTGTCCCGGTATGTAATTTCTTTTATTAATTCTTTTCTTTTAAGTTTGATTTAAGGTGGTTTCCGTTAACGGGGTTAGTCGAGTTAGACCCAATCGAAAAAAAAAAGGTCGGAATTTTGGTTAGTTGCGAGAAAGTTAAGTTGAGGGACCATTTGTGTCAAGGGCCAAAACTTAAACTATATTTCGGCCCATGATTTTTCTTAAACCAATTCCATATTTGTGGCTTGTGTGTTTGTGGCGTGATTGGCAAGGAAAACAAAGAAATCAAATAGAAACCATAAGGAAAACCTACGGCTACCCCTCCCCTTGGTGTGTTCGGCCGACCACAAAAGAGAAAGAGAAGAGTGAGATCGCGAGAAAGAAGAGAGAAGAGGAAGAAAGAACGCAGCGGCAGCCACCCTTCGCCGCCGCTGCTGCTGTCGCCGGAGGTCGCCACACCTGGATCGTCGGAGGAATCGAGAGAGAGAAGTTCGGTTGTGAGACGTCGTCGTAAGGTAAGTAGCTCTCTCGTTCGTCTCGTTTCTTTCCTTTTTCCTTTTCGTTCTTCCGGCGAAACGACCACCGCCGCACGCCGCCGCTGCGGTGGCCGTGGGTGGACGACGGTGGCTGTGTGTGTGTGGGCGAGTGTAGGTGTGTGTGCGTTTATGGCGATCGAGAGAGAGGAGGAAGGTGGTGCGAGAGGGTGGTGAGGATGGTGTGCGTGTTTGTGTATTCGCTGCCGGAAAACGGCCGCCGTCGCCGGCGACCACCGCTGCCGGAGGTGGCAGTAGGGGGTGCCGGGTGTTGTTTAGAACTCGTATCCCGATCGTTGGTTTAATCGCAAAACTCTAACCCGTAACCGTAACCGCGTAACCGTTTACAAATCGTCATTTTATGTGAATATTATGGTTCTGTCCAGTTTTTATTTCGCGCATAACTTTCTCTTCGTAACTCGGATTGAGCCGAAATTGGTGCCAACGGTTCACGTTCTGGGTCGGGCACATTTTCCGTGTTTTGGCGGAAATCCGGTTCGGCTTCTAGCTAGGTGAAAAAGTGGTCGTTTTACAGCAGTTTGTCATTTCATGTAAAATCGTCGTTTTCTGCTGCTGTTTTATTTTGGTCATAACTTTTTACTCGTAACTCGGATTGGGACGGAACCGGTGCCAAAAGTTCCCATTCTGAGTCTAGTAAGTTTCTTATGTTTTACGGAAAAACCAGTTCGGACCGTAGCTAGTGTCAAACTGCTGTTTTATATCGAAAGGTGCTGTTTTTCACTGTGCAGTTAACCAGTTTTGTAAAATCCATAATAAATTGTAGAAAAATCGTTATAGCGCGTGCGATATGTCCCTGGAACCCTAAGACATGGGACTTTGTGTTTATGGAAAAATATTTTTGGTTTAATCAATTTTTGAGGGGTTAAACAGGTCCCGAACAGACCTGCGTGTTGAGAGTAAAAACTGGAAGTTATGCGTTTTAAAGCTAATAGTCGTGGCCTTGGTTTGGGGGCGTCATTTTGATAATTGTTAACGTTTGTTTAGGTGGAAAAAGGTGATTGGGTGTTGACCGGTTCGCATTGCGGTTAGGGCTACAAGTTTGCGTTCGAGGTAAGTTCTCTCACTATATAGGATGGGGATTATATCTGTGTTGCTATGGTTGTATGTGATGATTATGATTGTTTGTTGATATGGGTGTGGTATGGATTACTTATGTATTTGTGTGTATATGCTAGATTGTATTTGATGTGCTTCTTGATGGTAGTTCCAAGTAGCATAATGTTTATTTTATATCTTCTTGAGGGTTGTTCCGAGAAGCTTGAGGCCGCTCCTCGATGGTGGTTCCAAGGAGTGTGTGTTTTAGTTTATTATTTGTGATTATGTTTCCTTGATGGTTGTTCCAAGGAGCATAATGTTTATTATTGGTGATTATGTTTCCTTGATGGTTGTTCCAAGGAGCATAATGTTTATTATTGGTGATTATGTTTCCTTGACGGCTGTTCCAAGGAGCATAATGTTTATTATTGGTGATTATGTTTCCTTGATGGTGGTTCCAAGGAGCATAATGTTTAGTGTTTGTGATTATGTCTTCTTGATGGTGGTTCCAAGGAGCATAATGTTTATTATTGTTAGTAATATGTTTTCTTGATGGATGTTCCAAGAAATGTATGTGCTGGTATGTTAAAGGTGATACCGATATAATTGCGATCCTATGTAAGGATTGAATTCACTAAGCTTCGTGCTTACCCTTTCCTAATAGTTTGTGGTTTCAGGTACGGGCGGCTCCAAGGCGTGACGAGTACACACTGGCGCGCGAGGAGAGCTGGTTGCTTTATGGTTTTTAATAATTAAACGTTTATTCCGCTGGTTTTTATTATGAAGATATTAATTATGAGTTTGCAAACGAAACGTTGGGATCATTTAATGAGTTGTTATAAATGAAATGTTTATTTAAAAATTCAAAGTTGCTTGTAATTTTTGGGACGTTACACTCTGCCTATTCAATTTTTGATTTTGTAGGTTGCAAACTGGATAGAAAAAACACCCCAGGAGGCTGTCAGCTCCTGGGTAGAAAGTTGGTGAGTTGGACAAGTAAAAAGCAAAATTCAGTGTCCACCTCTACCGCTGAAGCTAAGTATGTAGCAGGTGGTGGTTGTTGTGCTTAGGTCTTATGGATGAGAAATTAGCTATTAGACTATGACTTTAAGCTATCAAAGATTCCGTTATATTGCGACAGCACTAGGGCCATCGCTATAGCAAACAACCCAGTCCTACACTCAAAGACTAAACACATCGAGATCAATTATCATTTTATCAGAGATCATGTGATGAATGGAGATATAGAACTTCACTTTATTCCAATTCACTATCAGTTAGCTGATCTGTTCACCAAACCTATTGATGAGACAAGATTCAACTTTCTCATCAGCGAACTTGGAATGCTAAACCTTGAAGAATAACTCTTCAGTGGTCAAGTAGTATGTCAGCGATAAAGTTCTCTCTCTTCAATTCATCATATAATCTCTGAGTAAATGCTTTCTGATACTAAGGTATGTTCTCTATCCTTGATCACTGAAGATTTCTTCTGTAAGATGTATTTCAAAAGAAAATTCGATCACTGACATTTCTCTATCAGTGATCCTTTTGAAAAAGACATAACCTCATCACTAATATTTCTCATCAGTGATTCTTCTTACTACAACGCAATCCTGACTCTTTTAAAACAATCAGGAATGCCTTTTGAAAATGAAAAAACAGATTTATCTGTGACGTCATCAAAAGAGGATAAACCCTGGCACGCCTTTCCGTCTGACACGTTTGTCCGTTACACTTCTTGACCAATAAGCTTCGTGGGACGTGTCCGTGTCATGATGAGTTTTTTTCCCGCTCATCAACCTTTCTCTCTTCTCTCTCATTCCTATATAAACAACCGTTGTTTATATTTTTTCTCTTTACGCGCTCATAATACTCTCAATGCAAGAAAGATTTCCTTTGCATTTTAAACGGATTATTGAACTTAAGACTGTGTTCTTCACACCTTCAAGCACAAATGGTTCTTACTTTTTACTCTTAGATGCTTTCTGAAAATCAAAAACAGTTCTTCGATCTTCAATCTTTGTTATTATGGATCAAAATGCATCATTCTTCTAAGAAATCATCTTCTTTCATTGTTTAACAAAAACCTTAAAACGTTTTTTTTAAAGTTTAAAAACATTCCTTAAACTTTCTCTTTCTTCTTAAATACGTTTTTCCAGAATCCTTCTTATAAAGGAAATTGGTAAAACATTGTTTTCTACCAGTTTTTGGTTAACTTTAAACTGGAAATTCCTTCTTTACAAGTTTCTTTCCTTAAAAGGAAACATGTAAAACCCTATTTTCATTCTTTTGAAAATATTTCCTAACTAAGAAAGTATTTTCTTCTTCCTTTTTTGTTGAATATCTCTCAGAAATGGCCTCAACAGTAACCATGGTAAAATATAAGAATGTGAAGTTCGAGCACAACCCGATCTCCTTCAGATCAAACAGCCACTTAGCCCTAGTAAAATTCCTCGAGAAAAAGCCCTGCTTGCATCTACCTGATGCTGTGACCCTACTGAGAAACTCTCCTATTTTACGCCCTCACGTTCGCTCCCCCAGCCCACAAGCACTTACTTCAGCAATTCTAGTATACTGCTGAAAGAACCGAACAAATCCTAAAATCTAAAATGGTAGTCACTGTTATCGCCTTCCAGACTGAACATGGCGAATGTTTCATCACTGCAAATGGCCTCCCTTCAACCCTGAAACTACCTGCGGGACCCTTCGAAGAACCCCCTCTCTGATGATGAACTCATCGGTTTCCTCGATATCATGCAATACATATGGGACCCCAAGCCCCGCAATCCTTATGAACTGAACTTCCTTTTCTCCCATATGATTTTTCTCAATGAGTGGAAAGACGGGATCGTTGGACCAGACCATCAAGTATTAGCTGCAGATGGGGTATTGCCTCATCACCGGACATAAGATTGACTATGCCCGGATGATTTTCAACAACCTCATGGTCAAGGTTGAAAAGGAGAAGAGGGAAATGAAAGTTCCCTACGTTCGATTTGTGTCATCGCTCCTCTCTTTCTTCTTACAGAAAGACTACCCTAAGGACGGTGACGATCAACTTCCTCAACTAGGAGCCCACATCCTAGACGTTGAACCCACTGCAAATGAGGTACGTCTCTCTGCCTTAACTCAACTTCTCCTCCCAACTTCTTCATCTTCAGTGGCAACAACGTCAGTTGTACCACCCCCCACTACTACCTAAGATGCCACAAACAAATCCTCACTGAAGAGGAAACCATCTACAACCTGCCTTGGTTCTTTTAAAAAGACCAAGCGGATTTCAAAAGAGAAACCCCAACCACCACCAGCCACTACATCAGCGCCCGCCTCTTCACAGGCGACGCTTGATACATTCGTCGTACATTCCACCACTTCTGCTCCCACAACAACTACTTCAGCGGCTGAGCTCGCTGAACCATCACTGGCATTGTTAATCCAAAGCCTTCAGTGATTTGATGATGACCCTCAGAATGAATTAGTGAAAATTGTAAGTAAACAATATGTACCAGAGTTTTACCATCAAAGAAAATATACTAAGTCTGTTTAGTATCCCTGATATGAAACTCATGTTCATTAAATTATACTTCAGTGATAAATGTACATCAGTGAGACCTGAGCCTGTTCAGTCTCGCTGAATGTTCATTCTGTAATTGTTTTCTTATAATCACTGAAGACAAGATTCGCAAAAAAGTGTTCAACACTGAAATCGAATACCAAGCTAACGAACAAGTGACGAAATCTACTCATGACCTGATGCAGATATGAGTGAAGCTAAGACTTGTCCAAATCACGCGATGTTTCAAGTAGAAGACTTCAGCGAGAGTTGACCTTCTCTCCGGCCTCACTGAAGAAGACCAACTCAGCGATCACTGATCATGAAGCATGTTATACAACGAACATTTGTCTTATCCCCTTGCATGCTTTTGTACGATTTGTCAGAAGGACATGTCTTTGTCCAGGATCGTACAAACCACTCTGCCAACTACACTGTTCACCATGCGCCAAAAGCATGTTTGCAAAAGTCAGAATCATGCAACCAACCAAGTGCTGACACGTGTAAAGTTATTCTGACATGCATTTAATGCATGCAGTATAAATAGGAAGTTCTACTTCATTTCTGAGGTGCTAATCCATCCCTGAACTTCTTAGTGCCATGAAAAACTATCCTTAGTTTTTCTTAACTTTTTTCATTCTTATTCTTAGTGTAAGAAATCTGTGTGATTCTCATAGTTTGTTTAGATTAGGTTTATACTTTGTCTTATTCTGCAACAAACTGTAAATTGTTTGATTATATCAATAAATAATTTAGAAAGATAAAAATTGTGTGTTTGTATTCAAACCCCCCTTCTACAAACTTGTATAACCCTTCGGGGCCAACAAGTGGTATTAGAGCAGATTGTTTAATCCCATGAACAAGATCTTGCTTATACTATCTCTTTCTTGCTATTCTCTGTCATGGCAAACACCACAAACACTAACTACATACATAATGGCTCTCTTGCCAAACCACCTCGATTCAGTAGAGATAACTTCAATCTTTGGAAGAATCGAATGATGCTCTTTCTGGAAGGTGTAGATCCCACTATACCTTACCATGTGGAAAATGGACCCTATATTCCACACATGGTCTAAGGTTCTGTTCCAGCCACCGCTATCACTCCTGTCTTCCTAAAAGTTGGGACAACTATACCATGTGTCTTAAACTCTCAAAGGATCTAAAATTCATGACCCTTAGTACCTTATTTGGCACTATGCTCAATCTTGAGTAAACATGTCAACTTAAGAAGAATCTTGTAAAAGATTCTAAAAGCACACCTGTTGCTTTACTCTCTTCAGAGTTAATGCCCATTCATCGATCTACTGTTACTATCACTGAAATGGAATCTAACTCTGATGACTCATCAGACCCTGACTCTACAGAAGTTGATGAATCTCTGGCACTCCCGACTAATACTTTCAGGAGATTTGCTAGAAAAAGTAATTTCAGAAGAAATAAACCTCTCACCCTCACTGACTAGCCAAAATCATCTCCTATTGATAAGGCTACCGTTACCTGCTTTAACTGTGAAAAAGTAGGACACTTTGCTAGTGAATGCAGGTCAAAGAAAGTCTTTAAACCTTCTTCATCCCACAAGAAATCATCTACTCCTAGGACTAGAGATGACAAATACCTGAAACTCAAAAAAAAGTATGAGAAGCTGAAGAGCTACAAAAAGAAAGCTAAAGGTCTGTTCGCTGAAGAACGTGACTGGGCTGAGTTTGATGAAGAATCAGATTCTGGTGAAGAAGACGAGGCCAATCTCTGTCTAATGGCCAAAATTCAAGATGTAAAGGAAGAACCGGCTGAAATTCCCTCTATATCTACCTCTAACTCTCAGGTATCAATTTCCTCTCCTTCTCCAACTCTCAGTGAAGCTGATAGACTTCGTGCTATCGATATACTTGTTTGGGTAAAAATTCACACCTCACGACCGACGATGAAAAATACATATGACATTTATGTATGACCATTCTTGTATTAAGATAAGGTCCTGCAGATTATTTACAATCATATTTTTGGTCATACAATTCTACGATTATCGTAAGTTTCATACGACCGACGTCTAAGACTCAAGACGGTCGTACGACCATACTAACCGTTTATAGTCAACAGTCGTTTTCTTTGTTCCATTAATGCAGGTCCAAAAGCAATCCTGGTACAACGGTCATAACAGACGAGTTCTTAATGGCAATAAAGGCCCGACAACGGTTACAAACAAGTCATCAAGATGCATTTAATGCTACCACAAGCTATATAAAGACCTGCACCACACTTCAAGCGGACATCTGAACATCACAACATCTGAACATCACAAAATCCAACATCTGATCTCAATACTTCGATACTCTCAACATTCTTACATCTGAGCATTTGAACAATTATCGCTCACGCATGTTTCGCACGACGAGCAATTCATCCCACACGACAACAGATCATTTCGCATGATTTACGCACGACACACTGCTTTAGCTTACGATTAAGTTTACTTTTATTTTTATTGTAATCTATTGTACACACGACACTTGTTACAAAAGCATTTCGCCCCTATTTGGCGATCGTAGTGCACTGTCGACTTTCCCAAGTCGGTCGCGGTTTTTTCCCCGTTTGGGTTTTCCGCGTCACCAATTCTCCTGTCTTATTTATTTTTTACATGTGATTGTGTTGTTTGTCTTGAGATCCTTTTCTTTAGTTGTTAAACGCTCCACATCAACCTTAAGTTATCTTTTGGGTGATTTTTGGCATTAACAGTTTGGCGCCCACCATGGGGCCCTATCTAGAGAAAATCTCAAGTCAAGCGTACATCGCTCTAACAATCTTGTGAAGTTTTGTTGTTTCCAGGAAAATGGCAGCTCACGAAGATCCCATGGCTCAGCTTTACGCAGAATTGAATGCAGCACGGAGTCAGATTCAAACTCTGAACGAGTAGAACCAGAAGGCAGTTGCGGAAATTGCTTCTCCGAGGAACCCATCAGTTGGCAATTCCTTTGGACCTCAGAACGGTCCCCGACCTTCTGGTGTACCTTTTATGAGGCCATCATTACAAGCAGATCCAGGGCCATTTGTCGGCAATCCCCCCTTAGGACAGTTTCCTACGCAACATTTGAGGCCTCCACCACTGCACAATGGAGCCATACCATTTCACATCCCGACAATTCCGCAGCCAACAATGACGATTCCTATGAACTTCCCCTTTAATGGAGAAGACAATGCTTCGTCGTACGGAAATGGTTTTCAAGCGATTGTCGGCATGACAGCTCAAGACTCAGGAGTCATTCCTCCGACATGAACATTGTCCAATCCAGACGACCTAGTCGCCCGATGGCTGAGACTTCTGGAGGATCAGAACGAAAAGATGTTGTCGCTACTTTCAAAGTTACCGGGTGTTGCCGTCCCCGTCGACGTCGAGCCCCTTACAGGATTTCAAGCGTCGCCCTTCATCGACGAGATAGCAAATGTTGATGTCCCAAAAAAATACAGCATTCCTGCTTTTACGCCCAAGTACTCAGGAATAACCGATCCCACGGAGCACATTGCCTAGTATAAAGAGCTAATGTAGACTGCGTCGATCCCACATCAGTATCAAGAAGTATGCATGTACAAAAGCTTTGGCGCGACTCTTACAGGTGCTGTCCTCCAATGGTTGATCAATCTCAAACCCAAGTCCATCAGCAACTTCGCAGAGTTGGTCAACCAGTTTTCACAACAATTCGCCAGTTGTCACAAGATGGAGAAGCAGACTAGCGACCTGTATTACGTCACCCAAAAGTCTGGAAAATCCATCCGCAGTTACTTCAATCGTTTCAATGCAGAAATGTTCAGTATTCAAATATCAAGACTGCCATCGAGGCCTACAAGCGTGGTCTCGACGACAACACTTCGGGGTTATACGTCAATCTTACGAAATACCCGCCAGAGAACTTTGAAGACGTCCGAGCTAGGACATTGGCTTATATGAGAGTAGAAGATGACACGACTTTCCGTCGTAAGCATTCTACTGACAAAAAGTCGCTCAGGATCAAGAAACCAGATTTCAAGTCCAAGACGAGCGTCAAGATAGAGCCTACGCGTCAGATATCGAACGCCCGGTTCGACAAGAAAAAGAGCAATCTTGCACCCAAGTTTCCTCAATATCCTAAGATATCTTCTTATGGATTCAAGGGGACATAGAAAGATTTGGTCCAAGCTCTCAAAAAAATTAAATCGTCGATACGATGGCCCAAGAAAAGCGATAAAGACGATGACAAGAAGGACAAGACCAAGTGGTGCGATTTCCATAATGACCACGGTCATACGACAAATAACTGCCTCGCCTTACAGAAGGAGTTGGCCTGGATCGTCCCTAAGGGCCATCTCCAAGGTTTGTTTGATAAAGAATCTGCGCCAGACGAAAATGTAAGACCAACATCCCCAGCCCACGCAAAAGTCGTCAATTATGTGACTGGCGGATCAGACGTCTGTGGTTTAACATATTCGGCAGCCAAAAGGTACGCCAGTCAAACGTCAGGTGAGTATCCCATTCCTCGGTCGTCCCGACCGAAGCAAGAGTTGGAACTGGAGGCAATGCCCATAACGTTCGATCAGGACGACCTCTAGGACAGCTGGCAAAAATATCACGATGGATTAATTATCCAACTTACTATTGGCAATTGCTCGACCAAAAGAGCACTGGTAGACGGGGGCAGTTCGGCTAACATTATTTTATTGAGCATAATCAAAGCAATGGCATCGATAAGTCATACATCACTCGTCGTTCGACGATTCTAATAGGATTCAACGGTGATTCGACCAACACTCTAGGGGAAATCATCCTCCCAGTATACGCCAAAGGTATCAACAAGCATACAAGGTTTAACGTCATCGACTGTTCGTCAGCTTACAACGTTATACTTAGTCGACCATGGATCCACGATATGAAAGTGATCCCCTCGACCTATCATCAGACAATCAAATTCCCGACACCATGGGGAGTGCAAGAAATCAAAAGTGAACAGAAGACCGCGCGTGGTTGCTACAAGGCGACGTTAAAACCTTAGAAAAGAGATATGTAGCAATTACAGGTCCAGGACGTTCCTGAGTCCTCAGATAATTATCGCCTAGAAGAAGTCATCTTGGACCAGGACAAGCCAGATCAAATTGTCTTTGTGGGGTATCGTTATATCTCATCATAAAGAGGCAGCTAATCTCCTTTTTGCAGGAACATGACGATTGTTTCGCTTGGACGCACGAAGACATGGTCGGCATGGACCCCGACGTCATCTCCCATAAGTTGAACGTCGATCCATCGTTCAACCCAATAAAGCAAAAACGTCGTAAGTTCGCTCCTGGATGGAACAAGGTTATCAATGACGAGGTCGACAAACTGCTTAAGACTGGGAAGATCAGAGAAGTGAAATACCCCGACTGGTTAGCCAACATCGTGGTCGTACAGAAGAAGAACGGGAAGTGGCGAGTGTGTATCGACTTCAGCGACCTTAACAAGGCCTGCCTTAAAGATCCATTTCCACTACCACACATCGACGCTATGGTCGACGCGACCGCATGACATGAACTCTTGACGTTCATGGATGCTTATTCCAGATACAATCAGATACCGATGCACAACGAAGACCAAGAGAAGACTGCTTTTATGACAGATAAAGGCATATACTGCTACAAAGTCATGCTTTTCGGCTTGAAAAATGCAGGGTCGACCTACCAGCGATTGGTAAACAAGATGTTCAAAGAGCACATTGGCGACAACATGGAGGTTTACATAGACGACATGCTTGTCAAATCCAAACAGGCGACTGACCATATCGATCATCTGAAGAAGTCCTTCGACGTTCTTCGACAGTATCAGATAAAGCTGAATCCTACGAAGTGTTCTTTCGGAGTCAACGTCGGGTCTAGGAAACATGGTCACCCATCGAGGCATAGAAGCAACCCCTGATCAAATCAAAGCCTTGATAAACATCAAGTCGCCCAGGAACTTCAAGGAGGTCCAACGAATCACAGGTCGAGTGGCAGCGCTAAATCGCTTCATCTCACGATCGTCAGATAAGTGTCATTTGTTCAATAACGTCTTGAAGAAGAACAAGGGTTTCAATTCGACGAACGATCACGTGCAGGCGCTACAACAATTAAAGGAATACATGGCTGTTCCACCCCTGCTCTCAAAACCAAAGGACCACGAAGTCCTGCAGCTATATCTCGCCGTAAGTCCTCACTCAGTAAGTGTCGTCTTCACTAGAGAGGACGACATTCAATAACTACCAATTTACTATGTCAATAAGTCTCTGCTAGACGCCGAAACACGATATACGTCTATGGAGAAGTTACTTCTATCGCTAGTTAGAGTAGCGAAGAAGTTACGACACTACTTCGAGTCCCATCCTATTACCGTCGTAACAAATTTTCCTCTCAAATCAGTCTTAAGAAAGCCCGGGCTAACAGGACGACTAGCGAAATGGAGTATCTACCTCAAGGGCTACGATATCGATTTTAAGCCTCGTACCACAATTAAATCACAAGTCCTAGCCGACTTCGTCGCCGATTTCAGTCCTGAACTGGAAAAAGAAGCGCAGGATGAGACCTATAATGTGGCGACTACAAACGACACGACCTGGGTTCTTCATGTCGACGGTTCTTCAAATGCCAGCGGAGCAGGTATTGGTGTCGTCTTAAAGTCCCCACAAGGGGGCAAGATGGTGTACTCCATACAATGTAATTTCAAAGCTACCAACAATGAAGCAGAATACGAAGCTCTGATCGTGGGCATGAGTATGGCTCACGACTTGAGGGCAATCGGACTTCACGTCAGAAGTGATTCCCTATTGGTCGTGAACCAAATAAAAGGGGAATTCGCAGCAAAAGATTCCAAGATGACGACCTATCTCAGGATAGCCAAGGAGAAGTCAAAGATGTTTGATCTGTTCTCAATCGAACACATCCCCAGAGATCAAAACACCCAAGCCGGCGCGCTAGCCAACCTTGGATCAGCACTCAATAATCCATCGTTCGACGTTATTCTTACGACCTCGTCCATCGAGGACTCTGAAAAATTTTGTGTTCTTAACGCAGAAAATGGTTGGTCGTATGATATCAAGAATTATCTTATACACGACCAACTACCTGAGGACAAAATGGAAGCTCGAAAGATTCGATTTAAAGATTCGAAATATCTTATCATCGGTAACAGACTTTATCGACGATCATCGACAGGTCTAAACCTAAGATGCATCGATACTTCAGAACATGTACATCACATTCTGAAAGAAATGCACGATGGAGAATGTGGCAACCATTCTGGTGGTCGTAGTCTTGCAAATCGTATATCACGACAAGGCTACTATTGGCCGACATTAAGGCAATATGCCACTAGGTACGTCCAAAGCTGTGACGCATGTCAACGACACTCAGGTATGATACACCAGCCTTCTGAACCTCTACATACGTCTTTGGTCCCATGGCCCTTCATGAGGTAAGGAATGGACATCGTTGCTAAATTACCTCCTGCCCTAGGGCATAAAGTCTTTTTGTTAGTCCTTACAGATTATTTTTCTAAATGAATAGAAGCAGTCGCCTACTCCCAGATTCGGGACAAAGAGGTCATCTCTTTTATCCAGACTAACATTATATGCAGGTTCGGAATTCCTTCCGAAATCGTATGTGACAATGGGTCACAATTTATAAGTGATCGTACGCAACAGTTCTGTGAGGATCGTAACATCAAGCTTACGACCTCAACTCCACGCTATCCCCAGTCTAACGGTCTTGCAGAACCAAGCAATAAACTCATTATCAATTCAATCAAGAAAAGACTCAAGGCCGCAAAAGAAAGATGGGTCGAAGAACTCCCATCGGTCATGTGGGCAAATCGTACGACACCACAAACATCGACAGGACAAACGCCATTTTCATTGGTTTATGGTTGTGAAGTCGTCTTACCTATTGAGGTGCATCTCCCGATATCGAGACATACATCCGTTGATCATAACTTGGTGGAAATGGCATCTCAGCGACAGGTTGTTGAACGACATTTCAACAAAAATGTTAAGGCCAAGATCTTTCAGGAAGGTGACTACGTCTTACGACAGGTATTCCAAAACACCAAGGAGCCAAACGCAGGTACGTTATCCACTAAGTGGGAAGAACTTTATCGAATATCTGAAGTTATTGGGAAGGGTGCTTACAGGCTTCAAACCCTCGACGACCAAGACATCCCACGTAGCTGGAACGCAGTACACTTAAAGAAATATTTGTTTTGAAATTTTCCTTATGATTTATTTTTTCCAAACGATTACTGACATAAGCATCGGAGGGTCATTGGTCTTACCAATGACCACCCCTGAATTCTACATTGCAGGCTCGCAGGATAGCACGAAAGCCAGTCTTACGATTTATATCATAAGAAACAAGGTCTCTATGACTAAAACGTCACGACTGTTATGTCACGACCGACAGATCATGTCTCATACGTCATGAACTAAACTTTATGATTCATTTCATGGATCATACAACTACAACAGGTGCTATTTAATCTACGTTTTGGAGTTAAGGTCTTACGACTTCAATTCCATACTTAAAATATCTCTTCGGCCATAGTCGCCCGATTACTGCGAAAGTTACAAGTACCTTTGTCGTACAGTTTTATTTTTGTCTTACTGCTTTAAACGCCTGTTTTAAAAGACATGTTATCTTTTTTTTTGTTTACTTACAACAAAGTAAAGTACGTGATAGCATAACAAAAATTTACTTGTATTAATATGATCCAAAATTACAAGTAAAGGGCACGACCGATTACAGTCGTCCCATCAAAAATGGAAACAGAAGAAACAAAAAATCAAGGCTGAGGAGGCTCCTGCTCCTGAGCGACACCCTCATCGCCACCTCCGATGACCTCAGCGTCAGTAGAATCCATTTCTTCGAGCTTGTCTTCTTGGTCGAGTTATTCCTCGTCCCCGACCTACTCCAAGAATGTGGTGACTTCCGCCTCGGCTCCGGCCATAGGGTCTAACCCCCGTAGATGGTGACGCATGATCGCCGCTCTGACCCTCAGACGGGTCAGATCCTCAAACGACAGGAGTCGCTCCTCTAAGTAGGCAACCTCCTACTCCTTCGCCTCGATGAGTGACTTAAGGTCCCCGACCTGTTTTTCGCTCTCGGTCAAGGAAGCCTTAGTCATTCGTAACTCCGCCTCAGTCATAGAGGACTTCTCAAGGACTTCCTGTAAAAGGTGCAAAAGGCACTGGAGGTCTTCCTTCACTCAGGACGATGCCTCAAAGAAGTCCTACACTTCATCGAGCTTCCCCGAGAGGACCTCAGCCCTTTCCATCGCCAGCTTCTCTTGCTCCCCTGCCAAGCGAGCCTCATCTGGCGCCATGCGTATCTTCTCCAGGGCAACGGGTGTGACCCTTCGGATTTTTTCCATATGGGCGTATAAGCAAAGAGACGTCTGGAACGCCTGTAGTCGCATGATTGAACAAACAAACATCAAAAATCAAACGACAAAAACATAAAAAATAGATGGGTCATACATACCTTGAAAGTCAGCCTTCTGACTTGCGACCCCATCTCGTCGACCGTAACCTCCTGAAATCGCTCCTGGAAGGAAGGCAGGAATAATTTTTCCAGATCTGGGAAGATCTTTTCGCTATCCATCTCGTTGCCGGCCATAAAGTCCCTTGGCAGCGAGAAATGGACCGACATGGCGCCGGTAGAGCTCCCCGTCGCATGTCCCTTCCCCTTGTCGGCTGACGAAGGGGACGGAGCGACCGTCTGGGGGCTGGATCCCTCGACTTCAGGTACCGACGAAGGAGCAACGCTTACCGGGGCAGTGTCAATCACCCTCGGTGGCGTCTTCGTCTTCTTAGCAATGGTGGCCCCAGATGGACCACCACTCTTCGACGACGGTTCCCTCCGGGAACCCGCCCTAGACTTTTTCATCCCCGACGACAGGGATGATGGGGCTTTTTGTTTCAACTCCTTGGCCTTTCGGGCCAAGAGGAGCTGAGACTCCTTCTTCGACAGGCCGTGAGTGGGAACCTCTCCCGACCCACCTGCAGAAAGGTATACAAGAAAAGGTGAAACGCAAAACATACGACACAAACAAATATGATTAAGTCGTACGCCGAAGTAAGATGCAGACTATTACCTGTCGCTTCCCAATCTTCTCCTTCTCTTTCCTCTGTAGGGATCTCCGTCCCTCCAAGTACGACGACCTCGTCGTCTGTATCCTCGGCCATGAGATTGCACTGGACGATGAAAGAACGGTCTTCTAGACTGTAAGTATGGAACCTCTCGATCTCCGCCAAAGATTCCTTCGGATCCTCGGCCTCTACAAACTTGATGGCTGAAAAGAAAGAATAAAATATAAAATAACTGAAAACGCACGATGAAAGAGAAACATACATGAAAAAACGACTTACTGCCGGTATTCCACCAGGCGGTAACCCAGGTCGTATCCTCCGCCAGAAGGTCCAACGACTGGACCTTACCAAAAACGTATATGGCCTTCCACCCATGATCGTTTACCTGGGTATTCTGCACCAGTACCTGGACTCCCCTGTATTTGGAAAACAAGCTATATCGGTGGTAGTTGTCCACTTTGAGCAGGTGCGCCACCAGCAGATCGTCCACCGTAAGCGGAGTCACCCAGTCGGCGGTTACCCTGTCAATCACATAAACTATCCGCCAAAACTGCGGCATTACCTGAGCAGGTGATAGGTGATACCTACTCAAGAACTCCCTGGCCAAAGGAGAGAAAGGCCATTTGCAACCGATTTTGAAAGGGTATTTGTACAACACGAAGTGCCCGTTCGGACACTCCGATGGCCGGAACTGGTATGGTGAATATAACTGCAACGCCTCAGGGACACCGGACAGCGTCCTAAAGGCATTGAGTCTTTCTTGGCTCATGGTAGAGCTTGCAGGTTCGATCGACATTCTAAAATTGGTAAAAAAGTCGGAGAAATTTCGATCGACTTATAAACACTCGAGGTATGCACTAGAAACAGGCAAGTAAATCTTTCTAAAATTTCTCTCGAAAATTACCGAAGGCATAAAAAAGGAATTGATCTCTAGAATTTCGCTATTTATGGCAAACAACGTGTCAGAGCGGTCCAGTAGATGGTCGACAGCTGTCCACCACCTCTTCGCATGCCACCCTTAGATGGTCGACACCTGTCCTACAACGGCTTCATGCCTCTGCCATGTCGCCATGACATCATGAACCTCTTCGGTTCCTTGGTTCAAATAGAACCAAAAAGGTTGGAATCCGACCAGACCCTTTCCCCATGCGACATGTGTCTCATCACTCACCCAGATTTAAAATTTGAATTTCACGCCAAAATTCAAATTTTGGGGGCAAATTGTTTGGGTAAAAATTCACACCTCACGACCGACGATGATCGTATTAAGATAACGTCCTGCAGATTATTTACAATCATATTATTGGTCGTACATTTCTACGATGATCGTAAGTTTCATACGACCGACGTCTAAGACTCAAGACGATCGTACACCCATACTAACCGTTTATAGTCAACAACCGTTTTCTGTGTTCCATTAATGAAGGTCCAAAATCAATCATGGTACAACGATCGTAACGGGCGAGCTCTTGATGGCAATAAAGGCCCGACATCGGTTACAAACAAGTCATCAAGACGCATTTAATGCTACCACAAGCTATATAAAGACCTGCACCACACTTCAAGAGGACATCTGAACATCACAACATCTGAACATCTGATGTCAACACTTTGACACTCTCAATGTTCTTACATCTGAGCATTTGAACAATTATCGCTCATGCAAGTTTCGCACGATGAGCAATTCATCCCGCACGAGAACAGTTCATTTCGCACGATTTACGCACGACATACTGCTTTAGCTTACGATTAAGTTTACTTTTATTTTTATTGTAATCTATTGTACACACGACACTTGTTACAAAAGGATTTCGCCCCTGTGTGGCGATCATAGTGCACTGTCGACTTTCCCAAGTCGGCCGCGGTTTTTTCCCTCGTTTGGGTTTTCGGTGTCACCATTTCTCCTGTCTTATTTATTTTTTACCTGCGATTGTGTTTTGTCTTGAGATCCTGTTCTTTAGTTGTTAAAAGCTCCACATCAACCTTGAGTTATCCTTTGGGTGAGTTTTGGCATTAACAATACTCACTGTCAATTTATATGATGCCATGAATGGCAAGACCAAGGCTGAACAACAAAACTTAGATTTAACTGAACAACTAAAAAATTGTCCATTTAAATCAAGTCATTAGCATCGAATGTTAACAAGCTATCGCTGAACTGAAAGTTGAAAATGATACTGTTGAAGGATGGTATAAATCCTCAGCAAAGATCACTGAGATAATCGGTGCTCAGATCACTGTCAATGACAGAAGTGGTCTTGGTTACAAAGCTAACACTTAAGAACCAACCACAGATCGTTCTATGCTTAAGTTTGGAATGTTTGTGTCCTCTATCCCTGACACTTCATCATCTCAGTGCTCTTCTTATGTTTATCCAATCTCTGAGGAAAAATCTACCTTAATCCCTAAACCTAAAGGTAAAGAAAAAATTGTTTTCCCAAAACCTCAGAAGGGTACAAAAGTACCAAAGCTGAAGAATTATAAACCTTCAGCTAATCATCCCTTTACTTCAAAGAACAAGATCCCTGAACATGTTCAGCGATCTACTCCAAGAATCAGAGTAGATGTCATTGGCAAGAAGTCTGAAGAACCTAAGGTTCCTCTGATCTCTGATGCCAAAGGTATTCCTGGTACAGGCCCTGCCCATTGAAATTGTCAAATAATTATGCCTATGGTCCTAAAGCTACTTTCAGCTATAAGAAATGTTATCACTGTGGACTTACCGATCATATTGCTAGTAAGTGCCCCACAGTCACCAAAGCTGAGAAATTAGCTAAGGTGAAGACTATTGCCCCCAAGGCAAAGAAGAACATCCCTGGTGAAAAACAAGCCAAGGTGAAAAAAGCCACCGAGGTTAAGAAATTAACCAAAGTGAAGGTTACCACTGACGCTGAGTCATCAGATGCTGCGAAGATCGTTGATCCTTCTACGTCCTCTACCACTGACAAGTGTGGACCCATTGTAAAGTGGGTACCTATTCCAAACTAATCTTCCTTTGTTTGCAGGTCTTGAATGGTATCTGGTATCTCGATAGTGGATGCTCTCGACACATGACTGGAAAAAGAAACCTGCTCACTGAATATAAGGAAGAGAAAGGTCCCTCAGTGACCTTGGTAGAAATGGTAAAGGATATACCCGAGGGTTTGGTGTACTTTGCAATGGTACAACTACCTTCGGAAGAGTCGCATACGGTGAAGGTCTGAAGCACAATCTTCTTAGCATGAGTCAGCTATGTGATAAGGACTACAAGGTTTGCTTTACTAAGGAAGCATGCTTTGTCTCAGATAAGAAAGAAAAGATTGCTCTCAGTGGATATCCTTTTCAAAATGTTTATGTAATAAACATGGACTCAACAACCACTGGGAACATGTGTTTTCTCTCCAAAGCCTCTTCAGATGTCAACTGGCTATGGCATAAAAGGCTCTCTCATCTCAATTTCAAGACGCTGAATACTCTCACCTCCAAAGAATTGGTCACTGGCTTGCCTCAACACTAATACGCTAAGGAATATCTATGTTCAGCGTTTGAGAAAAGAAAACAAACTACAGCTAGTTTCAAATCCAAGCAAGTCTCCTCAGTGACAAACCCTCTTCAGCTACTCCACATGGATTTATTTGGCCCTGTCAACATTCAACCCCTCACTGGAAAGAAATATTCTTTGGTCATAGTGATGAATTCTCTCGCTATACCTGGGTAATGTTTCTCCATGCAAAGAGTGACACCTCAGAAGAACTCATCTCATTTGTCAGGAAAATGGAAGTCCTGAATAATATGATTGTTCGCTCTATAAGGAGTGATCATGGGACTGAATTCAAAAACAGTTCCCTTGATAACTTCTTTGAAAGAAAGGGTATCTTTCACAACTTCCTTGTAGTGAGAACTCCTCAGCAGAATGGCGTCGCAAAAAGAAGAAACAGAACGATCATCGAAGCTGCCAGATCCATGCTCAGTGATTCTCATCTTCCAACTCAATTCTGGGCAGAAGCTGTCAACACTGCCTGTTTCACTCAAAATAGGTCGCTGATCATCAAAAGATTCAACAAAACGGCCTACAAACGTTTCCATGGGAGAAACCCATCTATCAGCTTTCTTCACATCTTTGGTTGTGAGTGCTTCATCTTAAATAACATAGATGCTCTTGGAAAGTTCGATCCCAAAGCTGACGATCGAATTTTCCTAGGATACTCTTTAGTTTCCAAAGCCTTTAGAGTCTTCAACAATAAAAAACGAACTTTAGAAGAAACCATTCATGTCACCTTTGATGAATCTCGTTCAATGAACTCCAGACCTACTGCTGAGAACGAAGAACTTACTTAGTGGATGTTTTCTCATTTTGGGGAATCAGAAGCTAATCTTAACCTTGACCCTCAGATCAACAACCCAACTACTGATGATGCTCCAAACATCATTTCTAGCGTGCAGACAGGTGAAGCTGAATCCCCTTTCTGGGTATCAGATGTTCCCATTAACACTTTGCCTCCTTTTGAACCCTCAAATTCTGAAAACCCATCGACTTCTCAGCAATTAGTGAATGAAATTTCAGCTGAACCTCGGCTAATCTTGCTTGGTATACCTGAATCCACTGCTGCTGAAGCTTCTTCTTCAGCTCCTCCAGACGTTCAATCTGAGTCAGTGACTCAAGCTCCGGCTCAGCGATGGACCTTAAATCACCCATTTAACAAATTCTTGGTGATTCAAACTCAGATGTTCAAACTCGACGAAGTTCAGGTAACATTTGTCTTTTTGTTAATTTCATTTCTCTGACTGAACCAAAAAAAGTTGATGATGCCCTCAGAGATCCAAATTGGGTCAGTGCTATGCAAGAAGAGCTCTAACGGGGTCCCCGTCAGGGCTTAAACAAGATTTAAGGTCAAATGTCATGGGAAGTAACGGGGTCCTCGTCAATAAGTCTTTAAGCATTTTAACCTAAATTTGAAAGAAAATTAGTTTGGAATCTTCTTCTCAGACCATCTAACAAGTCAATGATAGGCACTAAGTGGGTCTATCAAAACAAATTAGATGAATTTGGTACTGTAACCCGCAACAAGGCTCGACTAGTTTCTTAGAGATACAGACAAGAGGAAGGCATAGACTACGATGAAACTTTGGTCCCAGTAGCAAGACTCAAAGCAATTCGACTCTTTCTAGCCTATGCAGTTCACAAAGACTTCGGAGTTCATCAAATGGATGTCAAGTTCTCGATGGAAAGCTGAATGAAAAGGTCTATGTCGAACAACCTCCAGGATTCACTGATCCTAAGCATCCAGGTTATGTCTATAAACTGGATAAGACCCTATATGGTCTAAAGCAAACACCTCGTGCATGGTATGATACTTTATCCTCTTTTCTCCTCACAGAAAAACGTGGTAAAATTGATAATACACTATTTTCAGAATGGTTAAAGGTCATATAATTCTTGTTCAAATATATGTCGATGATATTATATTTGGTTCTACTAACCCATCTCTGTGTACACGTTTCGCTGAAAGAATGAAATCTGAATATAAAATGAGTATGATGGGTGAGCTGACATACTTCCTTGGACTCAAAATCAAGAAAAGTGATAAAGGCACTTTCATTCACCAAGGTAAGTACGTTAATGATATGATGAAGAAATTTGATCTTACTCAAAGTTCAGCTATGAAAACTCCTATGGCACTTCCGCTGACACTTAACAAGGATCCCTCTGAAAACCTGTTAATGTCACTGCCTATAGAGGAATGATCGGCTCTCTTCTTTATCTTACAGCGAGTCGTCCTGATATTATGTACTCTACTTGTCTTTATGCACGATATCAATCTGAACCCAAAGAATCACATCTGATCGCTGTAAAGTGAATTTTCAGATATCTGAAGGGTACATCCAACCTAGGTCTTTGGTATCCCAAAGACTCAAGGTTCGATCTAACTGCCTATTCAGATAGTGATTTTGCAGGTTACAAACTGGATATAAAAATCACCACAAGAGGTTGTCAACTCTTGGGTGGAAAGCTGGTAAGTTGGACAAGCAAAAATCAAAATTCAGTGTCCACTTCTACCGCTGAAGCTGAGTATGTAGCCGCTAGAAGTTGTTGTGCTCAGGTCTTATGGATGAGAAATCCTCTATTAGACTATGACTTTCAGCTATCCAAAATTTCCATCTATTGCGACAGTACCAGTGCCATCGCTATAGCAAACAATCCAGTGCTACACTCAAAGACTAAACACATCGAGATCAGATTTCATTTTATCAGAGATCATGTGATGAATGGCGATATAGAACTTCATTTTATTCCAACTGATTTTCAGGTAGCTGATCTGTTTACCAAACCTCTTGATGAGACAAGATTCAACTTTCTCATCAGCGAGCTTGGAATGCAGAACTATGAAGAATAACTCTTCAGTGGTTATGCATTAAGTCAGTGATAAAATTCTATCTCTATTATTCATCATCTAATCTCTGAACGAATGTTCACTGATACCAATGTATGTTTTTCTATCCCTGATTACTGATGTTCACTTCAGTAAGGTGTTTTGCAAAAACAAAAGTTGATCACTGACATTTCTCCTTCAGTGATCCCTTTTGAAATAAAAATAAAAATCCATTACTAATATTTCTATTCAGTGATCCTCCATTAAACAAAATCATCCCTGATTTTTCAAAACCTTCAGGGATTCCTTTTGAAAATGAAAAGACAGTTTTCTTATGTGACGTCATCAAACGGATAATCCATGGCACGACTTTTCGTTTGACAAGTTCGTTCGTTTCGAATTCTTGCCCAATAAGCTTCGTGGGATGTGTCACGTGTCATGATGAGTGTTTTTCCCGCTCATCAATTCCTTCTCTCTCGTCTCACTATATAAACCCTATGAGTTTATATTTTTACCTTTTACGCGATTAAACTCTCCTAAAAGCAAGAATATTACATGTGCATTGTGTGCTCGGATTTCATTTAACTAAGACCAAGTTCTTCAAAGTCTCAACACAAACATGTTCGCATTTCTATCTATTTCTTCTTTTCATCCTCTTCAAACTTGTTTTGATCAACTTCTTTTGTATACAAAGATCAAAACAAACGTTTTTTTTTACATAAAATCATCTTTTTCATGATTTTTATGATCAAAACTTGAAATATAGTTTTTCTTAAAGTTTAAAACCAAAATCTTAAACTTTTAAAACTTCATACGTTTTTCCAGAATCCTTTCCTTAAAAGGAAACTGGAAAACTGTTTTTCTACCTAGTTCTTGTCTTTACAAAACTAGAAAACCACCTTTTCTATTCTTTCTCAAAAAGGAAACTGCAGAAAACCCTAAAAACTCTTATTTTGGAACTGTTTCCATACTAAGAAAGTTCTTCTCCTTTCTATATTTTTTTGGTTATTCTTCAGAAATGGCCCATGTTACACCTGCTGCATCTGCACCCAAACCTACAACCATGAAAAAATCCAAAAACGTGATTAGTGAGCTGAACCAGATTGTTTTCGCCTCAAATAACCTCCTTGCCCTATTGGAATTTCCAAAGAATAAATCCTCTCCTCACCTCGTTGAAGCAGTGTACTTCCTTAAAAACTCCCCTATTTACACTACTCTCACCATTGCCACCCCCTCATGCACACCGAAACTTACTTCAACAGTTTTGGTATACCGCTAAGAAAACCATTCAGACAACCCGCACTGGAAAGGAAATCACTATGATCGGCTTCCAAACTATTTTTAGCCAAGGCTTCATCACTGCAAATGACATAGGTGCCTCCTTGGACCTTCCTCTCGCTCCATTTGAAGCTCTCCCTGACAATGATGAAGAACTCATTGCTTTCCTTGATCTCATGCAATATGCGTGGGACAAGAAGAACCGTACTGAGAAGGATGACAAGCGCCTGAAAAAAATCCTCAAGGCCAAGATGCTCGTTGAACTAAACTTCATCTTTGCTCACATCATCTCCTGCTTGACTACCAAGTTTGGCTCAACAGACCAAGCAAGCCGCACTCAGCTCTCCGTAGGGTACTCTCTGCTGTCCGGGCGCAAGATTGACTATGCCTTCATTATTTTTGACGACCTGATGGCCAAGGTCGAGAAGCCTGAAAGGGATATGAAAGTTCCTTACGTTTGGTTTATCTCCGCCCTTCTCCAAATGTTCCTGAAGGAGAAGTACCCGAACCAGGGAGATTACAAGCTCCCTCAGCTTGGAGTGAAGATCCTCGACTTTATGCCAATCGAGGGTAAGGTACGTCTTTCTACTCTTTTAACTCTTCTTCCCTCCATTTCTTCAACTTCGGTGGCGAATTCAGCGGCCAACCCCAACGCTGAGACCCAAGCTACCACCACCAAATCCTCTAAGAAGAGGAAACCAGCTTAACAACCCTTTGGCATCCATAAGTCTAAGAAGATTTCAAAGGAGAAGCCCCAGCCTTCTCATGGTCAAGATTCAGCGATAGCCTCTTCACAGGTATGGATTGAAAAGTTCGTGGTCCGCTCCACCACACCAGAACCCGTCTCACCAACCACTTCAGTGCCTCAGCACGCTGAAGCTTCGCTGGTATCTTCCCCAACTCCTTCAGTGTCTCAACACCCTGAGGAAGTCATTCTCGGCAACACTAGTGCCGAACCTACCACGACATTCTCAGCCATTGCTTCTTCTTCACCAACTTTGGTCTTCAACACCACTGCACCAGTGTTCTCGCTTGCTGACACACAGGCCGTACTGCTCAAGAATCTGATAGAGCAGAACTCTACAGAACCTATTGGGTCCAACATCCTTGCTACTTATGTTTCTCTTATGGAAAATGACATGGAGTACTAGGGTGGCAACAAAGATATTCACCACTTCTCTCACCCAACAGGTATCCAAACCTGATCCTCTGTTCCTTCTCATCCATCAGCTTCTTTTGAGCTTTCCTTTGCTCATAAGTTAGTTTGTTTTATAGGTCCTAACTTGGGCACCATCGCTGCATCCCTCAAGGAGGTAAACGATAAAGTGGATAATATCTCCACCCACCTCACCAACAACACCGCAGCCTTCAACACTATCGGTGACTCGCTGAAGACTATCTCCACCTCTCTTGACAGCAAGGCCAACAATGATGATCTCTCAAAGCTGAATAGGGAGGTGAAGACCCTGCAACTGGATGTGGTAAACAACTACACCTCCATTCAAACCCTCACTTCCAGCGTCGGAACCCTCTCCACCAACTTCACAACTCTCAGCGACGAAGTTGGGACGCTGAAGAGTGAAGTCTCAGGGCTCCAGGGCGAGGTAAGTAACCTTGCTTCTAAGGTTAATGATTCCAACTCCTTACTCACCAAGATCCTCAAGCGCCTGGAAGCTCCAACTGTCCATCTCTCCTACTTTACGCCAGATGATCGCGCAAAGTTAGGCATGTCAGCAGACTTTATAGTTCAGGCCTCCTCCGCCCTCCCTGGCCTAGAAGACAGTGTTGGCAAAGTTGAAAAGGCTCAGGCCTCAGTGTCCGGAGCCCCTGGCCTAGAAGACAGGGCTCCTCACATCACTGCTGCTGCCGCTACCACTGATGTTGCTCCTCCCTCCCCCCGTGTTGACGAAGTGGGGGAGAAGAATCAAGAAGATCTTCCCCAACACGTTGAGGGGGAGAATAATGATGAAGAACCCTCCATCGCTGAGGAGGGAACTGCTGAAGAACCCTCTCAATCTGAGGGGGAGAAAGGCGATGAAGAAAAGGAACCCACTCAACCTTCCTCCCCGCACTTCACTGTTGATATTCTCTCTACTGATGAGGATGAAGAGGAAGAAGAAGAGGAGGTGGAATTTCCTGATGAAGAACCCTCAACCAACCTTGGTGGCAACAAAGAAGAAGATGGTGATGATAATTTCGATTGCTAGTTTCATCCAGCAGCCATCAGTGTCCCTGAACCCAATGGTGTTTCCATAAATGAAGCGGGGAAGACGACAACCAAGAAGTCTCCTGCAAAGAAGGCTTCGAAGAGAAAGCAAAAAGGTATTGCTCCTGAAGGGAACTTGGCCATTCTTCTCAAGCCAACTTCTCTAGTATGTTTATCTCTGATTCCTTACACTGCTTCTATCCTCCACCCTTACTCCACTTCTATCCTTCATCACCTCAAACCTCTAAACACTTAGCCATTTTTTTAATCTTTTTCTTACCCTAAAAAGATCTAACTCTTTGATCTTTTGTTCAGCTAGTCTTCTCCCCTTCTTGAGGATGTTGCTGAAGCTTCTCAACCCCTGCAAATAATCCCAGCTATCCAAACTGCTGCAACTCCAATAATCTCGGCCTCAGTGAATGCGACTGATGACCAAGAAAAAGAGGAATAATTGCTCTCGCATCCAAACATACCCTCTCGACCACCTCAATGGTCAGGGGATGAATTTTAAAGAAGAGCATCGATGATTCAATAGCTTGAAGCACAGCGCTTAAAAGTTGTCCCTCCAGCTAGCCTTGGTTTCTTGTCACCTGAAGAGATCAAAGAATTGATCAAGGCTAAAAAGTTACTTGCTAAAAATCAAAGGGACACACTGAAAGATAAACAATTCGCTCTTATGGTCACTCAGCAATCAGTCAAAGATCAGAAGCTGAAAAGATTCCCTCTGATGGTTCAAGAAGCATTACTCAAGGAAGCTAGAAAGGAACATCAGAAGAAGGCAAACGTCAGTGCTACAAATATGACTTGGTACAAGAAAAAGTTCGAATTCTGTAAAGCCCGTGTCCCGGTACGTTTTTGTCTAATTATTTAATTAATTTAAGTGTTTACCTTTAAATTGTTAGTGGTTAGTGTTTGGTGTCACAAAGGACCAATAATGTTAGATTTTGTGTCTTTTGTTGTAGAGTGTGAGTTAAGTCGTAATTAAGGGGGGGGGGGGGCTAATGTGGAAGCTATAACCTCAGGGACTGTTTGTGCCTTAATGGAAATTATTGCATGGGATCGGCCCATGGACCGATCCCTTCTCCTTCTTCTTGGCTCACTTCCTCGCTAAAACAAACACACAACACAAAAACCCTACTTTTTCTTCTCCTTGCTCACGACTGCCGCTACCATCACCGGAGCTTTTCTTTTTTCTTGCCGCTGCCGTCGCGCACCACAAAACCAGCAGCAGCCGCCGCTAGCAAACTCCGGCGAGAGAGGGAGGGGAGGTGTGAACGAGTCGGAAGCCGGAGTCCAGTCGGAGTGTTGCTGGACCGTCGCCGATCGGTACGTTTCTATGTCTTCTTCTTCCTTTTCTTTCGCTGTCACGGAGTCACCACGAAACCACCACCGCCACAGCGGCCATGGCTGCCGGCAGCGTGCGTGGCCACCGTACACCACCGCTGCAGTGGCTGGAGGGTACTGGTGGGTCGGGGCTGAGTCGGGGGTGGGGGGAGAGCGTGCGTTATTTATTCTCGTCGGTTTAGGCACCGAACCGCCACCACCACCGGGGTGGCTGCCGCCTGCTCGCCGCCGCCGGCCACCGCTGCCTGAGATGGCAGCAGGTGGTACTTGGGTTAGCTTATGCATTGATCGTTTAGTTGGTTGAACCTTATTTGGTAAATCTAAACGCGAAGAATTTAAACCCGAATCCAAAATCGTGATTTTATGTAATTTTTATGTGCGCGGTCCGGTTTTCGTTTAATCATAACTGTTCCGTCGAAACTCCGATTGAGCCGAAACTGGCGCCCACGCTTCGAGCTCGGGACCGGGCACGTTTTCTGTGTTTTGGCGGAAAACTGGTTCGGCCTCGAGTTGGGAGAAAAAGTGGTCGCAAGTTCTGTGGTTCGTCATTTTATGTGAATTTCCTGGAATCTGCCACTGTTTTGCGTGGACCGTAACTTTTTACTCGTAAGTCGTTTTAACTTGAAGTCAGTGGCCATTTTTCCTAATTTGAGTTAGGCACGTCTTTCGTGTTTCGCCGAAAGGCTGAATCGGCCCAGAACCGGGCTGTTCGGAGCTGTTAGTGCGAACTGGTCCGGAAACGGACAGTTCCGGTAGGCGAACTTAATAAATTTATAACTAATTATAGAAAAATCGTTAGGAGGCGTGTAATATATCCTCGGAAAGGTATTTCAGGGCACTTTTCAACCGTGTAATAAATCTGAGTTTTTTCTGGAGTTTTAGTGGTCAAATCAGGTCCCGAACAGACCTGTTCGGTGTGACCGAAAGTTAGTTTTAGTGACAGTTTGGGGTGTGTCGCGTCGTGGGGTCCGGGTCTCGTATTGACGTATTTTATCGTACGTTTAGGTGCCGGAAAGTGATCGTCGTTGTGTGGAGCTACTTACTATTTTTTTTGCTAGGCGCGCACCCGAGGTGAGTTCTCTCACTACAATTAATTAATAGTTGTTTATTATTACTGTAGCACGTGTGTGAAAATTATATGCGGGATTGTTGGGGGCTAGATAGGGGGACGTCTAGTTAACATTATGTGCTACATTATTCGGCGGGGCCGAGTCCCGACGGGGACGGAGGTGTTTTACGCAGTAGGCGTAAAAGGGGCGTTTACGCAGTAGGCGTAAAAAGGATGTCACACGCAGTAGGCGTAAAACGGGTGTTTCCTGCAGTAGGCGGAAACGTGCGGCGGGGCCGTAGACCCGACATCCGCCCGGGAATTTTGTTATGTGGTGGTTATTATACTTGTTCATGATTTGTCCGTAGACTTGTATGTGGTGGTGTGATCCTCTTTGCTTTAGGGGTAATATGAGATAACCATTGTTAATTGTTGTGTTTGAATTCACTAAGCTTCGTGCTTACCCCTCCCAATTTACAGTGGCTGCAGGTACAAGTGGTACGAAGGCATGACTGGCACACACTGACGCGCAAGATGGATGGGTCGAAGGATTTGCTTATTAAACATTTTCCCGTTATTGAATAAACAATTTAATTTCCGCTGTTGACTTATGGTTTAATAACGCTCGTGATTGGAATTATTATTTTGGGTTTAATAAATGGAGACTTATTATTAAATATGCGCGTTTAAAAATTTTTAAATTTTCTTGAAATTTTGGGGCGTTACAACTTGGTATCAGAGCACGGCTTGAGTGAATCAAACGCACCTCGGTGTGTTTGGTCTCAAGTTGCGGCTGGGAAATATTTTTAAATTTTTTTTAAACCTTTTGGAAATAAAGAGGAAAAGATGAAAACCCGTTCGAGGAACGGTGATCGAGGGCGCAGTGTGTACAGTCAGCCGGAGCCAAGGGAAAGGTACAATGCTTAGTGTTTTCTCATTTTATCGCTTTCTAGATCATAGGGTATGCATGCTAGATTGCCTGAGGTTGACACTATGCGATACGTTGGATTGCTTGCTATTATGATTTTCTTGCTAATTATAGTAGGTTTCTAAGTAGGTGCCCTTTAAATCGTATGCGGTAAGAGGCTAATAGCCTTAGAATATTCGATTTAGTTCTATTGCGCAGCTCTTGTTTGAGTCCAACCGTTCTAGGATAGAATCTAGTATTTGAATGTCTATTTGCCTTGCACTGCATATGATTGGGTATTTGCGCGGCCACTCATTATGATTAGCAGGGTTTTTATAGTAGCGAGGGTAGTGGGTGGAATATAATTCCTAGGGAGCTAGGAAGGGTGAGTGCATATGCCGGTGCGGGCATATGTGTGGAGTTGCGGCGAGAACTACTTGGACCCTCGGGAAGGGACACGAAACGGGTAATGATAGGTGTGGAAGGTAGTAGTAGAGCTCCTACTACCGGAAGCACAGGATCAGTACTCGGGTCGGGAAAGTCACGAGGAATTCAAGGAGTTGAGCGTATGTGTTGATAGTGTGAGTTATTAGCTGATAATAACTCTTTGAATTTCTCCTTCTTATAGAATGGTCAACACTAGGAGACGCGGTGAGGCTGAGCCGAGGGCTGAAGCCGGGATCACTGAGGAGCGGATCCAAGGGATGATTGCAAGTGAGGTTGCACGAGCTGTTGGGGATGTAATTCCCGAGATTATCACCGCAATTCAGGATCAACTGGTGACTCTAGTGGAGGAGCGGTTTGCAGCGATGCCGCCGCCTGTTGGGGGACAGCCCCGTGCCCGAGACTTCCAGTATCGGGATCTTTCTGCCTGCTCTCCACCAGAATTCAAGGGTGACTCTAACCCTATCGTTAGCATGCGCTGGATATCCGACATGGAGTGCGCTTTTCTGACAAGCGGCTGTCCGGATAACTTGAAGGTTCGATTTGCAGTGAATCTACTTCGCGAGGGAGCGAAAGACTGGTGCGCCACGGCATTGACTCTGGCCGAGCGTACCACTCTTACTTGGGACGAGTTCGTTGCTCGTTTCCGTGCTGAGTACGTGCCGCCGATAGAGATGGAAAGAATAGCGAAGGAGTTCTTGGAGCTGAACCAGACTACGGAGACCGTAAAGGAGATGAACAAGAAGTTTACCGAAATGGCGCTATTCTGTCCCCAATATGCGGCCTCAGAAGAAATGAAGATGGCGAGGTACAAAGACATGCTTCGGACCGAGATCCGGGAAATTGTGAGCGCAGTGCAACATCCTTCGCTGTCGGCTATGATGGATGCAGCGCGGAGAAGAGAGTTAGAGTTGGAGACCCAAGCAAAGAAGAGGAAGGCGGCACAGGCAGTGACGCCTACCTCTGCAGTGCCAAAGAAATCGAAGTTTGTTGATTCTCGTGGGCACACGAAGAGTAGCGGTTCTAAGGCCCGGGATGTGAGTGGTAGAAGATCTGATGCATGTTACAAGTGTGGGCAGCCTGGCCATCTCAGTAGAGATTGTAGGTCGCCACTGATGTTATGTTTCAGCTGTAAACAGGCTGGCCATGTGAAGGCCAACTGCCCGAATGCTAGGGCAACTGATGGGGGTGGTGCACAGAGGGCTCCTGCGAATGCCCCGCTGCGCATCACCGACGGGCGTACGGGTCAGCCCGGGACGGAGGCGGCCCGAGGGAGAGTCCACCAGCTGAAGGTGGAGGAGGCGCAGGCGACGCCTAAGGTGGTGACAGGTATGTTTCATCACTCTTTTCTTTTGTCTTTCCTTTTCATGCCCTGTGTTTATGTATTGTTATTCTTTATATATTAGGTACGTTTCTAGTCAATTCTGTACCTGCGGTGGTAATGTTTGATAGCGGGGCTACTCATTCATTCGTGTCTCGCACTTTTAGCGAGAGGTTGGGTCGAGTGGTGGGACGTCTAGGATGTCCTTTATTGGTCGAGGTCGCCGATGATAGGACCTTGACGGTTACGGACGTGTATCGGGGATGCACGTTGGAAATCTCGGGTGTGAGGTTTCCTATCGATTTGATCCCTATAGCGATGCGAGAGCTTTGCGTGATAGTGGGCATGGATTGGATGGACGCGTTCGATGCAGAGATTGTTTGCCGTCGCAAACAAGTACGGGTTCGAACCCCAAGCGGGGGAGAACTGTTGATTCAGGGAGACTCGCCTAGTCGGGTTACGGCTATTTGTTCTGCGGCGAGGGCTCGGAGATACCTTCAGCATAGTGGGCAGGGGTTCTTGGCGTATGTGGTGGATACGCGTGTCGATGAGACGAAGATTAGTGCCGAGGATGTGCCAGTCGTGAGGGAATTCGCCGATGTATTCCCCGATGAGTTGCCAGGGATACCTCCCGCGCGACAGGTGGAGTTTCGAATCGACCTGATTCCAGGTGCTGCTCCGGTGGCCAAGGCACCTTATCGCTTGGCTCCACCGGAAATGAAGGAGCTTTATGAGCAGCTGCAGGAGCTTCTGGAGAAGGAGTTCATCAAACCTAGTTGTTCACCGTGGGGAGCTCCGATCTTGTTCGTGAAAAAGAAAGATGGATCTCAGCGGATGTGCATTGACTACCGGGAGCTGAATAAGCTTACGGTGAAGAATCGTTATCCTTTGCCAAGGATTGATGATTTGTTTGATCAGTTGCAGGGAGCCTCGTGGTTCTCTAAGATTGACTTGAGATCCGGGTACCATCAGATGCGGGTGCGTAGCGAAGATACGGAGAAGACGGCTTTCCGCACGCGTTACGGCCATTACGAGTTCGTGGTGATGCCTTTCGGGCTCACCAATGCACCAGCAGCGTTCATGGACCTCATGAACAGGGTGTGTAGCCCGATGTTGGATCGTTCGGTGATCGTGTTCATCGACGACATTCTTGTATATTCCAAGACGAAGGAAGAGCACGAGGTGCATTTGCGGGAAGTGTTAGAAGTTTTGAGACGGGAGAAGCTTTATGCTAAGTTCTCCAAGTGTGAATTCTGGTTACGAGAGGTCCAATTCTTAGGACATGTCGTGAATCAGAATGGTATCATGGTCGATCCGGCCAAGATTTCGGCAGTTATGCGGTGGGAGGTGCCGAAAACTCCTACCGAGGTGCGAAGTTTTCTCGGTTTAGCAGGGTATTATCGGAGATTTATCCAAGATTTCTCCAAAATCGCCTTGCCTATGACGAAACTGACGAAGAAAACTGCAGCCTTCAGTTGGGGTGAAGAGCAACAGAAGGCGTTTGAGGAGCTACGCAGGCGTTTATGTGAGGCTCCTGTGTTAACCTTGCCTGAGGGCATGGAAGATTTGGTGGTTTACTGTGATGCTTCGTACCAAGGGTTGGGTGCCGTGCTTATGCAACGCGGCAAGGTCATCGCTTACGCGTCGAGGCAGTTGAAGCCTCATGAGGCGAACTACCCGACTCATGATTTGGAGCTGGGAGCGGTGGTGTTTGCTTTAAAAATATGGAGACACTATCTTTATGGTGTCAAGTGCACGATCTATACCGATCACAAGAGCCTTAAATACCTGATGGACCAGCAAAATCTTAATATGCGTCAGCGGAGGTGGCTTGATGTGGTCAAGGATTACGACTGCGAGATACTTTACCACCCCGGTAAGGCGAATGTAGTCGCGGATGCACTTAGTCGACATCCGGTCGGGGGATCTTTGAAGGGTTTTTGTCAGCGATTAACGGTAGTTGCACCACTCTTGGAGTCGATCGGTATCGCTCAAGAGGTGGCCGTGTTGGAGGAAAATGCTAAACGAGAGAAAGTTTCGGGAGAAATTCCGAAGTTAGTACGGGATAGTCGGGGACTGTTAACCCGCTATGGTAGAATTTGGGTTCCATACACTAGTGGGAATCGCCAGACACTATTGGACGAGGCGCATAAGTCCAAGTTTTCGATTCATCCCGGAGCTACCAAGATGTACAGAGACCTGCGTGAAGACTATTGGTGGCCCGGCATGAAGCGGGATGTAGCCAAATGTGTGGAAGTATGTTTGACCTGTCGGAAGGTCAAAGCGGAACACCAACGACCGCATGGGAAATTGCAGCCGTTGGAGGTTCCGGTGTGGAAGTGGGAGCAAATCACAATGGATTTCATCACTAAGCTTCCCAAGACTCAGCGAGTAAATGATACTATCTGGGTGATCGTGGATCGCCTGACGAAGAGCGCTCACTTCTTGGCGATTAAAGAGAGTTTTTCGGCGGATAAGCTTGCGGAGATTTTCATTCGGGAAATTGTAACTCGGCACGGGGTGCCAGTCTCAATTGTCTCGGATCGGGATACTCGTTTCACCTCCCGATTTTGGGAGAAGTTTCAGAATGAGATGGGTACGCGGTTGCATTTCAGTACAGCATTTCATCCTCAGACGGACGGACAGAGTGAGCGTACTATTCAGACACTTGAGGACATGCTGCGAGCATGTGTGATTGACTTTGGTGGTAGTTGGGATCAAAATCTTCCACTAGCTGAGTTCTCCTACAATAACAGCTATCACGCTAGCATCGGTAGAGCGCCGTACGAAGTGTTGTATGGCAGGAAGTGTCGGACGCCCATTTGCTGGGGCGAGGTTGGTCACAGAGTGCTGGGGAGCACCGATGTTGTGCTAAAGACGACGGAGATGATTCAGATGGTGCGAGATCGGTTAGTCACTGCGCAGAGTCGACAAAAGAGTTACGCCGATAAGAGACGATCGGACTTGGAGTTCCAAGTCGGGGATTACGTTCTTTTGAAAGTGTCACCCTGGAAAGGGGTAATCCGTTTTCGCAAGCGGGGAAAGTTGGGTCCCCGATATATCGGACCGTACAAGGTCATCGCGCGTGTGGGGAAAGTAGCTTACCGATTGGAGCTACCAGAGGAGCTGAGCCTGATCCACAACACGTTCCATGTCTCTCAGTTGCGGAAGTGTGTGATGGATGAGTCTGCGGTAGTTCCCCTTGAAGATATTCAAATTGACGAGCGACTCAACTATGCGGAGAAGCCAATAGCTATAGTCGAGAGGAAGACGAAGACTCTACGGAACAAAGTCATTGGATTGGTGAAGGTCCAGTGGCAGCACCGGAAAGGTTCGGAATGGACGTGGGAACCGGAAGCCGAGATGCGGGAGAATTACCCGGAGCTGTTTGCGGGCGTGGACTTCGGGGACGAAGTCTAATCCAAGCGGGGGAGAGTTGTAAAGCCCGTGTCCCGGTACGTTTTTGTCTAATTATTTAATTAATTTAAGTGTTTACCTTTAAATTGTTAGTGGTTAGTGTTTGGTGTCACAAAGGACCAATAATGTTAGATTTTGTGTCTTTTGTTGTAGAGTGTGAGTTAAGTCGTAATTAAGGGGGGGGGGGGGCTAATGTGGAAGCTATAACCTCAGGGACTGTTTGTGCCTTAATGGAAATTATTGCATGGGATCGGCCCATGGACCGATCCCTTCTCCTTCTTCTTGGCTCACTTCCTCGCTAAAACAAACACACAACACAAAAACCCTACTTTTTCTTCTCCTTGCTCACGACTGCCGCTACCATCACCGGAGCTTTTCTTTTTTCTTGCCGCTGCCGTCGCGCACCACAAAACCAGCAGCAGCCGCCGCTAGCAAACTCCGGCGAGAGAGGGAGGGGAGGTGTGAACGAGTCGGAAGCCGGAGTCCAGTCGGAGTGTTGCTGGACCGTCGCCGATCGGTACGTTTCTATGTCTTCTTCTTCCTTTTCTTTCGCTGTCACGGAGTCACCACGAAACCACCACCGCCACAGCGGCCATGGCTGCCGGCAGCGTGCGTGGCCACCGTACACCACCGCTGCAGTGGCTGGAGGGTACTGGTGGGTCGGGGCTGAGTCGGGGGTGGGGGGAGAGCGTGCGTTATTTATTCTCGTCGGTTTAGGCACCGAACCGCCACCACCACCGGGGTGGCTGCCGCCTGCTCGCCGCCGCCGGCCACCGCTGCCTGAGATGGCAGCAGGTGGTACTTGGGTTAGCTTATGCATTGATCGTTTAGTTGGTTGAACCTTATTTGGTAAATCTAAACGCGAAGAATTTAAACCCGAATCCAAAATCGTGATTTTATGTAATTTTTATGTGCGCGGTCCGGTTTTCGTTTAATCATAACTGTTCCGTCGAAACTCCGATTGAGCCGAAACTGGCGCCCACGCTTCGAGCTCGGGACCGGGCACGTTTTCTGTGTTTTGGCGGAAAACTGGTTCGGCCTCGAGTTGGGAGAAAAAGTGGTCGCAAGTTCTGTGGTTCGTCATTTTATGTGAATTTCCTGGAATCTGCCACTGTTTTGCGTGGACCGTAACTTTTTACTCGTAAGTCGTTTTAACTTGAGGTCAGTGGCCATTTTTCCTAATTTGAGTTAGGCACGTCTTTCGTGTTTCGCCGAAAGGCTGAATCGGCCCAGAACCGGGCTGTTCGGAGCTGTTAGTGCGAACTGGTCCGGAAACGGACAGTTCCGGTAGGCGAACTTAATAAATTTATAACTAATTATAGAAAAATCGTTAGGAGGCGTGTAATATATCATCGGAAAGGTATTTCAGGGCACTTTTCAACCGTGTAATAAATCTGAGTTTTTTCTGGAGTTTTAGTGGTCAAATCAGGTCCCGAACAGACCTGTTCGGTGTGACCGAAAGTTAGTTTTAGTGACAGTTTGGGGTGTGTCGCGTCGTGGGGTCCGGGTCTCGTATTGACGTATTTTATCGTACGTTTAGGTGCCGGAAAGTGATCGTCGTTGTGTGGAGCTACTTACTATTTTTTTAGCTAGGCGCGCACCCGAGGTGAGTTCTCTCACTACAATTAATTAATAGTTGTTTATTATTACTGTAGCACATGTGTGAAAATTATATGCGGGATTGTTGGGGGCTAGATAGGGGGACGTCTAGTTAACATTATGTGCTACATTATTCGGCGGGGCCGAGTCCCGACGGGGACGGAGGTGTTTTACGCAGTAGGCGTAAAAGGGGCGTTTACGCAGTAGGCGTAAAAAGGATGTCACACGCAGTAGGCGTAAAACGGGTGTTTCCTGCAGTAGGCGGAAACGTGCGGCGGGGCCGTAGACCCGACATCCGCCCGGGAATTTTGTTATGTGGTGGTTATTATACTTGTTCATGATTTGTCCGTAGACTTGTATGTGGTGGTGTGATCCTCTTTGCTTTAGGGGTAATATGAGATAACCATTGTTAATTGTTGTGTTTGAATTCACTAAGCTTCGTGCTTACCCCTCCCAATTTACAGTGGCTGCAGGTACAAGTGGTACGAAGGCATGACTGGCACACACTGACGCGCAAGATGGATGGGTCGAAGGATTTGCTTATTAAACATTTTCCCGTTATTGAATAAACAATTTAATTTCCGCTGTTGACTTATGGTTTAATAACGCTCGTGATTGGAATTATTATTTTGGGTTTAATAAATGGAGACTTATTATTAAATATGCGCGTTTAAAAATTTTTAAATTTTCTTGAAATTTTGGGGCGTTACAAATTCCGATACCATCCAAGTCGAATCGTAAACGTCAATCTGAAAGGGAAGAACGACGAAGGGTGTTCCAATTGTAGAGATCACAGTAATCAGGGAGAACGGGGATACAAAGGTGTGCTACGTATCAAAACTCGAGGCCTATGGTTTTTATGAGTGGTTGGAAATAAGAGTTGCAATTCCGCGATCAAGACCAAGCTTCAAGCCTTTTGTTGAATTTTTTTTAAACAAACTAATCGACAAAGTAACCTTAGCGATCGATTTGCCTCCTCCTCCAGTGCTGCTCCAGAATCAAAGACTTGCGCCTGCAAAGAAGAATAAACGCGCCTCCTCTTCCTCAGGGCCTGCTATTCGAAATGAAACCAGAGTTGAATTTTCAAGGGAAGCAGTGTGCGGTCCTCCTCCGGATCTCTCAGCCATCAACCTCTTGCTGCCACCTGCTAAAGACTTTGTCCCTGGACAAGTGGTCAGTGAGCCCCTCAGAATATTCTTTTTTGACTGGTACGGTAAGAGGCGCTTTCAACGCTTCTCTGAGTTATCCATCTACCCAGTCGACCAGCTCAGAGACCTGTTTTATTGGTGTGACATGACACGACTTGGAATTTTCCTGAAACCTCAAGTACTGAATGAAGCCTTACGAAGAAGACAACAAGAAGAAAAGGTCCCTGACTGGATGATCCCGACGACCAATGCCTTTTACAAAATGTTCTTCTAGGATGAACCTGTGTAACTGATGGAATCTCTTCTGTACTCTTCTATTTTATCAGTAAACGTTTGCACTAGTAATTTCATTTCATTGTACTTGTAATTTTTCCATCTTCCCTTGTAAACTGAATTACGAAGATTAATGAAAATTTCAATGAAGTTCTTTACTCCATCAGTACTTAATAAGATCCCTGAAAACAGTAAATGGGATACGTATTTATGAGTCCTCTTTAACCTTATGTTTTTAACTTAGCAATCTTCTCACGTTGCTTAGTCATCACCAAATAGGGGGAGATTGTTGATCCAAACCTTTCAGTGATTTGATGATGACCCTTTGAATCACATAGTGAAAGATGTAAGTAAACATTATGTATCAGAGTTTCACCATCAAAGAAAATATACTAAGTCTGTTTAGTATCGCTGTTGTGAAACCATCGCTCTTAAATTTATTGTTCAGTGATAAATGTACATCAGTGATAACTGAGCCTGTTCAGTATCGCTGATGATCACTGATTGATCATTTGTAAATGTTTGCTTATAATCCCTGAAGACAAGTTTCACGATAAAAGAGTTCTACGCTGAATCGAAGACCAAGCTGAATAACAATTGACAAGCCTACTAATGATCTGATGCGGACATCAGTGAAACCAAGACTTATCCACAACACGCGAGATTTCAAGTAGAAGACTTCAGCGAGAGCTGACCTTTTTTCAGGCCTCCCTGAAGAAGATCAACTCAGCGATCGCTGATCATGAAGCCTGCTCTACCAGAAATGTTTTGTCTTATCTCCTTGCACGCTTTTGTACGATTTGTCAGAAGGACATGCCTTTGTCCAGGATTGTACAAACCACTCTGCCAACTACACTGTTCATCATGCGACCAAGAGCATGTTTGTAAAAGTTGGAATCATGCAACCAACCAAGTGCTGATACGTGTAAAGTCCTCCTGACATGCATTTAATGCATGCATTAGAAATAGGAGGAAAGCCTACATTTTGAAGGTGGCTAATCCCTAAATTTTTGAGTGCATTAAGAAAACTATCCTTAGCTTTTCTTAACTTCCTTCTTTCTTTTCTTAGTTCAAGAAGTCTGTGTGATTCTCATAGTTTGTTTAGATTAGCTTTTATACTTAGTCTTATTCCGCAACAAACTGTATTTTTTTATATTTAATCAATAAACAATTTAGAAAGATATAAACTTGTGTTTGTATTCAACCCCCCTTCTACAAACTTGTATATCCCTTCGGGACCAACACCTTCCCATTTTCTTACTGGGATCTCTAATGGTTGTAGAAATCCACTTGCTTGTTGATGCTTGATCTTCACCTTCTGACAAGTCAGACATATCGCTACAAAGTTAGCCACGTCTTGCTTCATTCCATTCCACCAAAAATTCTGCTTCAGACCTTTATACATCTTTGTGGAACCTGGATGGGTAGAGAATGGTGAAACGTGGGCTACTTTCAATAGTGCTTCATGAATTTTTGGGTCATCGGGTACACATAGCCTGTTTCCGAACCATATTACCTCATCTGCATCAACCCGAAAATCAACATGCTTATCGTCACCTATCTTTTGCAATATGGGCCATAAGTCTTTGTCATGCTTTTGGCCTTCTTTGATCCGTGAAACAAAAGTGGGACCAACCATAAAACTTGCCAGATACCCATCAGAATGATTAGTATGAACCTCAACACCCATGCGCTCCAAATCCAAGACGATCTCACTTTGAGTGGTGATTAGACAAGACAAGCTTCCTGAATTCTTCCGACTAAGTACATCTGCCACTAGATTAGCTTTTCCGGGACGATATTGGATTCTTGCATCATAATCCTTAAGGAGCCTAAGACAACGCCTTTGTCTCATGTTCAGTTCCTTCTGAGTGAATATATACTTGAGACTCTTGTGATCTGTGAAAATATCACAAGTTTCTCCATAAAGATAGTGCCTCCATATTTTCAAAGCGAAGATCACTGCCACCAACTCTAGGTCATGAGTGGAGTAGTTCACTTCGTATGGCTTGAGCTGTCTAGAGGCATAAGCTACCTTTCCATGTTGCATTAGTACACAACCGAGACCATTTTTGTAGATTTGGTATCCTTCCATTCCCGATGGTAACGTGAGCACAGGCACGTAAACCAACTTTCAAAGATTTTCACTTGCTCGGCTTCCCACAGAAATTTCACACCTTTTCTCAGCAAACGGGTCAAAGGTAGTGCGATGGAGGAAAATCCTTCGACAACCCTCCTATAACAGCCTGCAAGTCCCAAAACTCTTCGTACTTCGGACATTGTAGTGGGTCTTGGCCAATTAGTCACGACCTCAACCTTTGCAGGATCAACGTTAATAACTTTACCCGACACTACATGGCCTAGAAATGCCAACTGTTCGAGCCAAAATTCGCATTTAGAAAATTTGACATACAACTGCTTATCTCGTAAAATTCCTAAGACAATGCGCAAATGATCTTCATGCTCCTCCTTAGACTTAGAAAATACAAGAATGTCATCAACGAATACGACAACAAACTTGTCTAAGTAAGCACTGAATACCCGATTCATCATGTCCATAAAAACGGCTGGAGCATTGGTCAGGCCGAAAGGTATCACCAAAAACTCATAATGGCCGTATCGAGTGTGAAAAGCAGTCTTTGAAACATCTTGCTCTTTTACCCTCAACTGATGGTAGCCTGACCTTAGATCTATCTTCGAGAAATATTTCGCCCCTTGAAGTTGATCGAACAAATCATCTATACGTGGAAACGGATATTTGTTTCTGATGGTGACCCGATTCAACTCCCTGTAAATAATACATTGTAGTGGGTCTTGGACAATTAGTCACAGCCTCAACCTTTGCAGGATCAATGTTAATACCTTTACCCGACACTACATGGCATAGAAATGCCACCTGTTCGAGCCAAAATTCGCATTTATAAAATTTGACATACAACTGCTTCTCTCGTAAAATTCCTAAGACAATGCGTAAATGATATTCATGCTCCTCCTTAAACTTAGAAAATACAAGAATGTCATCAACGAATACGACAACAAACTTGTCTAAGTAAGCACTGAATACCCGATTCATCACGTCCATAAAAACGGCTGGAGCATTGGTCAGGCCGAAAGGTATCACCAAAAACTCATAATGGCCGTATCGAGTGTGAAAAACAGTCTTTGAAACATCTTTCTCTTTTACCCTCAACTGATGGTAGCCTGACCTTAGATCTATCTTCAAGAAATATTTCGCCCCTTGAAGCTGATCGAACAAATCATCTATACGTGGCAACGGATATTTGTTTCTGATGGTGACCTGGTTCAACTCCCTGTAATCAATACATAGCCTCATCGAGCCATCTTTCTTTTTCACGAACAGTACTGGAGCACCCCACGGAGACACACTTGGCCTAAAAACCCATGCTCGAGAAGCTCTTGCAATTGCTCCTTAAGCTCTTGCAATTCCAAAGGTGACATTCGGTAAGGAGATTTGGAGATCTGTTCCGCCCCAGGGATCTAGTCTATGCTAAACTCTACCTCCCGAACTGGTGGTACTCCTGAGTGTTCGTCCGGAAATACATCAAGAATTTCTCTGACAATCGGTTGGCTTTCAGGGGAACGCTCTTCTGCCGATGTATCTTTAACTCACACTAGAAATCCTTGACACCAGTGAGAAAATAGCTTTTGAGATTTCAAGGAAGATATAATCTTTACTTCTCTTTTTGGTTGAGATCCTTGATACACGAAATCAAGCTTCTCTTTATCACCGAAAACCACTAGCATAGCTTCACATACAATTGTTGCTGTTCGATGCTTGGACAACCAATCCATACCCAAAATAACATCAAAATCGGTCATACTAATGGGAAGTAAGTCAGCCTCACAATTTGGTCTCCTACCTTTAAAGGACACCCATTATATGCTGGAGATATAATAACTGAATTACCCAAAGGTGTAGCAATAGATAAAGGCGACTCTAACAATGTACAAGGCACTTTAAGACAGCTAGCAAAAATCAAGGAGACCATGGAATGGGTTGCCCCCGTATCACATAAAACATACACATCATAAGCACCCAATCTAAAGAGTTCCCAAAACCATACCTGAATTTGTTGCCTGAGTCGTTGATAAAGAAAACACCCTACCTCCACTAGTTGTCTTTGCATCATTTCTTTTATCGGTGGTACGAGGGTTCTTGCAGTCTTTTGCCAAATGTCCCGACTGGCCACAAAAAAGCAAGCTCTTGAAGCCCTATAACATACATTCCCAAGATGGCACCTTCCACAAGAATTGCACTGAGTAACCGAGTCCTGACCCCCTTTGTCGCCTACCCTTTGAAACAGAGTCTGATTCGTCCCTTACCCCTGTTGACGAAAACACTGTCTCTGACCCTGATTCTGACCTTGCCACTGTCCCTGACACTTGTTACCACTTTGACCCCACTGATTCCCACGACTACCTCCTTGCTGCTGATTTTGCTGACCCACTGAATGAATTTGCTGCCCATCCCAACTTCTTTTCTTACTCCCATCTGATTTGGATGCCAGAATGTCTTGCTGCTCCATTTCAATATTCTTGGCAGCGTTTGCTGCCTCTGCCACATCAGTAAATTTATCATCAGTTGTAATACCCCTGGTAAGTTCGTTAGTTAAATTTGGATGTTTAGGGTAAGTTTGGGTTAATTTATAAGTTTAAGGAGGTTTTAGTCATTCTTGTATAGTTCACGCCTAAATTGTAAATTATGTTGATATACACCCTTTTAGACTTCAGATATTTCACAAAAATCAGAAATATCAGTGTGAGTGTGAGTGTGAGTGAGTGTGTGTGTGTGTGTGTGTGTGTGTGTGTGTGTGTGTGTGTTTGAGACAAAAAGAAGAAGAAGAAGAAGACATAAGGCTAGAGATTCATTTGGTTTACTTGGAAGTGATATCGAGGTATGTTTCCTTTAAATTTTATGTGTGTAATTACTAGTAGAAAGTTTCTATCGGATTAGAATCATCAATTTCATGTCTGGTATTAATTTCTGTCGATTCTGGGTAGAAATTGGGTAAACCGACAGAGGTTTCCGGACACAATTTGAATGTGTCCAGTAGTTTCTTTTGAAGGTGTCCGGTAGTTCCTCCTTGCTGGTGTCCGGTAGATGAAGTGTCCGGTAAGTTCTCTTTTCTATGGTTTCCGGATGAAATTAGATACCGGATGGTGTCCGGATTGCTTTGGTTTCTGGATGTCGTCCGGATTGTTGCGTTGTCCGGATTGTATAGGCTGTCCGGATTGTTGTGTTGTCCGGATTGGTCATGTTGTCCGGATAGTTTTGTAGTATCCGGAAACTCTAGCTGTTTGATCACTTTTGAGATTCCAGATACTTTTGAGTATCCGGTGGCTTGTGATTTGTCGACTCTTAGAGAAGGTATGAGTGAGGACTAGAAATATTGTGGACTCGACTTAAGTTCGGGTTCGGGGGAAACATTTGAGGATAAGAGTTAGATAGAGTTATCTAGAGTTCTTAGTCTTCTAGTAAGTCTTATATGTTTAATTGGTAAAGAGATAATTGTATGTAAATTATTTCAGATTCTGTGAATTCTAGGTGAAAGACTGAATCTTTTGGAAAAGCCTTGGAAGCGTTTTGATAAACAAATAGGTGAGTTTTACTTTAAAATGTTTTCAAACTGGAATACATATACTGATTGGGAATGTGAAAGATAATGTGATTATGTGCTTATGTTTGAAATATAATATATTGAGATGTATATTGTATTTATATGAGCATTACACTACACGAGAGCACGTTGGCCGGGCTTAGGACCGGTGGACTTTGGCTGTACGGAGGGACAGCGGAGTTGGCTGTATATTAGTGCAGGGGAGTAAATTGATTAGTTTGCTCGCAACCAACTAATATGGCCATGGGAATGAGGAGATGTACACAGTGCACGAGTCTTGCTTGGTATTTAAATACTTGTTGTATATTTGTGTTTTACAAAAGGATTATTAAACTGACAGGGATTATATCACTAGACCGTTTGGTCTAACCCTCATTTGTTTTAAAAAATATGTATTCCAGGTCAAGGAAGGTATAAAGGCAAGGATAAAGTATGACGTGCTTTTGAAGGTTGTTTGGGATTTAGAAGTTTTCCTTAAACATTTTGTACGGATAGTATTGTAAATTATGCTAGTGAAACGTTTGGACCACATTATGTAATGTACTTCTTTAAGAAGTTCGGACCTTATGTGAATAACATGAATCTTTTGTTATATATCTTTGGATGGTAAATGCTATTATATGGTGTATATTTGGGCCGGGTCGTTACATCAATCATTTTGGAACGGTACATGTAAAGAATAGTCCACTTAAACTTCTCGTCCTGCTCAGCGGCTGTCCCAACTGATGTCCCTGTAAACCCTGCGAGCCTCAAGAATCTCGCCAAATAATCTGATACAGATTCATCCTCCTTTTGGCGGATTGTTGCGTACTCTCTCACAAATGCATTCTTATCCGCATTTGAGAAATACTGCTGATAAAACTCTTCACGAAACCCCACTAAGAAAGAGCATCAACATACGCATTGCCTTTAGCCTGCTTGATTGCGTGCCACTATCTCTGAGCATCTCTTCAAGTTTGTAAGTCGCCAATTTCACTTTGTGCCCTTCCGGACATCCAAGAACCTCAAAGATCTTTTGTATGTGAGCAATCCAGTTTTCTGCATCTACTGTATCCACAGGAGTCGGTGCCGAGCTGAAAGATTGGCGTTTCTGCTTCTGAAATCTGTCAAGCCACACATGAATGGCCCCATCTGGTGTTGCCCCACTAGAACCTCCAGTTTGATTTGGATTACTGCCCTACGGTGTTTCTAGATTTAACTGAAGTCCCCCGGTATTGTTCTGCTGAGCTACCCCAACTGCTTAGGCCACAATTCTTGGTAACAAACTCGAAACCGCCTAATTCACAGCTGCCAAAATCGTCGGGTCCACTTCCTGATTAACATCTGAATTAGGAGTTATGGGATCTCCTCCTGAAGTGCGAGTACGCCTGTTAGCCACACGCTGAGATCGACGGGCCATCCTAAATAAATAGAACAAACTCATCACATATACCGAATAAAGAATAACAACGAACATACATCAATAGGCACTAAGTGGGTCTATTAAAGAATTTTAACCTGAATTTGAAAGAAAATTAGTTTGAAATCTTGTTCTCAGACCATCTAACAAGTCAACGATAGGCACTAAGTGTGTCTATCAAAACAAATTAGATGTATTTGGTACTGTAACCCGCAACAAGGCTCGACTAGTTGCTCAGAGATACAGACAAGAGGAAGGCATAGACTACGATGAAAATTTTGTCCCAGTAGCAAGACTCGAAGCAATTCGACTCTTTCTAGCCTATGCAGTACACAAAGACTTCAGAGTTCATCAAATGGATGTCAAGTTCTCAATGGAAAGCTGAATGAAAAGGTCTATGTCGAACAACCTCTAGGATTCACTGATCCTAAGCATCCAGGTTATGTCTATAAACTGGATAAGGCCCTATACGGTCTAAAGCAAATACCTCGTGCATGGTATGATACTTTATCCTCTTCTCTCCTCACTAAAAAATTTGAACGTGGTAAAATTGATAATACACTATTTTTCAAAAAGGTTAAAGTTCATATAATTCTTGTTCAAATATATGTCGATGATATTATATTTGGTTCTACTAACCCATCTCTGTATATACGTTTCGCTGAAAGAACGAAACCTGACATACTTCCTTGGACTCGAAATCAAGCAAAGTGATAAAGGCACTTTCATTCACCAAGGTAAGTACGTTAATGATATGCTGAAGAAATTCGATCTTACTCAAAGTTCAGCTATGAAAACTCCTATGGCACTTCCGCTGACACTTAACAAGGATCCCTCTGAAAACCTGTTAATGTCACTGCCTATAGAGGAATGATCGGCTCTCTTCTTTATCTTACAGCGAGTCGTCCTGATATTATGTACTCTACTTGTCTTTATGCACGATATCAATCTGAACCCAAAGAATCACATCTGATCGCTGTAAAGTGAATTTTCAGATATCTGAAGGGTACATCCAACCTAGGTCTTTGGTATCCCAAAGACTCAGGGTTCGATCTAACTGCCTATTCAGATAGTGATTTTGCAGGTTGCAAACTGGATATATAAATCACCACAAGAGGTTGTCAGCTCTTGGGTGGAAAGCTGGTAAGTTGGACAAGCAAAAAGCAAAATTCAGTGTCCACTTCTACCGCTGAAGCTGAGTATGTAGCCGCTAGAAGTTGTTGTGCTCAGGTCTTATGGATGAGAAATCCTCTATTAGACTATGACCTTCAGCTATCCAAAATTTCCATCTATTGCGACAGCACTAGTGCCATCGCTATAGCAAACAATCCAGTGCTACACTCAAAGACTAAACACATCGAGATCAGATTTCATTTTATCAGAGATCATGTGATGAATGGCGATATAGAACTTCATTTTATTCCAACTGATTTTCAGTTAGCTGATCTGTTTACCAAACCTCTTGATGAGACAAGATTCAACTTTCTCATCAGCGAGCTTGGAATGCAGAACTATGAAGAATAACTCTTCAGTGGTTATGCATTAAGTCAGTGATAAAATTCTATCTCTATTATTCATCATCTAATCTCTGAACGAATGTTCACTGATACCAAGGTATGTTTTTCTATCCCTGATCACTGAAGTTCACTTTAGTAAGGTGTTTTTCAAAAACAAAAGTTGATCACTAACATTTCTCCTTCAGTGATCCCTTTTGAAATAAACATAAAAATCCATTACTGATATTTCTATTCAGTGATCCTTCATTAAACAAAATCATCCCTGATTTTTCAAAACCTTCAGGGATTCCTTTTGAAAATGAAAAGACAGTTTTCTTATGTGACGTCATCAAACGGATAATCCATGGCACGACTTTTCGTTTGACTAGTTCGTTCGTTTCGAATTCTTGCCCAATAAGCTTCGTGGGACGTGTCACGTATCATGATGAGTGTTTTTCCCGCTCATCATTTCCTTCTCTCTCATCTCACTATATAAATCGTATGAGTTTATATTTTTACCTTTTATGCGATCAAACTCTCCTAAAAGCAAGAATATTACATGAGCATTGTGTGCTCGGATTTCGTTTAACTAAGACCAAGGTCTTCAAACTCTTAACACAAACAGGTTCACATTTCTATCTATTTCTTCTTTTCATCCTCTTCCAACTTGTTTTGATCAACTTCTTTTGTTTACAAAGATCAAAACAAACGTTTTTTTACATAAAATCATCTTTTTCATGATTTTTATGAACAAAACTTGAAATGTAGTTTTTCTTAAAGTTTAAAACCAAAATCTTAAACTTTTAAAACTTCATACGTTTTTCCAGAATCCTTTCCATAAAAGGAAACTGGAAAACTGTTTTTCTACCTAGTTCTTGTCTTTACAAAACTAGAAAACCACCTTTTGCTATTCTTTCCCAAAAAGGAAACTGCAGAAAACCCTAAAAACTTTTATTTTGGAACTCTTTCCATACTAAGAAAGTTCTTCTCCTTTCTATATTTTGTTTTGTTATTCTTCATAAATGGCCCCTGCTACACCTGTTGCATTTGCACCCAAACCTGTAACCATGAAGAAATCCAAAAACATGACTGGTGAGCTGAACTAGATCGTTTTCGCCTCAAATAACCTCCTTGCCCTATTGGAATTTCCAAACAAGAAATCCTCTCCTCACCTCGCTGAAGCAGTGTACTTCCTGAAAAACTCCCCTATCTACACTACTCTCACCATTGCCCCCCCCCCCCCTCGTGCACACCGAAACTTACTTCAACAGTTTTGGTAAACCGCTGAGAAAACCGTTCAGACAACCCGCACTGGAAAGGAAATCACTGTGATCGGCTTCCAAACTGTTTTTGGCCAAGGCTTCATCACTGCAAATGGCATACGTACCACCTTGGACCTTCCTGTCGCTCCATTCGAAGCTATCCCTGACAATGATGAAGAACTCATTGCTTTCCTTCATCTCATGCAATATGCGTGGGACAAGAAGAACCGTACTGACGAGGATGACAAAAATCCTCAAGGCCAAGATGCTCGTTGAACTAAACTTCATCTTTCCTCACATCATCTCCTGCCTGACTGCCAAGTTTGGCTCAACAGACCAAGCAAGCCACACTCAGCTTTCCGTGGGGTACGCTCTTCTGACCGGGCGCAAGATTGACTATGCCCGCATTATTTTTGACGGCCTGATGGCCAAGGTCGAGAAGCCTGAAAGGGATATGAAAGTTCCTTACGTTCATTTTATCTCTCCCCTTCTCCAAATGTTCCTGAAGGAGAAGTACCCGAAGCAGGGAGATTACAAGCTCCCTCATCTTGGAGTGAAGATCCTCGACTTTATGCCAATCGAGGGTAAGGTACGTCTTTCTACTCTTTTAACTCTTCTTCCCTCCATTTCTTCGACTTCGGCCAACCCCAACGCGAAGACCCAAGCTACCACCACCAAATCCTCTAAGAAGAGGAAACCATCTTAACAACCCCTTGGCATCCATAAGTCCAAGAAGATTTTAGGAGAAGCCCCAGCCTTCTCATGGTCAATATTAAACGATCGCCTCTTCACAGGTATCGATTGAAAAGTTCGTGGTCCGCTCCACCACACCAGAACCCGTCTCACCAACCACTTCAGCGCCTCAGCACGCTGAAGCTTCGCTAGTAACTTCCCCAACTGCTTCAGTGTCTCAACACCCTGAGGAAGTCATTCTCGGAAACACCAGTGCCGAACCTGCCACGACATTCTCAGCCATTGCTTCTTCTTCACCAACTTTGGTCTTCAACACCACTGCACCAGTGTTCTCACTTGCTGACACACAGGCCGTACTGCTCAAGAATCTGATAGAGAGCAGAACTCTACAGAACCTTTTGGGTCCAGCATTGTAAGATCCCACATTGGTTGGGGAGGGGAACAAAGGTTGCCTTATATGGGAATTGATACCTCCTCTATCAGACGCGTTTTAAAACCGTGAGTCCAGGTGTGCGGACAAAGCGGACAATATCTGGTACGGTTGGCCTGGGATGTTACAGATGGTATCAGAGCCGGGAACCGGACTGGTGTGCCAGCGAGGACGCTGGGCTCCCAAGCGGGGTGGATTGTAAGATCCCACATTGGTTGGGGAGGGGAACAAAGGTTGCCTTATAAGGGACTTGATACCTCCTCTATCAGACGCGTTTTAAAACCGTGAGTCCAGGTGTGCGGACAAAGCGGACAATATCTGGTACGGTTGGCATGGGATGTTACAAGCATCCTTGCTACTTCTGTTTCTCCTATGGAAAATGACATGGAGTACTGGGGTGGCAACAAAGATATTCACCACTTCTCTCACACAGCAGATATCGAAACCTGATCCTCTGTCCCTTCTCATCCACCAGCTTCTTTTGAGCTTTCATTTGCTTATAAGTTAGTTTCTTTTACAGGTCCTAACTTGGGCACCATCGCCGCATCCCTCAAGGAGGTAACCGATAAAGTGGATAATCTCTCCACCAACCTCACCAACAACACTACAATCGTCAACACTACCGGTGACTCGCTGAAGACTATCTTCCACATCTCTTGACAGCAAGGCCAACAATGCTGATCTCTCAACGCTGAATGGGGAGGTGAAGACCCTGAAACTGGACGTGGTAAACAACTGCACCTCCATTCAAACCCTCACTTCCAGCGTCGGAACCCTCTCCACCAACTTCACAACTCTCAGCGACGAAGTTGGGACGCTAAAGAGTGAAGTCTCAGGGCTCCAGGGCGAGGTAAGTAACCTTGCTTCTAAGGTTAATGATTCCAACTCCTTACTCACCAAGATCCTCGAGCGCCTGGAAGCTCCAACTGTCCCACTCTCCTACTTTACGCCAAATGACCGCGCAAAGTTAGGCATGTCAGTGGACTTTATAGTTCAGGCCTCCTCCGCCCTCCCTGGCCTAGAAGACAGCGTTGGAAAAGTTGAAAAGGCTCAGGCCTCAGGGTCCAGGGCCCTGACCTAGAAGACAGGGCTCCTCACACCACTGCTGCTGCTGCTACGACTGATGTTGCTCTCCCTCCCTCCGTGTTGACGAAGACAGGGAGAAGAATCATGAAGATCTTCCCCAACACGTTGAGGGGGAGAAGAATGATGAATAACCCTCCTTCGCTGAGGATGGAACCACTGAAGAACCCTCTCAATCTGAGGGGGAGAAAGGCGATGAAGAAAAGGAACCCACTCAACCTTCCTCCTGGCACTTCACTATTGATATTCCCTCTACTAGTGAGGATGAAGAGGAAGAAGAAGAGGAGGTGGAATTTCGTGATGAAGAACCCTCAACAAACCTTTGTGGCAACAAAAAATATGATGATGATGATTTCGATTGCTGGTTTCATCCAGCTGCCATCAGGGTCCCTGAACCCAAGGGTGTTTCCATAGATGAAGCAGGGGAGACGACAACCAAGAAGTCTCTTGCAAATAAGGCTTCAAAGAGCAAGCAAAAAGGTATTGCCTCTGAAGGGAACTTGGCCATTCTTCTCAAGCCAACTTCTCTGGTATGTTTATCTCTGATTCCTTACACTGCTTATATCCTCCACCCTTACTCGACTTCTATCCTTCATCACCTCAAACCTCTAAACACTTAGCCATTTTTTTCTATCTTTTTCTTACCCTTAAAAGATCTAACTCTTTGATCTTTTGTTCAGCTAGTCCTCTGCCACGCTTGAGGATGTCGCTGAAGCTTCTCAACCCCCGCAAATAATCCCAACTATCTAAGCTGATGCAACTCCAATAATCTCGGCCTCAGTGAATGAGACCGATGACCAAGAAAAAGGGAAAGAACTGCTCTCGCATCCAAACAGACCCTCTCGACCACCTCAATGGTCAGGGGATGAATTTCAAAGAAGAGCATCGATGATTCAATAGCCAGAAGCTCAGTGCTTAAAAGTTGTCCCTCCATCTAGCCTTGGTTTCTTGTCACCTGAAGAGATCGAAGAATCGATCAAGGCTGAAAAGTTACTTGCTGAAAATCAAAGGGCCACACTGAAAGATAAACAATTCGCTCTTATGGTCACTCAGCAATCAGTCAAAGATCAGAAGCTGAAAAGATTCCCTCTGATGGTTCAAGAAGCTTTACTCAAGGAATCTGGAAAGGAACATCAGAAGAAGGCAAACGTCAATGCTACAAATATGACTTGGTACAAGAAAAAGGGCGAATTCAGATACCATCCAAGTCGGATCGTAAACGTCAATCTGAAGGGAAGAACGGTAAAGGGTGTTCCAACTGTAGAGATCACAATAATCGGGGAGAACGGGGATTCAAATGTGTGCTACGTATCAAAACTCGAGGCCTATGGTTTAGACGAGTGGTTGTAAATCAGAGTTGCAATTCAGCGTTCATGATCAAGCTTCAAGCCCTTTGTTGAAAAGTTTTTAAACAAACTAATCGACAAAGTATCCTCAGCGATCGATTTGCCTCCTCCTCCAGTGCTGCTCCAGAATCAAAGACCGGCGCCTGCAAATAAAAAGAAACGTGCCTCCTCCTCCTCAGGGCCTGCTATTCAAAATGAAACCAGAGTTGAATTTTCAAGGGAAGCAATGCGCGGTCCTCCTCCTGATCTCTTAGCCATCAACCTCTCGCTGCCACCTGCTGAACACTTTGTCCCTAGACAAGTGGTCAGTGAGCCCCTCGCAATATTCTTTTTTAACTGGTATGGTAAGAAGCGCTTTCAACGCTTCTCTGAATTATCCATCTGCCCAGTTGACCAGCTCAGAGACCTATTTTTATTGGTGTGACATGACACGACTTGGAGTTTTCCTGAAACCTCAAGTACTAAATGAAGCCTTACGAAGAAGAAAACAAGGAGAAAAAGTCCCTGACTGGATGATCCCAACGACCAATGCCTTTGACGAAATGTTCTTCAAGGATGAACCTGTCTAACTGATAGAATCTCTTATGTACTCTTCTATTTTATCAGTAAACGCTTGTACTTGTAATTTTATTTCATTGTACTTGTAATTTTCCATCTTCCCTTGTAAACTGATTTACGAAGATTAATGAAAATTTCAAAGAAGTACTTTACTCCATCAGTACTTAAAAAGATCCCTGAAAACAGTTAATGGGATACGTATTTATGAGTCCTCTTTAACCTTATGTTTTTAACTTAGCAATCTTCTCACGTTGCTTAGTCATCACCAAATAGGGGAAGATTATTGATCCAAACCCTTCAGTGATTTGATGATGACCCTTTGAATCACTTAGTAAAAGATGTAAGTAAACATTATGTATCAGAGATTCACCATCAATGAAAATATACTAAGTCTGTTTAGTATCGCTGATGTGAAACCATCGCTCTTAAATTTATTGTTCAGTGATAAATGTAAATCAGTGATAACTGAGCCTGTTCAGTATCGCTGATGATCACTGATTGATCATTTGTAAATGTTTGCTTATAATCCCTGAAGACAAGTTTCGCGACAAAAGAGTTCTACGCTGAATCGAAGACCAAGCTGAAGAACAATTGACAAGTCTACTAATGATCTGATACGGACATCAGTGAAACCAAGACTTATCCACAACACGCGAGATTTCAAGTAGAAGACTTCAGCGAGAGCTGACCTTTTTTTAGGCCTCCCTGAAGAAGATCAACTCACCGATCTGATAGGCGGGTTTATACCCCCTAAATCTAACCGCAAGTGTACGGGTCGAAATCAAGTAATAGTACAAAAGTACGAGTATCGAACACAGGGAACTAGGAACTAAGTATCACAATGACTATAAAATCTATTAACTGAACGATCGCAATTTTGAGTTGTGGTTTATAACTTGTTTTAAAGACTAAATACAAACGAAAATCGATTAACGGAAGGTTTTGAAAGAACTTGGATAGAGAAAAGGTAGAGGGTTGGACTTCCTATGGTTATACTACTGATGAACGAATACCCGAACAATGATTATTACCGATTATTTCTATGAACCCTAGTTTGTAAAAGTCACTGTTATTCTTTCTCAAGCAATAACATATTTTATTTCAAGAAACGTATGTTTTATCTCTCGATCTACACCTAGGGTTTTAAAATACATTAGGTCAAACTATTCCGAGCAGAAAGTGATTCGGCTATCTCTACCCGAATTTCCTTTCCGGTACTTGATTACTTGATCTAGCCTTTAATTAATTTTCTCAAACTTAATCAAAAACCATAAAGGTCAATTGGAGGTGATCAAGCTACAATTGATAATTAAAACTGAAATCAAATGCTTTCATAGATCAAATCAGGTAAAAATAATCCTTCGGTTACACGTCATCCATCATAAAATCCATAGTTGTTCCAACCCCCAACACCTAAAGATTAGTTCATGTTGGGGTGGATAAAAACACAAGAAAAAGGGTATAAAGTGGTGTATGAAATCATCGTGATTGTAAACGTAAAGAAAGTACTAATGAAATCCCTTCTCCCCGGCTCTAATCCGCTTCGCGTGGTGGACTATCTTCAATCCTCTATCGTGGCTCCAAAGTACGTGAAATAGCTCTGAAAATCGTCCCCTCGTAGCCTCCCGTCGCACGTGTCGAAGTGATGACCTAAATTCCGGAAAACACCAATTATCAAAACGATCCAGGGACATACGCGGTTTATCCCGCTGCTTTAGGCCGCATAGTAAACCGTGCGGTTTCTTGAGGCATTTGGGTCAGGTCTGGTTCATGGATCTGGGTACGGTTCTTGGGCTTCCGTTGGGCTTCGTTTTGGACTCTCTTTTGACTCTTTTCCACTCCTTTTTCTCGATGCTCATCTTCTTTCGGATAACCTGCATACTTCACTAGATAAACCATAAAATCCGGCCTTTTCGCTTCAATGGAAGCCAATCTCATTGGTTTATGGATTGAAAATAACGCCAAAAAGTGGCGTTATCAACAACCCCAAACCGAGTGTTGCTTGTCCTCAAGCAACTTAGCGATAAAATAGAATAGAAGCATATATCAGTGAAATACAAATAACAACACAACTCTCAATCGGTACCACGTAATGCACTGGTGATTTCCCATATCCGTGAATGCTTATCTCACTCTCGCCTCATACCCATCATGTTTGATCTATGGCCTTCCATTGTGAGTTGAACTCGTGACAGCTCCAATTACATTATGGTCGTACTAGGTCCAGACATACTAGGGAAAACCTAGGTTGTCGCACATGTTGTCATGTATAAAGAATTTATGTACAATGATACTCAAGAATTACATGACAACTATAGTGAAAGACGCACGAATGTCCAAAAAGTCGATCTTAGAAAGGAATCAAGTAGCAAGACAGGGAATATTGGTAAAAGTGGTCGTATACCCTAATCACATTTTCCAGAAGATCATCCAGGTCTTTACAAGGGTTGTAACGGGGCTAAGGCCAGGGCTAAGAAATGATGGGTAAACGGATCAACAATCCTTGGTGTGTAAATCTTCAACAGCTCTGAACTTTTCTGGCTTCACTTTCTATCACTTGGCCCTCTTTGTCACTACTGCTGTAATTACTATCTAACTAACTGTATTTATAATTTATTTTTTTGGGCATCATTGGCCCTCTTTATTTGATTGGGCTGCATTGGCCCTCTTTTCTAGCTCTTGGGTTAAAATGACCCAATTTATTTTTCATGATTGGCCTGTACTATTTCTTTTCTACTCTATCTTTCGCCGTTCATTACCACCTCTGATTGACACATTTTCGGATAAAGGGTTGGCTAAGGCTTTTGGTTCGGGTTTAATGGTGGGTTTGAAATAAATAGGGTGAGTGTTTGGCTGCAAAATGGGTTATGGATACCCACATAAGGGGTCAAAAGGGACGATAGAAAAAAATGGGTTAAAAGTGCACAACATGCCTGGAATCATCTCTTATGGTCCACACGATATGGTCTACTACACCCTTACCCAATATCCTGATGGCCGTCTTTGCTACTCAATGCAATATTATAGCGAGATCACTCTATAATCACGACAAGGAATTCGAAAAAGTGTATATGAATTTCGTGTTTAAATCCCTCGAATATGAAAAACGTCTTTTAGGCTCAAATCTCGCTATTGGGTGGTCTCCACTAATGTCCCTAGTCATGTCTTTTCCCGGTCCTTCCCTAATGGTCACGTTACTATCACAAGATTCTCCCCACTATGGTCGGTCTCAATCATCCAAAACAAAAATGTTAGCTAAAATGATCTAGCCATTCAGAACTGTGGGACATCAACGTGCATAAACGGGGGCCCGATTGGCAACCCCAAACCTTGCCCACACATTGTCCCCAATGTGCAGGTAAGTGCTACAAATTGTAACAAATATCGTTGTGCGTTATTACAGTCATCCGACAGAATTAAATAAAATAGTACAGTACAGCATCACAAATCAAGTCAAAAGAGCACGAAAAACAAACCCAACTATTGGCGTGAAGATGATGATGCACCCCCCGATTGCCGGCCTCTCACTCTCCTTCGGCCTTGGGGCGGCGCTGGCGGTGCTTGTGGTGGTTATCGTGGTGGTGGAAAGCCAGCATGGGTGAGACGCGCGTCGAAGCCATCCAAGCGTAGGTTCATGTTTTGGAACCCAGGATCCATCCGCTCATCCGATCTCCTCATCCCGACTGTTATATGATCAACAAATCGGCGCATATAAGGAGGTGTGTCGCCGCCGTGCACAGCCGCCTCCGCCGGTGGTGCATCCGGGTCGTAATCGGGATCACTGTCCGATGCACTATCGGACGAGATATGGACCGGTTCGGCAAGTCGACGCCTCTGGTGATCTAGATCCGCTCGCCGTCTCGCCTCAAGCTTCGACGCCGCCGTTAGCTGATGAGTATATTGCGTTTTCCGGAAGTTCCCTTTAGATGTTGTGAGGTGTCCTATCAGGACACCGGCTTCCCTGCAAAAATGTGTTATAAGACAAGGGAACGGTAAGACACCATCGAGGGTCATACCTGCATCCAATATCTCCATCCATATGATGTGCCCGATATCCATCGAGAGGTTGTTGTGTAAGGAGTAGAGGACCTCCGCCACTTGGCTGTCGGCGGTGGTGTTGTGGGAAGAAGGCTTTAGGGAAGCCTTGACGAAAATCATGAGGAAGGCAATGTCCGTGTGTATCTCACTCTTCAAGATAATCTGGTGCGTCTTGTTCAAACGGTATGTCCATTTCGCCTTAGAGAGGCGGCGATAGTCGAACTCAATTGCTCCCGGAACGCCGGGTGAGGAGATAGACCGTAGGTTTCACTTAGTTCGGTCTGGCGTAGAGCTTGGAAGTACGCACAAATATCGGTCGGAGAAATTCGGACCTCTTTGTCACCCATCTTTACCACACAGCGATCGTGGTAAACGGACGGGATCATACATGCGAAAAGTTCTTTGACCGTTTCAATGCAATACATGGGAGGGGTTTGGATGAACCTCTCACAAGAGTGTTGTCGTATGATCACCGACACCCTTGATCCAGCCGGTAAGTCTGCAAGCTTGATGCCTCGCTCCCCGAAGGGGTGGCATCCGTTCGCTATCATCTATGCATGTCGAGGAGCTTTGTCCGGGTTTTCCTTATCAAACATCTGGCGCCTGTTGTTTGGGTGGATGCTTTCATAATCCGGGAAAGAGATGTGAGTACTCGGATGGTGCCTCGTTATCTGCGAAATAAATGATCTCAAGTGAGTTATATCGCTCATAGCCACCCCAAACCTCGATAAAACCGAGGTTTGCAAAGGGGTTAAATGTGAGTGTGTGGATGTTGAAAAGGAAGGCACCCCAAACCTAAGTGAAACTTAGGTTTGTTGCATCTCCTTTTCTTTACGTGTACGTACAGATAAAACTCACAATTCCCATGCATGTAGATTACCAATAAACTACTGTTTAGCTCAAGCATTTGACCACAGTCACCACAAAATTCCCTAGTGCATACATCTAAAATTTGACACTGATTTGCACCAGTGAACAATAACTCGAACCCCAAACCTAAGTGAAACTTAGGTTTGCCTATGTTTGCACTAAAAGACAAAACCCAAAAATTAACGTAGGGACTTCATGTTGCCAAGAAATCCCCAACATACCATTTATGCAAACAAGTGGGTGTATCTCACAAAACCACAGATTCTAACATACCAACATTTATCCCCATTTTACTTCCCAAAAGGTTCCCCATCACAAATACTAAGCATATTCTCACAAAAATAACATACTCAGTTGCCTAAAAGCATAATAGCACAATCTAAACACACAACAAGCATGTAGTCACATTTTGAGCATAATAACAACCCTAAAGCATCACAGTTGTGAGAAATCAACATTGGCGAAACAAACATATAAAATAACATGGAAGATGAGGAAAAAGAGAAACCCACTTACATCATATCATAGCAATGGAGATCAAAAGAAATAAGAGTGAGAAACACATACCTTGGTCTTACAGAAATGGAACACGAAAATTACTGAAGATGAAGAGAAGAGCTTCTTAAAAATGGGGAGCACTTGAGAGAATTCGAGATGAGAGAGGGAGAGAATGCAGGGAATAATGAAGAAGAAAGAAGAAGACAAATGAAAAGACTAAAAGCAAAAAGAAGATTGCACAAACAAACAAAAACGAAACCCTAGGTCAGGTGAAACGCGCGGTTTGGGCCGCGGTTTTGAAGCCGCGTAAAATACCGCGTAACCCACTGTTTCAGAAAACTTTCCAGAGACACCCGCGGTTTTGGCCGCGGTATTGAAACCGCGGGATATACCGCGTATGTACCTGTTTCAGCTATTTTTTTATTTTTTCTCTTTTTTCATTATTTTTTGTTTTTCTTATATAAAAACACACTTGAAAACAAAAATTAAAAAGAAAACAAACCTCGGTGGGTTGCCTCCCACCCAGCGCCTCGGTTTCGGTCGTGGCTCGACCTTCCTTCCTTTCACTCCTTCGGGTCCTATAGAAACGTGGTGTTGGTTACCCGCGTTTCTCCCCCGTAGTAGGGTTTCACCCTCGGACCGTTCACTTTGAAGGTCACCCCATCTTTTCCTTGTAGCTCAACCGATCCATATGGGTATACCTCATTGACGGTGAATGGGCCAGACCACTTAGACTTCAACTTACCTGGAAATAAACAAAGACGTGAGTTAAATAGTAAAACACTCATACCTGGAATAATTACCTTTTCACGAATTCGCTGGTCATGGAATTTCTTGGTCCGCTCTTTGTAGATTAAGGCATTTTCAAATGCATCCAGCCGAATTTCCTCTAATTCACACAGTTGCAGTAATCTCCTCTTTTCGGCTGCATCCAATTCCATGTTCAACTTCTTTATTGCCCAAAAAGCTCTACACTCAAGTTTAACTAGTAGATGACACGACTTCCCAAATACTAGCCGGTATGGTGTGGTGCCATTCAGGGTTTTGTATGCCGTTCGATATGCCCACAATGCGTCATCCAACTTCAACGACCAATCCTTCCGTGATGAGTTCACTGTCTTTTCCAAAATCTGTTTCAGCTCTCTATTGGAAACCTCCGCTAGGCCGTTAGCTTGTGGGTGATATGGTGTGGTGACTTTATGCTTCACCGAGTATTTCTTTAAAACCGCTTCCAAGTACCAATTACAAAAGTGACTCCCACCATCGCTAATCAGTACTCTCGGAACTCCAAACCTTGCAAATATATTATTCCGTAGGAATTTAATCACTACATTAGAATCATTTGTAGGAGTCGTGATCGCTTCCACCCACTTAGACACGCAATCCACCGCTACTAAGATATACTCATTACGGAACGAGTTCGGGAACGGTCCCATGAAATCTATCCCCCACACGTCGAAGAGTTCGACTTCCATGAAAATCTGCATTGGCATCTCATCTTTCTTGGACATGTTTCCCGTTCTTTGGCACCGATCGCACTTAGAGATGTAGTCGCGAGTCTCTTTAAACATAGATGGCCAAAAGAAACCCGACTGAAGAACCTTTGCCACTGTTCTATCGGTGCTAAAGTGGCCCCCACATTCTAAGGTATGACAGTGGTTTAGAATGTTGGCCTTCTCTTCATCCGGGACACATCTCCGGATCATACCGTCGGCACATGACTTATACAAGTACGGCTCATCCCATTAATACCTCTTGGCCTAAAAAATAAATCTCTTCTTTTGGTGGGAGTTCATCTGATAAGGCACTACTCCTCCCACTAAGTAATTTACCAAGTCCGCGAACCAGGGCTCGGAATGACTAACCTTGAAAAGCTGCTCATCTGGAAACGAGTCGTTGATGATGGTCTTATCCTTCCTCTGCTCCTCACCTCCCTCAAGTCTCGAGAGGTGATCCGCCACAATGTTCTCGGACCCCTTCTTATCCAGAATTTCCAAGTCAAACTCTTGGAGCAACAATACCCATCAGATGAGTCTCGTTTTGGCATCTTTCTTGGCCATCAGATATTTCAGAGCAGAGTGGTCGGTGTACACAATTACCTTGGCCCCCACTAGATATGACCGGAACTTCTCGCAAGCATAAACAACAGCTAACAGTTCCTTCTCGGTAGTTACGTAGTTAAGCTGAGCATCATCCAAAGTCTTACTCGCATAGTAGATCACATGCATCCGCTTATCTTTCTTTTGGCCCAATACCTCTCCAACAGCGGTGTCACTCGCATCACACATGAGAGTAAATGGCAAACTCCAATCCGGGCCATGACGATAGGTGCGGAAATCAACTCCTTCTTCAACCTGTCAAAAGCAGATATACAATCATCAGTGAAATCAAATTTAGCATCTTTAAGCAATAAAGAGCACAATGGTTTAGTAATCTTAGAAAAATCCTTAATAAACCGCCGGTAAAACCCGGCATGCCCCAAGAAGCTTCGGACTCCCTTGACAGAGTTCGGATAGGGTAGATTCTCGATCACCGCCACCTTTGCCTTGTCCACTTCGATACCTGCCTTTGACACCTTATGACCAATTACGATCCCTTCGGTCACCATGAAGTGACACTTCTCCCAATTCAAGACAAGGCTTGTCTCTTTGCATGTTTATAATACGGCTTCTAGGAGTTCCAAACATGTGTCAAAAGATGGTCCACACACCGAAAAGTCATCCATGAAGATCTCTATGGTCCGCTCCACCATATCCGAGAATATTGCCATCATGCATCGTTGGAAGGTGGCCGGAGCATTGCACAAACCGAATGGCATACGGCGGTATGCAAATGTTCCGTACGGACAAGTAAAGGTTGTGTTGTCTTGGTCCTTGGGTGCAATAGGAATCTGGTTGTACTCGGAATAACCGTCTAGGAAACAGTAGTACTCATGCTCGGATAACCGCTCCAACATCTGATCAATAAACGGAAGTGGGAAGTGATCTTTCTTGGTCACATCATTCAGCTTTCGGTAGTCAATACACACCCTCTAACCGGTAACTGTTCGGGAAGGAATCAACTCGTTATTGTTGTTCCGAACAACGGTTATACCACCCTTTTTTGGAATTACTTGGACCGGGCTCACCCACGGACTATCCGGAACCGGATAGATAATTCCAGCATCAAGGAGTTTTAGAACCTCCTTTCGGACCACTTCTTTCATATTCGGGTTTAGCCGACGTTGGTGTTGAACTACCGGTCGGTGACCTTCTTCAAGATTGATTCGATGTGAGCAAAAAGTTGGGCTTAAACCCTTCAGATCAACTATCGTCCATCCAATAGCGGTTTGATAGTCTCTAAGAACTCGTAGTAGCTTCTCTTTATTCTCAGAATTCAGCTTAGACGATATGATTACCGGAAGCGTGTCTTTTTCTCCCAAGTATGCATACTCGAGATGATCGGGTAACGGTTTGAGCTCAAGCTTTGGTGGTGTATTCGATGAAGGTTCGGACTTGGGGATTGGTTCTCCCAAATCTTCAATGACCGGTCTTCTCGGGCCTTTGTATGATGGTAATGCATTTAATTGCATCACACTCTCGCTTTCCGGATCATCATCGGTACCCATCAACATATTATTCAGTTGATCGCCGGAAACTTGCATGCCACATGTTTCTCTCATCAAGGAATCCATCACATCTACCCGGTAGCACTCATTCTATCCCATGCTTTGCTTGGCTGCCCGGAAAACATTGAAGACAGCTTCTTCGTTACCCACTCTCAAGGTGAGCTTTCCTCCTTTTACGTCGATAAGTGCTCCTCCCGTGGCCAAAAATGGTCGGCCAAGTATCAGTGGGATTTCCTTGTCCTCAACCATGTCAAGTACCACAAAGTCTACCGGAAAGTAGAACTTATCCACTTTAATCAGAACATCTTCTATTATGCCATACGGGTACTTTATAGATCTGTCAGCAAGCTGCAAGGTCACATTAGTCGGTTGCACCTCTCCAAGTCCGAGTTTCCTGAAAATAGACAAAGACATTGGATTAATACTTTCTCCAAGATCATACAAAGCCTTACTAAATTCAGAATTGCCTATATGAACAGGGATAGTAAAACTCCTTGGATCCTTAAGCTTCGGGGGAAGCTTATGTTGGATGATCGCACTGCACTCCTCAGTAAGTGCAACTGTCGCATGTTCTTCAATCATCCTTTTGTTAGAAAGGATATCCTTCAAGAATTTCACATATGAGGGCATTTGTGACAAAGCATCTGCAAAAGGAATGTTAATATGTAACTTTTTAAATACTTCAAGAAATTTAGAAAAATTAACATCATCCTTATGCGCCTTAAGTCTGATCGGATAGGGCACTCTTGGTACTGCCGGCTTGACCGGTGGTTGCATTGGATTGGTAGGCTGCTCTTGCTTCTTTTTCTCACTCTTCGAGTTTTCCTCAATCACGATATCTTCATCGGCTTCCAACTCATCCATATCGACGATCTCAACATCTTGCCTTTTGGACTCGGTTTCCTTTGATGATTCTCGGGTCGGGTCTCTATTCAGTTCCTTGCCACTTCTCAGATGAATGGCCTTGCAATCTTCTCGGGTTTTCCTTTCGGTTTGACTCGGAAAGGTTCCGAGAGCTCGGTTTTGTAGGGCTTCAGAAATTTGCCCCACTTGCCTTTCAAGGAGCTTTATGGATGTCGTGTTCTGATCAATAGCTGCCTTGACTGTGCCTACTGTACCGGCTAATCCCTCGACTGCGCTATCCATCTTAGACATGAACTTCATCATCATGTCCTCTAGCCCCGGCTTCTTCTCTCTGGATTGTCCTTCATCGAATTTCCGTTGGTTGTAACCTCGAGGACAATAAACATTGTTAGTATTAGAGGAATTAGAAAAGTTGGAGTTGTTACCGTATTGCTGCTGCTATTGTTGTGCCATGGTTTGTTGCCCTTGCGGTTGACTCCATGAGAAATTTGGGTGCTTCTTCCAACCCTCATTGTATGTGTTTGAGAACGGATCGTTTTGTGGCCGGTTGTTACGATTTTGTAGAAATTGAACTTGTTTCGGCTCATTCATGGGTGGTGCCATCTCCGGCATACCCTCATCCATCATAAATGATGATTGAAGAGAAGATCCCTTCAATTGACTCGTGAGCCCGTTTAATTGCGCTTTGATGGCTTTCAACTCATCATTCTCTTGCACACTTGCAACCCTTCTAACTGCTGATCTCGGAGTAGAAAAATTGTGTTCAGCCAGATTATCGATCAACTCACATGCGTCCTCATAAGACTTATCCATTAGGGCTCCACCCGCTGCAGCTGTGGTGTCGTTTTTGAACTGCGGGTGAAGTCCACTAAAGAACGTTTGGATAATGACCCAACCTTGTAACCCATGATGAGGGCATTTCTTGATCATCTCTTTGTACCTCTCCCAAGCTTCATATAAGGTCTCTTGATCCCATTGAGCAAAATGGGTGATTTCAGCCATAAGTTGGGCAGTTCTGCTTGGTGGGAAGAATTTCTGGAGAAAGGCCTCTTTCAGTTGCGCCCGGGTGGTGATCGAGTCCGATTGGATACTTTCTGTCCAAGTTACGGCTCTGCCTTTGAGTGAAAAGCTGAACAGTCTCAGCTTGATAGCATCCTCGTTCACCCCATTTATCTTGAACGTATTGCAAATCCTCTCAAATGCACGGAGGTGTGCATGAGGATCTTCCGTTGGTGTTCCTCCAAATTGGTTCTGCTGTACCATCAAGATGGTACTCGGTTTGATCTCAAAATAGTTTGCCCCAAAAGTGGGCGGTTGGATGCCTATGCGTGCGGTTGCCACATTCGGATCGGCAAACGATCGCATAGGGCGTCTCTCAGGAGGAGCTTCGTCGCCTATCTCGATCTTGATATGTTTTTTAGCTTTTGATTCTATGCGTAATCGACGGGTGGTTCTTTCAATTTCCGGATCGATCGGTTCGATTCCTTCCCCTCGGGTTTTCCTTGGCATAAACCAATTAGTACCTGAAACGGAAAGTAAACAAAATTAGCAATCCAAAAACTGAACGTGATGAAATAAAATTACAAAAATAAAAATGTTCAATGTAATAGCGCTTATAGCTGGTAGTGCTATCAGTTGCAACTAGTTCCCCGGCAACGGCGCCAAAAACTTGATAGACGGGTTTACACCCCCCTAAATCTAACCGCAAGTGTACGGGTCGAAATCAAGTAATAGTACAAAAGTACGAGTATCGAACACAGGGAACTAGGAACTAAGTATCACAATGACTATAAAATCTATTAACTGAACGATCGCAATTTTGAGTTGTGGTTTATAACTTGTTTTAAAGACTAAATAAAAACGAAAATCGATTAACGGAAGGTTTTGAAAGAACTTGGATAGAGAAAAGGTTGAGGGTTGGACTTCCTATGGTTATACTACTGATGAACGAATACCCGAACAATGATTATTACCGATTATTTCTATGAACCCTAGTTTGTAAAAGTCACTGTTATTCTTTCTCAAGCAATAACAGATTTTATTTCAAGACATGTAGGTTTTATCTCTCGATCTACACCTAGGGTTTTAAAATACATTAGGTTAAACTATTCCGAGCAGAAAGTGATTCGGCTATCTCTACCCGAATCTTCTTTCTGGCACTTGATTACTTGATCTAGCATTTAATTAATTTTCTCAAACTTAATCAAAACCCATAAAGGTCAATTGGAGGTGATCAATCTACTATTTATAATTAAAACTGAAATCAAATGCTTTCATAGATCAAATCAGGTAAAAATAATCCTTCGGTTACACGTCATCCATCATAAAATCCATAGTTGTTCCAACCCCCAACACCTAAAGATTAGTTCATGTTGGGGTGGATAAAAACACAAGAAAAAGGGTATAAAGTGGTGTATTAAATCATCGTGATTGTAAACGTAAAGAAAGTACTAATGAAATCCCTTCTCCCTGGCTCTAATCCGCTTCGCGTGGCGGACTATCTTCAATCCTCTATCGTGGCTCCAAAGTACGTGAAATAGCTCTGAAAATCGTCCCCTCATAGCCTCCCGTCGCACGTGTCGAATTGATGACCTAAATTCCGGAAAACACCAATTATCAAAACGATCCAGGGACATACGCGGTTTGTCCCGCGGCTTTAGGCCGCGTAGTAAACCGCGCGGTTTCTTGAGGCATTTGGGTCAGGTCTGGTTCATGGATCTGGGTAAGGTTCTTGGGCATCCATTGGGCTTCGTTTTGGACTCTCTTTTGACTCTTTTCCACTCCTTTTTCTCGATGCTCATCTTCTTTCGGATAACCTGCATACTTCACTAGATAAACCATAAAATCCCGCCTTTTCGCTTCAATGGAAGCCAATCTCATTGGTTTATGGATTGAAAATAACGCCAAAAAGTGGCGTTATCACGATCACTGAACATGAAGCCTGCTCTACAAGAAATGTTTTGTCTTATCTCCTTGCACGCTTTTGTACGATTTGTCAGAAGGACATGCCTTTGTCCAGGATTGTACAAACCACTCTGCCAACTACATTGTTCATCATGCGGCCAAGAGCATGTTTGTAAAAGTTGGAATCATGCAACCAACCAAGTGCTGACACGTGTAAAGTCCTCCTGACATGCATTTAATGCATGCATTATAAATAGGAGGAATGCCTTCATTTTGAAGGTGGCTAATCCCTGAACTTCTGAGTTCCTTAAGAAAACTATCCTTAGCTTTTCTTAACTTCCTTCTTTCTTTTCTTAGTGCAAGAAGTCTGTGTGATTCTCATAGTTTGTTTAGATTAGCTTTTATACTTAGTCTTATTCCGCAACAAACTGTAAATTGTTTGATTTAATCAATAAACAATTTAGAAAGATAAAAACTTGTGTTTGTATTCAACCCCCCTTCTACAAACTTGTATACCCCTTCGGGACCAACACCTTCCCATTTCCTTACTAGGATCTCTAATGGTTGTAGAAATCCACTTGCTTGTTGATGCTTGATCTTCAACTTCTGAAAAGTTAGACATATCACTACAAAGTTAGCCACGTCTTGCTTCATTCCATTCAACCAAAAATTTTGCTTCAGACCTTTGTACATCTTTGTGGAACCTGGATGGGAAGAGAATGGCGAACTGTGGGCTACTTTCAATAGTGCTTCACGAATTTCTGGGTCATCAGGTACACATAGCCTGTTTCTGAACCATATTACCTCATCTACATCAACCCGAAAATCAACTTGCTTATCGTCGCCTATCTTTTGCAATATGGACCATAAGTCTTTATCTTGCTTTTGGGATTCTTTGATCCATGAAACAAAAGTGGGCTCAACCATAAAACTTGTCAGATACCCATCAGAATGATCAGTATGAACCTCAACACCCATGCGCTCCAAATCCAAGAAGATCTCACTTTGAGTGGTGATTAGACAAGACAAGCTTCCTGAATTCTTCCGACTAAGTGCATCTGCCACTAGATTAGCTTTTCCGGGACGATATTGGATTCTTTCATCTTAATCCTTAAGGAGCTCAAGCCAACGCCTTTGTCTCATGTTCAGTTCCTTCAAAGTGAATATATACTTGAGACTCTTATGATCTGTTAAAATATCACAAGTTTCTCTATAAAGATAGTGCCTCCATATTTTCAAAGCGAAGATCACTGCCACCAACTCTAGGTCATAAGTGGGGTAGTTCACTTCGTATGGCTTGAGCTGTCTAGAGGCATAAGCAACAACCTTTCCATGTTGCATTAGTACACAACCGAGACCATTTTTGGAAGCATCACTGTAGATTTGGTATCCTTCCGTTCCCGATGGTAACGTGAGCACAGGCGCGGAAACCAACTTTCAAAGCTTTTCACTTGTTCGGCTTCCCACAGAAATTTCACACCTTTTCTCAACAAACGGGTCAAAGGTAGTGCGATGGAGGAAAATCCTTCGACAAACCTCGTATAATAGCCTGCAAGTCCCAAAACGCTTCGTACTTCGGACATTGTAGTGGGTCTTGGCCAATTAGTCACGGCCTCAACGTTTGCAGGATCAACGTTAATACCTTTATCTGACACTACATGGCCTAGAAATGCCACATGTTCGAGCCAAAATTCGCATTTAGAAAATTTGACATACAACTGCTTATCTCGTAAAATTCCTAAGACAATGCGCAAATGATCTTCATGCTCCTCCTTAGACTTAGAAAATACAAGTATGTCATCAACGAATATGACAACAAACTTGTCTACGTAGGCACTGAATACCCGATTCATCATGTCCATAAAAATGGCTAGAGCATTGGTCAGGCCGAAAGGTATCACCAAAAACTCATAATGGCCATGTCGAGTGTGAAAAGCAGTCTTTGAAACATCTTGCTCTTTTACCCTCAACTGATGGAGGCCTGACCTTAGATCTATCTTCGAGAAATATTTTGCCCCTTGTAGTTGATCGAACAAATCATCTATACGTGGCAACGGATATTTGTTTCTGATGGTGACCCGGTTCAACTCCCTGTAATCAATAAATAGCCTCATCGAGCCATCTTTATTTTTCACGAATAGTACTGGAGCACCCCACGGAGACACACTTGGCCTAAAAACCCACGCTCGAGAAGCTCTTGCAATTGCTCCTTAAGCTCTTCCAATTCCAAAGGTGCCATTCGGTAAGGAGCTTTGGAGATCTGTTCCGCCCCAAGGATCAAGTCTATGCTAAACTCTACCTCCCGAACTGGTGGTACTCCCGAGAGTTCGTCTGGAAATACATCAATAAATTCTCTGACAATCGGTTGGCTTTCAGGGGAACGCTCTTCCGCCAATGTATCTTTAACTCACACTAGAAACCCTTGACACTAGTGAGAAAATAGCTTTTGAGCTTTCAAAGCATATATAATCTTTACTTCTCTTTTTGGTTGAGATCCTTGATACACGAAATCAGGCTTCTCTTTATCACCGAAAACCACTAGCTTAGCTTCACATACAATTGTTGTTGCTCGATGCTTGGACAACCAATCCATACCCAAAATAACATCAAAATCGGTCATACTAATGGGAAGTAAGTCAACCTCACAATTTGGTCTCCTACCTTTAAAGGACACCCATTATATGCTTGAGATATAATAACTGAATTACCCAAAGGTGTAGCAATAGATAAAGGCGACTCTAACAATGTACAAGGCACTTTAAGACGGCTAGCAAAAATCAAGGAGACCATGGAATGGGTTTCCCCCGTATCAAATAAAACATACACATCATAAGCACCCAATCGAAAGAGTTTACAAAACCATACCTGAATTTGTTGCATGAGTCGTTGATAAAGAAAACACCCTGCCTCCACTAGTTGTCTTTGCGTCATTTCTTTTATCGGTGGTACGAGGGTTCTTGCAGTCTTTTGCCAAATGTCCCGACTGGCCACATAAAAAGCAAGCTCTTGAAGCCATATAACATACATTCCCAGGATGGCGCCTTCCATAAGAATTGCACTGAGTAACCGAGTCCTGACCCCCTTTGTCGCCTACCCTTTGAAACAGAGTCTGATTCGGCCCTTGCCCCTGTTGACGATAAGACTGTCTCTGACCCTGATTCTGACCTTGCCACTGTCCATGTCGCTTGTTACCACTTTGACCCTACTGATTCCCACGACTACCTCCTTGCTGCTGATTTCGCTGACCCACTGAATGAATTTGCAGCCCATCCTAACTTCTTTTCTTACTCCCATCTGATTTGGATGCCAGAATGTCTTGCTGCTCCATTTAATATTCTTGGCAGCGTTTGTCGCCTCTGCCACATCAGTAAATTTATCATCAATCATTTTGGAACGGTACCTGTAAAGAATAGTCCACTTAAACTTCTCGGCCTGCTCAGCTGCTGTCCCAACTGATGTCCCTACAAACCCTGCGAGCCTCAAGAATCTCGCCAAATAATCTGATACAAACTCGTCCTTCTTTTGGAGGATTGTGGCGTACTCTCTCACAAATGCATTCTTATCCGAATTTGAGAAATACTGCAGATAAAACGCTTCACGGAACCCCACCAAGATAGAGCATCAACATACGCATTGCCTTTAGCATGCTTGATTGCGTACCACCATCTCTGAGCATCTCTTCAAGTTTGTAAGTCGCCAATTTCACTTTGTGCAGTTCCGGACATCCAAGAACCTTAAAGATCTATTGTATGTGAGCAATACAGTTCTCTGCATCCACAGGAGTCGGTGCCGAGCTGAAAGATTAGGGCTTCTGCTTCTGAAATATGTCAAGCCACACATGAATGGCCCCATCTGGTGTTGGCCCACTAGAACCTCCAGTTTGATTTGGATTACTGCCCTACGGTGTTTCTAGATTTAACTGAAGTCCCCCGGTATTGTTCTGCTGAGCTACCCCAACTGCTTGGGCCACAATACTTGGCAACAAACTCAAAACCGCCTGATTCACAACTGCCAAAATCACCGGGTCCACTTCCTGATTAACATCTGAATTAGGAGTTTATGGGATCTCCTCCTGAAGTGTGAGTACGCCTGTTAGCCACACGCTGAGATCGATGGGGCATCCTAAATAAATATATTCTAAACCCCATTCTACCCAACACTCACAGGTCAAACCTATTTGGTTTTCTACAAGATCAAATCTAGAGCTCTGATACCATAATTGTAACACCCCCATTCTAGAGAACGAGAGGCTACTTCTAAACATAATAAAGGATATAAAATGTCTTCAAATATATAAAGTCTCCAAATAAGAATTAAACTCCAAACAAAAGATTCAAGTAGATCCCAACAAATAATCAAACCAAACATAACTATTTATCGAAAGAGCTAGTCTAATAACGAATGAAATAAATTAAATAACGTCTAAAATTGTAGTCATTCTCTCGAAACCTTCTTCCAATCGGAAACCTTATCCACTCTTCTCACGAAACCATAGTAACCCCCTTGATTACCTGCTGTAAGGAAGAAAGAAACACGGTTGAGCCAAAAGCCCAGTGCACGGATATATATAATTGTAACAAAAGAAAGCAATACTAAAATGTAGGAACTGATCTCAAGATATTAGACACAACGGTTCTAAAAATTTGGTGAAAACGATGATTATTACCTTCAACGAATAACATATAGTGAGACAACAATCTAAAATAAAAGACAGTATCAAAATCCAAGAATTAACCTATGATGGGATGAATTGAGCTCGAATAACGCATACACTTGCATATCAATCGATGTGACAAGTGTCAGACATCTGGCCACACAGGCCCGTACGTTGGGTAGCAAATCCACACGTACTAAATATGAGATGCGGCATTGGGCACTACACCAACATCCACCCTACAAACATATCACATAAGCTAGGGCCGACCCATACGCCTCCTAAATTAAATAATCACCACATCATATATCGCTCTCACAAGAGCACAAAAGAGGAGACGTCGTGGACTAATCACACCGCCACGGTTAGTGTCAGGTTGTAATAATCGGGTCATTTTGTAAATAAGATATCTTGGTGGGTGTGTAGTGTGAAGGAGGAAACATTGGTGGCCCTTGTGAGAATAAAGAAAATAGGGTTAAATCCCTAAAACCCTTCATTTTTCCTCATTCAGTAAGGTGCAGCTAGGGTAAGGATACCTTGTGGAGCAACAATTCAATTTTGAGAAGGAAAGATTGTATTTGGGAGCTAAGGTTTGGAGAATCATCATCCTTTTCAAGGTAATCTCCTCCTCCTTCATCTCTTCAATCTAATCAGTAATGTTGGGAGTAGTGGGGATTTAATATCTTTTGTATTTCACTCAAAAGTGACCATTGTGGTTTGTGTGCTTTCTTAGCTAAATCAATGTGGAAATCGAAGGGAGTAGTTTGCTAATCATCTAGAAATAATACCTCTTTGCTTGTTGTGGGTTAAAGAAAGTCTCGTATTGATCTGTGGATTTGATTAAAGTATTCGATGTGGAATCGCTCAGTAAAACCCTGTTGTCCGGAAATTGCTCTATCCGAAAACCCTTGGGAGTCCGGAAGAGATTTCCTGGAAAATGTCGAGGACTCTGAAAGGAGTCCGGAATGTTCCGGATTCCAGAAGTTTCCGGAAGGTACCAGGTTTCGAAAGTGTCCGGAAGAGTCCGGATGTGCATGTCCAGAAAAGTGAGATCCGGATATTTCCAGTCTGTTTGTGTTCGAAAAAGGGACCGGTATCCAGACTCTGTGTGGCTATGAGACTTTGGGAATGCCATGTGGGTAGTTGAGTGACTTATCCGCTCTTGTGTGTGTTGGTGCAAATGTAGGTTCGGACAGAGGATAGCAGTCGCGAGTAAGAACACTTAGCGTGGACACCAGGTGAGTCTTTCTAAATTGAAGCTTTATCGATACTCGAATTTATTACTTGTATCGATATTGAATTGCATGGTTTACGTTGTTTTAAATATGCATGAACAAAGCGTGTAAATTATTTTATGGATATGTGCGAGACATGTGAGAATTTAATATGGATATATGGGGAGTGTGTCCCATGCATGATATATGAATTCGTTTCATATGATCACTGAGGGCGGGTGTGCCCTAACACGTTGTCACATGTGTGTACGTGACTGAGTGCGAGCCGTTAATAGGTGTTGTGGGTGTACTTAAACTGACAAAGGTGTAACTGTTTATAAATGCTTATAAACTCTCTTTAGTTCATAATTGTGGCGTGGTGTTGGTAGCAAGAGGGATCTCACTAGACCTTATGGTCTAACCCTCGCTTTTCAAAACTAAAACCTTTTCAGGTAAGCAGGTAGCCGAGAGCTCGTTTAGAGGAAATGGCAAGACATGAGTTGGAGCTTGCGTATAGAAGGATTAGAAGACATTCCCTTTTATTTTTATTTTTGTAGTTATGTTCTCAGCTGTAGTTAGGGTTATTTCTGCTAACCCAATTTTGTAATCTTGATAGTGCGACTATGTTGGGCTATTTTGGCGTTTTGAATTAAAGAAGTAGCTTTTGGCATGCTTGTTTGGTGTGGGTTATTACATTTGGTATCAGAGCGCTAGTTTAAGGGATTTAGGTGACCGGATTGGCCTAAACTTAAACTGTAGAGTAGGAGGACACAACTGAGAAATAGGATGCCTTTAGGTAAGACCTTGATCACCGAGAACTTAGGACGATGGTAGTGAGGACTCTCATGTAAGGTAAATTCAAATCACATATGGCCAATGTCATTATGAGTTTACAGGTGAATGGGTGTGCTTGATTACTGTTGTTCAGATGATCGATGGAGGGGGGGTAGTGTGTAGAGAGTGGTGGTAGTGTGTGGAGAATGGTGGTAGTGTGTAGAGGTTGGTGGTAGTGTGTAGAGTTCTAACCTTGCCTTGATGGCAATGGTTTAGTGTATTGTGCGAGATCGTTCATGGTGTGAGTGATGACACCATCTAGAAGGAGTATTATTTGAATTGTGGGTGGCCGTGTGAGGTAGAATCTCTTGGGTTCATAAGGGAAGAATAATTGATTGGAGGTGAGCTCCTAATTTCTGATGATTCTTCATTCTGGGAGTTTTAGATGTCGATGAATTGGGATCTTGAGAGTTTCAACTCATGAATCGGGTAGTAGAGATGTGTTTTCTTACTCTCTAGTCAATGAAAGAGTGGCAAGGGTGGTTGAGAAAAGGTAGATATGTTTGTTGGTAATATGAGGCGAGGATATGATGAAAAGGTGCATACGAGTATGTGGGGGGAGGAACCGGTACCAAAGGTTGTTGCAAATGTGAGAAAACCTGATGGTTTGGTCGGAAGTAGAGCGTCGGTGTTGAATTGTTGTGAATGTCAACGGTTGACCTTGCTTGAGCAAATAGCCTTCAATGTAAAGTGAGTCATGCATTGTATTTTCAAACAAGTTACATGAGTCCTTAATGTCAAATATATGTGTTTGTGCGTGTGTGTGTCCCTTGTAAGTTTCTAGATTTGAAAATGAGTTGGCGCGTACGAACGTGTGTTTGAAGGAAAAGACACTTTTATTTACGTTGTGTGATAAATTTTGAACTTGGAGAAAATGCGACTTATTTCACCTCTTTTACGGGTGAGTTAACATTTGTTGTAGAAATCATAAAAACATTTGATCGCATGGTTTTATAAGCGGAATCAGTAGTATGGACACGTTGTTGTCATATCAGTGAGTGTGAGAGTCGACTGACTCTCCCAGTATGGGTGATTTTGCCGTGTTTAAAATTTGCACGAAAAAAGTTTTAGTGAATGCACTTTCGATTGATGGACAAGGTGGTGAGATATTATGGGTTGTGTGTGAGCGATCCTTGAGATCGATGTGTGTGTAGCCATTTTTATGGCGATGTCATGTCGTGCTTGTCTAACCTTATTTCGCGACGTATTTTCAAATGTGCAAAACGATTTAAATCATTGTGTTATCATGCATGAAGGCTATGAACTCGCTAGGTAATGAGAGATATAGTATTTAAGGGTGAAGGAAAGTTTCGAGAGTGGAAATGTGTGGTTGAGTCGTCGATGGTCGATTCGTGACCTTGGTGTTTCCTATTAGGGAGGGCAGAGATTAAATGCAATCTCAGTCTTTGACTTTAGAGATGCTTGTATTATGGTAGTCCTCGCTCTTGTTTGGTAATTTGATACGTGGCTGACGGCGGCGGGTGTGTCACGGGTGATCTCGAAGTAGGCAAGATACTTCGAAAGGTAGCATTGTAGTATGTTGATGAAATGGTATCGGCGTGGAGCCGGAGCTTGAGGTGGCCTAGTATTTAGGCTATTTGTCGGGTAAGACTTGTGGCCCAAGCATGTGAGGACTGTGGGGCACAAAGTTCGTTATGATGCGTGGGAAGAATTAGATTTCGGTGGATATTCTCATTTTCGGATGCACCTTTGAAACATCATCTTCATGTCGGGCGTTGATGTTGAAGTCAGCGTTGGTTTTTGAGATCATCGTCGGGAGATTGGAATAGGAAAAGGTAACCCTGGTGTGATTATTTTGTCAGGTTTATACGCGGAGATAAGAGGTCGGTTGGGGAAAGGTGTGTATCTGACAGGATGTTGGACCGCCTTTTGTGAGTGTTCTGAAAGTGGAGAATCGCTAGTTGGATAGATAATTTTTCTATGTAGTTGATGTTTCGTTTATGAATGAAGTAGTTAACACAACTCAGGTGGGACATGTGGATTATGTTGGTCTGCGAGGGAGCGTCTTATCGTTTGGTTTATTTGAGCGTGTTTCGTATGGATTCCGAAGAGCCGGCTGGGGACAAAGACTTGATTGAGTGAAGTAGACGATCATAAGTGGAGGTTCATCTAGGTTTGAGAGAAGCCCAGGTCGTGGGATAGCTTTATTTCAAATGTTTGTTGTGATTGGCATGGAAAAGCAAGGCCTGTTGTGTGTAATAATGATCGTGAGGATTTGCCTTTAGTATGATGTTGTGGTGTGGTGGTTGTGTGGATAAGTTAGTGGTAACTTATGCAAGGTAGACGTGCAAGTCTTTAATGTGATAACAAATTGTTGTGAGGATAAGTGGTGGACTAGTGTTGTTAATATGAGTTGAGCGTAAGTGGAAATCCTTGCTCGGAGATTGTTGATAAGTTATACAGTGGTGACAAATATATGTGTGTTGAGATGAATGGATGTTTGGTAGGTGTTGTGGTATTGCTGATTCAAGGATAAAAGAATGGAGTGGTAGTTGGTGGCTACCTAGGAGAGCGAAACCGTGTGCTCATAGGTTGTGACGGGTTGATGGGTTAGTTATCTGGTGCCATTGACATGTTTGTGAAGATGTTGGATTGGTTGGTTTATGATGTTTCGTAGTAGATACAAAATCTTTGAGAATGTCGAATTATTCCTTGTGTGTAAAGGATTTCTCATGTGTGGGATAACCCCGTTTGTGGAACAAAATGTGTGTGGTGGATTCGAGTACTGGGTGTTATTTCAGGATGACTTGATTGAATCCTCGAGTGAGTCTTGTGCTTAAACCGTTCGGTTGGACATAGTAATGCAAAGGTGTTTTCAACGCATTTAGATTGAATAGAGTGAGCACTGTTCTATGCTAACCCGAGGAGGTGGAGATGGTATGTGAAATAAGGGGGTAAACTAGAAGTGGAAGGTTTGGGCATATAATGCAGAAATGGGGAAGCAACATTTTCAGAGTGTCATTGCTGGGTACACGAACTCCTAGTGGGAGTACGAGAAAGAGGATTTGTGTGTATGTGATGGTTTAGAGTCGAGGAAAGCTAGCTTATCTGGTTGGTCAAGAGTGTGCACCTTCTAGTGAGCCGTTCTTTGGAAACATGTTTTATGTTTGAGAAGGAATTGGAAGAAAGTAGTCGAATGTGGTGCTCGGGATGAAGGACCTTTGGATTAGACTTGGTAGTAGTGTGGGAAATATTCCAAGTGAACTTTGTCGTTCAGCATTAAGCTAATGGGAATAGTTTTGTATTAGCATGGTTGCTCCTTCTTGTTGAGTGGGTGAAACTTGAATTTATTTCATATGTGGATGGACGATTGTTAGATGCAGTGAGAATTTGAATGTGTGTCTTCAAGATTGGTTCGGTTTGCTTGGTGGCTGCTTCAGATGTTGGAGTGTGGAAGTTTCCCACTTTTAGCTCTGTATAGTGTGGGGTGATGATGTGGTGAGAACGTGTCAAATGATTATTGATGGATTGTAGTCAATGCAATTCAGGCAAGAAAGTGTTATCAGCCTTAGGCGTATTTCGTGTTGGGGATAGTGATTGTGGAATTGTGAACAATCTGTTGAAGAGGAACATAACTGTGAGTTAAGGTGACATTCGAGGTTGATCTTGTGTTAAGTTGGTGAATCGAGCGTTCGTTATTCTATTAAGGGATTCATGTTGTTGGGGCATTAACCTCTGTAAATCTGTTCTTTTACGGAAGTGAAGTTGTGTGTGAAACTCTTAATTTATTTCAAAACCATGGGTCTAGATGTATGGGCGGTATTGTGTACAGTTGGCCTGAGGCGTCATAGTTATGTTACGCGATTTATCTGGGGTTAGAGTTGTAGTTAACCGAAAGTGTGAAAATTTGTTGGGATACGCCCTGTTGTTGAAGGGTCATGCAACGTGGGAGCAAGAGAATCCTTAGAGAAGCAAAAAGGTTAGCATGTGCAGTTATCTATGAATTTTCCAAGAATAGAGCTGGATCATAGGAAAGAAGCATTTGGTGACGGAGGTCGCGCGGTTGACCACCGATAAGTCAAACAGATTCGCGAGAAGTTTAGGGTGGCTCAGGACCGCCAAAAGATGTATGCGAACAAAAGAAGTTTAGGGAGATAAGGTGATGCTTAAGGTATTGTCGTGGAAAAGTGTAACACCCTCAAATTTGGAACGAGCAACTAAATAAAATTTCAATAAAATACCCAACAAGATAAAATCATTTCTACAATTCATTCCTTAAATTACCTCGGAGTTTAAAACATTATAATTCCCCCAATAAATTAACTTAAACGGGTGTTACTTAACACGACACAAGTTTTTTTTTTGGAAGGGTATCCGAGGACATTGCCCCGACTAATCCCGGCAAGGTGAGATAATTGCCCTAGCTGCTAAAGCATGCAGCCCTGAGTTTATCCCCAGTGGCCACAAGTTGGAAGCCCCTGGATTTGAACTTGGGGTAGATGGGTTACTAGCCACATCCCCCACAAGCCTTAACCAGTGCGCCACAAGCCTTGTGGTTAACACGACACAAGTTGCTAATTCCAAATACGTGCGGAAGACTTCACTAATTCAAATCACCTCGCGAGCACTCTACTAGCACACGACCTTTCACACGTGTCACTAGAACTACTCCCAACCTGAGACCTGTTGCACATGCCGACAAATAAAAAGGGTTAGGCTAACGCCTAGTGAGTTCAAGCATTTTATCATGACTATATAAATTCATAAATCGAGAGGAGTGTAGCTTTTTTAGTCATGATTCCAAAAGAGTTTACTTTAAATGTAAAGCACCCATTTTCCAAATCCCACAATTCCCATAAATGAAATCTTTAATGCAATATGATTTCCAAAATAGACTCATTCCCAAAATCCACGTAATAGGGTGAAATATCATTTGATATTCAAAATAATTAAATCCATAATTCAATTTGTCATTATTCCAAAAACATCCCAAACACGGTAAAAACATAATCCATAACTCATATAACATGGAAATGCAATTCTCATAAATATGATACGTTACCGAAAACATGGATAAACACAAATACCGAAAAACATCACACACGGATGAGATATAAACCACAACTTGCATACCATGGAAAACAATCCATATAAATATAACACGTCACCGAAAACATAAGTAGCAATAAATACCCAAAACAACACCTTTCGGTGACGGGGGAGACCCTTATACATCGCACGTGACGGAACACTAAAGTGGGTCACTTACTATGCAATAAAACACACACGTGGATTACTCTCGTAAACTGAGCTCAATCACTCCAGATCTATTGCCCGCGAGACTAGGGAGTTCCCAACTTCAACCACTCCAGGTCTATACATTGGGTCACTCCAAATCCACAACAGCACATTAGGGATTACACCTTACTGCCCATGAGACGACGTCCGACCATATAGGTCCACGCCTTACTTATCATGGAACCCGATGCCTATCCCGTGCTAAGCACATATATGGAATTACACCTTACTGCCCATGAGACGACGCCCCACCATCTAGGTCCACACCTTACTTATCATGGAACCCGATGCCTATTCCGTGCTACAAAATAAACTAACGTTTCGTAAAACTGAGCTCAATCAATTCCGACCTCTTGCCCACGAGACTAAGGGAAACTCAAATGCCTATGGATCCATATCTATCAAGGTCTAAATATTACACGACCCCAAATAAATAAACACATGCATTCAAAACATGCAATTCCCCAATAACATAATTCATTATCAAAACTCAATCTTGAGTTACCAAAACTGGACAAATGTCCCCAAGACTTAATAAGATTCAATACCAAGCCTCAAGCTCAACTAACTCCAAAAAAGGTAGTTATGAAAGTTATAAAATGACATCAAATATAACAACACACACCGTTTGCCGGTAAATAATTCGATTCCATGAAAACCCGAAATAACACTTTGGATCGGGTAAACCCTCATTTCCAAGGACTCACGCCTTTACGTTTTCAAAACATTACATGATGTACTATATGCATATTTCCAAAACATCCACAATGCATTTTTATAATAAACAGACTCCATTTATTACATAAATCAACAACTCATTTCATGTATGATTTATTATCACATTTTTACAAAATATCCAAAAGTAGTGTTTTCAAAACATTACAACAATTAATACCTCAAAAGGTAAAATCCACCAAATAAACCAATATTGATAATTTTCAGGTAAAACACACAATTACTTGGAAAATAACATTTTGGCATGTACAAAGTTTTCGCAAACTAACTTGAACTCACCTCTGCTAGATTAAGCTAAATCTTGATTTTTCCCAAACGTATGCTCCTTTGATGAAGTTTGCATCCTCAAGCCAAAACTTCCAAAACCTAGATTTATGAATTTCCAACCATCAATTTCACAATCCAACCATGTAGAATCATTCCCTAAACATTTAGAATCATTTCTCCCAACATATTACACCCAAAATAACCAATACATCGAAACCCTAATTTCCAAAATAAAGGGGAGAAGATTACCTCAATCATCAAGTGAATCCACCAACCAAACACTTCTAGTGTTACCAAAGTGAGCTTCAATCTTGACTTCACCCAAAGAAATGAAAGGTTTAGGAGAGGGTTGGGTAAAACCCTAGAATAGTGTAGAAATTCCATCCAAAAGGAGATGAGATGAGAAATACCAACCTCAACCTAAGGATCCTTGTAACGAGATGGAGGAGGGACTTTGATTTACAAGATTTGTGGCTTCAATGGCTTCAAAATCGTTTTGAAGGGTTAGGGTTCGGTTTTGGGAGAGTTTAGAGAGAAAGAGTTGGAATAGAAATGAAAGAAAGCTGAAAGGCGTGGGTTTAAAACCCTCAGAGTCCGCTCGCGATTGTGACACGGCGAGAGTGACCATGTCACAATCGCCGAGGCACTCTCGCCCGCTACCCAAAATGCTCACGGTACACTTTCGGCGAAAGTGACACTGCAAAAGTGACCATGTCACACTCGCGAGTGTCATACTCGCTGGCCCTCCCAAAACCCTCGGTACATTCTTGGCGAAAGTGACACTGCGAAAGTAACCATGTCACTCTCGCGAGTGTCATACTCGCTGGACTTGTACCGAGTCCAAACTTGGCCAAATTCTCGAGAGATCCAAATAGCATTACGTGTTCCACACTCCAAAGCAAAACCTTGTCCTTTTTAATAAATCTAGACGGAATCATTTACAATTGGAGTTAGGATTTTCGGGGTGTTACAATCCTCCCAACGTTAAAGAGATTTCGTCCTCGAAATCTAGTCCTCACTCACTTAATGGCCACCGCGCCCAACACATTCCAAATTCCCTCGGTTTCAACCCGGTTCCAATTTATTTCCCACATAATTGTCCACATCGGTTTCTTGGTGTTACTCACAACGATTCCCCGATTAGGCGTAAAATACCCACATTCAACTGAAGGACTAAGCTGCTAGAGGGGCCTTTTGGCCACCAGATTAAGTTGTCTCCCAACCTTAAGTGGTCCATACTATCCCAACGAAAGATTCGAATCCCCAATCATACCACCTTCACGTATTCTTAAACTTTCTCTCCAAACCAACCCAACGTTTAATCATTACTAACCTTTAACCAAAACTTCAGTATTCCCAATTAATCCCACTACTGAATTAGCATTCGCTCTCAGCGGATTCCATCGATTCAACACCAACGGTCTTCATTGACTCGTCAATTACCCAATCCCAACGATATGCCTAATTATCAATCATCCGGTCAGCAGATTCCCTTACCACACGAGGCAAGTCATTTCACTAACTCCTCTTATCACAATTACGCGTCTTAAGAATATTACAACCATTACCATCATTCCTTTAAAATCGGACTAAAATCCCCCGGTTACACTAACGGTGCTTAGCCTCAAGCCCAAACGTCGACACTTAAATATACCACCTACCTTAATATAGGTTACTGCGAATTTATCCTCTTAATTTCAAAAGAAAATCATCCCCTCAACCGATACCATTCGGGAGCCAAGGTTTGGAGAATCATCATCATTTTCATGGTAATCTCCTCCTCTTTCATCTCTTCAATCTAATCAGGAATGTTGGGAGTAGTGGGGATTTAATATCTTCTGTATTTCACTCAAAAGAGACCATTGTGGTGTGTGTGTTTTCTTAGCTAAATCAATGTGGAAATCGGAGGGAGTAGTTTGCTAATCATCTAGAAATAATACCTCTTTGCTTGTTGTGGGTTAAAGCAAGTCTCGTGTTGATCTGTGGATTTGATTAAAGTATTCGATGTGGAATCACTCGGTAAAACCCTGTTGTTCGGAAATCGCTCTATGGAAATCGCTCTATCTGGAAACCCTTGGGAGTCCGGAAGAGATTTCCCGAAAAATGTCGAGGAATCCGGAAGGAGTCCAGAATATGCCGGATTCTGGAAGTGTCCGGAAGGTACCGGATTTCGGAAGTGTCCGGAAGAGTCCGGATGTGCGTGTCCGGAAAAGTGAGATCCGGATATTTCCAGACTGTTTGTGTTCGAAAAAGAGACCGGTATCCAGACTCTGTGTGGCTGTGAGACTTTGGGAATGCCTTGGGGTTCGGGGTGTTATGTGGGTAGTTGAGTGACTTATCCGATCTTGTGTGTGTTGGCGCAAATGTAGGTTCGGATAGAGGATAGCAGTCGCGAGTAAGAACACTTAGCGTGGACACCATGTGAGTCTTTCTAAACTGAAGCTTTATCGATACTCGAATTTATTACTTGTACCGATATATTGAATTGCATGATTTACGTTGTTTTAAATATGCATCAACAAAGCGTGAAAACTATTTTATAGATATGTGCGAGACATGTGAGAATTTAATATGGATATATAGGAAGTGTGTCCCATGCAGGATATGTGAATTCGTTTCATATGATCACTGAGCGCGGGTGTGTGCCCTAACACGTTGTCACAGGTGTGTACGTGACTAAGTGCGAGCCGTTAATATGTGTTGTGGGTGTACTTATAATGACAAAGGTGTAACTGTTTATAAATGCTTATAAACTCTCTTTAGTTGATAATTGTGGCGTGGTGTTGGTAGCAAGAGGGGTCTCAGTAGACCTCATGGTCTAACCCTCGCTTTTCAAAACTAAAACCTTTTCAGGTAAGCAGGTAGCCGAGAGCTCGTTTAGAGGAAATGGAAAGACATGAGTTGGAGCTTGCGTATAGAAGGATTAGAAGACTTTCCCTTTTTATTTTTTTTGTTGTTATGTTCTCAGCTGTAGTTAGGGTTATTTCCGCGAACCCAGTTTCGTAATATTGATAGTGCGACTATGTTGGGCCATTTTGGCGTTTTGAATTAAAGAAGTAGCTTTTGGCATGCTTGTTTGGTGTGGGTTGTTACACATGTCATCGGTGCCACACTGACGTGCCTATGGTACCCCGATAAGTGGTTAGTAGCTCGACTTTGTCAAGAATAAATTGTCACCACACATGTGACGTATACAAATAATACACTTACACAAACGGTGTCGGAGTCAAATAAAACATTATTCACACTTATCCAATATGGTCTCAAAGGACTGAGAGATCAAAATCAAATCAAACCGATTTTTATATAATGATCGATAGCAAAGCGTAAATAAGTCACATTTAAATAACGACACTACCGACTAACACATATGAACAATCGAATCAAATCTCCAAAAGTTGAGAATCCAACAAATAATACGACTCAAAGACGTCAAGGAAATTCATATAATTAGGTACGAATAAAGCTAACACAAACGAACCAAGCTTACGTGTGTGTATCTATATATACATATATATATATATATATATATATATATATATATATATATATATATATATATATATATATATATATATATAGAGAGAGAGAGAGAGAGAGAGAGAGAGAAAGGTTCAAACGAGGAGCGTAACAATTTACGAGAAACGCGAGGAGCACCGCCCATGTACAAAATCACATGTGATTCACATACAAAATCATATGTGATTAAAATTCGGACCCGCGCGGTTTGTCCCGCGGTTTGCAAAGCGCGCGTTTGTCCCGCGGTTTGTACTGTGAATCACATGTGATTTTATACATGGGCGGTGCTCCTCGCGTTTTCTTAAATTGTTACGCTCCTCGTTTGAACCCGCCTCTATATATATATATATGTGTACATATATATACATCGGATCAACAAACACGAACTAAAAAGAAGATATGAATCAAGTAAAACATCTTATTAGTATCAACATCACGAATACGTCTGTAGGACAATTTTATAAAAATATGTGACCTTGAAGAATTAAGAGCGAAAGAACGACACGGTAACGGACAAATCAAATAATCATGAGGCACGTATTGCAAATTAAACGAAAGCTTGAGGGTTCGCAAATTTACTTAAACGAATCGAATGAACAAAAAGGTTTAAGAATCCGTACTTTAAAACTTCTCGGAACTTATCAGTTTACCGATCAATTACCCCTTTAATCCCAACCTAAAAATATCCAAAAACTTAATGTTATTCCCACTTGATTGCCAACACGCGGCAACAATTTATGGCTCTAAGTTACCAAAACGCGGCAGCAAAATATGACTAAAATCGCCTATAAATCGGTCAAAACGCAATTGCAAAATACTACTATATATGTCCAAAACGCAGCAGAATTTTACGGCTTAAATCGACTAGTATGTAGAAATTAAGAAAATTCTGTATCAAAATCGATCATAATATATTTGTAGTATTAATCGAATGCAAACCTGTCATGCTGGATTGTCTGCTGGTTTGGCCTTGTTCCATTCTCAGTTCCAAGATCCACACTGAAGAATCCTTGCAATTGATGGGACTGCTCTCTTGATAAGGATATTGTTTTTTGTGTTCTTGTTATTGAGTCCGAAATCCAGAGTATACATTCCCTTATATACAAATCGGATATGTCAGTTGACTTATGATAGTTTCTTCCATCAAGAAACCGTCTACAGCTGCAGTTAACAAAACTAACTGCTATTTAACTGAATTAACAATTAACTGTTAGCAACATTAATTGTTAACCAAGCAGTAGTAACTATACTCAAAACATTTTGAACCCAACGAAATATGTATACATATATAAAATGATCAGATCATTTGCATTAGTTAATTACTAAAATCATTCATTGATAACTATTAAATCCTAGTGATTATTCTTAAAACATATCTTGTTCTTATGGTGTATCCAACAATTTCCCACTGAACAAGATATTACATCAGTATCATCAAATACTGCAACTATAATAATCACTCTTAAGTGTGCACAGGATTCACAATTTATCAATTAATACTTCAAAGTTCTGTCAGTTAGGGTTGCAATATCAGACTATGCAAGTTCATTGCCCAATTGAATTGTGCAGGCTTCCATAATCATAATAATTGCAAATATAACCACATGAACTACCCCAAATGTATAATATTTTATATTAATTCTTAAATTCAAAGCTGCTGATGAAAATATACATCAGTATCCTAATTTGTACAATCTTAATGGAATGAATTAAGAATAATATGTTTACCAAAAGCTTCATATTTGATTATTAGAATATTCATTATATTATTGTTATACAATAATACCTTAATCGTCAATACAGTTTAAGAGACCCATAACTTTGACATGTCTTTTGAAGCACTCAACTGGTAGTGCCTTTGTGAATGGATCAGCTAGTTGATCCTTTGTCCCAATCTTTACCACCTCCACTTCCTTATCTCTCACATTTTCTCTAACTGCAAAGTATTTGACATCTATATTCCTTGATCCACTGCTTCTTTTATTGTTCTTTGTAAAGAATACAGCAGCAGCATTATCACAGTAAATGGTCAATGGTCTTTCAATTGAATCCACAATGTGTAGACCAGCAATGAAATTCTTGATCCAAATAGCATGTGAAGTAGCATCATAAATTGCAATGTATTCAACTTGAAAGGTTGAAGTTGCAGTTAATGACTGTTTGCTGGCTTTCCAGGATACTGCACCTCCAGCCAACATAAAAATATATCCAGATGTGGACTTTAAGTCATCATAGTCTTGCTTATAGGATGCATCTGTATAACACTCCACTTTTAATTCTTGATCATCCAACCTTCTATAGGTTAGTGTAAAGTCTTTAGTACCCTTCAAATATCTTAAAATCTTCTTTCCTGCTATCCAGTGTTTATATCCTGCGTTTGACTGAAATCTTGACAACATATTGACTGCAAAAGCTATGTCTGGTCTTGTGCAGACATGTGCATACATTAAACTTCCCACTAATCTTGCATATGGAATCTTCTCCATTTGTTTTCTTTCTAGATTGTTATTTGGACACTGTCCTTTGTGTAACTTGTCTCCTTTCGACATTGGAGATTCTCCACTCTTGCAGACTTGCATGCCAAATCTATTGAGTATCCTTTCAATATATGACTTTTGAGATAGGCCTAAAGTACCTCTGTTTCTATTTCTCGAAATCTCAATCCCTGGCACATAATGCGCTTCTCCCATGTCCTTCATATCAAAGCTTTTCATTAGAAAGTCTTTAGTGGAGTGCAACAAAGCTATACAATTTGTGGCTAATAAAATATCATCCACATATAAAATCAGAAATATATAACCACTTCCACTTGATTTGAAATATATGCATTCATCCAATTTATTTTCATCAAAACCAAATGTAGTCATCACACTGTCAAACTTGATGTACCACTGTCTAGATGCCTGTTTTAGGCCATAAATGGATTTCTTTAATTTGCATACTTTATTTTCACCTTTTGTGAATCCTTCAGGTTGTAGCATATATATTTCTTCTTCCAAGTCTCCACTTAAAAATGCTGTTTTGACATCCATTTGGTGGAGTTCTAAGTTGTAGTGAGCTACCAGGGCCATAATAACTCTGAATGCATCTTTGGTTGATACAGGTGAAAAAGTTTCATTATAGTTTATGCCTTCTCTTTGATTGTATCCTTTAGCAACTAACCTTGCTTTATATCTGTCTATATTGCCATTCGCATCCCTCTTAGTCTTAAAGACCCATTTGTTCCCTATTGGCTTTATTGAGTTTGATTTCTCAACTAGATCCCAAACATTGTTGTTTGTCATACTTAGTAATTCATCTTCCATTGCTTTCATCCATTTTTCCCTATCTGCTGATTCCACAGCTTCTCTATAACTGTTTGGATCATTATCTTCTCCCAAATCAAACTCTATCTCAGTTGCATAAACAATATAGTCATCTGAAATTGCTGATCTTCTTTCTCTTGTGGACCTTCTTAAAGGTACATCTTCTTGAATTGTTTCTGTCTGTGGTGAATCTTGGGTGATTTGTACTGTATTTGCAGTCTCATCCTCATTTAATGGTTCTGTTTCATAATTTTGATCTGTTACAGGCAAGAGGTGGGGCAATTCATTTGTTCCTTCAGTATCAGTAGGTATATACTGATTGTGATCAGGATATATGAACCACTCTTCTACATTCATAGTTGAATCACTTGATTCTTGTGGTTCATCATCAAATAATTCATCATAGAAGACATCTTTGTTTGTTTCAAATATTCTCTGTCCTCTCCCAGAATTATAAAATTCATACCCTTTTGACTTTTCTGAGTAGCCAATGAAATATGCAGACAACGATCTAGAATCCAATTTATCCAGTTGGTCTGTATTATATTGTCTAGTTTCAGCCTTGCAACCCCATACATGGAGATGATTTAGGCTTGGCATATATCCATGCCATTTCTTAAAAGGTGTTCCTTTTACTGCTTTGGTGGGAGATCTGTTTATAATATAATTTGCAGTTTTTAATGCTTCTCCCCATAAAAATCTTGGGAGACTTGACCTTACAAACATACTTCTAACCATATTCATCAATGTTCTATTCCTTCTTTCTGAAACTCCATTTTGAGTAGGTGTATAAGGTGTGGTATATTGGGCCTTAATCCCACATTCTTCTAGATAAATGGCAAATGGTCCTTTATGCTGTCCCTTTTCAGAGTACTCCCCAAAATACTCACCTCCTCTATCTGATCTTACAATCTTAATGAGTTTTTCAGTTTGTCTTTCTACCTCTGTTTTGAATTTTATAAAGCAGTCTAAAACTTGTGATTTTTCTGATATTAGGTAGACATGACAAAATCTGGAAAAATCATCAATGAATTAAACAAAGTATGAATTGTTGCATATGGTTTCAATCCGGAAAGGTCCACACACATCTGTGTGTATCAATTCAAGTATGCATTGACTTCTTTTGGAGTTAAAGTCCCTTGAATTAGTCATTTTCCCTTTTAAACAATCCACACAGGTGCTAAAGTCATCAAAATCCAATGTAGGCAAGATCTCTTGTTTGACCAATTCTTGCAGTCTGGATTTGGAAATATGTCCAAGTCTTTTATGCCATAAAAAAGAAGAGACATTTTGCTTAAACTTCCTTTTTGACCCTGTGAGGCTATTTATGGAATATACTTCCCTTTTAAAAAAATTTATGTGAGGTTTCATTTACACAATTCATATGCCAATATCCATCTATCAACTCAGCATTGCCAAAGCAGAAATCACCATTATAGAACAGCATATTATCTTTGTTAGCATAGAAACTAACATTATTTTCAAGTACAAGTTGAGAACCAGATATAAGGTTTCTCTTAATCTTTGGAATACAATACACATTGTTCAATACAAGTACATAAGTTTTCTTAAACAACAATCTACATTCACCCACTCCTTGGACTTTAAGTGTTTGTCCACTTGCTGTGCAGATCTTAGATTCATTCAGTGTTGGGATTGTCATTCTGGATAATCCCTGTAATGAATTTATAATATGAATGGGTGAACCAGTATCAAACCACCATGAGTTTGTGTTGTTAAAACTTGAGGATTCCAAAGAAAAGAGATAATTAAACGTACCTTTCTTATTCAGCCACTCCTTAAAGCCATCACAATCCTTCTTAAAATGACCAGTCTTCTTGCAAAAGAAACATTTCAGATCCTTTGGGTTCTTAGATGCCTTCCCCTTTCCTTTGTCAATCTTACCTGATTGTTGTGAATAACTTCCCTTTTGAAACTTGTTACCAGACTTCTTCTTCTTAAACTTGCTCACGTGATTAATTACCATAGCTTTTCCTTTGTTTTTGATTTCAGATTCTTCTTGAACACATATGGAGATCAATTCATCAAGGGTCCACTTTTCCTTTTGAGTGTTGTACAGACTTCTCAAATGGCTGTATTTTTCTGGTAAGGAATTTAGCAAAAGGTGAACCAGAAAGGAAACATCTATGTTAACTTTCATTTCCTTGAGCTTACATGATGTATCTATCCCTTGCAGTATATATTCCCTAATGCTTCCTTGCCCATTAAAACTCATCCTTATGAGTTTATTCATAAGAAAGCCAGTCTCAGCCTTGTCAGAAACCTTGTACTTTTCCCCTATTGCAGCAAAATAATTCTTAGCAAGATCTGCCTCCGGTATTCCTCCTTTCACTGCATCTGTCATACATTTCTTTATGTAAATCAGGGCTACTCTGTTATGCTTATGCCATTCTTGGTACTTTGCTTTGATTTCTTTTGAAGCATCATCCGATGGTGCCGCTGGTGGGTCCTCTTTCAAAACATGATCATAATCAAGAATTCCCAGGTTCAATTCTATATCTTCCTTCCATTTCTTGTAGTTCACACCGTTCAGTGGTGCAAAATTAACAATACTCATAGGGTATTGTCCTGTCATGTTGACGTATTGATGCATATTCAAATTAATAACTGAATTCATAGTCCCAAACTACAGATTGATTGAGTCTAAAAGGGTTTCTTGTGATTTGTATACACAGTTTACACAGATGTAAACGCATATATACATGTGTATATAAATTCAGTTAATCTACTTATATGGATCAGAATATAAAATTGGATTTTATCAATTTCTGTGGAAATATTTGAAATCCAAAGTTATTCTGATCATGTTTTAATGTTAATAAAGTTACTGTGGTAACATAAATTCACACAAAACATCATATGCAGTCACAAAACTGCAATTATGTTGGAAATTCATGACTGCTTTGGCAGTACTTGAATTGTATTTAATCGTGGTTACTGTGGTAACACTTAATCATGATCTATCAAATTGTACATAGGAATCTGTATGTATAGTCAATAAAGTTATGTACAAAATCGAATGAGATCAAGATTATGCAGTGCATAGTGTGAGTATGTTGATCTAATTTGATAACAGAATTGGCTCTGATACCAATTGTAGAAATTAAGAAAATTCTGTATCAAAATCGATCATAATATATTTGTAGTATTAATCGAATGCAAACCTGTCATGCTGGATTGTCTGCTGGTTTGGCCTTGTTCCATTCTCAGTTCCAAGATCCACACTGAAGAATCCTTGCAATTGATGGGACTGCTCTCTTGATAAGGATATTGTTTTTTGTGTTCTTGTTATTGAGTCCGAAATCCAGAGTATACATTCCCTTATATACAAATCGGATATGGCAGTTGACTTATGATAGTTTCTTCCATCAAGAAACCGTCTACAACTGCAGTTAACAAAACTAACTGCTATTTAACTGAATTAACAATTAACTGTTAGCAACATTAATTGTTAACCAAGCAGTAGTAACTATACTCAAAACATTTTGAACCCAACGAAATATGTATACATATATAAAATGATCAGATCATTTGCATTAGTTAATTACTTAAATCATTCATTGATAACTATTAAATCCTAGTGATTATTCTTAAAACATATCTTGTTCTTATGGTGTATCCAACATAGTAATCGTATAAAACGCCGCAGCGATTCTCGACTAAAATCAACTAATAATAGTCCAAAACACAGCGGCAAATTATGACTAACATCAAATAATAAACGTCTAAAACGCAGCAGCAAATCCCTACTAAAATCAAGTCGTTTCCGCCGGTTTTTCCGGCAATTTCGCACGACTCTTAGCAATAAAATAACGGTAACCATAACTACTAATGTTACGCATAAATTAGAACTATAAACGAGAGAGAAGCAAGCAGAATTTTAAGGGTTCTATGGGCTGTTTCCAAACGGAGAGCTGCTGCCATTGCGTTATTTTACCGAATCGGTGCCATTCGAGCAACCAAAACAACTCCCTTTCCACCCCAAAACAGCCCCAAAACTCAAATACAAACATTAGTCGTCTGACGAGGATAACAACTTACCTTAAAACGACGATGCTTCGATGAAACTTGCTTGACTTGGCCACCGATTTCTCTCCTAATCCTCTCCTAAATCCTAATCCCTCAATCGGCCTTCTCTTCCTCTAGTGATCACAATGCTTTGTGGGTTATGGTTTAATTAAAAAGAGAGAGGCGATAAATATGAACCCGTTCAAAAACCAAATCAAACTCTAATTCCCAAATTTGAAGGGGGTTATGCCAAACTAGTCCCTCAAGAATGATCTAACTCCAAAATTACCCCAAAAAAAACATTCTCATATTTTCTTCTTTTTCTTTAAACCCACGCACAACCCTTTCAGAAAATACAACCATCTTTTATTTTCTTTTCCCTTTTTTCTGCATAATCTATTATCTATTACTACCTTAATATTGGTTTTGGTCAAAACTCTTAAAGACAAATTTTCATGCATGGTGTACAAGTATTTTGTGCATAAAATCAGAAAAACTCTTAATTACTACTTTCAAAACACAATATACAAGTTGTTGATGCATTGAATTTTAAAACCCATACCAAAACCGATTTTAGTAAGTTCAGGGTTTTCTTTTTGGGTTGCAAGGTATTCTTTTCCTTCGTATGGTTGTTCCAGCAAAAACATCAAGTTCAGAGTTCTCTTTTTATGATATTCAAAGTTTTCTTCCTCTTCCAGCTATAGGACTCCATCTGCAAAAAGATTTGAGATATTCAATGTCTCCAAGAACAATTTGATAGTTCCCAATTTTGAATTCAAAATTTCAAAATCATGTTTACCTCGTCAAACCAGCTCTCCCGCTCATTGCTTGCCTCGATTCATGCCCCTAAATCCTCCACATCACGCTCTCCCAAGAGATGAATTGAATTAAATCATTCTCCTCCGCCGTTGCTTTTCCCTCTCCGTCGCAAACCAGGTAAATATTCTTTTTTTTATTCTTCCTCATGTAAGATGAGGGTTTTCCCTTTCTCTATAAATTAGATTGGTGTAATTAGACGGGGTTCTCAGCTTTGTAATTTATTGCTTTGATTACTTTTTGTATCTAATTAGTTCGAATGTACTATACACTTAAATCTTGTAGAAAGTTCTTCATGAAATGCCCGGAAGGCATTTGCTTTTTTTCCTGCTTGATGTTTTTTTCTTCTTCTAGATATGTTAATAACTTTTGTACTAGGTTCTCCTACAGTCCATCTCAAGCTCAAAACCTAGGGATTCTCTTGCAGAAGAAAATTTTAATATTGTAGAGAAGGTGAAGTTCCCCTTTCTTTTTTTACTTTTGGCGGTAATAATGGCAGGTGAGGTTGACGAAATTGGGTTGTTGTTGAAAATTATTGTTGAAACCAGGAGACTAGCTATACATCTTATAAAACAGATTGGGTTACGAAAGGATTTGAGTTCATTTAACGAGGCTCATATTTTTTACCCTTTTTATGCTTAGTTTTGAAGTGATTGTGATTTTCTCTATTGGAGTCTTTTAACATTTTGTATTTTTCTGCTTAAATAGAAGAAATATTTTCCTGTATGGTTCATTTTATAGACCAAAAAGTATGAGATTCTACTTTTCATTAGGTTCTCATAAACTACATTTTATACCAACATGCAGTTGTTGAATGAGATATTTAAATTATGAAGATGTAATTAATAGTCTCTCAGCAGTTAACTTATAAAAGGGATAAGTATTTCTTTAAGGAAATGTTTCTTTCTTTTTGAGGTTAGTGACAAGATATATAGTCCATTTTATATTCAGGTTTCTTTTCAATTAAATGATATGATGTTCCTCTATCTTTGTGAATATTTTAGTACGTTTTGCTTTTTGTTTTTGCATTGATTTGGGTAGAAAAAACCTATTTTATGTCCATGTTTGTGCCTCATAATGATTTATGCTTGATTTATAATTTTGATTAGTTGTTGACTATGTGACGTGGACCTCTTTTGCTCAACTAACTGTTAGACTATCTCTTAATCTGTTTTCATACGTATGATGCATATCAGCATATGGTATAGAATGTTTAGTTGACAAGGGCTTCAGAGGATGCATAGTTCCATTACATGCGCTGAGGCCTTTATGCAATTTCATAATTCTGGAGTGCATTATGAGACTCTTAAAGCTAATGTCGTTTTTTGTTCAAATCATTTACTTATATCTTGGTTGGTTAGTGATTTCAGAAACTTCCCAGAAGGAACACGAAACTCGAAACAGCAGAGTAGACGAAATATGCAGGTGGCGGTTTATTAAATTTTCAAATCAAGCTAATGTCGTTTTTTGTTGATTTATGTAGATGGCAACTCCCATGGGATCTTTCTATTCGTTACAAGGTCTTAAATCATTGACTCTTCTATAATTTATGTAGCTAAACTATGGCTAAAGCAACAGGTGCTACTGCCTACTTATGGCTCGAACCTCTTTGAAAAATAAAGCTTTTGACCGATAACATGGTAACTCTTGTTATGTATTACAGGGAACAATTGCAGCTTACCCGAGTTCTCTTCACACTATACATAAGATGAAACCAAGTATTTGTTTATTAAAAAAAACGTATTTGTATCGACATCATTCAAAATTTTGAACAATTGTAATAACTTAAAATTGAGCAGTGTTTTTCAATTGGTATGTTATGAAGCTTAATTTAGTGTCTCATTTAAGTTTTCAATAACTCTGGCATCTTGATTCCCTTTCATTTTTTTTGGTAACAACTACCGTGCTCACGGGAGTGACCATAGTTCTATGAGCATGTATTATGGATAAAGTCCGCATGGTTAGGATGTATGATTCTTAGTTTCTTCAGGTGCAAAGACGCTGGAAAAATATTGCATGCCTTTTTTGTTTTTGACTTTGATGGTTATGTGAGACTTTTCAAGTAACAATAATTAACACAATTAAGAACTAGATTGAGAAGAGAATTGTACAAGATATGAGTTTAGCTCTATTTCTCTCTCATGGAGGTCATCCCTCTTTACACACACACACCATACGTATGAATGACCTCTCTATTGTGCTCCTCAAATCCCTTACAATTTCCCCTATTTATACCTTTGACCAACCCTAACAAATACCTTGACTTTGACTATAGATGATTGTATTTATGTTTTGTTCAATCATGAATTCAAATTTTGTAATGAGTTTTGAAATATGTGCTCGAAAATTCAGTACCTATGTAGTTATTTTTTCTAAGATATATTGCTAATAAATCATATTAACCATCAATTTTTATTTATTAGTTGACTTAAATAAACCACACGAACTCATGAAATAGAGTCGAGAGGGATAGAGAAACATAATTAAGGGCTAAGTTATTGCTTTAAAACTGTGATTCACCCGCGCTGCATCGCGCGGGTACACAGCTAGTATATATATATATATATATATATATATATATATATATATATATATATACATGTGCACACTTTATTAATTCAACCCAAATATAATGGGTATTATAATTTGACTCTGATTTTTCTGATTTTTCAGGTTCAGGATCACATACTGAGACATTCATTTTAGAAGCAAGATCCTCTATCTTAGTTTCCTTAGAAGAATCAGAATCAATAGACATAGAAACACTGATTTCAGATGTAGATTTACTAGATTTTTGAAACAACATTTCAAATTCTGTCATTTCAGTCTTTTTAGACTTATAACTTGTATCCAAAACATCATATTTTGAATTTGATAGAATTAAAGCCCGGATTCTGTGAATCATTATTAAAATCAGTTAAATCTTTCTCTATCTTTTAGAAAATTCAGATAGTGGACTTTCAGATTTTTAAATGTTTCAGAAATATCAGGAATCTTTTGAGAACCATCGCCCAATTTGTCAAAATTATAAAGATTTTTGGGAGCTTTCTTTAAAACGTCATTTTCTGAACGACCTAAACCCATGTTCGGATTATAAAATCTAGTATTTTTTGAGTTATTTGTTAAAAGCTTCAAAGTCTGCTTAGGTTGACCCCTCTTGAAATTTAAATTTTCATATTGTTTAATTTTGGCATAAGCCTCAACTCTTTCCTGATAACAAACGTCATATTTAAACTGAAAAATCAATCTTTTCATCTTTCACATTGATCAATTGTTTTTGTAGCTCGAAAATTCTGGTTTCTAACATAGCTTTTTCAGCTCGAATCAGAATTTTCTCATTCTCTCTATCTTCGGCTAGAAATTTGTATAAAGCATTCTCATCTTGATATCTCATAACTAGCAGTTTTTCTTGTTTAAATTTATCTTTAAGCTTATCAAATTCACTTTTCATTAAAACAATTTGAGACATCAAGTTTTGATTTTCTTCATTTTCAATAAAATCATTATCAGATAAAGAATGTACCTCAGCTTCTAAATCTTCATTTACCTCCTCAATCAGATTAGTGTCTTCATTGATAGAATCCATCAAGTTAAAATGAACTTGTGTAAAATGATCTTCCCCTTCGTCAGATGTGTCATCTAGCCAGTTTTCTTTTTCCGCCATAAGAGCCTTACCCTTCTCCTTTCTCTTAACAAAATGAGCTTTCCTTGAATAATAAGCAGAATCCTTAACTTTCTTCATCCGGAAGTCTTTTGCAAAGTTGCCTGGTTTGCCACAAATGAAGCATCTACTATCTCTTTCTTCTTCTTTCTCTTTTTCCTCTTTCTTCTCCTCTTTTCAGAGATCTTCTCTTGTCTCAATCCTTCATTTGAATGTATCCTCCTTGTGAAAATCTGGTTTGGATTTAAAATTGAATTTCTTCTTGTCAAACCTTTTGTTGAAACTGTTTGTTAACAAGGCTAACTTCTCAACAAAGTTCTTAAGATCCTCATCTGAATCTTCTTCAACATCAGAACCGTCCACAGAAAGTTCGAGTACTTCTGAAAGCAATTAAACCTTAGAATGTTTGGAGGACCTCATTTTCAGACTATTCTTCCTTTTAGTAAGCAATGCAAGTGATTCAACAACCATCTTTTTATCAGCATTCGTCTACAAAACATTGTCTTCATGTTGACTAAATAGATCATGAAGTCTTTCTTCATCCATATCTTTACTCATTTGCATGTTCACCGAGTAAGAATCCCATTTTGGGTTTAAGTTCTTCAAACACTTGTAATTTATTTCTGAATCGGTCTTTTTCATCACATTCATCCTCAAATCATTTAAGATGATGTTGTTCAACCAAAACCTTATCAGTCTCATTATAGAATCTTTCAGGCTTTGGAACTCTTCTTTCTAGTATTGTAGAAGTTGTTTTTGTGGCAGGTTCAACAACAACTAAGATTTGAGGTTCATGTGGTCCATCAATGATAGATTTCATCAATTTCTTATCTTGATTGTTCAGGAATTGAATCACCCTCTTTCTCCATTGAGGATATTCATCTATTTGTAACACTGGGGTTTTGACTTTGAACCCATGTTTAGAAGATCTTTCGACATCTTGATTGGAAAGCTTAAATTATACTTGAAATGATCATTAAAAAGAATCAGAACCCTAATGTGATTTGGTCAATAAGTCAACTCAAAAAGTCAACTACGGTAGAAAACAGTCAAACTTGGTAAAGTACAGTCAAACTTGGTCAACTTGTAATAAACATAACCCACTTGTCGCAACACACTGAGATTATCCACTTGTCGCAACCCACTGACTTTGAACAACAACTTGTCGCAACCTTCTATTGCGATAAGTAAATTGTCACTACCTGACTTGTCGCAATTAAAAGAAAACAAACAGTAACTTGCCGTAAGTGTGCTTGTCTCAACTAATTATAAGACACTTGCAACAACTGAAAACTAGAAACTTGTGATAGCTCAAGAACACTTGCGATAACTGGAAGAAATCTTGCAAAAAGTCGAACATATTGATCAAAAAAATCTCAAAATCCCAACAAAACTTCAAATTACACTATGAAATTTCATATATATGCTCAAAATAGCAATACAAACACTTTTTCTCACATATACTTTGTCTAAATCAGATTAAACAACCCTCTAGATTCCAAAAACATCAAAAACAGTTTTCGAACCAAAACTCATAAAAATCTTCAAATTCTCCCAACATAACCCGAATTTGATCAAATCACCTAAACAAAATGTGATCTAGATCATAAATCGATCACAATGATCCAAAATTCACTCCAAAAACTCCAAAAATCACAAATCCTTCGGTGGAACAGTGCTTTTCTCACCAACGACCAAAAACAAATAAATCTTCTAATTAATCGACCAAATCAAACCAAGAATCTAATTTGATTGCTATGTATTTGCTCTTATACCAAATGTAAGTCCATATTCAAGTTCTAAATCAACAAACAATCACAATCTTAATATGAAATCTAGAGAGAGAAATATTTCAATCGGAGAACAAAGGTAAGCTCAATGTGGTTGTATTGAATCACCAAGTTAACTTATTATTAGTTATTAGACGAGATTTACGGAAAAAAAACATATGAGAGAACAATTCAACAAGGTATGAATAGTTCCTTGATTTGGATTAAGGGATTCTTGAATCCTTGTTGGCATTTTGGCATTCCTTCACCTTTCATGGCCACATATCTTTCCGGCTAAGGGAGAAGTTGTAGGTATTATTGCAGGTCAATCTATTAAAGTTGTATATCTCACAAGAGCAAACTATTTATACTAAGTCAAAGGACATCCCCTTTGACTTTACAAAGAATATGCAAAATACATTTTTAGTCCCAAGACCTTGAAAACAATCAATTATAGTCTAACATTTTGATCAATTGATTCAACCACCATGTGAAGCGCGGTAAAGTTACCTAGCAAGTTTAAAATAGAAATGAGACAAAACCTAAAAAATTAATGCCCCTTTACTTTATGGATAAACTTTAACACACGTTAGATGAAGGGACTGCACCAAAACATTTTTTTTTGCAAATAACCATGACAAAACTGTAGACATAAAGATCATTGAAAAAGAAAAACCATTTGAACCAAAAATATATTCCACACTATTTCCTTAGGGGTGTGCATCGGGCGGGGCGGGCAGGTTCGAGTGACAAACCAAAAACCCGATCGGATTTTGAATATGGAAATCAAGACCCAGATTTTAGATTTTGGATTTCGAATACCTTCGAGTTCAGGTTCTGTAACACCCCACCCTTACATATAATATATTTATATAAAATTACTAGAAACAATCACTTAAGTCTGCATATTAGGTCTTCATTACAATACTACAAATACCACTACTAACGTTTTCCTTCTACTTAACATAAATACATATTCGCATATATACATAACTGTTACACATATATATTATCAACTAACACAAATACTCTCCAGCTTTCACGTAAAGCAATCCCACACATACACGTCATGCCTTTATCCTTTTCTTTATCAGATATCCATACATGTCCTGAAATACATATTTGAAAACAAAATGAACGCTAGACCAATTGGTCTAAGTGAGAAAATCCTTGAATTTGTCATACATTGGGATGATCATTTAAAAACATAATAATTCAATAAATCATTCATATCAAGCCATTCATGTCAAAACATCAATGTCAAACCTTTCTTCACTTTATTCGAAAACAGTTGGCACTTTTCTTGATACATTGGCACTTAGGCCCTTTCGATGTACCTTAAAATACAACCAACCCCATTAACCTTCATGTACAGCCAAGTGCAAGTGAAGTTGGCGATTGTTAAGCACAGCGCCAAGTGTAATGTTCTAGAACAGCCGGTAGTGTCACCGATAGGCCTCTTTAGGCTCAACCCCCGTATACTAGTTCCAACCACATACCTATCCATTCTCATTCATTTCATATGATGAAATACTTTTATCCAATTCATTTTACATGTATTCCAGTTTTAAAATATTAAAAGAAAAACTCATATACATATAACATATTTACATGAAATTACTACAAACAATCACATCGGTCTGCATATTAGGTCTTCATTACTATACTACAAATACCACTACTAACTTTTTCCTTCTACTTAACATAAATACATATTCGCATATATACATAACAGTTACACATATCTAATATCAACTAACACATATACTCTTCGAGCTTTCACGTAAAGCAATCCCACACATACACATCATGCCTTTATCCTTTTCTTTATCAGATATCCATATTTGTCCTGAAATACATATTTGAAAACAAAATGAGCGTTAGACCAATTGGTCGAAGTGAGAAAATCCCTGAATTTGTCATACATTGGTATGATCATTTAAAAACATAATAATTCAATAAATCATTCATATCAAGCCATTCATGTCAAAACATCCATGTCAAACCTTTCTTCATATTATTCAAAAACCTTTGGCAGTTTTCTTTATACATTGGCACTCAAGCTCTTTCGATGTACCTTAAAGTACAACCAACCCATTAACCTTCAAGTACATCCAAGTGCAAGTGAAGTTGGTGATTCTTAAGCACAGCGCGAAGTGTAATGTTCTAGAACAACCGGTAGTGTCACCCACTAGCCTCTTTAGGCTCAACCCCCATATACTGGTTGCATACGCATACATATCCATTCCCATTCATTTCATATAATGAAACACTTTTATCCAACTCATATTATATGTATTCCAATTTGAAAATAGTTAAAGAAAAATCACCTTATTAAGATTTTGAAACCACGCACGAGCAAACGACACAAACGAGCAAAACCAGCAAATAACGCCACAACCGAACACCACCCAAGCCACACTTCACCGGCGAGTAAACAAGTCTGTCATATACACACATAGATGTAATTTACACAATTATAAGCATATAAGACTCCCTACGGTGATTAAGGACCCTAAATGACCCGTCGAACGCCCCCGAATCGCAACCAGGCTAGAAATTGAGTACCCATACCCATATATTACTGATAGGCGAGTTTACACCCCCTTCGACTAACCGCAAGTGTACGGTATCATCTCAAGTAATATGTACGGAAGTACGAGTATTGAACCACGGGAACAAGGTGTTAAGTACCACAATAATTGTATTACTTATTAACTGAATGATCGAAATTGGTTGGATTTGATTGTTGTAAAACTGGAAGTGAATGAAAAAGCATACGAGGATTTTGGAGAAAAGTGAATTACGAAGATTAAGATTGCGCCAGGGGTTTGATGTTTTAAGGAGTTAATTCTTGCGGACTTGGAAATGACCATCGATAGGGGTTTAACTTAATGAATTATAAATCTTTTACTATCACTACACCTTTTCAGGCTATAATGAATTTATTTCAGAAAACAAATGTTTTGTTTTTCAACCTCAACAATTAGTTTCTTCAATTATCAAAGATTGGAAACCAACATAATTGGGATTGGTATTTCTCTATCCAATTCTCATCTATGGCATACAAGTCACGCTCAAATCTTGACCCTTCTCCGAAAGTTGACAAGATTTATCAGATCATTCAATAGTTGATCAGGCTATTAAAGGCATTAAAAACAACTCATATGCTTCAATAATGAATAAACTAGGAACGTAATAATAACTCCCTGAGAAGCGACTCCTTCACTTTCACGTACTCGTTGTTTACTTTGATCCCCCGAAAAGATTGTGTTATCCCATCGCTTTTCCTCCCAAAAAATGTCTTCGTTCCTCCAAAAATCGTCCTATGCTCTGCTGCCTCGCTCCCCAAAACTCCATGCCAACCCTAATTCAGAAAACAAGCATTAAATGCTCTCAAACACTTGGCGCTAGAACTGGCGCGGGTGGATCCACACCACCACTGTTTTGCACGGGTTTTTGGTAGCCGCGAGGTTTACACTGCGATTAGGGCCGCGCCATTAGTCGCGTCGGGCACTGTTTCAACTCTCTTCACTTTTCTTCGATCTGCCCGATTTCGCTTGAAAAGGTTGCTGTAACACCTCAAAATTGGGAAGAGAAACTAGATAAAATTTTCAATAATACATTCAAAAAGAATAGAATTTCTTCTTATAAACCAATACTGGAAATATCTCAAATTAAATTCTATGATTAACCTCGAACAATTTATAACCCAAGTCTCATTAGAAAGACTAAATCCATATCGGGTGTTACTTATCCAAGTACAAATTGCTATTCCAAAAAATAAATGCGGAAGACTTCACTTAATTAATTCACTTCTCGAACACACTACTAACACTCAACGCTTCGCAGTATCACTAGAACTACTCCCAACCCGCACCTGATGCACATGCCGACAAATAAAAAGGTTAGGCTAACGCCTAGTGAGTTCAAGAGTTTACAACATGATTTAAATAACTTGTTGAATGAAAGATTGTAACTTAAATCAAGATTTCCAAAAGAGTTTATGATAAGGATGTAAACGACTCATTTTCCAACGCACACAAAATCTATGAGGAAAGTTCCCAAAATGTACATAGCGTTTTCCAAAATAAATTCCAATCCAAACTCAATCAAAACGTGAATAAATCTATATTATGCAAGACTAAAACACGGATGGGACATAATACCCTACCCATAAATCATGGAAGAACAATCCATACAAGTATAATACTACGCCGAAAACATGATACGAAACCCAATACTAACATGAGCGTAAAATGGAATGAAGTCCAAATACCAAAAATATGGAAGTGAAATGCTTCATTCAAACTTTAATATACGTGGTGGGAATTCCAATATTAAAGTCATCAATTGCAGTCAGTCGCACAAGACCAACGATAATAAAGCAAGGACATTATAATATCCAAAATAATGATGGTCGACAACAGGGGAGACCCGTATCCATTGTGAGTTGAGGGACACAAAAGTATGCCACTCATACAACGTTCATCGTATGACACTTCACGACATGAAAGCCCAAGTGTCCCTACGACTCCTTTCAAGTCACACCCTAGAGACAGCTGACCTTAGCGAATATTACCATGAATACCACCAAAGGCCCGACACAAGCGGAGTTACAACCATGGTGTTGGGAACTGAAGATTTGCCAAGTATGGTTAGTACTGCCAGAACAACAATACTACTGCCAGAGCAAAGTTAGTACTACAAGTAAAAGTTAATGATGCTGGAACAATGTTAGTACTGCTTGTGCATAACGATGTTAATGCTGCTTGTGATCATAATTATGTAATGCGAGAATGTTGGAGATAAAGATGGAATGATTGAAGATAAGCTTCTGAAGATCAATTTTGTTTTGATAGTTATCTTGTAATTATTTAGTATAAATAGATTTTGATAGATAGCTATTCGGTGAGATTTTTTAGAATTCGTTTTTGTTTTAGAGAGAATTAACCTCAAGGTTTAGAACCCTATTTTCTAGAGAAGTAGAAGTCGTCTTGTGGAGCCTGTTCAACAAGATTGAGGTTTGGTTGTAAACTTGTGAGTTGAAGTATTGAATACAAACAGATTGTGTTTTCTGATTAGTTGTTCATTGAGTGTGTTTGAATTAAAGTTCTATTCCGCAAGATTCTTTAATTCTGATTTCTAAGTATAATTACTCTTATTTGGAATCGATCCTGACAAGTGGTATCAGAGCTTGGTTTCTTAGAAATCTACAATCATTATGGACAACACAGTTGAATCAAACAGTACTCTTGTTTCAAAGGTTCCCATGCTCAGGACTAATGAGTTTGACATGTGGAAGATTAGAATCAAGCAGTATATTTTGCTTACTGATTATTCCATCTGGGATATTATAGAGAATGGTCCATGTGCTGAAGGAAGGGTTGGACCAGATGGCAAAAGACCCCCTCCAAAGACTGATGCAGAAAGAAAGGTTAGACAAACAGAGATGAAAGCCTTAAGCACTCTGCTTTTGGCTATTCCCAATGAGTATCAGCACCAATTTCATCACTGCACTGATGCTCAGATTTTATGGAATGCATTGGAAAAGAGATTCACTGGTACCAAGAGCACCAAGAGGAACCAGAAGGCAATTCTTAAGCAACAATATGAAAATTTTACTTCTACAAAGAATGAGTCTATGACTCAAACTTTTGATAGATTTAATAAGTTGATTGGAGAATTGGCTACAGTTGGAGTTCGTATGGAGGTTGATGATGTAAACAGGAAGTTTCTAAGATCATTAGGTGAGGAATGGACAATATATACTGTGTCTTTCAGACAGAATGACCAGTTAGAAGATAAAGAGCTTGATGATCTTTACAATGATCTTAGGGTATTTGAAGCAGAGGTTGAAGCCAAGAAGAAGCCCTCAGGATATGTGTATAATGTTGCACTCCTATCAGCATCAACTGATTCTACTGCTAACCCTGAATCAGTTAGTACTGCTGGTGGAGTCAATCAGGAGAAGGCCAATGATTCTGTACTAGAAGCTTTCTTTTCTAGTCATGTTAACTCCTCATTAATTAATGATGACTTAGAACAGATTAATGCTGATGATCTTGAGGAGATGGATATCAAGTGGCAGATGGCTATGCTTTCTATGAGGGTGAAGAAGTTTATAAAGAGGACTGGGAGAAACAACTTTTCCCAAAGAAAAGAAGATGGTGCTGGGTTTGACAAGTCTAAGGTGGAATGCTACAAGTGTCATAAGATGGGACACTTTGCCAGAGAATGCAGAGGTGGAGTATCTCAAAACAACCATCAACAAGCTCAGACTGGAAGCTTCAACCAGAACAGAAACTCTGTTCAAGCCCTTGTTTCTCAACAAGGAATGGGATTTTATTGGAGTGATCAAGCAGAAGAGGCAATTCAGAATCATGCACTCATGGCAGAAGTCTCAGATCTTCCTACTGAGGTAAAATCTAATCTCTGTTCTCAAGCTTGTATAGACACTGTGAAAAAGTATAGAGATCACAACCAGGGAATGTGTGATGACCTTAAGAGATTAGAAAAGGATAGAAGAGATTATGTAGTGATTGTTGAGAGGTTTGAAGAACAAATTAAGGCTTTTCAAGCCAATGAACTTCAACACTCATATGATACAAACTACTGGAAGTGGGAAAAGAATGGTCTGGAGTTCCAACTGAAAGAGTCTAGGGAGGAATGTGAGAAATTAAAAGGAGAACTTGAGAAAGTAAAACTTGATGTTGAAAAGTTTTCATGTGCTTCTAAAGTCATGGACACCATAATAAATGCTCAAATCCACAGTAAGATGAAACCAGGCCTAGGGTACAATGCCACACCCCCACCCTACAACAACACATACATCCCTCCTAGGTCAGACCTGTTAGAAACCAAGGATAGGAAGGACTTACCTGAAGGAGCTACTAAAGTAGATCCATTATATGAAGTTGTTGTTGAGGATAAAACTGAAAAAGAAGAGTCTAAGAAATGGAACAAGAATGTCAGTGGTGAGATCCCCTTAGAGAATTACATCAAGACTAATGAGGAAGGTGGAAGTCCCTGGGATAAGAACAATGAGATGAAAAGATCTGAAAAAGGAAAGGGAGTTCATTATACACAGACCACTGTTGTGAATTCCAATACTTGTGAACATTGTTCTTGCAAGAATTCTCAAAAGAATGAACCCCAAAAACATGATAAAAAGAGGGGAAATCAAAGAAACTGGAATAATCAGTGGGCTCAAAAACAAGGAGTTGATCTGCAAAGGATTAACAGACCAAAACCTTGTTTTATCTGTGGCAAAGTGAATCACCTTGCCAAAAACTGTTATTTCAATCCTATTAACCAAAGGATAAATTTTCAAAGAACTTTTCAAAAATCAAATGGTTATAGGAAGCCTGTAAGAAACCATGTGGCTAAGAAACAAGCTAAATCCAAAAGCCACATGAGGAAAAAGACTGAAAAAGAATGTGTCACAATGTGGGTTCCTAAAAGCACTAGTGTTAGTACTGCTGCCTCAGATAGTACTGCTGCTAGCAGTGTTAGTGCTTCTAACACTGTTAGTACTTCTTCTAGAAGCAATACTGCTGCTAGCAGTGTTAGTACTGCTAACACTGTTAGTACTTCTTCTAAAGATAATATTGCTTCTAGTGTTTGTGCTGCTAGACCAATCATCTTGACAAAGTACTCCAGTACTGAAGTTCCTCAGGTTGAAAAACTTATCCAAACTGAATGTAAGTACTTTGATGAGCAAGGGAGACCCAAGACCACTTTGGCTTGGGTTCCCAATAAAAACTAATTGATTTATCTTATGTGCAGGGCAACCAACAGCTCAAGGGGAAGAGCATCTGGCATGTTGATAGTGGTTGCTCCAGGCACATGACAGGTAACATGGCCTGCCTCAAGAATTTCAAAAGAATTGATGGAGGACATGTTGCTTTTGGGAATAATCCTGCAGGAGGTAAGATAAGTGGTAAAGGTGATGTATCAAAAGGTAAGATGACATTTGAGGATGTTTACTATGTTGAGCAATTGAGATACAACCTGTTAAGTGTATCACAGGTCTGTGACAAGAAACATAGTATATTATTTACTGATTCTGAATGCATTATTCTTGCTCCTGGATTCAAAGTAGTTGATGAAAACATGATACTATTGAGAACTTCTAGAAAGGATAATGTGTATTGTTTAGATTTAGAAAGTGTTTCATCTGATTCATCCCTAAACTGTTTGGTATCAAAAGCTTCAATGGATGAATCATCACTTTGGCACAGAAGGATGTGTCACATGAATTTTAAAACAATGAATAAACTTGTTAAAAATAATCTTGTTAGGGGTTTACCATCAAAAGTTTATTCATGTGATGATCATTGTGTTGATTGTCTCAAAGGCAAACAACACAAAACTTCTCATAAGTCCAAAGAGATAAACACTATCCCAAATCCTCTTCAGTTGTTGCATATGGATCTGTTTGGCCCTACAAATGTCATGAGCATTGGCAAGAAGTCATACTGTTTAGTTATTATTGATGATTACTCTAGATTTACTTGGGTATATTTTCTGAGAACTAAAGATGAGACAAGTGGACTGATCAAATCTTTTATTCTTAGAATTGAAAACCAATCAAATCAAAAAGTGAAAGTCATTAGATCAGATAATGGGACTGAATTTAAAAACCTTTATCTAAACACCTTTTGTGAGGAAAAAGGAATTGAGAGACAATACAGTGCTCCTAGGACTCCACAACAGAATGGTGTTGCTGAGAGAAGGAATAGGACACTGATTGAGGCTGCTAGATCTCTGTTAGCTGATTCAAAATTACCCACTACTTTTTGGGCAGAAGCAGTTAATACTGCTTGTTATGTCCAAAACAGAGTTTTAGTAATAAAGCCTAAAAACAAGACACCTTATGAGCTTTTTCAGAAAAAGAAACCATTTATTGGATTTTTCAAACCATTTGGGTGTCCTTGTACAATTCTCAATACCAAATCTCACTTAGGTAAGTTTGATAGCAAAGCAGATGATGGTTTTCTTGTTGTTTACTCATCTCAGAGTAAGGCCTACAGAGTGTTTAATACCTCTTCTAGAATAATTGAAGAAAGTGACAATGTCAAATGCAATGAGAACACACCAAATCCTATTGGTTCAGGTCCTGATTGGCTATTTGACATTGATTCACTCACTAATTCTTTGGGTATCAGTAGTGATGTAAATACAGGACAAAGGGATGCACCACCATCAGATCACAGAATTCAGTCTGTGATATTTCCACTCCCTACCATTGATCCTGTTGACTTCTGGGAACAAGAAAAGGAAGCTGAACCCATTCAGAATGAAGAAGAGAGAAGAATAGAGGGAAATCAGCCTTCAAGTCCAAAATCCAGAGAGTCTGAAGTGACTGAAGAAGCTGAAGAAAATCCAGACTTAAATGAGTCAAATCTGGATGTGAACTTACAAGAGGAATCTGGTCATCCATCAAGAACTCAGAAAAATCATCCTCCTGAGTTGGTAATTGGAGACATTGCTTCTCCCATGATGACTAGGAATCAAAGCAGACTTCAAGAGCTACAAGATCAGCAAAATACAGTTAATACTGTACTCACTTGCTTTCTATCCCAAATTGAGCCCAAAAAGGCTTATGATGCTATGAAAGATCCAAGTTGGATAGAAGCAATGCAAGAGGAGCTGCTACAGTTCAAGCTACAGAATGTTTTTAACTTGGTGGACCTTCCAAAAGGTCATAGGGCAATTGGCACCAAGTGGATTTTCAGAAATAAGAAGGATGAGAGAGGAATTGTGATCAAGAACAAAACCAGGCTGGTTGCACAAGGGTATACTTTGGAAGAGGGTATAGACTATGAGGAAGTCTTTGCTCCAGTTGCAAGGATTGAGGCAATTAGGTTGTTTCTAGCCTATGCCTCATATATGAAGTTCAAGGTCTACCAGATGGATGTAAAAAGTGCTTTTCTATATGGGACTATAGATGAAGAAGTGTATGTCTGTCAACCCCATGGATTTGAGAATCCATTGTATCCTGACAGAGTGTACAAGTTAAAGAAGGCACTTTATGGTCTACATCAAGCCCCAAGAGCATGGTATGACACCCTGTCTACCTATCTCTTGGAAAATGGATTTGAAAGAGGAATCATTGATAAGACCTTATTCATTAAAAGGAAAAAGAAGGACACCCTACTTGTTCAGATCTATGTGGATGACATTATCTTTGGATCCACAAATGATCACATGTGTAAAGACTTTGAGGAGTTAATGCACAAGAGCTTCAAGATGAGTTCCATGTGTGAACTTACTTTCTTCCTTGGGCTTCAGGTGAAACAGAAGAAGGATGGGATTTTCATATGCCAATCCAAATATGTGAAAGACATCCTGGATAAGTTTGGATTATCAGACTCAAAGCCAGCAAGCACACCGATGGAGACACACAAACAAATCATTGCTGATCTTGAGGGGGAGGATGTGGATGTCCATCATTACAGATCAATGATTGGATCACTCATGTATCTCACAGCCTCTAGACCAGATATTATGTTTCCAGTATGTGTATGTGCCAGATTTCAAACTACTGGATTGGATGATGCCTCAGGTATGACGTCTATTCCTAATGACGATCTATACTCAACTTTAACGAGAATGGGGTATGAAGGTCCCATTGGAATCTTTAAGTTTTTCAAGTCTAAATTTTCTACACAATGGCGATTCTTTGTTCATACCTTATTACATTGCATTTCAAAGAAAACTACTGGATGGAGGGAGTTTAGCAGTACCATTGCTTATGCCCTGGTCTGCTTGGCCACTGCCAGGAAGTTTAATTTTTCACAAATGATTTTCAATAATCTTGTGTCAAACCTGGAATCCAAAAAGAGTTTTTATATGTACCCAAGGTTTGTCCAAGCAGTGATTACTCAGGAATTGACGGATTTGCCTCAATTTACTGAGGTATATGTACCTAAACCCCCTAAAGGAAAGGTCTTCTCAAATATGAGAAGAACTTCCAGGGACTCGGAAGGAGTTGACACTCCATTGTTCTCTACAATGATGGGTGTGTCCCACACACAAGAAGGTATGGCATCAGGGTCAAGGCCCTCATTAGACCAACCCACTGATAGCCAAACCCCACCTTCAATCACCAAAGAAATTCCTCAGTCCATTCTTCAAAGACCCACTCCTCACATAACCAAAAAGTTTACAAGAAGAATGGTACACAAGGCTCCTTCCCTTGATGTACCTCCTACAAGCCCAAAGCCTTTAAGCCCTCTATTGGAGCATTCTCCAATAGAGAATATCGAAAGGGAAACCACAGGGGTATCTCCCAACCCCAAGAAGGTGCTCACTAAGGAGAGGGTTGAGCATGTGAGTAGCAAGGCTGCCACTACTTCTGCTAGCACAGAGAAGGACAGTGGTAACATAACTAAGACCTTCCTCACGGCAACTCAGAATGAGAAATCATTCAGAGGTCCCAGGTGCCAAGAAACCACGGGGGTAGGCAGTGCCTTTGCTAGGCAAAAGACACCTACTAAAATTTCCAGTGATCCTTTAAAGGAAGTAAAAACTCCTAAACAAGGTGAGGATAGATATACATATGAGGAATTGATGGAAACCATTGCCAATATCAACACAGATGTTGTAAGTCAGCAAAGGGAGATAGATGGACTCAAGAAAGTGGTCCTATATCAATAAACACAGCTTGAGAAGCATAAGAAGCTGATTACAAAGTTGATGCACAGGAAGAAGAAAGCTCAGTATGTTCTTAAAAGAAGAAGCCCCAACAATGATGCTCCCAAAAAGGGGGAGTCAGAAGCTGAATTCAACATGGAGAGTGCACAGGAAAAGGGGGAGAATGAGTGTGTTGAAGAAATTGCAAAAGAAGCAGAAACTGATCATGCAGCAGAAAAGGTTAATGCTGCTGAAATTCAGAAAGAAGCAGAAACTGAACCAACAGCAGAAACGGATAATGCTGATGAAAGTCAAAAAGCAGAAGCGGCAGAAACCATTCCAGAGGCAGCAGAAACAAAAGAAGCAGCAGAAACCATGCAAGAAGCAGTATCTACAAAGGAAGAAGCAGCAGAAACAAAGGAAGCAACAGAAACTAAAATGCCTACTTTGGAAGAAGTTGAAGTTGCAGAGGCTTTGATTAAAGCCAAACATGACACTCCTAAAAAGCAAGAAGAAACCCTGGGTGAAAAGCTGGTGTCACTGAAAAGAACAAGAACCAAGTCTATAGCTACCAAGAGGAAAGTTGTCAAGAAACCTAGGGTAGAACCAGTGGTAGAAGAAGAAAAAGAAGAGGATGTTCCAGAAAAGAAAGATGATACAAAGGTTGCTGAAGAAGAAGTAGCAACTCCATCAGGTCAACCAAGTAATGCTCAATGTGATATGTATATCACTATGGTTGATACTGATCCAATCAAAGTTGACCCATTATCTTCCATGCCTCCTGAGATCATCTTCTGGGATACCTTGGTAGATCATAGAAAGGAGTACATTAGAGTCAAAAGAGCAGATGGGAAGTATGAGGTCTGTTCTACATGGGGAAGACTTATCAGAATGTGCTCTAGATCTGACGTAGAGGAGATGTACAAGGTTGGAATGAAGCTATATGGAAATATGCTGAATGAGAAAGGGATGTCTATCACCAAATTGGTTCTTGAATACATGTGCCTAATGTTCAAACCAGAAGCAGTTCAGTATATGATAGAAAGAAATTTTCAAGCCATTACCAACTGGATGCTCATTGAAAAATGTGGAGTGTATGTCATCACACTTGACTATACATATCATGAGTATTATTTGGTGGATGTTGCATACAAGCACAGCAAGAAAAGGTTGAATGGAATGCTACATGCTAAGTTGGCTTGCAACAAGGATTCTGAAATGGGAAGATACTTGGTGAGAAGGATTATCAATCAAAGCCTGGGTTTGAATCCTGATTTATGTGTTCATGATTAGGTTTTGGAAGCATCATCTGAAGAACTTGACTTCTCAACCTAAAAAGTCAAGTTAGGGGGAGATTGTTGGGAACTGAAGATTTGCCAAGTATGGTTAGTACTGCCAGAACAACAATACTACTGCCAGAGCAAAGTTAGTACTACAAGTAAAAGTTAATGCTGCTGGAACAATGTTAGTACTGCTTGTGCATAATGATGTTAATGCTGCTTGTGATCATAATTATGGAATGCGAGAATGTTGGAGATAAAGATGGAATGATTGAAGATAAGCATGAAAGAATATTTTGAAGATCAATTTTGTTTTGATAGTTATCTTGTAATTATTTAGTATAAATAGATTTTGATAGATAGCTATTCGGTGAGATTTTTTAGAATTCGTTTTTGTTTTAGAGAGAATTAACCTCAAGGTTTAGAACCCTATTTTCTAGAGAAGTAGAAGTCATCTTGTGGAGCCTGTTCAACAAGATTGAGGTTTGGTTGTAAACTTGTGAGTTGAAGTATTGAATACAAACAGATTGTGTTTTCTGATTAGTTGTTCATTGAGTGTGTTTGAATTAAAGTTCTATTCCGCAAGATTCTTTAATTCTGATTTCTAAGTATAATTACTCTTATTTGGAATCGATCCTGACACATGGCATTGCCCCGACATGGCGGAGGTCATAAACACCCATCAGTCATGATAGCACAACCGAACTCAGCCCTCCTAGTGTACTCTTGCAAGGTAAAAGTCATAAAACATGGGGTCCGATCAAATCCCGCAACACCCAGTAGACCATCAAATAAAGACTGACTTACGTGTTTATGGATCCAATGCAACACAGTCTAAAATTACAAGACTACACAGGAATTACTAAAGCACTCGAGCATGTAATTATCAATAAGATGCAATAAGTTGCCATATATGCAAACCATAAATAGGACTCTACATTGAGCCATCAAAATCGGACAAGATGTCCCAAAGACTCATTTAGAGTCAAAACCGAGCAAAATGCTCAAAACCCATTAGACCATTAAATAATGGTCCTCGTAATGTAAAATGCATTTAAACATCACATAGGTAAATGTATACCTCAAATACACTATTAACTCAAAACTCGTCACAGATTAGGACAAATGGTTTCCCAAATAGACTCATACCCTTATAACTCCAACATGTCTCATAACAAGAAATGTTCATTTTCCAAATGGTTTATAAAATCAATTACACCAACATGCTTAAACCATTGAATAAACTCCATTTGAGCAATAATCATATAAGGACATATTTATTATTTCTACTTATCAAAATATCTGAAAATCCTATATATGGGTGTTTTACAAAGTTTATAAAGTTAAACACTTCAAAAGATCAAACTCACCAAATAACTCAACAATTGATAAATTTAAGTAAAACACACAAATACTTGAAAAATAACATTTTTGGTATGTACAACGTTTTCACAAATCAACTTGAACTCACCTTGCTAGATTTAGGCTAAATCTAGATTTGCCCCAACTTGAGCTCCTTTGAAAAACTTGTATCTTCAAGACAAATCTTCCATAAAACCTAGATCCACAAGTTTCCAACCATGAATACTCATATCCAACCACTTAGAATCGTTTCCCCCAACATAAAACATCAAGACCACCAATAATATCAAAACCCTAATTTCTTAGATGAAGAGAATAGAAGATTACCTCAACCACATAAAGGATCCACCAACAAAACATATCTAGGTGATATCATAATTGTATAGATTTATGTAGACGATATTATATTTGGTGCGACTAATCCTGGTTTGTGTACCTGGTTTTCTGACCTCATGGTGACTAGGTTTCAGATGAGCATGATGGGAGAGATCCATTTCTTTCTCGGATTGCAAGTGAAGCAATTCTCAACGGGAATCTTCATCAATCAATCAAAATACATATTCGATATTTTGAAGAAATTCAAAATAGAGAATTATACATCAATTGGAACACTATGGCACCAACTTCTAAGATCGGTCCAGATCCAAATGGTAAGAAGGTAGATCTAAGGACTTATCGAGGTATGATCGGGTCACTCATGTATTTAACTGCAAGTCGTCCAGATATTATGTTTGCTACATGTTTATGTGCAAGATTTCAGGCTGATCCGAAAGAATCTTATCTCGGAGCGGTCAAACGCATCTTCAGATATTTGAAAAGAACGACTTATCTTGGACTATGGTATCCGAAAGGGGCGGGATACGAGCTAACAACTTATTCTGACGCTGATCATGGTGGAAGCTTAATGGATAGGAAAAGCACTACCGGACATGTCCAATTTTTAGGAGACAATTTAGTGAGTTGGGCATCCAAAAAACAGAATTGTGTTTCAACATCTACGGTGGAGGCTGAATATGTTGCTGCTGCAAGCTATTGTTCACAAGTCTTATGGATGAAGACTCAACTAATGGATTTTGGATGTAAGTATGACAAAATTCCCATTTATTGTGATAGTAAATCTGCGATTGCTATTTCAGTTAATCATGTCCAACACACGAAGACGAAGCACATTGATATTCGATATCACTTCATCAAAGACCATGTGGAGAAAGGTACAATTGAACTTTACTTTGTATCTACTGAATTTCAACTTTCCGATCTTTTTACTAAAGCTTTGGATGAGAAACGTTTCAAATTTGTAATTTCAAAGCTAGGCACGTTGAACATGAAAGTTTGATTATTCATAATATTCATTAAATACTTTTGAAATTTTTTATTATTCATTCAAGCTTCTAATCTTGATTGAAAAATAATAATTTTCAAATTATTGAATCTTTATTATGATTATTTCAAAAGTTTATGTCTTTTTGTAGTATACAAAGTTTATTTCAAAGTTTATCTTTTGTCTTGTTAATTTCAATTTTATATCATCATGGTTTTGTGCAGTTTGATGTGTGTGTCATGTGTTTAGGGGGAGAAAAGAAAAGATTTAATCATTTGTCAAGGGGGAGCAAGAAATCATGGTTATACATGTGTTGATCAAATCATGTGTGAGTCTATGTTTTGACACTTCAGATTATTCATTGAAGAAAGAGGTAAGTTTTCTAATCCAAATTTTGAAGCAAACCCTACTTGATGAAAAATTATTTTGCAAAATCTATGCATCATTGTAGGGGGGCGAAATGTTTTTGAAAAGTCAGTTGGAGAGAACCAGTTAAAAGTTGGACATCTTTTAACTTGGAAAAGTTGATTTTTGAAAAGTTGGAAAAAGTGAATTTTTTTTGAAAAATGTCTAAGTGTGAAGTGTTGTCACTCAAAGCTTCATGCGATCAAGTTTCTTATCGAACAAGCTTTGACCGATAACTTTCCTCATCGCACAAGCTTCATGCGATAACTTCTGTTCATCGCATAAGCTTCATGCGATCAAAAGTTTAATCGCACATGTGTCATGCGATAACCTGTTGATCCAAACCCTCAATGATTTGATAATGACCCTCTCTTATATACTTAGTGAAAATTGTAAGTAAACAATATGTATCAGAGTTTCACTATCGCTGATAAGTACTAAGATCTTACAGTACCGCTGATAGGAACTCTCGCTCTTTGAAATTAAACATTCAGCGAACACTGTTCATCATTAATGCTCTGAGTCTGTTCAGTCATTATGATGATCGCTGATAAGTTCGTTGTTTACTTATGATCCCTGAAGACAACTTTCACGTCAACAAAGGTTCTACGCTGAAGTCGAAGATCAAGCTCAAGAACCAGCGACAAGTCTCCTAATGAACTGATGCGGATCATCGAAGACTCAGATTTGTCCACTCAACGTGAAGTATCAAGTACAAGACTTCAGCTATCGCTGAACTCTATCATTCGCTGATATGTAATGATAGATCGCTGAATCAACGAAAGCTGGTCATGAAGTCCTCCGTACAAAATACTTTTGTCTTAACCACCCTTGCACGACTCCGTACGAATTGTCAGAAAAGAACCTCTGAATATCTGAAATCGTACAACCACTCTGATACTACACTATTCATCCATACGGCTACTAAGGTTGTCAACCAAGGTCAATGACATGCAACCAACCAGCTGATGACACGTGTAAAGTATATACTGAATTGAATTAAATGCATGCAGTATATAAAGAGATGAACTCACTTCATTTGAAGTAACTTGCTAACTCTGGACAAGTTCAAATCTCTTATCTCAAGATAGGTTATTATTAGTAATTTCCTTATTTCTCTTAGTGCAAGAAACCTTAGTGTTCCAACTTGTTTAGATTTAGGTTTATCCTTAATCTTGTCTCCGCAACAAGCTGTAAATTGTTAATGATTTATCAATAAACAATTTAGAAAAGTAAAAATTTGTGTGTTTGTATTCAACCCCCCCTTCTACAAACTTGTATAGGCCTTCGGGACCAACAAGTGGTATCAGAGCAGATTTGTTTAATCTCATAAACAAGATCTAATCTAAGATATTTCTCTTCCTTGCTATTATCTGAAAATGGCCAACACAAACACACAGTATATAGACAATGGTTCTCTTGCAAAACCCCCTAGATTTTCCAGAGACAACTTCAACTTGTGGAAAAATAGGATGACACTCTTCTTAGGAGGTGTAGACCCCACTATGACTTACTATCTTGAAAACGGCCCACACATCCCTGTAACAATTGATCCTTTAGTTCCAGCCACTGCAAATAGACCTGTTATTCCAGAAAGGCTGGTTCCGAAGGAAATACACATGTGGACCGACGAAGATAAGAAGAAAGTGGCTATAGATACAAAAGCCAGATCCATACTATCCATGGCCCTTCCTGACGAAGTCTACCATTCCGTCATGAACCTGAAATCATCAAAAGCCATGTGGGACACAATATGTGTTCAGTATGAAGGAACGTCTGAAGTCCAGGACTCAAGAAAGATCAACCTGGTAAGACAATACGAAAGCTTCATTTCTGGTAAGAATGAAACTCTCTCTAAAGTTCACCAACATTTTAATTGCTTAATTATAGATCTAAAAACTGTTGGTAAGGAATATTCTAACTTTGAAGTGCTGACAAAGTTTCTAGAATGTTTACCTGAAAGCTGGGACGATTATTCCATGTGTCTCAAGCTGTCAAAGGATTTTAAATCAATGACCCTTTCAACCTTATATGGTACATTGCTGAATCATGAGCAATCTAGCCATCTTAAGAAGAATCTTGTCAAAGATTCCAAAAGCACCCCTGTTGCTTTAATCTCAGAGGAACCTTCTACTCAGCGACCTTCGGTCACTATCACTGAGTTAGAAAGTAACTCTGAAAGGTCATCAGACTCTGATTCTTCAGATGATGATGAATCCTTGGCTCTCCTAACTAAAAAGTTCAGGAGATTCGCCAAGAAGAAAATGTTTAGAAAGAACAAACCTCTTTCCATAACTGACAAGCCTAAATCATCAGCTTTTGTTGATAAGGCTACTGCTACTTGTTTCAACTGCGAAAAGACAGGTCATTTCGCTAATGAGTGCAGGTCAAAGAAAGTCATAAGACCTTCAGCTTTCTCAAAGAAAAACTTTGTTCCAAGGAATAAAGATGACAAATACCAAAGCTGAAGGAGATGTATGCAAAGCTGAAAAGCTTTAAGAAGAAAGGCAAAGGCCTGATGGCTGACTATGATTGGGCTGCTTCTGATGAAGAAGCATCATCATCTGACTCTGAAGATGATGAAGCAAATCAATGTCTCATGGCCAAGATTGAAGAAGAGGAAGAAAGCTCAGACATTCCCTCCACTTCAACATCTGCCATTCAGGTATCACCTTCTTTCTTTACCAATATTGCAAATATTGATGAAGCTGATAGTCTCCGTAAGATCGATCTATTGACTAGAAGTTTATACGAAGCCATGAACGGCAAAACTGTGGTTGAAAACCAAAACCTTGATCTCGCTGAACAACTGAAAAACTGTCACCTTCAAATAGAAAATCTTTCTAAAATTGAAGATGATTTTAAAGATCAAGTCTATTTAAATCAGCTAGTCAAAATCGAACGAGCAGAAGCTATCGCTGCATTAAAAGCTGAACAAGCTACTGTTGAAGGATGGTGTAATTCTTCAACAAAGATCACTGAGATAATTAAGGCTCAGAATCCTCTGAGTGATAAACGTGGTTTGGGTTATAAATATGATACTCCAAAACCAACCACTGAACGTTCAATGCTTAAATTTGGAACGTTCGTATCCTCAGTCGCTGACACTTCATCATCTCAGTGCTCCTCGTCCATTACACCAATCCCTGAGGAAACTCCTACCTCCTCAAAAGGTAAGGAGAAAATGGTTTATTCAAAACCTACCTCTGTCTCTAAAGACAAAGGTAAAGGAATTGTTATTTATCAAAATCCTCAGAAGGGTACCTTAGTACCAAAGCTGAATGCTTCTAAAGCCTCAGTGACCAACCCCTCTGGATCTAGAAAGCTGATCTCTGGATCTATTCAGCGATCTAGTCCTAGACTCAGAGTGGATGTCCTTGGTAAGAAATCTGAAGAACTGAATGTTCGTCCCATTTCTAAAGCCAATACTTTACTTGGTGCTGGCACTTCTAATTCGAAATTAAAAGCTCAGCATACAAGAGGTCCTAGAACTACTTTTAGTTATAGGAAATGTTATCACTGTGGACTTACTGATCATATTGCTAGTAAGTTCCCCACAGCCACCAAAGCTGAAAAGATAGCTAAGGTGAAGATTGCCCCCAAGGCAAAGAAGACCAACCCCGATGCAAATCAGGTCAAGGTGACTCCTGCCACTGAAGTTAAGAAATTAACCAAAGTGAAGAAAGACAAAGATGAATCTTCAAATGCTGCGAAGACCGCTGAACCTTCTATTCCAACTAGCTCCACTGACAAACGTGTATACATGGTTAAGTGGGTACCCAAGCAAAACTAATCTTCCTTTGTAAATGCAGGTTAAAAAGGGTATCTGGTATCTCGATAGCGGATGCTCTAGACACATGACTGGAAAGAAAAACCTGCTCGCTGAATACAAGGAAGAGAAGGGTCCCTCTGTGACTTTCGGTGGAAATGGAAAAGGACACACCCGAGGGTATGGTGTACTTTCAAATGGTACAACCTCCTTCAGAAGAGTCGCATATGTTGAAGGGCTGAAGCATAATCTTCTGAGCATCAGTCAGCTCTGCGACATGGATAACAAAGTGATTTTCACTAAGGAATCCTGCTTTGTCACTGACAAAAAGGAGAAGATAGTTCTCATCGGTTATCGTTTGGAAAATGTTTATGTAATAAACATGGACTCAACAACCACTGAGAACTCCTGTTTCTTCTCAAAGGCATCTTCTGATGTTAACTGGTTATGGCACAAGAGGCTCTCGCATCTAAATTTCAAGACACTGAATACTCTTTCCTCCAAAGAGTTAGTCACTGGTCTACCTCAGCATTCATACGCCAAAGAGTCTTTATGTTCAGTGTGTGAAAAAGGGAAGCAGACCAAGGCAAGCTTCAAGTCAAAGCAAGTCTCCTCAGTGTCATCTCCTCTACAACTACTCCATATGGATTTGTTTGGCCCTGTTAACAAACAATCCATCGCTGGAAAGAAATATACGCTGGTCATAGTTGATGAATTCTCTCGTTACACATGGGTAATGTTTCTCCGTTCTAAGAGTGACACCCCTGAAGAACTCATCACCTTTGTTCGGAAGATGGAAACTCTGAACAATATGACTGTTCGCTCAATAAGGAGTGATCATGGAACTGAATTCAAAAACAGTTCTCTTGATTCCTTCCTTGAGAGTAAGGGTATTTCTCATAACTTTTCGTCAGTGAGAACACCGCAACAAAATGGAGTCGCTGAAAGAAGAAATAGAACAATTATTGAAGTTGCACGTTCAATGCTCAGCGATTCTCACCTGCCTACTCAGTTTTGGGCAGAAGCTGTCAACACTGCTTGTTTTACGCAAAACAGGTCGCTGATAGTTAAAAGATTCAAAAAGACAGCCTATGAACTCTTTCATGGGAGAAAGCCTTCAATCAGCTTTCTTCACATCTTTGGATGTCAGTGTTTCATACTGAACAATAGAGATGCCCTTGGAAAGTTTGATCCTAAGGCTGATGATGGAATCTTTCTTGGATACTCCTCAGTCTCCAAAGCCTTCAGAGTCTTCAACCGTAAAAGACAAACTGTAGAAGAAACTTTTCACGTCACGTTTGACGAATCCCGTTCAGCGAACTCTAAACCGTCCGCTGATACTGAAGAACTGAATCAATGGATGTTTTCTCATCTTGGTGATTCAGAAGAAGTTCCCACTCCTCATGCTCACACCGTAGATAATGATGGTCCTACTATCATTCCAGATATGCAGAATAGTGAAGCTGAAACATCTTGGGTCTCAGCTGTTCCTATAAACACTATACCTGCAGTTGATCCAAATGTCTCAGAAATTCCATCTATTTCTCAGCAATCAGTGAATGAAGTGACAAATGCAAATATTCCTCTCTTAGCTGATAATCCAGAAGTAGCTGAAGCCTCATCTTCAGTTTCTCCAGTTCAGACTGAGTCAGCGACGTATGCTCCGGCTCAGCGATGGACTGTAAATCACCCAATCGATCAAATTCTTGGTGATCCAAACACTGGTATTCAGACTCGTAGAAGTGCAGGTAATATTTGTTTATTTGTTAACTTTATTTCTCTAACTGAACCAAAGAAAATAGATGATGCCCTCAGAGATCCAAACTGGGTCAGCGCTATGCAAGAAGAGCTGACTGAATTCGAAAGAAATAAAGTTTGGAAACTCGTTCGTAGACCAACTGACAAAATGGTGATAGGCACTAAATGGGTCTATCGAAACAAGTTGGACGAACATGGTACTGTAACTCGCAACAAAGCTCGTCTTGTTGCTCAGGGATATAGACAAGAGGAAGGCATAGATTATGACGAAACATTTGCTCCAGTAGCAAGACTTGAATCTATTCGTCTTTTCTTAGCATATGCTGTACACAAAAACTTCACTGTACATCAGATGGATGTTAAGTCAGCGTTTCTGAATGGAAAGCTGAATGAAGAAGTTTATGTGGAACAACCTCCAGGATTCTCAGATCCTAAGCGTCCAGGTTATGTTTATAAACTGGACAAGGCACTTTATGGCTTAAAGCAAGCTCCTCGTGCATGGTATGATACTCTCTCTACTTATCTCCATATTGAACAATTCGAGAGAGGTAAGATTGACAAAACTCTATTTTTTAGAAAAGTGAAAGGTCATATCATTTTAGTTCAAATATATGTTGATGACATAATATTTGGTTCTACTAACCATGAGCTTTGTACTCGTTTCGCTGATAGAATGAAAGATGAGTATAAAATGAGCATGATGGGTGAACTAACATATTTCCTTGGTCTTCAGATTAAGCAAACCGAAAAAGGAACTTTCATTAATCAGGGAAAATATGTTAAAGATATGCTGAATAAATTCGACTTAACTGAAAGTTCAGCTATGAAAACCCCTATGGCACCACCGCTGACACTTGATAAGGACACAAAGGGTGTTCCTGTCAATGTCACGCTGTACCGTGGGATGATCGGCTCACTATTGTATCTTACAGCTAGCCGACCCGATATTATGTTTGCAACATGCTTGTGTGCACGATATCAAGCTGAACCTAAGATATCTCATATGAAAGTTGTAAAGCGAATCTTTCGATATCTTAAGGGTACAGCGAATCTAGGCCTTTGGTATCCCAAAGACTCAGGATTCGATCTAACCGCCTATTTAGACAGTGATTTTGCAGGTTGCAAAATGGATAGGAAAAGCACCACAGGAGGATGTCAGCTCCTGGGTGGAAAGCTGGTAAGTTGGACAAGTAAGAAGCAGAACTCAGTGTCCACTTCCACAGCTGAAGCTGAATATGTAGCCGCTGGAAGCTGTTGTTCTCAAGTCTTGTGGATGAGAAATCAGCTACTAGACTATGATCTTCAGCTATCCAAAATTCCAATCTATTGCGACAGCACTAGTGCCATCGCTATAGCAAACAATCCAGTGCTACACTCAAAGACAAAACACATAGAAATCAGATATCATTTTATCAGAGATCATGTGATGAACGGTGATATAGAACTTCATTTTATCCCAACTGATTATCAGTTAGCTGATTTATTTACCAAACCTCTTGTTGAGACAAGATTCAACTTTCTCATCAGCGAGCTTGGAATGCTGAACTTTGAAGGGTAAAATCTTCAGCGGTTCACATTAATCAACGATAGGATAAAATCAACTCGTATAACCTATTCAATCATCTTCTCTCTGAATAAACTTGGTTAAATTGATATCCAGGTATGTTTTCTCTCTCTGACAAACGCATGAAAATGCAAGATTTCAAAACAAATGCATCGCTGAATATCTCTTCCTTAACAGCGATATTTTGAAAGTTCTTAAAACCTTCACTGATATTTTCTATTCAGTGCTTCATGTTTTTCAAAAGAGTCCATGAGCTTTCAAAACCTCAGAGACATCCTAAAAGAATGTGAAAGGACAGTTGTGACGGCATTGCAACGGATAACACCAGGCACGATTTCTTTCTGACACACGTTTGCACGTTTCGTTCAAACTACCAATCAAATGCAAACACGTGTCCGTGTCATGATGAAAACCTTTTCCCGCTCAAGGTTTTCTCTCTCTAAAACTCCCTATATAAACAATCTCTTGGTTTATATTTGTCTTTTACGCGATCAATCTTCCTCCGCAAGAAAAGAATTACTGTTGCATTTGTGCTCTCAAATCTTCAAAGAACTGTTCATCATCTTCTTCATCAAAACATCAAGGTTAATATGTTCATAGTTTTTTCAAATGCAGATAACTTGTTTCTGATCTTATCTTTGTTTTAAACAAGATCAAACAAAAGAACTTCTTAAAAATAAAATCATTTCTTTCATGGTTTTATGAACACAACCATTTCATGGTTGTTCTTCAAGTTTTAAATCTTAATCTTAAACTTGTTCTTCATTCGTATCCAGATTTTTTTTAGAAACTGGAATACAAGACTTTATGGGTTTTACATTTCGTTTCAAAATCATGAAAAACCCTAATCTTCATTAAGACATTTATGTCTGAATGAAATGGACAAAATTCGAACCATCTTAATGGAAATTCTTTCCATATCAAGACAATTCTTATTTGTTAACATCTTTGGTTGAACTGATAATACAGAGAAATGGCAACTTCAAAGATCAATGTTATCGCTGAGTCCATCTCCGCTGACTCTGAGGAAGTGGACATCATCAAAGCCCCTCAGGTTAAGTTCAAGCTGGATCAACTAGATTGGACCAAGGTCAACAACCTCTCTGCGCTTCTCGAGTTTCTTCCTCGAAAGCAAGTCACACATCTGGATGATGCTGTGAATTTCCTGAAAAACTGCTGCATTTCAACAGCCCTGACCATCACACCTCCTGCAAGTCAGCTACTACTATCCCAGTTCTGGTACTCTGCCAGACACACTCAGCTACCCTCCGCCAAAGATGCATCCAAAACCATCGATTGCATACTCAGCGATACTGAGTATGGCACAATTAAGATAACCCCCGCAATCATTCGAAAAGCCCTGAACTTTCCCAATGCTACCAAAGAAAAACCGTTTGTTCCATTCCCTGACCATAAGAAGCATGCTGACAGAGAAGAAATCATTGCTTTCCTCGACGCAATGGGTTACATCTGGGAAACTGGAAGGGACAAGAAGCCCGAGAAGAAGCTGACGCTGATAAAGAAGTCCAAAATGCCCAGCGAGATGAATTTCATCTTCGCACACCTGATCAGCTGCATGACAGCGAAGACCGGCTCCTCTGATCAAGCCGCTCAACCTCAGCAGGCTATGGGATACGCACTGCTGAAAGGTCTACATATTGACTGGGCATCTATCATTTATGATGACCTAGTACAAAGAGTAGATTCTGCTGCTGACAGACCTGCATGGGTTCCCTACCCCCGTTTCATCAGCGCCATCTTCCAATATGGCCTGAAGGACAGCAATCCTCAAGAGGGTGACCTGAAACTTTCTCAGGTTGGCCCTAAGGTGCTCGATTTCAAACCTGTCGACAATGAGGTACGTCTCTCTACCCTTCTCTCTCTTATTAACCCTAATTCTTCGACTTCTGTGGCTCCTTCAGTGACAATACCCATCGCTGATGCCCCGGCCACATAATCCTCTCCTTCTAAGAAAAGGAAACACTTTTCAACCCAACTTGATTCCAAAAGGATAAAGAAAACCAAGGAGCAACCCCAGCAATCCCATGCTGAAGACTCCTCAGCTTCAGCGTCTCCAAACGCTGAGGTTAGAAACTTGGAACCTACCCAACCTCCCTCAGTCTCTCAAAAGACTGATGAAGTGATTCTCAGCGATTCCAACGCTGAACTCAGTACCCGAACCCCATTCTTATCCTTCGCTTCACCCCCCACTCACTTGGACACTGCTCCAAAGAACACTGGAGATGCCATCATTCCAGAAGCCTCCGCTGACGCTTCTCAACGAATGATGAAGACAGGACCTGCAGAGATCACCATACCTCACCGTACTTTTGAGGAAGATATGGAACATTATTCAGGAACCCGCATTTTTGACGAGTTCGTACACCCTCCTGCAGGTACACACAAAATGCTATACACTGTGACTAAACCCCAAACTTCTGAGCTTTCCTCTGTTCACAAGTTTTTATCTGTTACAGGTCCAAATTTGGGAGACATCAACGAGTCTCTGAAGTCCGTGGAAACAAAGCTGACCGGTCTCACCACCACACTCTCCAACAACTCTACAGCCGTAACAAACGCTGGAGAGAATTTGACAAAGCTGACTACGGTGGTGGAGAAGAAAGCTTCCACAGATGACATTAAAGGCCTTGATAAGACGCTCAGCGATTTTGCCAAAGTACTCTCTGACATCTACACTGACTACACCAGCCTCAAAAACTCAGCTTCGACCATGTCCAGCGAAGTTACAAAGCTGAAAACATCGGTTGAACATCTCGAGGGGGATATGTCAGCTGTCAAGACCGACTTGGGTTCTATAAAAACCGACGTTGGTTCTATGAAGACGATGATCGAGACGCTGGTCAACAAAGCGAATACTCCTGCTCCTGTCCCTGCCCCTGTATTGGAAACTTTTACAGCGACAGATCGCATTAAGCTTGGAAAGATCAATCCTGCTATATCTGGCCTTGAAGACAGATTAGCAGCGATTGAAAATTGTATTAAAATCTCTGGCCAAGAAGACAGAGAAAATACAAATGCTGAGTCTACCCATTCCTCCCCCAATCATGAGAAAGAGGGGGAGAAGAGCGCTGAACATCCCGAGGAGAAGAGCGCTGAGGATCTTGAAAAGAGCGCTGAAGACCTTTCCCATGATGAATCTATCAGGGGAGAGAAGAATGAAGATCTTATCGCTGGACCTCAGGGAGATGAAAACCCTGAGGGAACCGAGAAGCTCGCCTCTGAATCTGAGGGGGAGCAACTCGAAGACGAAGCTGATGAATCCGAAGCAGAAGATGATGAAGACATCGACATCCCTGATAATGAACCATCCTCCTCTCCAAGGAATGATGATGATGATGACGAAGATGACGATGACTTCTTTGTCGTCAAACCTGCCCTAAAGATCAAAGCTCGTAAGGGAATTTCAATAAATGAACCAATAGGGGAGCGGACAAAGACAAAGCCCTCAGCCTCTGGCGCTGAGAAAGGCAAAGGCAAAGGCGTCGTTGAAGATGAAAATCTGGCGATCTTGCTTGTAAAGCGGTTTATCAGGTACACTAATCATATCTCACTCCATCCCTCCTCTATAAGTTCTACTACCCTAGCCTACACCTGAACATATTTCTCTTTCTATTTCTACCCAAGTTCTTCTACCCATGTTCTTATTTGTAAGATCGCTGTGTTTCAGCTAGTCCTCTCCCCTGTTTGAGGATGTCGCTGAAGGTTCTACTACTGCGACTTCACAAATAAAGCCAGCTGCTGCTGATGAAATAATCCCAGTCTTAGATTTGATCTCTGAGACTGATGAACCAGAAGAACAACCTCTATCGCACAGAAACATACCTTCCTCAGCTCCTCAAAAGCTGAGTGAAGAGGATCAAAAGAGAAGAGAGGAAATAATAAAGCGATTCGAGGATCAGCGGATCATTCTAAGGCGTGATCAACTGCCTTCAGTTCCTCCAAAGTTCAGAATTTCAAAAGCTGAATACAAGGAACACCTAAGAGCTGAACGCCTCATCGCTGAAAGGAAGGAAGCTGAAGAGAAAGACAGAGAATACGCCATCAAGCTTACTCAACGATCAATCAAAGACCCCAAGCTGAAAAGAGTTCCCATTGATGTTCAACGTCAGCTCTGGGATGATGCTCAAGAAATCGTTAGAGAAAAGACAAAGGTCTCTGATACAACCTTGGAATGGGCTAATCAAATGCTGACCTATCGATCAAGACCATCCAAGATAATCAAAGCCAACATCAGAGGAAAAATGTACGTTGATGTTCCTGTTGTTGAAGTGGATGTCTACAGAGATGACAAAACCAAGCAAACCTTCTATGCTGCTTCATTAGAAAAGTTTGGTCTCTCTGAATGGTTAGAAACGAAATTAGCCATTCAGGGATCATGCTCAAAATTCAAAAGCCATGTTGAGATGATCTTAAACAAACAGATCGACTTGCTTTCATCTGCTGTGGATATTCCTCCTACTCTTCCTCAACCGAAGAAAGCCTCTGCTAAGAAGAAGAAAGTTTCTAATTCAGGTCCAATCATTCGAAATGAAACGGGTATTGGTTTCTCTCGTGCTGAAGTTCTTGGCCCTGATGCTGATCTTTCAATGCTTGACACCTCCCTACCACCTGGAGAAACCTTCATCCCTGGCACAGTGGTAAGTGATCCATATGGTATATTCTTCTTAGACTATGATGGAAATCCTCACTTTCAACGTGTCTCTGAGCTCCACATCGCTCCCATCGAACAACTCAGAGATCTCGTACACTGGTGTGAAGTCAGACGCGACATCAAAGCTAGACACCTGAAGCCCTTGATTTTTGAAGCTGCTCTGAAGTTAAAGAATCAAGGAGTAAATGTCCCTGACTGGATGATCCCCACTAAAAAGACCCTTGATGAACTTCTCATTAAGGAAGAACCCTTTGAAAACTGATATAATCTCCTTTTTCTCTATTGTATCACTTATCCTTCTGTACTTGTAAATTATTTCGCTTGTACTTGTAATCTTTCTGTTCTTCATTGTAACCTGATTCAATATTTTAAAGAAAGATTTCAGCGAACGTACTTTACTCCATCAGTACTGAAAAGATCCCAGAAAACAGTAAAAGGGACAAATATTTTATGAGTTCTTTTTATCCTTATGTTTTCATTAAATAGCAATTTTTTTTGTTGCTATGTCATAATCAAATAGGGGGAGATTGTTGATCCAAACCCTCAGTGATTTGATAATGACCCTCTCTTATATACTTAGTGAAAATTGTAAGTAAACAATATGTATCAGAGTTTCACTATCGCTGATAAGTACTAAGATCTTACAGTACCGCTGATAGGAACTCTCGCTCTTTGAAATTAAACATTCAGCGAACACTGTTCATCATTAATGCTCTAAGTCTGTTCAGTCATTATGATGATCGCTGATAAGTTAGTTGTTTACTTATGATCCCTGAAGACAAGTTTCACGTCAACAAAGGTTCTACGCTGAAGTCGAAGATCAAGCTCAAGAACCAGCGACAAGTCTCCTAATGAACTGATGCGGATCAGCGAAGACTCAGATTTGTCCACTCAACGTGAAGTATCAAGTACAAGACTTCAGCTATCGCTGAACTCTATCATTCGCTGATATGTAATGATAGATCGCTGAATCAACGAAAGCTGATCATGAAGTCCTCCGTACAAAATACTTTTGTCTTAACCACCCTTGCACGACTCCGTACGAATTGTCAGAAAAGAACCTCCGAATATCTGAAATCGTACAACCACTCTGATACTACACTATTCATCCATACGGCTACTAAGGTTGTCAACCAAGGTCAATGACATGCAACCAACCAGCTGATGACACGTGTAAAGTATATACTGAATTACATTAAATGCATGCAGTATATAAAGAGATGAACTCACTTCATTTGAAGTAACTTGCTAACTCTGGACAAGTTCAAATCTCTTATCTCAAGATAGGTTATTATTAGTAATTTCCTTATCTCTCTTAGTGCAAGAAACCTTAGTGTTCCAACTTGTTTAGATTTAGGTTTATCCTTAATCTTGTCTCCGCAACAAGCTGTAAATTGTTAATGATTTATCAATAAACAATTTAGAAAAGTAAAATTTGTGTGTTTGTATTCAACCCCCCCCCCCTTCTACAAACTTGTATAGGCCTTCGGAACCAACATAACCACTGTTCATATGTGCTCATCGCACATGTTTTGTTCGAGAACCTTGAATCCTTCATCGCATACGTTTCATATGATGAAGATGAACTATTCGCATATCGTTCATGCTAGTAGTTGGACACGTGGAAGGTCAACCATTGGATCAATCAGATTGTGCCACGTATCACTAAACCCTGAGATCTATATATATAGCGGTTTTTCAATTTTTTTATTTTTTTCTAACTTCTCGACTAAAACCCATTCTCTCTCAAAACTGAGATCTTCGACTCATCGATTTTGTTGATGTATCAGTGTATCTTGTTGCTATCGATTCGATATCACTACTGGTTCGTGATTCTTACTCTTTCATTTCAGTTTATCGAATACGTTGGTTGTTATGTTGATTTCTTTTTAAAAAAGTCGCTAATATGCAACTGTTGGTATTCTTGATTAAAATCATTCAATGTGTTAGTATTTTGGATAAAAGATGATAAGATAGGACTTCTCTTAGAAAATCGACAATAGGGATTTCAATTTTATGCTATTTCGTTCACATTCATAGAATCTGGGTTGAGGACTTGAAATAGGTTCTAAGTACTCAACGTTGTCGCACAAACTATGTCTTCAAAAATTTATAATTGTCGCACACGTCTTTCATTCATCTTAATCGCACATGATTTATGCGATAACCTTTTGATCGCACAAGTGTTATGCGATTAACAGTGTCATGCGACTAGCTTTGTGTTTTGTGCGACAACATCCTAGACTTCGGAAAATTTTGAGATTTTTCTCAAAAGTGGTGACTTGCAACTTTTATCCCGATGTTCTAACATGTTCCCAAACAGATCAAATGGCACAAGTTCTTGAGCATGGTGATGTAAATTCTTCTGATGAAAATATGGTTATTCCATTGCACCGTTCATCACATCCATCGGTGCCAAAAATCCTGATGATGCCTTAATTCTACTGAAAGATCGTTTAGAGATCAAGCACAACAATTTTACTTTTGACATGAATGTGAGAATGGACTATCACATCATTCTTGAAATTCTGAAGGGTCATCCGCTCATAACTGCTTTAGAAAAGACACAGCTTGTACCTGTAATCTATCTGCAACAAGCGTGGTTCACTATTCAATTTGTGCCGGTTTCAGAAAACAATAAGTACTTTACACTTAAAGTTGATCATTTCGATGCCAAGCTTACTCTGAAAAGACTGAGAACTGTTCTGGATCTACCGTTCTTAACTAACTTTGCTGATATGATTTCTGAGGAGGATCTGTGCCGAGATATTATGGAACTTGGATATAATGATACAGAAGATGGTATTCTAGTCCATGCTTCAAATTTCAAAAGGATGTATATGCCGCCTATCTACTATACATTGTTCAGCATTGTGAACAGATGTATGACTTCCAAACATACGGGACTTGACAGATGCAGTATTTCTGTTCTAAGGATGTTTCATGCAATTGTCTATGATCGGAATATTGATTTTGTGGTTCTTATCTGGAATGAACTGATCGAGGTCGTTATAGAGAAATATAAACCTTCCAAGGCAAGGAACTTTGTACCGTTTCAGAGATTTCTTCAGATAGTGATTCAATACATTATGGATGCAAACCGAGAGATACCGAGAAGACAAGGAGCCGTACTTGGTCCAGTCCAATGGATGCACTATCTCAGACTACCCAAGAATATGCACTTTGATCGTGTGATGGTCTTACCCGAAGCTGTACTTGCTTACGCTGACCAGGAGTCACCATTTGTGAGTGAGTATAGAGAAGAAAATGCACTTATGGCCCGGCCAGGACCCGAGGGGCCTACCCAGAGTGCCAACCAATTAGGTGAGAGGAGTGAGGGTATAGCATTAGAAGAGAGAGTTCAGGATACTGGGGCACCTGAACAGGGTGAGTTGAGAGGTAAAAATGATGTAAGGGGAACTGGAGAAGGGGGTGCTCCTGTTCAGTCGTCCCGAGCAAATGTTGATGAAGAAATTCTTGGTTCATCAGATTTCGAGGACGAAACTGAAGATGTTTTTGCTGATATAGATGATCCTGCTAATGTATATTCTGCAAGTTCAAGTTCTGATGAAGCTGATGATGAAAGAGAGGCTGATAGTTCTGATGATGATGATCAACCTGATGATCATAATGATTTTGAAATTGTTGTAAATACCGAGACCAACTCTGGTGCTCGAGGAGATATAAGGTGTTCTGAGGGAGATTTAGTTGAAACAGAAAATGAAGTGAGGTTAAGTGAGAAGGAAAGAAAAAACGATGGTGAGTGTGAGACAGGATCAACAAAAGTTTTAACTACCGATCCTATCCAAACCGAGTCAACCCGGTAGCCACATCTACTGTCAATGAGCGTTCGTCGCCATTAGACATTGAAACAGATATATTGGACCCAGTTATGCGTTGCACAACCCCACTTAGCCACTCATCGACTTCTCAACAAGTTGATGTTTCAATTTCTCATAGGGGATTAGCACAAACTCTATCGGCAACACAATCGGTGTTTGCTGGTATTGAAACAGGCAGGCAATTGCCCCGGCCACCGCCTTCATTTCAAAGCACTTTGAGTCTAGAGCCCTTTGGAACAACTTCATTTCCTAGGACACAAACTCCGCCAGTCACGACACAGTTGGTGACACAAACTATTGGAATTCTTCGTGATCCAATCGGAATGCCCAGAGTATTGCCGACATTTGTTGGTGCTTTACGAGGATCGGGTGGAAGTCCTGTCAACGTTAACACCATGTCAGCATTAAACACAGGCCATGCAGTCTCTTCGACTGTCATGCAAACCAGTAACCTAAGTGGTTTGGGTGTTACCCCGGTTCGAGGTCAAAAGATAAGATCATTGATGGGTCCTCCTCCCCATAACTTTGTTCAGTGAAATTGTTCGAGTTAGCAATCGGTTCGTTGAACAATTCGTATAAAGCTCAGACTGTAGAGTTGAAAGAGATTGTTGAGAAACTGTCCAACGAGTGAGTCGAGCAGTGAAAGGGAAATTTGTTGTTGAAACACCAGTTGCTGAATCCGAAGCTCAACCTGATCCAAAATCTCAGCCTACGCCTCAAAGCAAGGTACCTCCTAATCTTCCTTTACATGAACATAAATCTCAATTGTAAACAAGATTGTTAGAGCAAGCTGATAATAACTCCAGAGAAGAGTTGGAATTAGTTGGTTTGTTGAGAAGACAAACCGAGGTACAAACCCAGTTACCTACCCAAGCTGATATCCATACCTTAAACCAATCCATTTCTGATATGACCCAAGCCATTACCTTTGGTTTCAAAACCCTTTATTACCGTATCACCGTTTTAGGGCAAACTTGCGGTGTTCAAGCCTAATCTAGTAAGAGAAAGCATGATGATCAATATCCTGATCCTGATCACCATGAGGGGGAGATGAGTAAGAGGCAGAAAGTTAGGGAAACTAGTGGTTCTGGTACTCAGACTGAAACAGTTCATGTAGATATTGGTACAAGTAGTGGTGGTGGTGGAAATGTACAAGATAGTGATGTAATTGGTGTTCTGGATGATATCATTCCTACGGTTAAAAAGCCTGGTGGAAGTGATAAAAGGACTTAAGAGGAGAGAATGGCTGATGATCTGATTTTAAGATATCATTTATGTTGATTCTGAAGATGAACCTGAAAATACAGTCATTTGGATTAAAGAAGAACTTGATGATGTGTTTGATGCTGTGAATGTACAACCTGTTGGTTCAGATTCTGATGATGAGAATGTTCCTAAACCAGCTGATCCAGTTATAGATGTTCCAGTTATACCAGATCTACCTGAAGGGAAGATAAAAGATCCGGTATCTGAGGCTGAAATGAGAGTATTCCAGGTGTTGATTGACAGAGAATCCTTAATTGAAAGAAGATGGCACAGAATAAGGATTATTACTTCGTTTCAAGAAGATGTGAGAAGAGATATTTTTGTGAGCAAAGTTCAACCGATCGACAAGATAAAGCTATATTCCATTGAGAAGCTACCTTCTTTACACCAGATTGAATACCTACACTTGATGAAACACAAAGACCAAGAGCTGAAGTTTGTAAGAACAAATAAAGAGATTGTGAAGATTACAAAGATTGAATGGTATCCAAGATTCACATTCTACCGAACAGATGGTAAAGAATGGTCGTTCAGTGAAGCAGATTTTAAGTCTTTGACCTGTGAAGACTTTTTCAGGTTATATGACATTCTTGTCAGTCTTCCAAACAAAGATAAGACATGGTCTGAGGCGTATCAATCTGTGAAAAGGTTTATGAAGAATCTAGTAAAGCTGGCTTACCTGACTGACTTTCAAATGGCGTTGGAGGCAGGTCAGGTCAGAGTGAACGTACTAAAGACTAACAGAAGATTGCCTAATGCTCAAGGCATACCTTTATACAAGATTCTAGAAAATCCTGAGTTTGGAATGGTTTACCTTAATGGGCAGAAGAGGAAGAAGTTCATGAGGTTCACCGAAGTCAACAAGTATTGTGATGGAACCTTCAAAGTGATAAAGATTCGGTTGGATGAAAAGCTCAGATTGGATGAACAAAAGCTTGTGCCTCTGAATGAAAAAGAGAAGAATCTGATCAAGAAAGCTCTAGATGTCATCGAGAAAAGACTGGAATACAGAAATGCTATTCAAAGATTTGAAATTATCTTTGGGATAAGGAAGAGGTACATACCACCAGAGCAGCTGGGATAAAATGTTGTGTTCTTCCTACTTGGATACAAAGGGGGAGATTGCTGGTGCTGAAAATGTAAATTGCATCCAAGTTAAAGGACTCGTTTTGTAAGTTTCTAGTCTAGGTATAAATAGCCTAGTTAGAGCTTGTCTTTCATAAGCTTGATAACTACCATTCAAAGTCACTTGTATTGTCTCTCTACATTGTGTAACTACATCTTTGATGTTAATGAGAGATGACCAGTGATTCTTGATCATATCTTTACATACTTGTTTCTGGGATCACAATGAGCCTCAATCTTCAATTCTTCAAGAGGAAGAGAAGGGTTTAGAAGAGGGTTAGGTAAAACCTTAGAAAGTGTAGAAATCCAACCAAAATGGAAGTGAGATGAAGAACTCTAATCTCCAACTATAAATCCTTGCTAAGAGATGGGAGAGAGGCTTTGATTCACAAGATTTGTGGCTTCAAGGGATCCAAATTCGGTTAAAAAGATTAGGGTTTGGTTGGGAGAGATTAGAGGGAAGGGAATGAGATGAAAAATGAGAAAAGGGGCTGAAATCGCGATCTTGAAAACCCTCAGGGCCCGTCGGCGAGAATGACAGCCGATAGGGCCCTGGTCATTCTCACGGGGCACTCTATCCCGCTACATACCGTAGCCCAGACGACTCTCGCGATTGTGCCATGACAAGAGTGACTATGTCACAATCGCTGGGCACTCTGGCTCAACATGTACCGAGAGGGGGTGCCTTCCCAGCGACCTTGACACAGCGATTATGCCTTGTGGCATAGTCGCCGGGCATACTCGCCCAGAAACCCTCCATTTCTAATTTCACCTTTTGCGCATGACACAAGTCACGACCACTACAACCAAGACTGAATTTTTCCGGGTGTCACAATCCTCCCAACCTTCAAATAAATTTCGTCCTCGAAATCTAGTTCCCATACGTCCAAGAGAACGCCTAACTTACTAGAGTAGTTTCTAACCACAAGACCTCGGTTGCCTCCCAACCTTAGGTGTTCCGTACTTCCCCAACGGCAGATCCCAACTCCCAATCAATCCATGTCCACATGCTCTTAAACTTTCTCTCCAAACCAGCCCAAGGTTTGATCACTACCGAAACCAACAAAATCTCCAAATCCAATTGTTCCAGTTGCTGAACTGTCACTTAATTCTAACGAGCCCCACTAGACTCCAAAACAGACGGTCGTCACTGACCCATCAATTTTACAACTCCAATAATACGTTCAATTACTAATCATTCAATCGACAGATTATTCACCATTCAAGGAAGGTCATCCCACTAAATCTACTTACCACAATTGGACTTCTTAAGACTACTACCACCGACATCACTATCCTTTAAAACTGAGCTACAACCCTCCAAATACACTAACGATTCTTGACCTCGAAACCCAAAAGTTGACACCTAGTCATACCACCCATCTTTGAACCACAGCAGAACTCCACACACATGTTTCATTCGTCGAGCATCCCTAGAAAACAAAGGTTATCCACATGGTGTCTGAAGGGTCCTACATGTCATTTATGCAAAAACTGACAAATCCAACACAAGCATTAAGCATTAATAAAAGATATCGCGGGTCTAACCCTCCAGTTATAGAAGTACGCCGACTCTGCGAACGATACTACTTGGCCTACGGTACCATCACGCGTCGGAATACCCAACCTTCCACTATCGAAGTTCTATACGCCTTTACTCTTAATCGGGGTTACTTAACCTTTCCAAAGTTCTAATGAGTTCAAGGTTTTCAAGTGAAATACTCAACCAATATGCCAATCGAAAACTTTTATAGAAATTTTCAACACGAAGGTTTTCATATCAATTTAATCGTACGCATAAAATCTACTACTACCTACTCGGCAGTTGTGCAAAAATGGACACACTCGTCCCACATATGAAAATAATTTTGAAAACTATTTCATCACAATTCAAGTTACTAACGAAACGCAAAAGCATGCTCAACAACTTTTTTTTAAATGAACCGCTATGGTCCTAGCATGGATTAACTTATGCCATGCACGTAAAGCAATTTCCTACTTTAAATTAGTGTGCAACAAAACATTTGTACGAAACTTCGAAAAGAAATTTTAAAATGACATCAAACTTCAAAGTTTTCAAGTTTAAAGCAAAAATAACAGTATGCTTTCATCATTTGAAAACATCGGTTAAAATATCGTGAAGGACTCTCAAATCATAACATGCATGCAAACTTGTAACACTTTCCTAGTAGTCTTTCTGAAATAATAAGACATGTAACAGGTAGTCCTTACTAAACTTACAAAGTAGAAAATTCATTAAAACAAATTTCAAAATTTTCTCATTTAGTCATAAAATGACATAGGGGTAAAACCTCTTTGACAAGACTCACACACATTAATGTATTTTCTCAAAACTTAGGAAAATAGTAAGTACTTGTAATTGGTTGCACTTAAAAGGATTTAAATCGACTTCAAATTTCGAATCATACAAATAATGCGCATCAATGTTCCAAAATCATAAATAACTCCGCCCAACTCTAGGTTAAGACAAATAATTTTCCAGAACCCCCATCACAGTGCATTTATACCAAAAGGTTTACACTTGTAAGATAAATCGTTACAGTATCAATACCTAAGATTTACTTATCAAAATACTCAAAATACATTTTTTTTTCAAAACCAAAAAGGTTTACAATTTCCAAAATGTTATCAAGCCAAGATTGACCAAAATCCAACGACTCACACATTCGTATTTTCAAAATGTACTGTATCTTAAACCGTGCATAATCCCCACAATACTAAAGCATATTTTTGACCAAATGACCTATATTCATGCAATCATTTAATAAAACACCTTCAATCATGATTTATAAATCAAAGTATCCAGAATTAGTGGCTACGAAGTTATGCATACCCCTAAATCAATATAATGCATTTGCATGAAATGATAATAAAAGAATCAATTAATCGAAAGAGCATAAAGCAAATCATTAAGAATAACTATCAGGATGCTCTTACATGCATTACTCACGACACGTATAGATCAATCTGTACACTGAACAAGTTGCAACGAAATGTGCTAGCACAAATCTTCAATAGAGAAATTATGCGACACCAAAGTTCCAAAAACCATTCCTTTTGGTTGTCTTACGGCATAAAATAGTATTTCTCAACAAAACTCGCATGAGACAAGATTCCCAATATAACTCATAAATTAACTCACATAATAATTAAAGCATGCACATTTCAAAGTTGTAACCACGCGACACAAAACACCGTGAAACAAAACTCCACAAATCAAATTGCATGAAGCAAAATCATGACTAAATTGTCATAATTCCGAAAATTCCCTTTTTGTTGTAATTACGATATAAACAACACTTTTCATCAAAACTCTCATTAAATCGATTTCTCAATAAAGCTCAACATCAAAATAACGGGAGGTAACTCTCCGTTCAAACCTTAACATATGTGGAGGAGGTCCAATGTTAAATTCATAAGCCGTAGTTACTTGTCCAACATCCTCAACAACATTAAAATACGGATATCACTATATTCGAAAGTAACGTTGGACAACAACAAAATAAAGCAAGTCCCGACAAAGTTTGCAAGTCCCGCTATAAAATAATTTCATGCATGTTCAAAATCATGACTTAAAATCTTGCGCGTGCTAAACGTTTTTTCGAGATTTTGTAACACAATTCACATGACGATTTGAAACACAAGAAACAACTGATGCAATTTATTTCAAAAATTATTTTGTACATGATTTTAGTAGGCACTCAACGTCTCAAAACCACACTCCTCAAATCCCTCCGGTCACACTATCACCATTCGAGGGGTTCAAACATCTTAAGGCAAATTGAAAGCTACAACGGTTAACCTTACAATTTATCCTCGAATTAAAGTTGATTCAATAAGCCTATGGTTCTAATCTGACCATCAAATTCGACCCGAAACGGTCCACATAATGCAATCACCATGCTTACTGTCACTCTAAATGGCAAAGGCTAAAATCATCAACCTCTTCTAATAGTTACTCGCTTAGAAACTTCTTCACTACCCCCAACGGCCTTCACACCAGAGTCGTCCAAGTACTCACATGTAACTTGTAGGTTCACCATAACACTGGCCAGGTGCAATTATGAACGTACCGTACATGATCATCCTTGCTACCCTAGACGTGGTTTCTCGTTTCTAGTGACTCCACCAACCGTGAAATATCCTATCTTAAAGTGTCTAATGCTGTAATTTCACTCCCATTCACTTAAAAGAACACTAGTTTGAGTCTAGGTATCTGAAATCAATGCCTAATTCTCTCAAACTTATGCTCTGATACCAACTTGTAACACCCATAAAATTGGGAAGAGCAACTAGATAAAATTTTCAATAATACATTCAAAAATAATAGAATTTCTTCCTATAAACCAATACTGGAAATACCTCAAATTAAATTCTATGATTAACCTCGAACAGTTTATAACCCAAGTCTCATTACAAAGACTAAATCCATATCGGGTGTTACTTGTCTCAAGCATTTCTTTGATCAGAAAGAGCTGAATATGAGACAACAGCGTTGGTTAGAACTGCTTAATGATTATGACTGTGAATTGCATTACCATCCCGGTAAAGCAAATGTTGTGGCTGATGCCCTAAGTAGAAAAGAATACAGTGGATGCTTGAAAACGACTAACACAAGGATTGATGTGATGTCGAGTCTAATTGAAAGGATCAAAGTGGCACAAACAGAAGCTTTATTAGAAGAAAATCTAAAAGAAGAAGTTATGATTAAGCAACGTCTCCAACTGACTGAAGATAGTCGCGGAGTCAAATTATTTCCAGGTCGTATTTGGGTGCCAAAGATTGGGGAAACCGGGAATTACTTCTTGAAGACGCCCATAAATCCAAATATTCTATACATTCTGGAAGTACTAAGATGTATAGAGATTTGAAACTACATTATTGGTGGCCAGCTATGAAGTTAGATGTGGCACAATGTGTAGAGAAATGTGTGACATATTCATTGGTAAAGGCTGAACATCAACGACCTTATGGGAGTCTACAGTCTTTGGAAATTCCTGAATGGAAATGGGATAAAATTACCATGGACTTTGTGACTAAGTTACCAAAAACGTTGAAGGGTAACAAATACGATTTGGGTATTTGTGTATACCCGTGTCTATAGTTTCTGACCGTGACAGCCGATTTACTTCAAGGTTTTGGCAGTCACTACAAGAAGAACTGGGTACAAGAGTGAATTTGAGCACCGTATATCATCCACAAACGGATGGGAAAAGTGAAAGAACCATTCAGACTTTGGAAGACATGCTCAGATCTTGTGTAATTGATTTTGGAGGTAACTGGGATACGTATTTACCTTTAGGGGACTTTGCGTACAATAATAATTATCATTCTAGTATCGGAAGAGCACCTTTTGAAGCCTTATATGGACGAAAGTGTAGAACTCCAGTGTGTTGGTTGGAAGCTGGATAAAAGCAATTTCCTAGTCCTTAAATTGTACAACAGATGGCAAATAAAGTGAAAGACATTCGAAAACACATGAAGGCGGCTCAAAATCGACAAAAGAGTTACGCCGATTCGAAAAGAAGGCCAAAAGAGTTCCAAGTTGGGGAGCGGGTGATGCTAAAAGTATCACCGTGGAAGGGTATCATAAGATTTGGAAAACGTGGAAAGTTGAGTCCTCGTTTTCTTGGACCTTTCACTTTAACTAAGAGAGTTTGACTTCAAGCGTATCAGTTGGATCTTCCACCAGAATTGGAAGGAATCCATAATACCTTTCATATCTGTTATCTTCGAAAATGCTTAGCCGAAGAGGAAAATTGTATACCACTTTCTGAAATAAGAGTGGATGAGAAGAGTCGTTGCGTAGAGGAACCAGAAGCAATTTTGGAGAGAATGATTAAGAAGCTACAACATAAGGAAGTGGCCATGGTTAAAGTGCAATGGAAACTTCATATAGGTGCAAATGTGACTTGGGAAGCGGAGGAAGATATGAGGAATAGATATCCTCACTTGTTTACCCAACATTGATTTCGGGGATGAAATCATTTTCAAGTTGGGGAGATTTGTAACACCTCGAAATTCGCATAGTCATTGTACTTTTATTTTGTAAGAATGTTTAAAATATGGGAAGATGTTATGTTGGACGAAATGTTGAAAGGGTTGAAAGTGTAATCGGTCCAAAGTTTAAGCTATTTATGGATTTATGAACTTTGGGGTTGACTTTGTTATTTGTCTATAGTTTTGGGTTAATTCGTAAGATAATGAAATTGAAGTATAAAAATCTGAGTCGGCTGAAGAATTGAGAGTTATCTCAATTTCTCTATGTAAAGTCGGTTCCAAAGGTGCAGAAGAAAAACAAAAGTTTAATCTCGTTCTTGGTAAGGAATTCGATTTCTCCTTCAAATCGATTGTTTAAGATGGATGTTTTTGAGCCAAAGTATAGTATCCGGTAAGGATGTAGTTCCTAGATAGATAGGTTACCAGATGTTACCCGAAATACTTTGGTTTTCGGACGTCATCCAGATTGTATGTGCTTCCGGTATGTATTACGAAAGTATCTGGTAAGATGTATTTCCGAATACTAGTTCCGGATTGTTCCAGGATTTCGGTAGTTTCTGGATATAATTATCGGACACCTTGTCCGGATAGTCTTGGTGACCAGATAATTCTTATTTTCGGAAAGTTCTGATGTTCCGGATACATTTGAGTTCCCGGTAACTAAGGAGTTCCTGGTAACTTTTGACAGGGAATGTTTTATTAATTGAAATTCAATCCTAGCAGCATGAACATACTTATAAATTGATTTTTGGGTATGTTATGATTTGACATATGAGTTTGTTGATACAATGCACGTATGCTAGGAAGTGTAATGGATCCATATGCACTAGCATTATATTTGATAAATGTGGAATGAGCAAGGGATGATTGCTATTCCCGTTTATATTTGATTAATGTGGAATGGGCAAGGATGATTGCTATTCCCATTATATTTGATAAATATGGAATGGTCAAGGGATGATTGCTATTCCCGTTTATATTTGATTAATGTGGAATGGGCAAGGGATGATTGCTATTTGTGACAACTGTCAAATTTACACCTCAGGTTAGAACTACACTGGATATCTCATTTACTCATGTCATAGTTCACACAGTGCAATTTTAGCAGTAAACGCGGTACGATAGGAAAATTCGAGAAGTTTTGCCTAAGAAACCCTTGAATTAGGAAATTATCCATAAATCTCATAAAATGCCAACTTAACCTACACTTATACCACAAGTATTTATATAATTAACAACTTATGTATTTCAATCATATTATATAAAAATACTTTACTTTTATATAATTATTTTGTATTTTTAATTATTAAGAAAAATACTTGTGTTTTAAAATTTAATCAAAAAGACATGATTGGACTTTTATATTTGCATCACACTACCCCCCCCCCCCCCCCATGGAGACCCCCCCCTCCTCTCTACCCCTTATGTATTCCTTTAATCTCTACAATTCATTCACCACAACACTCCACTCTCTCTCACTAGAGATTTCTCTCACCCTTTTCTCTCTCCGTCTTCAAATCTTCATCCCATCTTCAAACCTTCATCCATCTTCAACCAGCAATTCAGCCCCTAAATCATCTCCTTTCAAAAGATCAAAAGAGTTGAAGGTAAATACAAGTGTGTTGGGTGAAATCCACACACACTCTTTTGTTTAAATTTCACTTTCTTGCACTTTTATGAATGTTCTTCATCTCCTTCTACACTTTCTTTAACTTTCTTAAAAATAATCTTTACAAATCTTAATGTTTGTAGATTTACCACCATAACACCTACTTGTTATTAAAAAGGTGGTGAATCCAAAATCAAACCCATGTTAAGATCAAAGATGAACTTTTAAAACACATGCATGTTGTTTTCTTGAGAAATCCATATCTTTAGGTTCAAGAGTTTCATGAATGGATCTTTGAATTACACTAAAAACGTACTTAAACAAACATGCATGAGCTCAAAATGCACAATTTTAAGTTGCATGTTGAAGTTCCTGACATGAACATCAACATTCTTCAAAATGAGTCTTTTTCAAGAGTTTATAAAAGATGAGTTGATGGGTAACTTGCATGTAATTTAAATGGTTCAAAATTGTTTTTGGAACTGAAAATAAGTGTATGGGTATGAGTCAAATTGGATTTTTTGCATGCAAAGGAATAAGAATTTTGGTTAAGAAGTCTATATAGGAGCACATGCACAAAGGGTGGTTTTGACAGCTTGCTGTCAGATTCCACACCTCTTTATAAAAGGTCATATATCACTCAATACTACTACAAATTAAGTAATTCTTTTTCTGGAAATTATTTTTATGTGTTAGGATTCAAACCCAAGTGGTTTCACTCAAAAACTCAAAGATTTCGTCTACCAAACAGTTTTCACAGAAACAGTGCGCAAGCAGCAACGTCTTCTGTCAAGTTTTACGTCAAGTATTATTTCATATACTTAAACACTTCTAAAAATTATGAAATTTATACCAAAGGTTTCCTAACTCATTAAACCCCTTGGGCATAAAATATCTTGACCTAACTATACCTGGAAGTTACCCAAAGATGGACACAAAGTGACACCAAAATCTGGACAGCAAAGGACAAACTTCTTACTATAATTGAGGACTAACTTCTAATCCCATTTCATCATTTTATGATGAAATTGTGGAATACATATGTATATCTTATGTTTATATATTTATGTATTTTATTTATTCTTGATCCCATTTCATCATTTTATGATGAAATTGTGGAATATACATATATATAACATATCTATTTATATTTATGCACTTTAAATACTTCGTCTTTACATTCAAAACCCCTTTTTATCGTCCATACGATAAATTTTTTGGTTTATATATATATATATATGTACTATATATATACGTTCTTTAAACCCTTTTCGTTACTTATTGTGACAAAATTGCGGAAACTTTAATCTAACAAGAACAATGTATATACTTGTTACGTTGATAATATTAAAACACAACAAGGCATTTTATGACGATTTGGATAGTTAATACCGAACTTTCGAGACAAAAACTCACTAGTGACCTTACGATTATAGGTTCGAAGTAGGATCATCTCGAAGTACTTGTGGGAGATTCCCGGACTCTATCGCTTATCAAGTGAGTTATCACAACCCCTTTTTCAATATTTTACATATTTTGGGTGAAAAGCATGTCGTTACTACAATTACTTTTACGCACTGATTAACTCGTTTTATTGAAAACGTAAACTTTGCTATACTCAGTTATGCTCTATAGTATGTATAGTTTACGTGTGTTATAAGTTTGAGCTTTCTCTCTATCATACGTAAGTCCCCGTTTAACTTACGTTATCCGTTTAACTCACGAGTGTGAGCCGTTGGTAATTATGAATAACGTTATTTGGTTGACACCCCACTCACAAGTAGCGCTTGTTTGAGTGCATAATTATTGTTTTTCGTACGCATTGTTGGTGATAGAACATGCCCTGGGGCTGCTGTCATATAGGTCGGGTAACGGGCTCACTACTTAAACATAATACATACTATTACAATGAGCAAGTATTTCATAACCGGTTGATTTATCCACTTGTACGGATTCAACTACTTTGATTTATCCACTTGTACGGATTTAAACTATTTTGCCTTATCCACTTGTGCAGATTTAAACTATTTTGCTATGGCAAACAATGTTGTACTCGTTAAACCTGTGATCTCACCAACTAGTTCACTAGTTGACCCTCTCATTTACATGCTTTTCAGGGGAACGTCATTAAGGTTGGGATCTAGGAAGGCATCACGTGATGAAGCTTTCTTTAGTTATCTTTAATTATGTCATTTCCCCTTTCTGAAAAACGATTGTAAAGACAAGGTTGTTGACTTTTAAATGTATTTTGATGGTTGATGTGATCTTGTAACTTTTGCTGTGAAACTTGAGCTGTACATCCCGTATTTCCGCTTTAGCGGGGTGTGACAGACTTGGTATCAGAGCCAAAGGTTATTGAGAATACCGGTTTTTCTTTAGAAAAACTACAACTATAGCCAAAAACGGGAAATAACACTCAAACTACTCAACATATTGCTAGTATAACTAATTCGAGTATTCCATCATCGCTCTTTAATTAAACAAAGCCTGATCACCTATGTTTAATTAAGGAAGAGCAATGCGAGACCGGAAATGGATATGCTAGGAACATGTGTGTATTTTCTCACAAAAATGCTTCACGTCGTATGCATAGGATGAACGTAGTTATTGCCTATAGTATGCAATAGTATAGTGCGTTTAGCCTTTATCACTACGCGACAAGTAATGTTATGCACTCTTACTTCAGTATCACTATGTCAACATCCTCATCACACTCTTACTTCAGCACTACTATGTCATCGTCATCGTCGTCATCAAGCTCACGACCCTCCTACACGCCGTCAAGCGAACGTACCTCTGGAGGAGAACAAGACCCGTACGATGGGCCAAGGATACCACCGACTATGGTTCCACCACAACCCACCCCCATAGTGGTACAACCTAGTCCTAGAGGGCCACGCACGAAACTAACCGCTAGGAAGAGCGTCCCTATACCTAGATGAGTGTGTTTTAGGTACGACCAGCGAGAGGCATCGGAACCCTCGCGGGTGATCGAGGGAGTGCCGATAAGTCGTGCGCCTGGCATGACCTGGGCCGAGGAACAGCATCTCAGGGCTGTGACAACAGATTTGCACGAATGTCAGATGAGGGTCAGTCGTCAGAGTCAAGTCACGACAGAGCTAGTAGAGTTAAGTCACCTCCTAACCAACATGTCGTCTGACGCACTAAGTGGAGCAAGGATAGCTCGAAGGATAGCCCTAAGGGCCGAGATTGTGTGCATAGTAGTAGTGATGCTAATGACATTGATGGTGGCTTGGATCATGTTTGAGATGTACAGGGGAGGATATTGACAGGGATGGTGGAAGCTTCGTAATGTGGAACTTATTTCTAGTTGTTTAAACGTTGTATTAAGTTTGTAATTCTGTCTTTCAAAAATATCCTAGTCTTGATGTGTGATACACATCAGAAATTTTGTATCAAGCAAATATTATTAATGGTTTTAATGAAAAAGGCAATTTCATGTTTTTAATTATAAAGGTATGATCATGCGATAGTTGTTTCTATTAAATTTCCAATATTTCAATTGCAAACATATTCTTTACAAAACATCCGACTTAATTACACAAGATTTTAACCAAATCAATGTTTACAAATGTGTTTTAGAAAAATACCACCAAGAAGATCCACACGTCGCACAGGAGAAAATCCTGATGATCAAAACCCTGATATCGACCAAATCATAGCTCAACGTATCCAAGAGGCGATACCTGACATTGTAACTCAAGTCACTGCGGGCATCAATGAGAGTCATAGGAATGTTAATGTGGGAGGAGGAAATCCCAATGACATTCAAGTCCTCCCACATTAACATTCAAGACAGTAGAGGATGCAGCTACAAAACGTTCATGACTTGCAAGCCCAAGGAGTTTCATGGAACAGAGGGTGCTATAGGATTACTCTCATGGTTTGATAGTATGGAGTCTGTACTCCACATCAGTAAGTGCTCAGAGGATCGCATGGTGGAATATGCGGCATGCCAGTTTCAAAAGCGAGCTTTGACCTGGTGGAACATTCAAGTCCAAACCCGTGGAAGGGAGGATGCATACAAGCTGTCCTGGACTGAATTCAAGGAATTACTCATTGAGGAATACTGTCCCAAGAGTGAAGTTCAGAAGTTGGAGGCTGAACTTTGGGATCTTACCATGGTTGGTTCGGGGATAGATCGATACACCGCTCGTTTTTACGAACTTGCGAAGTTAGTACCCCGGAGAGCAAACGGATCGACCGGTATCTGTATGGATTGGCCCTGGAGATCCGAGGGATGGTTAAGTCATCAAGTCCAACCACATTTCAAGCCGCAGTAGCTTTAGCAACTAGTTTGACCAACGATGCGGTCAGAGCAGGAACTCTAACTCAGAAAGGTGTCGGTAGTAAGAGAAGGACAGAGAGTCAGTTAGGAAAGGCGATTGGAGGTAGTTCAAGTAGGAACAAGAAGGTAGTGGGAAACTTTGGAATGAACGCTAAGGAAGTAGGGCGTTACCATGGACCCATCCCGAAATGCAATCAATGCAATTTGCATCATGAGGGAACCTGTCCCACCTGTGGCATTTGTAAGCAAAAGGGTCATTTCACCCGGTACTGCAAGATGGGAAAGAATGTAAAGGAGGATGGAAGGGTATGCTATGAGTGTGGAAGCCCAGATCACTTTCGGAATGCGTGCCCAAGGCTAAAAAGGGGATCAACCAATAACACTGCTGGGTATCAAGCAAGGCAAGCCAATCAGGGAAACCAAGGAGGACAAGCTCGAGGACGGGCATTTGTTTTAGGAGCAGAAGAAGCACGTCGAGACCCCAATGTAGTGACAGGTACATTTCTCCTAAACGGTTATTATGCATCCGTATTATTCGACACTGGAGCTGATAAGAGCTTTGTTTCGTTAGACTTTAGGCCTTTGATCAATTTAGAAACTAAGAAAATGTCGAATGCTTATATCATTGAGGTTGCTAACGGATTTGAATTAGAGGTTAAGGATGTAATCTTAGGTTGTACCTTGAACTTAGCTGATAAACCTTTTAGCGTTGATCTTATTCCAATTGAGTTGGGGAGTTTTGACGTAGTAATAGGCATGGATTGGTTATCTAAGAACCGAGCAGAGGTTAGTTGTTTTGAAAAGATTATCAGGTTACCCTTACAAGGCGGAGAAACCCTTGTTGTCCAAGGAGATAGAACTGGGAGAAACCTAAAGATAGTGTCTTGTATGAAGGTCCATAAGTATTTGAGAAAGAAGTGCGTTGTATTCTTGGCGCAAGTAATCGAAAAGAAGTCCGAGGAGAGGCGAGTCCAAGATATTCCTGTGGTGAAGGATCACCCAGAAGTGTTTCCAGACGATTTTCCTGGACTTCCCCCGTTTAGACAAGTCGAATTTCAGATTGACCTTATACCCGGAGCGACGCCTGTAGCCAAGGCCCCGTATCGCTTAGCACCTGCCGAAATGCAAGAGTTGTCCAATCAACTTCAAGAACTCCTGGATAAAGGATTCATTCGACCAAGTTCATCACCCTGGGGAGCCCCGATTCTTTTCGTCAAAAAGAAGGATGGATCGTTTCGAATGTGCATCGATTATAGGGAGCTAAATAAGATAACAATCAAGAACCGATATCCTCTCCCTCGAATAGACGATTTGTTCAACCAGTTGCAGGGTGCAACTTACTTCTCGAAAATTGATCTTCGATCAGGATATCATCAGTTAAGAGTCCGAGAGGACATCCCTAAAACAGCTTTTAGAACTCGCTATGGACACTACGAGTTTTTAGTTATGCCATTCGGTTTGACGAACGCACCAGCTGTGTTTATGGACCTAATGAATAGAGTATGTAGACCATACCTTGATAAGTTTGTGATTGTGTTCATCGATGATATACTGATCTATTCTCAGAGTAAGAAAGATCACGAGCAGCATCTAAAAGTGATTTTAGAACTTCTCAAGGAGTAGGAGCTATACGCCAAATTCTCTAAGTGCGAATTTTGGATTCGGGAAGTACATTTCTTAGGTCACGTGATCGGGGAGAAAGGGATTCACGTGGACCCGGCTAAAGTGGAAGCCATTCGGAAATGGGAAGCCCCGAGGACCCCAACGGAAATTCGCCAATTTCTAGGCTTGGCAGGGTATTATCGTCGTTTTATCGAGAATTTCTCTAAGATCGCTAAACCCCTCACCACGTTAACCCAAAAGGACAAGGAATTCGTTTGGGGAGCTTCACAAGAAGAAGCGTTTCAACTTTTGAACAAAAAGTTGTGCCATGCACCGATTTTAGCTTTACCGGAGGGAACGGAAAATTTTGTGGTGTATTGTGACGCATCGCATCAAGGGTTAGGATGCGTGTTGATGCAAAATGATAAGGTGATAGCATACGCCTCGAGACAATTAAAAATTCATGAGAAGAACTATACCACACACGATTTAGAGCTCGGAGCTGTGGTATTCGCCCTAAAGATATGGAGACATTATCTATATGGTACCAAGTGCACTATTTTCACCGACCACAAGAGTCTTCAGCACATCTTTGATCAAAAGATGCTTAATATCAGGCAAAGAAGATGGGTAGAACTACTCAGCGACTACGATTGTGAGATACGTTACCACCCAGGAAAGGCCAACGTAGTAGCCGATGCCATGAGTAGGAAAGAAAGGGTAAAACCTTCACGAGTCCGAGCGTTAGGAGCGCTGGTTCAAACAAGTTTGAAAACTCGGATTTTCGAAGCTCAAAACGAAGCAATGAAGTCTGAAAACCTGAAGGACGAGACCCTTCATGGTTTAGAATCGAGTTTTGAAACTAAGATTGATGGAGTACGTTACTTTAAAGGCAGGGTATGGATCCCAAAGGCTGACCACCTGTGGGAAACGATTTTGGAGGAGGCTCATAAATCTAAATACTCAATTCACCCAGGAGCGGATAAGATGTACAAGGATTTAAGGGAGTACTATTGGTGGCCAGGAATGAAGAAGAATATTGCCACATATGTAGGAAAATGCATAACTTGCTCAAAAGTCAAGGCTGTCTATCAAAAGCCATCAGGACTATTGCAGCAACCAGAGATTCCCCAGTGGAAATGGGAGCAAATCACTATGGATTTTATAATCAAACTCCCGAGAACTGCCAAGGGACACGACTCGATTTGGGTTATAGTAGATCAATTTACGAAGTCTGCACATTTCTTGCCCATTCGGGAAGACTTTAAGATGGAGAAGCTTGCTCAAATCTATATCAAGGAAATCGTCACTCGTCATGGAGTCCCAGTTTCCATCATATCAGATAGAGATAGCCGCTTCACATCTCGATTTTGGCAGTCACTTCAAAAAGCGTTAGGTACGCAATTAAACTTGAGCATGGCCTATCATCCTCAAACGGATGGTCAGAGTGAGCGAACCATTCAGACATTGGAAGACATGCTTCGGGCATACGTGATAGACTTTGGAGGAAGTTGGGATAACCACTTACTGTTAGTTGAATTTTCATACAACAATAGATATCACACCAGTATTCAGTGTTCACCATATGAAGCTCTGTATGGACGCAAGTGTCGGTCACCACTTTGTTGGTTGGAAATTGGAGATAGACAACCATCTAGTCCGGACATTGTCCAAGAAACCACTGACAAAATTGCAATCATCAGAGATAGGCTTAAAGCAGCTCAAGATCGTCAAAAGAGTTATGCGGACAATCGTAGGAAGCCTTTAGAATTTCAAGTTGGTGATAGAGTGTTTTTGAAAGTGTCCCCTTGGAAGGGAACAGTCCGGTTTGGGAAAAGAGGAAAGTTGAGTCCACGGTATGTGGGACCATTCAAGATCGCGGAAAGAATTGGACCAGTAGCTTACAAGTTGGAATTGCCGATGGAGTTAAGTGCTATCCACAACACGTTTCACGTGTCAAACTTAAAGAAATGTCTAGCCGACGAAGCAGTAACCGTGCCTTTGGAAGAAATCTAAATCAACGATAAGCTGCACATCGTAGAGGAACCAATGGAGATACTCGATAGGGAGGTCAAACGTCTTAAGCGAAGCAAAATCCCGATAGTAAAAGTCCATTGGAACACAAGGCGTGGGCCTGAGTACACTTGGGAATGGGAGGATTACATGTTACATAAGTATCCTCATCTCTTTGATAGCAAACCTGATAACGCTAGTAACACTTGAATTTCGGGACGAAATTCTTCTAACCGGGGGAGACTGTGACAACTGTCAAATTTACACCTCAGGTTAGAACTACACTGGATATCTCATTTATTCATGTCATAGTTCACACAGTGCAATTTTAGCAGTAAACGCGGTACGATAGGAAAATTCGAGAAATTTTGCCTAAGAAACCCTTGAATTAGGAAATTATCCATAAATCTCATAAAATGCCAACTTAACCTACACTTATACCACAAGTATTTATATAATTAACAACTTATGTATTTCAATCATATTATATAAAAATACTTTTCTTTTATATAATTATTTTGTATTTTTAATTATTAAGAAAAATACTTGTATTTTAAAATTTAATCAAAAAGACATGATTGGACTTTTATATTTGCATCACACTACCCCCCCCCCCCCCATGGAGAGCCCCCCCCCCCCCCCCCCCCTCCTCTCTACCCCTTATGTATTCCTTTAATCTCTACAATTCATTCACAACAACACTCCACTCTCTCTCACTAGAGATTTCTCTCACCCTTTTCTCTCTCCATCTTCAAATCTTCATCCCATCTTCAAACCTTCATCCATCTTCAACCAACAATTCAGCCCCTAAATCATCTCCTTTCAAAAGATCAAAATAGTTCAAGGTAAATACAAGTGTGTTGGGTGAAATCCACACACACTCTTTTGTTTAAATTTCACTTTCTTGCACTTTTATGAATGTTCTTCATCTCCTTCTACACTTTCTTTAACTTTCTTAAAAATCATCTTTACAAATCTTAATGTTTGTAGATTTACCACCATAACACCTACTTGTTATTAAAAAGGTGGTGAATCCAAAATCAAACCCATGTTAAGATCAAAGATGAACTTTTAAAACACATGCATGTTGTTTTCTTGAGAAATCCATATCTTTATGTTCAAGAGTTTCATAAGTGGATCTTTGAAATCCACTAAAAACATACTTAAACAAACATTCATGAGCTCAAAATGCACAATTTTAAGTTGCATGTTGAAGTTCCTGACATGAACATCAACATTCTTCAAAATGAGTCTTTTTCAAGAGTTTATAAAAGATGAGTTGATAGGTAACTTGCATGTAATTTAAATGGTTCAAAATTTTGTTTTGGAACTGAAAATAAGTGTATGGGGATGAGTCAAATCGTATTTTTTACATGCAAAGGAATAAGAATTTTGGTTAAGAAGTCAATATAGGAGCACATGCACAAAGGGTGGTTTTGACAGCTTGCTGTCAGATTCCATACCTCTTTTCAAAAGGTCATATCTCACTCAATACTACTCCAAATTAAGTAATTGTTTTTCTGGAAATTATGTTTATGTGTTAGGATTCAAACCCAAGTGGTTTCACTCAAAAACTCAAAGATTTCGTCTACCAAACAGTTATCACATAAACAGTGCGCAAGCAGCAACGTCTTCTGTCGAGTTTTATGTTAAGTATTATTTCATGTACTTAAACACTTCTAAAAATTATGAAACTTATGCAAAAAGTTTCCTAACTCATTAAACCCCTTGGAAATAAAATATCTTTACCTAACTATACCTGGAAGTTACCCAAAGATGGACACAAAGTGACACCAAAATCTGGGCAGCAAAGGACAAACTTCTTACTATAATTGAGGACTAACTTCTAATCCCATTTCATCATTTTATGATGAAATTGTGGAATACATATGTATATCTTATGTTTATATATTTATGCATTTTATTTATTCTTGATCCCATTTCATCATTTTATGATGAAATTGTGGAATATACATATATATAACATATCTATTTATATTTATGCACTTTAAATACTTCGTCTTTACATTCAAAACCCCTTTTTATCGTCCATACGATAAAAATTTCGGTATATATATATATATATATGTACTATATATATATATACGTTCTTTAAACCCTTTTCGTTACTTATTGTGACGAAATTGCGGAAACATTAATCTAACAAGAACAATGTATACACTTGTTACGTTGATAATATTAAAACACAACAAGGCATTTTATGACGATTTGGATAGTTAATACCGAACTTTCGAGACAAAAACTCACTAGTGACCTTACGATTATAGGTTCGAAGTAGGATCATCTTGAAGTACTTGTGGGAGATTCCCGGACTCTATCGCTTATCAAGTGAGTTATCACAACCCCTTTTTCAATATTTTACCTATTTGGGGTGAAAAGCATGTCGTTACTACAATTACTTTTACGCACTGATTAACTCGTTTTATTGAAAACGTAAACTTTGCTATACTCAGTTATGCTCTATAGTATGTATAGTTTACGCGTGTTGTAAGTTTGAGCTTTCTCTCTATCATACGTAAGTCCCCGTTTAACTTACGTTACCCGTTTAACTCACGAGTGTGAGCCGTTGGTAATTATGAATAACGTTATTTGGTTGACACCCCACTCACAAGTAGCGCTTGTTTGAGTGCATAATTATTGTTTTCCGTACGCATTGTTGATGATAGAACATGCGCTGGGGTTGCTGTCATATAGGTCGGGTAACGGGCTCACTACTTAAACATAATACATACTATTACAATGAGCAAGTATTTCATAACCGGTTGATTTATCCACTTGTACGGATTCAACTACTTTGATTTATCCACTTGTACGGATTTAAACTATTTTGTCTTATCCACTTGTGCGGATTTAAACTATTTTGCTATGGCAAACAATGTTGTACTCGTTAAACCTGTGATCTCACCAACTAGTTCACTAGTTGACCCTCTCATTTACATGCTTTTCAGGGGAACGTCATTAAGGTTGGGATCTAGGAAGGCATCACGTGATGAAGCTTTCTTTAATTATCTTTAATTATGTCATTTCCCCTTTCTGAAAAACGATTGTAAAGACAAGGTTGTTGACTTTTAAATGTATTTTGATGGTTGATGTGATCTTGTAACTTTTGCTGTGAAACTTGAGCTGTACATCCCGTATTTCCGCTTTAGCGGGGTGTGACACTATTCCCGTTTATATTTGATTAATGTGGAATGGGCAAGGGATGATTGCTATTCCCATTATATTTGATAAATGTGGAATGGGCAAGGGATGATTGATATTCCCGTTTATATTTGATAATGTAGAATGGGCAAGGGATGATTGTTATTCCCATTATAAGTGAAAATGTGAAATAGGCAAGATATAATTGCTATTTTCGCATTCTATTAGGAGATGAGGAATAGGCAAGATATAACTGCTATTTCTATTTCCACTCCAAGAAATAGGCATGGACTAATTGTAATTTCTTGGACATGAGCAATGATCTAGAATCCGTGTGGTTCGTAGTGGGCTCTTGAACATGATGTTATGACTTACTCAGTGTTTGTCATACTCATGGAATCGGGTATGATTCCCGTCATCGAAAGACGTTATGTGTATGGTAAGAAAGATTGCGAACAGGTTAAATTATATGCTTTGTTTACAGTTTTGGTTTTCAAAGCTTATAAAGTTTTAATTTGAAAACTGGATGTTCTCACTAGGCGTAAGCCTAATCTTTTCAAATTAAATTTTCTTACCAGGTACTAGCTCGGGAAGGGATAAGCAGGGATGAGTGTCGAAAAGTCCCAGAGTTATGCTTTTGGAGCTATGTTGAAGAATTTAGTAGAACAAGGATTATTTTGGAGATATTATAGACAACCCATATAATCTGATGTTATTGGTTATGAATTAGATTAGTCGGTTGTTTATGATATTTAAGTGGTAATTAGACCTTGTCACTAATCCTCCGTTTGTGAATGAAAACTTTTGGGAAGATGTTCTAAATTATTATGATAAATTAAGGTTTAAATTTATTGTGGTTTTTAGGGTGATTCAATATTTAAGTCATCAATTGCACTCAATCGCACAAGACCAACGATAATAAAGCAAGGACATTATAATATCCAAAATAATGTTGGCCGACAATGGAGGAGACCTGTATCCATTGAGAGTGGAGGAACACAAAAGTATGTCACTCATACAACGTTAATCGTATGACACTTCACGACATTAAAGCCCAAGTGTCTCTACGACTCCTTTCAAGTCACACCCAAGAGATAGCTGACCTTAGCGAATATTACCATGAATACCACCAAAGGCCCGGCACAAGTGGGGTTACAACCATGGCATTGCCCCGACATAGCGGAGGTCCTAAACGCCCATCAGTCATGATAGCACAACCGGACTCAACCCTCCTAGTGTACCCTTGCAAGGTATAGGTCATAAAACATGGGGTCCGGTCAAATCCCACAACACCCAGTAGACCATCAAATAAAGACTGACTTACGTGCCTATGGATCCAATGCAACACAGTCTAAAATTACATGACTACACAGGAATGACTAAAGCACTCGAGCATGTAATTATCAATAATATGCAATAAGTTGCCATAAATGCAAACCATAAATAGGACTCTACATTGAGCCATCAAAATCGGACAAGATGTCCTAAAGACTCCTTTAAAGTCAAAACCGAGCAAATGCTCAAAACCTATTAGACCATTAAATAACGGTCCTCTTAATGTAAAATGCATTTAAACATCACATAGGTAAACGTATACCTCAAAGACACTATTAACTCAAAACTCGTCACAAATTAGGACAAATGGTTTCCCAGATGGACGCATACCCTTATAATTCCAAAATGTCTCATAACAAGAAATGTGCATTTTCCAAATGGTTTATAAAATCAATTACACCAACATACATAAACCATTGAATAAACTCCATTTGAGCAATAAATCATATAAGGTGAAACACCCTGAAATTCACAATGAATTTAAACCTTACATTGATCAGAGTTTTACCGTCACAATTTCAAACTTACAAAATTTTATCATAACAATCAGTTAATCTAATCCTTGATCAACACACATTTCCAAAAGTATAACTCTGACACTCCTCGACACTCATCCCTTTGAATCTCTTCCCGAACTAGCACCTGGTAAGAAATTTAATTTGAAAAGATTAGGCTTACGCCTAGTGAGAACATCAAATTTTCATATCAATATCTTTATAAGCATTGAAAACCAAAACTGAAACAAAGCGTATACATTAACCTGCTCCCAACTTTCTTACCGAACCCAATAGCATCTTTTGATGACGGGAATTATACCCTATTCCATGAACATGACAACACTAAGTATGTCATAGTATCATATTCGAGAGCGCCACTACGAATCACCATGGATTCTAGTTTATAGCTCATAACCAAGAATTTACAATTAAGCGCCATACCCTTTTTCTTGGAATGGAAGCAGAAATAGCCATTATATCTTGCCTATTCCTCGTCTTCCAATAGAAAGTGGAAATAGCAATTATACCTTGCCTATTTCACGCCTCCATGTCACAACCTGAGTAGCAACTATACCTTGCCTATTCCATTGTTTCAATATGAATAGCAATTCTACTTTTCCTATTCAATCATTTCAACATGAATAGCAATTCTACTTTGCCTATTCAATCATTTCAACATGAATAGCAATTCTGCTTTGCCTATTCAATCATTTCAATATGAATAGCAATTCTACTTTGCCTATTCAATCATTTCAACATGAATAGCAAGTCTACTTTACCTATTCACTTCTCAATATGAATAGCAATTCTACTTTGCCTATTAACTTCTCAATATCATAATAAAGGGAATAACAATTATACCTTGTCTATTCCTCATTCTCGAATACAAACGAGAATAGCAATTATACCTTGCCTATTCTAAGTTATCAAATAATACTAGTGCCTATAGATCTATTACACTTCTTAGCATAAGTGTGTATCAAACCAAATCATACGTCAAAGCATAACATACTAACATCAAGTTATAAGTATGTTCATAATGCTAGGATTGAATTTACAATTAATTAATCATCCTCAACCAAAATTCATCAGATGTTCTTAGTTCCCGGAACTCAAAAGTTACCGGAACATCAGAGGTATCCGGATACAATACTATCCGGTCAATTGTCCGGAACTCTTAAAATTCGGTAACAGCCGGAAATAGTATCCGGACTCTCAAGTCCGGAGCCATCCGGGATCAAATCTGGTATCCGGAAACAATCCGGTATCCGGTACATCCATTCTGGAAAACCATCCGGTATCCGGAATATCCGATATCCAGAAACAATCATCCGGACACCCATCCAGAATCCGGAATAATCCGGTATCCGGAACGAATCCGGAAAACATCCGGAATCCGGTACTACCTGGATTATTCATCTTCCGGACTCCATAAATTTTTACCAAGTTCAACAATTTTCCATTTAGTACACTAAACTACGATTTGTATATATTCATACAGATATCATTACTTTCACAAACCAATTCAATTCAACTTATCGATTATATTAAGATAAAATTGAAAGGATGAACTCACCTGGGCAATTCTTGAGACATTACAAAACTTGATTTTCCCCAAACTCAATCTTCAATCCTAATCGCCAAATAATCAATCAATCTCCAACATCAAACACCAACACGAATTGATTTTAGGTTGGATTCAGGAAAAATAGTTAGAACTCACCTAAAACCACAATTTTGTTTCTTCTTCTTCCTTTTTCCCTCTCTGATGGACACCGACATCAAACCAGAAGCATTTAAGATATTTTCTTCTATTAGCCGACTCCTTCTTTATATACTAACACAACTATCAATATATGACCAATTCAACCCTGAAGTTTTATAATTCCACAAATAGATTCCACTTTGGACAATTACACTTTGACCCTTCAACCATAAATCGTACACTTTGTTTAAAATAACATTCCATAATATTTTAAACGTTTTTCCAAAAATGTACAATCATTATCGAAATTTCGAGGTGTTACAAATCTTCCCAACTTGAAAATAATTTCGTCCTCGAAATCAAAGTTAGGTAAATAGATGAGGATATGTGTTCATCATATCCTCTTCCGCTTCCCACGTCACATTAGCACCTCTATGATGTTTCCATAGCACTTTAACCATGACCACTTCCTTATGTCGTAGCTTCTTAGTCGTCCTTTCTAAAATTGCTTCCGGTTCCTTGACACAACGACACTTTTCATCCACTCTTATTTCAGAAAGTGGTATAACATTTTCTTCTTCGGCCAAACATTTCCGAAGATAGCAGACATGAAATGTATTATGGATTCCTTCCAATTCAGGTGGAAGATCCAACTGATATAATTGAAGCCCTACTCGCTTGGTTATAGTGAAAGATCCAAGAAAACGAGGACTCAGCTTTCCACGTTTTCCAAACCTTATCACACCCTTCCACGGGGATACCTTTAACATTACCCGCTCCCCAACTTGAAACTCTTCAGGTCTCCTTGGAGCAACTGTACAATCATCAAGTCTTTACCCAAGTACGACTTGATCTTATTTTAACCATTTTAACTATTAAAGCATCTTTCAAAATAGTGACTGGTATAGCTAACTTTTTAACAACAGATTGAAATACAAAAGACAAGTTAGCACCACAATCACGTAATATACACCCATGTATAGAACTAACAAGGAATGTATCATAAACTACATCTGCCCATTCCTTAGCATCTTCTACCGCCATACGAAATATTCAACCCGTTGATCTTAGGGTGTTGGGTTTCTTCTCTTGATTCCCGCTATCTTTCAACTTTGGGCAATCCCTTCAATAATGACCAAGCTTCTTACATTCATAGCAAGTCGGTCCTTGGATGGGACAGTTCTCTATTTGATGACCACTCTTTCCACATTTAAAACATTCCCTAGATACCACCCGACACAGCCCAAAATGTTTACTCCTACATTTCTGACACCAGCTAGGTTCTTGTCGAGGCTCAAAACGAGTGTTCTCGATAAAGGGATTTGGTCCTTGTGAAGATTCTGATCGACCTTCCCACTTTCTTTTCTCACCCAATTGAGCTTTCTCAGCTTTATCCCTTGCATAGACTTCTTCTATGATCTTTGCTTCTTCAATTGTTTCCCTCAAAGTTGAAGCTTTAGAATTTCTAACTCGGGACATCATATCGGCTGGCAAACCCTTCAGGTAAGCCTTGATCTTTTCTTTTCTTTTCAGTTGGGGCCACCTGCCCCACTAGGTTCAACTTTTCTAAAAAGATTCGAGTATAATCTCTTACAGCTGAATTTCCTTTCTTAAGCATTCAAAATTCTTCCTTGATGCGATCCATTTCATTCTCATTACAATATTCTTCTAATATCTTCCCTTTAAACGACTCCCAAGTCATTGCTGCTAAAACCGGAGCCGTCATAGTTGATGTCACGATATTCCACCAGGTCAATGCATTTCCACGTAACATCCGGGACCCGAATCTAACCTTTGATTCTTCGTCACGCTTACAAGCTCTGAATACATGTTCTATTTCTCTAATCCAATTCATACATGCAATTGGATAAGCAGAACCAGAAAATTCAGGTGGCTTACAGCTTAAAAACGTCTTATAGGAACAAATTTTCTCCATTATATCTTGCCTATTCCTCGTGTTCCAATAGAAAGTGGAAATAGCAATTATACCTTGCCTATTTCACGTCTTCATGTCACAACATGAGTAGCAACTATACCTTGCCTATTCCATTGTTTCAATATGAATAGCAATTCTACTTTGCCTATTCAATCATTTCAACATGAATAGCAATTCTACTTTGCCTATTCAATCATTTCAACATGAATAGCAATTCTACTTTGCCTATTCAATCATTTCAACATGAAAAACAATTCTACTTTGCCTATTCAATCATTTCAACATGAATAGCAATTCTACTTTGCCTATTCAATCATTTCAATATGAATCGCAATACTACTTTGCCTATTCAATTATTTCAACATCAATAGCAATTCTACTTTGCCTATTAACTTCTCAATATCATAATAAAGGGAATAACAATTATACCTTTTCTATTCCTCATTCTCGAATACAAACGAGAATAGCAATTATACCTTGCCTATTCTAAGTTATCAAATAATACTAGTGCCAGTAGATCCATTACACTTCTTAGCATAAGTGCGTATCAAACCAAATCATATGTCAAAGCATAACATACAAACATCAAGTTATAAGTATGTTCATATTACTAGGATTGAATTTATAATTAATTAATCATCCTCTACCAAAATTCATCAGAAGTTCTTAGTTCCCGGAACTCAAAAGTTACCGGAACATCAGAGGTATCCGGATACAATACTATCCGGTCAATTGTCCGAAACTCTTAGAATCCGGTAACATCCGGAAATAGTATCCGGACTCTCAAGTCCGGAACAATCCGGGATCAAATTTGGTATCCGGAAACAATCCGGTACCTGGTACATCCATTCCGGAAAACCATCCGGTATCCGGAATATCCGATATCCAGAAACAATCATCCGGACACCCATCCGGAATCCGGAATAATCTGGTATCCGAAACCAATCCGGAAAACATCCGGAATCCGGTACTACCTGGATTATGCATCTTCCGGACTCCATAAATTTTTACCAAGTTCAACTATTTTCCATTTAGTACACTAAAATTCGATTTGTATCTATTCATACAGATATCATTACTTTCACAAACTAATTCAATTCAACTTATCGATTATATTAAGATAAAATTGAAAGGATGAACTCACCTGGGCAATTCTTGAGACATTACAGAACTTGATTTTCCCCAAACTCAATCTTCAATCCTAATCACCAAATAAACAATCAATCTCCAACATCAAACACCAACTTGAATTGATTTTAGGTTGGATTCAGGAAAAATAGCTAGAACTCACCTAAAACCACAATTTTGTTTCTTCTTCTTCCTTTCTCCCTCTCTAATGGACACCGACTTCAAACCAGAAGCATTTCAGATATTTTCTTCTATTGGCCTACTCCTTCTTTATATACAAACACAACTATCAATATATGACCAATTCAACCCTGAAGTTTTATAATTCCACAAATAGATTCCACTTTGGACAACTACACTTTGACCCTTCAACCATAAATCGTACACTTTGTTTAAAATAACATTCCATAATATTTTAAACGTTTTTCCAAAAATGTACAATCATTATCGAAATTTTGAGGTGTTACAAATCTCCCCAACTTGAAAATGATTTCGTCCTCGAAATCAAAGTTAGGTAAATAGATGAGTATGTATGTTCTTCATATCCTCTTACGCTTCCCACGTCACATTAGCATCTCTATGATGTTTCCATTGCACTTTAACCAGGACCACTTCCTTATGTCGTAGCTTCTTAGTCGTCCTTTCTAAAATTGCTTTCGGTTCCTTGACACAACGACTCTTTTCATCCACTCTTATTTCAGAAAGTGGTATAACATTTTCTTCTTCGGCCAAACATTTCCGAAGATAGCAGACATGAAAGGTATTATGGATTCCTTCCAATTCAGGAGGAAGATCCAACTGATATGATTGAAGCCCTACTCGCTTGGTTATAGTGAAAGGTCCAAGAAAACGAGGACTCAGCTTTCCACGTTTTCCAAACCTTATCACACCCTTCCACGGGGATACCTTTAACATTACCCGCTCCCCAACTTGAAACTCTTCAGGTCTCCTTGGAGCAACTGTACAATCATCAAGTCTTTACCCAAGTACGACTTGATCTTATTTTAACCATTTTAACTATTAAAGCATCTTTCAAAATAGTGACTGGTATAGCTAACTTTTTAACAACAGATTGAAATACAAAAGACAAGTTAGCACCACAATCACGTAATATACACCCATGTATAGAACTAACAAGGAATGTATCATAAACTACATCTGCCCATTCCTTAGCGTCTTCTATCGCCATACGAAATATTCATCCCGTTGATCTTAGGGTGTTGGGTTTCTTCTCTTGATTCCCGCTATCTTTCAACTTTGGGCAATCCCTCCAATAATGACCAAGCTTCTTACATTCATAGCAAGTCGGTCCTTGGATGGGACAGTTCTCTATTTGATGACCACTCTTTCCACATTTAAAACATTCCCTATATACCACCCGACACAGCCCAAAATGTTTACTCCTACATTTCTGACACCAGCTAGGTTCTTGTCGAGGCTCAAAACGAGTGTTCTCGATAAAGGGATTTGGTCCTTGTGAAGATTCTGATCGACCTTCCCACTTTCTTTTCTCACCCAATTGAGCTTTCTCAGCTTTATCCCTTGCATAGACTTCTTCTATGATCTTTGCTTCTTCAATTGTTTCCCTCAAAGTTGAAGCTTTAGAATTTCTAACTCGGGACATCATATCGGCTGGCAAACCCTTCAGGTAAGCCTTGATCTTTTCTTTTTTTTTCAGTTGGGGCCACCTTCCCCACTAGGTTCAACTTTTCTAAAAAGATTCGAGTATAATCTCTTACAGCTGAATTTCCTTTCTTAAGCATTCAAAATTATTCCTCGATGCGATCCATTTCATTCTCATTACAATATTCTTCCAATATCTTCCCTTTAAACGACTCCCAAGTCATTGCTGCTAAAACCGGAGCCGTCATAGTTAATGTCACGATATTCCGCCAGGTCAATGCATTTCCACATAACATCCGGGACCCGAATCTGACCTTTGATTCTTCGTCACACTTACAAGCTCTGAATGCATGTTCTATTTCTCTAATCCAATTCATATATGCAATTGGATTATCAGAACCAGAAAATTCAGGTGGCTTACAGCTTAAAAACGTCTTATAGGAACAAATTTTCTCCATTATATCTTGCCTATTCCTCGTGTTCCAATAGAAAGTGGAAATAGCAATTATACCTTGCCTATTTCACGTCTTCATGTCATAACCTGAGTAGCAACTATACCTTGCCTATTCCATTGTTTCAATATGAATAGCAATTCTACTTTGCCTATTCAATCATTTCAACATGAATAGCAATTCTACTTTGCCTATTCAATCATTTCAACATGAATACCAATTCTACTTTGCCTATTCAATCATTTCAACATGAATAACAATTCTACTTTGCCTATTCAATCATTTCAACATGAATAGCAATTCTACTTTGCCTATTCAATCATTTCAACAGGAATAGCAATTCTACTTTGCTTATTCAATCATTTCAATATGAATCGCAATACTACTTTGCCTATTCAATCATTTCAACATGAATAGCAATTCTACTTTGCCTATTAACTTCTCAATATCATAATAAAGGGAATAACAATTATACCTTGTCTATTCCTCATTCTCGAATACAAACGAGAATAGCAATTATACCTTGCCTATTCTAAGTTATCAAATAATACTAGTGCCTATAGATCCATTACACTTGTTAGCATAAGTGCGTATCAAACCAAATCATATGTCAAAGCATAACATACTAACATCAAGTTATAAGTATGTTCATATTGCCAGGATTGAATTTACAATTAATTAATCATCCTCTACCAAAATTCATCAGAAGTTCTTAGTTCCCGGAACTCAAAAGTTACTGGAACATCAGAGGTATCCGGATACAATACTATCCGGTCAATTGTCCGGAACTCTTAGAATCCGGTAACATCCGGAAATAGTATCCGGACACTCAAGTCCGGAACCATCCGGGATCAAATCCGATATCCGAAAACAATCCGGTATCCGGTACATCCATTCCGGAAAACCATCCGGTATCCGGAATATCCGATATCCAGAAACAATCATCCGGACACCCATCTGGAATCCGGAATAATCCGGTATCCGGAACCAATCCGGAAAACATCTGGAATCCGGTACTACCCGGATTATTCATCTTCCGGACTCCATAAATTTTTACCAAGTTCAACTATTTTCCATTCAGTACACTAAAATTCGATTTGTATCTATTCATACAGATATCATTACTTTCCCAAACCAATTCAATTCAACTTATCGATTATATTAAGATAAAATTGAAAGGATGAACTCACCTGGGCAATTCTTGAGACATTACAGAACTTGATTTTCCCCAAACTCAATCTTCAATCCTAATCGCCAAATAAACAATCAATCTCCAACATCAAACACCAACATGAATTGATTTTAGGTTGGATTCAGGAAAAATAGCTAGAACTCACCTAAAACCCCAATTTTGTTTCTTCTTGTTCCTTTCTCCCTCTCTAATGGACACCGACTTCAAACCAGAAGCATTTCAGATATTTTCTTCTATTAGCCTACTCCTTCTTTATATACAAACACAACTATCAATAAATGACCAATTCAACCCTAAAGTTTTTTAATTCCACAAATAGATTCCACTTTGGACAATTACAGTTTGACCCTTCTACCATAAATCGTACACTTTGTTTAAAATAACATCCCCTAATATTTTAAATGTTCTCCCAAAAATGTACAATCATTATGGAAAATTCGAGGTGTTACATAAGGACATATTTATAATTTTACTTATCAAAATATTCGAAAATCCCAAATATGGGTGTTTTACAAAGTTTATAAAGTTAAACACTTCAAAAGATCAAACTCACCAAATAACTCAACAATTGATACCAAAACCCTAATTTCTTAGATGTAGAGAATAGAAGATTACCTCAACCAGATAAAGGATCCACCAACAAAACATATCTAGGTTGTCAACAATGAGCCTCAATCTTCAATTCTTCAAAAGGAAGAGAAGGGTTTAGAAGAGGGTTAGGTAAAACCTTAGAAAGTGTAGAAATCTAACCAAAATGGAAGTGAGATGAAGAACTCTAACCTCCAACTATAAATCCTTGCTAAGAGATGGGAGAGAGGCTTTGATTCACAAGATTTGTGGCTTCAAGGGCTCCAAAATCGGTTTAAAGGGTTAGGGTTTGGTTGGGAGAGTTTAGAGGGAAGGGAATGAGATGAAAAATGAGAAAGGGGCTAAAATCGCGACCTTTAAAACCCTCAGGGCCCGTCGGCGAGAATGACAGGCGATAGTGCCCTGGTCATTCTCGCGGGCCACTCTCTCCTGCTACGTACCGTAGCCCAGACGACTCCCGCGATTGTGTCCCGACGAGAGTGACAATGTCACAATCGTCGGGCACTCTCTCTCAACATGTATCGAGAGGGGATGCCTTCCACTCGACCTTGACACGGCGATTATGCCATGTGCCATAGTCATTGTAACACCTCAAATTTCCATTATATTTTATTTAATTATGAATGAGGTTGATTGGTAATTTAAGTTTAAGCTTTTGGGTTTCTTTGTAAATTACATAACTTAAAGGGGTTATAATTCAAGAGACCAAAGTTTAAAGCTATTTAGGGAAATTGGGAACTTGAGGGTGTGTTTGGTAATTCTGAAAGTGAATATACTTAAGGATTGGGTAAGCTGAAAATTGAGAAAATTTCTCAATCAATTGTATTGGAGTCGGTCAAGAAGCAGAGAGAAAGAAGAAGAGAAAGAAGAAGACTCGAGACCTCAAATTGCTTTAGGTAAAATCTGATTCAAACCTTTGATTTGATGATTGTGATTCCATATACAGAGTTGTAAAGTGAATCAAATTTCTGCTGAAGGAGGATTGGAGCTGGGTTTTGTCCAGAATCGAGTTATCAGGTGAGTTCATCTCTTCATCTAAATGATTTCAGTTGAAATTGAATCAGATATTTTGTAGCAAACTATCTAATTGATTTGGTAAATATGTATTGGAACGAAATCGACCAATAAATTGAATTTAGATGAGTTTTTAGAGTGAGAAATTGACGACAGATCGAAGTCCCGGTATTGAAATCCGGTATGAGTTCCGGATTTGATTGGATCCGGTATGAGTTCCGGAATTGGGTTAGATCCGGTATAGATTGGATCCGGAATTAGGAAGACCCGGTATGGATCTGGAACTTGGGAAGATCCGGTATGGATCCGGAATTCGGGAAGATCCGGTATTGATCCGGAATGTGGGGGATCCGGTATTGATCCGGAATGTGGGAACCCCTGTGCTAAGTCGCTGAAGGGGGACAATTGAGAATAAAGGTATGATACTAGTTGCGATTCTCAGCTTTGAGAATATGCTATGTAATGTTTGTGAATTCGAGTAAATATGCACATGCACTAGTAAGTGTAATGGACCCAGTGGCACAGGTAGTATTTGTAACGTGAAATAGGCATAAAGCAACTTGTAATTCCCGTTGACCTGAAATGTGGAATAGGCATAAAGTAAATTGTAATTCCCATTTCGTAAAGGTGATGTGAAATGAGGAATAGGCATAAAGTAAATTGTAATTCCTATTTCATAGTGTGACGTGAGATGTGGAATAGGCATAAAGTAAATTGTAATTCCCATTTCGTGTTGTGAGTAGAAATCTGGGAATAGGCAAAAAGTAAATTGTAATTTCCGATTTCTATGGGAAGGTAAGAGATAGGCATAAAGTAAATTGTAATCTCTACTTCCACTTCAAGAAATAGGCATAAAGTAACTTGTAATTTCTTAGATATGAGCGATGATCTAGAATCTGTAATGATTCGTAGTTGGCTCTCGAATGTTATGATATGACTTTCTGAATGTTAGTCATATTCATGGGATCGGGTATGTTCCCGTCATCGTAAGAGGAGTATGAGTACGGTAAGAAATATGGCAAACCAGGTTTGTTTATACGCTTTGAATATTTGAGTTTCCAAAGCTGTTAAAGTTTTAATTTGAAATTGGATGTTCTCACTAGGCGTATTCAACTTAAATTTTCTTACCAGGTACGATCTCGGGGAGGTAACGGGAAGAGGGACGAGTGCTTGTGGTATTCAACTTTTGGTGCTAAGTGGAGAAGTTAGCTTATGCGAGGATACTTTTGATGAATTGCCTAGACAACCCATTTAATCTAATCATAGTTGGCAGGATTAGATTAATACGTTGTTTTGAGAATTCGACATGTGTATATATGAACCACATAGTTATTCTCTTCTTATGTATAAACGTTTGGATGATATTTTGATTAACCATGTTAAATTTCAAAGTTTAAATTGGCCCTGATTTTTAGGGTGTTACAATCGTCGGGCATACTCGCCCAGAAACCCTCCATTTCCAATTACACCTTTTTCACACGACACAAGTCACGAAGGCCACTACAACCAAGACTGAATTTTTTCAGGTGTCACAGTTGCGATTCCTTTTCCTTCAGCCTGGCATCCGATACTCTGTAATTCCTCATGAAAATCATTAGAAAAACCACTATTTTCCTTGAAAACGTCCAACAAATAATTGATTTGGTAGTCAAAATAATATTGAAAACCGACGTTATCAACAACCTCAAACCAAGCGTTGCTTGTCCTAAAGCAAAATAGCAACTAAAATAACAAAAATAGTTCAATAAAAAGATGACACTCAAATATTCGCATATTTATCATGTCGGTGTTATCATTGACAACCTTCTACAGTTGGGATGTCACTAGCAAGAAACCCAGACTGCCAACTGAACAACTAACACTAAGTGGGTCCAGGATACTGCATAATTGAAAATAGAACTGCACAGGACTAGACCACAAGGATTTACACTTCAGTTACTCATGCTTAGGAATGATTTCGCTTCGATCCTACCTCACGGATACACTCTTTGCACTCGATTCCTAGGCTGTCACTTAAGTTGTTCATGCTTCAGGAGGTTATTGTTGGTCCCGAAGGGTTATACAAGTTTGTAGAAGGGGGGGGGGGATGAATACAAACACATGATTTTACTTTTCTAAATTGTTTATTGATAAATCAAATACAATTTACAACTTGTTGCGGAACAAGATAAGGATTAACCTAATCTAAACAAGTTAAGAACACTAAGTTTCTTGCACTAGAAATAGATAGAAAGGAGATAAGAATATTAAGTATAATATTCTAACACACAGATAGATAGAAGAAGATGGCCAATGTACTTCAAAACTAAAGTAGGGTTCTTCTTATATACTGCATGCATTTAATGCATGGCAGTATGGCTTTACACGTGGCAGCAGCTGAGTGGTTGCATGTCATTGACTTTTGTAGACAACCTTAGTAGCCGCATGGTGCACAGTGTAGAATCAGAGTTGTTGTACGATTTCAGACAAAAGGGATGTCCGTTCTGACAATTCGTACGGAGACGTGCAAGGGAGGTAAGACAGTAGTAACATGTAGGGAGACTTCATGATCAGCTTTCGTTGAGTCAGATCTTTATCAGCGAATGATAAAGTTCAGCGATTGCTGAAGTCTTCTACTTGATACTTCACGTTGAATGGACAAATCTTGGCTTCGCTGATATCCGCATCAGTTCATTAGTAGACTTGTCGCTGGTTCTTGAGCTTGATCTTCGACTTCAGTGTAGAACATATGTTGACGTGAAACTTGTCTTTAGGGATCATAAGTAAACAACTAACTATCAGCGATTACCATAAGGACTGAACAGGCTCAGAGCATTATGGTGAACAGTGTTCGCTGAATGTCTAATTCAAAGAGCGAGAGTTCCTATCAGTGGTACTGTAAAGTCTTAGTACTTATCAGCGATAGTGAAACTCTAATACATATTGTTTACTTACAATTTTCACTAAGTGTTTAAGAGAGGGTCATTATCAAATCACTGAGGGTTTGGATCAACAATCTCCCCCTATTTGATTATGACATAGCAACAGAGAAAATTGCTAAGTATGAAACCATAAGGATAAAAAGAACTCATAAAATATTTGTCCCTTTTACTGTTTTCTGGGATCTTTTCAGTACTGATGGAGTAAAGTACATTCGCTGAAATTTTTCTTTAAACTTCGTAAAGGTTACAGAGGGAAGTAGAAAAATCACAAGTACAGCAAATAAAATTACAAGTACAAAAGATATATGGTGATAAGGATAGAAGAATTACAAGGAGATCCTATCAGCTATCGAAGGGTTCTTCCTTAATGAGAAGTTCATCAAGGGTCTTGGTTGTAGGAATCATCTAGTCAGGGACAGTTTCTCCCTGATTTCTTCTTTCTTGAGCTTCGGCGAAGATTAAGGGTTTGAGATACCTTGCCTGAAGATCGCGTCTGAATTCACACCAATAGACAAGATCCCTTAGCTGTTCGAGAGGAGTGATGGGAAGCTCAGAGATGCGTTGAAAGCGTTGTCTCTTATCATAGTCGTAAAAGAAATACCATAAGGTTCGCTTATGACTTTTCCAGGGATATAGCGTTCACCAGGTGGCAGAGATGTGTCGAGCGCTGATAGATCAGGATCATGACCAAGTACTTCAGCTCGAGAGAAACCAATACCTGTTTCGTTCCGTATAGGAGGACCTGAGTCTGAAGTTTTAGACTTTTTCTTTGCTGAGGCCCTTCTTTTCTGATTCGAGAGAGGAGGAGGAGGAGGAATATCCACGACAGAAGAAACTAAGTCGATATGTTGATTTATAAGCTTTTCGACATGATCCTTGTACTTAGATTGTGACTTCTGGATGGCTAATCTGATCTCCAACCATTCAGAGAGACCGTAGTTTGTGATAGCTTCAGCATAGAATTTTTCGTACTGTCCGTTCTCTCTGAATATCTCGATTTCAGCGATTGAAATTCTGAGGGTCGATCTTCCAGTGATATGTACCTTGTTGATTCTGGCAGGTCGATATCTGAAGTGAACCTTTTCTTTGCACCAGTTCAAGGTAGATTGAGAAACCTTGGCTTTTTCTTCAACGATCTTCTTGGCGTCTTCCCAGAGCTGACGTTGGACTTCGATGGGAGTTCTTTTCAGTGAGGGGTCTTTCACTGATTGTTGGGTAAGCTGGATGGCAAGTTCTCTGTCTTTTTCTTCAGCTTCCCTTCTTTCAGTGATTAACCTTTCAGCTCTGAGGTGATCCTGGTATTCCTTTTCTGAAAGTCTGAACTTTGGAGGAATAGAAGGAAGTTGATCACGCTTCAGGATGATTCGCTGATCTTCGAATCTCTTGATTACTTCCTCTCTCTTTTTCTGATCCTCTTCACTTAGCTTTTGAGGAGCCAAGGAAGGTATGTTTTTATGAGAGATAGTCTGTTCTTCAGGTTCATCGGTCTCAGTGATTAAATCCAAGACCGGGATTATTTCTTCAGCGTTGGGAGCTGGGATTATTGTTGGTGCAGTTGTAGAGACTTCAGCTAGATCCTCAGGCAGGGGAGAGGACTAGCTGAAACACAACGATCGTTTAAGTAAGAAGAGTTGGGGAAGAAAGAGATAGAGAAAGAATGGGGTGTTCAAGTGTATAGAGGTTTTGTGGATAGAAGGATTGAGATTGAGAAGGGATAGAGGAGGGATGCAGTGTAAGGGAATAGGAGGTAGTGTACCTGACAAACTGGCTTTTGAAGCAAGATCATCAGATTGTCTTCTGCAGCAAGGCCTTTGTTATTTCTTTTGTCAGCTTTAGACGCTGCAGGTCTTGTCTTCTCCCCTGATGGTTCGTTTATCGAAATCCCTTTGAGAGCTGTAGTCTTCTGAACAGGATTGACGATAAAGGAGTCATCATCATCATCGTCATCATCATCATTCTTTGGAAAAGAAGATGGTTCATCATCAGAGATGTCGACAGCTTTATCGTCTTCAGCTTCGTCTTCATCAGATTCAACCTCTTCAGCGTAGGGTGAGGTTACATCAGTAGCAGCTTCAATGTTCTGCTCTTCGAGTTGCTCCCCCTCAGATACAGAGGGAGGTTTCTCGGTTCCCTCAGGGTTTTCAACTCCCTAAGGTTTTGAAGAAGTAGCATCAGCTTCAGTCTCAATACTCTCCCCCTCAGCATGGGGAAGGTCTTCTTTATTTTTCTTCTCCCCCTCATCATTATGGGGAAGGTCTTCTTTAGGCTTCTCCCCCTCTTCCACATCATGGTCGGGGGAGGTAACGGACTTTTCAGCGGCAGCAGCAGCCATAGGATTACTGTCTTCTTGGCCAGTAATTCTTATGCAGTTCTCAATCGCTGCTACTCTGTCTTCTAGGCCAGTAAGAGCAGGACTGATCCTTTTGAGATCATCTCGATCGGCCTGAGTGAAATAAGAAGCTGGGGTGTTCAGGCGATCGAGCACTTTCTGAACAATCTCTTTGACCGCAGAGACCTCAGTCTTGATAGTGGAAACTTCACCCTTAAGAGAACCAACCTCTGTCTTCAATGATGTGACTTCATTGGACAGAGATGTGAAGTTTGTTGAGAGAGTGGTTGTGGCGGTTGAATTTTCAGTGAGGGTGGTAGCAAATTTAGCAATGCTACCATCCACCTTCTCCAGATCAGCTTTGGAGGCTTTCTTTTCGACCTCAGTGGTCAATGTCTTCAAGTTCTCTCCAGCGTTTGTAACCGCTAAAGAGTTGGCAGTGAGAGTGTTGTTGAAAGACTCCATCTTTGTTTCCAAGGCCGTCAGGGAGGTGTTGATATCCCCCAAATTAGGACCTAAAAAAGTTATCAACTTATGAACAGAGGAAAGCTCAAAAGTTTGTGGTTGAGAGAGAGAAGTGTGTGGGATTTTGTGTATACCTGCAGGCGGGATGGCGAAGTTGTCGAAACCTCGATGTCCTAAAAAAGTTTCGTAGTCGTCTTCAATATTTCCTAGACGACTGGAAGTACCTGCAGGTCCTGTGGTGTGTCCTATCATCCTCTGAAAATGTTCAGCAGTAGTGTCGCTGAGGATGACGGTTGTTGAGGGGAATAGGGGAATAGATTGAGTGACCAAAGAAGAGGTGAGAGGAATGGAGAATGAGACGGTTGGATGGGTACGGGGTTCAACATTGGATCCGCTGAAAATCACTTCAGTCTCAAAGGGGACTGAAGGAGGTGGATTTTGTTCCAAGTTTATAACTCCAGCGTTTAGAGACGCTGAAGTTGGGATGGAAGGGGTGGCTTGTTCAGCTGTGGAAGAGCGTACCACGGAACTATCCATCAGCTCTTCAAGATGAGCTGAGGAGTCTTTAGCATGGGAATGCTTTGGTGGTTGCTCCTTGGTTTTCTTGGTCCTTTCGGAGCCAAGTTGGGAAGATGAGTGTTTCCTTTTTCTAGAAGGAGTGGAGGTTGCAGCTGGGGTATCAGCGGTGGGGATTTCCACTGAATGAGCCGCAGAAGTAGAAGAAGGAGGATTGAGAATAGATAAGAGAGTAGAGAGACGTACCTCGTTTGGCAGGGGCTTGTAGTCGAGCACCTTAGGGCCAACCTGAGAGAGTTTCAGGTCTCCTACTCTTGGGTATTTATCCTTAAGGCCGGTTTGGAAGATGGCGCTGAGGAATCTTGGGTATGGAACCCATGATGGTCTATCAGCAAAATCTACTCTGAGCGCAAGATCGTCGTAGATTATCGAGGCCCAGTCAACATGGAGACCCTTCAGCAATGCATAGCTCATGGTTTGCTAAGGTTGAGCAGCTTGATCAGAGGAGCCACTCTTCACTGTCATGCAGCTTATCAGGTGTGTGAAGATGAATTTCATCTCGTTGGGCATCTTTGACTTCTTGATTGCAGTCAGTTTCTTCTCGGCTTTTTCATCTCTCCCTTGATCCCAAACTACTTCATTGCATCAAAGAATGCAATGAGTGTTTCTCTATCAGCATGTCTTTTGGGCTCAGGAAAAGGAACAAATTGTTTATCTTTGGTGGCAACAGGGAGATTTAGTGCTTTTCGAATGATAGCTGGGTTGATTTTGATGGTGCCAAAATCAGTGTCACTGAGGATGACATCAAGTAGTTTGGTAGGGTCTTTGGATGATGGTAGCTGAGTGTGTCTGGCGGTATACCAGAATTGAGATAATAGTAACTGATGAGCAGGGGGTGTTATGGTCAAGGCTGTAGAGAGGCAACAGGTTTTCAGAAAATTCACAGCATCGTCTAGATGCTTGACTTGCTTTTTCAGAGGAAAATCGAACAGCACATGGAGGTTGTTAGATTTTGTAAAAGAGACATCCTCAAGTTTGAACTTGACCTGAGGAGCCTTGGTGATTTCAAGTTCCTCAACAGCAGGAGTGTTCTCAGCAGTAGGAATATCAGTAGAAGATGCCATTTCTGGTTCGTCAAGGAAGAAGATGAACAGTTTCTGGAAATTTTGAGAGTTCAAAATGAAACAGTAAATCTTTTTCTTGCTTGGAGGAAAAGTTTTTAGCGTAAAGAGAAAAATATAAACCCAAAATGGTTTATATAGAGAGAGTAGAGAGAGAAAATCTTGAGCGGGAAAAGATTTTCATCATGACACGGACACGTGTTTGCATATGATTGGATGGTAAACGAAACGTGCAAACGTGTGTCAGAAAAAAGAACGTGCCAGGGCTTATCCGTTGCGATGACGTCACAACTGTCCTTTCATATTTTAGGATGTCTCTGAGGTTTTGAAAGCTCAGGGACACTTTTGAAAATATGAAGTACTGAATAGAAATATCAGTGTTGGTTTAAGAAATTTCAAAGTATCGCTGTTAAGGAAGAGATATTCAGCGATGCAAGATGTTTTGAAATCTTTGAGTTCTAGGCGAACGTCAGCGAGTAAGAGAGAAAACATACCTTGATATCAGCGAGTTAACTTTTGTTTAGAGAGAGAATGATAGAGTGGGTTATACAAGTTGATTTTATCCTATCGCTGATCAAATGTGAACCGCTGAAGATTTTATTCTTCAAAGTTCCGCATTCCAAGCTCGCTGATGAGAAAGTTGAATCTTGTCTCATCAAGAGGTTTGGTAAAAAGATCAGCTAACTGAAAATCAGTTGGGATAAAGTGAAGTTCTATATCACCATTTATCACATGATCTCTGATAAAATGATACCTGATTTCGATGTATTTTGTCTTTGAGTGTAGCACTGGATTGTTGGCTATAGCGATGGCACTTGTGCTGTCGCAATAGATTGGAATTTTTGAGAGCTGAAGGTCATAGTCCAGTAGTTGATTTCTCATCCACAAGACCTGAGAACAACAGCTTCCAGCGGCTACATACTCAGCTTCAGCAGTTGAGGTGGACACTGAATTTTTCTTTTTACTTGTCCAACTCACCAGCTTTCCACCCAGGAGCTGACAGCCTCATGTGGTGCTTTTCCTATCCAATTTGCAACCTGCAAAATCACTATCTGAATAGGCGATTAAATCAAATCCTGAGTCTTTGGGATACCAAAGACCTAGGTTGGAAGTACCCTTAAGGTAACAAAAGATTCGCTTTACAGCGATCATATGAGATTCCTTAGGTTCAGCTTGATATCGTGCACACAAATAAGTAGCATACATAATATCAGGTCGGCTAGTTGTAAGATACAAGAGAGAGCCGATCATCCCACGGTACAGCGTGACATTAACAGGTATTCCATTTGAATCCTTGTTTAGTGTCAGCGGTGGTGCCATAGGGGTTTTCATAGCTGAACTCTGAGTTAAATCGAATTTCTTCAGCATATCTTTAACATACTTTCCCTGATTAATGAAAGTTCCCTTTTCATTTTGTTTTAATTGAAGACCAAGGAAATATGTTAGCTCACCCATCATGCTCATTTTATACTCTACTTTCATCCTTTCAGAGAAGCGAGTACAAAGGTCAGGGTTAGTAGAACCAAATATAATATCATCGACATATATTTGAACAAGAATGATATGACCTTTTACTTTCCTGAAAAATAGAGTTTTGTCAATCTGACCACGTTCAAATTTTTTTAATCAGGAGATAAGATGATAGAGTGTCATACCATGCACGAGGAGCTTTCTTTAAGCCATAAAGTGCCTTATCCAGTTTATAAACATAACCTGGACGCTTAGGATCAGAGAATCCTGGAGGTTGTTCTACATAGACTTCTTCATTCAGCTTTCCATTTAGGAACGTTGACTTAACATCCATCTGATATACTTTGAAGTCTTTGTGTACAGCATATGCTAAGAATAGACGAATAGATACTAGTCTTGCTACAGGAGCAAATGTTTCGTCGTAGTCTATACCTTCCTCTTGTTTGTATCCCTGAGCAACAAGTCGAGCCTTGTTGCGGGTTACAGTTCCATGTTCGTCCAACTTATTTCGATAGACCCATTTAGTGCCTATCACTGTTTTGTCAGTTGGTCTTCGAAGAAGATTCCAAACTTTGTTTCTTTCAAATTCTGTCAGCTCTTCTTGCATAGCGCTGACCCAGTTTGGATCTTTGAGGGCATCATCTATTTTCTTTGGTTCATACAGAGAAATAAAGTTAACAAATAAACAAATATTACCTGCACTTCGTCGAGTCTGAACACCAGCGTTTGGATCACCAAGAATTTGATCGATGGGGTGATTTACAGTCCATCGTTGAGCCGGAGCGTGAGACACTGACTCAACCTGAACTGGAGGGGCTGAATATGAGGCTTCAGCGATTTCTGGAATATCAGCCAAGAGAGGAGTAGGTGCAGATGTCATTATATTCACTGATTGTTGAGAAGTAGATGTAGGGGTGAGCATCGGAACTGGGTACCCGCCTTTGGAACCGGAACCGCTCTGGAACTGCCGGTTCCAGAACCGGAACCGATGTGATTGGTTCCGGTTCCGGTTCTTAAAATACGGAACCGATTAAGACTGGTTCCGGTTCTGGTTCTCATTTTTTTGGAACCGTTACCCGCTGGGTACCCGGTCCCGCTATTTAAAAAAAACTATTTATATATTTATTACATTTAAATATTTAATGATGTGGTATTAGTTTTGTATCTTTATTAGGTGTTTTATTCGTTTTCATCCAAGTGTTTTATTTGAGGTGTTGACGACTTGACGTAAAGACGTGAATTGTTATGGATGTAATAATTAGTTTTTATCGGATTATTTTACACCATTTATTGTATTTATTACTTTATGTTGGTAGTTTATAGTTTGCAATGGATTAAAATTACAATTTTATTGTATGAATTGGTAAAAAAATAAAAATAAAAATTGACATTGGGTACCCGGAACCGGTCCCGGAACCGCCGGTTCCGGTTCTGGTTCCAAAATATAAAGAACCGATGTAAGCGGTTCCGGTTCCGGTTCCTTCATTCTAGGAACCGCCGGTTCCGGTTCCGGTTCCATGAATTTTAGCCGGGTACCCGGTTATGCTCACCCCTAAGTAGATGGAATGTCTGAGGTAGACGGTTCAGAAGCAGGCATATTGTTCAAAGGAATAGCTGAGACCCATGAAGTTTCAGCTTCACTATTCTGCATGTTTGGGATGATAGTAGGACCATCATCTTCAACATTATGAGTATGAGGTTGAATGTCTTCTGAATTACCAAGATGTGAAAACATCCATTGATTCAGTTCTTCAGTATCAGCAGACGGTTTAGAGTTTGCTGAACGGGATTCGTCAAAGGTGATGTGAATAGTTTCGTCAACAGTTTGTCTTCTTCGATTGAAGACTCTGAAGGCTTTGGAGATTGAAGAATATCCAAGAAAGATTCCATCGTCAGCCTTAGGATCAAACTTTCCAAGGGCATCTCTGTTGTTCAGTATGAAACACTGACATCCAAAGATGTGAAGAAAGCTCATTTAAGGCTTTCTCCCATGAAAAAGTTCATAGGCTGTCTTATTGAATCTTTTGACTATCAGCGACCTGTTTTGCGTAAAACAAGCAGTGTTGACAGCTTCTGCCCAAAACTGAGTAGGCAGGTGAGAATAGCTGAGCATTGAACGTGCAGCTTCAATGATTGTTCTATTTCTTCTTTCAGCGACTCCATTTTGTTGCGGTGTTCTCATTGAAGAAAAGTTGAGAAATACCCTTACTCTCAAAGAAGGAATCAAGAGAACTATTTTTTAATTCAGTTCCATGATCACTCCTTATTGAGCGAACGGTCATGTTGTTCAGTACTTCCATCTTCCTGACAAAAGTGATGAGTTCTTCACGGGTGTCACTCTTAGAACGGGGAAACATTACCCATGTATATCGAGAAAATTCATCAACTATGACCAGCGTATATTTCTTTCCAGCGATGGATTGTTTGTTAACAAGGCCAAACAAATCCATATGGAGAAGTTGTAGAGGAGATGGCACTGAGGAAACTTGCTTTGACTTAAAGCTTGCTTTGGTCTGCTTGCCTTTCTCACACGATGAACATAAGGACTCTTTGGCGCATGAGTGCTGAGGTAGACCAGTGACTAACTCTTTTGAAGAGAGAGTATTCAATGTCTTGAAGTTGAGATGAGAGAGCCTTTTATGCCATAACCAGTTGACATCAGAAGAGGTTTTAGAGAAGAAACAGGAGTTCTCAGTGGTTGTTGAGTCCATGTTTATTACATAAACATTTTCCAAACGATAACCGCTGAGAGCTATCTTCTCCTTTTTGTCAGCGACAAAGCAGGATTCCTTAGTAAAGATTACTTTGTTATCCATGTCACAAAGCTGACTGATGCTTAGAAGATTATGCTTCAGCCCTTCAACATACGCGACTCTTCTGAAGGTTGTTGTACCATTAGAGAGTACACCAAACCCTCGGGTATGTCCTTTTCCGTTTCCACCAAAAGTTACAAAGGGACCCTTCTCTTCCTTGTATTCAGAGAGCATGCTTTTCTTTCCAGTCATGTGTCTTGAGCATCCGCTATCGAGATACCAGATACCCATTTTAACCTGCATCACAAAGGAATATTAGTTTGTCTTGGGTACCCACTTAACCATGTGTACACACTTGTCAGTGGGGGTAGAAGAGGAGGTGGAAGGTTCAGCAGTCTTCGCATCATTTGAAGATTCATCTTTGTCAGTCTTCACTTTGGTTAATTTCTTAACCTCAGTGGGCTTCTTTGTCTTGGGGGAAATGATCTTCACCTTAGCTATCTTTTCAGCTTTGGTGGTTGTGGGGCACTTACTAGCAATATGATCAGTAAGTCCACAGTGATAACATTTCCTATAACTAAAAGTAGTTCTAGGACCATTTGAATGTTGAGCTTTTGATTTTAAATTTGAAGGACCAGCACCAAGTAAGCTTTTGGTTTTTGAAATAGGAGGAACATTCAGTTCTTCGGATTTCTTACCAAGAATTTCTACTTTGATTCTAGGAGTAGATCACTGAATAGATCCACGCTGAATAAATCCAGGGATCTTATTCTCTGAACCAGAGGGATAAGTCACTGAAGCTTTAGAAGCATTCAGCTTTGGTACAAAGGTACCCTTCTAAGGATTTTGGTTAATAACAATTCCTTTACCTTTGTCTTTAAAGACAGAGGTAGGTTTTGGATAAACCATTTTCTCTTTTCCTTTAGAAGTTAAAGTAGAGATTTCCTCAGGGATAGGAGGTTTTGAAGAGGAACACTGAGAGGATGAAGTGTCAGCGACTGAGGACACGAAAGTTCCAAATAATAGCATGGAACGATCAGTGGTTGGTTCTAGAGTATCAGCTTTGTAACCAAGACCACATTTGTCACTCAGAGGGATCTGAGACTTGATTATCTCAGTGATCTTTGTTGAGGAGTTATACCATCCATCAACAGTAGCTTTTTCAGCTTTTAAAGCAGAGATAGCTTCTTCGCGTTCGATTTTGACTAGCTGATTTAAATGCACTTGATCTTTAAAATCTTCTTCGATTTTAGAAAGCTTTTCTATTTGAAGGTGGCAGTTTTTAAGCTGTTCAGCGAGATCAAGGTTTTGATTTTCAATAACAGTTTTGCCATTCATGGCTTCATATAAACTTCTAGTCAAGAGATCGATCTTTCGAAGACTATCAGCTTCATCAATATTTGCAATATTGGTAAAGAAGGAAGGTGATACCTTAGTAGCAGAGGTTGAAGTAGAGGGAATGTCAAAGTTGTCTTCCTCATCTTCAAGTTTGGCCATGAGACATAGATTTGCTTCATCATCTTCAGAGTCAGATGATTCTTCTTCGTCAGATGCAGCCCAATCATAGTAAGCCATAAGGCCTTTGCCTTTCTTCTTAAAGGTTTTCAGCTTTGCATACCTTTCTTTCAGCTTTTTATATTTTTCATCTCTATTCCTGGGAATAAAGTTTTTCTTGGGAAAAGCTGAGGATCTAGAGATTTTCTTTGACCTGCACTCACTAGCAAAATGACCTATCTTTTCACAGTTATAGCAAGTAGCAGTAGCCATATCAACAGGGGTTGATGATCTTGGCTTGTCAGTAATAGAAAGAGGTTTGTTCTTCTTGAAATTACTCTTTCTAGCAAATCTCCTGAACTTATTAGCCAGGAATGCCAGAGTTTCATCATTATCTGAAACGTCAGAGTCTGGTGATCTTTCAGAGTTAGTTTCCAACTCAGTGACAGTGATAGTCGATCAATGAGTGGAAGGTGACTCTGAGATTAAAGAAACATGGGTGCTTTTGGAATCTTTTACAAGATTCTTCTTAAGATGACTCGATTGCTCATGATTCAGCATCGTGCCATATAAGGTAGAAAGAGTCATAGATCTAAGATCTTTTGACAGCTTGAGACACATTGAATAACTGTCCCAGCTTTCAGGTAAACATTCTAAGAACTTTGTCAGCACTTCAAAGTTAGAATATTCCTTACCAACAGTTTTTAGATCTATTATTAAACAGTTAAAACGTTGGTGTACTTCAGAGAGAGTTTCATTCTTACCATAAATGAAGCTTTTGTACTGTCTTACCAGGTTGATCTTTCGAGAGTGCTGGACTTCAGAAGTACCTTCATACTGAACACAGATTGTGTCCCACATAGCTTTTGAGGTTTTCAGGTTCATGACGGAATGGTAGAATTCTTCAGGAAGAGCCATGGAAAGTATGGATCTAGCTTTGGTGTCAAGACCTACTTTCTTCTTGTCTTCATCAGTCTACATATGCATTTCCTTGGGAATCAGCCTTTCTGGAATAGCATGTCTATTCTTAGCGGTTGGAACTTCAGCATCTATTCTGACAGGAATGTATGGACCATTTTCGACATAATAAGGTATAGTTGGGTTTACACCTTCTAAGAAGAGTATTGTTAATGCCAAAAATCGCACCAAAGGAACAACTTAAGTTCGATGTGGACTTAATCAACTAAAGAAAGAATCTTTCGACGAGACGTGCGATGAGGGAAAAAATAAACGAGACAAGGGATTTGATGACGCAGGAAAAACCTCAAACGAGGAAAAAACCTACGGACGTCAGTGGGTGTCGTCGCTGCACTATGGTCGCCAATCAGGGGCGACGTCCTTGGTACTGGCGTCGGTCGTACGATGATTACAATACAAATGAAGGTAATACTTCGAAATGTAAAGTACAAGTGTTTAGATGTAGAAACATGTGTTTGTCGTGTGTGAATACAAAGAGTGAACTTCTGGTCGAGGGCTGTTGTCGTGCGTCGGGAGCGATACTTAAGCTTTTCTTCGAGTGTTCTTGAGTTCGCTGTAAGGTTCTGGCTTTCGGTACTTGATCTCCAGAGTTTGAATGTTCTTTGCTATGAGTTTGGATGATTTTCTCTGTTGTTTTGTAATACTCGCTGATGATCGCTGATGCGTGTCGGATTTTTCTGATGGATCCTTGGAATGAGGCTTTAGCTTGGCTTTTATAGTCTTCGTGCCATTAATTAGCTCCTTGAATGCTTTGATTAACGGCTACAACGGTCGGAAACGGTTTCCGGAGTGATTATCCATAATGCTCTTCGTCCGTTACGACTACTTGCTGTTAATGGCTTTGACTCCTGCATTAAACACTTAACAAACGTAACAGATAAGGTTAACGTTAGCTTTGGTCGAAGGTACAGTGATCTTACCTGATGGTAGTGCAGGGCGGGCGATGCTATGGTCGAGCGTCATGGGAGACATGCGACTTACCTTTTAAGGGAGACGACGGATGTTTTTTGGGTTCTTGTCGAGACCTTATCTTAATACAAGATTTGGATCATAACGTGCGTCTTACCTGCTCTGGTCGTGGTCGTACGACGTGAATTTTTTGCCCAAACAAGTATCATCCTATTTTTCTATAGATTAAAGTTATCTCTGGAAAATCTAGGGGGTTTTGCAAGAGAACCATTGTCGATGTAGTTGGTGTTTGTGTTGGTAGCCATTTTCAGAAATAGCTAGGAAGAGAAATCTTAGTATAGATCAGATCTTGTTTATGAGATTAAACAAATCCGCTCTGATACCACTTGTTGGTCCCGAAGGGTTATACAAGTTTGTAGAAGGGGGGGGGGGGGATGAATACAAACACACGATTTTACTTTTCTAAATTGTTTATTGATAAATCAAATACAATTTACAACTTGTTGTGGAACAAGATAAGGATTAACCTAATCTAAACAAGTTAAGAACACTAAGTTTCTTGCACTAGAAATAGATAGAAAGGAGATAAGAATATTAAGTATAATATTCTAACACACGGATAGATAGAAGAAGATGGCCAGTGTACTTCAAAACTGAAGTAGGTTTCTTCTTATATACTGCATGCATTTAATGCATGGCAGTATGGCTTTACACATGGCAGCAGCTGAGTGGTTGCATGTCATTGACCTTTGTAGACAACCTTAGTAGCCGCATGGTGCACAGTGTAGAATCAGAGTTGTTGTACGATTTCAGACAAAAGGGATGTCCGTTCTGACAATTCGTACGGAGACGTGCAAGAGAGGTAAGACAATAGTAACATGTAGGGGGACTTCATGATCAGCTTTCGTTGAGTCAGATCTTTATCAGCGAATGATAAAGTTCAGCGATTGCTGAAGTCTTCTACTTGATACTTCACGTTGAATGGACAAATCTTGGCTTCGCTGATATCCGCATCAGTTCATTAGTAGACTTGTCGCTGGTTCTTGAGCTTGATCTTCGACTTCAGCGTAGAACATATGTTCACGTGAAACTTGTCTTTAGGGATCATAAGTAAACAACTAACTATCAGCGATTACCATAAGGACTGAACAGGCTCAGAGCATTATGGTGAACAGTGTTCGCTGAATGTCTAATTCAAAGAGCGAGAGTTCCTATCAGCGGTACTGTAAAGTCTTAGCACTTAACAGCGATAGTGAAACTCTAATACATATTGTTTACTTACAATTTTCACTAAGTGTTTAAGAGAGGGTCATTATCAAATCATTGAGGGTTTGGATCAACAGTTATGTCCAACAATTCACAAAATAAATGTATGAACAGACAATCATAAAAAATGCACAATTATACAAGAATTGGATCTCAGAAAGACCCAAATAACAAGACTGGAACTACTAGTGTCATTTTGTCTCTCCTGTGCTATCTATAAGATCATCCAGGTCTTTTTAACGGGTGGTAATGGGGCTAGGTTCACGGCTAAGAAACGAAGATAAAAAGGTTCAAGAATCCTCCATGTGCTTGTAACGAAGGGTTCGGTTCCGAGCCTCTTCTTTCCTTCCCGTAGAAATGCATTTCAACCTGTTTCCCTTTTTCTAAGGTATTCCCCTCATTCCTTCTCTCTCTTTATTCACGATTTTTTTTGTATTTTGGATTGTAACTATACATCCAATCTACGTATGGCTTTGCTTTTTGGCGCTTCACTTGGATGTTTCTTCTCTAATCAATCCTCCTCTTTCCACTTTCCCTTACCGGTCCTTCTTTACTAACACCTCTTCGGATATAGGTAGGCTTAAAATCAGGCAAGGGTTTGATGAATGGGATAAGAAATGAAACAAAAGTTAGTGTATGGCTTCAAAAGGGCTTGGGAACACACATTCAAAAGGTAAGCAAGCTAAAAACAAAATTTATTCACACACACAACGCCTGGAATCATCTCTTAAGATTTACACATCAGTCAAGACAGCACTCCACTCAGTATTCCTATGGCCGTCTTTGTTACTTAGGAAAACTGTATAGTGAGATCATACTATAACTTACGACAAAGAGTCGAGATAATGTATAAGAATTAAATGCAAAGCTCACTCTCAAATAAAAACAATCGTACAATGTTTGGCTCACCAACCTCACGGGTGATCTCCACTAATGTTCCTTAGACATGTGGTCCCTTAAGTCCTCCTTGTTGCTATACCCTTACAGCTTCATTCCTCAATGATCGGTACCTAACTCACTAGTGATCGTCTGCTACAGTTTGGCTAGTCCGAAAAAAAACAACGTTTTTGCACAAAAATTACCCAAATGCAGAACTGTAGAACAATGATAACAACCGATAACCACCCCAAACCTAGTTAACACATTGTCCCCAATGTGAATTATAGTCATCCAAAATATGCAAATTTGAGTTAAGTACAGTCATCCGAATTAAAAGTAGCAAAAAAAACAATTACCAACACAACCACAGTTAAAGTTTCAGAAAATGAAAGATATCAAACCAGTCTTCAGACGTCTGGATGATGAACCAGCACCGGGCTGACGCCTCCTCACCCTGCGAGCCGGTTGCAGATTCAATGGGCATGCTTCAGCTGAGACGAGTCACATGTGATCAGCGTGCGAAGATCCTCGAATCCCGTTCTCACTTCGCCTTTAAGCACATATCAAAGTGTCTCGTCAACGCTCCAATGTCCGTATGAATGGGTTAATCACCTTCATCCGCTCTAGGGTCGTAATCCACATCATCAGCATCCACATCATCTACCCCGTCAGGAACGTCCATCTCCTCATTCTGTATTGCTTCTTGTCTGTCTAGTTTTTGAGCCGCCAATAATTGAGCCTGATATATGTGGCGATCATACGGGGCAAATGGTGGAAGTGTCGGCCCAATTTCAATTCCCGTATTCCAGCAAAACTTCGTAATCAAACAAGGAAAAGGAAGAATACCAGTACAATTCTCAGACGCTGCATCAATCATGTGCAGTCGGATGATATGGCCTATGTCCAATGGCATGCTATGCTGAATGTAGTACATAATGCGGGCTACATATGGGTTAATGGTGGTGTTGTGAGTGGATGGTGTCAAACTCCCTTTAAGGAAAAGCATCCAAAGACTTAATTCCGGTGGAAGCTCGCTTTTCTTGATCTCAGCTTCTCTCACCCTCCAGAATTCCCGACCATTTCTTCGGAGGGAGGACGCGATAATTGAACTATGTGTCTCATCTTGCGCCAGTCCTAGAATGGACGGTATACCAAAGGTAGCTGCCAGATTTTGAGGTCTTGGTACCCGATAGTGCGAACAAATATCATCCATTGTTAGTCGAACATGTCAGTTCTGAACCACCATCGTCGAACACTCCTCAAAAGAAGCTGGGACCATTGACGCGTAAAATTCTAGCACTAATGCAGGGTCGTAGGATTCCGGGCATCTCACATATTCCATCCATCCCCTTTCTTGAGCAATTTCCACCACCCGTTCTTTTGGAATTTCATCCGGTTTCAACCCCCTTTCCGCTAAAATTGACGTAACAGCGAACTTGCATCTGCGGGAGTCATAGGTCGGATTCCATCACTGACTCAGTGCTTCCCTTGCTCCTTGATCCAAATTGTAATAGTGGAAGAACCGTCTGGTTGTGTTTGGGTTGGTATGGACCATTTTTCCTGCAAAGGCATTCAATTAGAACCTCACTAGTTTATCGATAACCACCCTAAACCTAATCCTTGGATTAGGTTTGTCACATAACTTGGGGTTCGGTCATTCAAAGCAATTAAGGAGCAACCCAAACCTTGGTAAAACCAAGGTTCGAAACGGGGTGTTGTGCTGATAAACATCCATGGGAACCCCAAACCTAAGTTTGGTTGACCGTTTTATACAATGAAGAATACATCCCACGCACAACTACAAATCAACAGACTGTAATCAACAACAATTAAAGAATCATGTCCCAAAAATAGGTGTAATCATAAAGAAAATCTCAATTATGAACCCAAAAATGAATGATGAAACCCCAAACCTTGGTGAACTCTAGGTTTGGTGACTCCTTACATCAATGTTAAACACATTTCACAAATAAGATAACTAGCCTTCTAAAATCAAAACAAAGACAAAGGTTCACATAATCACTACTATTAACATGCAAATTTGACTCAAGCAAGAGTAGAGAACCCCAAACCTTGATGAAACAAAGGTTTGGTTGCTTATGACATGTAATAAACAACAAAATCTCAAGCAACCAGGAGAACAACTCAAAATTTATTACTTAATATCTTCATAAAATTAACGAACTAATCTCAAATAAGTGGAAATCTCAAGTAAATGCAAAGCCATATGGTATACCACAACAATCTTGCGAAAAATGTATGCATGAACACTAAACTATTGTGCTGATTTCCAAAACAAATGAAGAAGATGATACCTTCTTTGCTTGCCAATCACCCAAACTATGAAATTAGGGCAAGAAATCATACCTTGATGCTTGAGGAGGAGAACTTAGAAGGGGAAAAGTGAAGAAACCAGTCGCTAATGGCCGAAATTGGTGCAATTGAGAAGGTTGGTGGCGGTTGGTAGCACTAGGGTTGCAAGAAATGAAAACACAAGAAAAAACTCCCAATATCAAGCTCTGCAGTCGCGCGCGGTTGACACTGCGGATTGGGTCGCGTAGGCTACAGCGCCAAATACTGGATTGGGCTTCTATTTTTCATTCACGGGATTAGGGTCGCGGGTTAAGACGCACTAATACTCGCGCCATACACTGGAATGGTGCACCTCCAGAGTCTCCCGTTACTTCCCCTGCGGTTGCAGTCGCGCTACAGGTCGGGCCGAAGACTGTTTAGTTTCCATCCAGTGGTTCGTGCACTCTGTTGCGTGTTTATGATCATTTCGCTTTCCACGGCGAGCACTGTATCATCACATTCCAGTGTCTTGCGCGGTTTCCCCTGCGGGTATGGTCCTGCCGCTTATCGCACCGGACACTGTTGCTTTTTCCTGCTTGCTTACACGACTACTTCAAACCAACTCAATCACGAAATCTCCGCTTCCCACGGAAAACAACAAACAAACACAAACCTAAGTTATAAATTAAAAGAAAGAAAAATAACCTTTTTACTACCTATGGTGGGTTGCCTCCCACCCAGCGCCTTATATCACGTCATAGCATGACTTCCCGATCTGATTACTCCTTGAGCTCGTCCAGGTACATGCATGATGTGCTCGTGATCTCATTGCCCCAGTATGGCTTCACTCTTTGGCCGTTCACCTTGAACTTTTTCCCGTCTATTCCTTCTAGCTCCACTACTCCGTACGAGAATACTTCCAACACCTTGAACGGTCCCGACCACTTCAACTTCAACTTACCTGGAAATAATCTCAAACGTGAGTTAAATAATAGAATTTTCATACCTGGAGTAATTACCTTTTCCTAAATCCGCTGGTCGTGGAATTTTTTCGTCCGTTCTTTGTAAATCGCTACGTTGTCATATGCGTCCAATCGGATCTCTTCCATTTCATTCAGCTGTAAGAACCGCTTTCTATCGGCTGCATCTAAATCCATGTTCAACCGCTTAATCGCCCAGTAAGCCGTGTGTTCTAGTTCAACAGGCAAGTGGCAAGACTTCCCAAACACCAATCGGTACGGCGTGGTCCCAATCGGCGTCTTGAATGTCGTACGATATGCCCACAGCACGTCATCGAGTTTGGCCGACTAATCCTTTCTTGAAGAACTCACAGTCTTTTCCAGAATATGTTTCAACTCTCTGTTGGAAACTTCCACCAATCCATTCGCTTGCGGGTGATATGGGGTGGTGACTCGGTGATTGACTATGTACTTTCTGAGTAATATGTCTAAGTAAAGATTGCAGAAGTGGCTTCCTCCATCACTAATCAGGGCCCTTGGTACCCCGAACCTCATGAAAATATTCTTCTTTAAAAACTGGATCACCACGTTCGAGTCATTGGTTGGCGTTGTGACAGCTTCCACCCATTTCGACACGTAATCGACAGCGACTAGAATATATTCGTTCCGGAATGATGGGGGGGAAGGGCCCATGAAATCGATGCCCCATACATCGAACAGCTCCACTTCTCAAATAAGTGGAAATCTCAAGTAAATGCAAAGCCATATGGTACACCACAACAATCTCGTGAAAAATGTATGCATGAATACTGAACTATTGTGCTGATTTCGAAAAAAATGAAGATGATACCTTCTTTGCTCGCCAATCACCCAAACTATGAAATTAGGGTAAGAAATCATACCTTAATGCTTGAGGAGGAGAATTTAGAACGGGAAAAGTGAAGAAACCAGTCGCTAATGGCCGAAATTGGTTCAATGGAGAAGGATGGTGGCGGTTGGTAGCACTAGGGTTGCAAGAAATGAAGACACAAGAAGAAACTCCCAATATATAGGTCTGCAAACATGCGCGGTTGACGTCGAAGGTTGGGCCGCGCGGGCTACCACGCCAAACACTGGATTGGGCTTCTATTTTTCATTCGCGCGATTAGGACCACGGGTTGAGTCGCGCTAACACTCACGCCATACACTAGAATGGTGCATCTCCAGAGTCTCCTGCTACTTCCCCCGCGGTTGAAGTCGCGCTACAGGTTGCGCTGAAGACTGTTTGGTTTTCGTCCATTGGTTTGTGCGGTCTGTCGCGCGTTTATGATCATTTCGCTTTCCGCACCGAGCACTGGATCATCACATTCCAGTGTCTCGTGCGGTTTCCCGTGCGGGTATGGTCGCACCGCTTATCGCACTGGATACTGTTGCTTATTCCTGCTTGCTTACATGACTACTTCAACCCAACTCGATCACGAAATCGCCGCTTCCTACGGAAAACAACAAACAAACACAAACCTAAGTTATAAATTAAAAGAAAGAAAAATAACCTTTTTACTACCTACGGTAGGTTGCCTCCTACCCAGCGCCTTATTTCACGTCGTCGCATGACTTTCCGATCTAGTTACTCCTTGAGCTCGTCCAAGTACATGCATGATGTGCTCGTGATCTCATTGCCCAAGTATGGCATCACTTTCTGGCCGTTTACCTTGAACTTTTGCTCGTCTGTTCCTTCTAGCTCTACTGCTCCGTACAGGAATACTTCCAACACCTTGAACGGTCCCGACCACTTCGACTTCAACTTACCTGGAAATAATCTTAAACGTGAGTTAAAGAATAGAACTTTCATACCTGGAGTAATTACCTTTTCCCGAATCTGCCAGTCATGCAATTTTTTTGTCCTTTCTTTGTAAATCGCTACGCTCCCGTATGCATCCAATCAGATCTCTTCCAATTCATTCAGCTGTAAGAACTGCTTTCTACCGGCTACATCTAACTCCATGTTCAACCGCTTAACCGCCAAGTAAGCCTTGTGTTCTAGTTCAATAGGCAAGTGGCAAGACTTCCCAAACACCAATTGGTACGGCGTGGTCCCAATCGGCGTCTTGAATGTTGTACAATATGCCCACAGCGCGTCATTGAGTTTGGTCGACCAATCCTTACTTGAAGAACTCACAGTCTTTTCCAGAATATGATTAAACTCTCTGTTGGAAACTTCCACCAATCCATTCGCTTGCGGCTGGTATGGGGTGGTGACTCGGTGATTGATTTCATACTTTCTGAGTAATATGTCTAAGTACAAATTACAGAAGTGGCTTCCTCCATCACTAATCAGGGCCCTTGGTACCGCGAACCTCATGAAAATATTCTTTTTTTTAACTGGATCACCACCTTCGAGTCATTGGTTGGCGTTGCGACCGCTTCCACCCATTTCAACACGTAATCGACGACGACTAGAATATATTCGTTCTAGAATGATGGGGGGAATGGCCCCATGAAATCGATGCCCCATACATCGAACAGCTTCATTTCCATGAATACCTTCATCGGCAACTCGTCTTTCTTTGAAATGTTTCCAACCCTTTGACACCGGTCACATCGAGAGATGAAATGGCGAGCATCCTTGAACATCGTCGGCCAGAAGAATCCTGACTGTAATACCTTCGTGACTGTGCGATTCATGCTGAAGTGTCCTCCACACTCTAAGGTGTGACAAAATTCCAGGATTCTTTTCTTCTCCTCGTCTGGCATGCACCGTCTAATTATCCCATCGCCGCATCGTTTGTATAAAAACAGCTCATCTCAGTAGTACATCTTCACATCCGTAAAGAACTTCCGGTGCTGATGCGAATTCAAGCCATCCGGTGTCACAAGACCTGCAAGAAAGTTAACAAAGTCAGCATACCACGGGTCATGAGAACTTACCGAAAATAGTTGCTCATCTGGAAAGGAGTCATTTACTGGAATGGTGTCAAGTGTCTTGGATGGCTTCTCTTCGAGTATGGATAGATGGTCGGCCACTGTGTTCTCGGATCCCTTTTTGTCGCGTATCTCAATGTCGAACTCTTGTAGTAGCAGTACCCATCTTATCAAACTTGGTTTTGCATCTTTCTTTGCCATCAAGTACTTCAACGCTGAGTGGTCCGTGTAGATGATAATCTTAGACCCTACCAAGTAAGACCGGAATTTCTCGCAAGTATACACCACTGCTAACAACTCTTTCTCAGTGGTCGCATAATTGAGCTCTGCCTCATCTAGCGTTTTGCTAGCATAGTATATCACGTGCATCTTTCTATCCTTCCGCTGGCCCATCGGGATCTGATAATATGATTGTATCCCGAGTAACCATCAAGGAAGCAATAATATGCATGTCCGGAGAGTCGCTCTAACATTTGGTCAATGAAGGGAAGAGAGAAGTGATCTTTCTTTTTCGCGTCGTTCAACTTCTGGTAGTCTATACAAACTCTCTATCCGGTGACTGTTCGGGAGGTTATTAGCTCATTGTTGTTGTTCTTTACCACCGTGACACCCCCTTCTTCGGTACCACTTGCACCGGACTCACCCAAGGGCTATCGGCTACCGCATAAATGATACCTGCATCCAGAAGTTTCAGTACTTCTTTCTGAACTACCTCTTTCATGTTTTGGTTCAATCGACGTTGATATTGAACTGTCGGTTTATGCCCTTCTTCCAAGTTGATCATGTGCATACAAAACGTGGGGCTTAAACCCTTCAAGTCAGCGATCGTCCACCTAATTGCTATTTGGTGAGCTCTTCACACTCGCAGCAACTTTTCCTTCTCTAATGGTGCAAGCCTGGAAGCAATAATTACTGGTAGAGACTGATTTTCCTCCAAGTATGCGTATTCCAAGTGTGCTGGAAATTGTTTGAGCTCCAACTGTGGTGGCACCTTTGATAATGGTTGAGGTTTGGTGAGGGATTCACCGATAACGCATTTAGTTGCCTCACACAATCGTTTTCTGGATCTGAACTCGCCCCTGTCAGTGCCTCTTCCAGTTGATCACTTGTTTGGCTAAAAGAAGATGTTTCATCCAAAAATGCATCGAGTGTATCCACTTAATAACAGGCGTTACTCTCCACCTCGTTATGCGCTGCTCGGAATACATTAAAAACTGCTTCTTCTTCTTCTCCAACTCATAGGGTGAGTTGTCCCCCTTGTACGTCGATCAACGCTCCTCCGGTGGCTAAGAATGGTCGTCCTTGTCTTCAAGAATGACAAAGTCAACTGGAAAGTAGAACTTCTCCACCTTCACAAGGACGTCTTCGATCACTCCGTATGGATACTTGATGAAACGATCCGCTAACTAAAGTGTCACCATTGTCGGTTGTACTTCTCCTAAGCCGAGTTTCCTGAATCGCACAATGCTTTACCAAAATCAGAATTTCCTATTTTAATGGGAATAGTTTTTGTGGAAGCTTAAGTTGGATGATGGCGTTGCATTCTTTCGTAAGGGCCACTGTTGAGTGCTCCTCTATCTTCCTCTTATTCGAAAGTATCTCCTTCAAAAACTTCACGTATGAAGGCATTTGAGCTAATGCATCTGCAAAGGGAATGTTAATGTGTAACTTTTTGAAAACCTCTAAAAATTTAGAAAACTGAATGTTAGTGCATAAAATGTATTCAAGATTTAATATATATTTGTATAAATGTAAAGAGTCAAATGTAATAGATAAAGTGAAAGTAGAGGCTTTAAAGAGTCAAAGTCAACATACTTTAGTGAGATAGTCAAGAGGTATAAATAGGTGTTTGTAAGGGAATTGTAAGTAGTTGTCATTGTGAAAGTCTCATACATGTGCTAGAGAGATGAGTTTTTAGAGAGAGAAACTAGAGAGAGTAAGTGGATCTCATTCTTAATCTTTATATTCTTTCTCTATTCTAATGAAGATCATGGAGTTTATGATTGTTACCTGGTTGAATCTGGGATCACACTGAACCTCATCCTTTTTCGACTTCAACCGTTGGATATGGAATTCTCGATGCGACAGGTTGTATGGTCGGCTGTGATGCGTCCATCCTTTTCTGTGCTCTTATTTTCCATCTCGATCTCGTCATCCACCTTCTCTTCACTCTCTTCCTCCATCGTCTGAATGTTGGTCTCTTTCACCACTTCTCTCAATTCTCGACTTGGATCCTTCACCAACTCTTTCCCACTTCTCAGTTGAATTGCCTTGCAATCTTCTCGTGTTTTCTTCTCAGATTGGCTCGGGAATTGTCCTTGGTTTCGCGCATTCAACGCATCCTCTATTTGTCCCATCTGACCCTCGAGAATTCGGATTGATGCGGTATTCTGATCCGTCGCAGATTTGATAGTCCCAATCGAAGTCGCCAATGTCCCAACGGATGATGCTAACTCTCCATCCGTGTTATCCATCTTCGAGACCAGCTTTATCATCATCTCTTCAAATCTGGACTTTTTCTCCCTTGTCCTTCTTCTTGTCTTCTGTGGTTAAAACCTGGAGGATGATAAACATTATTAGATTGAAGAGTAGAATTATTACTGAATTGATTTTATTGCTGCTGGAACATGGTCTCTTTCTGTACGTTTTGTGGTTGGCTCCATGAAAAGTTAGGATGTCGCTTCCATCCTTCGTTGTATGTATTGGAGAATGGATCGTTCCTCGGTCGGTTGTTTCGATTTTGCATAAACTGCACTTGCTCTGGTGGTGGTCACTCTTGAGGTGAACCAAATGGGTCTTGGCCACCCATTTCTCCTTGGAATGACGGCTGAATCATGGTCCCTTTCAGCTGATTCGTAATAGCCGCCAATTGTGCCTTAATTGCCTTCAGTTCATCTGTCTCTTGTACACTTGACACTCTTCTCGTGGCTGTCCAAGGTGTAGCGTAGCTATGTTCAGCAAGGTTCTCGATGAGCTCATATGCCTCTTCGAACGATTTATTCATCAATGCTCCACCAGCTGCGGCTGTGATATCATTCTTGAACTGTGGATGTAATCCCCCAAAGAAAGTTTCGATGATCATCCATTCATGCAACCCACGGTGGGGGCACTTTTTGAGCATCCCCTTGTATCGTTCCCATGCTTCATATAACGACTCTTGATCCCACTGAGAAAAGTGGGTGATATCGCCAAGCAACTGGGCCATTCGACCCGGTGGAAAGAATTTTTTGAGGAAAGCTGTCACCATGTCATTCCACGTTCTGATTTGCCCAGTTGGTAACTCTTCTTCCCATGTTGTTGCCTGATCCCTCAGTGAGAATGGGAAAAGACGTAATTTAATTGCGTCAGCAAAAATGTCGTTCATCTTGAACGTATTGCAGATTTTTTCGAATGTCCATAAATGGTTATGTGGATCCTCTATTGCTGAACCCCCGAACATATTCGCTTGCACCAACTGAATTGTGCCTATCTTGATCTCAAAGTTATTTGCATTAACAGGTGGTGCATGCACCCCTCGTTGTGCCGCTGCGATGTTAGGATTGGCAAATGATCGCATTGGAACCCGAGGTGGTTGTGCAGGGGGTGCATTTCCGATTGGCCTTTCATTGTTGACCGGTATTTCGTTGTTGACCGAGATCTCGTTGTTGACTGGGATTTCAATCCCAATTGGCATCTCGTTATTCACTGGGATTTCGATGTTAACGTTCTCCATCCTTTGTTGTCTTCTTTCTCTGGCTTGACTCCTTAATTTCCGAGCAGTTCTCTCGATCTCAGGGTTAATAGGCTCTAATTCACTAGAGGAACTCCTCCTTAGCATAAACTAGAAGTGACCTGCAATAAGGAAGAATTGAAATATTTAAACCCAGTAATAGTAAAGTCGCAAGAAATTGAACAATAATTGAAATAAAAAAAATGAAAAGAAAATGTTCAATGTAATAACTTCTACAGCTGGTAGTGATATCAACACAAAAACAAGTTCCCCGGCAAGGGCGCCAAAAACTTGATAGGCGAGTTTACAACCCCCTTCGACTAACCGCAAGTGTACGGTATCGTCTCAAGTAATATGTACGGAAGTACGAGTATCGAACCAAGTGAACAAGGTGTTAAGTACCACAATGACTGTATTACTTATTAACTGAACGATCGAAATTGGTTGGATTTGATTGTTGTAAAACTGGAAGTGAATGACAAAGCATGCGAGGACTTTGGAGAAAAGTGAATTAGGAAGATTAAGATTGCCAGGGGTTTGATGTTTTACAGAGTTAATTCTTACTGACATGGAAATGACCATCAAAAGGAGTTTAACTTAATGAATTGTAAATCTTTTACTATCACTACACCTTTTCAGGCTATAATGAATTTATCTCATAAAACAAATGTTTTGTTTTTCAACCTCAACAATTAGTTTCTTCAATTATCAAAGATTGGCAACCAATATAGTTGGGATTGGTATATCTCTATCCAATTCTCATCTATGGCATACAAGTCACGCTCAAATCTTGACCCTTCTCTCAAAGTTGAGCAAGATTTATCAGATCATTCAATAGTTGATCAGGCTATTAAAGGCATTAAAAAACTTATAAACTTCATTAATAATTAAACCAAATCAAAGGTTATTCCAGTGTTCACAAGAATAAAACTCAAGAATTCAACAAACCCCGGACATTAATTTAGCTCATGTCGGGATTCATGGAAAACAAACCATAAATGGAGTAAATGGAGATTACAACCATTGTTTGACAGAAAACTATGAACGTAATAAAAACTCCCTGAGAAGAGACTCCTTCACTTTCATGTACTCGTTGTTTACTTCGATCCCCCAAAAAGGTTGTGTTATCCCTTCTCTTTTCCTCCCAAAAACTGTCTTCGTTCCTCCAAAAATCGTCATATGCTCTGCTGCCACTCTCCCCAAAACTCCATGCCAACCCTAATTGAGAAAACAAGCATTAAATGCTCTCAAACACTTGGCGCTAGAATTGTCGCGGGTGGATCTACGCCATACACTGTTTTGCACGAGTTTCTGGTAGCTGCACGGTTTACACCGCGGTTAGGGTCGCCCCATTAGTCGCACCGGGCACTGTTTCGACTCTCTTCACTTTTCTCCGATCTGCCCGATTTCGCTTGAAAAGGTTGTGATTCCTCTTCCTTCAGCCTGGTATCCGATACTCTGTATTTCCTCATGAAAATCATTAGAAAAGCCACTATTTTCCATGAAAACGCCCAACAAATAATTGATCCAGTAGTCAAAATAATGTCGAAAACCGACACTATCAATTACCCATACTCATACACATATATTACGCCTTGAAACGACACGAGAACAAAACAAACAAGAATCGGAAAAGTACTAAAACAATGACTTGCACGGCTTCTCCCACGACCTGAGGTCGCAGAAAGTCGCCCAAGTCACTAAACAGTGCTCCTCCACTAGAAACAACCTTTGTTCAGCCCCTTAATACTCCAAATCAAACCCAACACAATTCCAAGTCATTTTGGCTCATTTCTAAGGAAGTTTAGCATGCAAATGTGGTCTTAAACATGTCTAGACTAAAACCAATGATAACATACCATGAAGAGATAAGGAATCAAGGAGAAGGTACCTTCAACTATTCTATTCTTTAAAGAAATATGAACTCCTTGACTACCACCACCATAAGACTCCCTTTTCTCTTCTCTTTCTCTTCTCTCTATACGTACCACACTCACACACATACAATTTCACACACTTAAAAATATGGATATGAGGATGAAAGAGGAGGTGGCTTCCTATTAAAAGGGTGACTCATGCTAACTTTTGATGTAATACACATCACTACCCTCAATTCCATTAAAATGACACCTAAACCCTAATAATACTAATACTAATAAGACTTATACAAATAACACAATCTACCCCTAGACTTATATGATCACATAAAATACTAAGGTTACTTACTATGGCTTATTACAGGTTTGTGTTGTTGTCGATCGGGTTCAAGTATCATTATAATACAAAAGATATATATATATATATATATATATATATATATATATATATATATATAGAGAGAGAGAGAGAGAGAGAGAGAGAGAAAGAGGAAGATTCAAACGAGAATGTTAACTGTTTAAGAAAACATGAGAACAACAAATCATGTGTAAAAGCACATGTGATTTTACATTAAGGGCACAAATCTGGACGTGGGCGATTATGGCCGCGACTTAGGTCGCGAGACAAGGTCGCGTGAATTATATATGATTTTGTACACTAATAGTCGTTCTCGTGTTTTCTTAAATAGCTAACGTTTTCGTTTGAACTCGCCCCTCTCTCTCTCTCTCTCTCTCTCTCTCTATATATATATATATATATATATATATATATATATATATATATATATGGGGCCATTCAAGGAAGAACTGAGTTATCTGTGGTAACCGTTAGATCCAATCTAAACCACATATTATAGGATAAATTAGGAAATCATTAATTTTGGTAAGTTTAATTAAAAATTTAATTAAAGGGTATGTTAGGTATTTTAGAAATATCCTCTCTCCTCTCTCCTCTCTCCGGCGAATATTATTCCGGCGAAACACTTTCATGAACACACGGGAAACTCAAGATACACATTGTGATACCTTATCATGTGATACACTATCTTAAATCACAGTGTATCACAGTTATACAAAATACAATGTGAGACCAAAATACATACAAGATTCATTGTAGCCACTATGTGTATATATATATATGTATATATATATATATAATTGATAGAAGAACAAGAAAAAAAGAGAGATGCATTGTGAAACAAAATACAATGTGATATCCAAAATTACATACCAGATTTCGTGTGATACATCCCTAAAACCAAAATATTGTGATACCTTATCACATTGTATAACGATGACACATATTATGATACCCAATAATTCTAAACTTTAAGACAACGTGTATCACAGTGATACACATTGTGTATCACTGTGATACACAGTGTGTATCACTGTGATACGCAGGGAATAAACATTGAACGGTGATTCAAATAACTGTGATTACCATAGTGTTACATTGTGATTATTGTGATACACTCAAAATAATAATGATTTTGAATGTTGGTATAAATCTATATCCGTCAAAACATAAAATCGACTTTCTTCTCATCAATGAAACTCCATATCCCACTTTCTTCTCATCGGCAAAATTCCAGATCCCATCTTCGGTGAAATCCGACACAAATACTAAATCCATATTCGGCAAACTCCAAAACGCAGACTAGATTTGCTAGTGCCATATTTTAGTAGTTGTATCAAGTTGATGGACCTATTATGTAATTTCATAGAATAGGTATAAATAGTGTTTGTTAGCTCATTTTCTAAGTAGTTCATGCTTTGCACTATCATTGTAATCCTCTCTACACTTTGTACTCACACCTTTTGAGATTAATAGAGAGATGACTTGTGGCATGACTATGTGTTTGTGATTACTTGTATCTGGGATCACAAGATCCATCTTCAGAACCCCGACACAAACATAGACACACATATTGAAGTTGTTTGAATGTTGGGTTATAGTTGGAAGCTTTTCAAGAGTTGAATGGAAACTGTGGATGTTAATGGCTATGAAGATGATCTTTGATAACCGATGACGATGAAGATGGTAAGCGACAATAAGAGAGAGGCGACGGTGATGAATGACGAAGCGAAGGGCGACGATGATGATAGAGGCGACCAACGACGATACCCATACAACAACTTTGGAGGCCGACGGTGGATGTCGAGAAAATCTTTGATTATTGGTGTTGGATCAAGGAGAGAAGAAACATCATCAGATCTCTTGAGGGGTGGTGGATCATAGTTTGGTTGCCAGTGAGATTGAGGGAGATGGAAAGAAAGAAACTATTGTAGGGTTGATTTGATGAACCGTGGGATATGGAAAAACATAGGGATAGATTTATGAGCTGTCAAAACATATAGATTACTAAATTACCCTTTGATGTTTAATTAATAATAAAACTAATTTTTTAAACTAGTGGTCCACATTTGATCTCACGGTTACCACAAATAACCCAGTTCTCATTTGATTAGGCCCCTATATATATAGGGTTGGGTTCCGGTGAGAAGTGCCAAATTTGATGAGAAACGTGAGAAGTGGTTATCAACTGTTGGATGAGATATGGACGAACATTTGGATGAGATGCACCGAGATAAGATGCACTGAGATACATAATAAGCGGGTTCACACCCCCCTAAATCTTACCACAAGTGTACGGGTCGAAATCAAGTAATAGTACTAGAAAGTACGAGTATCGAACACAGGGAACTAGGAACTAAGTATCACAATTACTATAAACTCTATTAACTGAACGTCGCAATTTTGAGTTGTTGGTATAAACAAATTAATTGCAAGTAAACAAATCAAACACGGAACAGTAAACAACTTAAGAAACTTTGATAGAGAAAACAGTTGAGGGTTGGAAATCCTATGATTCTCACATATAAACATCTGACTCGGAACAGTACCAGTTATTCCATATAATGAATACCCAATCTTTAAAAGTCACCGTTGTTCTTTCTCAAGCAACAACGGGTTTTATTTTGAAAAGCACAAATCTTATCTCTCGATCTCAACCTATGGAATTCAAAACACATTAAAATCAAGATTTAACGGGACTAAGGCTTACTTGGTATATCTCTATCACCAATTTCTCACCTTAGGCATGCAATTTCTAGTTCTAGTTATCAATTAATTCTCTCGAACTTAATTGAAAACAACAAAACAACTGAAAGCTAGCTAGACTCACAAAAGCATTAAAAACCAAATCACATGCTTCATTAAAATAGAAAAACTGATAAAAGTCTCAAGTCATATGTTCACATGCTTAAACCAAATTCATTCCAACCCCCAACATCTAAGGATTAGTTCATGTTGGTGGAGGATACAAACACAAGAGAAAGAATGGAAACAATGAATGCAAACATAGTAAACGTGAATGTGTGGAATGTAATGGTGAACTCCCTTCTCCCGGCTCTAATCCACTTCGCGTTGTGACTTACTCCTCAATCGATCCTCTATCGTGGCTCCAAAAGCTCCGAAAAACCTCTAAAAATCGCCCCCAAGTCGCTGCCGTTCGTCGTGTGCGAGATAACGACCTAATTCCGGAATTCAGCAACAAATAACACTGAAACAGAGGGTTACACGACCTTCCACGCGACTTGCAAGTCGCGTGGAAAACCGTGCGCTTTTCTGAGATGTTTTCGGGTCAGGTTTGGTTCATGGTTCGGGCACGGGTCTTGGGTTTGGATCTCGGGCTTCCGTTGCCTTCGTTTTGGACTCGTTTTCGGCTCTTTTTCGCTTCTTTTCTCGATGATAGCCTTCTCAAGGATAACCTGCACATCTCACTAGATAAATCGTAAAATTTCGCCTCTTTGCTTAAATACAAGCCAATCTCATTGGTTTCAGGACCGAAAATAACGCCAAAAAGTATCAACAACCCCAAACTGAGCGTTGCTTGTCCCCAAGCAAATTAGCGATAAAATAGAGTAAAAGCATATATCAGTGAAATAATAACTGCACAACTTTCAATCGGTACCATGTAATGCACTGGTGATTTCCCATACCTGTGAATGTCTATCTCACTCTCGCCTCATCCTTATTCTGTTTGATTTATGGCCTTCCATTGTAAGTAGACTCGTGACTGTTCCGATTACATTAGGATTGTACTAGGTCCAGACATACTAGGGAAAACATTTCGCCTCGACCCTACCTCACGGGATACTCTCGTTTCACTCGAACCTAGGTTATCGCACATGTTGTCATGTCTAAGGAATTTATGTGCAAGAATACTCAATAATTAAATGACAACTCTATTGAAAGACGCACAAATGTCTAAAAAGTTGATCTCCGAAAGGAATCAAATAGCAAGACAAGGAATATCAGTAAAGATAGTCGTATACTCTAATCACATTTTCCAAAAGATCCTCCAGGTCTTTCCAAGGGTTGTAATGGGGTTAGGGTTATGGCTAAGGAACGAAGGGTAAAAAGGAACAAAAATCATCGGCGTGTCAATCATTAACAGTTTTGAACTTTTCAGGTTTTGATTCTATCATTTGGCCTTCTTTTTCACTATTGGAGTCGCTTTGACTCGCTTATTTAGCTGTTGTAAAGCTATCTAAATAACTGTATTTAGTTTTTTTTTTAGTTGGGACTTCATTGGTCCTCTTTATTCAAATTGGGGCTGCATTGGCCCTCTTTTCTATCTATTCTCATAACTGGCATGTACTGCTTCTGAGTGACACACTTTCGGATAAGGGTTGGCTAAGGCTTTTGGCAAGGGTTTGATGGTGGGTTTAGGAACGAATAAGGTGAGTGTTTGGCTACAAAAATGGGTTATGGGTACACACAATATGGGTCGAAAGGAGCGATAGCTAAAAATGGGTTAAAACAAAACACACACTGCTTGGAATCATATCTTAAGGTCCACACAATATGGTCTACTATACCCTTACTCAATATCCCGATGGTCGTCTTTGCTACTCAATGCAATAATATAGCGGGATCACTCTATATCCACGACAAGGAACTCGAAAAGGTGTATATGAATTTCGTGTTTAAATCCCTCGAAATGAAAGACGTCTTTTAGGCTCAAAGCTCGCTATTGAGTGGTCTCCACTAATGTCCCTAGTCATGTCCTTTCCCGGTCCTTCCCTAATGGTCACGTCGCTATCCAAGATTCATCCCACAATGGTCGGTCTCAATCATTCAAAACAAAAAATTTAGCTAAAGTGATCTAGGCACTCAGAAGTGCAGGAAATCTACGTGCATAACGTGGGCCCGATTGGGCAACCCCAAACCTTACCCATACATTGTCCCCAATGTGTAAGTGTCGGTGTAGGCGATACAAAATGAGACAAGTATCGTTGTGCAGTTATGGCAGTTATCAGACAGGCAAGACAAAATATTAACAAGAAACATCAAAGAGCTAGCCTAAATATTTTCAATATGGGCGCCCCAAACCTAGGCCGTGGCCTAGGTTTGTCAAATAAAGCCAACCCCAAACCTCGGTAACACCGAGGTTTGCACAGGATTAAAAGTGAGTGTGTCGATGATGAAAAATGAGGCACCCCAAACCTAAGTGAACTTAGGTTTGTTGCATCTCGTTTAACTACTAAGAAACCAAACATCATACACCACTCGTTAAACAGACAAAGTTAGAGCGTACCGGTTTGCCCGGACGGAGGAGCTTCTCTTGAAAGGTTTGAGCGAACGGTCAGAGAAGATGGAGAGAGAAAGCACACACAGAAGAAATCAAAGCAAAAGACGAAAAACACACGAAAATGAAACACACAAAGCAAGAAAGGACGAAAAGCTGCACGCAAAACAGCCTAAACGACCAGGAAGCCGCACGGCTTAGGCCGCGGTTAGGAAACCGCGTAGGAAACCGCGTAACCCACTGTTTGAGAAAACCACTAGAGCACCCCGCCGGCTTGTGGCGCGGTATGTAAACCGCGGGCAAAACCGCGTATGTCTCTGACCCTTTTTCAATTTTCTAATTTCTTTTTCCTTTTCTTTTTTTCTTTTCTTTTTTTTTTGTAAATAAAAACACTCAAAAACGCAAATGATAAAAGAAACTGCAAACCTTGGTGGGTTGCCTCCCACCCAGCGTCGTGGTTTCGGTCGTGGCTCGACCTTCCTTCCGATCACTCCTTAGGCCTTTCGTGCTTACCCGGCTCCTCTTCACTTCCACCTCTTTTGCTCTCGAACATCTTGAACACCACCTTCTCACCACCGACCCTTAAGGTTATCTCAACTTCTTCCATGTCGATCAGTGCTCTGCTCGTGGCCAGAAAGGATCTTCCCAAGATCAGCGGGACTTCTTCATCTTCATCTTTGTCGATCACCACGAAGTCCACCGGAAAGTAGAACTTGTCGACTTTTATGAGCACATCCTCTACCACTCCATACGGGTACACAATCGATCGATCCGCGAGTTTAAGAGTCATATATGTCGGCTTCACTTCTCCCAATCTGAGTTTCCTAAAAATAGATATGGGCATTAAGTTAATACTAGCCCCTAAATCACACTACACTTTATTAAAAGAAAGATTCCCAATTTGAATAGGGATCGAAAAACTCCCTGGATCCTTAAGCTTCGGGGGAAGCTTGTTCTGAATAATCGCACTGCACTCCTCAGTAAGTGCAATGGTGGACTGGTGTTCTATTGCCCTCTTCTTTGATACGATCTCTTTCATGAACTTGAGATACGTTGGCATTTGGGCAAGCGCTTCTGCGAAAGGGATATTGATGTGAAGCTTCTTGAAGATGTCGAGGAACTTCTTGAACTGTTCCTCAACTTTATGTGCTTTCACCCTGTTCGGAAATGGTAGTGGTGGTACGAACGGTTTGACTACCGGCTTCGATGGAGGTGTCGCTTCTTTTTCCTTCGGCTTCTCCTTGGACACACTACCTTCATTGGCTTCCAACTCATCCATATCTATGATCACCTCTTGAATTTTGGGCTCAGTCTCCCTTGATGTCGGTTCTTTTGTAGGCTCCTTGATCAGCTCCTTGCCACTTCTCAGATAGATGGCATTACATTCTTCTCTCGGTTTTCTCTCAGTCTGACACGGAAACGTTCCTGGGGCTCGGTTTTGTAAGACTTCCGAAATTTTCCCCACTTGTCTTTCGAGGATCTTGATGGATGCGGTGTTCTGATCAGTAGCCGCCTTGACCGTGTTAACCGTGCTCGCTAATTCTCCAACCGTGTCGTCCATCTTTGCCATAAACTTCATCATCATATCTTCCAGCCCCGGTTTCTTCTCTCCATATTGTCCCTCATTGAAATTCCTTTGGTTGAAACCTGGAGGACGGTGAACATTGTTAGCATTAGAAGAATTAGAAAAGTTAGAGTTATTACCTTGTAGTGGTTGACCGGGTTGACTCCATGAGAAGTTCGGGTGTTTCTTCCACCCCTCATTGAACTTGTTCAGGTTCTTGAGGACTGCCTCCTTTCAGGAGGGTCGTGATCGCAGCTAGTTGAGCTTTTATTTCTTTCAGCTCATCCGATTCGTGAACGCTTGCAACTCTTCTAACGGCTGATCTTGGAGTAGAAAAACTGTGTTCGGCTAGATTATCGATCAGCTCGCACGCTTCCTCATAAGACTTATCCATTAGTGCTCCACCCGATGCAGCGGTGATGTCGTTTTTGAACTGTGGGTGGAGTCCACTGAAGAAGGTTTGGATGATGACCCAACCTTGTAACCCATGATGAGGGCATTTCTTGATCATGTCTTTGTACCTCTCCCAAGCTTCATATAATGTCTCTTGGTCCCATTGAGCGAAATGGGTGATCTCGGCCATAAGTTGGGCGGTTCTGCTTGGTGGGAAAAACTTTTGAAGAAAAGCGGCTTTCAGTTGTGCCCAGGTGGTGATCGAGTCTGGTGGGATACTTTCAGTCCAAGTTATGGCTCGGCCTTTGAGTGAAAAGCTGAACAGCCTCAGCTTAATTGCATCCTCTTCCATCCCATTTATCTTGAACATGTTGCAAATCCTCTCGAATGCACGGAGATGTGCATGAGGATCTTCGGTCGGTGCTCCTCCATACTGATTTTGTTGTACCATTACGATGGTACTCGGTTTGAGCTCAAAGGAGTTTGTCGCAGTGGTGGGTGGTTGGATGCCTATGCGTGCCGCTGCCACATTCAGGTCGACAAACGACCGCATAGGACGTCTTTCTGGGTATGCTTCTTCGTCGGCCATCTCGATCTTGATGTGTTCTTTAGCTTTTGCTTCCTTGCGTAATCGACGGGCGGTTCTCTCAATCTCCGGATCGAGTGGTTCGATTTTCTCCCCTCGGGTTTTCCTTGGCATAAACCAATTAGTACCTGAAACGGGAAGTAAACAAAATTAGCAATCCAAAAATTGAAAGTGTTGGAGCAAAATGAAAAAAATGTTCAATCTAATAGCGCTTATAGCTGGTAGTGCTATCAGTTGCAACTAGTTCCCCGGCAACGGCGCCAAAAACTTGATAAGCGAGTTCACACCCCCCTAAATCTTACCGCAAGTGTACGGGTCAAAATCAAGTAATAGTACTAGAAAGTACGAGTATCGAACACAGGGAACTAGGAACTAAGTATCACAATTACTATAAACTCTATTAACTGAACGTCGCAATTTTGAGTTGTTGGTATAAACTAATTAATTGCAAGTAAACAAATCAAACACGGAACAGTAAACAACTTAAGAAACTTTGATAGAGAAAACAGTTGAGGGTTGGAAATCCTATGATTCTCACATATAAACATCTGACTCGGAACAGTACCAGTTATTCCATATAATGAATACCCAATCTTTAAAAGTCACCGTTGTTCTTTCTCAAGCAACAACGGGTTTTATTTTGAAAAGCACAAATCTTATCTCTCGATCTCAGCCTATGGAATTCAAAACACATTAAAATCAAGATTTAACGAGACTAAGGCTTACTTGGTATATCTCTATCACCAATTTCTCACCTTAGGCATGCAATTTCTAGTTCTAGTTATCAATTAATTCTCTCGAACTTAATTGAAAACAACAAAACAATTGAAAGCTAGCTAGACTCACAAAAGCATTAAAAACCAAATCACATGCTTCATTAAAATAGAAAAACTGATAAAAGTCTCAAGTCATATGTTCACATGCTTAAACCAAATTCATTCCAACCCCCAACATCTAAGGATTAGTTCATGTTGGTGGTGGATACAAACACAAGAGAAAGAATGGAAACAATGAATGCAAACATAGTAAATGTGAATGTGTGGAATGTAATGGTGAACTCCCTTCTCCCGGCTCTAATCCGCTTTGCGTCGTGACTTACTCCTCAATCGATCCTCTATCGTGGCTCCAAAAGCTCCGAAAAACCTCTGAAAATCGCCCCCAAGTCGCTGTCGTTCGTCGTGTGGAGATAATGACCTAATTTCGGAATTCAGCAACAAATAACATTGAAACAGAGGGTTACGCGGCCTTCCACACGACTTGCAAGTCGCATGGAAAATCGCGCGCTTTTCGGAGCTGTTTTCGGGTCAGGTTTGGTTCATGGTTCGGGCACGGGTCTTGGGTTTGGATCTCGAGCTTCCGTTGGCTTCGTTTTGGACTCGTTTTCGGCTCTTTTCGCTTTTTATCTCGATGATTGCCTTCTCAAGGATAACCTGCACATCTCACTAGATAAATCGTAAAATTCCGCCTCTTTGCTTAAATACAAGCCAATCTCATTGATTTCAGGACCGAAAATAACGCCAAAAAGTGGCGTTATCAATACACCAGATCAATTCTTTTTTAAACTACAATAAATGAGAGAGTATTTGATTAAAAGTGATCAACGCTTTAAAAGTAATTCCCACGTTTATCACCAAAAATGACATTTCTCACATGATCCCATGCCTATATATATACATATATATAGAGGGATAATAAATTGTAAACCTCTAAATGTGTGTAAGCTTTGTAAACTTTGGATTTCATAGGTTTTCTTGATAAAATTGATTCATGAAATTGTTTAATTTGATGAAAGTGTTTCATATCATTCGTTTCATGATGAAATTGTTTCATATATTTGTGTTTTTATGTAAAAACATCAAAGTTTCATCAAACTAAAAAAATATATGAAACAGTTTCATGGGAATGAAAAAAATATATGAAACTACATAAAAAACACAAATATATGAAACAATTTCATCAATAAATGAATGATATGAAACAATTTCATCAAAATAAACAATTTCATGAAACAATTTCATCAACAAAACTTATGAAATTCAAAGTTTACAAATGAAAACCAAAAATAGGTTGAGAACCATGAAAACCGATTTAAACCATTAATTGATTTAATCTATTACGGCTTGGATTGGTTCTCACGGTTCTCAATCTTTTAATTATAACCATGGGATCAAAATTTTAATTATAACCATTGGATTAAAACCAAATTATGGCTTAGATCGGTTCTCACGGTTCTCAATCTTTTTTTGGTTCTCACATGATTTAACCCCTATATATATATATATATATATTTATATATATATATATATATATTTATATATATATTTATATATATATATATATATATATATATTTATATATATATATATATATATATTTATATATATATATATATATATATATATGTTAGTTCCAGATCCGTGCAACAATTATGAAATCGAATAGATAAACAATATGAGTAATGATTTCAACTGGTCATCCCTGTATTATGCTTTCAATCAGAGTGTTTACAATACAATTCAGAAAAGCAAATGAGACAACTGGCCTATTTTCTAAGGCTAAGCAATCTATTTATATGGCGGGCCCGTGGTTAACAAGCCCACGGCCCGTTCACTAATAAGGCTCAAAATAAAGAATTACAGTTTAAACCCTGAACTTTAAATCAACATAAATTGACCCTAACAATCTCCCCCTTTGATTTGAAGTTCGAGTTCGCGCTCTAGCTCTCGCTAGTTGTAGACATATCTTTTGCGAAGCGCGAAGTGAATCTCGAACCATCTGATAGCACGGCGGTAGTCGATGTGATCTTCAACCAATTCCAAGGCATCCCGAGCATTTGTTTCATTCGGATTCGGAACATATGAGTACCTTGGATTTTCAGACTCGTGTGTAATGATCTTTCGAAGAGCATCTCGAACTTTGAAGAGTGTGCCGTCACAGAATCTTTCTACCTGACTGAACCGCATAAATCTTTTCTCTTTCTGTTCATTAATGAAGACGATCCCAAATTATGGTTCTTGAAGCATAGCGTTCTCGGGATACATATTCAACTCAGGATCTTTCAGATTCGGCTTTATCAGATTTACCTTCTTCGCCCTGTTCTCGATAGCCATTTGAAAATCCGTTAGATATGACATCATAATGGTACGGACCAGGTATCGACGAACATCTTCGAGCGCCTTTGTAACTTCAAGCGGTCAGATGGTTCTTGTACGAAGGTATTTCAGAATAGCTAGAAAGTCGAACGGTCGGAGGTGCTGGAAGTCGGCTTCAGAGAATTTCCATTCATTCCCATCTTCACGTCGGACAGTGAATACTGGGTAGACGATTTTCATGATGCGTCTTGAATGGATGTTAAGTACCTCTGTGATCTGATGCTTGGTTCTGACTTGGCTGACTAGAAGACGCCGCTGCATTGTGCTGATATAACACCGTTGGTATTCGGGGTTGAGGTTGTAAATACCAAGGCAAAAGGTCGGCTCGATCGGGCGAAGCTTGTGGACGGACAACTTCTTCAAAGATTCCTACAGATGAGGGATAAGTACCATGATTTTCTCCCAACGGATTTGTTGCTGAGGAGGGGGAGGAAGATCAGAAGTTGTCGTTTGCAGAGGAGTTGTCGAAATGTTGGCAGTAGTAGTTTCAGGTCTTGTTGAAGTTCCAGTGGGTTGAGCATAGTGAACGGGAGAAGTACCATAAAAATTCTGGAGCAGGAACTGATCATAGTCGATGTTGTCGTTATCATCAGTAGGGAATACCAAATTTACCTGGAGATTTACAGCACTGGCGGCTTTTTGATACCATGCATCTTCGGTCTCCGGGTTGGCTTCACAGTTTGGATCTATCATATCCAATAGCGGTCTGTCTGATGAATCAAAGTCGACCAGTTCCTGTGTTGAACCCTCAGGCTTTTCAACCGTTGGGTCTTCGTCATCTGATATCTCCATATCTATTACCATGTCGGCTAATGGCAACTCGGCTTCAGGTGCTTCTGTTGTAGCTGCCGCAGTTGGGGTTCCTGTTGAACCACAATTTGAGTTTTAGACTGGATCGAGGCGGCGGTCTCGGTTAGACGTTGTCGTTTCTCCCCCTCACGGTGATCAGGATAATCCTGGTCATCGTGTTTCCGCTTCAGACCTCCTGCTTGACTCTTACATGTATCTTCGAGTGAGCGGACTCTCTTGGATAACAAAGTGAGTACGTGGTTGTAGTCCTTGAGAGTCGAGTCAATGCTATCCAGGAGAGTGGTAATGGATGATGACGGAGCAGTGACCTGTGATTTCAGAACGGTAATCAGGTCTGCTTTGGTAGAGGCGTTTGTTTCGGATTCTTGGAGCAGTTGGGCCAGTAGCATCGTCTTGAGGGTGTCCACCGAGTATGTAGGTTGAGCATGAGCCAGTGAAGGTGTAGGTGCGGTTTCCACTTCGACGATCTTTTCTTTACCTTTGATTAATCGCTTGACTGTGTCGATCTCGGCAGCAGCGTACTGCTCCATCGCCTCGCGGACAGCCTTTAGGGTGCTGTCCAGGGACACTGGTTACACAAAGTCGTGTAAGATAACTCCGGGATCACTTAGATTACCCGTTGAGGCATCTGCCTGAGAGGCAGAGCTACCTACGTTCACGGTTGGCGCAGGGATAGCCGTGGTAGGATTTCCCTCCGACCCTTGTGTTCCACCTAGAGGTGAAGACACTACGGTGGTTCCGGTCGAGTCACGAAGATTCTCGACTTGGTGTTGCTCCTCTTGTGTCCTAGCCAAAGGGTTTTCAATAGCAAATGGCTCTAGACTCGATTGTGCACGAAAAGAAGTCGAGACCGGGGGCTGCTGGTCGCTTGATTCAACACCAGCACTCTTCGAGTGAGAGGCCGGTGGAAGTTGTGCTATATCCCCGTGATGTACTGAAACATCCGTCTTTTGAGAGACGGGTGAGTGGATGAGGGGGTCGTGCAATTGCTCTGCTGGGTCCACGGAGTCTTCTTTAATACCCCGTCCCAACAAATGAGATGGGATAGTAGATGTGGCTACCCGGATTACACTCGAGTCGATTCGCTCTGGAGCCTCGTTAACTTTATGGCTCAATCTTTTTGGTTCGCTTTCGACCTTAACTCCCTCCTTCTCACATGTTCTATGTCCCGGGGAAGGTCCCTCCGGCGCTGGCTGGACCATAGGATTCCCTAACTCTTGGCTATATGCTACCACAGGTAGGGTTTCAGGCATATGCATAGTACGGATATAATCCTGCTCCCCCTCAAAACATACATGGGGATTGACTTGCTCCCCCTCGGTAGTAGAGTATACTTACCTGATGGCTGATCATGCTCCCCCTAAACACATGAGCAGTCGTGAAATTACCGGTATAGATAAATCTCACGTCTTCTTAATGTGTTTCCTTGTAGATCGTGAGCAGCTCCCTCCTTCCGGTCATGTGTGTGGAGCATCCAGTGTCTAAGAGTCACACATGACCGTCCTGCAAAACAAGTTTAGCGGACCTTGGGTACCCAGATTTGCCTGGGTCCCGGAGGGTTAGTTTTGACACCTTTCGAAGGAACTTACTTTGAAGCACGTTGCCTCTTGGGTGTGGGTTTTACCTCAGTAGGAGGAACCCGTTTTGAATTAGGTTTCCTCTCCTGCTTTGGTTTAACCTCTTATTGGGAACCCCGTTTGGATTTAGACTTCTTTTTGTTCTTACGGGGTCTCCGTTTGGGTGTATGATTATACATGTGATATGACCCAAACCAATCATTGTTATGGATATCATCAAAGTCTTTCCAACCACAACTAGAACAACACAAACGATCGTGCGATAATTGAATCAATTGTTGAATGGAGTAAATTTTCATCGGAAAATTAATATCTCTTTTAACAAAATTATTCCTATGATTCCAAGCACAATCGTTTTTGTTCATTCTCGGGTAAAAGACAGTATTGAACGACTTTGATGCAGCACCCTCGACAGATTCCTTCTTTAGCCACTTTGGTTTTTCTTGTTTAGCGCGACCGGTTGTATCCGAAACAACGGGGACAGAATGGTCAGTGACTTTTGAAGAAACAGGAATCTTAGTGGTCGGTCGTTCGGTCTTTTGCTTCGGCTGTGATTGTTTTTGAGAATTTGAAGCATTTTTAAGAATCTTGATCACAGCCGGAGTCTTGGATTGAGAACAGTCGCCCTTTTGAAAATTGACCGGACGATTAACCATTGGAGACAAAAAGTCAGAATGACTTGGAAGAGGTTTTTCGAAAGGGAACGACTCAAACTCTCTATCAGAATTACCTTCGGAGTTCATGAATGCTGAAAAATCGACATCCGAAATTACTGGACTTGGACCGGTCGAGGAAGGCGAGGAACACTTTGTGCTTGTGTGCTTTGGGGAACTTGGTGCGGAAGCTAAGAAAAAATCAGAGTTTAAGTTCCTTAAAACACTCTCGTCTTGAGAATCTTTTCCATTTTGTGAAGTGGAAATTTTACCAATAAAAGCTTTACATGAAGACGTTTCTGATGAATTCGAGGAAGATTCAGGTGAAATCTGTCTTTTAGATTTGAGTTGGTCAATTTGCTCTTGGAGCTGACCATTTATTGCATACTCCTCCATCTTTTCTGTTGCCAAAGCAGCCAGTTTCGATGTGAGCATATTAATTTCACCTCGAAGGATTTCCTGTCCTTCATCAGACACAGCTTCGGTTTTGACCGGTTGTAGATTCTCAAGTTTCTCAGAATTGAGTTTCTCAATCTCAGAGATTAGCGCTTTCTTTTCGTTTTGAAAAATAGACCTTTCTTTCTCAAACGACTCCTCCAACTCGACAATCTTTGCTTCCAAGATGAGAGGGGGAACATAGAGTTTAAACTCGTCCGTCTCATTCTTGGTTGCAGGTGCTTGGTCCTCATCCTTTTTGGAGGAATCCTTGGGCTTAGCAACCTTGTAAGGGTCGAAGTAGTCATTTGAGAGATACTTTTTGTTCTTTTTATAGGAATTGTTCAAAGGTTCATAACAAAACGGAAGCTGTATTCCTCGTTTGTGTGCACGCTTATATTCCTCGGTGTCCTCTTCCTTTTCAGGTTCAAGAGGACCAGTCCATTGAATTCCATATTCAGGATACTTTTTATCTAACCCAAAACAAGCAAAATCATACAAAGTGGGTGTATGCCATCTTCCCTTTTTCAAATAATGTGGGTTATCATATCCGATTCCCCAGGCTTTGTTAAAATACGTGAACTTTTTGGGTTTATTCAAAAAAATGGTTTGATCAGTTTGACCCCTTTTGTGGAGTTTGGTTTCAAGATCAAGAATTTTAGCAACAAACTCCTTGTGCTGAATTTGAAGAGAAGAACATTGATAAACAATTTCTTCGTTCTCATTCCTGCACTGATCAAACTGAGAGTGAAGATCATATAACTTGGCCCTTAAGTCTTTAGGTGCTATTGAAAGATTTTTGCATTTTTCTTTTAAAATGGCATTTTCAGACTTGTATTTCTCAGTTATTTGCATTTGAACATTTAACTTTTCAGATAGTGATCTAATCTCAAGTAGTTGTTCATTACCGGTGGCCTTGTAGGAATCTATCCGTTCAGCAAGAGGTGTCATTCGGTCAGAAAGTTCTAAATAGATAGGTTTACATACCTGACACAACTTTGTCTTGTCTTCTTCAGCAGGAGACATCTTCAGTTGCACTGGAGTGATCGTCAGACGATTGTTCGATTCAAAGTGGAACAGTATCAAGAATACTTAAATGTCCCCCTCCTGAAAAATGTGGGTTCAAAACAGCTCCCGGATTATGTGTTCGGGTGGTTTCCGGATAAGGAATCCGGAAAACTAGGCTTACCGGGTGGTTTCCGGATAAGGAATTCGGAAAACTGGGCTTACCGGGTGACAAGAGATTCCGGATGATAAGAGTTTCCGGATGAAGTACTTACCGGATGCAAGGATGTCCGGGAAAAATTATGACCGGGAACTTTGAGTTTCCGGAAACAATATTTACCCGGATAGATTGAGTTTAGGATACTTACCCGGACTGATGACTTACCCGGAAAGAAAGAAGAACCCGGATGAAATTAACACAAACGTCCGGACAGTGTATACTTGTCCGGAGACCACGGCTATGTTGTCCGGATTCTGCGGCTGCCTTTTCAATTCGATTGATTTTTCGATTAGGGTTGCACAAGAAGGTTCCTGAAAGATTAGAAACACTACCAAACACAAAACTAACACTAACCCAATCGATTTCTAAGCAAAAAGAACACGTTTTGATGGTAAAAATTCGATTTTTATTGAAGAACACAACCAAAACTTTGAACTTAATTTGCTAAATTAACCACTTAAACGATCGAATTAGAATGTGAAAATTTGCAGAAACACTAATGAGTATAATGCTAACACAACTCAATAAGCAGAAACAATCAATTTTAACAGAATCAAGATTTTGAAGATTCAAGAATCACACAGACGAGAAAAGTCAAGAAATTGCCAAAAGGTCAACTTGAATGCTTTGAATCAATCGTGTCCGTCTGCTCTGATACCAATTGTTAGTTCTAGATCCATGCAACAATTATGAAATCGAATAGATAAACAATATGAGTAATGATTTCAACTGGTCATCCCTGTATTATGCTTTCAATCAGAGTGTTTACAATACAATTCAGAAAACCAAATGAGACAACTAGCCTATTTTCTAAGGCTAAGCAATCTATTTATATGGCGGGCCCGTGGTTAACAAGCCCACGGCCCGTTCACTAATAAGGCTCAAAATAAAGAATTACAGTTTAAACCCTGAACTTTAAATCAACATAAATTGACCCTAACAATATATATATATATATATATATATATATATATATATATATAGAGGAAAATTCAAATGAAAACTCAAATTCAATTGTAAACATGAGGACAAATCTCGTCCATTGATCGCAACCATATTTAAGCCATTCTTAAAATTCAGCTTTAGGGGTATTTTCGTCAAATTAGAATCAGCGCCTTGAATTTTTATTTTCTTTTTTAATTAAAAAACTTTTACCCCCTTAAATTTTAAAATAAATTATCTTAAAAATTACTAACATTTTAATCAAACAAATTACATCAAAAAAACGAGAATTTCGTGCTCTTCGATATGACATCCATCATGATATAGTTTTTTTTTTCGATTTAACCGTTTTTTACGTGAAATCGTGTATATGTGTTATATTCAGTCTGAATATATGGAATTATTCAGTCTGAATATAACACATATTCAGTCTAAATATAACACATATTCAGACTGAATATAACACGTATTCAGACTGAATATAACACATAAAACCATACGATAAACACGACCAATAATTGTGTGGTAAAACCTAATATGTGGTATATGATATCACGTGATGATCAAGTTCTTCAAACCGAGATGTAGCTGAAAAATATGAGGCTAGCGGTAGTTGAACAATAACCAAATCAACAAAAATCATGCGATGTATTGATATGTATGTCACCAAGAAAACCAAAGATGGATAATAACAGCAACAATATTCGATGAACAACACAGATGGTTAAGGGAGAATGGCCTTAGTATGCATGCATGGCATGTATATGCAATGTGAAAGAATGCAGTAATAGATGTGAACAAAAGAAGACGTGAGTGATGAATATGTGTTATATTCAGACTGAATATGTGTTATATTCAGTCTGAATATGTGTTATATTCAGTCTGAATATGTGTTATATTCAGACTGAATATAACACATATACACGATTTCACGTAAAAAACGGTTAAATCGAAGAAAAAAAACTATATCATGATGGATGTCATATCGAAGAGCACGAAATTCTCTTTTTTTTGATGTAATTTGTTTGATTAAAATGTTAGTAATTTTTGAGATAATTTATTTTAAAATTTAAGGGGGTAAAAAAATTTTAATTAAAAAAGAAAATAAAAATTCAACAAAAATAGGCGCTGATTCTAATCTTTCCAATTTTACCCCTGCGCGCTAAATATTCACTAAGTCATGGATAAAGTTTTCAACTTATTTACAAAATTGCCACCGTGTTTTTTTGCCATTGATCTCTTCACCAGATTATTAATCAACGGCTGTGGTATGTCTTCACGTTTACAATTGAATTTGAGTTTTCATTTTAACCCACCCCTATATATATATATATATATACTACTTATATATGCATTCTAACCTAAAGTCTTAATTACAACCTTTTAAGCATAAGGTACCTCCCTTTAAAGCATAAAACTTAAAAAAACTCTTAATTACTATTTTTTATGCATAGCGTACAACTCATTGACAAGGAATTTAAACCGGCCCAAGAAAGAGAGTACACCTTCCACCCCATGACTCAAGCCCATGCCTCCATCCCTTGTACTTAGAGCATCCCCAATGGTAAATTTTTGAGGTCCATAAACCGGTTCATGTATTAAAGCCTCCATTGGGAGGAAGCGGTTCTTGATGAGGTGGACAAGAACAGGTCCATGTTTTGGAACCAGTTTATGAAGAAAAAAGTGGGGTCCACACATACTTTTAAGAAGAAAAAAAGTTATCAATATAGTTTTTGTTTTTTATTAAATTAACTATGAACCGGTCCATGATTGAGAGTGAGAGGTTTATAAAATGAGTAGGAAAGAGAAAACTGACGTGGCAGAGAGAGAAAGCTGATGTGGCAGAGTCATGAACCCTGAGAGGTTCATGATTGGGGATGCTCTTATCTAACGTCTCAAGCCATACTGATTTGGTTAAATTCATACGTTTTCCTTCTACCTGCTTCCATCATTTCTATCTGAAATAAAAAAATTCTTCTGCATATAAACCAAGCCACGAGGTCTCAGAACTAGAAACCTATCCTTTCTTTCTTCACGTCTCACGTCTCACGTCCAGGTAATCTATCCATTCTCTGTGTCGATTATGTTGTTTTTTTCTTTACAATCGTGAAAATTTTGGATTTCTTTTTTTATTTTGTCACGGTTGGATTCAACGATTCCACGTGTTTTTTTAAGGCAATTGCATTTCGGGGTATCCTGAACTATGTCCAGACTAATCCCCTTCGACCCGGCCACGATCCGGCCACAATTCGGCCCACGACCCTTGATATCCGCCGTGTGCTCTCCCTTGGATTCAAACCCGGGTAGTAAGGGCTTCCACCACTTACCCCCAGGATGTTACCGACCAGTAGGCTAAAACGATTCCACGTGTTTTGAAGATGGCTCCATGATGCACACAATCGCAGTAATTCATTCTTATGTGCTCTTCCCACAAATATTGAATCCATACCTCTTTTCCAACTCTTTTTTCCATTAATCACCAAGTCTTGTTGTTCATTCACAAGTTTTTTTTTCTCAATGTTGGCTTCAACGATTCTCTGTGTTTCTTTATGTTCTTCTCCCAAAAGCTTTCTTCTTGGAAACATCAATTTAACCCCATTTTAGAATCAAATCATATTAAAAATCACAAATGGTACATTTGATTACGAGTAACAATTAATATCTTTATGTCATTAACTATTTAATCCATATCACTTGCATCCATCATCATCATTTGGTGATTTTTTATGGGATGGTTTATTGTTGTCCAACACTAAAGGCCAATACCTATTTGCCAAAACTAAGTGGTTCTGATGGAGGTTTAAGAAATGGGGATGAAGGGTTTTTTAGAGGGGGTAAGATCAGAGGGAGCCTAAACGGCAGCCTTTTGGTCAATCATTTGCAAAAAAAGCTTGACTTTTCAGAAGAGGACTAACAAGATTACAAAGCCTGGTGTTGCGTTCTCCATTATCACATCAGATAATGGCAAAGAAACCTTGGTTGAGGTGAAGATTCAAATTTTCTTGGATTTTTATTAATATTTTCTTCGAGGGAGGGAGATACAGTTTTTATTCCCTTTGTTGTATCAATTTGAATAATTTGTGTTGATTTGATAGATGTAATTGTGTGATCAATCATCAACATAATTCGAGAAAATTTGTTGGTTTTTGGTGGAAATTTTGGCACCGATATAGAGCTATTACTGGCTATTGATTTTTGGCACTGGTATAGAGATGTTATTGGTAATGGCTATTGATTTCCCTATGTTTTATGGTTACAGGTAGTTGTTTATAATTTTTTTGTTGGTTTTCCTTTGATTTTTGGTTGTTGCTTTCGATGGCAACGTTCTTTAATAAGAACACTCATGGCAATAACTTCATTAGGAACATTGCAATAATTTATTGTTTTCAAGACAATCTACATAGCTTGATTAGGAAATCTAGCAAGCTGCAAAACATAGGAAGGCATGGCCAGGCCTTTCCAGATTAAATTGCATTTGGTTATTCTTCCAAAAGAAATCCTATTAGCATGTTTGTTTTTTTAGTCAATATCCTCGGGTTTAAATAATTCAATAAACATCTTATTTGATTGTTTCTTCTATTTTGTGGCTGTCATGTTTTGAAGTTACAATGGCCTTTCCACCGTCTTTTTGCCTCTTCGTAAAGTTACAATGGACTTTCCATCGTCTCTGTGCCTCTTCGTGAAGTTACAATTTTCCATCGTCTATGTGTGGTATGGAGCGAGTTTCAACACTCTTTTTGAGGAATATTTACAAAGGATTAGAACAGTGAAGAATTAGATTTGTGATGTTTTTTCAGTTATTGAAACTGATTTAGTTTTCTTTCTTGATTTTATGCAATGTTTTCGGATATAAAACATGTTCCAGTTAAAATTATGAACAAATACGATACCCAAATGAAACTGTAAAGATTAAAGGTTGTTTTGGATGGGAAATTATAACCGTGTTCAACACAACCACTTAAGGGGCCATTTACTCAAAACTTACCCCTGAGATTCAACACTTAGGGGTTCTTTATCCAACACTTACCTGGTAAGAAAATGAGTCGGCAAGCATTTACCGGGTAAGCGTTTAGTAAACGGACCCTTGCACTTAACTCACCAGATAATATTTTAGTCCATTTAAATGGCATCGTATTACTGGGTAAGGGTCGTCACACTCACTTATCGGTAAGACTCTTGGACCTTGTCATAGCACTTACTGGGTAAGATTCTAAATCCTTGTCATGTTCATCAGATAAGGTAAAGTGACCGGGTAAGCCTTTAGTAAATTGTGATATTGATTATGTATCTGATTTCGATGCAACTTTTTAATGTTAAATGCAAATTACTCTCCATGATCAGAGCTTTCAAGAAACCAATCAGCTGTTTGTTTGGTTAAGCAGCTGTTTATGCATCATGGGTGACTGGCTACTTTCTATTTGTTCATCATGCTACGTAAAAAAATTGATGAATTGATAAGTTGTGATGTTAATATTTTGGGTTTTTGATTGTGAACATAGCAAAAGAGAAGATTGGAGAACTTGATGGAGCAAAAGAAAGTTGGGTAAAGTACAATCAGAGACATTAAGAATTTAGGACATCCACAATGGTCAAATAGATAAAAGACTTGAGAGTAATAAAAAATAATAAAAAAATGTGGGGCCCACCAAAGACTTGAAAGACTTGGGATTACCTATCACAAACAATTGTTCAACCACTTGAGAAAGACAAGTCTTTCATTAGTAAACCCATCTTCAAGTCTTCACTCCAATCATCAACCCTTCTTCAAGCCTTTCCTCAAATCATCTTAAAATGCCATTGGAGATGCTCTTACAGGAGATTGATGTTTATCTCCTTGAAGCATAAATTACAAGTCCTTGATGAAGTTTTATATGATATAAATGTATCTTTTTTCTTTAGTTAAAGTAGATTTTAAAATTAACGACAGCTGTGGGAACATTAATGTTATAAATTCACTTTAAGTTATATATGGGTAGATCCATAAAACTTTCAAAAATATAAGTTTTCATTTGTGTTTAGGGCAAATTGCATGGAAAGGTAACCTATTTTGTTTCAATTCCTATATTAGGTAACGTACTTTTAAAATATTTATTTTGGTACCTAAGAGGTAAATTCTCAAACTTTTAAGTACCTAGGTAACCTGTTTAGCCATTAACAATTTATCTTGCTGACGTGGCAAATGACGTGTCTTACACCTCATCATATTTTTTGCAGATGTGGCAAATTAATATTAGTTTTAAAAAAATTAATTTATTTTTATTAGAGTTTTTAATACATTTAAAAAATTATATATTTATAAATCAAATAGGTCAAAGTTTAGTCCTTGGTATTAAGCTTTGAAATCGACGAGACCAGTTGCTATGGAAAGCATTTGCTCAACATGGCCAACATGGGTTTGGATTAATAGGTGATTTTGCATATGTATTACCAGGTGCTTTGAATCAATTTTCCGACTGGATTAATGGGTTTGGCCGAAGCAGTTGGTGGGTTTGGTCGAACCAGTAGACGAGTGTCCTTCTTGATGCCCAGATCTGAGTCGATGGGCTTGGTCGACGATGGCGTCTTTTCCGGCGTCATCCTTAGGTCGGTCGGAGATAGAGGGGCAGACCCAGATCCTATCGGGTTGAGCTGTTTCGAGGAGGAGGCCATCAAAGTGTGAACAAGGCAGATCCCAAGTCGCCTTCTTGATGCCCAAATCTGAGTCAATGGGTTTGGTCGACGATGGCATCTTTTCCGGTATCTTTTCCGGCGTCATCCTCAGGTCGGTCGCAGAGAGAGAAGCAGATCCAGATCCTATCGGTTTGGGCTGGCACGAGGAGGAGGCCATCAATGTGTGAACAAGCCAGATCCTGTTTTCCTGTGAATCGGTGGGAGTGATTTGTGAATGGATGAAGAATCTGAGCATTAGTGATTGGGTGAAAGACACGTCATTTGCCACGTCAGCAAGGTAACTTGTTAATGGCTAAACAGGTTACCTAGGTACTTAAAAGTTTGAGAATTTACCTTTAGGTACCAAAATGAAAGTTTTGAAATTACGTTACCTAGTATAGGAATTGAGACAAAGTAGGTTACCTTTTCGTGCAATTTGCCCTTGTGTTTAGTATTCAACTTACTCATTTTGTGGGTCTTGTATTTTGAGGTGATTTTAATTCTCACTTTTTCAGAATCTTATTTCTTGACAAAATATTGGAAATGAGCAATTATGAGCAAGTAAACAAGCATCAATATTCTTCCAAAAATTTTGTTTCAAGTGTTTTGATCCTGTGATACAGTTGCTATAATACCAAATGCCTATCAAATTTGTTGTGAATGGCAAGTCTTGTTGTACATGTGTGACAACTATGTCTCATTCGTAGCAAGCAAGTTCGAAAGATTTGTTGAATCATCTCAATAATTATATCATTTATCTAATATTTGCTTCCATAGTCTAGGAATTCATTAATGTTGACTGATGCACTTTGTATAAAATGGAGGAGATTCCACCATCCAATCACAATGTTTTCCAGGATCAAACTCCTTTTGTCGATGCCCTTTCTAAGATGATTGAGGGCCATTACCCAATGTTTACCCGTAAAAGTTAACACTTTCACTTAACTTATGTGGCAAGATTTTAGTGCACTAAAACGACATCATATGGAACATCTTTATCCAGTAAGCGCTTAGTAAGCGCTTACAGGATAAGAGTCGTTACTCTCACTTACAGGGTAAAACTCTCCGTCATTGTTATCTCTCTTATCGGGTAAAATTCTCAAACCTTTTCATCTTCATTCAATAAGGTAAAGTGACCCGACAAACTCTTCCCGGGTAAGGGTTTAATAAACAACCTCTTATTCTTGTTCGACACTCCAATGTAATTTATATTGTTCAAACATAAACTTTGGATTTATTTTTGACAATGGGTTAAACTAACTTTTCATTCGCGGTATATAGTAGAAGTGTATGTGCCGCAGCATAGCGCGGGTACACAACTAGTATATATATATATATATATATATATATATATATACTACTTATATATTGGTTCTAACCAAAAGTCTTAAAGACAACTTAAGAAGCATAGAGTACTATCATTTTATGCATAAAATGTAAAAATCTCTTAAAGACAAGTTTTAATGCACGAGGTACAAGTCTTTAATGCAAAATTTTGAAACTCATCCAATAAAGAGAATACAGCCTCGGCCCATACCTCCAATCGGACCAACCCTTGTAAGGCCGTGCGTACCGCCCTCGGGTACCACGGTCGGGTTCGACAATCGGGTTCATCGGGTAGGCGGGTAGGGCGGTACGGGGTAATCGGGTAGGGGGCGGGTAGGGGGAATCGGGTAGGGTTGGGTTCGGGAACCCGTGCATACCCGTTGAAAATTTAATTTTTTTTTATTATTTTTCAATATTACCGTCGGTAAACGGCTATTTTTTATTTTAATTTTTTTTTCAAATTATACACACTATATATATTAACCTCTACCACCTTCATTTTTTCACACCAAAAAACTCTATACTTTCTTCCATTATTTCTTCAATTTTAGACAATATGGATTCGCCACAACCCACTTCATCGACCGCATCATCATCATCCATAGACACCGACGAGTACTTTGAGCATCAAAGGGAAATTTTTATAGGGTTGGTTCGAGAAGCTGCAAAATTAATTTATGGTAGCACCGCCTCATCGTCAAGACGAGAACCGAGGGCCGGGAACATAGAAAGAGGTCGGGTAGCTGCAAACGAGCGGCTTTTGTGGGACTACTTTGGCAACAACCCGGTTTATACACCGGATATGTTTAGACGGCGGTTCAGGATGAGCAGGCAACTATTCGAACGAATAGTTGAAGATTTAGAAGGAGAGTATCCGTATTTTACACTTCGGTTGGACGGCAGACGCAAACAAGATTTTTCTCCGATACAAAAGTATACTTCCGCTATTCGGCAATTGGCGTATGGAGTAGCTGCCGACTCACTTGACGAGTACTTGAGGATGGGAGACAAAACGTCACGAGATTGTCTGCACAAATTCTGCACAAGTATTATTGAACTCTATGGTAAAAAATATTTACGCAAGCCTACTTATGTTGATATTCAGAAGTTGTACACCGCGCATGAAGCTAAACACGGATTTCCCGGCATGCTCGGCAGCATAGACTGTACTCATTGGGCGTGGGCAAATTGTCCGGTAGCATGGCGAGGTCAATTCATGAGAGGTGATCATGAGCACCCGACAATCATGCTAGAAACAGTGGCCTCCCATGATCTATGGATCTGGCACGCATACTTTGGTGTTGCCGGTTCCAACAACGACATCAATATTCTCAATCAGTCGCCCATCTTCAACGATCTTTATGATGGAAAAGCACCCGAGTGCTCTTTTTAGGTGAATGAAGTCACCTACAACCACGGATATTATCTAGCGGATGAGATATATCCGGAATGGGCTACTTTCGTAAAATCATTTACGTGCCCACATGATCATAAACGAAAAAAGTTCAAGTTCGCGTAAGAATCGGCACGTAAAGATGTTGAACGAGCTTTTGGCGTGCTTAAACAACGTTGGCATATACTTCATAACCCGACACGCGGTTGACATACGACAAGATTGGGAAACATTATGTACGCTTGTGACATATTACACAATATGATACTCGAAGACGAAGACCATGCCATTTGTGGTGTCGATGAAAACGACCTTGTTGCGGATGATATCGGAACACAAATCAGTGAGGAACAACGCACGACAAATGTTCGAGAAGTCAAAAACCGGGAGACTCATAATAACCTTCGGTCGGATTTGGTCGAACATATTTGGCGTATCCAACTTCCCAACAACGACGACGAGTAGATTTTTAATGTTTTGTAATTTTTAAATTTATTTTGTAATTTTTAAATTTTTAATGAATGTTATGAATTTTTATTTTTATTATTTATCTTATTTTTATTTATTAAAAAATATATGAATATTTTTATTTTGTTAAATAATTAAATGTATAAATAAAAGAAATAAAAAAGCTGAGGTGGCATCAGGGTTCAGTGGGTTCGTGGGTAGGCGATACTCCACTGTAGGGTAAGGAGGGTAGAAATGAGAAAAACTGATGTGGCGCTGAGGTGACATCAGGGTTCAGTTGGTTTGTGGTCTAACTGATCTAATTTCATGGTCTAACTGATCTAATTTCACCTGTCACATAGCCCATACCTATTTGAAATAAGTAGCAGCCATACCCTTCCATCGTCTCTTAGAATTAGCAGACCTCCATCCCTTGTACCTGCTTCTTTCTACCTGCTTTTCTTTCGGTATGGCTCTCTAATTTTCCCCATTTTTCTTAATGTGATTTTGGGCGTTCTTGAATAAATGGGGGATTTATTCTTGTTTCTTTCGATGGTGGATTTCTTGAATACGGATTCAACATCTGAGATAATCTATTTGGGTTTGACTCAATTTACCACTTGTATTTATTTGATTTTTGTGAGTTCACTGAATACACACCTACCTTTTGCTCTCAGGCTCCATATCTTGATTCTAGAAGATGGTAAGGAAATCTCCGACGCCCAGGTTCATATTTTACTTATTTACTCTTGCCAAATGCTTAATCCTCTTGCTAATTTCGATTTCCTTATTGTTTGCTCTTCGATTTATCACTAAATGCTGAGTTATTGCTTTGTTGCGATGAGCTTGTTTGTTTTTTATTTTGGTTCTGCGACAAACTTGTTTTGTATCGACGACGAATCGTTTCAATCAGAGTATAAAAATTGATCAGGGAACTAATTTATCGATGATTCACATGGTAACGATTTCTCATCCGCATTATATAAAGTATGTTTGTCTCTTAATTCTTTTTCATCTTTCCTTGTTTTTCCTTTCAAGAGAAAATTGCCGTAATTTACCTTTAGCTTCACCTAACTAATATACTTTGTCATCTTCAATTAGGACACTAAACTTTGCAGTATTTAGTGGTCGTATTAGAAGTTCACGACAAACACGAGATGAAGCCCATAAGCATTGAACATAAAACATGCTTACCAATATATTATAGGAAGCAGGTTATAAAAACACTTCAGATGATGGATAATTCTATTTTACATCTATTTACACTGGTCTGCCAATAACTTGCAATACGATTTTAAGGGGAAAGTGGAAAAAGCAGCAGCATCCATGAATGAAACCTTGCCCCAGTTATAGCATAACAAATCCCTTTGGCTGCTGTTTTGGGGATCCATGATCAAGAATCAACCTCATTAAGAGAAGGTTTGATGAAACATATTTTTGGAATGAAGCACTTTGTCTAAATTAAATCCTCTTGGTGTTGATATTATTGATGGTTTTGGAATTACAATCTTGAAGTTCATCGTGTTGAAGGATAAATTTCAATGAACAAATTGAACCTCAAGCTCTCAACTTTATTTGAAGCAGTGATTGTCACCAAGGGCAAAGGTTGTGGTGGTTTCTTCAGAAAGGAAATCGCATGGAAGCGGCTGGATGATAAAACACCTAACTTCCATTCATGTTCAAGTTCTTGGGAGCCAACATCCATCTTGGAGTTGTAGAAAGAAGCCCGTTGGTGTCTTTTACTGTTGTATTACCATTTGTAGTTTCTTATTACATTGTACCTGTTTGTAGTTTGTAAATACCCAAAGTGTAAAAATCTAACGATGACATTTTGTTTGATATCCCTAAGTATAAAGTTGTGCAGTTTTTTGTTCTACTTTCTTATCTCTTATATTTTTGTAAAGGGATCATGAGAATAGCAAATAACTTATTCGATTTCAGTTGGTACATCTACTTCCAATTTTCATCCATAAACCATCTGATCATCTGCCTTTTCTTCTATTTGAATGAGTTTTTATAGTTATTTAGCAGTCTTACTTGCTTCACCAAATTAGATGATTTTTTATCATTTCTTTCGGGAAAGACTGCGATTGACTTGCATAATGATGTTCGCTATTTGCTTATGAATTGTTGATGTTCATGATATCATGCAACACTCGTGTGTCTTCTGCAGAGATTTGATTTGATTCTGCAGAATTTTTAGACTTGTTGGAAGAATCACCATCTTTTGTTGATCTAGAATATTGTTTTCATAAGGATGACAAGTCCTCTAAACATACGAACTTAATGAGTTGATATGCATATCTCAAGTATGAGTTAATAAATATATGGAGCTTATATAACGCTCCTTATTGACGACAAGTTTCATGCATTGCTTTTTGTGGAAGGTAACAAATGCATGTCTTTGGAAAAAAGAAAAGAGTTGATGTTGGATTTGCAAATACAAGCACGTGACTTGTATAATGATACCAATATGTGAAGTCAATCTACAGTTATACTGTTAAGTTGTGTGACATTTTTCTTCAAAGGCAGTCTAATAATTGAAGTGCAAAGATTCAACAACATTGTAACATTTTTTTTGTTTGTTGTAAAGAAATATGCAAAGCTTTTCGTTTTGAAACACATTTCCTAATGACTTTTTACCACTACCGTTTGTTTATCAATGGTTTCATCGTGCCTCCGTTTCGTCTCCTTTTCTTCTAGCTCATGTTATTACCTCATTCGTTCTAAAATAATTGTCTATATTTTCTATTTTAGAGTGTTTACCTGATAAGCGCTTATCGGTAAGAGTCAACAATTTCACTTAACTTAACGAGGTAAGATTTTAGTTCATTAAAACGCAATCGTATTCAACAATTTATCCCGTAGCACTTACCAGGTAAGACTCTTGGTCTTTGCCATAGCTCTTACTCGGTAAGATTTTCAATCTTGTTCATGTTCACTGATAAGGTAAAGTGACCCAGTAAACACTTATCAAAAGTGTTTGGTAAACAAACCCTTAATTTGTCAGAAATAAGTGTCTACTTTAAAAAGTAATTGTCTAATTTTCTATTCTCCTCTTAATTAGATTGAGAAAATTTCGAACTCTATTAGTAAAAGTGTCATTTAGATAACTAAATACGTAAAAGTTACAAATTCCTAAAAAGTTATTTTTCCACTATGGACATTTGTTTTGAGACAAAGGGAGTAACATTTTATTACTGTTGCATTTGTTTATCTTTCCCTAAAATTTGGGTTTAAACAACTTGGCATGCTTAGCCAGCTAGCTATATGTAAAACAAAGCTAAGCAGATGAGCCCATGTTTGTCATTCGAAATTATAATACCCTTTGGGATTGTGCACCATTAGATTCTTAAGGAGCTTAGGAAAAAGAGAATATGCCTTTCTCTAAAGCGCCTTGACCTTGTGGGCCCCACATTCATCATATATAGACTACAAGAAAAATATGCATATCCTTGCTTTGGTCGGTTCACTGCTAGTGTATATATATATATATATATTCAATCAATTTTAAGGATGAATTCAATCATTAAGAGATTGATGAAGTAAATCATAAATTTAGAAATTAGAAAACATTTTCAGTGAATAGAATTTACAATTTTTAAAAGATAACTAGATAAATAAATATGTTTATAAAATATTTAAAATATGTATATTATTTTGGGTTTTCGGATGGGTCGGGTACTACAAAGATCAAACCCAACCAGAACCCAAATATTCTTCCCAAAAGTGTGATTTTGGATCTCAGGTTTTTCGGGTTTTACACAAAAACCTTATTTTCGGTTCAGATTCGGGTTCGGGTTTCAGACTGTTCGTATTTTACACACCCCTATATTTCCAACAGTATCCTTAAATTGGTATTTGATGGAGGAAATTGACTCAAATAACAATTTCACCAATGAAAATTGGTCTCTTAGGCTATGTTTGGCAAACTAGCTGATAAGCTAGCTGGTAGTTGATAAGCTAGCTGGTAGCTGATAAGCTAGCTGATGAAAAAGTCACGTTTGGCAAAAATAGTTTATAAGCGTGTAAAATGACCAAAAAGAACATCTTCAAATAATTATCAATTACAATATTTAATTATGTAATTAAAACAAATTTATAACAATATAATATGTTAATTAATACAACCAATGTAATAAAGAAAAATTAAATAATATAACATGTTAATTAAAAGAATTTTAAATTTTATTATTACATATATACTATAAATTTTAAATTTATTAAAACAAGTTTTAGAAGAAAAAAATTATATATTAGCTTATGATTTTTAATAACCGTTACATACAATATGAAAAAATAATTAAATAATAATTAAAAATAATATTAAGTGATAGTTCAAATATATTCATTAATATTAAAAAATAAATAAAAATAACTCTAAATAATTAAAACTTAATATCAATGTATAATTAAAAATTAATTTAATAATTTTCAGTTAATATTAATTAATATTTATTAATTAATCATAATTAAATTTAAAAAATTAATATTTATTAATAATAATAATTAGTAAATAATAATAAGGGGCAATATTGGAATATTCACAAAAAGCTACCAAAGCACTACTCCAAGTAGCGTTTCAAAAAACTAGTTTATGGTTATCCAAACATGTACCTAAAAAAAGCTAGTTTATAAGCTACATGTACCTCAAAAAAATAGCTAGCTTATATACATTGCCCATAATTTCTCCAAAATAGGGAACCAAAAGCCAAAATCCCAAAAAAAATATACATTCATCTCCAACAGTTTCCCCATTTTGGAGCATCCAACATTAATTAAAATATTAAAATATTCCATTTATCTATTAAAATATTATTTCTCCATCTACATATTTATTTTCAAAGTTTCCTATTGGTCTTCTCACTTGGTAATCATTTTTGGAGTAATCTCCATATTTGGAGAAAAAAATCTTCTCTCTCCAACTTTCTCCATTTTAGAGATACTTTTAGAGAAGCTGTTGGAGCACATTTTTAGCCCAAAATCCCAATTTTTTTCATTTTCCCCATCTTGGGGAAGCTGTTGGAGATGCTCTAAGCTAGTTTTTTTTGCCAAACAATGCCTTAACCATTTAATTTATCTCATATTTTTACTCAAATGTAATTACTTTCAGGAATTGCGGACCTAACTCAAAAACAAAAAAAATAACAATCCGGTCGATTTTTAAAATATCACTCAGTTAATTGAGTCGATTTCCCTATTTAATGGCAGAGCAGTGAAGACTTGGCCGTTGACTTGGGAGAGTAAGTCTACGTCAAGAATATTGCTTCCGTATCACGCTTCCTCTGGTGACCCTACTTCTTTACCACCCTTCTTCCTTCAGCATTCCACGAAACTTCCAGTTTTTATTTATTCTACTTTATTTATATGGGGGAAGACTTTTCATCTTTCCTCTTCCTCCAGCTTTTATTACCCCATTAAATTCTCTCAAAACACCCACATAGTCGCCGGAATCTTGAACTCTCACACACACATTTTATAAAGAAAAAGATGACAAAAAGGTTTGCCGACAAACCGGAATCCGACCAATATTGGCAGAACGAAAGACGGCAGCGAACTCGACCTTCTTTGGCTTCGTACGTTTCATATATTCATTCCATATATATGTGATTAACTTGTTTTATTTCTTCTATATATTTTTTATTTATTATATATCAATCCTATGAACTCCATTTTTGCATAACTTTCAATTGCTACGCCTTTTTACTGGCAAATTTTAAAGGGTGATGCTATATGTAATTCCTGTTATATATAATCTGATCAAATCATGCAATGGGTTGTAAAAAGCAATTAGAGCCATTTTAAATATTATGTTATGATCTTCTACAGTGCAATTGGGGAAGTAGTGAAGCTGAATTTTGTTCAGAATTTCTGCACTGCGCTGGAGCCGATGCTTCGAAGAGTGGTATGATTATACTACTTTTTCAGTTGATTTATTCCCTTCTGAGAAAGGCTTTCTCTTTTAGTGTTTAATTTTATTTTTATTTTTTTGGAATATGAGTATATGATTATTGAGTACCGTAGGTCAACGAGGAAGTTGACAATGGTCTACGAAGAAGAATACCATCTTACCCTAGGTCGAGTTCATTGGTTATCAAGGCACGAGGAGGACCCTCCACCATGCAACTGAAATTCAGAAAGCTCCTTAGCCTCCCAATTTTCACTGGCACAAAAATAGTAGATGAAGATGGCAACCCTCTTGAGATATTCCTTGTTGACATCAACAACAATCAAGAATCGATTGTTTCTTGTGCTCTAAAATTACAGATTTTGGTCGTAGATGGGGATTTCCCATCTGCCAACACTAGTAACATATGGAGTAGTGATGAGTTTGAAAAGAATATCGTGAAGGAAAGAAGAGGAAAAAGGCCATTGCTTGCTGGGGATGTGAGTGTTACAATGAGGGATGGTGTTGTTTCAGTTGGTGATATTGAGTTAACAGATAACTCAAGCTGGATTCGAAGCAGAAAGTTCAGAATTGCGGCTCGAGTTGTTCAAGGAGCTACTCCTGGGCTTGTAATACGTGAAGCCATGACTGATGCCTTCGTGGTTAAAGATCATCGCGGGGAACGTAGGTCCTCTTTCTCATATATATATATATATATACAGTATCACCCACATGCACACAGATGAATGTCACTAGGATATACAGGCTAAAATTAATGGAAATAGCAGACTAGAAACACTAGTTACATGGTTTGATAATTTGCATATATTCGGTATCCAGGATTTTATTATTATTTTCGGAGATTGACGTTATGCGAATAGAAAAGTAGGCTGTTTCCCTTTATATATGTCAAGAAATCACATAAACAAAACCGTTAGTTGGTGAACTATAGAAAATTTTAGAGACAAAAAGACACTTAAATATAACGTTATGTTACATGTGAGAAATGACAAATCTGGTGAGAAACATGAGAAGTGGTTACCAATCGTTTAATGAGAAATGAATTAACATTAAGATGAGCTGCACCGGATCAATTATCTTTTAAGCCGTAATTAATGGGAGGGTATTTGATTAAAAGTGATCAAACGATTTAAAATTACTTCTCGTATTTTTCACCAAAAATGACATTTCTCACTAGGAATGGCAACGGGCCCGATTTTAGGGTCCCCGCCCCCGAAACAGATAAGCATCCCTGTTCCCGTAACCATATCGATCCCCGTCGGGGATCTTATCAAGGATCCCCATCGGGTCCCCGCGGTTTCCTCCGATCTCCGTTGGGGAACCCACTAAGAAAAAAAAATTATTGTTACCCGTTGGTTTCCCCGAATTAGAACCGAACCCGAACCAATCTCGAACCAAAATGAAAAAAACACAAGTTTCTTAAACAAAAATTAAACTAGTAATATATTTTTTTATATTAGAATTTGAGACTTCAGACTCGTTAAACATTTGATTAGAATTGGGTTTGTGCTTTTAATATATATATATATAATATTTAAATTTTAGTCCAAAAGAATTTTGAAGTTTAAAATACGTATGTATATAATATATTTTTTATATCTAATTATATATCGGGTCTGGCCGGGCCAGTGAGGATGCATGGTCTCCATCCCCGTTAAAATCCCCGATACCATCCCCGTCCCCGAACCCGACCTGAAATGTCCGGTTTTCGGTTTTCACCGTCGGTTTCGTTGTTTTTTTTTGCCATCCCTATTTCTCACATGATCTCATGTCTGCTAAATGATTGGTATATTTGTATGATAACAAATGACTTTCGATCTTAAATCTACACAATGCATCTCCCACCTTCTAATTAGACATCTTGAATTTGTCTTTGCCCAATTGTATATCTAACAGAAAGATGCATAACTTGAACCTGTCTTCTCTATAAGAAAAACCAACCAAAATCTTCAAGTACTCCATGTATATGTGTGCTGTTTTGCTTCGTGGATATTCTCCTAGATGTTGTATCTTTCTCTCATTTATCAAAATTTGGAAATAACCAAAAAATTTAGCAATAATATCACATCGCATATGTTCTACGTTCATATTTATAGTGTACAAGAAGCATCACCCACCAATGCTTCAAGACGATGTCTGGCGCTTAGAGAAGATAGGGAAAGACGGAGCTTTTCATAAGAAGCTCACTTCAAATGGTATCAAAACCGTGCAAGATTTCTTGAAGCTTTCGGTAGTCAACGAACCCAAGATTAGAAAGGTACCAGTTTCTTTCTACTTTCGTCTGTCTGTAATCTGTACGTAAAGAATCTTCATTACATGCTACTATACATAAACTTGAAATTGAATTGTATATTGAATAACATATAATGTTTCTTGAACTAATGTTCTTTTTCAACAGATTTTAGGGGTTGGAATGTCCGATAAAATGTGGGAAATAACAATAAAACATGCGAGGACTTGTGTTCCAGAGAGCAAGTTCTATATATCGCGTGGTCCTAACCATACCATCTACTTGAACCCTATATGTCAAGTAGTAAAGGCTGTGATCAACGGAGATGCTTTCTTAGTTGGGAAAGATCTTTCAAGCGTCAATAGGGTTCGTATAACAATTTTCTGTTTGCTAGCTGATCATACATGATTTAGTTTTCTTAATTTTTTATTCAAAATTGAACAAAACTGTTTTCTTGAACACAAGTGACATTGAATGTGTATCTTATTTTGCGGATATGACGCTGAAGTTATCTTTTTAGTCCCCATATGAAATTAATCTTCATAATTTCATGTGAGTTAAGAAAGTAATTTCAATATCATGTTGGGTAAAATGATACACATTTAGCCCTCTTTTGGATCAAAAATGGGTAATTCTTAAAATATCTAACAGATATGGATGTTGATCATACGAAAGAATTGACAACAGGTTTTAGTTTTCTTATTTTGACAATTATATAAGTTTAAAAGTGAAAATGGGATAAAAATGTTGTTTGAAAATTGTTTATGTTTTCATAAAGCAAAATTAGGTTACAAAGTTTGTAAACGGAAACATTTTTGTCAAATATGGTTCTCATTTTGTTCTTAAACAATCACAGCTCTTTATATTACCAAAAATCTAACAAGAACTAAGAAAGCATAAGTTTTAACAAACATGCAACAGATAAATATAATCACAACTCCATTGCTTTCCATTGGATTAGGCATAGAGCTCCGTTTGGAAAGTTCATTAGTTGGACTGATTGGTGTTGTAACCCGAGCGCTCTTTTTGCCTCGAATTTGTATCCCTAGCTTCTCGCTAGGCTTGTGCTTGTTAATATACTCTGCCGTTCCAAAAAAAAGAAATATAACAAGTGCAATATATAGTTAAAATCCAAAAACCAGAGTAATTAGCTTAGATGTTTTTTTATTTAGTTATTTATTCATTTATGTCAGGCATATATTGAAAAGTTTGTTGAAGAGGCTTATCAGAAATGGAACTCTTTGGAAGTAGTTGATGATGTTATGAATGAAACCCCACTTCTAACTCAAGGTACTTTGATCAAGTCTTCGAATATAAAAATTATGGGTTTAAAACATAATTATAGCAAGGTTTATATATATGTATCCTATTATATTCATTTTGTTTTTACGGGTGAATAATAGGTGAGATGGTGGATCAGTACCCAGGTAATAAAGCAATGACGATGGGGATGTACGAAGGGCAAGTTTTTTCGAGTGGTCAAGCCACAGAGTTGGCGTTTGTGTCAAACAAAGACTATGTTGGAGTGGTGGGTTCAACATATTTTTTAGCACCGGCTGAGCCTTACAACTTCGCAGAGTCTTCTTTGGAAGGTGAACATGGAGCAACATACAATTTCATCAAATAATTAATGTTGATTTGTTCATAAAACCAACTTGGAACTTTGTACATATGTAGCCACCTCTTGCAACGTTGATGCCATATTCGTAAATATGTATATCATTTTATATACAGCTTACTATAAGTTAGATTTCATCCACACTGCACTTGCTTTTGCACTATTATACTTTGGTTTCTAAACGTGCTGCATATGTTACAAAGTTCATAACACAAAAAACATATAAAGTCTCATCATCTCTACATTTTTTGTTCTTTTGATTTGTTTCCTCATATCGTGAGAAGCTAAAGAAAGTTAGCCACGATGCCAAATTAAATAATTGAGAATGCAAACACAAGGTAGAAATATATCCTAATGAATTTTGGAGAAGAAAAATTATAAGTCAAGGTCAAGCATGAGAGTGTTTAGTGTTAGAGTATTATTGTTAATATGTATAGTTCAGGGTCCAATGTGTAATTACGTGTAACTTATCTTGTATAAATAGGTTTCTTAGGGTTTATTATTAGGTCAATCTCACTTTTGTATTTCTCTCCCAATATATGAAAACCGGCCGATTCAGCCATCTCAAGTCTCTCATCTAACTACCAATCGAATCCCTCAACAATTCTAACATGGTATCAGAGCTGTAGGTAAGTATCCTCCCTCACTCAGGTACAACACCTGTCTTCCAGATCTGCATTCCATTTTATTTCCGGAGTTTTACATTTTTTATTTTGCTGCACTCTGTTTTGCTCGAAAAAACCACTTTCTGTTGGTTTTTGGACAAAACACCAAGCATTAAAGTTGCCCAGAATAGTGTCACGAACCTGCGTACCAATTTTCAGCCAAAACCGATCAGTTTTGAAGTTTCGACTCAAGAACATCTTGAATCTCATAACTATCGCAACCCTCAGAATCTCATAAGTATCGCAACCCTCAGAGTCTCATAACTATCGCAACCCTCAGAGTCTCATAAGTATCGCAACTGTCACTTGCGACAAGGGTCGTTTATATCGCAATTGTCACTTGCGACAAGAGCTTCTATCGCAACTATCACTTGCGATAAGTTTGTTATCGCAACCTTCATCATTTGAACAGTAACTTATCGCAACCCTCTGTTGCGATAAGGTTAGACTTTTACCTTTGCGATAAGTATTACTGTTCCGACAACCTTTCCTCATTGCGACAAGACTTTTGGTTGCGACACCAGTGTGTTGCGATATTAGTTGGTTGCGACAAGAGTGGGCTGCGATAACCTACCAGAAACCGCTTTATGTAATTTCTCGAGTCAGTTCGAATGGCTCTCAATGGCAAGTCTACATACAGTGAATGCACGTTCTGTCACTCTACTTCTCATCTTCTCCTCACCTGCCCAATTCGAAAATGTCGCTGGTGTGGGATCACACAGCCACGACACTATGGGTCTGACTGTCCAAAACATCCAAGGAACTCAGGTAATCCAAGGCAACAACGCACCCAGTCTTTTGCTGGATCAATCACTCAAGACTACCAAACGCCGGCAACTCAGGCACAACATAGCAACAACTCATTGCCTAACCTTATGGAACTCATGCGCCGCAACCTAGAACTTATAGAGCGACTCATGACAGGTTCTATGGGTATGAATTTTCAGGGCAATAGCTCAGCATCAGGTAACCCTTGGTTATTTGACTCTGGATGTTGTAACCACATGACACCTAAGACTGACGGGTTTGTCTCCAAGCAAACCTCCAGAATGTTCTCATCAGTTCGTACAGGTGATGATACTCGCTTACCCGTATCTTTAAGTGGAACTGTATCTACCACCAATATTCAATTACCTGATGTGCTACATATTCCAAACTTATCTCTGAGTCTGATTTCTATCACTCAACTTATGGAATCCGGCCTAATTGTTTTGTTTCATCCTTCTGGTTGTGTTGTGCAGGATCCAAAGACCAAACAGATCCTTGGAGTAGGCCGTAAAGTTGGTCGGATGATTGAAGTGGTCTACGTCCGTCTCCCCTTACACTCATCAAATCTTGTTGCTTCTGTTTCCGGTACCCCTTCCTTTGAATTATGGCATAAACGTCTAGGACATTTATCTCTAGCTAGGATAAAACTATTAGCTAGTTCAGGACTGTTAGGCAACACCTCTTCTGAAAACGTTTCTTGCTTATCCTGCCAACTTGGCAAACATCATGCCTTACCTTTTCAACTAAATGAATTTAAATCTGCTTCCCCTTTTGATCTCATTCACTCTGATGTTTGGGGACCAGCACCACATCCATCAATGGGTGGTTCTCGATACTTTGTTATCTTTATCGATGATCACACACGCTTTACATGGATATATCTCATGAAACATCGCTCCGAACTACCTCACATATATATTTCCTTCGCCCATATGATCCTGACCCAGTTTTCCAAACCTATTAAGATTCTTAGAGCGGATAATGCTATGGAATACAAAGAATCCTCTCTCCTCTCCTTTCTTCAATCTCAGGGTACGCTTTCTCAGTACTCCCGTCCCGGTACCTCTCCGTAAAATGGACGTGCGGAACGCAAACATCGTCACATCCTTGATACTGTTTGTACCTTATTAATTTCAGCCAAATGTCCAGAACGTTTTTGGGGTGAAGCTGCCTTCACCGCTGTCTACACCATCAACCGTCACCCAACTCCCATTCTCAATCAGTGGTCTCCTTATGAAGTACTCCATGGGGTCTCTCCTGCATATGAACTCCTAAAAGTGTGGGGTTGTGCATGCTTTGTTCAACTACAATCTCATGAACATACCAAACTCGAACCTCGCTCTCGCTTATGCTGCTTTCTTGGCTATGGTATAGAACACAAAGGCTATCGTTGTTGGGATCCAATATCTAAGTGACTTCGTATATCCCGCCATGTCACATTCTGGGAACATCTTCCCTTTTCAACGGTGTCCATATTTCAGGAAACACCCAATTCCTCTACTTCCTTTTTCACAGATACATCTATCTCATTGGACTCACTTCAATTAGATCCAATACTCACCCCACCGTTTGGTCCACCTCCTTCTGTCTCACCTCAATCTGTGACCTCACCACCTGTCCCACCTTCTTTCATTTCAGCTTCATCTGAGCCTTCCTCTGTGCCATGTGTTCCACCTCCTTCCATCTCGTCTCAACCTGAGCCTACACGTGTGCCTTCTGTGGCATCTGATCATCATCAATCATCTACACCACCTCCAAGGACTACTCCTGAGCCATCTGCTGAGTCTATGGATCCTAGCTCCTCTTAACCATAAGATAGAGCACGACGCTCAGACCGGGCAAGACAAGTTCCTTCTCATCTTCGTGATTATCATTGCTATGCCATTCTGCTGTCCAACCATGAACCCACTTCATTCAAGGAGGCGGCTTCTAATCCTATTTGGAAACAAGCTATGACTGAAGAACTTCAGGCGCTTGACAAAGCTAATACATGGGAGTTTGTTCCACTCCCACCGGACAAGTCACCCATTGGTTGCAAATGGGTCTTCAAAATCAAAACGAAGTCTGATGGATCTATTGATCGTTACAAAGCACGTCTTGTGGAAAAAGGCTTCAATCAAGAATATGGCATTGACTACGAGGAAACGTTTGCTCCTGTGGTTCGGGTCACCTCGGTTCGTAGTCTTCTAGCCATAGCTGCCACGAAGAGATGGCCACTCTATCAGATGGATGTTAAGAATGCCTTTCTCAATGGCGACCTCGAAGAGGAAGTCTACATGAGACTCCCTCCATGTGTGACCTCCCGTCAGGGTCATGTATGTCGACTTCGAAAAGCCCTCTATGGCCTCAAACAAGCTCCTCGTGCTTGGTTTGAATAATTTAGCAATACTGTCATCTCATTGGGGTTTTCTCCGAGTAATTATGATTCTGGCTTGTTTACTCGGACCACTGCTGCAGGTACTATCTTACTCCTATTGTATATTGATGATATGATCATTACCGGCAGTGACTCTACAGGTATCATCCATCTCAAAAATTCTCTCAACTCATGCTTTGAGATGAAAGATCTTGGTAAACTACACTACTTCCTTGGCCTTGAAGTTCTGTCAGACTCTTCCGACATCTATCTCTGTCAAGCCAAGTACATTTCAGATCTATTGTCCAAAGCTGGGATCACGGACAACAAAGTCGCATCTACACCCATTGAGCAAAATCTGCACCTTGCTCCCAATGCCGGAACCCCGTTGCGGGACCCTACACGGTACCGTCAACTAGTTGGTTCTCTGGTCTATCTGACAGTTACTCGACCGGATCTTGCATATACAGTTCATATAGTCATCCAGTTCATGGCTGCTCCGTGCTCCGATCACTATGTCGCCGTTCTTCGTATCCTTCGATACCTTAAAGGGATGATGTTTCATGGACTTCACTTCTCGTCCACATCGTCCTTAACTCTTCGTGCCTTTTTCGATGCTGACTGGGATGGAGACATAACTGATCGTCGCTCTACCACCGAATATTGTTTCTTCCTTGGAGACTCTCTTATTTCCTGGCGCAGCAAGAAACAATCTCTGACAACTCGATCTAGTACTGAAGTTGAATATCGAGCCTTAGCTGACACTACACAAGAACTTGTATGGCTACGCTGGTTACTATCTGATATGGGTGCTCATCAGTTTTCCCCAACACCTTTGTGGTGTGATAACAACAGTGCTATTCAGATTGCTCACAATGATGTATTTCATGAGCGCACAAAGCACATCGAGATTGACTGTCATTTCACCCGCCAACATGTTCTTCGCAAGACCGTTCGACTTCTCCCAATCTCAACCATTGATCAGACAGCGTACATCTTCACCAAAGCCCATCTTTCGGGACATTTTCGGGCCCTGGTTTTCAAACTCAACTTGGCTCATTCTTCCCCTACTTGAGTTTGAGGGGGGGGGGGGGGGTGTTAGAGTATTATTGTTAATATGTATAGTTCAGGGTCCATTGTGTAATTACGTGTAACTTATCTTGTATAAATAGGTCTCTTAGGGTTTATTATTAGGTTAATCTCTCTTTTGTATTTCTCTCCTAATATATGAAAACCGGCCGATTCAGCCATCTCAAGTCTCTCATCTAACTACCAATCGAATCCCTCAATAATTCTAACATTTAGTTTGAGGGAATTTTGTTTTATTGTTCATCTCTCCCCTTAGATCCGGATGTATACAGAGCTATATATATACATTGTAGATAAAGAGAGTAGTAGTTGTATTTTAACCAACAATCTATAACAAACTGGGATTCTCTATTATTTATATTATGCCCTCTCAAGCGTGTCGATGGGTTTGACTCAACACAAAGCCTGGATCTAAAAGGAGAAAGAGCGGGCGATGCCCGCTCTTCGTAAATGTGTAAGTGATGTTTAGGTGGGTGGGAACAAATTGAGTAACGACCCATCCACACTGCACCATTTGCGGACAAAATGATAATCAAGGGCAATATGTTTTGCACGTTTATGAGACACTGCGTTACTACCAATGAAGAGAGCACTTTTGTTGTCGCTGGTGATGGTTGTCACATAGGGTAATGAGGTGCGCAAATCACTGAGTAAGCATTCGGATTCACAACTAAACTTGCCACTGTTTGTTACTTTTTAGAACTCCAGGTGATTAAATTTTGTCGATAAAAATAGCAGAGCCAGTAGTAGATATCCAGTGTCCGAACACCTCCCTAGTAGTGCTGGAGTGGGTCAATATATCGTATGAGGGTGCATGAGAGAATCAGAGATCAAAATTTGGGGTACCCTTTACATATTGCAAGATACGTTTGACTGTTTAAAATGGGCAAGCCTAGTTTTGTGTAAATATTTGCTGACTGAGTTGACTGCATAAAAGATGTCGGGCTAGAAATAGCGAGATATTGGAGTGCTTAACCAAGGACCAATAAAGAGTCGAGTCATCAAAAGGATCACTAGTGAGACTGACACGATCCGACCAATGAGTTTTACAAGGACACAAAACACTTGAAACAACAAACACACAAAGGAGAAGAGGAGATAAACTCAACTCAGATTAAGGAGAAAGTAAACTGATCAGGTTCATTATGCCTTTATAATACTGAGTTGGCTTAACTTATTAGTGTTTTTGTCCAACCCAAAAGTCCCCTTTACTTAATATACTCATAATAACTACAATCTAGTAATTAAGACTAGACTTATTCCAGGAAATAAAAAAAAAACCCATTACTTGGCGGTGTCATTCTCCCCCGGTTGAAAAGAACTTGCCACCGAGTTCGACTCATTTTCTGCATAATACGGTCGAAGGTCCTTCACATTGAATGTAGCCGACACACCATAATTTTCAAGTAGCTCTACCTTGTATGCATTGTCTCCCGTAAACCTCACGATCTTAAAAGGTCCGTCACCACGTTGCTTGAGTTTGGAATGACGTCCGTGTGGAAAACGTTATTTGCTCAAATGCACCCAAACGAGATCCCCTTCTTTGAAAAATTGCGTCCTACGGTGCTTGTTTGCTTGATTCTTGTACTTCTGGTTTTGTTTTTCTATCTGTCTTCTAACGTGTTCATGCATCTCTTTAATCGCCTTAGTTCATTCATCCGCATCCGCAATATAATTCTGATTTGTTGGCAAAGGAACAAGATCAAGTGGACTGTTCAGATTACATCCATACACGACTTCGAAAGGGCTTTTATTGGTTGTTTGACTGTATGAGCGGTTGTAAGCAAACTCAGATTGGGGAAGGACAAGATCCCATTGCCGAATGTTTTCTCCTTTCAAACTCCTTAATAAGTTTCCCAAACTTCGATTCACCGTCTCCGTTTGCCCGTCTGTTTGGGGATGATAGGCTGAGCTAAACTGCAACCGTGTTCACATCTTCCTCCAAAGAGTGTGCCAAAAATGACAGACAAATGTTGGGTCACGATCAGATGTTATGGTTTTGGGAATGACATGCAATTTCACTATCTCCTTAAAATACAAATGCAACATTAGTCGCATCCATGGTTTTAGAGCATGGTACAAAGTGAGCCATCTTAGAGAATCGGTCGACAACTACCATGATAGAATCCTTGCTCCTTTGAGTTCTTGGCAGACCCATGACAAAATCCATACTAACATCTTCCCATGGCGCCACAGGAACGGGAAGAGGGGTGTTGAGACCGGTATTTTGGGACGTCGATTTTGCTAATGACAAGTTCGACATCTCAAGATGTAATGGTTTACGTCCCTTTTCATTTTGGGCCAAAAGAAGTGCTTATTAAGTAGAGCAACAGTTTTATCACACCCAAAATGTCCGCTTAATCTCCCATCATGAACCTCCTTAATAATTTCCCATCTAACTATTAGGAATGCACAAACGTTTATTGTTGAAGAGAAATTCATCCTGAAAAATGAATTCTTTGTATGCTTCGTTTGTACATTCATCAATTACCAGACAAAAGAATTCGCCGTCTTTATACATCCTTTTAACCTCTTCAAACCCTATAACCTTAACTTGCATTGTGGTGAGCAAAGAATGTCGTCGACTTAAGGCATCGGCTACCCGATTAGAAACTCCACTTTTATGCTTGATGTGGAATGTGTAAGCTTGTAAAAATTCCACCCAACGTGCATGCCATGGTTTGAGCTTGTGTTGCCCATTGATGAATTTTAGGGCCTCATGATCGGAGTAAAGGATGAATTATTTGGAAATGAGATAATGCCTCCAATGCTCAAGAGATCAAATAATCGCATAAAATTCTTTGTCATATGTCATGTAGTTTTTGCGTGAATTTGACAATTTTTCACTAAAAAAAGCAATAGGTCGCCCACCTTGATTGAGAACGGCACCAATACCTACACCGGATGCATCACATTTGAGATCAAGAAGCTCGTCAAAATTGGGCAAAACAAGGATAGGAGTTGTTGTAATCTTCTTTTTTATTAGCTCAAAACTAATTTGAGCTTCTTCCGCCCACTTGAAAGTACCACCTTTCAGACATTCGGTGATTAGTGAAACGAGGGTGCTGAAATCCCGAACAAACCGACGATAGAATGAAGCAAGTCCATGAAAACCCCGTACGTCATGAACGGTCGTTGGAGTTGGCCAAGAAAGAATGGCATCGATCTTTGAAGGATCAACTCGAATTCCTACGGTCAAGACAACATAGCCCAAAAACACCAGTCGGCCGGTCACGAACTCACACTTCACATTGAGGTAGAGCATTTGTTCGTTGAGAACTTCAAGTATTCTTTGGAGATGTTCTAGATGCTCCTCTTGACTCGTACTATACATGAGAATATCGTCAAAATAAACGACCACGAACCTGCCCAAGAACGGCTTAAACACAAGATTCATTAGTCGCATAAAGGTACTAGGAGCATTAGAGAGGCCGAATGGCATTACCAACCACTCATAGAGCCCGTTACGTGTTTTAAACGCCGTTTTCCATTCGTCACCGGATCTCACACGAATCTGGTGATATCCGCTACGAAGATCAATATTTGAAAACACTTTAGCTCCATGAAGTAGATCCAACATGTAATATTTGACGGTATCTTATTAACTGCTCTACTATCCACACACATACGAAATGACCCATCTTTCTTTGGTACAAGGAGGGTCGGGACAGCACAGGGACTCATACTCTACCGCACCAAACCTTTATACAAAAGTTCGTCCACTTTCCGTTAGAGTTCGGTGTTCTCTGTAGGGTTCATACGGTAAGCCGCTTTGTTCAGTAAAGATGCACCTGGTACAAAATCAATGCAATGTTGCACTTCCCTCATAACGTGTTGGAATTTCATCACAAAAAATAGTTTGAAATCTATTGATTAAAGGGACCAACACCTTAGGGATTTCCCGGTTATTATCCTTAACTTCTTTCATCAAAAGTGCATAACCCACCTTGGATTCTATCAAGGCATCCTTAAATTCAGATTTGGATAGGAACAAACTACCTTCTTCATGTGTTGGTTTAGGTGCTGCTCCCATCTTGACATGCCCCAAAGTGATTTTGGCACCATCCTTCTCAAAAGAATAAGTATTTTTAAACTCATCATGAAAAACCTTTCTAGCGAATTGCCATGGTCTCTCGAGAAGTAGATGGCAAGCATCCATGGGTACTACATCACACCATACTTCATCACAATATATATTCCCAATGGAAAAATTCACCAAACATCGTTGGTCCACGTGCACCGATTTTCCTTTTTGCAATCAAGAAAGCTTATAGGGTTGGGGGTGGTTTTTTAGTTTTGAGAGGTAACTTCCGAACCATGGTGTCGGAAACCACATTCTCACAACTCCCACTATCAATAATAACATTACATACCTTACCATGAGAGGTGCAATGTGTATGGAAAATGTTGTTTCGAAGCCATACGTCATCGTCTACCGGGTTGTTATGCAAGACTCATCGTATCACCAACATCTCACCAATGTCGTCGTATATGGCATCTTCCTCCTCTGTAGGTTCATCAAAGATAGGTGGGGACTCGAACTCAGCAGATTTTTCCTCATAAGGTTCTTCAATGATCGAAAAAATTCGTTGGTTCGGATATTCGGATGCAATATGATCGTATCCCTTACAGTTGTAACATTTCACGGTCTTTGGTGTTGCTCGAGATGGTCCAGCAACCATTCCATTTGCTGGAATTGATTTAGTCCCCTTGCTTGATGATGGTTTAGTTACCTTACGGGGTAAGATTTTTACTCCACTAAAACATCATCGTGTGCAACAATTTACGTGTTAGCTCTAACAGGGTAAGAATCGCCACCCTCACCAATCAGGCTAGACTTAGTCCTTGCCATCGCTCTTACCAGGTAAGATTATAGGTCATTGTCATGTTCATACGACAAGGTAATATGATTTATTAAGCACTTATCGGGTAAACGTATGGTAATCGACGCCTTAGTAGTATCGTTCTCGACCCCATGCCTGTTCGCAACCATTGTCCATGGGTGCGCCATAACATTTAAATCTAAATGTTTCCTTCCATTTTCAAGTGAGTTTAACGTTAACCTAAGTTTCAAATTTAATTGCAATCGAAACCTTGATTTTTCACCTGAAATACCATGTGTGGAATCGGATTTCGGAAGAAAAAAGTCGCGCATTATTGTTATCAATTTGGAGGCGGGGGATTTTGATTGGAGTAAATACTAATGCGGTGAGCATGTGGTAAAGAAGATTTTAGATGATATCCTTCCGGATCATGATAGGCTTCGGAATAGAATACGGTGGAGTCTTGAGCAGAGGATTCAGGCTAAAATGGCAGAGCCTAGAGGCTTACGGTAAGTGTGAAGAATCGAATGGTCAGTGCGGTTAAAATTAATGTACCCCGTGGTCCATGTGCGTTTGCTGTAATGGTATAACAATGAAGGACCACTGCAATACATGGACATTCATCATGAATAAAAGTCATGCTACATAACAAATGAATTTTACCTATAAAAATTATCGACGAAAATTTCGTTGGGGATAATCGGGATTATCACCTACAAAAAATATTAATCGTTTTGGTAGAACCTAATGTTTTTCCACAAATCACCCACAAATTCTCAAGAAGGGCCCCGAATAATTTGTCACTAATTTGAGTTTTCCACTAATAATCTACCTACAAAAATTTTGTAACCATGTTGTGACCAATCACCTTTTGGTGATGGATTTTTCAGAGAAAAAAGTTATTTAGGTAAAATCTTCCATTTAATAGCGTGATGTGCAGACATATAAACACTTTAATGAATGGGAAGAATAAAGTGAAACATTAAAGAAAATGTGAGGTGTCTTGAAATGATTAATGGGACAAGAAAGGTACATGGTATAGGTAAATGAAGATTTTTACCAATTAGAACATCTTCAATATATTCTGTAAGATAGAGAAAATGATGTTTTTACTTTCTATTTTCCTTTGACAAAAAATTTATAAGATTGAATTATTAGTATTTTGTATAAATTCTTCTTAAAAATGTATTCAATGATGAACTTAAAAATATTTTAATAGAAAATGAATATTAAAATATTTAAAACAGAAAGTTTGTTAGAATCGACATAAATTTATTTAAGCATTTTGAATTTTAATTTATAATTATAGAGAAATTATAAATATTATGTTACACATTTGAAACACCCATTTCGATTACCCAATTGGTAAATTTTAAGGGATGTTTGTGGGGCAACTTTATTGGATATGATTCCCTGATCTAGTAAAGACGAAATACAAAGCAGTAAAGCACTTATTTCAAAGTTAATTTAATTGTCCCGCCAATTAATTTTGTAAAGTTATATATATATATATATATATGACGGTAATCAAATGAGAACCAAAAAAATGTTGAGAACCGTGAAGACTAATCTCAACCATTTAAGGAATTTAATCAAAGATCATTAATAACGATGGCATTTTGTATATTAAAGAGGATTTTTAAAGTTCAAGGGTAGGTTTGTAATTTGAGATCTCAAAACCTCCTCCTCCCATCCTCATTTTCTCCCCAATACGATTGACAAAAGCCCATTCCATCAAATCCTTGAAAGTCTACATTCTTCCCCACTTAAGAACCAAGAATGAAGAACAATCAAGAAAAGTTCAAGAAATCATCAGTCAAGATAACGAAGAACGAAAAACAATTAAGAAAAGTTCAAGAAATCGTCAGTCAAGAGAACGAGATTTTTGAATCGATCTGATGACGGTGTTCCTTCTTTTCTTCACCACCCAAACCGTGCTTTATATGGTCTGCAAATCGCACCATCGTGAAGCCATTTTCTTCTTCTTCAACACCATCGTGATTGATTTGAGATTTTTTATTTCCAGATCCAGATCATTAAGGAACCGAAAGAGCAGCGATGGTGGGATTTGGGAACTAGGTCGCTCGAAGAAGGTGTGCGATGGTGAAGAACAGATTATGAAAACATCTTCTTTGGTTGCGATTGATTTTGGGCATTTTTGTTTCCAAAAATTCTGTTTGATTTCATGGGTAAAATAATATTAGTGTTTGAGTTCATAGGTTAAATAAAATATAGACTTAAATTACATTTGATTTCATGAGGTGAAATAGATTAGAAGTGAAAAATTGTGTTTGATTTCATGTGGTGAACCCATTTATTTCATATGGTGAACCCATTTATTTCATATGGTGAATCCATGTGTTTCATATGGTAAATCCATTATTTCATATGGTGACTTTGTGTGTTTCATATAGTGAACATGTGTGTTTCATATGGTGAATTTGTGTGTTTCATATAGTGAACATGCGTGTTTCATATGGTGAATTTGCGTGATTCTTATAGTGAATATGTGTGTCTCATATAGTGAATCTTGTGTTTCATCTGATTAATCAATTTATATGTTTCATCTGGTGATACTTGTTACCAAAATGACCATTATACCCATTTCATGTGGTGAAACAACATTTAATTAAAACCATAGGATCAAAACCAAATTACGGCTTAGATCGATTTTCACGGTTTTCAATCTTTTTTTGGTTCCCACATGATTTAACCCCTGTATATATATATATATATATATATATATATATATATACACACACACACACATATATATATATATATATATATATATATATACACACACACATATATATATATATATATATACACACACACATATATATATATATATATATAGGACGGTAATCAAATGAGAACCATAAAAAGATTGAGGACCGTGAGGACTAATCTTAATCATTCAATGGTTATAATCAAGGGTCATTAAAAACGATGGCATTTCTGGTAATATTAGGGAAAGTTTTGAAAGTTTAAGGGTAAGTGTTAGCTCCAATTTCTGTAGTTTAAGAAGTATTGAAAAATAAGCTAAGTATGTAGTCAACAACAGAGGCCTCAGCCAAGTCACCGAATGTACCGAAGTGAAGAATCAGCAGAAGACGTTCACAGAGGACAAGGCCACAGAGCCTCTGTCATACTTGACAGAGCTTTTGTGGTATGAAGACTGAAGACTTAGAAGAATTCTGAAGATCAAGACAAAGACGTTCGTGCCTCTCACGTGCCTCTGCTGTACGAAGATACTGAAGATCATTCGTACAAGGCGTGCCATGCACACTCCACGTGTCATCATCCGATGGGTTACAACCTTTGCAGATTTGCGGCGCACTACATTAACGTTGTACCTATTGCAGTCCACGGTCGTGTCTTTGTACCTTAAGTCCTTATTGTCTAGAGCTTGTCCCCTGGTGAATAGTATAAATAGAAGACTCATGTTGAGTTCTTCTATTAAGCTTTGCACAACACACACACCTTAGAGCAGAATTCTCATTCAACTTTCGGTGTTCTTGGTGTTCTTAATTAAATCAATACAAAGTGAATCTTTGAGATAATCTCGTGTTTATTTATACTTTGTTTACTTGGTCTCGTGTGTTTTTCTACCATAGTATATCTTTTAGTTCGTTAAAAACGCTTCTGCACCATTACTTGTTTGAACTAATAGATATAAATATCATTGTTGAGTAAAATCGGGATCAACAATTGGTATCAGAGCCATCCTTAATTTTCTACATCAAGAGATCCTCTCTTACAATGATTTCTGGTAGAAACTTGGTTTGTCTTTAACCTGTTCTTCATATTTTTCAAACAGACTCTGTTTTTCTGCCATTCTCGACAAGTTCGACCTTGGTAAACTTACAAAACCATTTTAGTGCATTGTTCAAGGTTTTTACACTCATAAGCTCTTTCTAAAAATCTGACCCAACATCTGAAAGTTTCAGTTCATACTCTGTTTTCTGGCATTTTCCAAAACCATTCAAAATGACGAACACCATTAACTACTTTTCTGCCGATTCCTTAACAAAACCACCCACTTTGCTCAGAGATGAGTACCCTCAGTGGAAGATTCGAATGATCCACATCTTCGAGGGTTCTGACAAAGAACTTCTGCATTACATTCACAATCCTCCTTTCGTACCTATGATCACTGTACCACATGTACCTGCCACAGACGACACTTCAGAGATTCCTGAGCACGAAAAACCTAAGACAAAAGATAAATGGTATGCCCCCGACTGGGAGAAATATGAGTTTGCTCAGAAGGCCAAGCGACTTCTGATAATGGCCATCCCTAATGACCTCTTCCAATCCCTAGATGCGTGTGAATCTACATACGATCTATGGAAGGAATTGGAGAAACAATTGGAAGGAGGGGCTAAAACTCAGAAAAATCGCAGAGCCCAATGTATTAATGAATATTACTCATTCAAAGCTCTGCCGACAGAGTATCTGCAGACAACTTATGACAGGTTTAACTCTCTGATAAACAAGTGCAGAAAGTTTGGGATCCACATAACTTCTGAAGAGAACAATGTCATGTTCCTAAAGAGCCTCAACGAAGAATGGCTCAAACTGTCTATGTCCCTTAAAACTAACCAGGACTTAGACACCTGGAGCTTATCAGATCTTTATGGAACTTTGGCAGCCCAAGAACCCCAAATCGCCCAGGTAAAAGCTCAAACTGCTGGACCTCTAGCACTTGTTGGCAAAACTACAGAGGCAAAAGAGAAGCCTAAGAAGGAGAAAACTGTGGAGGAGAAGAAGAAGAAAGTGGTGGTTGTTGATAGTTCTGAGGAGGAGTTGGTAGAAGAGGAGGAGGCAACGATGGCCTCGATAGCTAAATCTTTAGCTCTGTTGACGAAAGAGTTTGGTAGAGGAGGATACATGAAGAAAGGTTATGAACGTGATGGAAGGGGTGATAGAGGAGAGAAGTACGAGTCAAGAAACCAGGGAAGAGATGGTGCTAACGACCAACAGAGGTCAAATGACAGGAATGATAGAGGTGGTGAACGACAGAAGTCAGACGACAGAGCTGGCAACGCTTCCCAGAACCAGGGATGTTTCAATTGTGGCAAGCCAGGCCACTATGCTACTGACTGCAGGAGCAAACCCAACCGCCCTCAGAGGGATTCTGCTTTCTACAAAAAGAAGGCAAAATATTATGCTCAAAAGTCACTGATGGTGGAACAGGAGAACTGGTTGTCAGATGAATCCTCTGATGAAGGCGACAAGAAGAACGCCTTGTTCTGTGGAATGGCAGAGGTCAGCTCATCAGAATCAGATAGTGAGGTATCCACTTCTAACTCTTCCTCTGACGAAACAGAAACTGATTTGCTTAAACTGACCATTGAATACACTGAAATTAAAAAGACTTGTGAAAATTTACAGGAAAAGCTTACAGTCTTTGAGAGAGAAACCAGACTTCTCACTCAAGAAAAGGCAAAAAAATTTCAAGAAAAGGAAGAGATTGAAACAAACTGGAACAAACGTCTAAATCCTTTGAAAGAAAAGATTACAGAACTTTACTCTGCATTAAAAGCCAAATCTAAAGAACTTGTGGATATTGAGAGCGACAGAATGAATATTCTGGCTCTTTAGCACTATTTTCAAAAGGAAAGAGAGGTCCTTCATCAAGACTTACTCATCAGAGATCTTTTAATTAATAAATATCAAGATGCACAGAAGGTATACGAAAAGGTCAATACACAAATAGGAAGAAGGGGAATTGGCTTCTGTGATATAGATCCATATACTGGAACCAAAAGAAACAAGTCCCTATCTTCTCTATTTCATATTGGAAGTACAAGAAAACCTGGTTTTCCAAACTTACTATCTGTCAGCAAAAGGCGAAAAGTCTCTGGGGAACCTCACCAGAGGAAACCTCTGAAGATGATAAATGTGTGGTTTGAAAACACAGATCTATTGTCTTCAGCCTCTGTCAAAAGGGATTCCAAACCCAAGAAATATCTGAAAACACAAGATCAGATAGGTATCTTCAAGTTTGGTATCCCCGAGACTCAAACTCAGGTTGCTTTTGTCTACACTATGGATTCTGAAACAAAACTATCTGCAGAGGCACTTGAGTTCATGCCAGCTTCCTCAGAAGAAAAATTGAAACATATTTCTGAAACTGAGTTAATGGAAATCGGTAAAAACAACTCTTTTGAAAAACAAAATCTCTATGAGGAAATCTTGATAAATACTTCTGTTAACCTGGAAGATAGTCCCAAAGAAAAGGAAGAAAGTGAGTATGGCACATGTTCTGAAAGTCTAGCCTCTGTCAACAGAGATCTTAGTGACTCAACCTCTGTATATGAGGACGATTCATCCTCTGACGAATCTGAGACTGACTCAAATGAGTCAAAAATAGCTCCTTGTGCTTCAGAGGGATTTACACTTCCCTCTGGAATTCTTAACAGAACCATTCCTCCTAAGGAGAAAAGCACAAGTGTTCCTATTTGCCCGGACTTTTTGGACATGTGTATACAAGCCAAAACCTCTCTTGAGCTTGAGAAAATCAAACAACAGAAGAAAGTGTCTTCTCAAAATCCAACAAGTCCTAAAGCATCAATACCTTTGAGGCCTCTTAAAGAAAAATTAACTTGGCAAGGAAAGGGCAAGTGGGTTGAAAATAACAAATATTTTTCTTCTGTGACAGTGAAACCTGCAGAAGTTCACCACAGAGGAAGGGGTCAACAGAAGGCTACTCCCTACAGAGAATTTTCAAAACCACAATCTAGTCTACATAGGTCTTCTTGTAATAGGAAGTCAGATGCTAGGGTAGATTGTAATAATAAAGCCTCTGTACCCCTATTTAATGTTTTCAATGAAAAGTTCAAGCAAATCTCTTCGCATATTAATTACTGTCATTGCTTTGATCTCATGTATCGATTGAATCAACACTTCTCAAACCCACACTGTTTCCTCTCTTTGCCCAAAAAGAATGCTAAATTCAAGGGAAAGAAGAAACAAAATGGTTCTTCAACAGAAGTTAAAACCAAACCCAAGGATGCTAAGGCAACCTTAAAGACCTCTGACAAAAAGGGACCCATTTGGATATGGGTACCTAAAAATCTCTGATTGCTTTACAGAAGCAGTATGTGCCGATCTGGTATCTTGACTCCGGGTGCTCGCGACACATGACTGGCGACAGAGGTCTACTATCCTCTTACAAAGACAAACTCGATGGAGGATCAGTAACCTTTGGCGACAACAAGAAGGGATATATTAAAGGCTACGGAGTCATCAAAAAGAAAAACATATCAGTATGCAAAGTTGCATATGTGGATGGCCTAAAACACAATCTTTTAAGTGTTAGCCAACTCTGCGGTACTGGTTTCGACGTTATGTTCAAAAGAACTTTCTGCTCTTTGCAAGGAGAAGATACTGGAGTCGAACTTCTGCGGGTTGAACGAAGAGGAGATCTATATCTTATGAACTCTAGTGTCAAGAACAAAGAAGACAAGCTCTGCTTTGTTGCTTGTAAAAACGAAGAAGCCTGGTTATGGCACAACAGGTTCTGCCATCTGAACTTTCATACTCTAGACAAGCTTGTGAAACATGATCTGGTTAAAGGTCTGCCGAATGTTAAATTCAGTAAAGATCATTTGTGCTCAACATGTGAGATGGGCAAGCTTAAGAGGGATTCCCACAAAGGAAAGACTGATGTGTCTTGTCCTAGGCCTCTGTACATGCTTCATGTCGACCTCTGTGGTCCAATCGCTACGCAGAGCGTAGGAGGCAAGAAATACATACTTGTGGTAATCGATGAATACTCAAGATATACATGGGTGGAGTTTGTCAGAAAGAAATCGGATGTTCCTAATATTTTGATAAACCTAATGAAGAGGATCCAGGTTCTGTACGAGTGCAAAATTCAGAAGTTGAGAAGCGACAATGGCACATAATTCAAAAACTCTGTCATTGAAGCCTACCTCACAGAAGAAGGCATATCGCAGAACATCTCTGCAGCACACACTCCACAACAAAATGGCGTTGTTGAACGAAAGAACCGAACACTTGTGGAGGCTGCCAGAATTATGCTAACAGCGTCTGGATTGCCAATTTCCTTCTGGGCAGAAGCTATATCAACAACATGTTATACCCAAAATCGATCATCCATAGTCAAGAGGCACATCAAGACCCCTTGTCAATTGATCAATCAGAGGCGACCCAACATCAAGTTCTTCCATGTATTTGGATGAAAGTGTTTTCGTCTGAATGATAGAGAAGCTAGAGTAAAGTTCGAGGTGAAGGCAGATGAAGGAAAGTTCATAGGATACTCTGCCACTTCAAAGGCTTACAGAGTATATCTTCTGCGGTCTCGATCCATAGTGGAAAGCATAAATGTTTCTTTTGACGATTCCTTTCAAAAGACTTCTGAACAAACCAGTTCAGAACTCGGTTTAAAGAAGGAATCCTCTGGCATCTCCAAAACTAGAGAAGTAGATCTAAATCTGCTATTTGAAGAGATGTTCCATGACGATATCGATCCCTCTGCTGGAGCCGTCAGAGCCTCTGGAGAATCATCTTCTGTGAACCAGACTGAGTCAGGTATATCTCTAACTGGTCCTTTAAATACTTCATCCTCTTCTGTGAATCATGCAGGTGCTAATGCCGAGGGGGAGCGAACAGAAGATGACACAAGCAAAGATACAACAACAGAGGCACTAGACACACCAACTCCAGCCACAACAGAGGATCCGATACCAGAGGAAAATGGGGATTCAGTCTCCATCGCATAAGAGGAATCTATTCCAGCTCTAATCCCAATACCCACACAAGCTGAAGAACCAAGTTCAAGCACAGAAGTACCTTCTACCATAGAGGTTGTACAAGAACAACCATGTGCAACCTCAGAAGCTCAACTTGATGACGCTAATGACCATCTACCAAGGACAACAAAATGGATAAAAAGTCATCCTCAGAGCCTAATAATCGATGATTCTTCTGAGAAAGTCAAGACAAGATCAGCCACTGCTAATTTTTGTTTCTTTACAAATTTTATTAGTGTGATCGAGCAAAAACGCATTTCTGAAGCCCTAGATGATCCAAACTGGGCAGATGCTATGCAAGAAGAGCTTCTACAGTTTAAGAGAAACAAGGTATGGACCCTAGTTCCTCTGCCAAAGGGGAAACAAGCAATAGGGAGTAAATGGGTCTTCAGAAACAAGAAGGATGAGGACGGGATGGTCATTAGAAATAAAGCGAGATTGGTGGCCAAGGGATATCGCCAAGAAGAAGCCATTGACTACGATGAAACTTTTTCCCCTGTCGCACAGCTCGAAGCAATAAGAATCTTCTTAGCCTTCGCAGCCCACAGAGGTTTCAAAGTCTTTCAAATGGATGTAAAATCTGCCTTTCTAAATGGTGAAATTCAAGAAGAAGTCTATGTCCAGCAGCCACCAGGGTTTGAAAGTGCCAAGTACCCAAATCATGTCTACTTTCTCGACAAAGCTCTGTATGGACTGAAACAGGCTCCAAGAGCATGGTACGAACGCCTTTCAACCTTTCTTCTCGTAAATAATTTCGAAAGAGGTACAACTGATAATACTTTGTTTTATAAAAGAAAAGGTGATGAGATTCTGCTTGTGCAGATCTATGTGGACGATATTATCTTTGGGTCTACAAATGCAAAAACTGCACTGATTTTCAAAAACTCATGCATAGTGAGTTTGAAATGAGTATGATGGGAGAACTAAACTTCTTCTTAGGACTCCAAGTCAAACAATCATCAGAGGGAATTTTTATAAATCAAGCTAAATATGTCTCTGACATTCTTTTGAAATTTAATCTCTCTGATGCCTCTGTCACGAAGACCCCCATGTCAACTGGAAATAAGTTACACTTAGATCCAGGTGGAAAATCTGTAGAGTGCAAACTCTACAGAGGCATGATTGGGTCTCTTTTATACTTAACCGCAAGTAGACATGATATAATGTTTGCCACATGCCTCTGTGCAAGGTATCAAGCCAATCCAAAAGAATCACATCTTCTTGCTGTAAAGAGGATCTTCAGATACCTAAAGGGAACCAAAAATCTTGGCCTCTGGTATCCGAAGAACTCTGGTTTTAATCTAATGGCTTACTCAGATTCAGATTATAGAGGATGCAAACTTGACCGAAAAAGCACCTCTGGGAGTTGTCAATTCCTGGTTGGTAAACTAGTCAGTTGGACTTCAAAGAAGGAGAATTGTGTATCGACATCTACGGCAGAAGCTGAATATGTTGCTGCTGCTAGCTATTGCTCCCAAGTTCTGTGGATGCGAACTCAACTAAAGGACTACGGTCACAATATCTACAAGATACCCATCCTCTGTGATTCCAAAAGTGCCATAGCGATTTCAGCAAATCCAGTACAGCACTCCAAAACAAAGCATATCGACATCCGTTACCACTTTTTGAAACATCATGTTGAACAAGGAACAATTGAGATGTACTTCGTGAACACTGAATACCATCTTGTTGACTTATTCACCAAGGCACTTGATGAGAAAAGATTCCTTTTCTTGGTGGGTAAGTTGGGTATGATAAACATGAGTTGACCTCTATAAGTAAGATTTGATCCTCTTGTATATATGTATATATATTCTTCTGCATGTAAATTCTTTTATCACCAAAAGTTCAGTACCCTACAGAGCTTCTATGGGATTGCTCAGAGCCTCCACTACTCAGAGCCTATGACAATATCCACAGAACCTCTGGTGAATTTGACCTATGTTCTATGCATTACTTATCTTATTTGATCCAAGCATAGGTTAAGGGGGAGCAGAAGGAGACCTTGGATTAACCTACATAAGTGGTTAATTCAAGGGGGAGCCAAAGTGGAATTGTGGTCAGCCAAATCTACAGAAGTCAGGTACTTTGCCGAGCAAAGGTAAGTCAAAAGATGAATATCTCGCACAAAACCTATTTACAAAACAGTTTTCTAGGACACCAACTTCCAAATATGTCCTAAAAACAGTGTTTAAAACAATTAAAACTTTGGATCATCAAAACGTTTTATGAATTTTTAGTTATTAGAAATTTCCACTCATAGAGCCTCTGCTGGCTCCAACAGAGCCTCAAAGCCTCTGTGAATGCAAATCTTGAACTAAAGTTCTATCTATCATTTCCAATTGATTTTCAAACATTTTGGGTAAAGGTGCAAGCTCAGAGGAGACAACAAGCAGGTTTCAGACCACATAGCTCATTCCACTACAGAGCTTCTGTCGTTCTGATACTTGGATTTTTATGGAAATTCTATAACATGCGGGTTATTTCTGAGAGTGACAGTCATCCAGAAGTAGAATCGCCCACGCACCAAGCATTAATGGGCCGCGCACGACGTATAATCGTGCTCTGACACCTCTGACGTGGCATGTTTTCATTGGACGTGCATGCCACACATTCTTCTGAAACGTCTCACCAGCTGTAGAACTCAAGTGCGTACCCCAAATGTTAATTGAATTCACCTTTTACCGCAGAATTCTATCCGTTTTCTACCCCACTATATAACCCCATTTACATTCTCTCCTAATCCTTTTACGAAATTACTACCATCATCTTCTCCGGCGAACCTTGCAAACCTGCAACTTCGTCATACTTTACTCCATTCTTTAAAGAAAACATCAATGGCTTCCACTTCCAACTCTCCGGCGAACTCCCCAGCACAGTATGAGCACTCACAGAACCCTACAATGGCCGAAAACATAGAACAAGACAACTCTGGAGAATCAGTAGCTTTTTCTCCAACAACCCACCTCCAAAACTTTCTAGAACACGAACACTTTGAACGTGTTCTCCCCTTAAAACCCACCAATCACTTTCTTGTTCCCTCAAAAACTGCATTTGGGGAAGAACATGCCATCTTGCTTAACATTCTGGAAAACCATTACCTTAACCCTCTCCTAACCAAAACCGTCAATAAAATCCTTGCCAGATACCTCAATCAATTCTGGCAGAGCTGCCGTTATGACCAAGAAGATAGACAAATCAAGGGATACATCTCGAAACCTGATCAATCTGAATTCCTTGAACTCAAGTTCAACAGAACAATGTTCTCTCTTGAGTTCAGCCTACCCACCAGAGGACTCCGAGGCATCAAGAAATATGCAGAGGATCCCTCTGATACAGAGCTCTGCAGATTCGCAGAGATGTTGGGGTGCAACACAACATTGAAGAAGAGGAACGATTTCAGAAGAAACAGGTTCCCACCTCTATGGAATACTCTCTTCTCAATCCTCAACAGGTGCTTAACTGGGAAAGTGGGTAGTCCAGATCAATCATCTCATCAAATAATGTCAATCATGTACGAGGTGTACTATGATTTGCCTCTGGACTATGCCACTTTAATGATGCAAGAAATGGTTAACACTATCGACCATAGAATATCCTCACAGAGGGCAAAAGGACCCACACGCAAAGATATACCCCCACTTGAATATCAGAGAATCCTCGGTGTCCTCCTAGAACCCCTGCTACAAATAGAGAAATGGCCAATGGAGGGACCAACTGTCAAAATGTACCCTATGGCCAAGAATTACCCAACAGAGCACTTGGAAGGATATAAGTTATGCAAACCTCTGTCAACCGTCCTTCTGGAATATGCAAGTGATAAGAACCTTAAATTAGCATATACACGCGATCATAGGACTCCAGAACTGAGTCCTATGACACCCCCGCGTTTAGGAGTCCCCATAGGAACCCCGGTAGTGATTAGGATGACCGATGACTAGTGGGCAGTGGCTTATTCAAAACACCAACAAGTACAGGAAAAATTTCTTCTTCAGAGAAGCCAACTGGACACCTCTGCTCCCAAGAGCAAAACCTCTGCCACTCCCTTTAAGAAGAAGAAAGCACCCAAGGCTAAGCAAACCAAAGAGGGTACCTCTGCAAGCATCGCACAAACCCAACAATCACCACCACATGCAGCTGAGGTTGGATCCTCTGCACCTCCTCCACCTCCGAAAGAAAAGAAAAAGCAGAGAAAATCCAAATCTTCTGAGGAGGGTGCCCCTAAACCCAAGCGCAAGAAGAGCAAGAAATCCGAAAACCCCAATCCCCGCTGCAGACTATCGCAGAGGAAGCCGAAATGGAAGAAGAAGCTCTGCTTAAAGAAGATCAGGATGAACAACCTCTGAAATCCCCAACTCCTATCAACTATGCAGAAGATCAGGGTGACTTCTCTGCTTTTCTCCAACGACCCGATATTGCAGACTCCCTAGACACTTCTGGCTGGAATGCAGAAGCCCTCTCCAATCAATCAACAGAAGCACCAGACTTCAGAATCTCTGAAATTGATTCTGACTTGGACGAAGATGACCGCACTCCTGCGGATATTCAGGGAAAGACACCAGAAGTATTACTGAACCCCTTCCTCCAACCCGGATATGATGTACTACGAAAAAGTCCAGAGGAAAAGGTAGCCACAGAGGATATGGTAGATTCTGAGATAGAGGCCGTTGACAGAACCTCAGAAGGTATCCAGGCACAAACACCACGACCTCTGCATCCACTTATCCAAAACCTAGTTGGTTCTCATCCATGCTTCGACTCCTTAGTGTCTAGGATAGAAACCCCATTGATTGGGTGATGTCAGAGGCTGAAGCCCGAAAAGATGCCGTAGATGGAAGAGGCACACAACCCCAACCAACTCCTAGTGCAACCCACATTTCTAACACCGCCAGTCTAGTGGCAGAATGTGTTATTGAAAAAGAGCAGCACAGCTCGAACCTACCCCAAACTGACCGGACAGAGGAAATTCTTTCTACCTCTATGCCATTAGAAATCGGGGAAACCATTCCAAGGGAGTCCCCTCCAAAGGACTTGCCTTTAGTTCGTGATCCCTCGCCCCGGATCACTTCTAACATTCCCACAGAGGAATTCGTTTCTTCTGACACTCACACACGAGTAAGTCCAATCGGCTCTTCAGAGGAGCCTAGAGTGCACATAGACGAAGGGACTCTAGACAAGTCCCCAAGTCAACTTGAGAATACTCCTGTACCCGTCTCTAGAGCGGATCAGGACAATGTTCTCAACAGAACCTCTATAGAGTCTGAGGCTCAAAAAGCCTTTGCTCAAGGATTAGAGAGAAATCCTTCCACCCTCAACATCAACACAGGGGTGAAAGAAGGTGTCCAAGGAACACGGACAAACTCTGGGGATGAATGTGTTCCCCCAGAGGTTACACTAGGTACACATGTCTCAAGGAATGAGTTCCAAACCCTTGTCACCTCTGTGACCAACTCGTTGAGAGAGTTGAAAAGCTCTCTTGACTCTTTTGCAGATTCAACGAAGAGGGCCATTACTGATCTGAACACCAAAGTGGACAACCTGTACACAGAGGTGAAAAATGCATGCGCCCAGATGAATTCAACTGCAACAACCTCTGCTGCGAACACCGCCTCTGAATTCGAGAAGGCCACTACCTCTACCTTCCAAAGCTCTATCAAAGATCTACTTGAAAAGCTGAAGAAAGAGCAACCCCCAACCTCTACGGGCCTTACACCATAAGACCTAAAGAAGGCCCTCGAGCATGTCCAGGAACACACAACAAGAGAAACTCTGGCCATGAAGCCCTCCGACTACATGACCAGAGCATAGATCACAGAACTTGGACAAGGGATACTCGACCAAGTCACAGAGTTAATTAAAGCCTTCACTGCTGCCAACGCCAACTATGTCAAAGACTTTAGAACCAGCGTGGGCAAAATGCACTTCAACACAGAGGCAGAGGTCCATTACCTTCTAGGCATCTGCGATGACTTGTGTGCTAAGATGATAGTCGCAGGTGCCTCACAACCCAAGAAGCCAGAAACAACGTGCAGAGCAGAGGGCACAAAGGAAAAGGGTCAGGATGACTCTGATGATGATTCTGATGGATCATCAGGTCATCCTGAGGGGGAGAAAAGGGGACAAGACAAAGCTGCGAACAGAGGTCTACCAGCTCCACAAATATCAGCAGAACCTATATCCCAAGCACCCCCAACTGAAGCCCAAGGAGAAACCCAACAGAAGACCACAGAGGCAACACCCACCTCTGTAGAAACAACCTCTATACCTATAGAAGATCTACCATCTCCATCTCCCAAACAAACTAAACAGTTTCAGATTCTGACATCTTCTGAAGAAGACCCACCAACCCCTACACCTAAACCAACAGAAGACAAACAACCTTCACCAACACCAAAAACACCAGAGGAACGAAAACTACCATCCCCTACACCAGAAGCTGAAACAACAAAACCTCCATCTCCCACACCCAAAACAAGAACCAAGTCTATTGCTCACAAACAAAGGAAATATCTGAGCAAAACAACAGAAGCCTCACCAACCAAACCTCAAACCAAATCCACATCACCAACTAAGTCCCCTCTAAAACCAACAGAGGCAACCCCTACAACCACAGAAGCACCCCCACCTAGGCCCTCAGAAACCCTAAAGACAAAACCTACAGAGGCAACCAAATCTCAACAAGCAGAACAGCCTAAGGCAAAAGACAAGGGAAAGGGAATAATGACAGATGAACCGAAAAAGAAAAAGCCAAAGCATCAACCAGCAGAGAAACTGATGAAATGCGCCTTCGACGCCTTTGTCACCCCAAAGCCTGAAGAAGAAGACTGGGCTTTTGGTTTCGACACTCCGTCAAACAAGCCAATACTAGACCCAAAGGCAAAACCCTCAGAAGATCGAGTGGCCAAACTGAAAAGAGACTTGGATGCTCTGCGGAAACCTATGCCACCTCCTCCTGTTCAGCAAAGAAAAATGGAAGAGGTGGTGCACAAATACTTATACAACAGAACAGTCAACGATCCTCTGCCACCATCTAAACTGCATCCTGACTTTCTTAAAGAGCTACGAGATCAATTCTACAGAAAGAAAGCGAAATCCGTCAAAGAAGTCTTCTCCAACTCCAAGATAGAGAAGGTCAACTATTGTAAGTTGTCCCATACCCACTGAAAAGAGGTTTACTACAACCTCTATAGAGTCAAGAAGGTAGACCGATCAGAAACCACTTTCTCAGATGCATATCTGAGAAATCTAAACCTATATGATCTACCTGATCTTCTGCAATGGGCAAGGCAGAACTACGGCCACATACTCAAAGTCCAAAGTGCTTACCGTGAAATCAGGATGGCCATGCGCGAAAGACTTCTGATGTATAGCATGACCGACTTCCAACTGGGACTCGACCTTGGTGTAAGAGGCTTGAGAATCCCCGCACCAGAAGATGACTGCACATCCTCTGCCAGACCAAACTCCATCATCACTTTTCCAAGGATTGGGTATGTCTATCAAGATCCGGCTGGAAAGTCGAAGTTATTCCTAGAGGTTGACTGCCAAAAATATGCAACAAGCACTCTGGTGGAGTTCAGAGCCAACCACTTGGAGCACAGAGGAATTGGGTTCATGGATTAAGCTCTCGCAGACAGATTGATAGAGGTCATTGATTCTGTCATCAACTTCAGAAACCTCTGCATCAGAATATACCATGAGCTCAAAGGTGGAGGACTTAGAGGACACAAGTTCGACGACTTCCCAAACGCAAGAGTCTGACATCGATAACCTTCCTCTGTTTACTTTTCATATCATGTACTGTAATTAAATGTAAGTGTCTCTGGCACAATCTTATATGAAGAGTAATCTTTCAACAGAGGTCAAATACCTTCTGTCGTGTACTTAGCCTAGAAAACCATGCACTTTTCAATTTTTTATTTTTCAATACTTAGGGGGAGATTGTTTGCTCCAATTTCTGTAGTTAAGAAGTATTGAAAAATAGGCTAAGTATGTAGTTATTGACAGAGGCCTCTGCCAAGTCACCGAATGGACCGAAGTGAAGAATTAGCAGAAGACGTTCACAGAGGACAAGGCCACAGAGCCTCTGTCATACTTGACAGAGCTTCTATGGTATGAAGACTGAAGACTTAGAAGAATTCTGAAGATCAAGACAAAGACGTTCGTGCCTCTCACGTGCCTCTGCTGTACGAAGATACTGAAGATCATTCGTACAAGGCGTGCCCTGTACACTCCACGTGTCATCATTCGATAGGTTACAGCCTTTGCATATTAGCGACGCACTGCATTAAAGTTGTACCTGTTGCAGTCCACGATCGTGTCTTTGTACCTTAAGTCCTTATTGTCTAGAGCTTGTCCCCTGGTGAATAGTATAAATAGAAGACTCATGTTGAGTTCTTCTATTAAGCTTTGCACAACACACACACCTAAGAGCAGAATTCTCATTCAACTTTCGGTGTTCTTGGTGTTCTTAATTAAATCAATACAAAGTGAATCTTTGAGATAATCTCGTGTTTATTTATACCTTGTTTACTTGGTTTCGTGTGTTTTTCTACCATAGTATATCTTTTAGTTCGTTAAAAACGCTTCCGCACCATTACTTGTTTGAACTAATAGATATGAATATCATTGTTGAGTAAAATCGGGATCAACAGTAAGATTGTAATTTAAGCTTCTCTCATCCTCATCTTCTTCCATACGCCTCCCCCATCTTCACAAAATTCTCTCTAAAAATGTAGAATGACTTTAAATATGTAACATTCCCAGTCCACCGTACACGATATTGTCCGCTTTGCGGATACCCTCTGCATAACAGCATGTCGGCTGATCGTCCCAATTCAATCAAGCAACATGAATTTCACAAGAAATCTAGAGAGAGAAAGTGCAAGCGTGTATATTATAAGCTCTCTGTAATACAAGATGTGAGTTATGCTCTAATTGTTACAATGAGTAGTCTAGCCACATGCTTATATACCTCAAGACTAACAAAGGTATTAAGCTAACTATGACTTTCTCACTTTGACTTTATACATTGACTTTGACTTTGACTTGAATATTAAATCTTGAAGACATATTTAGACTTAACAATCTCCCCCTTGGATTCAAGATTTAAACATTCGAGAACGGTAGTCTTTGGCTTTCTTTGATCTTCAGTCTTTATCATGGCTTGTCAAAGTCAAATTGTCACAAAAACTTCAGACGGAGAACTAACGGAGATTTTATTTCTTTGATATGGAGAATTTGTTTCTTCACACAAGGCATTTTGGTACAGATTAGCACAAATTTAAGAAAAAGAGATCTTCTTGAAAGACCAAGATAATTAATCGATTTTTCTTAAACTCTTGAAGAATTCTCCCCCTTTTCTTTCGTTGATTGGAGACTTTCATTCTTCAGTAAGGATATTCACAATTTTAGCACAAGTTTAAGAAAAAGAGATCTTCTTGAAAAACCAAGATGATCAATCGATTTCTCTTAAACTCTTGAAGAATTCTCCCCCTTTTACTATCTTGAGACATAATCTTCTTTATTCGAGAATAAACAAATTTTCTTCAGTCTTTGTTCTCGAATCTTTGACTTGAAAGCTCTTTGACATGAAATTGAATTAACCATTTCTCCCCCTTTTTCGATGATAGTGAGCATCATGATCATCGAAAACCTTTTTCAATTTCAGTCGCGTCTCCGAGTATCACTAACAATCTCCTCCTTAATGAAAAACCTTGCTCCCCCTCAAAATAAGAATTCTGGAGCAATTTGTTTTCTCCCCCTGAAAGTATGCATATATTTCATTAAAAAAAATTCATTTCAAATACAGTGCTTTAATGAAAACATTTATACAAAGAAAATAATATTCATTGAACTACATTTTATAGCTACTAACATTTGATTATTTGAAAGCTTTACAAAAGAAATCCAACTTAATGAAATATAACAGATTTTCAATCAAATGAAATCAAATGCATGTGTTTGGATTCAAAAACAAGTCATCATTGCATATCAAGTTACAAATGTTCAGTTTCAACCCTTTATTAAATCTATTTGGTGTGCTTGCATGCGAAATATGATAAGCTACAAGCATATGCAATTGTAAAACATATAAGAATACTTTGCTCTACTCACACTATTTGTCCAAAATCAGAATTTTCACAAATTTACAGGTTTATCGCGACTTTGAATTTTCCCCAAGTTTCAAGAGATGTGTGCTCATTGGCATCTTTTCTTTTGTGCTCATTGGCATCTTTTCTTTTGTGCACATTGGCATCTTTTAATCAAAAAGTTTAGTAAGAATAAGATACACCGTTAAACATGGCTTTCTATCTAGTTCTATAGCAGGATTTGGGTCAGCCAATCCCAGACCAGTAGGTCTTAGGGGCTAGGTGTCGAGCACCCCTTGGAACTTACTCTCCCAAACCAGAAAGGCCACATCGATATATCTTAAACCCATTTGTACCAGTAGAACATGGCTTGCTATCTGGTTCTATAGCAGGATTTGGGTCAGCCGATCCCAGACCAGTTGGCCTTAGGGACTAGATGTCGAGCACCCCTTAGGACTTACTCTCCCAAACCAGAAATGCCACAGGTACAAACTTTCAAACTAAATGATTTTATTATATATATATATATTTTATTTATTTATTTATAGCATCTCAATCACTTGGTTCTAAAACATAGTGCTTCCCCCATATTTTCGTTTCCATCCATCAATCTGACAATTAGGCTTTTTGAGCATTATATTCTATATAAGTCCAGAATTACATAACATTGAGCATTCACCATAATTTCATTCATGTTTTGCTGACCTTTCGATTTATTTCAGAAGTGAAATTTGAAACAAATATAACTCAGACAATACAAAAATGCCCGTAAAATCACCCTTGACACGCATTTTATTCATTTAATGAAAATTAAAAAAAATTCACCTCATTGAATTAAATTTGTGAAGATTCAAACTTTCAAAGCAGTACAAATAAAACATAATGCAATATTACCTTTCACCACTTATTCCTTGAAACAGAAAGATGTGACAGTTAAGGATATCACCTGAGAAGTATGAGTTCTAAACTGATTTGTTTAGAAGTCTTAGTCTTTGAAGTACGGGTCCTGAACTGAATTGTTCAGAAACCAAAACGTTGAAGCACGGGTTCTGAACTGATATATTCAGAAACCAAGCAATCTTATATTTTTCTTTCTACAACATACAAAAAGATTTATCAATTATCACATTTATGTAAACAAATAGAAATCTCCCTGAAAATATGTAATGTTCAGTATAAACATTGAATGCACAGTACTTCATCTTCCGAGAGTTCAACGCTTTGCTTCTAAATCTGCAAAAACAGATTAAGTAGATTTTGGTACCCAACGAGTTTTGGGTCCTGACTTGTTAAGCGGAGCTCTATAAGAAGGAATGTGATAAGTACCATACCAATATTGAACATTATCATTTTTAACAAAATCGTTAGTTCCACAATAAGAACAACAAATATTCTTTTGTGCAAACCTAATTAAATTATTTTCGGAATATAATGAACCAGGTTTAACAAAAGATTTACCTTTCAGTTTAGTGTTCTTGTTGGGAACATACGATTTTGGTACATCTTTTTCAGGAGTCGTACATTTTACTCTCCATTGCATGTTGACTTTCTTATATGAAGGAAGATCAGCAGATTGATACTTGGAATAACTATCCACTGAGTGATCATAGAAGAGATTAGAAGGACGAATCGAACATTCTGAATAGCTTTTGGATTTGTTAAGCGACTTCACTTTGTAAGATAAGTCATTCCGTTCCTTGGTCACCAAATCAAGCTTCTTCTGAATATCAGAATTAACCCTCTTCTCTATCATGATATCAGTTGATAACATAGCCAAATTCCTTGTCAGCTTACGTATTTCTTGCTGAAATATCTTCCTTTCAACAGAAAATTCATCTTTAACACTCCTAGCCTGAAAGTCAGCATTCTTCCTCTTTTCTAGCTCTTCACTTCTCTTTTCTAGCTCTTGTCTCTCTTTATCTAAGTCCTTTTGAAGCTCAGATATTTTCTTTGACAATTTCGCATTCTTCGCTTCAAAGACTTTCCTTGTATTTTCATACTCAACCCTTTCCTTCTCCAATTTTTCTTTTTCAAGAAATAAAACCTTCTCAAAATCTGAATTTTGTTTAGAAAGTTTTATGCATCTGAGTTCAAGGGCTTTCTTCTCTTCATTTTCTTTCTTCTCAGAAATTGAAGTCTTTTCTAGTTCAGAAACTTTCTGAGAAAGAGAAAGAATTTGTTTTGCATAGCACTTTTTGTCATTCAAACGATCAGCCTTTTCTTTTCTGAACTTTTCTCTTTCCACTTTTAGCAACGTTTCCATGTCAGACAACTTCTTTGTAAGCTCAATAACCTTTTCCTTAAGATCTTCATTTTCAGCTTCTGACATGTTCTGTTCCGTATCCTCTTTCTTTCCTTCTTCCTTTCTCTTTTTAAATGCAACTTCAGATCCATGCATTCGCTTAGATAACTCGTTCCACATAAGCATTGGGTTGTGTTTGAGACAGTCACTACTTTTGGAAACCTGTTTTGGTAGTGCAAAGATCAAGTTGGATGAAGCTTCCTTGTCAGCTTTCATTCTTTTAATCTCTTCTTCTGTAAAATCATTCTCCATTTTATTTCTGCTCATTGGACCTTCGGAGAATGATTTTATCATATTCTCTCCATTTTCCCTACTTGTAATAAAATCGATAAACGTAACTCTCCATTGTTCAAAATCGGATTCTTTGACCAGCACCGGTGGTAAGTTCATGTTAGCTTGACGATTAAAAGATCTTTATAATGAAAAATCTACTGAATATGCGAAAAATTAACAATTAGAAAAACTTGATCAGAAGTTGGATCAAATCTGAAATTTACTCCAGATATTAGTGGCACAAAAATTAAATTTTACTTTTGCAGTTGATGGCGCAAAAATAAATTTTTTTTGATCAAAAGTGGCGCAAATCAGAGATATAATTCCATCAGTTGGCGCAAATCAGAAAAATCCTTGATTGGTTGACGCAAATCAGAAAAATCCTTGATGGGTTAGTGCAAATACAGATCAGTTAGCGGCGCAAATTTAGATCAGTTGGTGGCATAAAATTCCAACAAAGAAATATGCTGACATCATCATTCCACTTTGAAAGAAACAAACATATAGCTATTGATTTAATTGTCCAACACCTTTGAATGAAACTTGGTCAACTTTTCAGATACGTGGCATGCATTTGTTTATTAAAGTGGCGCAAGATTCAAGTTTGCGCCTACAGTGTATGGCGCAAAGTATAGTTTACTCCAGTAACAGTTGGCACAAAGTAGAAGGTTTACTTGAGCTGTATGGTTGGCGCAAACATTGATTTTCTTGAGATGTGATTAGCGCAAAATATGAGAAATTCTTGTATTAAGGTGGCGCAAATCTAATGTTGAGTTGATTTAGGTGGCGCAAAGTTCCAATCTGGCGCAAAATTCAATCTGGCGCAAAATTCCAATCTGGCGCAAAGTTCAGATCAAGAACACAAGATGAACAAAAACAAAATTTCATCAATAACCCATTCAAAACTTCGAATTAAGCCATCAAATTTTGCAGAGTTGTTAGAAAAACATTTTCTAACAAGATGTTGTAAAACAATTTTGCTGAACAACACTGAATTAATGTCTGAATGAACAACCAGACTGATTTGATCGAACCGAACAGAAACCTCAAAATTCTTCAAATTGATCCCCAAATCTTTGAAAATAGCCTTCGATTCTTGAATAAGATTTGTTCCAAAACAGATTTCTAACACGATGAACTCAAAATCCAGATCAATTTAATCTAAAAAATGCAAGAATTTGAGAAAAATAGATTTTCTTGAAAAAATCAAGAAAATCAATCGATTTTCCTCAAAACCCTAACAATTTTGATCTCAAATCGTGCAAATTCTTCAGTAGATCTTCACTAACGTGCTCTGATACCAATTGATAGTCCCAATTCAATCAAGCAACATGAATTTCACAAGAAATCTAGAGAGAGAAAGTAGAGAGAGAAAGTGTAAGCGTGTATACTATAAGCTCTCTGTAACACAAGATGTGAGTTATGCTCTAATTGTTACAATGAATAGTCTAGCCACATGCTTATATACCTCAAGACTAACAAAGGTATTTAGCTAACTATGACTTTCTCACTTTGACTTTATACATTGACTTTGACTTTGACTTGAATATTAAATCTTAAAGACATATTTAGACCTAACACCGGCACCGCTCACAGTTTTGTTCCTGCTCGCACAGGCATACGCAAGACGCACCCAGACCGCACCCTGTGACAGGCAAAAGGCCTCATGCAAGGAAGATATCCATCCACCCTTATAAGGAGGACTTCGTTCCCCCTCCTAGCCGATGTGGGATCTCACAATCCACCCACCTAAGTGGGATCAGCGTCCTCGCTTACACATCGACCCGGTGACCGGCTCTGATACCATTCTGTAACATTCCCAGTCCACCGTACACGATATTGTTCGCTTTGCGGATACCCTCTGCATAACAACATGTCGGCACCGCTCACGGTTTTGTTCCTGCCCGCACAGGCATACGCAGGACGCACCCAGACCGCACCCTGTGACAGGCAAAAGGCCTCATGCAAGGAAGATATCCATCCACCCTTATAAGGAGGACTCCGTTCCCCCTCCTAGCCGATGTGGGATTTCACAAAATAACATATCTCAAAAATCCTGCAATCGACGTTCAATTTCTGCCGACTGAGAAACAACCCCGACATCTCCGACCAGCGTTTTTTCTTCCTCAAAAACCACCATCACCGTCGTCTCATCGACCTTTTCTGACCTAAACCTCCACCGCAATTATCTGAATTCTTCCCTGCATTTTCTTCTTGTAATCGCATTGGTAATCTGCATCTGAATCCTCTTTTTTCAATCTTAATTCTAAGTTTTTAGGGATTTTTCGTGCGACTGTTTTCTCATGGAAGAACTAAAGGACCCAGGTGGTTCTGTTGGTTTTAAGAAATCGATGAAAACAATTGCAAGCCTCTAAAATCTGATCGATCTAGATCAGATGGTGATAGGAAGCTAAAACCGACCCCTGCTACAAGTTCGATTTCCAGTAAAAAAAATCGAGTGGTGACTTCAAAGCTGCATTTGGTTCGAATTTGGGTTCTGACTCAAAGTCAAAAGGAATTAAGGGTGGTTCGACCTCTGGTTCTTGGAAATTTTTCGAAGCTAAAAAAGAATCTGTTGAAAAGGGGAAAATGCAAGTAGGGACAAGTGATGTTCTTAAGCAAATTGTTGATTATGTCCAATTTTCAAAGCCTAATTTTGCTCCTGGTAATTCTGTCAACATTGAGGTAGAGAGGAACTTAGTTTAATCGGGGGGAACTGTGAAGTTTGGTTGATTCCATTGTCTGTAAGGTTGGGTTTTAATTTTGTTCAGATTTGAGTTTTAGGTTTGATTTTGATTGGGTTTTCTTATTATCAGATATGAATCAGTATTATAGACACAAATTGTATTTTATTTCATTGGGTGAAATAAGGTTAGTACGTGTATCGTCTGTTGAATTTGTGTGTTTCATCTAGTGAATCTGTGTTTCATGTAATGAATTTATCTGTTTCATATAGTGAATCTATGTGCTTCATATGGTGAAATTGTGTTCTTCATATGGTGAATCTGTGTGATGAATGAATTTGTATGTTTCATATGGTGAATCTGTGTGCTTCATATGGTGAATCTATGTAATTCATATGGTGAAATTGTGTGCTTCATATGGTGATTCTACGTAATTCATATGGTGAAACTGTGTGCTTCATATGGTGAAATTGTGATCTTCATATGGTGAATCTATGTGATGAATGAATTTGTATGTTTCATCTAGTGAATCTTGTTACTAAAATGACGATTACGCCCGTTTCATGTGGTGAATCAGTTTTTAATTAAAACCAATTGATCAAAACCAAATTACGGCTTAGATTGGTTCTCAAGGTTCTCAATCTTTTTTTGGTTCTCACATGATTTAACCCCTATATATATATATATATATATATATATATATATATATATATAAAGAAATGAACTCTTTAAATTAGAACTGAGAGTATCTTCAATAGTTTCATTAATAGAGAAAATAGAGATTTAATTTTTAATTTGGCTAGATTCTTCAAATTTAGATAATTCTCTAAAATTTGATGAGAGATGAAAGCAATTATAATTTTATTTATTTCTACAATAAAATTAAACTATCATTATTTTATATATATTTTTAAAAAGCGTATTAAGATGATAATTATATAATATTTAAATAACATAATTAATGTTGAAATCTATAAATTATAGAATATGTTGGAGTGAAATGTATTTTATTTGGATATTTTCGTTTTTGGTTCTCTATTTTACAGAAATTATAGTGACCCTGTTGGAGTTGCTCTAATGTATCATATGTTATTTTATATGAATGTTTTCATTTATGGCTAGAATTTAGTATTATAGTTAACATATATATAATATTCAATGTGTATGTTCCACATATATTCGGTTCACAAAACCTTTTCTAGCACGTTTGTAAAATAAATAATACACGTAATAAAGTTTTAAATTGTGAATCGCACATATTAAACAAACACGTTGTGAAACAAATATATGTTAATCAATATATTAAAATATAAATTTTAAATTTCTCACAAATTTGATTTTTATCATTAATTATTATTTATTAAAAAAATTATGTTGACAAAAGGCTCATATATATTGCTTGTTCTCATATTATATACAGAGGAAAAACTCAAAAATGAAAAATTGAGGAACATCCTAGTAAACTTTTATTTGGACGGAATAAACTTGTGCATATGTTTTCGGTTTTTATGCACGTGGCCATGTTACAAATTACATGTATGCACAAGTGCATACCGTCCAAATGAAGGGCTAACAAAGTGTTCCTCAATATTTCCTTATTTAAGGTTTTTTTCTTGAACCTAACCCATTATTTATAATCCATATCTAATTTCTAATTGAATAGTCAATGATTCCAAAAGTCAAGACTAACGTCAAACATGTCTTCATTCATCTCCTCTCTCATGGAAATTTCAAGCTACCTCACTTTGATTGACCATTCATTTATTATTACCCACAAAATCTTTTCTAATACGTTTCCTTCAAAATGGAAATTTAGGTCTATTTATTATTACTATGGTTTCTTGTAGTAATAAAGAAGATGAGTGTGTTTAATACAAATCACAAAGCATGTAACTAGTCGAAGAATTCTAAAATGAACTTATCATTCTTCAAAATAGATAAATAAACTAATAAAGCAAAATGGATTCTATGCATGATAAAAAAATTACACACGAGGATCGGGTAAGACTTGATGAACGTTGTATGTGTCTTAGAAATTTAATAGATAATTGGTTCATTGTAACTTGTTCGAACACAAGATGCACCAACACCCGATAGGAAACCATAACCCCAAAACATAAACAAAGGAACAAATAGATGTTGATCCAAACCCTTCAGTGATTTAATAATGACTCTTAGAATCACTTAGTGAAAATTATAAGTAAACATTATGTATTAGTGTTTTACCATCAGCGATAAGAAACTGAGTCTGTTCAGAATCGCTGATGGGGAACCACTGCTCTTTATTATTCCTCGGTGATAAATATACATCAGTGATAACTAAGCCTATTCAGTTTCGCTGATGATCACTGATTGATTATTTGTAAATGTTTGCTTGTAATCGCTGAAGACAAGTTTTGCGACAAAAGAGTTCAACGCTGAATCGAAGACAAAGCTGATGAACAAGTGACAAGTATACTAATGATCTGATGCGGATATCAGTGAAACCAAGACAAGTCCACAAACACGTGATGTTTCAAGAAGAAGACTTCAGCAATAGCTGACCTTCATCAGGTCTCACTGAAGAAGATTAACTCAGCGATTACTGATCATGAAGCCTGCTCTACAAGATATGTTTGTCTTATCCCCTTGCACACTTTTGTACGATTTGTCAGAAGGACATACATTTGTCTAGGATCGTACAAACAACTCTGCCACTACACTGTTCACCATGCGGCCAAAAGCATGTTTGTAAAGTCCTCCTGACATGCATTAAATGCATGTAGTATAAATAGGAGGAATGCACCTTCATTTCGAAGGTGGTCATCCCTGAACCTACTTTCTGCCTTAGAAAATTATCCTTAATTTTCTTTGTTCTTTTCTCTCTATTTCTTAGTGCAAGAAATCTGTGTGATTCTCATAGTTTGTTTAGATTAGGTATTGTACTTAATCTTATTCCGCAACAAACTGTAAATTGTTTGATTTAACCAATAAACAATTTAGAAAGATAGAAATCTTGTGTGTTTGTATTCAACCCCCCCCCCCCCCCCTTCTACAAACTTACTTGTATAACCCTACGGGACCAACAAGTGTGTGATCCCAGATTCAATCAGGTAACAATCAAGAACTTCATTGATCTTCATTAGAATAGAGAAAGAATACAAGATTGGGAGTTAAGATCTACTTTCTCTCTCTAGTTTCTCTCTCTAGAAATCATCTCTCTATTACAAGTATTTCTCACGTATGAATCTTCTCAACGATAACTACTTACAAATCCCTTACAAACACCTATTTATACCCCTTGACTATCTCACTAAAGTATGTTGACTTTGACTCTTTAAAGTCTCTACTTTGACTTTATCTATTACATTTGACTTCTTACAAATACACAATTATACATTAAATCTTGAATACATTTTATGCACTAACAATCTCCCCCTATGGATTCAAGATTTAAAAAATTGATGACGATAGTCTTCAGCTCTTTGTATCTTCAGATCTTCAACACTTTAGCTCTTTGAACAGTCTTCCTCTTCGCTTTGAAGGAAGATCAATCTTCGAAAAATAACTCTGAAGAATCTTCAAATAAGCATTGTCTTCAGAAATCCAAATTGACTGCTTTAGTCTTCCACTGGATCTTCAAAATCAAGTAGTCACCAAAGTCTTGAAATACAAACTTCAAATCTTTGCGGTGTTAGACAAAGTCTTCATATAAAATCTTCATGTCTTTGAATCTTCGCATCACTGATCATTGAATCGTTGTAGCATAGATCTTTGCATCTTTGAGCTTTGAAATATATCTTTGGTCTTTGAACATGAAATAGCTTTTGAGCTTTAACGGGTTTTGAGCTTTAACAGGCTTTGAATATCTTGAACTGTGTATCTTCACTTCTTCAACAATAACAATCTTTGAACTTTTGAACTTTCTCGAATCTTCTCGAAACATCTTGAAACATCTTGAACTCTTTAACTCGAGCTTCTTGACTTCAATAAAACTTCACTCTATCTTGAAATTGGAACTTTCATATCTTCTCCCCCTTTTTGATGATTGTGAGCATCATGATCATCAAAACTTCAACATCAATTTCAGCAACCTTTGAATACACCAATAACAATCTCCTCCTTTCGATCTGAATATTCGTCATTTCCAAAAATAGTTATCCGAATCTTTTCAAATTCAGACAATATGCAAGTGGTAACCCTTAAACAACTAATGAATCAGTTAAAATGCCTGTAAGTTGCACGAAGCCACTTAGTACAACGAATGCACTTTGGAAAGGAGCTTTTTGATGTTCACTCCTCCAGGGCTTCCATTCAATCATCAAAAAACCACAAAGGAAATTTCTATGAACGTTATGACAAGAAAACATATTCCTTGTGTGTACGTGCTTGTGTAGAAATGATTGAAGCAACGTATGCTTGAAAATTATAGGCTCAAAATGTGTAAACTGATGAGACAGCAACAAGTTTTCCACGGACTCAACGTGCATGAATGAAGAGCGAAGGTGGGGCAAACTTCCTTCTTTTTCAATATCTAGACCTTCCGAGTGAAGATCAGATAGATAATATGCTGCGTCCCCAAGAAAATTGAAACATTCCTTTATTAAGAAAGAAATGAGTAGCTGGTGGGGTTAAATTCAAGAGTTGGCATGGGCTAGTTGCCTGTTTCAATGATGGTCACCAAAGAATGTGAACCAATCAGTAATGTGGCTGCCCGGCTCAGAAAATGGATAGTGCAGAGTTCTCTTATTCTTTTAACTCTGTTCTCACACCCTCTTTCTGTTTTTAATCCGCTCACTTCTAACCAAACTCTCATTTTCATTTTACCTCAGCACAATGAGATACTCAACCATATGAGTTATCTCCCCCACTCTTTGATTTCGACCCCTCACCCCTCAATCACTCAAGGATAACTTCTTGGGTAGGAAACACTGGTTAACGTGGATCCATAGAAGTTCTTTAATATCTCACACTGATTCCCATGAAATTTTGTCCTAAAAAGATGTGTTGTTCAACAGTTTAGCTTGAACAAGTACAAATCTCGGCATTTGATTAACATTGCCATCAGAAAGTATGCTCCACAAGAATTATCATGAAGATTTGAGCATTTGATCTTTGAAGAATTCTCACAACAAGAATATTGAATGAATGGAATGAATTCGAAAGACTTGTTTGAGAATCTGACAAGGTATCAATCAGATCAAATAACATGAATGATAATCATGTAAGGTTTAGGTTATCAAAGAATTGAAATTTGTTTATATGAACAAAATGAACAAATATAAACAATTTTTGAATGAAACGTTTAAGCTCTTACACTGAAATGAATATGATGCTCAACAAAAATTTGAATTACGAACGGGAGTATTACCCTCGAAAAATTGTTTCGTTTTGAGACATGGTAATAACAAAGTCAATAAGAAGCTGAACCGGTGTGTATGAATACTTGAAAGTATAGAAAAGATAATACGCAAGTATTAATCTTTAGAAACACACGGTCATAAATGATGTAACGAGAATCTGAGGTATATATATGTAAAACATTTAAAATCACACTTCTAAAATTCATAAAATCTGTTTGAGAATCGAGAAGTGGTTTGAACATTTAGAAAACGTTTTTCATGCTTGAAAGTCGTTCTTCTTTAAAACAATCTCAGATTAAGTTCAGAAGATACGTACAGTTAAACGTTTAAGATCCCCCTCAAATTATGATAGACTGATTTAAAAATCAGATGAGCTCCCCCTCAAAATCTGCAAAAGATCTTAATGAAACAAGATCAGTATATGTAGCAATCAAAGTCTAAATCAATGAAGTACGAGTTCTAAACTGATGTGTTTAGAAGTCAAACTCGTTGAAGTACGGGTCCTAAACTGATATGTTTAGAAGCCATAGTTTCTTTGAAGTACGGGTCCTAAACTGATATGTTTAGAAACCATAATCTCTTTTATGTTCGGGTTCTAAACTGAAGTGTTTAGAAACCATCGTCTTTTATGCTCGGGTTCTAAACTGATGTGTTTAGAAACCACTATCGCATATGCTCCCCCTACAAAGAAGCATAAACAAATTATGTCAATAAGCACAAATATATCAAGAACATAAACCAATGATTAGAAATTCTCCCCCTAAAATTATGCATATATTTTAGCATAGGTACTGTTCTTCAGATTGCACACTTCTCTTCTGTTTTCCAGTCATGTGTTCGGTATTAATTAGGAATTATGCATTACACATGATGAACCTGCAAAACAAATTAAGTAGATTTTGGTACCCAACAGAACTTGGGTCCTGGCTTGTTATGCGCTGATTTCTTAGAAGAAATTCGGTAAGTACCGTACCAATAAGAAGTAAAATCTTTATGCACAAAATAATTTGATCCACAGTAAGAACAACAAATTTTCTTATGTGCCAACCTAATCAGATGATTTTCGAAATGAATAGGATTAGGTTTAGCAGAAAATTTACCTTTCGGAGTGTTGTTCTTCTTGGCATTTGATGTGCAAGCAGATGATTTTGGTACACCATTCTTTGAAGGTGTTGTACCTTTAACTCTCCATTCCATCTTCACAGGCTTAAAGATAGGTATATCAGAACTTGTAGCATCACGGTTGTAGAAAAGATTAGAAGGTCGCATCTGATCTTTTGATTTGACATACTATGTCGAAGAAGAATGTTTATGAACAGAACTAGAAGCAATCTTTGATGAACAATCAGAATCAGTTGAACCATCATTGAGCGATTGAACAATAGTATCGGCACTAAATTGTTCAGATGATTTAACTCTGATCTTAATTGCTTCCAATTGCTGAACTTTATCGGACAAAACATTCCTTTCTTGAACAGTCAGATCAAGTTTCTTCTGTAGATCAGATTTGATCTTCTGCTCTTTCATAGCTTCCGTTGGTAAAGCAGATAACCTCCTTGTTAGCTTTAAAATTTCAGCCTTAAAGATGTTTCTCTCTTCTTCAAAATTCTTCTCGGATATGTCTTTGAAAATATTCATGTTTTTCTTTTGAAACCTTTGCTTTTCCATTTCAAAAGCCTTTTTCCTTTCACCAAACTCTTTTCTCTCTTCTTCCAAAACTTTTTCCAAGTCAGATATTGTCTTTGAAAGTTCACTATTCTTTGATTCAAAAACTTTTCTTTCACTATCAAAATCTGCTCTTTCCTTTTCAAGCTTTTCCTTTTCTAAAAATAACACCTTCTCAAAATCAGAAACTTGTTTTGAAAGATTTATGCATCTAAGTTCAAGAGCTTTCTTTTCCTTTTCAAAACAAACTCTCTTTTCATCATTTAAAGAATTATGGTCATGAAGCTTCTTTGAGAAATCAAATGAACAAGCTTTTCCTTTGTCATTTTCCTTAGGCTTTGACTTGGTTTCGAAAATATGATCATTAGGCACAAAATCACAATCAGAATCAAAATCGGCATTGTGAACTTCAAAATCCATTTTAGAATCAGATGTTGTCCATGTTTTAAAAGCATTTTCTCTTCGTTCTTTTGCCAATTCCTTTTCTAATTCAGTCACATCTTGAGATAGCATAATTATTTTCTCTTCAAATGACTGTCTTTCAATTTCAAATACAACTTTCTCGTTTTCAAATTGTTCGCGTTTAAGATTTAAAACTTTCTCAATATCAGATATTTTTCTTCTATCATTGGAAGACTTTCTTTCCTTTTCCAATTCAGTTTCTAATATCATGATCTTTTGAGAGAGTTCACGAATGTTTTCCTCGAAAGAATTTTTTTCATTAATGAAATTGACCTTTTCATTCTCAAATTGTGTATGCTCGGAGAGAATAATACTTTCAAGATCCGCCACTTTCTTAGAAAGTTGGAGACATTTTTGATCAACCTTTTGTTTAGCATCAAAAATGGCTTTTGATGAAACAGAAAACTTTTTGATCAAAGCATGTTCAATTTTAACAGTCTCCTTTTCCACCTCATCTTTGAAACTAGAAGATATTTCCTTAAAACTATTTGAATAAACAGTTGAAAGGAGATCATTTTCAAATTCAAATTTGATCCTTTTGTTCTAAAATGGAGAGTTCAAGTTCAACAATTCTCCCTTCTAGAACCAATGTAGGAACATATTTCTTAGTTTCAAAGACTTGGTTGGTGGTTGGCTTTGTAGCACATATGTCAAAATAGTTATTTGGAAGTGGTCTATTTAGATTGTTGAGAGTCTTCTCCGTCTCACGAGTATAAAAAAATGGAAGTTGTATATGAGTTGTTAATGATCTTTTTCTTTCTTCCTCTTCTAATGTTTCCTTTACACCAGTCCAAGGAATTTCAAAATCGGGCCAATATCTTGCATAATTTAAACATTCAAAATTATACAATGTCGGTAATGCAATGATAGCTTTGACCAAATATTTTGGGTTTTCGTAACCAAGTCCCCAATACTTATTGACATTGCTTACAAGTCTTGGCTTGTTCATGTAAATTGTTTGGTCAATTTTATCTCTCAAATAAAGCTTATTTTCCAAATCTTTGATTATGTCCAAAAATTCTCTGTTTTGAGAGGTAATATATTTCAAAGAAAGTTCGCTCTCACTATTCTTTTCTTCCAAATCACTGATTTTCTTTTTAAGTTCGGATATTTGACAATCAGAAAATTTCTTATCCTCATCAAGCTTTTCTTGGTGATCTATGATAGATTTATCAAGAATAGTTTGACTCAGATTTTTGTTTTCTTCTCTTTCGTTTTGCCATGTAGCAGTTAGTCTCACCTTCGGTGGATCAAAATATTCTTCCATATAATACTCATCCATTGTTACATGAAAAGATTAAAAATTGATCGTTGTCAGATACATCGTGAGAAGTAGAATTATGAACACACGATAATCAGAGAAAAATCGATTAAAGTCAGAAAAATTTTCAAAAATTAAAATTTGAATAACAAATTATAAAATTTGTTGTTCAAAAATTAATTCCGAAAAATTAATGCGGAATCCTGGACTTTAAATCGGCAAACCTGCAAAAAAAATAAGAAAAATATATCAGTTTCGAGCAAACACAGGTAAAGATTGATAAAACGGAAAAATAATGAAAAATTACTAAAAATAGGGACTAAAAATGAAAAAAATGGGACTAAAACGAAAAATAAGGACTAAGAGTGTAAAATACTAAGACTTCTAAAAGACAAGGACTAAAAATGACAAAAATCTAAAAATTAAGACTCAAAGGACTAAAAATGAAAAATCTAAAAGATTAAAAGTCTAGGGACTAAAAGTGTAAAAATCTAAAACTTAAGTAGAAGGACTAAAATTGTTAAAATTCTAAACTTAAACTATAGGGATTAAAATTGACAAAAACTCAATCCTATACTACAGGGACTAAATCTATCAAATTCTAAACCTATCTAACAGACTTAACAACAAACTAACGGAAAGGACCAAAATTGTAAAGGATTTAACGGAGAGTTAACGATTCCGTTAATTCACTGTTACTGTTCATCTTCGTCGATTTCACGTTGAGCTGCAGGTTTTCAGCAACGATATCTCGCTCAAAAATCAATGAAAATCATTGATTCTTTTTGCGTTGTGCTTCTTAATCAATACCAAATCGAATGCAACAAGCTGTTGTCGATCATGCAACGAAAATTCGATCATGCGATAGAAATCGTTTTTCCGACGAGATGCGTTTTCAGTCGAAGAGAGCTTCTGTTTTGTACGACTAAAAGGTGTTGTCCGACTAGAATTTTGTACGACAAGAAGTTCAGTACGACTAGGAGTTCTGTACGACTAGGAGTTGTCCGACAAGAAACTTTGTCCGACAAGAATGTATTAAGTTGTGTCCGACAGTTATGAGTCTAAGAGTTGTACGAGAGTTATGTAGCAATGGTGTCCGACAGTTATGAGTCTAAGAGTTGTACGAGAGTTATGAACAAGTCGGACAAGGCTTGACCGATAGTTATGAATTTCCGGCGATAATTGCAGAATCCGGCGAGATTATCTGTTTTCCGGAGAACTCTACTTTCAACCACAAAACCTCAATTTCTTGTTGCCTTTTAAATCTAAAAGATGATTCCTGATCAGAAAAACCACACGAATTGATCTGTAACAATCAAATTTGAACAAACAGCTGTTAAAGAATCAAATCGATGTAATCTTCGTGAGCAGCTTCGATAACAAAACAACAACAAAAAATATTCAAATCTCTCGATCTCAGATCTGTGGCTGTGGTTGAAAAACAATCCTCCTGTATGCTGCAATCTTTAAACAAGATCTGTGAAAGTAAACAACATCATTGGAAACAAAATCTTTAAACAACAATTCATGTATTGTATTGTTCATCGAATAAGAAAAACATTTTGTTGTTTAAAAATCAATTTTGTTGTTTAAAAAACAAAATATTTGATTTAAAATTGTTTCAAACCACAAATATAATCGATTTCTAAACTTGAATCAATCAAAAACACAAACAAATTCCGAATTTTTGAAGATTTTTCAAGAAAAATCTCAAAAACTCAAGAACTTCAATTTTCTCCAAAAATTGACAAAAATTTCTTCAATTCTGGACTGAATTGTGCATAATCTGATCTGATTAAGCTCTGATACCACTTCTGATTAAGGGTGGTTCGACCTCTGGTTCTGGGAAATTTGACGAAGCTAAAAAAGAATCTGTTGAAAAGGGGAAAATGCAAGTAGGGACAAGTGATGTTCTTAAGCAAATTGTTGATTATGTCCAATTTTCAAAGCCTAATTTTGCTCCTGGTAATTCTGTCAACATTGAGGTAGAGAGGAACTTAGTTTAATCGGGGGGAAGTGTGAAGTTTGGTTGATTCCATTGTCTGTAAGGTTGGATTTTTATTTTGTTCAGATTTGAGTTTTAGGTTTGATTTTGATTGGGTTTTCTTATTCTCAGATATGAATCAGTATTATAGACACAAATTGTATTTTATTTCATTGGGTGAAATAAGGTTAGTACGTGTATCGTCTGTTGAATTTGTGTGTTTCATCTAGTGAATCTGTGTTTCATGTAATGAATTTATGTGTTTCATATGGTGAATCTATGTGCTTCATATGGTGAAATTGTGTTCTTCATATGGTGAATCTGTGTGATGAATGAATTTGTATGTTTCATATGGTGAATCTGTGTGCTTCATATGGTGAATCTATGTAATTCATATGGTGAAATTGTGTGCTTCCTATGGTGATTCTACGTGATTCATATGGTGAAATTGTGTGCTTCATATGGTGAAATTGTGAGCTTCATATGGTGAATCTATGTGATGAATGAATTTGTATGTTTCATCTAGTGAATCTTGTTACTAAAATGAAGATTATGCCATTTTCATGTGGTGAATCAGTTTTTAATTAAAACCAATTGATCAAAACCAAATTACGACTTAGATTGGTTCTCAAGGTTCTCAATCTTTTTTTGGTTCTCACATGATTTAACCCCTATATATATGTATATAAAAATGAACTCTTTAAATTAGAACCCAGAGTATCTTCAATAGTTTCATTAATAGAGAAAATAGAGATTTAAATTTTAATTTGGCTAGATTCTTTATTTTATTCTCTAGAATAGAGAAAACAAGAAAAAACTCCAAATTTAAAGAATTCTCTAAAATTTGATGAGAGGTGAAAGCAATTACTATTTTATTTATTTGTACAATAAAATTAAACTATCATTATTTTATATATTTTTTAAAAAGTGTATTAAGATGATAATTATATAATATTTAAATAACACAATTAATGTTGAAATCTATAAATTAAAGAATATGTTGGAGTGAAATGTATTTTATTTGGATATTTTCGTTTTTGTTTCTCTTTTTTACAGAAATTATAGTGACCCTGTTGGAGTTGCTCTAATGTATCATATGTTATTTTATATGAATGTTTTCATTTATGGCTAGAATTTAGTAATATAGTTAACATATATATAATATTCAATGTGTATGTTCCACATGTATTCGGTTCACATAACCTTTTCTAGCACGTTTGTAAAATAAATAATACACGTAATAAAGTTTTAAATTGTGAATCGCACATATTAAACAAACACGTCGTGGAACAAATATATGTTAATCAATATATTAAAATATAAATTTTAAATTTCTCACAAATTTGATTTTTATCATTAATTATTATTTATTAAAAAAATTATGTTGACAAAAGGCTCATATATATTGCTTGTTCTCATATTATATACAAAGGAAAAACTCAAAAATGGAAAATTGAGAAACATCCTAGTAAACTTTTATTTGGATGGAATGCACTTGTGCATATGTTTTCGGTTTTTATGCACGTGGGCATGTTACAAATTACATGTATGCACAAGTGCATACCGTCCAAATGAAGGGCTAACAAAGTGTTCTTCAATTTTTCTTTATTTAAGGTTTTTTCCTGAACCTAACCCATTATTTATAATCCATATCTAATTTCTAATTGAATAGTCAATGATTCCAAAAGTCAAGACTAACGTCAAGATGCACCAACGCCCGATAGGAAACAATAACCCCAAAACATAAACAATGGAACAAATAGATGTTGATCCAAACCCTTCAGTGATTTAATAATGACCCCTTAGAATCACTTAGTGAAAATTATAAGTAAACATTATGTATTAGTGTTTTACCATCAGCGATAAAAAACTGAGTCTGTTCAGAATCCCTGATGGGGAACCACTGCTCTTTATTATTCCTCGGTGATAAATGTACATCAGTGATAACTGAGCCTGTTCAGTTTCGCTGATGATCACTGATTGATTATTTGTAAATGTTTGCTTGTAATCTCTGAAAACAAGTTTTGCGACAAAAGAGTTCAACGCTGAATCGAAGACAAAGCTGATGAGCAAGTGACAAGTATACTAATGATCTGATGCGGATATCAGTGAAACCAAGACAAGTCCACAAACACGTGATGTTTCAAGAAGAAGACTTCAACGATAGCTGACCTTCATCAGGTCTCACTGAAGAAGATTAACTCAACGATTACTGATCATGAAGCCTGCTCTGCAAGATATGTTTGTCTTATCCCCTTGCACACTTTTGTACGATTTGTCAGAAAGACATACCTTTGTCTAGGATCGTACAAACAACTCTGCCACTACACTGTTCACCATACGGCCAAAAGCATGTTTGCAAAAGCCAGAATCATGCATCCAACCAAACATTGACACGTGTAAAGTCCTCCTGACATGCATTAAATGCATGTAGTATAAATAGGAGGAATGCACCTTCATTTCGAAGGTGGTCATCCCTGAACCTACTTTGTGCCTTAGAAAATTATCCTTAATTTTCTTTGTTCCTTTCTCTCTATTTCTTAGTGCAAGAAATCTGTGTGATTCTCATAGTTTGTTTAGATTAGGTATTGTACTTAATCTTATTACGCAACAAACTGTAAACTGTTTGATTTAACCAATAAACAATTTAGAAAGATAGAAATCTTGTGTGTTTGTATTCACCCCCCCCCCCTTTCTACAAACTTACTTGTATAACCCTACGGGACCAACAAGTGTGTGATCCCAGATTCAATCAGGTAACAATCAAGAACTTCATTGATCTTCATTAGAATAGAGAAAGAATACAAGATTGGGGGTTAAGATCTAGTTTCTCTCTCTAGTTTCTCTCTCTAGTTTCTCTCTCTAGAAATCATCTCTCTATTACAAGTATTTCTCACGTATGAATCTTCTCAACGACAACTACTTACAAATCCCTTACAAACACCTATTTATACCCCTTGACTATCTCACTAAAGTATGTTGACTTTGACTCTTTAAAGTCTCTACTTTGACTTTATCTATTACATTTGACTTCTTACAAATACACAATTATACATTAAATCTTGAATACATTTTATGCACTAACAAAGTGGTATCAGAGCAGATTGTTTAATCTCAATAAACATGATCCTGCTTATACTAATCTCTTCCTTGATATTCTTCAAATGGCAAACAATACAAACACAAACTACATTTATAATGGCTCTCTTGCTAAACCTCCCCGATTCAGTAAAGATAACTTCAATCTTTGGAAGAATAGAATGATGCTTTTCCTAGAAGGTGTAGATCCCACTATACCTTACTATGTGGAAAATGGACTGTATGTCCCATTTATCATCGATGCTGTTGTTCTTGCCACTGCTACCACTCCTGACATTCCTGAAAGACAAATTGTCAAGGCAGTTTCTCAGTGGACTGGAGAAGACAACAAGAGGGTGGCCATAGATACCAAAGCCAGATCTATCATTTCCATGGCTCTCCCTGATGAGGTCTATCATTCAATAATGAACCTCAAAAGCTCCAAGCAATGTGGGACACAATCTGTGTTCAATATGAAGCTACTGCTGACGTACAAGAATCCAGAAGAATAAATCTGGTAAGACAGTACGAAAGGTTCATTTGTGGTAAGAATGAAACTCCCTATGAAGTGCACCAACGTTTTAACTGTTTAATCATTGATTTAAAAACTATTGGTAACACCTACTCAAACTCCGAGATCCTGACAATGTTCTTGGAATGTCTTCCTGAAAGTTGGGACAATTATACCATGCGTCTTAAACTCTCAAAGGATCTTAAATTCATGACCTTAAGTACTCTTTTTGGAACCATGCTCAATCATGAGCAGTCGTGTCAAGTTAAGAAGAATCTTGTAAAAGATTCCAAAAGCACACCCGTTGCTTTACTCTCTTCAGTGTTAATGCCCACTCAGTGATCTTCTGTCACTATCACTGATCATTCAAAGCTTGATGAATCTCTGGCACTCCTGACAAATTCTTTCAGGAGATTCGCTAGAAAGAGTAACTTCAGAAGGAATTAACCTCTCACCATCACTGACAAGCCCAAATCATCTCCTGTTGATAACGCTATTGCCACTTGCTATAACTGTGAGAAAATAGGTCACTTTGCTAGTGAGTGCAGGTCAAAAAAAGTTTTCAAACCTTCTTCATTCTTCAAGAAATCCTCTACTCCTAAGACTAGAGATGACAAATACCTGAAACTCAAAGAAAAATATGAGAAGCTGAAAAGCTATAAAAGAAAAGGTAAAGGTCTGATCGTTGAAGATCAAGACTGGGCTGAGTCTGATGAAGAATCAGATTCTGATGAAGAAGATGAGGCAAATCTCTGTCTCATGGCCGAAAGCCAAGAAGTAAAGGAAGAACCAGCTGAAATTACCTCTACTTCTACTTCTCAGGTATCAACTTCCTCTCCTACTCCAGCTATCATTAACGTTGATAGACTTTGTGCTATTGATATACTGACAGTTGATTTATATGATGCCCTGAGTGGCAAAACCAAAGCTGAACAACAAAATCTAGATTTAACTGAATAGCTTAAAATTTGTCATTTAAAAATACAAGAGCTTTCAAAAATCGAAGAAAATTTGAAAGATCAGGTCTATGTAAATCAAGTCATCAGCATTGAACGCAAACAAGTTATCGCTGACTTGAAAGTTGAGAAAGCTACTGTTGAAGGATGGTGCAAATCCTAAGCAAAGATCACTGAGATAATCGGTGCTCAGATCCTTGTCAATGACAGAAGTGGTCTTGGTTATAATTCTAACGCTGAAGAACCAACCAAAGATCGTTCCATGCTTAAGTTTGGAATTCGTGTCTTCCATCCCTGACACTTCATCACGTCAGTGCTCTTCTTCTAATAATCCAATCCCTGAGGAAAACTCAACTTTAAGTCCCAAACTTAAAGATAAAGGAAAATATGTTTTTCAAAAACCTTAGAAGGGTACCAAAGTGCCAAAGCTGAAAAACTCTAAACCTTCAGCTAATCTACCCTTAAAGAACAAGATCCCTGAACATGTTCAGCGATCTACTCCAAGAATCAGAGTTGATGTTGTTGGCAAGAAATCTGAAGAACCAAAGGTTCCTCCGATCTCTGATGCCAAAGGCATTCTTGGTACAGACACTGCTTATTTAAAATTTTCAAATGTTTATGCCTATGGTCCTAAAGCTACTTTCAGCTATAGGAAATGTTAACACTGCGGACTTACTGATCATATTGCTAGTAAGTGCCCCACAGTCACCAAAGCTGAGAAATCAGCGAAGGTAAAGATGAATGCCTCCAAGGAAAAGAAGATCACCCTAGGTGAAACCCAAGCAAAGGTGAAAAATACCACTAAGGTTAAGAAATTAAACAAAGTAAAGGTTACCACTGACGCTGAGTCATCGGATGTTGTGAAGACCGCTGATCCTTCCACTTCCTCTTCCACCGACAAATGTGGACCCATTGTAAAGTGGGTACCTATTTCAAACTAATATTCCTTTTGTTTGTAGGTCTCGAAGGGTATCTGGTATCTTGATAGTGGATGCTCTCGACACATGACTGGAAAAAGAAACCTACTCACTGAATACAAGGAAGAGAAAGGTCCCTCAGTGACCTTTGGTGGAAATGGAAAAAGCTATACCCGAGGGTTTGGTGTACTTTCTAATAGTACAACTACCTTCAGAAGAGTCGCATATATTGAAGGACTGAAGCACAATCTTCTTAGCATAAGTCAGCTGTGCGATAAAGACTACAAAGTTTGCTTTACTAAGGAAGCATTCTTTGTCATTGATAAGAAGAGAAGATCGCTCTCAGCGGTTATCATTTGGAAAATGTTTACGTTATAAATATGGACTCAACAACCACTGAGAACATTTGTTTTCTCTCTAAAGGCTCTTCAAATGTCAACTGGCTATGGCATAAAAGTCTCTCTCATCTCAACTTCAAAACGCTGAATACTCTCTCCTCCAAAGAGCAGGTTACCGGCTTGCCTCAACACTCATACGCTAAGGAATCTCTCTGTTCAGCGTGTAAAAAAAGAAAACAAACGAAATCTAGTTTCAAGTCCAAGCAAGTTTCCTCAGTGACAAACCCTCTTCAGCTCCTCCACATAGATTTATTTGGCCCTGTCAATATACAATCCATCGCTGGAAAGAAATACACTCTTGTCATAGTAGATGAATTCTCTCGCTATAGATGGGTTATGTTTCTCCATGCAAAGAGTGACACCTCAGAATAACTCTTCTCATTTGTCAGGAAAATGGAAGTCCTGAACAATATGATTGTTCGCTTAATAAGGAGTGGTCATGGACCTGAATTCAAAAACAGTTCTCTTGATAACTTCTTTGAGAGCAAGGGCATTTCTCACAACTTCTCAGCAGTGAGAACACCTCAGCAGAATGGAGTCGCTGAAAGAAGAAACACAACGATCATCGAAGCTGCCAGATCCATGCTCAACGATTCTCATCTTCCAACTCAATTTTGGGCAGAAGCTATCAACACTGCCTGTTTCACTCAAAATAGGTCGTTGGTCGTCAAAAGATTCCACAAGACTGCCTATGAACTTTTCCATGGAAGAATGTCATCTATCAGCTTTCTTCACATCTTTGGTTGTCAGTGCTTCATCTTATACAACAGAGATTCTCTTGGAAAGTTCGATCCCAAAGCTGACGATGAAATTTTCTTAGGATACTCATCAATGTTCAAAGCCTTCAGAGTCTTCAACAAGAGAAGACAAACTGTAGAAGAAACCATACATGTCACCTTTGATGAATTTCATTCAGCGAACTCTAGACCTACTGCTGATAACGAAGAACTGAATCAGTGGATGTTTTCTCATTATAGGGAATCAAAATCTACTCTTAACCCTGACCCTCAGGTCAACAACCCAACCGTTGATGATGCCCCTGACATCATTCCTAGCATGCAGACAAGTGAAGCTGAATCCTCTTCTTAGGTATCAACTATTTCCATAACCACTTTGCCTCCTTCTGAACTCTCAACCTCTAAAATTTCATCAACTTCTAAGCATTCAGTGAATGGAATTTCATCTGAGCTTCAACAAATCTTGCCTGGTATACCTGAATCTACTGCTGCTAAAGCTCTTCTTCAGCACCTCCAGAAGTTCTATCTGAGTTAGAGACTGAAGCTCCGGCTCAGGGATGGACTTTAAATCACCCAATTGATCAAAAACTTGGTAATCCAAATGCAGGTATTCAGACTCGACGAAGTTCAGGTAACATCTGTCTATTTGTTAATTTTATTTCTCTGATTGAACCAAAGAAAGTTGAGGATGTCCTCAGAGATCCAAACTGGGTCAGTGCTATGCAAGAAGAGCTGACTAAATTTGAAAGAAACAAAGTTTGGAATCTTGTTCCCAGACCATCTAACAAAACAGTGATAGACACGAAATGTGTTTATAGAAACAAGTTAGATGAGTTTGGAACTGTAACCCGTAATAAAGCTAGACTAGTTGTTCATAGATATAGAAAAGAGGAAGGCATAGACTATGATGAAACTTTTGCCCCAGTGGCAAGACTCGAAGCAATTAGACTCTTTCTAGCCTATGCAGTTCATAAAGACTTCAAAGTTCATCAAATGGATGTCAAGTCAGCGTTTCTCAATGGAAAGCTGAATGAAGAAGTCTACGTCGAACAACCACCAGGATTTGCTGATCCTAAGCATCCAGAGTATGTTTATAAACTAGATATGGCCCTCTATGGCTTAAAGCAAGCACTTCATGCATGGTATGACACATTATCCTCCTTTCTTATCGCTGAAAAATTTGAATGTAGTAAAATTGATAATACTCTATTTTTCTGAAAGGTTAAAGGTCATATTATTCTTGTTCAAGTATATGTCGATGATATTATATTTAATTCTACTAACCCATCTATGTGTACTCGTTTCGCTGAACGAATGAAAAACGAATATAAGATGAGTATGATGGTGAGCTGACATACTTCATTGGACTCCAAATCAAGCAAAGTGATAAAAGCACATTCATTCACCAAGGTAAGTACGTAAAGATATGTTGAAGAAATTTGATTTTACTCAAAGTTCAGCTACGAAAACTCCTATGGCTCCTCCGCTGACACTTAACAAGGATCGTTCTGGAAAACCCGTTAACGTCACTGCCTATAGAGGAATGCTCGACTCTCTTCTCTATCTTACAGCGAGTCATCCTGATATCATATATTCTACTTGTCTTTGTGCACGATATCAATCTGAACCCAAAGAATCACATCTGATCGTTGTAAAGCTAATTTTCAGATATCTGAAGGGTACACCCAACCTTGGTCTTTGGTATCCCAAAGACTCATGGTTTGATCTAACTGCCTATTCAGATAGTGGTTTTGCAAGTTGCAAATTGGATAGAAAAAGCACCACAAGAGGCTGTCACCTCCTAGGTGGAAAGCTGGTAAGTTAGACGAGCAAGAAGCAAAACTCAGTGTCCACCTCTACCGCTGAAGCTGAGTACGTAGCCGCTAGAAGTTGTTATGCTCAGGTATTATGGATGAGAAATCATCTATTAGACGATGACCTTCAGCTATAAAAAATTCCCATCTATTGCGACAGCAGCCATCGCTATAGCAAACAATCCAGTGCTACACTCAAAGACAAAATACATCGAAATCAGATATCATTTTATCAGAGATCATGTGATGAATGGAGATATAGAACTTCATTTTATCCCACCTGATTTTCAGTTAGCTGATCTTTTTACCAAACCTCTTGATGAGACAAGATTTAACTTTCTCATCAGCGAGCTTGGAATGCTGAACTATGAGGAATAACTCTTCAGTGGTTATGCATTAAGTCAGTGATAAAATTCTATCTCTTTTACTCATCGTCTAAGCTCTGAACGAATGTTCACTGATACTAAGGTATGTTTCTCTATCCCTAAACACTGAAGTTCGCTTCAGTAAGATGTATTTCAAACCTAAAGTTGGTCACTGACATTTCCCTATCAGTGATCTCTTTTGAAATATCATAAAATTCCATCACTGATATTTCTCATCAGTGATTCTTCATTAAATAAAATCATCCCTAATAATTTCCAAACCATCAGAGTTGCCTTGTGAAAGTGAAAAGACAATTTTTATGTGACGTCATCAAACGGATAAACGATGGCACGACTTTTCGTCTGACACGTTCGTCCGTTTCGAATTCTTGTCCAATAAGCTTCGTGGGACGTGTCACGTGTCATGATGAGTATTTTCCTGCTCATCATTCTTTCTCTCTCCTCTCACTATATAAACCACTCGAGTTTATATTTTTACCTTTTACGCTCACGTATCTCTCTCAAGCAAGAAAAATTACCTTTGCAATTTGTGTTCTCGGATTATTTTAAAACTTTCGACCAAGTTCTTCATCTTTATCAACACAACAGGTTTATACTCTTCTCTTAATCCTTCTTTAATCCTCTAAAACCATGTTTTTGATCTTAGTCTCTTGTTCTTAAAGATCAAAATACACGTTTTTTAAGAAATCATCTTCTTCATGATTATCTGAACAAAACTTGAAATAAAGTTTTTCTTAAAGTTTAAACAAATCTTAAAGTTTCTTCTTCTTCATACGTTTTTTCAGAATCCTTCCTTAAAAGGAAACCGGAAAACTATGTTTTCTACCTAGTTTTTGAACTTTATAAAACTAGAAAACACCTTTTTAGTATCTTTTACCAAAAAGGAAACTGAAAAACCCTAAAAACTCTTATTTTGGAAATCTTTCCTTACTAAGAAACTTTCTTCTTCCTTCCATTTTTGGTTGTTCTCTTTCTCAGAAATGGCATCTGCTACTCCTGCAACCTCTGTCACCATGAAGAAATCCAAGAATATGACTAGAGAGCTGAACCAGATCACATTCAGCTCCAACAACCACCTGGCCCTGCTCGAATTTCCTAAGAAGAAACCCTGCCCTCACCTCGCTGAGGCTGTAATCTTCTTGAAAAACTCTCCCATCCGCACTGCCATCACTATCGCTCCTCCTGCACATCGTAATCTACTACAACAATTCTGGTTTACCGCTGACAAAACAACCCAAACCACTCGCTCTGGAAAACAAGTCACTGTTATTGGTTTCCAAACCCAATTTGGCCAGGGGTTTATCACTGCCAACGGAATCCGTACTTCCCTAAACCTACCCATCGGCCCATTCGAACCACTGCCCGAAGATGAAAATGAACTCATCGCCTTCCTTAACCTGATGAAATACTCATGGGACAAGAAGAACCGCTCTGACGAAGACGACAAGAACCTGACAAAGATACTCAAGGCAAAGATGCCCACTGAGTTGAACTACATCATTGCTCATGTGATCTCATGCATGAGTGCAAAGTTCGGATCGCTGGATCAGGCCAGCCATATTCAGGTGCAAATGGGGTACTCGCTGCTCGTTGGGCGAAAGATTGACTATGCTCGCATTATCTTCGACGACCTGATGTTTATGGTCGAAAAGCCTGATAGGGACATGAAGGTTCCGTATGTCCGTTTTGTCTCTGTACTTCTCCAACTTTTACTCAAGGAGAAGTACCCAAAGCAGGGAGACTACAAGCTCCTTCAGCTTGGCATCAAAATCCTCGACTTCCAGCCGATTGAAGGTGAGGTACTTCTTTCTACTCTCTTAACTCTTCTTACCCCTCCTTCTTCTACTTCGGCGACCACTTCAGCGGTGAAACCCCCGCTGAGACCCAATCCCCCAAACCTAAGTCCTCATTGAAGTGGAAACATTCAGACACCAAGCCTGGCTCTCATAAGACCAAGAAGATTTCAAAGGAGAATCCCCAGCCTTCTCAGGTTACGAATTCAGCGCTCGCTTCTTCACAAGCAACGCTTGATAACTTTGTGGTACTCTCCACCACATCTACACCCAACATCACCAACCACTTCAGGGCCTCAACAGCTGAAGCTTTTCTGGCACCTTCACCAACCTTCTCAGTGCCTGAAAGCACTGAAGGAGTCGTTCTCAACAGCGCTAGTGCTGAACCTGTTAGCACGATATTCTCAGCAACTGCCTCTTCTCCTCCTATCTTGGTCATTACTTCTGCACAGGCGACAACGGTCGCTGATACGCATGCCTCGCTGCTCCACAATCTGATGCAGCAAAACTCTCAAGGACCTGATGGCTTTCCTATCCCTTCCACTTATGTGTCCGATATGGAGAAGGACATGGAATATTATGGTTTTGACTCTCTCACCAACCCATCAGGTATCCAAACCTATCCCACTTCTTCTTCTCAACCCCTTTCCTATTTTGGGGTTTCCTTTGCTCAAAATTTCTTTGTTTTACAGGTCCTAACTTAGGCATAATCACTTACATCCTTGAGGGTGAGTTTTGTACTCAGACAGGATATAACAGAACAAAATGGGACGGGACAGATCAGAATAGGACAGAATAGTTGTTCAGCGTTTGGTAGACAGAACTGGACAGAACATAACAGATAACATTCGATAAAATACAAATAAACAAAATTTAAAGAATGAATGAAATATAAAATAAAATGTTTATTTGATGTTTTAGAAGAGAATTAGATTTTATTTTGAGATTATATTGGTAAAACACAAGTCTGTTTCACTTTGTTCCAGCTTGTTCCATGGGTTAGGGGTGGAACAGGATTGTTCCAGCTTGTTCCACTCTGTTCCTGTCTGTTCCACATAAAAGTCCTGCCAAACATGGGACAGTGATCTCTGTTCTATCCTGTCCTGCCCTGTCCAGTGTACCAAACGCACCCTGAAAGATGTCAGTGATAAGGTGGATTCGCTATCAACGAATCTCACCAACAACACCTCTTCTGTGAACACAGTCGGCGAAACGCTGAAGACTCTCTCCACCACCCTCAGCAGCAAGGCAGACAACACTGATCTTTCAAAGCTGACTGAGGAGGTGAAGACCCTCCAGAAGGATGTGGTGAACAACTCCACTTCCATCCAGACTCTCACCACCACCGTCTCAACCCTCAGCAGAGACGTAGCGTCTCTGCAAGGTGAGGTCTCAGCGCTCAGGGGCCAGGTCAGTAATCTCTCTACAAAGGTTGATACTTCCAACAACCTTTTATCTCAAATCATGTACCACCTGAACGCTCCAACGGTCTCTGTCTCCTACTTCACTGCGGATGACCGCGCCAAGTGGGCATGGCAGCGGATTTCATCTTTCAGGCCACCTCTGCTATCTCTGGCCTCGAAGACAGAGTTCATACGCTTGAGGTTGCTAAGGCCTCAGTATCAGTTACCCCTGGCCTAGAAGACATGGTTACTGACACCTCCGCTGAAGCTTCTACTGCTGATGTTTCTGTTCCCTCCCCCAATGTTGATGATGACAAAGAGGGGAGAAGAATGAAGAAGACCCTCCCCGATAAGTTGAGGGCAAGGATGTCGCTGAAGATCCCTCTCTTTCTGAAGAGGATAAAGAGGAAGAAAAGGAACCTACTCCTCCCTCATCTCCCTTCATGCTTGAAATTGTTGATATCCCTTCTGAAGAAGAAGAGGAAGAAGAGGGAGTGGAGATCCCTGATGAAGAACCATCATCACACCCTGATGGTCAAGATGATGATGATGAACCAGAGTGCTGGTTTCGACCTGATGCCATTAGGGTCCCTGAGCCCAAGGGGGTAGTCTTCAATGAAGCAGGGGAGACGGCAAAGAAGTCTCCGGCCAAGAAGCTCCCAAAGGCAAGCAAAAGGGACTTGCTCCCACAGGGAACTTGGTGATACTCTTCAACGCTGAGACTCTGCCAACGTCTCATGTATGCCTCTCACTGATCCCTTACTCTAATTTATCCTCTCTCACCTCAAACCCATATCCTCAAACACTTAGCCAATTTTCTTCTAAATATTTCTCACCTACAAAAGATCTAACTTTTTTATCTTTTGATTCAGCCAGTCCTCTCCCCTACTTGAGGGACCCGCTGAAACTCAACAACCACTACAACAAATAATCCCAGTTGTTATAGTTAATCCCTCTCTAATAATCTCGGTCTCAGTATATGAGACCGAAGACCAACAAGAAGAGGAAGAGGTGTTGCTCACTCACCCTAATAGACCCTCTAGACCTCGTCAAAGGTCAGAGGATAAATCCCAAAGAAGAGCAACGATGATCCAAAACCTAGAGATTCAACGCTTAAGAGTCATCCCTCCCTCCGAACTTGGCTTCCTGACACCTGGAAAAATTGAAGAATCCATCAGGGTTGAAAAGCTACTTGCTGAAAACCAAAGGGTCGCACTGAAAGATAAAGAGTCTGCCCTTATGGTTGCTCAGCAGTGAGTCAAGGATAAGAAGCTGAAACAATTTCCTCTCAGGGTTCAAGAAGAGTTACTCAAGAAAGTTGGGAAGGAATTCCAGAAGAAGCAAAAGGTCAGCGACTCGACGTTGAAATGGTGCAAAGAGAAGGTAAACTTCATATATCACCAAGTCGAATTGTGAATATGTCTCTGATGTGAAAAAACGGTAAAGGGCGTACCAATGGTGGAAGTTACTGAACACATAGAGAATGGGGAAGTACACACATGTTACATGTCAAAGATGGATGCTCTTGGGTTCGATGAATGGTTAGAAGTACGGAGTGCAATTCAGCGATCAAAGTCGAAGTTCAAACCTTACGTAGAGAAATTTCTGAACTCTATGATAAATCAGGTTACTTCCAATGTTGACGTGCCTCCTCCTCCAGCGGTTAATCAAAACCGGAGACCTGCTCCATCAAAACGAAAACGTACATCTTCTTCCTCAGAGCCTGCTATCCAGAATGAAACTGGAATTGAATTCTCAAGGGAAGCAGTGCTCGGACCTCCTCCAGACTTATCAGCCCTGAACCTATCACTACCACCTGATGGACCATTCCTCCCTGGTCAAGTGGTCGGTGATCCCTACGTAATTATATTCTACGACTTCTATGGTGTGATGCACTTTCAGAGATATTCAGAACTGCCTCTTTGCCCCGTTGATCAGCTAAGAGATCTCGTCTATTGGTGCAACGAATCGAGATCAGGACTCTACTTCAAGACCTATGTGCTGAATGAAACTAAGCCCAGAAGGCAACAAGGTGAAAAGGTCCCTGATTGGATGATCCTAGAGACGAATGCCTTTGATGAAATGATCTTCAAGGAAGAACCTCTCTAGCTCATAGATCACTTCTTTGTAATTCTTCTTGTATTTATTAGTGTAACTTTTTGTAATTGTAATTTCATTTCATTCTACTTGTATTTTTTCAACTTGCCTTGTAATCATATTTTATGAAGTAATGAAAAAATTCAATGAAGTACTTTACTCCATCAGTACTTAAAAAGATCCCTGAAAACAGTAAATGGGACACGCATCTATGAGTCCTTTTTATCCTTATGTTTTTACACTTAGCAATTTTCTTTATGTTGCTTTGTCATCATCAAATAGGGGGAGATTGTTGATCCAAACCCTTCAGTGATTTGATGATGACCCTTAGAATCACTTAGGTGTCGTTTGGTTCACAGAAACTGATGGAATATGGTGGAATTGGAATGTCAGATTCCTTTGACCAGATCCCATTCCAGTGTTTGGTTCAATTTTTGTGTAAATGGAATCATTAAAATTCCAATGAATTCCATGAATGAGGCCTCTAAACATTCCATCATATACACAAGGGATTTTAAAGGAATGAAATTTATCATTTTCATAATTCCAAAATTACCCCTTACCCTAATTAACATTTTCAGCCGACAACAAATACAATCTGCTCTCTCTCTCTCTCTCTCTCTCTCTCGTTTTCTTCTCCATCGCAAATCTCCATCGTCATCTCCATTGCTGTACTGATCCGGTAAGAACTATGCTTTTGATTTCTGCTTTCGATTTCTACTTTCGATTCTTCTCTGCTTTCGATTTATCTCTGCTTCGATTTACCATCACAAGAAACATGACCGATTTATGCTTTCGATTTACCATCGAGTTATGGTTTCGATTTCTGCTTTCGATTCTTCTCTGCTTTCGATTTATCTCTGGTTCGATTTACCATCGCAAGAAACAGGACCAAATTAGTAACCATGATTTTTGCTTTCGATTTATCTCTGGTTCGATTTATCTGTGGTTTTGATTTATGCTTTCAATTTATGGTTTAGATTTATGGTTTAGATTTTTGTGACATCCATGGCATTTACAACTTGTTTCATGTTAGTGGTTTATGTGTTAGTGGCTTTACAATCTGTTTCATGAGGAGTAACAGAGGTTAGTGGTTTTCATGTTAGTGGTTTATGTTAGTGGTTTTAGTTGACTTGAGTGTGGCATTTACAATCTGTTTCATGGTTGATTTTTTTTCACAAAATCAAAACCATGGAAAGAGTTGGAATTACGTTTTTATGTATCTTGGTCAAAAGGTTATTTTGGTCATTTACCCAAATTTCATTCAAATTCCAAAGCTACATTCTGTGAACCAAACAGACAGATTCCAATTCCTTTAACAGATCCATTCCAATTCTGTCAAACAAACAGATGGTCAACCCTGACAACATTCCATTCCAATTCCTTTGACAGATTCCATTCCATCCAAAAACATTTTGCGAACCAAACGCCACCTTAGTGAAAATTATAAGTAAACATTATGTATTAGTGTTTTACCATCAGCGATAAGAAACTGAGTCTGCTCAGAATCGCTGATGGTAAACCACTGCTCATTATTATTCCTCAGTGATAAATGTACATCAGTGATAACTGAGCCTGTTCAGTTTCGCTGATGATCATTGATTGATTATTTGTAAATGTTTGCCTGTAATCCCAAAAGACAAGTTTCACGACAAAAGAGTTCAATGTTGAATCAAAGACAAGTCTACTAATGATCTGATGCGGATATCAATGAAACCAAGACAAGTTCACAAACACGCGAAGACTTCAGCGATAGCTAACCTTCATCAGGTCTCACTGAAGAAGATTAACTCAGCGATCGCTGATCATGAAGCCTGCTCTGCAAGAAATGTTTGGCTTCTCCCATTGCACACTTTTGTACGATTTGTCAGAAGGACATACCTTTGTCCAGATCGTACAAACCACTCTGCCACTACACTATTCACCATGCGGCCTAAAGCATGTTTGCAAAAGTCAGAAACATGCATCCAACCAAACAGTGACACGTGTAAAGTCCTGCTGACATGCATTAAATGCATGTAGTATAAATAGGAGGAATGCACCTTCATTTCGAAGGTGGTCATCCCTGAACCTACTTTGTGCCTTAGAAAAGTATCCTTAATTTTCTTTGTTCTTTTCTCTCTATTTCTTAGTGCAAGAAATCTGTGTGATTCTCATAGTTTGTTTAGATTAGGTCTTGTACTTAGTCTTATTCCGCAACAAACTGTAAATTGTTTGATTTAATCAATAAACAAGTTAGAAAGATAAAAATCTTGTGTGTTTGTATTCAACCCCCCTTCTACAAACTTACTTGTATAACCCTACGAGACCAACAATAGATTTCCCAATATGTCAAACAACGTCTGCTAATGGTAATAATGAATAACACTACCAACAATCATATTGCAATGAAAAATAATAAAGAAAGTAAACGATTTCTTGTGGTTCCACTATTTAGTGTGATAACATATATCCACAAGCATTTTCATGGGGTTCCACTATTATTGTGATAGTGTATATCTGCTATAAGAAAACAATAAGATTTATTACCTACATTGATCCATACTTCAAGGCAAGTAGAAATCCCACAATCATTTCTCTCGAAGAATAAATGATTAATATGGAACGAGAATTGACATTACGACCTAGAATTATACATTAATGTTCTCGGCCCCCTAGGTGACTTGCACAAGACTTGACAAATCTCTTACGTGCCCGTCCACTCTTGTTTTTCTTGTACATAAGTTATGTGTGACTCGCCTTCTTAATTTAGTCTACACCATGTGCATATGACTAAACAAGTCATGCACATAAGTCACCTACAACTCAACAACTTGTTGCGTCATCGTTGATTATATATTGTCCCTTTTACGCACGCCACTTGCTAGTCGACTTGGCAAGTGACTTAGTTCTATGCGTGTTGACTATCACCAAAAATAACACTCAACCTTGATACCAGGACATTGTCAATCAAATAACTAAAAAACAAATCCTCCAATATGATAGACAACCAAAAACCTAGGTGTTGCTGACACTTTAGAGATTTTGACTTCTAATCATTTCATATCGGGACTCGGTCTTTAGAGACTATGACTTCTGAATTTACTTCCAATCCAAGTAAATCCGAACCCATTTTATTGATTAAGGATATTTTTTACCCAAGTCTTGATATTTGTACAAATTTTCTTAGAGATCTTCGATTTTGATCCTTTGTGTATGTTAAGGAGGAGCGTATATGACTTTAAATCAATTTATCATGATTTCAGTGAGAGCTCACTCTGTGCTAAATTTAAGTTTCTTCTATTCTAAATCTCAGATTACATGAAAGAAGAACAACTTTTAAGTATAAAAAACATTTTCCTAACTGTTCAACCCACTTTTCTATCTCAAATAGATTTTATGAATTTAGGAATTGGATTTTAAATGTTTTCATATGCAGATATTTAGATGATTTGATCTTTTCTGACTGTATGTTTCCAAAGATGATACTTGTGTATTATCTTTTCTATACTTTCAAATATTCATATACACGGGTTCATCTTCTTATTATCTTTGTTATTACCACGTCTCATAAAGCGGTGGTAATACTCATGCTTGTATGATTATTGATATGAGCATTGTATACTTTCAACTTGAGTGGTTCATTTAAATTTGTTTATATTTGATCATATAACCAACATACCAATGTTTCAGAACCCAAGCCTTTCATGTTTTTATCTTACGATTTTTGATTTTTCAGATTCCCAAACAAGTCTACCGAAATCATTTCATTCTTTCAATATCCTTGTCTTGAGAAATCATCATGATCAAATAATAATGATATATCTGAGGAACATTCATTCAAAATTTCTTTCATATTTGAGAGTCGTTTTGTTCAACAGTTTGTATACAAAAGAACCATATCTTTTGTTGAACAACATCATGTTTTTAAGAATATTCCATGGGAACAATATGAGATCATGTTGTACTGTGGATCCCAGATAAGTGCAATAACGATAATATCAATGATCAATAAGCAATAACAAGGATTGATTTCAATTTGTCATCCATCTATCATTCATTCAATGTTAAGAACCGTTCAGAGAGTTTTACAATACGTTTGAAAGAGATTAGAATGATTAACCTAATTCTAAGGCTAAAACAAACTATTTATACCATTTAGAGGTATTTACATATTTAACCCTTGAACTTCTATTCAATACAAATTTAGCCCTAACAATCTCCCCCTTTGAATTGAATTTCTATGGCGCGCCAGTTCGGAACATATCTCTTTCTGATGGCAAAAAGAATCTCAAAGCTTCGGATAGATCTGCGGAACTCAACACGGTCTTCAACAATCTCCAAGGCTTCTCTGGCATTTATCTCTCTAAGACTTACCATAAATGTCTTTGGGATTAGTTCTTCCTTGGCGATGATATCTCTGAGTGCTTGTCTGACCTTCATTAAAGTTCCATCGCATAATCTGTCTACTTGGCTGAATCGGAGAAACTTCTTTTCATCTTGGGCGTTGAGGTAGATAATTCTGAACTCTGGTTCGAACAACATTGTGTTGACCGGATACATCTTCAATTCTGGATCTCTTTGATCGGGTTTCAACAAATTGATCTTCTTCGACCGGTGTTCGATTCCGATTTGAAAATATGTGATGTAAGACATGGTTATGGTGTATTTCAGGAATCGTTTAATTGCTTCTAGTGCTTTTGTGACATGAAGTGGTCGAATCGTTCTGGTTCGCAAATCTTTGACGATAGGATGGAAGTCACTCAGTCTTAGGTTCTTGAAGTCGGCGTCGGAAAACGTCCATTCATTCCCATCTTCCCTTTTGACGGTAAAAACTGGGTACCAGATCTTCAGAATTCGGCCTGACTGAATGTTGGTGATTTCGGTTATCTTGTGCTTCGTCCTAACGTTACTGACTGCCTGACACCTTTTCATAACTTCCAGGTATTGCTTTTTGTAGGTGTCATCGAACTTTGATAATCCAAGGCACAATATCGGCTCGAGTTGTAACAACCCGATTTCAATAAAATAAAACTTGTAACAATACAACCAAAATTGGTCCCAAAGTATACAATTAATGCTACTTATACTCTATGTTCGCAGCGGATAAAACACCCACAACTGAGATGCTACAGGAAGCCCGACGAAATCTACAAGTCTTCACTAGACTCTAGCTCTTCTACAACGCCACACCCTTCCATCATCGCCAAATGAAATCCCAAACACGACTATCACCTGAAAATGGTTTTAGTTTTTGAAAAGCGAGGGTTAGACCATGAGGTCTAGTGAATTCCCTCTTTAAAACAGTTCCACACAATAGAAGTATAAAACATTTAACCGTTATAAAAATACTCGGAAATCCAGTTTAAATACTTGACTCCACGTAAGGGGATAACACAGTGGTCGCAACTTTCATCACCTTACTAAGCCAGGTACGACATTCACCTTACAAAGCCAGGTATGGCATTCACCTTACAAATCCAGGTACGGCATTCATCCATGCAGACCCACTGTGCAACCCGACTCCCCACATAACAACCTCATCACAAGCATATGCAATCAACATTTACGTATAAATGAACGTATAAACAACTTGCATGCAATTACAAACATTTCCATGTCCTGTTTAATAAAACCTTTCCAAAACGTTTAATCATGTCATCATGCTCGTAAACGTAATCAGTTAAGAACCTTTACCAAAACGTTTAATCATGTCATCATGCTCAAACCAAAATCAGATACGAAATCTTAAGCAAGACATTTCATTTGCACCAAAAAGGGTTAAGGGAACTCACATTAGCCTTAGCACATCGACACACGCTTTGGGACACACTTTAGTTCAAACCGAACACCTGAATTTAACATCATAAGAGTGGTGTTAAACCATCTATATACTTCCCAAAACATCCATAACAAACCCCCAAAACATCCCTCCAATCGACGCCTCGATCCTAGACCCGAACGAACAACGAAACGAAAACGGGGTTTGGGGGCCAGAGTTGTGCGCACCTAGTGGCGCGACTCCAAACGCGCAGCCAGGCGCGCAGAGCACTGGTCTGCCCCTGCACGAGTCTTCTTCCCAAATCCAAGGGTTCCTCATCCCCAAACTTGCCCAAACCATTTCTAAGTCTCCCAAATCGATATTTTAGACACAAGAAACATTAAGAATCAACCACCAACACTATAAACAACAAAAACCCATCAAATCCATCTAATGTTTCATGAATTCAAACCTCAAAACTCAAAAACTCAATCTCCGTAGAAAATGGAGATTACCAAACATACAAGATGGAGTTTCCTACTGAATTGGCCAAAACTTATAGGGAATCAATCCCAAAATCATTTGCCCTCTTTCTTCCATTGATTAAAACTCAACAACAAATGGATTATCAAATCCCCAAACCATAAACTAGTCTAGCCAATCATAAAGAAGAAGAAGAAGAAATCAAACCTTGGAGAGGATGACTCAAACCATGTGCTTTAACCCTCCTCCTTTCTCTTCAAATTTGGATTCTCCTCCTCCCTCAATTCTCCTCTCAAAAACGCAAGAACCAAAATGAAATGAAGACAATTAGGTTTTTCACCATAATTATGTTTCCAATTTCATACTCTTAAGCACATAAGTTTCAAATTTCACACTTTGGCCACCCAATTCTCATTTTATTCTAAAATCACAAGGGTATAAAATATGAGGTGTTACATCACCTCCCCCTTATTAGAATTCCGTCCTCGGAATTCCATTGCCGGACCCATGCCGCAATTTGGAGTTAACTTCCGACTTCCCATACTCACATTAACCAAACAAGATTTCTTAGGGAGTTGCAAATACATCTCTACAAGATCCACTTCTTTGTCTTTCAAATTCACGACCAGCCAGCCCCCAATGCTCGCTCCTAACGACACAACAAACATCCCAGTCCTCATCCTTTCGCGCTACTTACAATGGCAACACCGCACCGAGATTTCAACCAACACTCCCCAACATAGGGACGTAAAACACACCATGAGTGTTCCATAATTACACCGGGTACATTTAATTCATTCAATAATTCCCCCAATCCATTCAATAACTGCCACTACTCCATTACAATGTGGCCCAATTCAATCTCATACTGAAGCACACTACTCCAAACCATGGGAACGTTTTCCCATCCAACGGTTCTCCCGACTTGAGGTTGAAATTACTCATCCTTTCTAATCCCATCCTCTTATTCCCAATCACTTATCCATCTCTTTTGATCAGATTTGACAACGTACGACATTCCTAGAAATCGTCCCTCAGCCGACTACAATGCTCTCTTTAAGAGAAAACGACTCTACTCGAGTCAACGCCGCAATAACCCGAATCTCTAACAGACACCTACCACTCCCTTCATCGACATTACACAAGATCACCCTCATAGTTAACGCATTCTCACCACTGTATAACATTCTTAACAAAAGGAAGAACACCATCCCACCAATACAGCTTTCGCCTGGCAGAATTACGTTTCCCCAAAATCACACCGATCACACGTGCCACAACAGTTACCAATCAACGGTCCAGACTCACAACAATCATTAAGCCATAACTCGTTTTTATACACAATTATATTCCTCACCAAATCCACCGAATGGTTCTACTAATTAGGAACTACCACCAACATTCACTTGCCTTCCCACAAGGAGGAATGACCAAGCTCCCTCAATCTATTCCAATTAATTGAATACTGAACGACACGCTCACGGGAAACAATCTCCCCGACAATACCGAATCAAATCCCAAGGTCCCTCGACCAGGGCACCACATTCGACCACCTGTTTCCATTCTAACTTGATACATTAAAGATGCCTCAAAAGAATGACTCGCTAACATGAGCCAGCTTTTAGACCGGTCGCACGAACTTAGCTTCCTCAACTCTTTACCCATGACATACACATCAATCCCTTATCTTATGTCCTTCAAATAACAATTCCTTAATTACAATCCGTCTTTCCGGTGTCTCCTGACATCTTATCACCTCAAGCCTGTCTATACTTGATCTACCATACTGTCATCACTTTCTCTCGCACCTACACGGAACGCCCAACACACACCGCTACCGTTCAAAAGAACGGTTTCTCCAAAAACATTAGTCAAGACCTTTAGCCCAGTCCTCATAAAGTACTTAGCATCGAGAACTGCCACGAGCTCCTAACGTTCCAACACCGTCGACCCACTCATTGCATTTCTTTACATCCACGGAATACTCCCACGCTCCTGACTACACTTCATAACGTAGCACCACAACTTAACTGTTACAGTATCCCCTTCGACAATCAAGTGAATTATGGAAACTCACTCCAAAAATCCAATGGGGTCGAGAAGAACAAGAGTTCTCCTTTCATCCCGTCGTCAATCGCAACTCAATCTCCAGATCTTAAACTAGCATTAACGCGTACTGCCGGAAAAACCACACATTTCAATTGAGCATACTCACCACCTTTGACTACTTCCATATTACGGCAAACCACCATTACATCTATAACTTACACGTTCTTCGATACCAAGTGCTACCACTTCCTCACGCCACTATCGCACCACGCGACCACATTGCAACAAGCTAACATGATGCCTTTCCACACACAGAAGATATTACTTCCTTCATGACACCCATAGCACAAATTCATACGAATCAAAAACGTTTCCCGACCTTTCCTTTCCCAGGTCTAGACGATCCACATGTCAAAGTCAACTATTCAAAGCGCACCTGCTTCGATTACCATAACATTTCGTTCTTATATGGATCATCATCCCCATAAGAAATCACTTATGTAACCACGATCTTTCACTTTTGTAGCACTCACACAAGGTGGTCCAACGTCATGCCGGATACATACCTTTCTCTAAACAACTTCTTTCATCTTTGCAAGAAAACTCAACAAGATAATCACACTATAGTTACTTCTCCAATACCAACCCCTGACAACTATCCAACCGAACAGTCACTAATTCAACATCGATAATCGACATGCAATTGTCCAGTCGCCTCACGACAAACAAGGATTCCCGAAGGAATCTACTTCTCCTAACTCCCCGAACAAGTTCTCGTCAACTCCTCGCGATCTATCTCCGCTATGCTAGACACCTTACACATAAGCGAATCATCAAAACCTCAATGGACATCATATCCACATTGGCGATCTTCCGTTCTCCCAATGCCCCCACTAGGTGTTCCTCTACCATATCATTTACACAATCTCGGACAACCTCATTCGTTCGCCCGCAACGGGTTAATTTTCACGTTTCAATCTCCTGACAAAACCTCCAACTTGAGACGTGCTAAACAGTCCTAAACCTCCATATCAATGGACTACATGATGATGATTCCATTCCTTCCTGACAGTCTAGGATTTCTAACAGAACCCACTTCGTCCTACGCATTATAACCAACTTATACCCCACTGTTCTCCCTTGAGAGAAAACAAACACAAGATCTTTCTTAGCGCAAGATCTATTTATCAAACCATCTCAGTACTCCAACTCAAAACCGATAATATTACCTCAAGTAACGTAACGCTACTTATTACCATTCCACCAACATAAACACTCTAACCATTTCAACTTTCACCGCAATTAAAACTATTCTCACATAGCCAAGCAATAGCTCAAACTACAATCATACCGACATTCCCAATTTCACTGCCCAAGACTCCCAGTATTCACCCACTTCCTCTAACGGAAACACTAAGGTCATAACTCGACCACATCTTTTTAACTGGCAATTCAATTTCCAAAGCCTTTCCTTAACTTCAATCGTAACATCCTCCCCGACCTAGCGAGTTCATAGCCTTCATGCACAATGACACAACGATTGAAATCATTTTGCACACTTTTAAGAAACACAATATATGCAAAATTATAAAACGAGTTTGAGTATGCATGAAACAACACTACTCAAGATGAATAGTAAAACACAACGATCGCAAGGATCACTCACAGGGACTCCTACGATAATTCGTAACCTTGTCCATCCAAATCGATGCCGACACTACGATTGTCTCCGATGAAACCCTTTCGCATACGGCCGGAAAATTTTCGAACGAAATCACTTACCCAAAGTGGGTCTGTCAACTCCAATACTCGTTCATATAATAATAACAAGTCAATACTCATTTTGTTTATAAAACAAAACCTCGCAATAAAACGTTTTCAATATTTTCAGAACGAAGGTTTTCTTCCACAAATAAAAGCGTGAAATAATTCGTAGATCACTAAGTTCAAAGCTTTATCGTATAATGAAAACAAGTTTGTCTTTTACTTTAAAGAAAACACACGCTCGCACGCGTCAACTCATCTTCCAAACAAGAAAACCTGTCATGCACGTACATGCTTTTAACATGAAAGAACTCGGGTAATACATTTAATGATAGAATGCATGAAATTCAATATGCAATTGAAGGCTATTCACCCTAACCAAGTCAACCGTTGCACTCACTTCAACTCTTCACTGATACCATACTATGACCAACAACCGTTTTCTTACTTATGCTACAACGTGTAGTACAAGCGCTTCACAACCCACTTGATCGACCACTCAACATGGTTTTACAATAGACCACTTAGCTAACCTTCTATTCTCATACATACCTCAAAACAACACTGATATCTTGCAATTATTAACCTTGCCACTAAACCGTTTGACTAAGGAATCTAAGACTAGATTCCCTCACTCGATCTTGAATTGAAGGCATTCAAGATGCTAACATAATTCTCACTTCCTATCCCAGAGAGTTTACATCTAGACAACTCATTAACAATCCAGACAACACTTCTTCTAGAAGTTACAAACATCATATCTCAAGGGATCTCCCAAGACACATCAACTCTTTGCTATCAAACACAAGGTTAGAACCGTCTACATACTGCCACCCTCACCACCCATCCCGACAATAGAGATTGATTACACCCTTGCACCTGTAAATCCATAATAGCATTGGCCAGATGCTATTTGAATTTACCTTACATGAGGGTTCTTACTACCATTGTCAAGATATCCTATGGTTACGGTCATTCTGGTCACCTAGATCCCTTAAACTATGGCTCTGATACCATTTGTAACAACCCGATTTCAATAAAATAAAACTTGTAACAATACAACCAAAATTGGTCCCAAAGTATACAATTAATGCTACTTATACTCTAAGTTCGCAGCGGATAACACACCCACAACTGAGATGCTACAGGAAGCCCGACATAATCTACAAGTCTTCACTAGACTCTAGCTCTTCTACAATGCCACACCCTTCTATCATCGCCAGATGAAATCCCAAACACGACTATCATCTGAAAATGGTTTTAGTTTTTGAAAAACGAGGGTTAGACCATGAGGTCTAGTGAATTCCCTCTTTAAAACAATTCCACACAATAGCAGTATAAAACATTTAACCGTTATAAAAATACTCGGAAATCCAGTTTAAATACTTGACTCCACGTAAGGGGATAGCACAGTGGTCGCAACTTTCATCACCTTACTAAGACAGGTATGGTATTAACCTTACAAAGGCAGGTACGGCATTCATCCATGCAGACCCACTGTGCAACCCGACTCCCCACATAACAACCTCATCACAAGCATATGCAATCAACATTTACGTATAAATGAACGTATAAACAACTTGCATGCAATTATAAACATTTCCATGTCCTGTTTAATAAAACCTTTCCAAAACGTTTAATCATGTCATCATGCTCGTAAACGTAATCAGTTAAGAACCTTTACCAAAACGTTTAATCATGTCATCATGCTCAAACCAAAATCAGATACGAAATCTTTAGCAAGACATTTCATTTGCACCAAAAAGGGTTAAGGGAACTCACCTTAGCCTTAGCACATCGACACACTCTTCAGGACACACTTTAGTTCAAACTGAACACCTAAATTTAACATCATAAGAGTGGTGTTAAACCATCTAATTACTTCCCAAAACATCCTTAACAAACCCCCAAAACATCCCTCTAATCGACGCCTCGATCCTAGACCCGAACGAACAACGAAACGAAAACAGGGTTTGGGGGCCAGAGCTGTGCGCCCCTGGTGGCGCGCCTCCAAACGCGCAGCCAAGCGCGCAGAGCACTGGTCTGCCGCTGCACGAGTCTTCTTCCCAAATCCAAGGGTTCCTCATCCCTAAACCATTTCTAAGTCTCTCAAATCGATATTTTAGACACAAGAAACATTAAGAATCAACCACCAACACTATAAACAACAAAAACCCATCAAATCCATCTAATGCTTCATGAATTCAAACCTCAAAACTCAAAAACTCAATCTCCATAGAAAATGGAGATTACCAAACATACAAGATGGAGTTTCCTACTGAATTGGTCAAAACTTATAGGGAATCAATCCCAAAATCATTTGCCCTCTTTCTTCCATTGATTAAAACTCAACAACAAATGGATTATCAAATCCCCAAACCATAAACTAGTCTAGCCAATCATAAAGAAGAAGAAGAAGAAATCAAACCTTGGAGAGGATGACTCAAACCATGTGCTGCAACCCTCCTCCTTTCTCTTCAAATTTGGATTCTCCTCCTCCCTCAATTCTCCTCTCAAAAACGCAAGAACCAAAATGAAATGAAGACAATTGGGTTTTCACCATAATTATGTTTCCAATTTCATACTCTTGAGCACATAAGTTTCAATTTTCACACTTTGGCCACCCAATTCTCATTTTATTCTAAAATCACAAGGGTATAAAAGATGGGGTGTTACACGAGTGGTCTTAGCTTGTGAACAAAGAGGTTCTTTAGGGAGTCTTCTAGATACAGAATCAGAATTGTGATCTTCACCCATTTCAGTGGCTGTCTTGGTTGGTCAGGAGAGGTTTCAGGTTGAGGAGATGTCGGTTGAGCAGATGTAGAAGTCTCAGGCTGAAGGTGAACATATGAAGGTGTACTCTAAACGGAATGAAGAAGACACTGATCATAGTCGAAGTCTTCATCAACTTCGGTCAGGAATATCAGATTTACCTCGGAGTTGATTGCATTGGCAGCTTTTTCATGCCATAGATTTTCTGTTTCCGGGTCAATCTCTGTTCAAGTGCAGGTCGTTCCGTTGCTGTGAATTTGATCAGGTTTTGTTTTTCTTCCTCGGGCTTTTCAATCGTTGGGTCTTCTTTGTCTGATATTTCCATGTCTACTACCATGTCGATCAAACTAAGCTGGTTATGTGGCTGATCTTCTATTGGTGCCATGGTAGATGGTTCTAGTTGAACTTCTGATGTAGTATCGGTGTTGATCGGCTCGTACTCAGATAAGTGTTGTCGCTTGTTCTCCCCCTCACGGTGATCAGGATCATCCTGGTCATCGTGCGTGCGCTTGAGTCCGCCAGCTTGACTCTTGCAAGTATTCTCAAGTGAAGCGACCTTGTCGGATAAAGTTGAAAGAGCGGTCTACACGTTCTTAAAGGTCGTGTCAAGCTGGTCTAATCTGGTAGTGATCTGAGGCGGTGGAGTGGATACCTTGTGCGTAGTAAATATAGCAGATCGACTTCTGATGATGCGTCGGTGTTGGATTATTGAAGTAGTTAGGCGAGGAGCATGGTTTTAAGCTCATCCACCGAAAAGGTTACTTGGGTAGGTGTAAGCCGGGGTGGTGGAACGGTTGTAGAAGGTTCAGTTTCGACCACTTTCTCCTTACTTTTCAACAAACTTCGGATACTGGCCATTTCTGCTTTGAACTCCTTCGACAACTCTGCTTGGACAACCTTTAAGGCGTCGTCCATATACTTCCTTGAAATGAATTCGGGTAAGGTAGCACCGGGATCACTTAGATTGCTCGTTGAGGCAATTACCGTTGAGGTAGTACCACCTACGTTCACAGATGGCATTTGGATGGCCGTGGTAGGACTTTCGTCTAATCATCATAATCCGCTTAAAGGCAGACTTACTACAGACGTTCCGATCGGGTCACTTGATTCACCGATGGTAATAGTAGGAATGTCTTGTTGTTGGTCCCGAAAGGGTTATACAGGTTTGTAGAAGGGGGGGGGGGGTTGAATACAAACACACATATTTTACTTTTCTAAATTGTTTATTGATATTTATCAAACAATTTACAACTTGTTGCGGAACAAGATTAAGGATTAAACCTAATCTAAACAAGTTATGAGAACACTAAGTTTCTTGCACTAGAATTAAGACAGAAAGGAGATAAGAATATTACTAATAATATTCTAACACAAAGATAGTAGAGAGAAGAAGATGGCCGCGCACATCATTTCTGAAGTAGGGTTCTTCTTATATACTGCATGCATTTAATGCATAGCAGTACAACTTTACATGTGGCAGCAGCTGATTGGTTGCATGTTTTGACCTTGGTAGACAACCTAGTAGCCGCATGATGAACAGTGTAGAATCAGAGTTGGTTGTACGATTCTGTACAAAAGGGATGTCAGTTCTGACAGTTCGTACGGAGACGTGCAAGGGGATAAGACAAAAGTAACTTGTAGAGGAAACTTCATGATCAGCGTTCACTGAACAGTACTTTATCAGCGTGTGACAAAGCTCAGCGATCGCTGAAGTCTTCTACTTGAAACTTCATGTTGAGTGGACAGGTCTTGGCTTCGCGGATATCCGCATCAGTTCATTAGTAGACTTGATGCTGGGTCTTTGTCTTGATCTTCGACTTCAGTGTAGAACATTTGTTGACGTGAAACTTGTCTTCAGGGATCATAAGTAAACAACTAAACTATCAGCGATCATTAACAAGACTGTCAGAGCTTTATTTATGAACAGGTTCGTTGAATGTCTAATTTAAAGAGCGTGAGTTTCTTATCAGCGGTACTATAGAGACTTAGTACTTATCAGCGATAGTGAGACTCTAATACATATTGTCTACTTACAATTTTTCACTAAGTGTCTCTTAAAGAGTCATTATCAAATCACTGAGGGGTTGGATCAACAATCTCCACCTATTTGATTATGACATAGCAATAAAAGAAAATTGCTAAGTATGAAAACATAAGAATAAAAAGAACTCATAAAATATTTGTCCCTTTTACTGTTTTCTGGGATCTTTTGAGTACTGATGGAGTAAAGTACATTCGCTGAAATTTTTTCTTTAAACTTCGTATAAGGTTACAAAGGGAAGTGGAAAAATTACAAGTACAGCAAATAAATTTACAAGTACAAAGGATATAAGCTGATAAAGATAGAAGAATTACAAGGAATCCTATCAGCTATTCAGGTTCTTCCTTAATGAGAAGTTTATCAAGGGTTATGGTTGTAGGAATCATCTAGTTTGAGACTTTTCTCCAAGATCCCGTCTATTATTTGCTTCAGTAAAGATCAGGGGCTTCATGAAGTGTCCGAGAAGATCTTTTCTGAATTCGCACCAGTAGACACGATCCCTGAGCTGTTCGATAGGAGTGATGGATAGCTCAGAGATGCGTTGAAAGCGTTCTTGTCCATCATAGTCGTGAAAGAATATACATAAGGTTCGCTTAAGACTTTTCCAGGGATGAAGCGTTCACCAGGGGGCAGGGAGGTGTCGAGCGCTGAGAGGTCAGGTTCAGGACCAAGTACTTCAGCATGTGAGAAGCCAATACCGGTTTCATTTCGGATAGGAGGACCTGAGTCTGAAGGTATTATCTTTTTCGTTGCAGAGGCCCTTCTTCGTTGAACTGGATTAGGAGGAGGAGGAGCAATATCCACAGCAGATGAAACCAAGTCGATCTGTTGATTGATCATTTTTTCGACATGGCTCTTAAACTGTGAGCGAGATCGCTGAATGGCTATTCACATCTCCAACCACTCAGAGAGACCGTACTTCTTGATTGAAGAAGCGTAGATGGTTTCCTTGGTACCATTTTCTCTGAATAAGTCGATTTCAACGACTGGAACGTTTATTGGTGTTCTTCCCCTGATGTACACTTTGTTGATTCTGGCAGCCCGATATCGAAAGTGCAGTCTTTCTTTGCACCATTCCAAGGTAGAGTCAGATACCTTGGTCTTTTCTTCGATGATCTTCTGGGCGTCTTACCATAATTGACGTTGGACATCAATGGGAGTTTTCTTCAGATTAGGGTCCTTCACTGATTGTTGGACAAGCTGGATGGCGTAGGCTTTATCTTGTTCTTCAACTTTCCTTCGATCGACAAGTTGTTTTTCAGCCTTGAGATGTTCAGTGAATTCCTTTCTTGATAGTCTGAACTTAGGAACATTGACTTTGTGTCGAGGAAAGATGATTCGCTGATCTTGAAGCTGTTTGATCATAGCTTCTCTCTTCTTTAGATCCTTTTCACTTAGCGTTTGAGGAGCCAAGGAAGGTCTGTTTTTGTGAGATAGCAGTTGTACTTCAGGTTCATCAGTCTCAGTGAAGTCTAAGACTGGGATTATTTCTTCAGCTCTTGGGGTTGGGATTATTGTTGATGCAGTGGGAAAAACTTCAGCTGGATCCTCAAGCAGGGGAGAGGACTAGCTGAAACACATCGATCATTTAAGTAAGATCATTTGGGAAAGAAATAGAGAAAAGAATGGGGTTTAAGTGTATAGAGGTTTTATGGAGAGGAGAACTGAGGTTGAGAAGGGATAGAGGAGGGATGCAATATAAGGGAAGAAAAGGTATTGTACCTGACAAACTGGCTTTCTTTGGAGGATAGTCAGATTGCCTTCTGCAGCGAGGCCTTTGTTTTTGCCTTTGTCAGCTTCAGTTGCTGCAGACTTTTTCTTTGTCCCCTCCCCTGATGGTTCATTTATCATAACCCCTTTTTGAGCTGGGGCTTTCTTTGGCTGGACGACGAAGAAATCATCATCATCATCGCCATCATCATCATCATTTTTAGAAGATGATGATGGTTCAACATTAGCGATGTCGATGTCTTCATCGTCTTCAGCTTCTTCTTCAGATTCTACCTCTTCAGCATAGGGTTCGGTGACATCAGCTTCATCTTTCAGGTGCTCACCGAGTTGCTCCCCCTCAAATACAGAGGGAGGTTTCTCGGTTCCCTCAGGGTTTTCAACTCCTTGAGGTTGTTCAGTAGCAGCATCAGAAACAATACCCTTCCCCTCAGAGTTATGGGGAAGGTCTTCAAGAGTTTCCTTCTCCCCCTAAACATTATGGGGAAGGTCTTCAGTCTTCTCCCCCTCTTCCACATGATGAGTGGGGGAGGTAACTGGAATATCAGCAGCAGCGGCACCAGTGTGCATTGGGTCCCTGTCTTCCAGGCCAGAGATCCCAACACAGGTTTCAATCCTACCTAATCTGTCTTCCAGGCCAGATATAGCAGGAGTGATTCTTTGAAGATCCTCTCGATCCACCTGAGTAAAATGCGAAGGAGCATAAGTAGCAGCATTCAGACGATCGAGGATTTACTAAAGGATGTCCTTGACTGTGGACACCTCTCCCTTAAGAGTATCAACCTCTGTCTTCAATGATGTGACTTCATTTGACAGGGAGGTGAAGTTTGTGGAGAGGGTGCTGTTGGTGAAGTTGAGATTGTTGATGGAGGTGGAGTTTTCAGCGAGAGTAGTAGCAAAGCTTCCAATGCTACCTTCCACCTTCTCCAGATCAGCACTGGAGGCTTTCTTTTCGACCTCAGTGGTCAGCGTCTTTAGAGCATCTCCAGCGTTTGTAACCGCTGAAGAGTTTGTAGTTAGAGTGGTGGTGAGAGATTCCACCTTCGTTTCCAAGCCTTTCAGGGAGTTGTTGATATCTCCCAAATTAGGACCTGCAATAGTTAATAACTTATGAACAAAGGAAAGCTCAGAAGTTGGGGATTTTGAAAGAGGAGTGTGTATGGTTTTGTGTATACCTGCAGGCGGGTTGGTGAAGTCCTCGAAACTTCGATAACCTGAGTAGTGTTCCATGTCGCCTTCCAGAGTTCCTTGGCGCATAGAAGTGACTGCATATCCTATGTTTTGATTCATCATCCCCTGTAAAGTTGCAGCTGATGTATCGAGGATGATGTTTGTTGCAGTGAATGGGGGGAAAACAGGTGGAGTGTCCAAAGAATGAGTGGGAGGAACAACGGTTGAGAAGAGAGTTTGGGTGACGGGTTCAGTGTTGGATCTGCTGAGAAATACTTCTTCAGTCCTTAGAGGGTCTGAAGGAGAGGGGTTCTGTTCCAAGTTTATAACCTCAGCGTTTAGAGACGCTGAAGTCGTTATGGAAGAGGTGGCTTGATCAGCTGTGGCAGAGCGTACCACGGAACTATCTGGCGGCTCTTGTACAGAAAGAGTCATTGAGCCTTCATCCTGTGAGGGCTTGGGGTTTGCTCCTTGGTTTTCTTGATCCTTTGAGAATCAAGTGAGGTAGAAGAGTGTTTCCTTTTCTTAGAAGGAGTGGAAGTTGCGGCCTGGGTATCAGCAGTTAGGATTACTGCTGAGGTAGCCGCATAAGTAGAAGAATTCAGAGGTCTAAGAAGAGATAATAGTTTAGAAAGACGTACCTCGTTTGGCAGGGGCTTGAAGTCAAGAACTTTAGGGCCAACCTTTGAGAGCCTCAGGTCGCCCACCTTTGGGTATTTGTTTTTCAGGCCTTGTGCGAAGAGGGCACTAACAAACCTAGGATATGGAACAGTTGTTGGTCTGTCAGCTGCATCCACCCTGAGCATCATATCATCGTAGATGATTTTTGCCCAATGAACGTAGAGACCTTTCAGCAGTGAGTACTCCATGGCCTGTTGGAGTTGTGATGCTTGGTCAGTTGATCCAGTTTTCGCTGTCAGGCAGCTGATCAAATGAGCAAAGATGAAGTTCATCTCGCTTGGCATTTTGGATTTCTTGATGGCAGTCAGCTTCTTGTCATGGAATTCATCTCTCCCTGAGTCCCATACGTACTTCATTGCATCGAAGAATGGAATTAGGGCTTCCCTATCGGCTAGGTTTTTGGGATTTGGTAGAGGGACAAAGCGTTTTTCTTTTGTGGATGCGGGGAGGTTTAGGGCACCCCTGATATTACCAGGTGTAATCTTGGAAGTACCATGGTCGGTGTCAAAGAGGATGACATCGATTTTCTTATTTGGGTCCTTGGTAGAGGTGATCTGAGCTCTTCTGGCAGAATACCAGAACTGAGCTAGTAGATGTCTATTGGCTGGAGAAGTGATGGTCAGAGCTGTGGAGAGAGGGCATGTCTTGAGAAAGTTCACAGCGTCATCAAGATGTGTGACCTGCTTCTTTTGAGGGAAATCGAAAATAGCATATGGGTTGTTGCTCTGAAAGGTAACTTGCTCAAGTTTAAAAGTAACCTGAGGAGCTTTTGTGATTACAGTAGCCTTAGCAGCAGTAGGGGACTTGGTGGTAGGAGCTTCAGTTGAGGATGCCATTTATGTTTATAATATTAGAATGAAGAATATGAACAGAAGATCTTAAAATGAATAAAATATCCAAAATAAGGGTTTTAGGGTTTTGTAGAAACTGGGGTTTTTCTAGTTTTGAACAAAGTTACAAAAACTAGTGAATGCCTTATTTTCCAGTTTCCTTTTAAAGAAAGGATTCTGGAAAAACATATGAAGATACAAGTTTAAGTTTTTTGTTTTAAACTTGAAGAACAGCCATGAAGATTGTGTTCATAAAATCATGAAGAGAAGATGACTTCATTTTAAGAAAGTTCTTTTGTTTGATCTTTTAAAAACAATAATAAGATCAGAAACAAGTTAATAAAAGGTAAATAACAAGAATATTAACCTTAGTTATTGAAGACGAAGATGAACAATTTCTGGAAATGAAGAGATCAAAATGCAACAGTTTTCTTGCTTGTAAGAGAAGATGTTCGCGTAAAAGGTAAAAATATAAACGCAAAGGGTTTATATAGTGAGAGTAGAGAGAGAAAAACTATGAGCGGGAAAGTTTTTCATGATGACACGGACACTTCCCTTGAATTTGATTGGACAAGGAAGTCAAAACGGGCGAACGTGTCAGAGAAAACGTGCCATGACTTATCCGTTGTGATGACGTCACAAACTTCCTTTCATATTTTAGGATGTCTCTGAGGATTTTGAAAACTCAGGAACATTTTTTAAAACATGAAGCACTGAATTAGAAATATCAGTGTTAAGTTTAGAAATTTCAAAATATCACTGAAAGGAATAGATATTTAGCGATGCAATTTGTTTTTAAATCTTTAACTTCTTAGGCGAACGTCAGCGAGTAAAAGAAAACATACCTTGATATCAGCGAATCAATTTTGTTCATGGAGTAGGTGATGAATAGAGTTATACAAGTTCATTGATATCAGTGATCAAATGTGAACCGCTGAAGATTTTACTCTTCTAAGTTCAGCATTCCAAGCTCGCTGATGAGAAAGTTGAATCTTGTCTCATCAAGAGGTTTGGTGAAAAGATCAGCTAACTGAAAGTCAGTTGGGATAAAATGAAGTTCTATATGTGTTTGGTCTTTGAGTGTAGCACTGGATTATTGCCTATCGCGATGGCACTTGTGCTGTCGCAATAGATTGGAATATTTGAGAGCTGAAGGTCATAGTCTAGTAGTTGATTTCTCATCCATAAGACCTGAGAACAACAGCTTCCAGCGGCTACGTACTCAGCTTCAGCGGTTGAGGTGGACACTGAGTTTTGCTTTTTACTTGTCCAACTCACCAGCTTTCCACCCAGGAGCTGACAGCCTCCTGCGGTGCTTTTTCTATCTAATTTGCAACCTGCAAAATCACTATCTGAATAGGCAATTAGGTCAAACCCTGAGTCTTTGGGATACCAAAAACCTAGGTTAGGAGTACCCTTAAGGTAACAAAAGATTCGCTTTACAGCGATCAAATGAGATTCCTTAGGTTCAGCTTGATATCTTGCACACAAACAGGTTGCATACATAATATCAAGTCGGCTAGCTATAAGATACAGAAGAGAGCCGATCATCCCACGGTACGCTGTGACATTAACAGGTTTTCCAGAAGGATCTTTGTTTAGTGTCAGCGGCGGTGCCATAGGGGTTTTCATAGCTGAACTCTGAGTTAAATTAAATTTCTTCAGCATATCCTTAACATATTTTTCCTGATGAATGAAAGTTCCTTTTTCATTCTGCTTGATTTGAAGACCAAGGATATATGTTAGCACACCCATCATACTCATTTTATATTCAACTTTCATTCTATCAGCGAAATGAGTACAAAGGTCAGGGTTAGTGGAACCAAATATAATATCATCGACATATATTTGAACAAGAATAATATGACCTTTTACTTTCCTGAAAAATAGAGTTTTATCGATTTTACCACGCTTAAAATTTTCAATTTGGAGATAAGAGGATAGAGTGTCATACCATGCACGATGAGCTTGCTTTATGCCATAAAGTGCCTTATCTAATTTATAAACATAACCTGGATGCTTAGGATCTGAGAATCCTGGAGGTTGTTCCACGTAGACTTCTTCATTCAGCCTTCCATTGAGGAACGTTGACTTTACATCCATTTGATAAACTTTGAAGTCTTTGTGTACAGCGTACGCTAAGAATAGACGAATAGATTCGAGTCTTGCCACTGGAGCAAATGTTTCGTCGTAATCTATACCTTCCTCTTGTCTGTATCCCTGAGCAACAAGACGAGCCTTGTTGTGGGTTACAGTTCCATGTTCATCTAACTTGTTTCGATAGACCCATTTAGTGCCTATCACTGACTTGTCGGATGGATGAGGAACGAGCTTCCAAACTTTGTTTATTTCGAATTCAGTCAGCTCTTCTTGCATTGCGCTGACCCAGTTTGGATCTCTGAGGGCATCATCTGTTTTCTTTGGTTCAATCAGGGAAATAAAGTTTACAAATAAACAAATATTACCTGCACTTCGTCTAGTCTGAACACCAGCGTTTGGATCACCAAGAATTTTTTCAATAGGGTGATTAATAGTCCATCGCTGAGCAGGAGCATAAGTCGCTGACTCAACCTGAACTTGAGGGGCTGAAGATGAGGCTTCAGCAATTTCTGGTATATCAGCCAAGAGAGGAAGAGGTTCAGATGTCATTTCATTCACTGATTGCAGAGAAGTAGATGGTATGTCTGAGACAGAAGGTTCAGAAGCAGGCATAGTGTTAATAGGAACAACTGAGACCCATGATGTTTCAACTTCACTAGTCTGCATGCTTGGGATGATGGTAGGATCATCATCTTCAGCGGGATGAGTATGAGATGGATGAGTGGGAATGTCTTCTGAATCACAAAGATGAGAAAACATCCATTGATTCCATTCTTCAGTATCAGCAGAAGGTCTAGAGTTCGCTGAACGGGATTCGTCAAAAGTGACGTGGATTGTTTCTTCTACAGTCTGCCTTCTACGATTGAAGACTCTGAAGGCTTTAGAGACAGAAGAATATCCAAGAAAGATTATCATCAGCCTTAGGATCAAACTTTCCAAGGGCATCTCTGTTGTTCAGTATGAAACACTGACATCCAAAGATGTGAAGAAAGCTAATTGAAGGCTTTCTCCCATGGAAAAGTTCATAGACTGTCTTCTTGAATCTTTTGACTATCAGCGACATGTTTTGAGTAAAACAAGCAGTGTTGACAGCTTCTGCCCAAAACTGAGTAGGTAGATGAGAATCGCTGAGCATTGAACGTGCATCTTCGATGATAGTTCGATTTCTTCTTTCGACGACTCCATTTTGTTGCGGTGTTCTCACTGATGACAAGTTGTGAGAAATACCCTTGCTTTCAAAGAAGGAATCAAGAGAACTGTTTTTAAATTCAGTCCCATGATCACTCCTTATTGAGCGAACGGTCATGTTGTTCACGACTTCCATTTTCCTAACAAAGGTGATGAGTTCTTCAGGGGTGTCACTCTTAGAAGGGAGAAACATTACCCAGGTATAGCGAGAGAATTCATCAACTATGACCAATTGTTGATCCAAACCCTCAGTGATTTGATAATGACCCTCTCTTTTATACTTAGTGAAAATTGTAAGTAAACAATATGTATCAGAGTTTCACTATCGCTGATAAGTACTAAGATCTTACAGTACCGCTGATAGAAACTCTCGCTCTTTAAATTAAACATTCAGCGACACTGCTCACCATAATGCTCTGAGTCTGTTCAGTCATATGGTGATCGCTGATAAGTTAGTTGTTTACTTATGATCCCTGAAGACAAGTTTCACGTCAACATAGGTTCTACGCTGAAGTCGAAGATCAAGCTCAAGAACCAGCGACAAGTCTCCTAATGAACTGATGCGGATCAGCGAAGACTCAGATTTGTCCAACTCAACGTGAAGTATCAAGTACAAGACTTCAGCTATCGCTGAACTTTATCATTCGCTGATACAATATGATAAAGCTCTGATTCAACGAAAGCTGATCACGAAGTCCTACGTACAAAGTACTTTTGTCTTAACCACCCTTGCACGACTCCGTACGAATTGTCAGAAAAGAACCTCCGAATTGTCTGAATCGTACAACCACTCTGATACTACACTGTTCATACATGCGGCTACTTAGGTTGTCAACAAAGGTCAATGACATGCAACCAACCAGCTGATGACACGTGTAAAGTGTATACTGACTTGCATTAAATGCATGCAGTATATAAAGAGATGAACTCACTTCATTTGAAGTAACTTGCTAACTCTGGACAAGTTCAAATCTCTTATCTCAAGATAGGTTATTATTAGTAATTTCCTTATCTCTCTTAGTGCAAGAAACCTTCGTGTTCCAACTTGTTTAGATTTAGGTTTATCCTTAATCTTGTCTCCGCAACAAGCTGTAAATTGTTAATGATTTATCAATAAACAATTTAGAAAAGTAAAATTTGTGTGTTTGTATTCAACTCCCCCCCCCCCCCCTTCTACAAACTTGTATAGGCCTTCGGGACCAACAAGTGGTATCAGAGCGGATTTGTTTTATCTCATAAACAAGATCCAATCTAAGATTTTTCTCTTCCTTGCTATTATCTGAAAATGGCCTCCAACACAAACACAAATTATATAGACAATGGTTCTCTTGCAAAACCCCCTAGATTTTCCAGAGATAACTTCAACTTATGGAAAAATAGGATGATACTCTTCTTAGAAGGTGTAGACCCTACTATGCCTTACTATCTTGAGAATGGTCCATTCATCCCTGTAACAATTGATCCTGCAGTACCAGCCACTGCGAATAGACCTGCTATTCCAGAAAGGCTGATTTCTAAGGAAATCTTTCAGTGGACCGATGAAGATAAGAAGAAAGTGGCTATAGATACAAAAGCCAGATCCATACTTTCCATGGCTCTTCCTGACGAAGTCTACCATTCCGTCATGAATCTGAAAACATCAAAAGCCATGTGGGACACAATATGTGTTCAATATGAAGGAACGTCTGAAGTCCAGGACTCAAGAAAGATAAACCTGGTAAGACAATACGAAAGCTTCATTTCTGGTAAGAATGAAACTCTCTCTGAAGTTCACCAACGTTTTAATTGCTTAATTATAGATCTAAAAACTGTTGGTAAGGAATATTCTAACTTTGAAGTGCTGACAAAGTTTCTAGAATGTTTACCTGAAAGCTGGGACAATTATTCCATGTGTCTCAAGCTGTCAAAGGATCTTAAATCAATGACCCTTTCAACCTTATATGGTACATTGCTAAATCATGAGCAATCTAGCCATCTTAAGAAGAATCTTGTAAAAGATTCCAAAAGCACCCATGTTGCTTTACTCTCAGAGGAACCTTCTACTCAGCGACCCGTGGTCACTATCACTGAGTTAGAAAGTAACTCTGAAAGGTCATCAGATTCTGATTCTTCAGATGATGGTGAATCCTTGGCTCTCCTAACTAAAAAGTTCAGGAAATTCGCCAAGAAGAAATTGTTTAGAAAGAACAAACCTCTTTCCATAACTGACAAGCCAAAATCATCAGCTTTTGTTGATAAGGCTACTGCTACTTGTTTCAACTGCGAAAAGACAGGTCATTTCGCTAATGAGTGCAGGTCAAAGAAAGTCATGAGACCTTCAGCTTTCCGAAAGAAAACCTTTGTTCCAAAGAATAAAGATGACAAATACTCAAAGCTGAAGGAGAAGTATGCGAAGCTGAAAAGCTTTAAGATGAAAGGCAAAGGCTTTATGGCCAACTACGATTGGGCTGCTTCTGATGAAGAAGAATCATCATCTGACTCTGAAGATGATGAAGCCAATCTCTGCCTTATGGCTAAGATTGAAGAAGAGGAAGAAAGTTCAGACATTCCCTCCACTTCAACCTCTGCTATTCAGGTATCGCCTTCTTTCTTTACCAATATTGCAAATATTGATGAAGCTGATAGTCTCCGTAAGATCGATCTATTGACTAGAAGTTTATACGAAGCCATGAACGACAAAACTGTGGTTGAAAACCAAAACCTTGATCTCGCTGAACAACTGAAAAACTGTCACCATCAAATAGAAAAGCTTTCTAAAATTGAAGATGATTTTAAAGATCGAGTCTATTTAAATCAGCTAGTCAAAATCGAACGAGCAGAAGCTATCGCTGCATTAAAAGCTGAAAAAGCTACTGTTGAAGGATGGTGTAATTCTTCAACAAAGATCACTGAGATAATTAAGGCTCAGATTCCTCTGAGTGATAAACGTGGTCTGAGTTATAAATATGATACTCCAAAACCAACCACTGAACGTTCAATGCTTAAATTTGGAACGTTCATATCATCAGTCGCTGACACTTCATCTTCTCAGTGCTCCTCGTCCATTACACCACTCCCTGAGGAAACTCCTACCTCCTCATAAGGAAAGGAGAAAATGGTTTATTCAAAACCTACCTCTGTCTCTAAAGACAAAGGTAAAGGAATTGTTATTTACCAAAATCCTCATAAGGGTACTGTAGTACCAAAACTGAATGCTTCCAAAGATTTAGTGATCCACCCCTCTAGCTCTAGAAATCAGATCTCTGGATCTATTCAGCGATCTACTCCTAGACTCAGAGTGGATGTCCTTGGTAAGAAATCTAAAGAACTGAATGTTCGTCCCATTTCTAAAGCCAATAGTTTACTTGGTGCTGGCACTTCTAATTCGAAATTAAAAGCTCAGCATACAATTGGTCCTAGAACTACTTTTAGTTATAGGAAATGTTATCACTGTGGACTTACCGATCATATTGCTAGTAAGTGCCCCACAGCCACCAAAGCTGAAAAGATAGCTAAGGTGAAGATTGCCCCCAAGGCAAAGAAGACCAACCCTGTTGCAATTCAGGTCAAGGTGACTCCTACCGCTGAGGTCAAGAAATTGACCAAAGTGAAGAAAGACAAAGTTGAATCTTCAAATGCTGTGAAGAACGCTGAACCTTCTATTACAACCACTTCTACTGATAAACGCGTATACATGGTTAAGTGGGTACCCAAGCAAAACTAATCTTCCTTTGTAAATGCAGGTTAAGAAGGGTATCTGGTATCTCGATAGCGGATGCTCTAGACACATGACTGGAAAGAAAAACCTGCTCGCTGAATACAAGGAAGAGAAGGGTCCCTCTGTTACTTTCGGTGGAAATGGAAAAGGACATACCCGAGGGTATGGTGTACTTTCAAATGGTACAACCTCCTTCAGAAGAGTCGCATATGTTGAAGGGCTGAAGCATAATCTTCTGAGCATCAGTCAGCTTTGCGACATGGATAACAAAGTGATTTTCACTAAGGAATCCTGCTTTGTCACTGACAAAAAGGAGAAGATAGCTCTCAGCGGTTATCGTTTGGAAAATGTTTATGTAATAAACATGGACTCAACAACCACTGAGAACTCCTGTTTCTTCTCAAAGGCATCTTCTGATGTCAACTGGCTATGGCATAAGAGGCTCTCGCATCTAAATTTCAAGACACTGAATACTCTTTCTTCAAAAGAGTTAGTCACTGGTCTACCTCAGCATTCATACGCTAAAGAGTCTTTATGTTCAGCGTGTGAAAAAGGGAAGCAGACCAAGGCAAGCTTTAAGTCAAAGCAAGTCTCCTCAGTGTCATCTCCTCTACAACTACTCCATATGGATTGGTTTGGCCCTGTTAACAAACAATCCATCGCTGGAAAGAAATATACGCTGGTCATAGTTGATGAATTTTCTCGTTACACATGGGTAATGTTTCTCCGTTCTAAGAGTGACACCCCTGAAGAACTCATCACCTTTGTTCGGAAGATAGAAACTCTGAACAATATGACTGTTCGCTCTATAAGAAGTGATCATGGAACTGAATTCAAAAACAATTCTCTTGATTCCTTCTTTGAGAATAAGGGTATTTCTCACAACTTTTCGTCAGTGAGAACACCACAACAAAATGGAGTCGCTGAAAGAAGAAATAGAACAATAATCGAAGTTGCACGTCCAATGCTCAGCGATTCTCATCTGCCTACTCAGTTTTGGGCAGAAGCTGTCAACACTGCTTGTTTTACGCAAAACAGGTCGCTGATAGTTAAAAGATTCAAAAAGACAGCCTATGAACTCTTTCATGGGAGAAAGCCTTCAATCAGCTTTCTTCACATCTTTGGATGTCAGTGTTTCATACTGAACAACAGAGATGCCCTTGGAAAGTTTGATCCTAAGGCTGATGATGGAATCTTTCTTGGATACTCCTCAGTTTCCAAAGCCTTCAGAGTCTTCAACCGTAGAAGACAAACTGTAGAAGAAACTATTCATGTCACGTTTGACGAATCCCGTTCAGCGAACTCTAAACCGTCCGCTGATACTGAAGAACTGAATCAATGGATGTTTTCTCATCTTGGTGATTCAGAAGATCTTCCCACTCCTCATGCTCACACCGTAGAAAATGATGGTCCTACTATCATTCCAAACATGCAGAATAGTGAAGCTGAAACATCTTGGGTCTCAGCTGTTCCTATAAACACTATACCTGCAGTTGATCCAAATGTCTCAGACATTCCATCTATTTCTCAGCAATCAGTGAATGAAATGACAAATGCAAGCATTCCTCTCTTGGCTGAAACTCCAGAAGTAGCTGAAGCCTCATCTTCAGCTCCTCCAGTTCTAGATGAGTCAGCGACTTATGCTCCGGCTCAGCGATGGACTGCAAATCACCCAATAGATCAAATTCTTGGTGATCCAAACGCTGGTGTTCAGACTCGACATAGTGCAGGTAATATTTGTTTATTTGTTAACTTTATTTCTCTAACTGAACCAAAGAAAATAGATGATGCCCTCAGAGATCCAAACTGGGTCAGCGCTATGCAAGAAGAGCTGACTGAATTCGAAAGAAACAAAGTTTGGAAACTTGTTCGAAGACCAACTGATAAAACAATGATAAGCACTAAATGGGTCTATCGAAACAAGTGGGACGAACATGGTACTGTAACCCGCAACAAAGCTCGTCTTGTTGCTCAGGGATACAGACAAGAGGAAGGCATAGATTATGACGAAACATTTGCTCCAGTAGCAAGACTTGAATCTATTCGTCTTTTCTTAGCATACGCTGTACACAAAAACTTCACTGTACATCAGATGGATGTTAAGTCAGCTTTTCTGAATGGAAAGCTGAATGAAGAAGTTTATGTGGAACAACCTCCAGGGTTTTCAGACTCTAAACGTCCAGATTATGTTTATAAGTTGGATAAGGCACTTTATGGCTTAAAGCAAGCTCCTCGTGCATGGTATGACACTTTCTCTACTTATCTCCATATTGAACATTTTGAGCGAGGTAAGATTGACAAAACTCTATTTTTTAGAAAAGTAAAAGGTCATATCATTTTAGTTCAAATATATGTTGATGACATTATATTTGGTTCTACTAACCCTGAGCTTTGTACTCGTTTCGCTGAAAGAATGAAAGATGAGTATAAAATGAGCATGATGGGTGAGCTAACATATTTTCTTGGTCTTCAGATTAAGCAAACTGAAAAAGGAACCTTTATAAATCAGGGAAAATATGTTAGAGATATGCTGAAGAAATTCGACTTAACTCAAAGTTCAGCTATGAAAACCCCAATGGCACCACCGCTGATACTTGATAAGGACACTAAGGGTGTTCCTGTCAATGTCACGCTATACCATGGGATGATCGGCTCTCTCTTGTATCTGACAGCTAGCCGACCCGATATTATGTTTGCAACATGTTTGTGTGCACGATATCAAGCTGAACCTATGATATCTCATATGAAAGCTGTAAAGCGAATCTTTCGATATCTTAAGGGTACAACGAATCTAGGCCTTTGGTATCCCAAAGACTCAGGATTCGATCTAACCGCCTATTCAGATAGTGATTTTGCAGGTTGCAAAATGGATAGGAAAAGCACCACAGGAGGATGTCAGCTCCTGGGTGGAAAGCTAGTAAGTTGGACTAGTAAGAAGCAAAATTCAGTGTCCGCTTCCACGGCTGAAGCTGAATATGTAGCTGCTGGAAGCTGTTGTTCTCAAGTCTTGTGGATGAGAAATCAGCTACTAGACTATGATCTTCAGCTCTCCAAAATTCCAATCTATTGCGACAGCACTAGTGCCATCGCTATAGCAAACAATCCAGTGCTACACTAAAAAACGAAACACATAGAAATCAGATATCATTTTATCAGAGATCATGTGATGAATGGTGATATTGAACTTCATTTTATCCCAACTGATTATCAGTTAGCTGATTTATTTACCAAACCTCTTGATGAGACAAGATTCAACTTTCTCATCAGCGAGCTTGGAATGCTGAACTTTGAAGGATAAAATCTTCAGCGGTTCACATTGATCAGCGATAGGATAAAATCAAATTCGTATAACCTATTCAATCATCTTCTCTCTGAATAAACTTGGTTAGTTGATATCAAGGTATGTTTTCTCTCTCTGACAAACACATGAAAATGCAAGATTTTAAAACAAAATGCATCGCTGAATATCTTTTCCTTAACAGCGATATTTTGAAAGTTCTTAAAACCTTCACTGATATTTCTATTCAGTGCTTCATGTTTTTCAAAAGAGTCCCTGAGCTTTCAAAACCTCAGAGACATCCTAAAAGAATGTGAAAGGACAGTTGTGACGTCATTGAAACGAATAACACCCGGCACGATTTCTTTCTGACACACGTTTGCACGCCTCGTTCAAACTTCCAATCAAATGCAAACACGTGTCTGTGTCATGATGAAAACCTTTTCCCGCTCAAGGTTTTCTCTCTCTAAAACTCTTCCTATATAAACAAACTCTTGGTTTATATTTGCCTTTTACGCGATCCATCTTCCTCCGCAAGAAAAGAATTACTGTTGCATTTGTGCTCTCAAATCTTCAAAGAACTGCTCATCATCTTCTTCATCAAAACATCAAGGTTAATATGTTCTTATTTTTCAAATGCAGATAACTTGTTTCAGATCTTATCATTGTTTTAAACAAGATCAAACAAAAGAACTTCTTTAAAATGAAATCATTTCTTTCATGGTTTTATGAACACCACCATTTCATGGTTGTTCTTCAAGTTTAATAGCAAAAATCTTAAACTTGTTCTTCATATCGTTTCCAGAATCTAGTTCTTCATAGAAAACTGGATAACAAGATTAAATGGGTTTTACATTTCGTTTCAAAAATCATGAAAAACCCTAATCTTCATTAAGACATTTATGTCTGAATGAAATGGACAAAATTCGAACCATCTTAATGGAAATTCTTTCCATATTAAGACAATTCTTATTTGTTAACATCTTTGGTTGAACTGATAATACAGAGAAATGGCAACTTCAAAGATCAATGTTACCGCTGAGACCATCTCCACTGACTCTGAGGAAGTGGAAATCATCAAAGCCCCTCAGGTTATGTTCACGCTAGATCAACTAGATTGGACAAAGATAAACAACCTCTCTGCGCTTTTCGAGTTTCCTCCTCGAAAGCAAGTCACACATCTGGATGATGCTGTGAATTTCCTGAAGAATAGCTGCATTTCAACAGCCCTGACCATTTCACCTCATGCAAGTCAGCTACTGCTATCCCAGTTCTGGTATTCTGCCAGACACACTCAGCTACCCTCCGCCAAAGATACATCCAAAACCATTGACTGCATACTCAGCGATACTGAGTATGGCACAATAAAGATAACCCCCGCTATAATTCGAAAAGCCCTGAACTTTCCCAACGCTACCAAAGAAAAACCTTTCGTTACATTCCCTGACCATAAGAAGCAAGCTGACAAAGACGCCATCATTGCTTTCCTCGACGCAATGGGTTACATCTGGGAAATTGGAAGGGACAAGAAGCCCGAGAAGAAGCTGACGATAATAAAGAAGTCAAAAATGCCAAGCGAGATGAACTTCATCTTCGCTCATCTGATCAGTTGCATGACAGCGAAGACCGGCTCCTCTGATCAAGCCGCTCAACCTCAGCAAGCTATGGGATATGCTTTGCTGAAAGGTCTACACATTGACTGGGCATCTGCAATCTATGATGACTTAGTGCAACGCGTGGATTCTGCCGCTGACAGACCTGCACGGGTTCCCTACCCCCGATTCATCAGCGTCATCTTCCAATATGGCCTGAAGGACAGCTATCCTCAAGAGGGTGACCTGAAACTTTCTCAGGTTGGCCCTAAGGTACTGGATTTCAAACCTGTCGACAATGAGGTACGTCTCTCTACCCTTCTCACTCTTCTTAACCCTAATTCTTCGACTTCTGTGGCTCCTTCAGCGACAATACCCATCGCTGATACCCCGACCACATAATCCTCTCCTTCTAAGAAAAGGAAACACTCTTCAACCCAACTTGGTTCCAAAAGGATCAAGAAAACCAAGGAGCAACCCCAGCAATCCCATGCTGAAGACTCCTCAGCTCATTCTGCAGAGCTGAAGGAAAGTTTTGTGGTACGCTCTGCCACACCCATTCAAGCCATCCCTTCAATCCAAACTTCAGCGTCTCCAAACGCTGAGGTTAGAACCTTGGAACCTACCCAACCTCCCTCAGTCTCTCAAAAGACTGATGAAGTGATTCTCAGCGAATCCAACGCTGAACTTGGAACCCGAACCCCATTCCTATCCTTCGCTTCTCCCTCCACTCTTTTGGACACTCCTCCAGCTATCATTGGAGCACCTATCATTTCCCCAGCGCTTGAAGAAACCAATATTCAGGGAGTGATAGGCACAGGACCTGCAGAGACAACCATGCGTCAGCGAACCTTTGAAGACGACATGGAACCATTTTCAGGAACTCGAAATTTTGACGAGTTTGTAAACCCTCCTGCAGGTACACACAAAACCCAATACACTGTGACTAAACCCCAAACTTCTGAGCTTTCCTCTGTTCACAAGTTTTTATATGTTACAGGTCCTAATTTGGGAGACATCAACGCCTCCTTGAAGTCCGTGGAGACAAAGCTGACAAGTCTCACCACCACTCTATCAAATAACTCTACAGCTGTAACAAACGCTGTAGAGAATCTGACGAAGCTGACTACGGTGGTGGGGAAGAAGGCTTCCACAGATGACATTAAGGGCCCTTATAAGACGCTCAGCGATTTTGCCAAAGTACTCTCCGACATCTACACTGACTACACCAGCCTCAAAACCTCAGTTTCTACCATGTCCAGCGAAGTTACAAAGCTGAAAACATCGGTTGAACATCTCGAGGGGGATATGTCAGCTGTCAAGACCGACTTGGGTTCTGTATAGACCGACGTTGGTTCTATGAAGACAATGATCGAGACGCTGGTCAACAAGGCAAATTCTCCTGCTCCTGCCCCTGCCCCTGTATTGGATTCTTTCACAGCGGAGGATCGCACTGAGCTGAAGAAGATAACTCCTGCTATATCTGGCCTTGAAGACAGATTAGCAGCGGTTGAAGGTTGTCTCAAAATCTCTGGCCCAGAGGACAGAGATAATACAAATGCTGAGTCAACCCATTCCTCCCCCAATCATGAGAAAGAGGGGGAGAAGAGCGCTGAAGACCTTTCCCATGATGAATCTATCAGGGGAGAGAAGAATGAAGATCTTATCGCTGGACCTCAGGGAGATGAAAACCCTGAGGGAACCGAGAAGCTCGCCTCTGTATCTGAGGGGGAGCAACTCGAAGACGAAGCTGAAGAATCCGAAGCAGAAGATGATGAAGCCATCGACATCCCTGATAATGAACCATCCTCCTCTCCAAGGAATGATGATGATGATGACGAAGATGACGATGACTTCTTTGTCGTCAAACCTGCCCCAAGGATCAAAGCTAGTAAGGGAATTTCAATAAATGAACCAACAGGGGAGCGGACAAAGACAAAGCCCTCAGCCTCTGGCGCTGAGAAAGGCAAAGGCGTCGCTGAAGATGAAAATCTGGCGATCTTGCTTGAAAAGCCGGTTTGTCAGGTACACTAATCATATCTAACTCCATCCCTCCTCTATAAGTTCTACTACCCTAGCCTATACACCTGAACATATTTATCTTTCTCTTTCTACCCAAGTTCTTCTACCCATGTTCTTATTTGTAAGATCGCTGTGTTTCAGCTAGTCCTCTCCCCTATTTGAGGATGTCGCTGAAGGTTCTACTACTGCGACTTCACCAATAAAGCCAGCTGCTGCTAATGAAATAATCTCAGTCTTAGATTTGATCTCTGAGACTGATGAACCAGAAGAACAACCTCTCTCGCACAGAAACAGACCTTCCTCAGCTCCTCAAAGGCTGAGTGAAGAGGATCAGAAAAGAAGAGAAGAGATGATAAAGCGATTCGAGGATCAGCGAATTATTCTGAAGCGTGATCAACTTCCTACCGTTTCTCCAAAGTTCAAAATCTCTAAACAGGAAATAAAGGAACACCTCAGAGCTGAACGCCTCATCGCTGAAAGAAAGGAAGCTGAAGAGAAAGACAGAGAATACGCTTTCAAGCTTTCTCAAAAATCTGTCAAAGACCCCAAGCTAAAATGTTTTCCCATTCAAGTCCAACGAAAGCTGTGGGAAGAAGCCCAGAAGATCGTGGAGAAGAAAACTGAAGTTTCTCAGACCACCCTGAACTGGTGTAAAGAGAAAATAAACTTCAGATATCGTCCAGCGAAGATCAACAAAGTACTCATCTCTGGAAGACATTTATCGGAGTACCTATTGTTGACATCAAAGTTTTCAGAGAAGATGGCCAAACTGAAGCTTTTCGCGCTGACACTGTAAAAAGGTATGGTCTCTCTGAATGGCTGGAGATGAGGTTAGCTATCCAAACGTCTAAATCTAAGTACAAGGATCATTTCGAAAAGCTGATCAACAGACAAATCGATTTGATATCTTCTTGTGTGGATATTCCTCCTCCTGATCTTAAGCTGAAAAGAAAAAGGAGCTCTCCAAAGAAGAAACGTCAAGATTCAGACTCAGGCCCTGTCATACGAAATGAAACTGGTATCGGTTTCTCTCGCGCTGAAGTGCTTGGTCCTGACCCTGATCTATCTGCTCTTGACATATCTTTGCCGCCATGTGAAGTTTTCGTCCCTAGTAAAGTCATCAGTGATCCATATGGAATATTCTTTCTTGACTACGATGGACGTAAATGTTTTCAACGGATCGCTGAGCTTCCAATCACTCCAATCGAACAACTCAGAGATCTCATCTGGTGGTGTGACTTGAAACAAGACATTCAGGCACGACACCTAAAACCCTTGATTTTTGAAGCAGCTCTGAAGTTAAAGAATCAAGGAGAAAAGGTTCCTGACTGGATGATCCCCACTGAAAAGACGACCCTTGATGAACTTCTCATTAAGGAAGAACCCTTTGAAAGCTGATATAATCACCTTTTCTCTATTGTATCAGTTATCCTTCTATACCTGTAATTTATTTCGCTTGTACTTGTAATCTTTCTTGTTCCAATTGTAACCTGATTCAATATTTTAAAGAAAGATTTTAGCGAACGTACTTTACTCCATCAGTACTGAAAAGATCCCAGAAAACAGTAAAAGGGACAAATATTTTATGAGTTCTTTTTATCCTTATGTTTTCATTTAATAGCAATTTTCTTTGTTGCTATGTCATAATCAAATAGGGGGAGATTGTTGATCCAAACCCTCAGTGATTTGATAATGACCCTCTATTTTATACTTAGTGAAAATTGTAAGTAAACAATATGTATCAGAGTTTCACTATCGCTGATAAGTACTAAGATCTTACAGTACCGCTGATAGAAACTCTCGCTCTTTAAATTAAACATTCAGCGACACTGCTCACCATAATGCTCTGAGTCTGTTCAGTCATATGGTGATCGCTGATAAGTTAGTTGTTTACTTATGATCCCTGAAGACAAGTTTCACGTCAACATAGGTTCTACGCTGAAGTCGAAGATCAAGCTCAAGAACCAGCGACAAGTCTCCTAATGAACTGATGCGGATCAGCGAAGACTCAGATTTGTCCAACTCAACGTGAAGTATCAAGTACAAGACTTCAGCTATCGCTGAACTTTATCATTCGCTGATACAATATGATAAAGCTCTGATTCAACGAAAGCTGATCATGAAGTCCTCCGTACAAAGTACTTTTGTCTTAACCACCCTTGCACGACTCCGTACGAATTGTCAGAAAAGAACCTCCGAATTGTCTGAATCGTACAACCACTCTGATACTACACTGTTCATACATGCGGCTACTTAGGTTGTCAACAAAGGTCAATGACATGCAACCAACCAGCTGATGACACGTGTAAAGTGTATACTGACTTGCATTAAATGCATGCAGTATATAAAGAGATGAACTCACTTCATTTGAAGTAACTTGCTAACTCTGGACAAGTTCAAATCTCTTATCTCAAGATAGGTTATTATTAGTAATTTCCTTATCTCTCTTAGTGCAAGAAACCTTCGTGTTCCAACTTGTTTAGATTTAGGTTTATCCTTAATCTTGTCTCCGCAACAAGCTGTAAATTGTTAATGATTTATCAATAAACAATTTAGAAAAGTAAAATTTGTGTGTTTGTATTCAACCCCCCCCTTCTACAAACTTGTATAGGCCTTCGGGACCAACACCAATGTATATTTCTTTCCAGCGATGGATTGTTTGTTAACAGGGCCAAACAAATCCATATGGAGAAGTTGTAGAGGAGATGACACTAAGGAAACTTTCTTAGATTTGAAACTAGCTTTAGCTTGTTTCCCTTTCTCACACGCTGAACATAGAGACTCCTTAGCGTATGATTGATGAGGTAGACCAGTAACCAACTCTTTAGAGGAAAGAGTGTTCAGTGTCATGAAGTTGAGATGGGAGAGCCTCTTATGCCATAGCCAGTTGACATCCGATGAGGCTTTTGAGAAGAAACAGGAGTTCTTAGTGGTTGTAGAGTCCATGTTAATAACATAAACATTTTCCATACGAAAATCGTTGAGAGCTATCTTCTCCTTTTTGTCAGTGACAAAGCAGGATTCCTTAGTGAAAATCACTTTGTTATCCTTGTCACACAGCTGACTGATGCTTAGAAGATTGTGCTTCAGTCCTTCAACATATGCGACTCTTCTGAAGGTTGTTGTACCATTAGAGAGTACACCAAGCCCTCGGGTATGGCCTTTTCCGTTTCCACCGAAGGTCACTGAGGGACCCTTCTCTTGCTTGTATTTAGTGAGCAGGTTTTTCTTTCCGGTCATGTGTCTAGAGCATCTGCTATCGAGATACTAGATACCCTTCTTAACCTGCAAACAAAGGAAGATTAGTTTGACTTGGGCACCCATTTCACCATGGGCCCACACTTGTCAGTGGTAGTAGAGGAAGTAGAAGGTTCAGCAATCTTCGCAGCATTTGAAGATTCAGCTTCAGAATTATTCTTCACTTTGGTTAATTTCTTAACCTTAGTGGTCTTCTTTGCCTTGGGGAATTGATCATCACCTTAGCTAACTTTTCATCTTTGGTGGTTGTGGGGCACTTACTAGCAATGTGATCGGTAAGTCCACAGTGATAACATTTCCTATAGGTAAAAGTAGCTTTAGGACCATTTGCATGCTTAGCCGTTAATTTTAAATGAGCAGGGCCAGCACCAAGTATACCTTTGGCATTGGAAATGGGAGGAACTATCAGTTCTTCAGATTTCTTACCAATAATATCCACACTGATTCTAGGAGTAGATCGCTGAACGAATCCAGGGATCTTATTCTTAGAAGTAGATGGATAAGTCACTAAAGCTTTAGAAGCATTCATCTTTGGTACAAAAGTACCCTTCTGAGGTTTTGGATAAACAAATTTCTCTTTACCTTTAGAAGTTAAGGTAGAGATTTCCTCAGGGATAGGAGTTTTTGAAGACGAACACTGAGATGAGGAAGTGTCAGGGATTGAGGACACAAACATTCCAAACTTAAGCATGGAATGATCAGTGGTTGGTTCTTCAGCGTCAGCTTTGTAACCAAGACCACATTTGTCACTCAGAGGAATCTGAGACTTTATTATCTCAGTGATCGTTGTTGAGGATTTACACCATCCTTCAACAGTAGCTTTTTCAGCTTTCAATGCATCGATAGCTTCTTCGCTCTCGATTTTGACTAGTTGATTTATATGAACCTGATCTTTTAAATCTTCTTCAATTTTAGAAAGCTTTTCTATTTGAATGTGACAGTGTTTAAGTTGTTCAGCGAGATCAAGGTTTTGATTTTCAACAACAGTTTTGCTATTCATGACATCATATAAACTCATAGTCAGGAGATCGATCTTTCGAAGACTATCGGCTTCATCAATATCTGAAATATGTGTAAAGAAAGAAGGTGATACCTTGGTAGCAGAGGCTGAAGTAGAGGGAATGTCAGAATTTTCTTCCTCATCTTCGATTTTGGCCATGAGACAGAGATTGGCCTCATCATCATCTTCAGAGTCAGATGATTCTTCGTCATCAGAGGCAGCCCAATCAAAGTCAGCCATCAGGCCTTTGCCTTTCTTCTTGAAGCTTTCAAGCTTTGCATATTTTTCTTTCAGCTTTTGATACTTGTCATCTCTAGCCCTGGTGTTAGAGGATTTCTTAGAGAAAGTTGAGGGTCTAGAAACTTTCTTTGACCTGCACTTGCTAGCAAAATGTCCTATCTTTTCACAGTTATAGCAAGTAGCAGTAGCCTTATCAACAGGGGTTGATAATCTTGGCTTGTCAGTAAGTGCGAGGGGCTTGTTCTTTCTGAAATTTTTCTTTTTGCCGAATCTCCTGAACTTATTAGATAGGAGAGCCATAGATTCATCAAGATCTGAAGAGTCAGCATCTGATAAGCATTCAGAGTTAGTTTCCAACTCAGTGACAGTGATAGTAGATCGCTGAGTGGAAGATGACTCTGAGATTAAAGCAACAGGTGTGCTTTTGGAATCTTTTACAAGATTCTTCTTAAGATGACACGACTGCTCATGATTGAGCATAGTGCCATATAAGGTAGAAAGAGTCATAGATTTTAGATCCTTTGATAGCTTGAGACACATTGAATAACTGTCCCAACTTTCAGGTAAACATTCTAAGAACTTTGTCAGAACTTCAAAGTTAGAATATTCCTTACCAACGGTTTTCAGATCTATAATTAAACAGTTAAACCGCTGATTTACTTCAGAGAGAGATTCATTCTTACCACAAATGAAGCTTTCGTACTGTCTTACCAGGTTGATCTTTCTTGAGTCCTGGACTTCAAACGTACCTTCATATTGAACACAGGATGTGTCCCACGTGGCTTTGGTGGTTTTCAGGTTCATGACGGAATGGTAGACTTCGTCAGGAAGAGCCATAGAAAGAATGAATTTGGCTTTGGTGTCGATAGCCACTTCCTTCTTATCTTCTTTAGACCAATTGTGAGGTTCCTTAGGCACAACACGTTCAGGAATGGTAGCTCTAGTAGCAGTGCCTGGAACTTCAGGGTCAATTCTAACAGGAATATATGGGCCATTTTCGAGATAGTAAGGCATAGTAGGGTCTACGCCTTCTAAGAAGAGTATCATCCTATTTTTCCACAAACTAAAGTTATCTCTAGAAAATCTAGGGGGTTTTGCAAGAGAACCATTGTCAATATAGTTTGTGTTTGTGTTTGTAGCCATAATGAGAAGTAGCAAGGAAGAGAAAAGATTAGTATAAGCAAGATCTTGTTTATGAGTTTAAATAATCAGCTCTGATACCACTTGTTGGTCCCGAAAGGGTTATACAAGTTTGTAGAAGGGGGGAGGGGTTGAATACAAACACACAGATTTTACTTTTCTAAATTGTTTATTGATATTTATCAAACAATTTACAACTTGTTGCGGAAGAAGATTAAGGATTAAACCTAATCTAAACAAGTTATGAGAACACTAAGTTTCTTGCACTAGAATTAAGACAGAAAGGAGATAAGAATATTACTAATAATATTCTAACACAAAGATAGTAGAGAGAAGAAGATGGCCGCGCACATCATTTCTGAAGTAGGGTTCTTCTTATATACTGCATGCATTTAATGCATAGCAGTACAACTTTACATGTGGCAGCAACTGATTGGTTGCATGTTTTGACCTTGGTAGACAACCTAGTAGCCGCATGATGAACAGTGTAGAATCAGAGTTGGTTGTACGATTCTGGACAAAAGGGATGTCCGTTCTGACAGTTCGTACAGAGACGTGCAAGAAGATAAGACAAAAGTAACGTGTAGAGGAAACTTCATGATCAGCATTCACTGAACAACACTTTATCAGCGAGTGACAAAGCTCAGCGATCGCTGAAGTCTTCTACTTGAAACTTCACGTTGAGTGGACAGGTCTTGGCTTCGCTGATATCCACATCAGTTCATTAGTAGACTTGTCGCTGGTTCTTTGGCTTGATCATTGACTTCAGCGTAGAACATTTGTTGACGTGAAACTTGTCTTCAGGGATCATAAGTAAACAACTAAACTATCAGCGATCATTAACAAGACTGAACAGGCTCAGAGCTTTATTTATGAACAGGTTTGCTGAATGTCTAATTTAAAGAGCGTGAGTTTCCTATCAGCGGTACTGTAGAGACTTAGTACTTATCAGCGATAGTGAAACTCTAATACATATTGTCTACTTACAATTTTTCACTAAGTGTCTCTTAAAGAGTCATTATCAAATCACTGAGGGTTTGGATCAACACTTGTGTCCTAGCCAAAGAAGATAATAAAGTATCAAGAGGCTCTAGATGCGTTTGTGCACTGAAAGAAGGCGAGAACTGGGGCAATTGTTCTCTTGTTTCAATACCGAAGCTCTCCGAGTGAGAGAACGGTAGATTTTGTGCTAAATCCCTGTGAGGAGTTTAAACAAAAAACTGTTGAGAGTCACTTGAGTGGCTATGGGGGGCGTGCATTTGCGCATCTAGGTCCACGACGGCTTCTTCAATATCCCGTCCCAACACATGAGACGAGATAGTAGATGTGGCTACCTGGCTGACACGGGTTCGGGCTAGCTCATTCTCTTATCTATTTAATAAGCTAGTTCTCTCGTGATTCTTTTTCGATCTCCATTCTCTCCTTCTCACTTGTTCTATATTTTCAACTAATTCTCCCTCCGCTCTCTTTATATCTCCCGTATTAGGCTCAAGAGTGGATGTGGTAGAGGGTGTGGGTGAGGTAGATGGAGATTCCTCGATCACAGGTGGACGACGTCCGATACGGGCAGGTATTTTGGTCAGTCACACCGATGAAGAATGTCTGATGATCGGTGATTGGGGTTCCTTTATGTCGGTGTCGGGGTCGTGTTCAAGTAGTGGGTCATTGATTACCGGGACCTCGTGTAGGGTAGTCGACGGTCCGGCTGAAAGAGTTGTATGGGTTGTAGAGGTAGTATGGAAAAGGTTGGGTTGTAGGCTTGTTGAGGGTCGGGATGGATGGCTTATGGAAGGTTAGGATGATTGGCTTGTACCGGCATGCAAATCCATACAACCGCCCGCTCCGATTCCCCTTCCAGTATTTACTCTCAGCACACCCTGTTCGAGAGCCCCATCTACCCGAACTCTTCTTTCTCTTGTTCTAGGACCCTCACGTCTCTCTGGTCTAGCTCCGTAGGGAGGTCCCTCCGGCTCTAGCTGGACCATCAGAGCACCTAAACCTAGTTCTTGCCTATAAACTATCACACTTTGTGTTGCCTGATTTGCGTAGGCCAGTAGGTTATCGGGTATACGCATGGGTTGTGCGTTGGCAGGGTTGCGGATAACTAGTATAAGTTGAATGGAGGACATACTGGATAGTTTGGTCATCGAGGGATAGCCGGGTTGGCGTCCATATGTTGTCGGATCGCCAGCTGAAGGAATCTGATGAATAGTATGAATCTGCGCTCCTTTGTCCCGTCATTGTTCTGTATGTTCTTCACTAATTCATGTCACATATTGGTTGCAAAGTTGACAAGTCGATTGTAGGCGACAGCGTGGAAAATACGGAGGAAGTTGTCGTTGCATTGGTCGATGCCCTTCCATCTGGATGAAAGGCATCGATTGATAATCGTGAACATGGTGTACCATAAAAGAGCTAGGTATTTCCTGTTGAAAGCTGAAGGGCGGTTCAGGTCGTGGTTTTACCCCAAAGCATGAATGTCAGCACAGAGTGTGTCGTCGTCGATGGATGGGTCGTAGTCGGCTCATCCATTTGCGTTTGCTTCCGGACGCTGGAGTTGCTGGCGGAAGGAGCCAGGTGTGAGAACGAGCGAGTAGTGATACAATGTAGCTTCAATCCTCTGGGTGTTGTGACCGATGACCACATGGATGGTGTGCCAGACTTGGCACAGGTAGAGCATCGGGACATCAGTTATGGTTGTCAGCGCATAGCGAAGTGGGTGGCCTAGCAGAATGTCCACCACCACCCGATGTTGAGGACAGAACTCGTTGGCATCGAGGTGGTGATTGTTGCCTTCAATCTCCAGATTGTGGTCGGCAGGGATAAGGGCGTTATTCGCTTCCTCGTCAATAAAGTCTTTGGGCTGTTCGTCGTCGTGGAGTTGTTGGTCAGCCATTTGCGTACCTGATAGACAGAGTGTTAGAAAGCATTGATGAACAACTTGTTTGTACGTACCTTGGCGCGAACTGGCTCAATCGTGGAAAGTATGAAAAATTTGCAGTGAGACAGGATATCTGGATTGAGTATGGTTACCGGATAGGTGATGGTGTCCGGATAAAAGGAGGTATCCGGTAAAGTGGGGTGTCTGGATACAATGGTCACCGGATAACAAAAGTTACCGGATACATTAGGTTATCGGGTACAATATACTTACCGGATACATGAGGTTTCCGGATGAGGAACTTACCGGACCATGAAGAACTTACCGGATACACGAACTATCCGGATACCAAGGTTTCTGGATGACATGGTTCCCAATTAAAAAGACTTACTGGATACATGTGGTGTCTGGATACAATGAAGCTCTCCAGATACCTAAAACTTACCGGACACCTAGAACTATCTGAATAGTTCGAGACTATCTGGAAGAGGTTCTATTTGGATCAAATCGGACAAATAACCAATGAGATGATGTAAATAAGTGAATAAACGTGATTTAGCATGCGTGGATGTAATAATCGACAAGATTGAACAAGAAATGGACCAAAATCTGTCGGAAGTTGAACCGACAAGGGTTTCGGTCGATGGAACTCGAAAATCGATCGATTGGAGTCGTGATCTTGTGCGATAATGATTGAAATACAACTTGAAGATGGTTAGATGAACGTACCTTGAGTTTAGAGTCGAAAGATCATGCAAATCGAGCGTTGTGTGTGTGGGGGTTTAAGAGAGTGTTTTGAGAGGAAAAGGTTTTCGGAAAAGGGAGAATTATAAGGTAACCGAGTATATATATGGAGACGGTGTCCGGATGGATTTTCCGGATACCTCGTCCGGAAACTCACCTGTCCGGATGGTGTGTCCAGATAGTGGTGTGTTCGGGTAAGGTGTCCGGATACCCCAAAAACATCCAGAAACTATTGGTGAATCTTAAGAAATTGACCCTTGGTCTATCAAACTGACATTTTCTTCCCAAAAACATTTAATGAAGTTAAAATTGCTCCCCCTCGAGATGTACACACACAAAAAATTCTCTCCCCCTCGGATTGTGCATGAGATGTGCATTTTAAAAGATGTTGACACATAAAAAAACTTTTGATAGAAGGAAAAAAAAATGTGACGCTCCCCCTCAAAATATGAACGGACTTACTTGGCGCATTATGTGGAATGTGCTCCTCCTGAACACATGAGCAGACTTATCAAACGTACGGGTATCAAGAAATTAACTAAAGTTAAAGAAATTCAAACAAAGAACGGCGTGAATAAACTAACGAAGCAAATCTAACTTATTAATACAGAGGTTATTAACAGCTGAAGAAAATACAGATAAAGTTCAAGAGCAGGGAAGTGCGAGCTTCACCAACTATTGTGTTATCAACAAATGGTGATGAAGCAGTTCCTTGTTATTGAACAGAAACTGTATATGATTCAGATGTAATTAAACCTTCAGATTTAGCATACCAAGCTTGGACACTAAATAATTAAATCGTTTTTCGTCCAAGGCTTTGGTAAAAAGGTCTGCTATCTGATGCTCAGTATTAACAAAGTAGAGTTCAATCGTACCTCGTTTGACGTGGTCTTTGATGAAGTGATATCGAACGTCAATGTGTTTTGTTTTCGTGTGCTGGACTGGGTTGTTGGATATGGCGATGGCGCTATTCGAGTCGCAGTAGATGGGCACCTTCGAGTACGAGAAGTCGTAGTCCATAAGCTGGGTTCGCATCCATACTACCTGAGAGCAGTAGTTTGCAGCGGCCACGTACTCCGCTTTGGCAGTTGATGTGGAGAAACATTGCTGCTTCTTGGATGCCTAGCTGACGAGACTGTCGCCCAGGAACTGCACATGACCCGACGTGCTCTTCCGGTCCAGCATGCTACCAGCGTGGTCAGCGTCCGAGTATGCCATGAGCTCAAAACTTGTCTCTTTCGGGTACCACAAGCCAAGATCAGCAGTACCTTTAAAGTATCTAAATATTCGCTTAATAGCTATTAAATGAGACTCTTTTGGTTTTGATTGAAAACGCGCACATAGAAAGGTCGAAAACATAATATCGGGCCTACTCTCCGTCAAGTACATCAGAGAACCAATCATTCCTCTGTAATTCTTGGTGTCCACATCCTTTCTGCTAGGATCGGCGTGTAACCTCGTACCCGGAGACATTGAAGTCTTCATAGGCGCAGACTGATCCATCTGGTATTTCCAAAGAATATCCCGGATGTACTTAGCCTGGTTAATGAATATCCCGGTCGACAGTTGTTTAACTTGAAAACCAGGGAAAAAATTCATTTGCCCCATCATACTCATTTTAAAATGTCTTCTCATGAGGACTGAGAAGTTATGACAGTATTGATGGTTTGTTGAGCCAAATATTATGTCATCAACGTACACTTGCACTAAAATGATGTCATTATTTTCCTTTTAAATAAATAAAGTTGTGTCTATTTTACCTTTGGAAAATCCTGACTTAACCAAGAAAGTACATAGTGCGTCGTACCAAGCTCGCAGAGCTTGCTTAAGGCCATAGAGGGCCTTGTCTAAGATGTAGACATGGTGAGGCTTTGAGTCGTCTACGAACGCTTCAGGCTGTGACACATAGACTTCCTCTTTTATCTTTCCGTTCAGAAAAGTTGTCCTCACATCCATCTGGAAGATCATGAAGTTCTTGTGGGCGGCGTACGTGAGGAACATCCGCATTGCTTCGATGCGGGCAACTGGGGCATACGTCTCGTCGTAGTCGATGCCTTCTTGTTGACGGTAGCCCTTGGCTACGAGTCGCACCTTGTTGCGAACAACGATGCCATCTTCATTCGTTTTGTTCTTGAATACCCATTTTGTGTCGATCATCGTCTTGTCCATTGGGCGTGGAACAAGTCTCCATACTTGGAGGCTCTCGAATTGGTTGAGTTCTTCTAGCATTGAGATCACCCAGCCTGGATCGCTGAGTGCCTAGGAGCCGGTTGTGGGTTCGATACGGCTGAGAAATCCGGAGAAGAGACAGATGTTGGCAGAGGCTCCTTTTGTCTTAACAGGTGTGGAAGGGTCGCTAATGATTTGATGTAGTGGATGCGCACGAGTCCATTTGGTGGTGTGTGGAAGCGGTTGATTAATCGCATATGATGTATCCAGGTCCACATACTCACCGGGGGGAAGATCTTGGACGGCTTCAAGTGATGAAGGACGGTTACGCGGAGGAGTTGGTGTTGGATTCGTGACAGGTTAGGCAACCTCCGAGGAAGTAGAAGGTTGATCCGTTCGAGTAGTTGAGGACGAATCTTCGGGAGCTATTTCCGGAATAGGCACAGGGTCCTCCGGTGGGATTGCCGTTTTGGTAGTAGTATCACTTGAGCTTTGTAGGGTTTCTGTGGAGATCGTTGGAGCGCTTGTGGATGGCGGAAGACCGGTTAGGTTTGGTGAGTTTTCGAGTTGAGCGGCTCCAACACTGTTATGCACAGTAACACGAGGATTAGGTTGGTTAAAGAAATCATCATAAAAGTTCTCTAAAAGTAAATCTAAATCAGAAATATGTGATTTTGACGTAGATGCATGATTTGGATCTACTGGGATTTGTATAGATCCCGAACGAGAGTGTTCGGAAGCTAACACGCTAGTTAAAACGGGTTCTGAACCTATTTGATCAGAAGCCAAATCAGCTGCTTCTTCAAATTTCACGTTTACGCTTTCGATGATGGATTTTGTTCATTTGTTGTAAACGCGGAATGCTTGAGCCTGCGTCGGGTATCCGATAAATACTCCTTCATCTGCCTTGGGGCTGAATTTGCCGAGGTCATCCTTGTCGTTCAAGATGTAGCACGTGCAACCGAACGCGTGGAAATACTTGATGTTCGGGATATGGTTGTTGATGATCTCATACGGGGTTTTGTTGAATCGCTTGTTGAGAATGGATCGATTCTGTGTGTAGCATGCGGTTGCAACGGCTTCAACCTAGAGAAATAGAGGCAGCTTCGACTGGGATAGCATTATGCGAGCGGCTTCGACAAGGGTACGGTTACGCCTTTCCATAACTCTATTCTGCTAAGGAGTTCGTGCGGCGGAGAATGTGTGGGTGATACCGACCGAGGTGAGGTAATCATCCAACGTGTGGTTTTTGAACTTCGCCCCGTTGTCCATCCTGATGGTTTGAACAAGTTGTTATAGATTCAGCTGAATGGTCTTCAAGTGGGTGATGATCAGCTTTGGGGTCTCGTCCTTGGAGTGCAGAAACTTCACCCATGTGTAGCGCGAGAAGTCGTCGACCATGACCAGGACGTACTTCTTGTGGTTGATGCTCTGAACGTGCATTGGTCCATACAAGTCCATGTGGATGAGCTCGAGGGACCGTGACGTGCTTAGAGCAGCCTTCGGCTTATGAGCTACTTGCTTCATCTTTCCCATTTCGCATGCTCCGCATAGTCTATCGTTCTCGAATTTGAGCTCGGGCATGCCTTTGACGTGTACGTCTAGTAGGGGTGCGCAGAAAGTCAACCGATCCAATCAGTACCGACCGATCCAATTAGAACCGACCGACCTTGATTGGATATCCCATTGTAATTGGATCAGATCGGATCAAAATTTTCAACATCCAATTTGGATCGGTCGGTTCTTGGATGACAATCCAGAACTGACCAAAACCGAACCGAACCGAACCGATTCACCATCCAACCATCCATCCAATTATCATCCAATTATCATCCAACCACCCATTCGGTTATCATGAAACTACCATCTAATACATTATAATTCAAAGTTTCAAAGTTTCAAAGTTTTTATTTTTTAAACATTATAATTTAAAAACAATTGTAAAAAATAAAAACTAATTTTTTTAGAGAAAAACATAAAAACATTGGATGGATCCGATCCGATCATCCATTGGATGTTGGATGGATCTGATCCATTGGATATCCAATGAGAATATCCAATGGATGAAACCGAACCGATCCAATCATCCATTGGATTGGGAAAATCCAACATCCAATGGATGATTGGATCGGTTCGGTTGGAAAAATAGGACATCGATTGGATCGGTTCGGTTCCCCTAACATCCATTGGATGTCAACCGATGAACACCCCTACCGTCTAGCACCAGTTTGTTGATGTAGTTGAAATTCAGGTGTGATAGTCATCGATGCCAGATCCAGTCTTGCTGAGTATTGGCCTTTGATATTAGGCAGACGGGCTCGTCGGCCTTCAGTGATGAGGGGTCGATGGTGTAGAGGTTGGTTTTGCGCGTTCCAACCAGCAGTTCCTTTCCGTCTTCAGTACGGAAGCTACACCTTTTGGCTTTGTAGTTGACCTCCAAGTCTTTGTCGCAGAATTGCCCGATGTTGAATACGTTGTGTCCTAATCCGGCGACATATGAAACCTTCTTGATGGTTATGTTGTCTTGCACGGTATCGTCGTAACCCATGATCGGTGCATTATCGTCGTTCCCAAATCTCCGATTTAGGTTAGTTTATAGGCAAGAACTAGGTTAGTTTATAGGCAAGAACTAGGTTTAGGCAAATCTCCGACATATGAAACCTCCGACGTATGAAACCTTCTTGATGGTTAGTTTATAGGCAAGAACTAGGTTTAGGTGCTCCGATGGTCCAGCTAGAGCCGGAGGGACCTCCCCACGAAGCTAGACCAGAGAGACGTGAGGGTCCTAGAACAAGAGAAGGAAGAGTTCGGGTAGATGGGGCTCTCGGACAGGGTGTGCTGAGAGTAAATACTGGAAGGGGAATCGGAGCGGGCGGTTGTGTGGATTTGCATGCCGGTACAAGCCAATCATCCTAACCTTCCATAAGCCATCCATCCCGACCCTCAACAAGCCTACAACCCAACCTTTTCCATACTACCTCTACAACCCATACAACTCTTTCAGCCGGACCGTCGACTACCCTACACGAGGTCTCGGTGAAGTTTGTGAGAAGCTCCCTCCTTCCGGTCATGTGCTTGGAGCATCCTGAATCTAAGTACCACACATGACCATTCTGCAAAAAAAAACATTTAGGCATTTTTAGGTACCCATTTGAAAATGGGTCCTAGAGGGTTAGGCTTAGCACCTGTTTTGGGAACCCATTTTGAATTGGGCTTCCGTTAGGGTTTACGTGTTTTACGTTTAGGACGAGAATTGAAAACATGGTATGAGCCAAACCAATCAGATGCATAACGATTATCAACAAAGTCATTCAATTCACAATTTGAACAACACAAACAATAATGAGATAACTGAATCAATTGTTGAATTGAATAAAGTCTTAACGGAAAATTAATACTTTGTTCAACAAAATTATTCCAATCATTCAAACCACGATTATTAATGTCCTTCCTAGAATTGAAAACAGAATTAAAAGACTTTGACTTCGACTTGCTCTCGTTAGATCCTTTAGCTACCCACTTTTGTTTAACTTGTTTGGCCCGACTGTTTTTATCTGAAAAATCATTAAAGTCATGGTTAGTAGAGCTTGAGTAGTAGGGATGTCTATTTTGGGGTCGACCGATTTGTTTCCGTTTCTGTGAATGTTTTTTGGATTTAGATTCGTTTTTAGAAACATCGTTTACAGATATGGTTTTAGGTGCGGATGTAGAACATTCGCCCTTTTGAATTTTGACCGGTCGATCAACCATCTTTGAGAGAAAATCGGTATGGCTTGGAAGAGGTTTATCAAATTCAAACTTTGAAAATTCCTCATCTGAACAAATGTTAGAATTCATGAACGCTGAAAAATCAATTTCACTTTCGGATGGAAGACCAGTAGATGAAGGAGGTGGGGAACAATTAGGAACGGTGTTTTGCAAAGAATCGCTTACAGAAACTTTTTGAAAATCAGAGTTTAGATTCTTTGGCAAACATATTACTAGAGGTTCTTTTCATTTTCTCTTATACCAATTGTGTATCCCAGTAGTGCAATAACGATAATATCAATGATCAATAAGCAATAACAAGGATTGATTCAATTTGTCATCCATCTATCATTCACTCAATGTTAAGAACCATTTAGAGAGTTTTACAATACGTTTTGTGAGTCTCAGATCCGTTCAACGAACAATGAAATCAATAAATAATAACAATGATTATGATTTCAACTGGTCATCCATATAATGCTTTCAATGAGAGAGTTTACAATACAGAGTAGGAAAGCAAATGAACAACTTCGCCTCAAAAACAAAGGCAAGCAAACAATATATATGACGGGCCCATGGTTAACAAGCCCACGACCCGTTCACTAACTAAGCTCAAATTAAAGAATTACAAAACAAACCCTTGAACTTTAATTCAACAATAAATGACCCTAACAATCTCCCCCTTTGAATTGAAGTTCGAGTTCGCGCCAGTTATGAACATATCTTTTACGGAGCGCAAAGTGTACCTCGAACCATCTGATAGCACGACGATAGTCGATGCGTTCTTCAACCATTTCCAAGGCATTCCGAGCAGTTGTTTCATTCGGATTGGGAACATACGAAAGCCTTTGATTTTCTGACTCGTGAGCAATGATCTTTCGAATAGCATCTGGAACTTTGAAGAGCGTGCCGTCGCAGAATCTGTCTACCTGACTGAAGCGCAGGAATTTTTTCTCTTTCTGTTCGTTGATGTAGACTATCCCAAATTCAGGTTCTAGAAGCAAAGCGTTCTCGAGATACATCTTCAACTCATGAGCTTTAAGATTCGGCTTTATCAGATTTACCTTCTTTGCCCTGTTCTCGATTGCCATTTGGAAGTCCGTGAGATAAGACATCATGATGGTACGGAACAGGAATCGACGAACAGCTTCGAGCGCCTTTGTTACGGGAAGCGGTCGGATAGTTCTTGTATGAAGGTCTTTCAGAATAGCGTAGAAGTCGAACGGTCGGAGGTGCTGGAAGTCGGCTTCAGAAAATATCCATTCATTACCATCTTCACGCCGGACAGTGAAAACTGGATAAACGACTTTCATAATACGGCCTGACTGGATTTTGAGCACTTCGGTGATCTTATGCTTGGTACGGACTTGGCTAACTGGTAGACACCGCTTCATTGCGCTTATGTACCGGCGTTGGTATTCGGGGTTGGAGCTGTAAATACCAAGGCAGAAGGTCGGCTCGATTGGGCGAAGCTTGTGGACGAACAACTTCTTCAGAGATTCCTCCAGGTGAGGAATAAATATTGGGATCTTCTCCCAACGGATTTGTTGCGGTTGAGGAGGAGGAAGATCAGAAGCTGTCGGTTGCTGAGGAGATGTCGGAATGTCGGCATTTGTAGTCTCGGGTCTTGTGGAATTTTCAGCGGGTTGAGCAGAGTGAACGGGAGTAGCATACAAATTCTAGAGCAGAAACTGGTCGTAGTCTACGTTGTCATCTTCATCAGTACGGAAGACCAAATTAACCTAGAAATTTGCGGCACTGGCGGTTTTTTCATTCCATGCATCTTCGGTTTCCGGGTTGGTCTCGCAGTCTGGATCAATCAAATCCAGTATCGGTGTATCTGATGTGTCAAAAGTAACCAGTTCCTGTGCTGAACCCTCAGGCTTTTCAACCGTCGGGTCTTCATCATCGGAAATATCCATGTCTATTACCATCTCGGCTAAAGGCAACTCGGCTTCAGGTGCTTCTTCGGTTGTAGGTGCCGTAGTTGAGGGTTCCTGATGAACCACGGTTGTTGTTTTAGTGAGGATCAGGGCGGTCTCGGTTAATCTTTGTCTTTTCTCCCCCTCACGGTGATCAGGATCATCCTGTTCATCGTGCTTGCGGTTTGGACCGCCTGCTTGACTCTTGCAGGTATCCTCGAGTGAACGGACTCTCTCGGACAGCGTTGTGAGCGCTTGTTTGAAGTCTTTAAGAGTCGAGTCAATGGTATCCAATCAAGTGGTAATGGATGATGAAGGAGCAGTGACCTGTGATTTCATAACGGATAGTAGGTCTGCTTCGGTAGAGGCGGCGGTTTCGGATTATTGGAGTAGTTGGGCTAGAAGTATCGTCTTTAGGGTGTCCACCGAATATGTAGGCTGAACAGGAGCCTGTGGAGGTGTAGGTGCGGTTTCAGCGTCGACGATCTTTTCTTTACCTTTGAATAAGCTCTTAATTTTGACAAGCTCAGCGTTGATGTGCTGCTCCATTGCCTCGCGGACAGCCTTGAGGGTGTTGTCCAGGGACCCTTGTGACACAAAGTCGGGTAATGTAACTCCGGGATCACTTAGATTACCCGTTGAGGCATCTACCGCAGAGGCAGAGCCACCTACGTTCATGGTTGGCGCAGGGATAGCCGTGGTAGGATTTCCGTCCGACCCTCGTATTCCGCCTGACGGAGACACTACAGACGTTCCGATCGAGTCACGTAGAATCTCGATTTGGTGTTCCGAAGAATGTTCAATTTCAAATGGCTCTAGACTCGATGGTGCGCGAAATGAAGGCGAGACCGGGGGCTGCTGGTCTCTTATTTCAACACTAGAACTCTCCGAGTGAGAGACCGGTGGAAGTTGTGCTTGATCCCCGTGAGAAACTGAAACATCCGTCTTTTGAGAGACGTATGAGTGGATAAGGAGGTTGTGCAATTACTCCGCTGGGTCCACGGAGGCTTCTTCAATATCATGTCCCAACAAATGAGACGGAATAGCAGATGTGGCTACCCGGATTACACTCGGTTGGGGTCGCTCAGGAGCCTCTTTATCTTTACGGCTCAATCTTTCCTGGTTTTCTTTCGAACGCAGTTCCCTCCTTCTCACATGTTCTAATTCATCACCTAATACTCCCCCGGGTCTCCTAGTATCACCCATAGCAGGTTGAGAAGAAGTGGTAGGTGAGTCAAGTGGGATTCTTCGGTAAAATCCGGGTTTGGTCTAATACCGTGAGGTATTAGGGATGCGCGCATGGCACGGTCCGTATCGGAATCTGTGGAGTCAGATTCCACGTCTTCAACTTGGTGGCTAGAACTGGGACGCGGATCCAATGCACTGATCGCTCCGGTTCCCCTCCCATGAATTCTCATCACACCCCGCCCGGGAGCCCCTGCTTCCCGGGCCCTTCCTCCTCTCGTCCTAGGACGTTCACGTCGCTCGGGTCTAGGTCCCTCCGGCGCTGGCTGGACCATGGGATTCCCTAACTCTTGCCTATAAGCTACCACACTCGGTGCAGCTGGATCCGCGTGAGCCAGAAGGGATTCAAGTATGGGCATGGCTATGGCGTTGGACGGGTTACGGATTACCATATATTTCAAGTGGTGATGAGGACATACCGGATGGTTTAGGCGTCGCGGTATGGTTGGATTGGCGTCCATATATTGTAGCACAGCCAGTGAAAGGAAACGAGGGTAGGGGAGGAATTTCTTTTGCTTAGTTCCTCCAATTTGACGGATAGCTGCAACTAACTCCCGCCAGATGATCATTGCAGCGTCGATGTGGCGGTTGTAGCACACGGCATGAAATAATCTCAGGAAGTCGCCGGTGCACTGGTCGATGCCCTTCCATCTGGATGAAAGACATCTATTCAGAATCGTGAACAGTGTGTGCCAGATGGGGGCCATGTATTTTCTGTTGAACGCGGAAGGACGGTTGAGGTCGTGGTTGTACCCGAGAGCGTGAACTTGAACGCAAAGAGTAGTGTCATTGACCGTGGGGTCATAGCCTTGGTGGCCGTCGGCATTGGCTTCAGGAAGTGAAAGTAGTCGACGGAAGGTGTCAGGTGTGAGCATGAACTGTTGGTTATCAATCTGAGCCGTGATTGATTGTGAGTTGCCCGCTGTGTTAACGCGTGCAGCGAGCCATACTTGAAGAACGTACAGTAGTGGGACGTCGGTTGTAGCAGTGAGGGCCTCATGGAGAGGGTGATGCATTAGAATATCCACAAGCACACGGTGTTGTGGTTGTGGTCGGAACTGAGCCGGGTCCAGGTGATGGTTGTTTGGCTCTATCTCGGTGCCATGGTTCGGTTCGACCAAGGCGTTATCAGCGGCCTCATCTATAAATTCCTCTTGAGGAATTTGTTCTTCGGGGTTTTGAGGATGTTGTTCCTGATCTGCCATTTAGTATATGTAAAAGAAACGCAGTTAGTAACCGAGGCGGATGAACGAGTGTCGGCCCGTACCTTTGCAATAAACGGCTCAATCTGAGACAGATTGAGGACTGGCAGGGACAAAACAGGTACTGGAATAATAAACACATAGTGTCCGGATAAAACAAAGGAATTGCACAACTTTCCGGACAAACACAAGTATCCGGACAAATGGTGTCCGAATAACATAGGATTCCGGATAAGAAGAAAGTTTCCAGACAGAATGAACAATCCGGACAAAGCGAGTTTCTGGATGACAATGGTTTCCGGTCAAATATGGTTCCGGACACATCAACTATCCGGTAGTTGAACTTACCGGAAACCATTAGGTTTCCGGACAACTAGGTTTCCGGAGGTTGAGAGTGTCCGGGCAAAATATCTAGAACTTTGAGACTTTCCGGACAAAACATCCTAAACTTTGATGGTTTCCGGACACAATGAATGTATCCGGACGAGATTCAAAATCACCAATCACGCAAAATAGAGATGCAAACACTTATCAAAGCATGCAACGAGTTTCGATTTAAGCAGATAAGCACACTAGGTCGACCAAAACATTCAAAACAACGTCTAGTTAACCCAAAATCGAAGAAACCCAAAGGGGTGTTCGGATACAGTGATATCGACCAAGTCAGTGGTCGATTTGTGGTGTGATGTGCAAGAGGCTTTACTACAAATGATCGAAATGAAGTTGCGAGTAACATACCTGTAGTTAGAATGAACACGAGGTGAAAATCGTGTAAAACGAATGGAGCCGAACGAGAGAGAAAAAAGTCGAGAGATATAGGGTTTAGCGTGGGATATTCCGGATAAATGAAAGTAAGGGTTTCCGGACCGCTTATATGTACACCCAAGAAACCGGATAGACAACCCGGATACCCATCCGGTCTGGAAAGTCATCCGGACAGATGGGTGTCCGGACATGTTTACACTTAAAAAATTCCATTTTTCAAAGATATGATGCCTTTAGAATTCTGAAAAGATGGATCTCTCGCTCCCCCTCAAACTGAGAATGGGGAAGACCTTGCTCCCCCTCGGATAGTGCAATGGAGAGTCCGACACACAAAAAAACTTTCGGACATGTAAGGAAACACTTTGTGTCGCTCCCCCTCAAATGATGACCATAAGTGAAATGCACACGGAAGTGACCACACACACAAATAACTTTTTTACATATTTAAGAAAAATTGTATGTGACGCTCCTCCTTAACAATTGAGTAAACTTACCTGATACCGGTGAGTGCTCCCCCTGAACACATGAACACTTTGTGAAAGCACAGATATAAGCAGATAAAAATAGACGACAGTATGAAAGAAAAGGAGACACACGGAGAAAGAAAGAAACAAACGAAATCTACCTAATAAATACAGAGACTTAATCTAACTGTGTAACTGAAACAAGTAGAATACAAGTGCGAGAAAGTGTATGCTCAATCATCAAGAGTGGAAACACTGGATAATGAGTAGACAGTTGCTCGTAGCTGTATGGAACTTGTAACGGGCACACAATCGGATTAAGTCTTCAGATTTAGCATACCTAACTTGGACACAAGAGTATTAAAATGTTTTTCGTCCAAGGGTTTTGTAAATAGGTCTGTTAATTGATGCTCAGTACTTACAAAGTAGAGTTCGATTGTACCTCTTCCAACGTGATCCTTGATGAAGTGATACCGAACATCGATGTGCTTTGTCTTAGTGTTTTGGACCGGATTGCTTGATATAGCGATGGCGCTCTTCGAGTCGCAGTAAATGGGCACCTTGACATAGGTGAAGCCGTAGTCTTTGAGTTGCGTCCGCATCCAGATTACTTGAGAATAGCAGCTCGCGGCGGCCACGTACTCCGCCTCGGCAGTTGACGTAGAAACGCATTGCTGCTTCTAGGACGCCCAACTCACCAGACTATCTCCCAAAAAATGCACATGCCCCGACGTGCTCTTTCGGTCCATCATGCTGCCCGCGTGGTCCGCATCAGAATAAGCGGATAGCTCAAAACCTGTCTCTTTTGGGTACCACAAGCCAAGATCAGCAGTACCATGTAAAAAACAAAAAATACGTTTTACAACAGTTAAGTGAGACTCTTTTGGTTTTGATGGAAATCGGGCGCATAGAAAAGTTGAAAACATGATATCCGGTCTACTGGCGGTTAGATATATCAAAGAACCGATCATTCCCCGATACAGTTTAGTGTTCACATCCGTTCCGTTAAGATCGGCGTGAAGCTTTGTACCAGGTGCCATGGGAGTTTTCATGGGTGAGGACTGTTCCATCTAGAATTTCTTAAGGATATCCCGGATGTACTTAGCCTGCTTTATGAATATCCCGGTCGACAGTTGTTTAACTTGAAGACCAAGGAAGAAATTCATCACACAAAGCATGCTGATTTTAAAAAATTCACCCATTAGATTGGCAAAGTTCTTAGCATATTGGGGATTAGTAGAACCGAATATTATGTCATCTACATACACTTGAACTAGAACTATGTGACCCTTTTCGTTTTTGATAAACAAAGTAGAATCGATTTTTCCTCGTGTGAATTTGGACTTTATCAAAAACTCGGACAGAGTATTGAACCAGACTCGCGGAGCTTGCTTTAGACCGTAAAGCGCCTTGTCTAGTACGTAGACATGATCAGGCTTTGAATCATCCACGAATCCTTCCGGTTGCGAGACGTAGACTTCTTCCTTGATATCGCCGTAGAGGAATGCGGTTTTCACATCCATTTGGAAAACCGTGAAATTTTTGTGCGCGACGTATGCAAGGAACATACGTATGGCCTCGATTCTTGCCACTGGAGCATAGGTCTCATCATAGTCGATCCCTTCTTGCTGACGACACTCCTTGGCCACGAGACGCGCCTTGTTGCGTACGACGATGCCGTCTTCGTCCTTCTTATTTTTGAAGATCCACTTGGTGCCGATCACCATCTTGTGAGATGGACGTGGGACCAGTCGCCATACCTTTAGAGCCTCGAATTGATTGAGCTCTTCTTACATAGCGATGATCCAGTCCGGATCTTCAAGTGCTTCACGTACGTTCGTCGGCTCGATCTTGTTTAAGAAGCCGGAAAAGAGACAGAAGTTGGCTGATACACCTTGTGTCTGAACAGGAGTGGCGGGATCACCAATGATTTGGTGTAGGGGATGAGCTCTCGTCCACTTGGTGGTGTGTGGAAGCGGCTGTTGAGTAGAGTGAGACGTGTCCGGATCCACATAATCACCAGAGGGTAGGTCTTGAACTGCTTCAAGTGTAGCAGGTTGGTTTCTCGGAGGAGATGGGGGAGGATTCGCCGATGGTTGAACAACTTCTGGTTCCGAGGAGTTCAGAGGTTGATCGTCGATTGTAGCAGAAGACGAATCATTAAGAGCGATCTCCGGGTTTATAACAGGTTCCTCCGGGGGGACAGTAGTATCAGTGGAAGTCGATGATGATGGTTGTGTTGTCTCCATAGTGATGGACGACGTACTTGTAGAAGGCGGAGGACCGGATAGATTCGCCGAGTCCTCAATACGAGCAGTTTGAAGTCTAGGTTGTGCTGAGACAGGAGGAGTAGGAGCATTAAATATGTCATCATAAAAATACTTAAACAGTAAATCTAAGTCAGAAAAGTCAGCATTCGATGAAGATGCATGATTCGGATTTACTGTTGCTTGTGCAAATCCCGAACTTGGAGGTCCGGAAGCTAGCACGCCAGTTAAACCGGGTTCTGAACCGATTTGTTCAGAAGCCAAATCTGCGGCTTCGTCGAATGTCACGTTTACACTTTCAATAACGGTTTTAGTCCGTTTGTTGTAAACGCGATACGCCTTAGCCTGCATGGAGTATCCGATGAAAACTCCTTCGTCCGCCTTTGGGCTGAATTTGCCAAGATCGTCTTTGTCGTTTAAGACGTAGCACGTGCATCCGAATGCATGGAAGTACTTGATATTCGGAATACGTTTGTTGATGATCTCGTACGGCGTCTTATTGAACCGCTTGTTGATGATGGAGCGGTTTTGCGTGTAACAAGCCGTTGACACTGCTTCGGCCCACAGAAATAGCGGTAGTTTGGATTGGGAAAGCATGGTACGAGCTACTTCGACGAAGGTACGGTTGCGCCTTTCCACCACTCCGTTTTGCTGAGGAGTGCGTGCGGCAGAGAAGGTTTGCGAAATTCCAACATAAGTTAGATAATCGTTCACCAATTGGTTCTTGAATTCCGTCCCGTTGTCGGTCATGATGGTCTGAACTGCACTTTGAAGATTCAGCTGGATGGTCTTCAAATGGTTTATGATCAGCTCCGGAGTTTCGTCTTTCGAGCGAAGGAACTTGACCCAAGTATAGCGCGAGAAGTCATCCACCATCACCAGGACGTATTTGCGCTTGTTGATGCTTTGAACACGCATCGGTCCACACAAATCCATATGGATAAGTTCGAGGGACCGGGACGTGCTCGGAGCTGCCTTCGGCTGATGTGGCACGCGTTTCATCTTTCCCATTTCACATGCCCCACAGAGACGATCCTTCACGAACTAAAGATCGGGCATGCTTTCACGTGTCCGCCCAGCACCAGTTTGTTGATACTTTTGAAATTGAGGTGCGAAAGACGTCGATGCCAAAGCCAAGTTTGTTGAGAATTAGCCTTTGACATCAGGCAGACAGGGTTATCGGGCTTCAGGGCTGCAAGGTCGATTGTGTAGATATTGGTCTTGCGTTTCCCAACCAGTAGCTCCTCTCCGTCGTCATTGAGAATTCTACACCTTTTAGCTTTGAACCGGACCTCGAGATCTTTGTCATAGAGTTGCCCGATGCTGAACAGATTGTGTCCCAATCCCGCGACGTGTGATACCTTCTTTATTGTGATCTTGTCTTGGACAATGTCGCCGTAGCCCACAATCGGCGCCTTATCGTTGTTGCCAAATCTCACGTCTCCACCATATTCTTCTTTGTAGTTTGTGAGAAGCTCCCTCCTTCCGGTCATGTGCTTGGAGCATCCAGAATCTAAGTACCACACATGACCGTGCTGCAACAACAGGTTTAACGGATTTTAGGTACCCATATTTGCATGGGTCCTGGAGGGTTAGGTTTGGCACCTCTTGGAGGAACTTGCTTTAACACAGATTTCCCCTTAGGTGTAGGTTGTACACCGTTTGAAGGAACTGGTTTTAGCACATATTGCCTCTTAGGTGTAGAATTTACACCTTTGGGAGAAACAGGTTTTGTAGCAGGTTGCCTCTTGGGTGCCGGTTTAACCCCAGTAGGAGAAACCCGTTTTGGAGTGGGTTTGGTCTCCTGCTGTGGTTTTACCTCAGATTGGGAACCTCGTTGCTTATGTTGTTTATTTTTATTTTTACGAGGTTTTCTTTTGGGTGTATGATTATATATGTGATATGACCCAAACCAATCATTATTATTAATGTCATCAAAGTCATTCCAACCACAACTAGAAAAACATAAACAATCACGCGATAACTGAATCAATTGATGAACGGAATAAAGTTTAATTGGAAAAGAAACATCACGTTTAACAAAATCATTCCTATGATTCAAAGCACAATCGTTTTTGTTCATCCTAGGGTAAAAAACAGTATTGAAAGACTTTGATGTTACATCCTCGACAGGTTCCTTAGCTAGCCACTTTGGTTTTTCTTGTTTAGCGCGACCATTTTTATCTGTAACAACAGGGACAGAATGATCAGTGACTTTTGAAGGAACAGTATTTTTGGCAGTCAATTGCTCGGTCTTTTGCCTCGACTGTGATTGTTTTTTAGCAACAGGTTGAGATTTAGAAATCTTAATCACAGCTGGGGCCTTTGTGTTAGAACAGGAACCTTTTAGAAAATTGACCGTTCGATTGACTACTGGAGACAAAAAATCTGTATGACTCGGAAAAGGTTTGTCGAAGGGGAACGACTCAAACTCTCCATCAGAATTACCTTCGGACTTCATGTATTCAGAAAAATCTATCTCCGGAATTTCAGGACTTGGATCAGTTGAGGAAGGCGAGGAACACTTTGTGCTTATGTGCTTTGGGGAATTTGGTGCGGAAGCTAAGAAAAAATCAGAGTTCAAATTCCTTAAAACACTCTCGTCTTGAGAATCTTTACCGTCTTGAGAAATTGAAATCTTGCCTATGAACGCTTTGCACGAAGACGTATCAGATGAATTTGAGGAAAGTTCGGGTGGAATCGTCCTTTCAGATTTGAGTTAGTCAATCTGCTCTTGGAGCTGACCATTTCTCGTATACTCTTGCATCGCATCTGTTGCCAAGGCAGCCAGTTTTGATGTGAGTTTAGTGATTTCTCCCCAAAGGATTTCCTGTCCTTCATCAGACACAACTTCGGTTTTGACCGGTTGTAGATTCTCAAGTTTCTCAATTAACGCTTGCTTTTCCATTTGAAAAACTGACCTTTCTTTCTCGAGTGACTCCTCCAACTCGACTATCTTTGCTTCCAAGATGAGAGGGGGAACATAGAGCTTGAACTCGTCCGTCTCAGTCTTGGTTGCGGTTGCTTGGACCTCATCATTTTTGGAGGAATCCTTGGGCTTGGCAACCTTGTAGCATTCGAAGTAGTCATTCGAGAGATACTTCTTGTTCTTTTGATAAGAATAATTTAAAGGTTCATAACAAAATGGAAGTTGTATTTTGGACGTGTGTGCGCGCTTGTATTCCTTGGTTTCCTCTTCCTTTTCAGGTTCAAGAGGACCAGTCCATTGTATCGCATATTCCGGGTATTTCTTATCTAAACCAAGACATCCAAAGTCATACAGGGTAGGTGTATTGTAGATACCCTTTTTCAAATAGTGTGGGTTATCGTATCCGATTCCCATTCTTTGTTAAAGTACGTGAACTCTTTGGGTTTATTCATAAAGATGGTTTGATCAGTTTGACCCCTTTTGTGGAGTTTGTTTCAAGATCAGTGATTTTATTAACTAACTCATTGTGCTGAATTTGAAGAGCAGAACATCGATAAACAATTTCTGCTTTCTCATTCAGACACTGATCAAACTGAGACTGAAGTTCAGATAACTTGGCCCTTAAGTCCTTAGGTGCTAATGAGAGATTTTTGCATTTGTCTTTAAGATTAGCATTTTCAGACTTATATTTTTCAGTTATTCTCTTTTTGAATATCTAGCTTTTCGGTTAAAGATCAAATCTCAAGCAGTTGTTCTTTAGAGGTGGCCTTAAAGGAATCTGCCTGTTGGGTAAGAGATTGCATTTGATTCAAGAAATCTTGTTGGATAAAGTCACATACCTGACTTGACGTTGCCTTTTCTTCATCGGCTGGAGAGTGATATCCCATGAAAGCATTGGCACCATCAGAATCGCTTTCATCATCAGAACGACCCAACCAGTAGTCGTTTTCCACAAACATAGCTTCTCCAGCTTCCTTCTGCTCAGCCAATGCGAGTTTTGCCTTGTAGTAGTGGGAATTCTTTAAAACAGGCTTCTTACAATGTTTAACGAAGTGACCAAGCTTTCTGCAGTTGTAACAGGTCATTGGTTCATCTTTCCTCTTACTTTCAACTTTCTCCGTCTTCTCCTTCTTCTCAGACTTATCTTGCTCATCAGCTTTCTTCTTTCCTTCATACTTGTCCTGATGATCATGGCGCTTGTTGGAGGAGGTGGAGTAGCGCTGATTATTGGACGATGGCTTCTTATAAAACTTTTGTTGTTGGAAAGATTTGGTAAGCAGGGCTATCGCTTTCTTGAAATCAGAGACTTCATCATCAGAATCACTGTCTTTCTTTTCTTCAGGTTCTGATTCAGAGGAGCTTTGCTTTTGAGCACGTTTGGAGTGACGGCCCGAAGGTTTCCCTTGTTTCGAGGACATGAGTGCAATAGGATCAGAAGCATGCTTGGTTGCATCTTTCTTTTCTTTCAGAATTTCCATCACTTCATCTTCGTCTTGAAGAAGTATCTCATATAGCTCGTGAATACCGACCTTCTCCATTAAGTGGTTGTGCTTGACAGGAGATGCAAACACTTTCCACTCAGGCAGAAGATTGTTAAGGAACTTCAGAGCATTTTCAGTGTTGGAACGATTAATCTTGTTCTTGTGGAGCTCGTTAAGAAGAGAATAGAATCGTTCATAAGTTTGAGATAGGGATTCACTGGTGCGCTGTTTGAAACTATCAAACTTCGTTATTGAACTATTAATTTTCAGTTGATTCCCGACTTCACTTCCACGCATCATCTTCTCTACTTGATCCCACATACCCTTAGCTGTGTCTTTGTAGCTGTCGATTGCCGTATAGATTGCATTGGGGAGGGCTTGAACAAGATATCTCTTTGCATGTTTTTCTCCTTCAATCATGCCTCTTTCATCGTCAGTCATGTCGGCTAACGTTTTTTTCTCGCGACGAGCTCCAGCAGTTGCAGTTGCTGGTATCTCCTTCATGGGATCTGGAATAGGCCCATTTTCTAACGCTCGCCAAATGTACTCGAAGTTGTCCTTCGATTCGATGAAGATTTTAAACCTATCGCGCCACTGGCTGTACTCACCTTGATAGAGGCAAGGTGGTTTGGTGTCGGTACCGATTGCAAGAGCGTCACGCGAAGACATCAGAAATCGAATTGAACACTTTGAATCGATGTAGTCCGTCTGCTCTGATGCCAATTGTGAGTCTCAGATCCGTGCAACGAACAATGAAATCAATAGATAATAACAATGATTATGATTTTAACTGGTCATCCATATAATGCTTTCAATGAGAGAGTTTACAATACAGAGTAGGAAAGCAGATGAACAACTTCGCCTCAAAAACAAAGGCAAGCAAAAAATATATATGACGGGCCCGTGGTTAACAAGCCCACGGCCCGTTCACTAACTAAGCTCAAATTAAAGAATTACAAAACAAACCCTTGAACTTTAATTCAACAATAAATGACCTTAACACGTTTGAAAGAGATTAGAATGATTTTTCCTATAAAAGCCTTACAAGAAGATGTATCAGATGATTTGGAGGAAGGTGCAGACAGAGTGACTTTCTTGCTTTGAAGTCGGTCAAACTTCTTTTGAAGTTCGCCCTTACTAACCTGCTCTTGCATGACGTTTGTTGCCAAAGCAGACAGTTTGGATGTGAGACGGTTGATTTCTCACTTAAGAGCTTCCTTTTCCTCATTAGATACAGCTTCTGTTTTTGTAGAATTGAAATTCGCAAGTTTAAGTAAAAGTTCTTTTTTCTCCTTTTAAAATTTAATCCTTTCCTATTCGAGTGACTCCTTTAACTCGACTATTTTCATTTCTAAAACAAGAGGGGGAACATAGCGTTTAAACTCGTTCGTCTCTGTTTTAGTTTCAGTTGCTGGTGCCTCATCGTTTTTAGAGGAATCCTTGGGCTTTGCAACTTTGTAGCCGTCAAAGTAGTCATTCGAAAGGTAATTGGACTTCTTTTTCTCATAAGAGGTGTTAAGAACTTCGTACGCAAAAGGTAATTGCATTTTAGTTGTATGCTTGCGTTTATATTCCTCAGTTTCCTCTTCCTTCTCTTCGAGTGCTCCCGTCCATTTGATTTTATATTCGGGATATTTTCTATCGAGGCCAAAGAAATTAAACTCGTATAGAGTAGGCCTCATTATCAAAACCTTTTCAAATAACGTGGGTTGTCGTACCCAATTCCCCATTCTTTGTTTAAATAACTGAATTCCTTAGGTTTGTTCAGATGGATCGTTTGATCGGTTTGACCTCGTTTATAAAGTTTAAGCTGAAGATATGTTATTTTCGAAATATGCTCTTTGATTTGTATTTGAAGAGAAAAGCATTGATAGACAATCTCATCCTTCTCATTCTCACACTGATCAAGCTTTGTGTTTAAATCAGATATTTTGGCTCGTAAGTCCTTTGGTTCTATCGAAAGATTTGCACACTTTTCTTTTAGGTTAGAATTATCGGACTTAATCTTTTCTGTGATCCTCTTTTGAACATCTAGCTTTTCTTTTAGAGAGGTTATTTCAAGCAGTTGTTCATTTGAGGTAGCTTTACAGGAATCTAATCGTTGAATAAGTGAATGCATCTGATCCATTAAGGCTTGATGGATAGGAATACATACCTGACAGGAAACACCAAGATTTGGAGGAGGAGTATGGTTGCCCATGAAGCACAGGTGAGCATCAGCATCTTCAGCATCACTTTCTTCGTCAGATCGAGTCAGCCAGTAGTCGTCTTCGACCATCAGTTCCTTTCCAGCTTCTTTCTGTTGTGCTAAAAGCGGCTTTGCTTTGTAGTATTCCACGTTGCGAACTACGGGCTTTCGACAGTCCTTGGCAAAATGGCCCAATTTTCCACAGTTGTAGAACGTAACTGACTTGTCTTTGTTCTTTGATTCGGGCTTGCGTTCGTGCTTCTCCTTGTGATCAGAATGCTTGTGCTCGCCAGATTTTCGCTTGCCTTCGTACTTTTCCTTGTAATCGTGGCGCTTGTTGGGAGTGGTAGAGTAGCGCCGATTATTGGAAGAAGGTTTCTTGAAGAAAGCCTTCTTTTGGAAGGACTTTGAAATGAAAGCCATAGCTTTCTTTATATTTGTCAGCTCTAGGTCAGAATCCCTTTTCTCGGATTCTGCATCTCCTGGTTCAGACTCACTTGACAATTGGGTTCTTTTGGAACTGCGGCTGGATGACTTATTGCGTATGTCAGACATGAGTGCGAGAGGATCAGCTTGAGGCTTATAAGATGGTTTCTGAGTGCCCATTATCTCCATAACTTCGTCCTCGTCTTGCATAAGCATGTCATGCAGCTCATTGATTGGAACATTATCGATTAGATGGTTGTGTCTGAAGTGAGATGCAAAGGTTTTCCACTCTGGCAAAAGATTATTCAGGAACTTGAGGCCATTCTCAGTGTTGGATCGCGTGATCTTGTTCTTTTAGAGATCATTCAGTAGAAGGCATAATTGTTCGTATGCCTGAGTCAACGATTCACCCTTTCGCTGCTTGAAACCGTCATATCGAGTGATGCAGTTGTTTACCTTCAATTGATTTCCAACTTTGCTGCCGCTCATCATCTTTGCAACTTGATCCCACATGCCTTTCGAAGTGTCTTTGTAGCAATCAATTGCAGTGTATATCTCGTTTGGCAGACTCTGAACCAGATATCTCTTGGCATGCTTCTCCCCGTTGTGCCTGTTCTTCTCATCATCGGTCATCTGGGCATATGTCTTAGTTGTTGGTTGTTCATTGGTACCATCGGCTTGAGCTGGAACAGTTTACATTGGAGTCTCCTGTGGGCCTTCGGTGAGTGCTTGCCAGATGTACTCGAAGTTGTCTTTGGACTCGATAAAGATCAGAAATTTGTCTCGCCATTGTGCGTATTCGCCTCGATAGAGAATCGGAGGCTTGGAGTCGGTACCGATAGCAAGAGCGCCGCGAGACATGGTGAAATGCACTAAGGTGATCTTCAGACAGTGTAGGTTCAATTCAAGGTAAATCTTAACGCAAGGAACTAAGAGTGAATGTCCTAACACAAGATCTAGGAGTGACTCGTACTTAACAGGTAAGATTAACTAACACAGTAAAATTACCCGGATAGGAATCCGGATAGAGGTGTCTGAATAAAACAAGTTACCGAATAAAGGAAAGTTACCAGATAAAACAAGTTTACCGGAAACAAATTAATCCATAAAGAAATACTTACCGGATATGGGATGCGTCCAGATAGTGGAGAACAAACTGGATGATGCAGTGTTTGGATGGATATCCGGGAAGTGGGACTTACTGGATAGGAGCGGTGACCGGATAGGGATCCAGGAACTTTAAACTATCCGAATAATTTACCCGGATGAAACTTCCGGATACAAGGGACTTACCAGGAAATATAAGCAACTCGGATAGTACGTCCGGATACAAGGAGTACCCGGAGAGAACGTCCGGTAAGTGACGAGAAAAGGGAAACTTACCCGAAAACTATGCAGACTTCCGGACACGACGACTGTTCGAGAAATTCGGATCAGGGTTCGATTAGGGTTACTTGATTACACTCATGTAATGTGAGAAAACAACTAAAACACAAGAACACACTAACCCTAATCGATTTCTAAGCAAAAAAAACTTGATTTTGATGTAAAAATTTTCAAGAACAGAGGCCAAAAACTCAAGAACATTGTTTTGCTTCAAAAATCACTTAAACGATTAAATTGAACTCTAAAAACTTGCAAAAACACTAACAAGACTATTACCAATCGATTATGACAAGTGGAAACAAACGATTTTACCAGAAATGCAAGAATGAGATTTTAGAACAAATAGGCAGTCGATAAAAACTTACCACGATACCTTGAATCGAATTGTCTATCTGCTTTGATACCAATTGTGGATCCCAGATTAGTGTAATAACGATAATATCAATGATCAATAAGTAATAACAAAGATTGATTTCAATTTGTCATCCATCTATCATTCATTCAATGTTAAGAACCGTTCAGAGAGTTTTACAATCCATTTGAAAGAGATTAGAATGATTAACCTAATTCTAAGGCTAAAACAAACTATTTATACCCTTTAGAGGTATTTACATATTTAACTCTTGAACTTCTATTCAATACAAATTTAGCCCTAACATGTACTTCTATAGATTCACCACAACCTGTAGATCCTACCACAAAAGTTATCCTTAATGGATTGAGGGTGAAGGGTCATAAATCAAAGAGGGTGGAGATAACTCATACAGTTGAGTAATCTCATTATGTTGAGCGGTAAAATAAAAATGAGAGTTTGGTTAGAAGTGAGGATATTAAAAACAGATAGTGATAGTGTCACAGAATCTAGTGAGAGAAAATGATCAAATCACACAATCTAGAGAGAGAGAAAACTTGTCATTCATCTACTCATTCAAAGGTTACAAGTTTCTCTTAATGGAAAGTTACAATCTAATCTCTCTAAACTCTCCTAATGACTTTCTTGCTTACAAACAAAGCTTATTAAACCTATTTATACCTAGACATTACAAGGCATTAAGGCTAATTACATTGACTTTACACTTAAGCTACTTTGACTTTGACTTTGACTTTAACTTTAACATAAATCTTGAATACAATATAATGCACTAACATTCTCCCCCTTTGGATTCAAGATTTAAAAAAATAGCAACAGTCTTGAGCTCTTGATCTTCGAAACTTTAACTCTGACCGCTTTAAACTTTGAAGCTCTGACAATCTTCAAACAGCTTTATCTTCTTTGAAAATCTTCAAACTTTCAGCTTTGAAGAATCTTCAGTTAAATTTGAAAAGTCTTTGTCTTTCACATTGTAAAGTCAATCTTCTTGAATATAATCTTCAATAAATTGTCATCAAGTCTTGAACGCGAATTTCAGATCTTTGCAGCTTTGAACTTTGTAACTTTAGTCTTTGAACTCAAACTCTTTAAACTGTTTCTTGAACTTTGTATCTTCATCTCTTGAACAGGCGTTGAACATTAATCTCTCTCTTGAATCATCTTGGAACATCTTTATCTTGTTCTCTCGAGTTTCTTGCCTTTGATAAAACTTCTCTTTATCTTGAAATTGAAACAATTAAAATATCTTTCCTTTTCATCTGTATGTTATTTCTCCCCCTTTATCTTTCATTGATATATCTCCACTTTTCTTCAGTATGTTATTTCTCCTTCTTTTTGATGATTGTGAGCATCATGATCATCAAAACTTTCTTCAATTTCAGCACTGTTTTTGTTCACCACTAACATTCTCCTCCTTTTGATATGAATAACCGTAAATTCCAAAAAATATATATCCGAATCTTTTCAAATTCAGATAGAATGAATGTAGTAACCCTGAAACAACATATGAATCAGTTAATATGCCTGTAAATAGCACGGAGTCACTTAGTACAATGGATGTACTTTGGAAAGGAGCTTTTTGATGTTCACTCCCCCAGGGCTTCCATTCAATCATCGAAAAACACAAAGGAATTTTTATGAGCGTTATGACAAGAAAACATATTCCTTGTGTGTACATGCATGCGTAAGAAATGATTGTAGCAACGTATGCTTAATTATTAGGCTCAAAGTGTGTAAACTGTTGAGATAGCAACAAGTTTTCCACGAACTCAATATGCATGATAGAAGTGCGAAGGTGGGGCAAACTTCCTTCTTTTTCAATATCCAAACCTTCCGAGTGAAGATCAGATAGATTATATGCTGCGTTACCAAGAAGAATTGAAACATTTCTTTGTTGAGATAGAAATGAGTAGTTGGTGGGGTTAAAGCAAGAGTTGGCATGGGCTCACTGCCTGTTTCAATGATGGTCACCAAAGAATGTGAACCAATCAGTAATGTGGTCGCCCTGCTCAGAAAATGGTTGGTGCAGAGTTCTCTTATTCTTTTGACTCTAATCTCACACCCTCTTTCTGTTTTTAATCCGCTCACTTCTAACCCGACTCTCATTTACATTTTACCACTCAACACAATGAGGTTGTTCAACCAGATGAACTTCCTCCCCCACTCTTTGATGTAGACCCATCACCCCTCAATCACTCAAGAATAACTTCTTGGTAGGAAACACTGGTTAATGTGAATCCATAGAAGTTGTTTATGCTCACACATTGATCCCATGAAATTTTGTCCTAAAAATTTATGTTGTTCAACAGTTTAGCTTGAACAAATATGAATCGCAAAATTTGAATAACATTGTCATCTGGATGTATGCTCTACAATAATATCATGAATATTTGAGCATCTGAACGTTAAAGAATTCTCACAACAGAGATACTGTATGAATGAAATGTATTCGAAGGACTTGTTTGAGAATCTGACAATATATCAATCAGATCAAATATCTTGAATGATAATAAAAAATGGATAGGGTATCAAATAATTGAATTTTGTTTATATGAACAAGTATAAACAATATTTGAAATAAACGCACAATCTTTTAAGATAAAAAAATATATGATGCTCAACACAATGGAATACAAATGGGAGTATTACCATCGAAAAATTGTTTCATTTTGAGACATGGTAATAACAAAGTCAATATGAAGCTGAACCGGTGTGTATGAATACTTGAAAGTATATAGAAAAGATAATACACAAGTATTGATCTTTGGAAACACACGGATAGAAATGATGTTATAATAATCTGAGATCTCCATGAAAAACAGTTAAAATCACACTTCTGAATTCATAAAATCTATTTGAGAATAAAGAAGTGGTTTTAACATTTAAGAAAAACATTTTTCATTCTTGAAAGTCGTTCTTCTTTCAAATAATCGGAGATTAAGATTAGAAGATACTTACAGTCAGAAATGTTTGAGCTCCCCCTCAAATCATGATACGATGATTTAAAAACTTATAAGCTCCCCCTTAACATATGCAAAGAATCTTCATCTGAACTAAATATGCAAAATAACAAGACTTGGATCAAAATATCCTTAATCATTAAAACGAGTTCTGAATTATCAGGATTGAAGTAAATTCAGAAGTCATTGTCGTTGAAGATCGAGTCCTGATCTGAAATGATCAGAAGTCTAATCTCTTTGAAGAACGAGTTCTGAACTGCTTTATTCAGAAGTCTAAAACATTAAAGACCGGGTTCTGAACTAAATTATTCAGAAACCACTTATCGTTGAAGTACGAGTCCTAAATTGATATGTTTAGAGGTCAATGTCATTGAAGTATGAGTCCTGAGCTGATTTACTCAGAAGTCTAAATCTTTGAAATACGAGTCCTGTCAGAAGTCAAAAATCTTTGTAGTACGAGTTCTCTGATACCAAATGATAGTGCTCTGATACCAATTGATAGTGTCACAGAATCTAGTGAGAGAAAATGATCAAATCACACAATCTAGAGAGAGAAAACTTGTCATTCATCTAATCATTCAAAGGGTTACAAGTTTCTCTTAATGGAAAGTTACAATCTAATCTCTCTAGACTCTCCTAATGACTTACTTGCTTACAAACAAAGCTTACTAAACCTATTTATACCTAGACATTACAAGGCATTAAGGGTAACTACATTGACTTTACACTTAAGCTACTTTGACTTTGACTTTGACTTTAACATAAATCTTGAATACAATATAATGAGCTAATAGATAGAGGGTGTAAGAACAGAGTCAAAAGATTAAGAGAACTCTTCCCCAACTACTTCTAAGTCGGGCATCTACATCTGCTGATTGGTTCACAGTTCTTTGGTGACCATCATTGACACAAGCAGTGAGCCCATGTCATCTCTTGCTTTAACCCCACTAGCTACTCATCTCTTTCTCAACAAAGAAATGTTTCAATTTTTCATGGGAAAACATAACATAAGCTATATAATCTTCATTAAGAGGATTTTGATATTAAAAACGAAGGAAGTTTGCCCCACCTTCGAAATTCAATTATGCACACCGAGTCCTTGGAAATCTTGTTGTGTCTCAACAATTTACACATTTTGAGCCTGATACAACATAAAATGCTTACATTCTTTCATACACATGCACATACATACAAGGAATATGTTTTCATGTCTTAACATTCATAGAGATTCCTCTGTGTTCCCAATGATTGGATGGAAGCTCTGGCGGAGTGAACATTAAAAAGCTCTTTTCCAAAGTACATCCGTTGTACTAAGTGGCTTTGTGCTATTTACATACAGGCATTATTAGTTGTTTTCCTTCGTTGATTCAGGGGTACAACTCATTCTGAATTTGAAAAGATTCAGAAACATATTTTGTAATTGACGGATGGTTCTTATGTTCAAGGAGATTTCATATTTTATACAAAGGGGTTATCAAAAGTTCATTGATATTTGAATCGGTGATCCTAATCAAAAATTGATAGAGGTTTTGATGATCATGATGCTCACAATCATAAAAAAGAGGGACATGAATCAAAGAGATTTATGAGTGATGAATCAAAGATCTGATCAGAAAAGAGAAATTTGTTTGGAGAGATGGATTATTGAATGAGTATGTTTACGGAGATAAAGCTAAAGAAGATTTGTCTATATAAATAAAAAATAATCAAATTAAGGTGTCTGTCAAAGGCTACACGTGTTTATATAAATCATCAAAACTCTTACACCTCAAAAACTTCATTAGTTTATTATATGGAAAAAAGTAATTAAATGAATAAAAATAAATTAATTAATTAAAGTTGAAGGCAAGAACCGCTCCTTGCAGAGTAAGCGGTCTGCCATGTAAACAAGGTCTCAATAGTGCCAAATTTTTGATAAACCGATTCATCTTACGTGTGAGGTTTATACCTCTCCATTGAAGATGCCTAAGGTTCTTATAAGAACTATAATTATGGATTTTATGTGATTTTTTAATTTTATGAGTAGCAAGTGATATGACACAAAAAGTGTAAAATACAAGTTCTTATAACGAATTCTCATTTCACACCAACTTTAAGCTAAGAACCAATTCTTGTATAAAAACTCAAAAGGAATGAGATTCTTATAAAAACTCTCTCCAATATTAATTCTTGTAATAAACCTACATTTTTTCATATAAAAACCAGATATTGAAGATGCTCTTATTTGGATGGATGAATCCAACTTTTCAAAGAATTTTACATTTTTTTATAATTAATTTGACATAAACAATATACCAAGTAAATAAAAAAAAATGGTTTCAGAAAATAATTTTTTTCAGTTTTAATGTTATTGAACATCTAAAATGTCAAATTATTAAAATTTATTAATATTTCTCAGTAATTACTATTAAATAAATTTGGTCCAAGAAAAACATGTATTTTATTTTAAAATATCCCGAAAAACAAATATATACAATACAACAAGAGTGTTGGAGATGTGTGTTTCAACATTTCCAAAAAACCATGGCTGACCCTCTTTTCCTCTCTTTTCTCCTCCTCCTCCTCCTCTTCCCCTTCTTCTTCTGCTTCTTCATCTCCATGGCTGCTCAATCTAATCCAGCATACCCCACTTGCCCTTCATACGGTTTTTGTTACGAACTCAACATTAGTTACCCTTTTTGGAAGATAGAGGATGAGCAAACCCAGTTCTGTGGATATGAACGTTTCGGAATTAACTGCTCCACAATCAATGGAACAGATTTTCCCATCATTCATTTCGAAGGGGCTTCTTACTATGTTAAGGACATAATCCACGAATCTAAAAGTATCATTCTCGTCGATGAAGACGTTTCTCCCATCCTCCTTGGCAACCAGCTGTGCCCAAGGGTGCGCCATAACATTGACTTGCAATCGTTGCCTTTCAATTTCTCACCTTATAACGTTAATCTAAGTTTCCATTTAAATTGCAATACAATCCCTGATTTTGCAAGTGAAATACCGTGTTTGGAAGAAAAAAGTCGTGCGTTAATGTGATGAGTTTGGAGACGGAGGATCTCGATTGGAGTAGCTACGAATGCAGTGACGAAGTATTAAAAACGGTATTGAATCATACCTTTCCTGAATCCTGATGATGCTATTGCTATTGCTAGGCTTGGAAGGGAATACCGTGGAGTCCTGAGCCAAGGATTCCAGCTAAAATGGCTTAGACTAGTAGAAAGTTGCGGTAAGTGCGAAGAATCGAATGGACGGTGCGGTTACAATAGCATTACGGAGGAGTCCTTGTGCTTTTGCTCCGATGGTAGAACCACCACAGACCACTGCAGGACCAAGAAAAAAGGTACACCACTTCATTTAAATTCCAGTTTTACCTCTCAGACTACTTGAATCACTTCTATGATTATATTGAAATAGTCAAGCTTTTTAGGTGATCAATCACACATTGATTGAATAAAAATAGAAACAAAAAGCAATGCCTTTTGTAGACTTGTGCCATTCATATATTCCATGTGGAGGTAACCCTTGATTTCCGTGACGTGTTTTCATTATATTTATTTATTATAATAATAAATTTTCAGTATAACCCCGTGTATTACACGGGGTAATTTAAAAAAATTAAATCATGCCAGAAAACTTATCTTACATTTATAAATTTATAATAAACATTTATTTTCGAAAAATAAAAAATATAAACTATGAGGTTGGATATGTAATTTCGCTTAAAATAACTTTTTTTTAAACGAAAAGAGAATATATTTGGTTGAATATGATGATTAATTGATTATATGTCAAGGTTTTTAAGTAACTATATGTAAAGATTTGCTAGAAGACAATCATAAGAAAATAAAATTCAAAACTTGTTGAGTTTTTAAGTCTTGAATTGGTAAGGTCGGTATTTAATCATCCACAAATTAGCAAAAATACATAAAAACGCTTGATTAAGGTGTCGTTTACCCGAACACTTACCCGTTAAGCGCTTATCGATAAAATCCAACATCACTTACTTAACGGGTAAGATTTTAGTCCACCAAAACGGCATTGTATGTACAATTTACCCGGTAAGCGCTAACCGTGGTAAGATTTTTGGTCCTTTTATATTCATCCAGTAAGATGACGTGACTTGGTAAGCGTGGTGCCTTAAATATCTATATCAATCGTATACTTATACTTTATAATAATATCAATCAAATTTTTTTATATAATTATAACCAAATCAACTATTATGAAAGATTAATTTAAAGTGAATTGACGGAAAACATAACAATTTAACTTTGAAAATATCATTAACTAATCATCTGTTGATAACTGATATTATGTAGTTCAATTAAAATTAGAGAAAATAATATAATCATGATTAAGAAAGTATAAATAATTAAATATAATATAGTAAATATTTGCATATTTATATTTTTGAAAAAAGTTCAAACTCATAATCCAAAAGTCAGTTGATAAGTGATATCTTTTTTTCCCAAGTAGTTAGATCTCTTATGATAATTCCAAAGGTGTTTCGTTGACAGAATGAAATTTGATAGAATTGTAATTCGTCGAAGAAATTCGACTTTGAAGTAAAAATTGATATGAAATTGCAAAAAGGAAATCACGACAATTTAGTGATTATTTGTATCAAATCTCATACTAATTTCAACAAATCCCATATTAATCACAACACATTAATTCGTATATATTTATGATATTTAATAATGTAATTAAATCAAAAAATATTCAATATTGGGCACATTTCAAAGGTATTGACGAAACGATTACAATTGTATAATTTGTAAAAAAATAGAAATGTTTTTAATGCATTTTAGTTCATATAAATAATTTATGTTTATATAATAAAAGTCTAAAATGAAAAATAAAAAAGTAAGGGATTAAAAGTAAACTACATACCTAATTATAAGGGTAGTAAATGTAACGTATAAATTAAAAAAAAATTGAATTAAGAAGAGATTTAAGAAGGAGTGAATGTGGGTGTGATAACTGAACTTATAAAGTAAACTGCGTCCAGATACATGTTTAGGCAAGAAAATACTGAAGTCGACTCACCAGAAAACGACACGTGACATACTAGTTACTTATTTATTATATGTATAGATTATAATAATAAATAAGAGTAAATTACATGTTTCATGTTAGACAACCTAGGGGGGGTAAGGTTGTATATAAATCTTTTACTTTCAAAAATCCTTTTAAAAAAAAATACAGTACAGAAACAGTATAAATAAATCAGAGTATACAAATAATAAATATACAACAATTATATAAACAGATATAATTAAAAATGCACAGCGGAATAAATAAAGAGATAAAGGTTAGAGATACTTGACACGGAGATTTACTGATTTACCACCAACTGTGATAAACCAGCAGCCGAGACACTTCTCGACACGATCCAATAAATGTATTCTTTACGGTAGAACACAAACCAAATACAAAGGAATTTGTAATAGTTTCTCAAGCCTCTGCTATGAGATAAACAGGATCACACACCCGTTATTCAAATACTTACAAGAGGAGTATAACTCACAATGGGTAATCACTCTTGTATAATATCTCACACTTGGATATTTAAAAAATATTTTATAAAATATATAAATATATATTAAAAGAGAGAGCTGAGAGAATGGTGTTGTTGATGCTTATTGTTGTTGTTATTCTGTTACTTCCATCACCACCAGCATGCATCATTTATACCAAGGAAGCTCCAACGGCATTGTGAGTTGGCGGTATACCGGCTATCCCCCGCGGTATACCGTGCAGAGGAAAAAGCACATCAAGATCAGAAAGTCAACTCTGCAAAAACCAACGGAAACAGTACCCGCGGTATACCGGCTGAACACCGCGGTATACCTGCGTCAGAATATGTACCCGCGGTATACCTCCTGAACCTTCGCGGTATACCTGCGTCAGAAAAAGAACTTCTAACCAATCAGAGAGGTACACCACGCCTGCCGCGGTATACCTCCTGAACCTTCGCGGTATACCTGCGTCAGAAAAAGCAAAATCTTGCTGGATCTTCTAAAAAAAAACTTTATTTAAATAAATTATTTATTGGGTTTTTAGAAATATCCAAGTGGTATATTATTTTAGGGTGTTTATCATTATAAATTATAAACACTAATGACAACGTAAATCTTCCGTCTTGAACTCTTCAGATAAAATCTTCGTGTTCTTCAAGAACTGTACACTTGGATTGGATTGTTAGATAAACAATAATGCGGTGTGTTTGTAATCATCAAAATAAATATATAAAATATATAGAGATGTGGTACACTTGCACCAACAATCTCCCCCTTTTTGATGATGACAAACACAACCGCTAAGCAAGAGCATGTGCGGTTTCTCTCCCCCGTTTGTCGAAACAAAAAGGGTCAAGAAAGACGGTATGCTTCCCCTCGAGAGATGCTCCCCCTCAAAATATGCATATAATTGAGGTAGCATAAACTCATGGGTAAAGAGCTAAAACGCTCCCCCTCAAATTAATAGCGATATCAATTTGATTTTATAAAATTTGAGGGATAAAATAAGCATAATAAATGACATGAAACAAAATAACCAAAAAGAAACACTTGCACCAAAACGGATCTTAAGGCTTCGATTTTCGGTTAATTTTATGTGATTTAAAAAAAATCACCACGTATTATGACCTCGTCAGGTAACCACGTATTATAACCTCGGCAGGTAACCACGTATTATAACCTCGGCAGGTAACCACGTATTATAACCTCGGCAGGTAACCACGTATTATAACCTCGGCAGGTAACCACGTATTATAACCTCGGCAGGTAACCACGTATTATAACCTCGCCAGGAAACACGTATTATATCCTCGTCAGGAAACACGTATTATATCCTCGTCAGGAAACACCTACAAAAGGCAAAGAAAATATTTCGTGGTACCCTTTTCTTATGGGTCCTTTTAACAGTTAGTATAAAACATAAACTGCAAAAAATATGTTGTCGACATAAAACAAAATACGACAACATATAAAACCATAAAAATGGTTTAAAACCACAAACGCATCCCACCGGGATTGTCAACATTAAACATTCCTTTCGGAATCCATTTTCTAACCATTTTTATTTTACGATCGTATTTATCATAGACGTAAAATGAAGCATGCAAATTTACATTATTCTTTGGTCTAGAAAATTTGCTATTATACATGCAAGCATACGGTTTCCTCGGCATATAATTCACATTATTCATTTTGGATACATACAGAGGTTTTTGCACATAAGGTTTTCTCGTTTTAACTTTAGGTGGTTCAAAACACCTTTTAATTTGAATACACGAGCACGTATCAATACATGTATTAGAACCAATGCCTTTTCTACAATTAATGCGATTAGACATATTTAGCATTTTTAACACTTTATCATTGCTATTTTGAAATGCATTAGCTAACAGATTATCTTTTTCATATAAATCGCATTTAGCTTTTAAACATGCATTATCATTTTCAAGTATATCGCATTTTGTACATAAAATATTTTCACATGTTCTTTTCTCTAAACATGCAATTTTATCATTTAAAATAACACAAGATTTACAAATATCTTTTTCACTTAATTTATTTTCTAATTTAGTGATAACATCTAAATCATGAGCAGATTTTTGTTTACCGTCATCTATTTCCTTTTTATATATAGATACGGTTTCTTTTAAATTAGAAATTTCATCTTTATATTTATTTGCGAGAGCAGCCATATCATGAAATGATTTATATAATTCGTCAAGATTATTTTCATTGTCACTATAATAATTATCACTATAATTACTATCACAATTATTTTTAGAAGAATATGATGAAGATACCTCATTATCATGGTCGGCCATGAGACACGTTTCTTCATTTCTTTGATCTCGGGTTTCGTCTCTCTTTTCTTTTGAGTTTTCACCATAGGTGATGTTCAAGTTCTCCCAAATATCACGAGCAGTTTCAAAGAGATAAACACGCTCAATATCATCGTTAGTAAGAACCGAAAAGAGAAAATTTTTGGCTTCATAATTTAAACAATAATTAGCCTCATCTTCGTCGGACCATTCCGAGCTAGGTTTTTCAACAACTTTGTTGTTTTGAAATTTTGTGGGTTTGAAATTTCCTTTAATAATAATATCCCAAATTTTTTGATTTATCCCACGAACATAACGTTCAAAAGAATTTGCCCAAAGATCAAAATTTTCGAAATCAATAAGAAGAGATTTAGAAAACCAAGCATTTTGTTGAGCCATAACAAAAACGGATTTTAAAAAATTAAATAGACGATTTTTGAAAGCCCTGCTCTGATACCAAATGTTAGACAACCTAGGGGGGGTAAGGTTGTATATAAATCTTTTACTTTCAAAAATCCTTTTAAAAAAAATACAGTACAGAAACAGTATAAATAAATCAGAGTATACAAATAATAAATATACAACAATTATATAAACAGATATAATTAAAAATGCACAGCGGAATAAATAAAGAGATAAAGGTTAGAGATACTTGACACGGAGATTTACTGATTTACCACCAACTGTGATAAACCAGCAGCCGAGACACTTCTCGACACGATCCAATAAATGTATTCTTTACGGTAGAACACAAACCAAATACAAAGGAATTTGTAATAGTTTCTCAAGCCTCTGCTATGAGATAAACAGGATCACACACCCGTTATTCAAATACTTACAAGAGGAGTATAACTCACAATGGGTAATCACTCTTGTATAATATCTCACACTTGGATATTTAAAAAATATTTTATAAAATATATAAATATATATTAAAAGAGAGAGCTGAGAGAATGGTGTTGTTGATGCTTATTGTTGTTGTTATTCTGTTACTTCCATCACCACCAGCATGCATCATTTATACCAAGGAAGCTCCAACGGCATTGTGAGTTGGCGGTATACCGGCTATCCCCCGCGGTATACCGTGCAGAGGAAAAAGCACATCAAGATCAGAAAGTCAACTCTGCAAAAACCAACGGAAACAGTACCCGCGGTATACCGGCTGAACACCGCGGTATACCTGCGTCAGAATATGTACCCGCGGTATACCTCCTGAACCTTCGCGGTATACCTGCGTCAGAAAAAGAACTTCTAACCAATCAGAGAGGTACACCACGCCTGCCGCGGTATACCTCCTGAACCTTCGCGGTATACCTGCGTCAGAAAAAGCAAAATCTTGCTGGATCTTCTAAAAAAAAACTTTATTTAAATAAATTATTTATTGGGTTTTTAGAAATATCCAAGTGGTATATTATTTTAGGGTGTTTATCATTATAAATTATAAACACTAATGACAACGTAAATCTTCCGTCTTGAACTCTTCAGATAAAATCTTCGTGTTCTTCAAGAACTGTACACTTGGATTGGATTGTTAGATAAACAATAATGCGGTGTGTTTGTAATCATCAAAATAAATATATAAAATATATAGAGATGTGGTACACTTGCACCAACATTTCATTTTCATCATTAAGGTATCCAGAAGTCATTGTGGATGACTCGAACAAAATAAAAGCATATAAAAAAGTTGTTGGCACAACTTAATGTATTTTCTATCTCTTTTGTTTTCCACATTCTATTTTTCAAAGATTTGAACAACATCAACCATTTGATTAGTGGGGGAAACAATGATAAAAAGTTAAAAAAAATGTTTTTAACCTAGAAAAATAAAAATAAACAAAATTTCACTGGAAGAATGGGACCCCGCCTTTTACAAGGTGGATCCACCCTTGATTCCTCGTTTGGTGGTATGTGCTGGTTCTTCAGGTTTGTCGCTCCCTCCCTCAATCTCCTTGGATCATTTTTATAGATGATTAGCATAAACTGGTCTAATAATCTTTAAAATCAACAAAAATTATGTTCAACAGTATTTTTAAATATGTTTTTAAATAAAAATGTATATGTACTAGATAGATCCAATTATAATAAAATGTTTTTTTTTTCTCAAATGTAAGTATTTTTTTAGTGCATTTGACAGACTTGATTATAATACAAACGTATTTGATTGACCGAATTATTAAGGGCCAAGGGGCTTCATGTTTTTGGCAGTGGGGTGAGAGACCTCCTGTTCGAACCTTGTATGCGGTTTAAGATTTTTTTAAAATTTTTGATGACTTTTTGTTTTTTAATTAAAATTTGTAATTTTTTTTTCCTATTTCTTAGTCAATCTAATAATTTAGTTATGTAATTTTTTAACAATTTACTTTGTAACTTATTTTTTAAAGTTCAAACCTAAAATTCCTAATCCTTAATTGTTTCTTCTATTTTATCTTTGTCAATCTTCATTCATTCTCTCATTCAATAATATCTTTTTTTACTTTTTCCACTTCTAAAGTTCTAGCTATAAAATTTGATTCATTAATTTTAATTATTTAGTATTTTTTATACTTTTAATAATTTCTTATATAATTTTATTTGATTACGTAATTGAATTTAGAAAAAAAAAATTATTGAGTTTTTTGGATTTCTTTTAGTTATAATGTTTGGAGTTTTTTTCAACAATGATACATTTATAAATCGTTCTTATTGTTATATGTTTTTCTGTAATTACCGCTAACATTGATTATTTTATAAAATATATTAAGTCTACAATTAAAAAATTGAATTGGATAATTTTAAATGTCAAAAAGGAAGAAAAAAAGGAACATGATTTTCAAAGTCTTTGATCTGTTTATTATGAAACACGCGTTGGAATATAGTAGAAATTAACATAACTAAAAGTATATTTATTTCTTATATTATTTACTTTGATTACGTAACTGAATTTACAAAAAAGTAAATTTAAAATTTGTTGGCTTTTTATATGTTTTTTGAAATTTTTTAATTATAATGTTCGACTGTTTTTAACGATGATAGATTTGTAAAACATTCTTTTTAATAAATGTTTTTGTAGTATATAGATTATGCATATAAATATGTTACATGTTAAATATAATAATGAGTATTTTTCTTCTTTCATAAAGGGATATTTCATCAACCAAGATCAATGCTTGTTTTATATGAATATACCTCATAATATGTTAGGTTAATAACATTATACCATATATTTAAATAAATGGATTGCAATAACTTCACAACTAAGGTCTGGTTTGAAAAAAAGTGCATGATATATCATAAAAAAGTTGAGTTCGATGTTTGTATATTAACGATGACCTCTTTCATAAAAAAATAGCATCTAACACATATGAACTCATATTTCTAAAAAATATCTCAGTTTGAGGCAGGACCAAGAACAGATGTATTGTTTTGAAGGAGTAATGTCTTGGTGTCCAAGTGATATGAAAATATAGTAAACATACCTTTTGCTAAACATCTTGTTCCACCCTTTGCATAAGTACATTTATAGGTTCCAACATAAATCCTGCATAAATAATCCATCACGATTAGCTACATGTTGCAACCCATTAAAAAACTATGATGTACAAAGAACACTCGACATCCAATGATTATTAAAATGTCTACTGCATATTGTTATTAACATGACATAATGCCATAGCCAATGTTTGCTATATTTCTAATGGTAGAGAAAATCCATTCATCAGAAAGTGGAAGGGTTCGTAGACTTTTCGAATTGGCAAACAATCACTAAACATTAATAACTATATGTCAATAAGTTAACTTAAAGGATAATGAAGTGCCCTTTGCGGATCTTGCATGGTAGCATATAATTCTTAATTTTTTTCCAAATATTATACATATCGTATCCTCTAGTATGTAAAGGTTACTTCCTAATCCCTTCAATGTTATTCAAGGTTACAGTTTCACCTAGACTTATATAGGTGACATTTTTATCGTAACATAAAAGATAAGCAACAAATTCAACTCTTTTATTACCCAATTAATTGGATTCAACTGGACTTGGCTAATTACAAATTTAAAAGAACACAGAGCCCTTAAATTTGAATCCATGTATGTATTGCTCAATGAAATTACCACTTGTATGTCTTTTTCAGAAGGCATACATCCAAGCTCCAATGACTCTAAGCATGGAATCATATAATCAAGTTCATAATATATTCATGTGATCAACTAAAAGCAAGTAAACCATAGGCAGTATCGGAATCACCAAAACAACAAAAAGGCAAAATTGCACTGCTGAACAGATTGAAACCACAACAAATTCAAAATACACCTAACTGTAACAACCCAAAATCCATAGGACAAACATAACGTTAAAATATACTCTTTAAAATACAATTTGGTCCCGAATACTTCGTTACATCATTCACAAACTAAGGTTGGCGGAAACAACCTATACACAACTGAGAATAACTACTACTACAAGTGGCATCGGCACTGTCTCAACTGCTTCTGTACTCTATCCTGCCCTTGCTCACTTACCGGAGCCTTCTACTATAAGCTTACCTGAAAAGGGTTTTAGTTTTGAAAAGCGAGGGTTAGACCAAAAGGTCTAGTGAATTCCCTCCATAAAACAGTGTACGTCAACATTATAAATCATTTTTATAAAACAGTTCACATTCTTCACATAAGCGTCAAATATGGTACTGCACTGTGTTAAGGATCACATCGTTAACCGCGATCGGGGCCCCAGCAGACTCCCCTTTCGCATCTTCTGGAGCCTACGCAGACTCCCCTTCCCGGAGCCTACGCAGACTCCCTTCTACTCGAAATAGGAGGAAACGAATTCCAGCCTACCAGTCTGTCATACATATCCAAGGGATCATTAGAACCCGAGGATCTATCTATGATCCCACAGTGCAGACCGACTCCACATAGCATACACATAGTTCCTCGTAAACATAAAACATGAACTCCGTATAACGTTTTACAATCCATATCATATTGCTGGACAATCTTTTCAGTAGAACATTCTCTTCATGGGAAAACATTCGTAACAACTTATAAATAAATCATGCTCATAAACATACTCGGATCAGTAAAATATTAACTTCCGTTTACGTAAAAGTCAGGTAAAATAACAGCGCATATTCATAAAATCACTTTCCTGGGAAAACACGTAAGAGCACGTATTTTAGTTAGAAAAACTCACCTGCTTGCTCGCTCCAAAGCTCCTCACCTACACTTCCGATCTCTAGGTGGAACACCTAATACATTAATAACGTACGTCATAATTCGTTCATTTATTACTCGAGTTAAATCCCGAACTCAACACAAACTTGTCTAAGTTGGTAGGTTACACTTCTAGTCCAAAAACGAAACTACTGGCTCTGCTTACCAACCCAATTCATAATTTCTTAATCTTGTAATTTAATATCGAATCCATTACGTCACACCCAATACCACTAGTTCCACGTTAATGAATTAATATCTCGGCCCAATAAAATCATTTTAATCCACTATCCAAACCGAAACAACAATTTCATTTGAACACATGTTTGGATCATAGATTTTAAATACCTAGCACCCTTATGTCTAGTTCGAATTACACGTGGCCCTTCCATACAACAATAGGTGAAAAGAATAGTTTGTTTTGATACCATTTGTATGCTTTAAATTATGAATGCCACATTTAAAACCACGTGGCCCAAGCACATCCCACAATTGGGTCCATCATGCCAATCACCGAATTCACATTGTGAGATGAGGCTAACAGATCCATTAACTAAGCCATGGATTCTAATTGGCCCAAGAACTAACCAAAGTTGTGTAACCCATTTCTCCCTTGCGTAACACACTCCCACTTACGCAATACACCTTGCGTAACACACACCCACTTACGCACACACACTTACGTAACTCTCAAATCGCGGAACCCATAACTTACGCAGCTCATACTTACGCAACTCACCACTTGCGGAAGTCGTCTTCCGCAACTCGGGTTTCTGATTGGTCTTGATTACTACGTTTAATCCCGATTCTATTTACTAAGCGAATTCGTTTACCAGCAAAGAGTTCAAGGGTTTTAATAGTGAAAACTAGTTACATTGATTTCGTTTCTTAACCAAAAACCCAGACGATTAACCCAACTTACAGTATCAATTCTCTTATGAGCTGGACTCTAACATTTCTTTCTCAAAACTTCAGGTTATCTTAGGCTCAAACAATAGGAAACAAAGATAAGATTTCAGATCAATACCTGAGTTTAATTGCAAGGAATTCCCCCTTTCTTTCTCCCAATCGCATGAAAAACCAACTCAACCACCACCTCCGGCGACCACCACCGCCGGCGACCACCAAAACTGCCCAAAACACTGCTTCTTTCTTTCGTCGCCTCTCTCTCTCTTCGTCTCTCTCTCCTCCGTCGTCTCTCTCCCTCTCGTCGATAGTCTCTCTCTCGCTCTCTCTCTTCGACTGTCTCTCTCTCGACTGTTTCTCTCTCTCTCGCCGGCTGTCTCTCTCTCTTGCCGGTTGTTTAATCCCGGCGCACACCCACACAGGACCACGCAAGCTCACTTCTTCTTTCTCTCTTTTTGTCTTTCTCGGTATGCAGCCACACCACATAACACTAACCCTAAATGAAATAAAATGCTTTTCCTATTCTAATACTGAATGTGGCGCACAAGAAGGGAATTGATTTCCCATTTTCCTTTTGCAACCCCTTGAGTTTTAACAATAAACACTTATAGTCCCTAACTTTCAATTAAAGCACATTGTTTAATTTGGGTTATTACACTAACAATAAGACATCAAACAATATGTATCATACATGTGTGATGTGTTAACTAATAACATAATCAATAATCACAAACTATTAAGGATCAAGAGTGTGAATGAAAAAACCCGATTAAAGATTTAATAAAGGAGATTATGCATTGAAGAACAAATTGATAGATAATAAATATATAAGTAAAATTCTATATTAACAACTTAACGGTTAAATTAAAGAGATGTACCTTCAAATCTTCAATATTAAGAATGTAAAACTTTCTTTCCAGGAATCATCACCTGATTAACTAATAGTGATCTCAAAGAGATGCGAAAAACGTAAGTACAAAGAACAGGTTATTAATTGAATATAAATAGTTACTTATAACTGAAAATAAAGGAGAGAGAAATTACAAATGTGAAACCAACGACGTACCAAATGGACATATCTTTGGATTTTAACAGCCATTGTCCTTCACTTGCAAAGTTTGGGGTCAACCTGTGAATTTCACTCAAAACATATGATAAGTAAAAGAACTTGATTTAAAACAACCTAGAAAACAACGAAAACTGAGGTAAAGACACCAACCAAAGGAGAGTCGAGCAAACTCTAGATAGATGGTTGCTCCAATATTTGTACAGGAAAACATTAGGGCTGATGATAACAAAGTAAAAGATAGATATACGTGAATATAACAAAAGATAAACTCTTTCAATTTGTATACCAATTTCTTAGGGATTCCTCCATAAATGTCCATTTTATACCAGCGTAGGAATCCAATGGCTAAGGCCTAACCAGGTACCATATGTGAAACACACACCCCAGTTTCCATACCTAATGCCGATGGCTTTTTATGTTAGCAAAACATACTGTTTTCAGAAACTTTTATGATCTGATGTTCTAAGGAGAAACCGACCATGAACCATCTGGCATCTGTATTTTCTCTAGATATCCACCTGCACCTGTAAGGAAATTTTCTATTTCTTTCCCCCTATGCTCGGGGAATAACTTGTTAAACAAAACAAGGGCCTGCATTGCTGATGATGTGCACTCGACATACCTGCTCAACAATTTAATTTTGCGAGTCTAGTGAAGTTGACTTCTTGCAATTGGCAACCTGTACCACATCTCTATATATTTATATATATTTATTTTGATGATTACAAACACACCGTATTATTGTTTATCTAACAATCCTATCCAAGTGTACAGTTCTTGAAGAACACGAAGATTTTATCTGAAGAGTTCAAGACGGAAGATTTACGTTGTCATTAGTGTTTATAATTTATAATGATAAACACCCTAAAATAATATACCACTTGGATATTTCTAAAAACCATAAATGATTTTAATTAAATAAGGTTTTTGAGAAACTGTCCTTTTCTGACGCAGGTATACCGCGAGGTTCAGCAGGTATACCGCGGCGGCTTACTGTAGATCTCTGATTGATTGGTCGTACTTTTGTCTGGGCGGTATACCGCGGTGTTTAGCAGGTATACCGCGGGTACAAGTCTACGTTTGTTTTGCAGGGTTGACTTTCTCTTCTGCAAAAGTACTTTTATTACTGCACGGTATACCGCGTGCTTTTGGCGGTATACCGCGGATGCATTGTTTCCGTTGGAAGAGTTGCTATATAATGCATGCGATGGTGGAGAAGAATAACAACAGATCAACAACACACTGCCATCTATCCATCTGATCTCTCCCAACTAATATTCCATACTACATATTATCACTACATATTTATTTTATAAAACGTTTTTATAAAATATCCAAGTGATAAATATTATACAAGAGTGATTACCATTGTGAGTTATACTCCTCTTGTAAGTGTTTGAATAACGGGTGTGTGATCATGTATATCTCGATAAGCTAAAGCTTGAGAGCCTATTGCTTTCCTTTGTATTTGGTTTGTATTCTACCGTAAAGAATACGTTTATTGGATCGTGTCGGGAAGTGTCTCGACTGGTGGTTTACCAAGTTGTGGTAAATCACTAAATCTCCGTGTCAAGTATCTCTATCCCTTATCTCTTTATATTTCCGCTGTGCATTTAATTATATCTGTTTATATAATTATTGTATATATACTCTGCTTTATTTACTGTATTTATACTATCCTGTATTTATACGTATCTGTTGTGTTTTCATATACTCTGTTGTATTTACATTATTAAGATATTTTTTATAAAAGGATTTTTGAAAGTAAAATATTTAAATACAACCTTACCCCCCCCCCCTTGGTTGTCTAACAATTGGTATCAGAGCGGGGCTTTCAAAAATTATCTGTTTAAATTTTTAAAGTTATATCTTTTATTTAATGGCTCAACAAAATGCTTGGTTTTCTAAATCTCTTCTTATTGATTTCGAAAATTTTGATCTTTGGGCAAATTCTTTTGAACGTTATGTTCGTGGGATAAATCAAAATATTTGGGATATTATTATTAAAGGAGATTTCAAACCCACAAAATTTCAAAACAACAAAGTTGTTGAAAAACCTAGCTCGGAATGGTCCGACGAAGATAAGGATAATTGTTGTTTAAATTATGAAGCCAAAAATTTTCTCTTTTCGGTTCTTACTAACGATGATATTGAGCGTGTTTATCTCTTTGAAACTGCTCGTGATATTTGGGAGAACTTGAACATCACCTATGGTGAAAACTCAAAAGAAAAGAGAGACGAAACCCGAGATCAAAGAAATGAAGAAACTTGTCTCATCGTCGACTGCGAGAAAGAGGTATGTACTTCATACTCAAGTTATTCTAGTTGTAGTGATAACGATGATGATATTGATATGTTAAATGTCTCTTTTCAAAAATTGATTGTTCTCGTAAATAGTTATAAAAATGAGAATGCTAAATTAAAAGAAGAATTATTATTATGTCAAAATGAGTTGAATAATTGTAAACAAACCATTGCATGTGATAATAAAATCAAAAATGAGTTAAATGATAAAGTTATCACTTTAGAAAAGAAAGCATGCGAAAATATTGTTTGCAAATCATGTGATGTTTTAAATGAGAAACTTGCATGTTTAGATAAAAGAATAGAAGAAAATGACATATGTGCAAAATGTGATATTCTCATAAATAATAATGCTTGTTTAAAAGCTAAATGCGATTTATATGAAAAAGATAATTTATTAGCTAAAGCTTTTCAAAATAGCAATGATAAAATGCTTAAAATGCTAAATATGTCGAATCGCATTAATTGTCGAAAAGGCATTGGTTCTGATACATGTGTTGATAAATGCTCGTGTAAACCCATTAAAAATTTTTTTGCATCTCCTAAAGTTGATACAAGAAAACCCCCATATATGTCAAAAATGAAAATTGTGAATTATGGGAGGAAACCGTATGCTCGCATGTATAATAGTAATTTTTCTAGACCTAATGCGAATATAAATGCTTCATTTTATGTGTATGATAAATACAATCGCAAAATTAGAATGGTTAGAAAATGGATTCCGAAAGGAATGTTTAATGTTGACAATCCCGGTGGGATGCGTTTGTGGTTTTAAACAAATTTTTTGTGGATTGTATGTTGTCATGTTTTATTTTATGTCGACAACATATTTTAATTTTTTTTTTGCAGTTTATGTTGTATACTAACTGTTAAAAGGACCCATAAGAAAAGGGTACCACGAAAAATTTTCTTTGCCTTTTGTACGTGTTTCCTGGCGAGGATACAATACGTGTTTCCTGACGAGGATATAATACGTGTTTCCTGACGAGGATACAATACGTGTTTCCTGACGAGGATACAATACGTGGTTCCTGGCGAGGATACAATACGTGTTTCCTGACGAGGATATAATACGTGGTTCCTGGCGAGGATACAATACGTGTTTCCTGACGAGGATATAATACGTGGTTCCTGGCGAGGATACAATACGTGTTTCCTGACGAGGATATAATGCGTGGTTCCTGACGAGGATATAATACGTGGTTCCTGACGAGGATACAATACGTGTTTCCTGACGAGGATATAATACGTGTTCCCTGACGAGGTCATAATACGTGGTATTTTTTTTTGCTCACATAAAATTAACCGAAAAAATCGAAGCCTTAAGATCCTTTTTTTTTGGTGCAAGTGTTTCTTTTTGGTTATTTTGTTTTATGTCTATTATATGCTTTTTATGCATATTTTATTGTCCCTCAAATTTTATAATTTGTTATTAATTTGAGGGGGAGCGTTTTATTATCTTTACCCATGAGTTTATGCTACCTCAATTATATGCATATTTTGAGGGGGAGCATCTCTCGAGTGGAAGCATACCGTCTTTCTTGACCCTTTTTGTTTCGACAAACGGGGGAGAGAAACCGCATATGCTCATGCTTAGCGGTTGTGTTTGTCATCATCAAAAAGGGGGAGATTGTTGGTGCAAGTGTACCACATCTCTATATATTTATATATATTTATTTTGATGATTACAAACACACCGTATTATTGTTTATCTAACAATCCTATCCAAGTGTACAGTTCTTGAAGAACACGAAGATTTTATCTGAAGAGTTCAAGACGGAAGATTTACGTTGTCATTAGTGTTTATAATTTATAATGATAAACACCCTAAAATAATATACCACTTGGATATTTCTAAAAACCATAAATGATTTTAATTAAATAAGGTTTTTGAGAAACTGTCCTTTTCTGACGCAGGTATACCGCGAGGTTCAGCAGGTATACCGCGGCGGCTTACTGTAGATCTCTGATTGATTGGTCGTACTTTTGTCTGGGCGGTATACCGCGGTGTTTAGCAGGTATACCGCGGGTACAAGTCTACGTTTGTTTTGCAGGGTTGACTTTCTCTTCTGCAAAAGTACTTTTATTACTGCACGGTATACCGCGTGCTTTTGGCGGTATACCGCGGATGCATTGTTTCCGTTGGAAGAGTTGCTATATAATGCATGCGATGGTGGAGAAGAATAACAACAGATCAACAACACACTGCCATCTATCCATCTGATCTCTCCCAACTAATATTCCATACTACATATTATCACTACATATTTATTTTATAAAACGTTTTTATAAAATATCCAAGTGATAAATATTATACAAGAGTGATTACCATTGTGAGTTATACTCCTCTTGTAAGTGTTTGAATAACGGGTGTGTGATCCTGTATATCTCGATAAGCTAAAGCTTGAGAGCCTATTGCTTTCCTTTGTATTTGGTTTGTATTCTACCGTAAAGAATACGTTTATTGGATCGTGTCGGGAAGTGTCTCGACTGGTGGTTTACCAAGTTGTGGTAAATCACTAAATCTCCGTGTCAAGTATCTCTATCCCTTATCTCTTTATATTTCCGCTGTGCATTTAATTATATCTGTTTATATAATTATTGTATATATACTCTGCTTTATTTACTGTATTTATACTATCCTGTATTTATACGTATCTGTTGTGTTTTCATATACTCTGTTGTATTTACATTATTAAGATATTTTTTATAAAAGGATTTTTGAAAGTAAAATATTTAAATACAACCTTACCCCCCCTAGGTTGTCTAACACGAAACATGCAATCATCTCAATTTTCATCCTCCATTCGGGTCTATTACTTCTGGAACACCACGAAACTCGAGTTCTAAGATTCTTTCGATTAACCACAACGACCATAAAATCAGATAGATACATATCAAAATCATTCCGGCTTTCTTACTTAGATTTACCTCAAATAATTCCTTAACGAAGAGTGTTAATCTCAATCACACTTTCCCACGAACTCTCGAAACCCATCTTATAAATCACAATATGTGAACAAAGTTGTAAGCACCTCAATGTTTACCATTCCCTAAATACCTTATCTGATTCATGACCACCTTACAGTTTCCAAACTCAACTGCCTTTCTCGGCTAGTGCAATAAAATCACCAATCTTTACCGCGCCAAACAATACAACTTCTTCTCTTTATCACAAGCAACTTTAACTCGACCAGCTCATTTCAATTATAATTATCAACCTATTTCAAAAGATAAACTCAAATTGAGATGCAATTCATTTCTTTCTATCCACCATAAATCATCATCTATAATAACTTAGCATCAACATCTCGATATGCTGGAATTCATAGAATTTCTCAGTCAAACTGATTTCTTAATTAACAACTTTCACCGAGTAATCCATCAATCCACAATTTTCAAAATCATTTGAGAATTACTTACTTCATCATACTATCCTCAACTTCTCACTTTAACATATCGATTCTCTCTTACCAAATCTTAGTAAGGATCTCGGTAGGATTGTAACACCTCCTGCAATAACAAATAAATGCCCTTACTTAACAAATCTATAATATCTTAATCAACCACTCAAAGGCTTATACAGCTATCATGACGTTTCAAATCAACTAATGATCATATTACCACTCCGACCCAATATCCTCATCATGTCATTCTTCAAACATAACAAATTTCCAAAGGTTTCCTTCTAGGATCATTCCCTCACACATACGAAACAGTTCACGTTCTTTAAAGTTCTAGCGTTTACTATAACACATTCTGACCGATCCATTTCTCATCTTCCTTTGAACTTCTAGTGATTCCAAAACATGCTTACTAAACGACTCTTACAATCATAACACTTGGTTTCTCAATTGGGTAATCACCCTCCATCACTCTGTCATTCCATCCCGAACGTAAACATACCACAGCGTCAACTCACACCTAAGTGCTCCAACATTCTGGTTAACAATCATACATCTCCCACGAAACCCCCAAAATGCTTCTATTTGATGCTTTCTTTCTCTCTAACATCACCTCACTACGATACTAGCTGCTACAATTAACTTGGAAATTAATGCCATTACATAACTGTACATTCCTCACTCATAACATTACACTGCAGACCAAATATCTCATGGCCATTCTTACATAACTATCGACTTCCACAACAACAGGCAACCTGCAATTACTTTCTTAACTTATTCTTCAATATGGATCCCTTACGGAACCTAGTCCTTCTAACAAATTGAATCATCTTCATGATCCGTCTCCCTCCTTTCGTAACATACTCCTGTAACATCAACGTTACAAGCTCACCTCAAGACTCACATTTCCACGTCACGGGCATTTCATTCTTCCTTACCACACCACTCCTTAACGAGTCGCTAAAAACCATCACCTTGACAACCGTACTTCCAATTACCGAACAAGGGTATAAACCCTCATACAACCGATACTATAATCCACTACTGCCGGAACACATATCCCGATACTACAAGGTTCTCTCCTGATCTGACCAACAACTTTCCACTCTCTGAGTTCTTTCTAAGCTTTAAAATGCAACATCCTACGACCTAGTGAGTTCATAGCCTTCATGCATGACAACGCAATAGGTAAATCATTTCGTACCTTTCATCATTTTCAATAAGCAACACTTGAGAACATATTGGGTACACATGCCCCCATCACTCTTAAAAATTTAATACCCTGCACAACGATCTCGAGTATCGTTCGCATGCAACTTTCCATAAACTTAGTCTTACTCCACCAAAATACGTCGTTACGACGGAAATATATTAAGTGAAAATCTTTTCATACGACCACATCCTGAAAGAAATTACCGACACAAAGTAAACCAGTTGGTTTTCGTACTCATAAGTAACTCCAACATGTCATTACTCATTTTGGTTATAAAAGTTTTGCATTCAATCGTTTTCTTGACTTTTGCAATAATTTAACTAATCATGAAAAGAGTGAAATACTTTACAAATCATAAAACTCGAAACTTCATTGTGCCATGTGAATGAAATCACATTTTTCTTTAAACATACGCGTGCACATTCTGACTCATTTTCGATCAAAATTTATCTTTACATATTTAACTTAAATCGTGAAAATTTCATGTTACATAAAAGGGCACCATGCATGAGACTCTACTTGCATTTGAAGGCTACTCACTCTAACAAGGTCAACTGCTTTACTCGCTTAGCTTGTCCTTGACACTCTACCTACGACCAACAGTCGCCCTCTCGGTCATGCAACAACTTGCTGAACATGCTTTCCACATCTCACTTACTCAACCTTTTCATACTATACGTTTTTAAACAACCATCTACATGGTTTCACTTCACTATGGGCTTCTTATTTCCTTCACCCTACCATGGAAAAGCTCGATTTAGAAACCAGAGCTCCATAGACACTTTCAAGATTTTGACACAGTCTTTCCTTACCAGCCCAACTGACCTATCCCAAGATTCCTAGAACTGGGACTCTCCCGAAACAGGAGCCCTACCCAAACTCAAACATTCATCATCTCCGACCCCACGAAGAGCTACCTCTAGACGACGCGTAGCACTCTATACAACATTTCTTCTCTACGATGTATACATACACCACAACATAAATGACTTCTCAAGAAACTTCCCCAACAAGGGGTCTCAGTCTACCCCTCAGGGATCTTGATGACATTCTAAGTACTGAAACACGACATAAACATTAGCTTCTGACTACCACTTCGGAATAATAAGGTAGGTTAAGCACATACAGGTACCTATAAGTTCGCAATTCCACTGGCCAGGTGTAATTCCAAACTTACCTTACATGACCGTCCTCGGTACCCTATTAGTCCTATTTTCACTATAGTGTCCTTCTAACGCATTTCTTATATCAATAATAGTGCCTTCCTAACGCATTTCCTGATTCTCAGTTGTGATCTCTACTCCAAAGTTTAAGTTTAGGCCCGTCCGGTCACCTAAATCCCTTAAACTATGGCTCTGATACCATTTGTAACAACCCAAAATCTATAGGACAAACATAGCGTTAAATTATACTCTTTAAAATACAATTTGGTCCCGAATACTTCGTTACATCATTCACAAACTAAGGTTGGCGGAAACAACCTATACACAACTGAGAATAACTACTACTACAAGTGGCATCGGCACTGTCTCAACTGCTTCTGTACTCTATCCTGCGCTTGCTCACTTACCGGAGCCTTCTACTATAAGCTTACCTGAAAAGGGTTTTAGTTTTGAAAAGCGAGGGTTAGACCAAAAGGTCTAGTGAATTCCCTCCATAAAACAGTGTACGTCAACATTATAAATCATTTTTATAAAACAGTTCACATTCTTCACATAAGCGTCAAATATGGTACTGCACTGTGTTAAGGATCACATCGTTAACCGCGATCGGGGCCCCAGCAGACTCCCCTTTCGCATCTTCTGGAGCCTACGCAGACTCCCCTCTACTCGAAATAGGAGGAAACGAATTCCAGCCTACCAGTCTGTCATACATATCCAAGGGATCATTAGAACCCGAGGATCTATCTCTGATCCCACAGTGCAGACCGACTCCACATAGCATACACATAGTTCCTCGTAAACATAAAACATGAACTCCGTATAACGTTTTACAATCCATATCATATTGCTGGACAATCTTTTAAGTAGAACATTCTTTTCATGGGAAAACATTCGTAACAGCTTATAAATAAATCATGCTCATAAACATACTCGGATCAGTAAAATATTAACTTCCGTTTACGTAAAAGTCAGGTAAAATAACAGCGCATATTCATAAAATCACTTTCCTAGGAAAACACGTAAGAGCACGTATTTTAGTTAGAAAAACTCACCTGCTTGCTCGCTCCAAAGCTCCTCACCTACACTTCCGATCTCTAGGTGGAACACCTAATACATTAATAACGTACGTCATAATTCGTTCATTTATTACTCGAGTTAAATCCCGAACTCAACACAAACTTGTCTAAGTTGGTAGGTTACACTTCTAGTCCAAAAACGAATGGCTCTGCTTACCAACCCAATTCATAATTTCTTAATCTTGTAATTTAATATCGAATCCATTACGTCACACCCAATACCACTAGTTCCACGTTAATGAATTAATATCTCGGCCCAATAAAATCATTTTAATCCACTATCCAAACCGAAACAACAATTTCATTTGAACACATGTTTGGATCATAGATTTTAAATACCTAGCACCCTTATGTCTAGTTCGAATTACACGTGGCCCTTCCATACAACAATAGGTGAAAAGAATAGTTTGTTTTGATACCATTTGTATGCTTTAAATTATGAATGCCACATTTAAAACCACGTGGCCCAAGCACATCCCACAATTGGGTCCATCATGCCAATCACCGAATTCACATTGTGAGATGAGGCTAACAGATCCATTAACTAAGCCATGGATTCTAATTGGCCCAAGAACTAACCAAAGTTGTGTAACCCATTTCTCCCTTGCGTAACACACTCCCACTTACGCAATACACCTTGCGTAACACACACCCACTTACGCACACACACTTACGTAACTCTCAAATCGCGGAACCCATAACTTACGCAGCTCATACTTACGCAACTCACCACTTGCGGAAGTCGTCTTCCGCAACTCGGGTTCCTGATTGGTCTTGATTACTACGTTTAATCCCGATTCTATTTACTAAGCGAATTCGTTTACCAGCAAAGAGTTCAAGGGTTTTAATAGTGAAAACTAGTTACATTGATTTCGTTTCTTAACCAAAAACCCAGACGATTAACCCAACTTACAGTATCAATTCTCTTATGAGCTGGACTCTAACATTTCTTTCTCAAAACTTCAGGTTATCTTAGGCTCAAACAATAGGAAACAAAGATAAGATTTCAGATCAATACCTGAGTTTAATTGCAAGGAATTCCCCCTTTCTTTCTCCCAATCGCATGAAAAACCAACTCAACCACCACCTCCGGCGACCACCACCGCCGGCGACCACCAAAACTGCCCAAAACACTGCTTCTTTCTTTCGTCGCCTCTCTCTCTCTTCGTCTCTCTCTCCTCCGTCGTCTCTCTCCCTCTCGTCGACAGTCTCTCTCTCGCTCTCTCTCTTCGACTGTCTCTCTCTCGACTGTTTCTCTCTCTCTCGTCGGCTGTCTCTCTCTCTTGCCGGTTGTTTAATCCCGGCGCACACCCACACAGGACCACGCAAGCTCACTTCTTCTTTCTCTCTTTTTGTCTTTCTCGGTATGCAGCCACACCACATAACACTAACCCTAAATGAAATAAAATGCTTTTCCTATTCTAATACTGAATGTGGCGCACAAGAAGGGAATTGATTTCCCATTTTCCTTTTGCAACCCCTTGAGTTTTAACAATAAACACTTATAGTCCCTAACTTTCAATTAAAGCACATTGTTTAATTTGGGTTATTACACTAACAATAAGACATCAAACAATATGTATCATACATGTGTGATGTGTTAACTAATAACATAATCAATAATCACAAACTATTAAGGATCAAGAGTGTGAATGAAAAAACCCGATTAAAGATTTAATAAAGGAGATTATGCATTGAAGAACAAATTGATAGATAATAAATATATAAGTAAAATTCTATATTAACAACTTAACGGTTAAATTAAAGAGATGTACCTTCAAATCTTCAATATTAAGAATGTAAAACTTTCTTTCCAGGAATCATCACCTGATTAACTAATAGTGATCTCAAAGAGATGCGAAAAACGTAAGTACAAAGAACAGGTTATTAATTGAATATAAATAGTTACTTATAACTGAAAATAAAGGAGAGAGAAATTACAAATGTGAAACCAACGACGTACCAAATGGACATATCTTTGGATTTTAACAGCCATTGTCCTTCACTTGCAAAGTTTGGGGTCAACCTGTGAATTTCACTCAAAACATATGATAAGTAAAAGAACTTGATTTAAAACAACCTAGAAAACAACGAAAACTGAGGTAAAGACACCAACCAAAGGAGAGTCGAGCAAACTCTAGATAGATGGTTGCTCCAATATTTGTACAGGAAAACATTAGGGCTGATGATAACAAAGTAAAAGATAGATATACGTGAATATAACAAAAGATAAACTCTTTCAATTTGTATACCAATTTCTTAGGGATTCCTCCATAAATGTCCATTTTATACCAGCGTAGGAATCCAATGGCTAAGGCCTAACCAGGTACCATATGTGAAACACACACCCCAGTTTCCATACCTAATGCCGATGGCTTTTTATGTTAGCAAAACATACTGTTTTCAGAAACTTTTATGATCTGATGTTCTAAGGAGAAACCGACCATGAACCATCTGGCATCTGTATTTTCTCTAGATATCCACCTGCACCTGTAAGGAAATTTTCTATTTCTTTCCCCCTATGCTCGGGGAATAACTTGTTAAACAAAACAAGGGCCTGCATTGCTGATGATGTGCACTCGACATACCTGCTCAACAATTTAATTTTGCGAGTCTAGTGAAGTTGACTTCTTGCAATTGGCAACCTGTGCACATATGAAACAGTAAGTTGTGTCTGAATCTTAGTTTGAGTTATAACACGATAGTTGCTTTTGGCTCTTGCACTTAAAAGGGTAATCGACATGTTGTCTTAAGTCTAATTGAACGATGATAAAAATTAGAACAAAAGATTTGAAATCCTGATATTAGATAAAATAACACAATCAGTGAAGTAAAGAATAATTACGAACCTAGTGCAGAAGAAGGAGGTCGCTGGTGGGTGGAGGCAGAAGGGCAGTTGTCGGAGGTCTTCTGCGGTGCCTAGTGGTCGCTGGTGGGTGGAGGCAGAAGGGCGTATCTTGAATCTTGAAAGCAAAGTGGTTCATTCCCCCAAGATGTCCATCCAGCTAACAATTCTCTAGCAAAGAGTTCAATGCCATGAGCAGGTTCTGATCCAGGTATGTAATCCAGTAGCATTTCTAATAACAACCCATTGGTTAATCAGTGGGATAAAAAGGAGCATAATCATGGGTCAAATTAAAAAAATTCTAATAAGTACAATTTTAACCTACTAATTTTAAAGAAAGTAAAAGAGAATTGTTGTAATAAGAATCATTCAAATGAAGATGATAGAAAACAACATAGATTGTGCAAGTAAATGGGAAAATGTAAACAAAAAAGGGATCCAATTTAACCACAAAAGTAGACTTTTAGATTTAGTGTATATGCAATTATGCTAATACCTCCTATTGGGGGTTTTCTTGAGTAATCTCCAGGGATGCTGAGGAACACTTGACCATTTGGAATGGATTTGAGTTTTGAAAAACACTCTGAATCCTCATCCTGTAGATATTATAATATGGACTGAATCTAATAATTGTTAACTAATCGAAGAAAGATAAAATAAGTTCTAAAACATATCGAGCTTCTTCACCTTTGGATAACAATAACCAAGGATCATAGGCGGTGAATAGAGAGGGATTTCGAATTCTGTTGGATTGAGAATCTAAAATGGAACAAACTTGAATAAGTGGGGAATGGTAGTGAGCATATGCATTGAAAAAACAGTTTTTCATGACTTAGTTACCTCTAACCATTCTGATGATCCTGCTGGTTCCCAGGCTGACAAGCCACCATTTTTGCTCTATGTCATCATCAATGTGAAAAACTTAGTTATACAAAATTTTAGGTTTTGTCCAAGAAATGGAAGAGGAAAATAGATGGGTTGATGAAAGTGTGATAAGCAATTTGTGTGCACCTGTAAAGAAAGTATTATGTTGACAGCATCGTATAGCTGCACAGGCTCCACCTTCTTGCCAACAATCTCTGGTGGCATTGTTGAGAATAGGAGGCAACACTGAACATACAAACTTAGTAGATTTATGTTGTGTAAATATATGCTCCTAAAAGGAAAATATGAACTCAATCCCACAAAACCATTTCATGTTTAGGCCATACTATCATTGGAATCCATTGGCTAAGAATGCATCCAATAGGTGCTCTTGATGCTATCAACCTCCAACAATGGATATCAAATGGTTGTGATGAGTTCCCATTTGATGAAATCAAAGCAGGGAATCCCCATCCCTATTGGTAAATTTGTATCTCTACTACTACTTTCTCTATTTTAAAGAAATTGAAACAAAAAAAGTCAAAAATCTCAGTTTCTCCATTTAAAAAAAACTACTCTCTTAATTAACAGAAACCGAAATAAAAATGAAATAATTACTTTAATTTTATTTTTTTATAGATCCAACCTTTTTAAATCTAAAAAACACAAAAATAAATCTTGAAATATCCATTTAACTAATAAAAACAAATATTTGTAAGGAAACGCACCAATTTTCAGGCAGATGAATTCCAAAAGGTAGGAGATCTGCAACTTGATCGGCACTGTAGACTACAAACTCCCTGTTATTAATAAAATCAAGATCAATATCAATAATCAATTATTAATAGCTTTAATCCTGTAATAATCAAAACCCAATTCAGTTTCAAACCAAAAATGACAAAAAAAACCTAAATTAAAAACCCAGTTGGGATCCAAATGAGAAATAAACCCTGCAAACAGATTTAAAAAAAACAAGGGTATTGATCAAGAAAAGGCAAGTACACATACAGAATCTTGATCAAAACCAACGGATTTCAAGAAAATATGATACAAACCAATGTTGGGTATTCAATTTAAAGCAAAATAACGTCTAAATAATCAAAACCCAATTCAGATTCAAACCAAAAATGACAAAAAAACCTAAAATTAAGAACCATATAAACCCTAGAAAACAAATCAAAAATTAGGGTTCTTGAATACCCTTTCCAACTTCCTCTAGATCTGAAGATTCGATAGAACCCCATTTGGATAATGAGTTGGCCTTTTTCATGGCGTTCTTAATTGTTGATTTTCTAGAGCTTAATGTCGGAGCCATTGTTGATCCAAACCCTCAGTCATTTGATAATGACCCTCTCTTAAACACTTAGTGAAAATTGTAAGTAAACAATATGTATTAGAGTTTCACTATCACTGATAAGTACTAAGACTTTACAGTACCGCTGATAGGAACTCTCGCTCTTTGAATTAGACATTCAGCGAACAATGTTCACCATAATGCTCTGAGCCTGTTCAGTCCTTATGGTAATCGCTGATAGTTAGTTGTTTACTTATGATCCCTGAAGACAAGTTTCACGTCAACCAAAGTTCTACGCTAAAGTCGAAGATCAAGCTCAAGAACCAACAACAAGTCTACTCATGAACTGATGCGGATATCAGCGAAGCAAGACCTGTCCATTCAACGTGAAGTATCAAGTAGAAGACTTCAGCAATCGCTGAACTTTATCAGCGACTTTATCATTCGCTGATAAAGATCTGACTCAACGAAAGCTGATCATGAAGTCTCCCAATATGTTACTATTGCCTTACCTCCCTTGCACGTCTCCGTATGAATTGTCAGAACGGACATCCCTTTTGTCTGAAATCGTACAACAACTCTGATTCTACACTGTGCACCATGCGGCTACTAAGGTTGTCTACAAAGGTCAATGACATGCAACCACTCAGCTGCTGCCACGTGTAAAGCCATACTGCCATGCATTAAATGCATGCAGTATATAAGAAGAACCCTACTTCAGTTTTGAAGTGCACTGGCCATCTTCTTCTATCTATCTGTGTGTTAGAATATTATACTTAATATTCTTATCACCTTTCTATCTATTTCTAGTGCAAGAAACTTAGTGTTTTTAACTTGTTTAGATTAGGTTAATCCTTATCTTGTTCCGCAACAAGTTGTAAATTGTATTTGATTTATCAATAAACAATTTAGAAAAGTAAAATCGTGTGTTTGTATTCATCCCCCCCCCCCCTCTACAAACTTGTATAACCTTTCGGGACCAACAAGTGGTATCAGAGCAGATTTGTTTAATCTCATAAACAAGATCTGATCTATACTAAGATTTCTCTTCTTTGCTATTTTCCTAAAATGGCTACCAACACAAACACAAACTATATTGACAACGGTTCTCTTGCAAAACCCCCTAGATTCTCCAGAGATAATTTTAATCTATGGAAAAATAGGATGATTCTCTTCTTAGAAGGTGTAGACCCTACTATGCCTTATTATCTTGAAAACGGCCCATATATTCCCATAAGAATTGATGCCGCAGTTCCAGCCACTGAGAATAGACCTGCTATTCCAGAAAGGCTGATTCCTAAGGAAATTCATATGTGGACTGATGAAGATAAGAAGAAAGTTGCTATCGACACCAAAGCCAGATCCATACTCTCCATGGCTCTTCCTAACGAAGTCTACCATTCCGTCATGAACCTGAAAACCTCAAAAGCTATGTGGGACACAATCTGTGTTCAGTATGAAGGTACTTCTGAAGTCCAGAACTCTCGAAAGATCAACTTGGTAAGACAGTATGAAAGCTTCATTTATGGTAAGAATGAAACTCTCTCTGAAGTACACCAACGTTTTAACTGCTTAATAATAGATCTGAAAACTGTTGGTAAGGAATATTCTAACTTTGAAGTACTGACAAAGTTCTTAGAATGTTTACCTGAAAGCTGGGACAGTTATTCTATGTGTCTCAAGATGTCAAAGGATCTAAAATCAATGACCCTTTCTACCTTATATGGCACGATGCTGAATCATGAGCAATCGAGTCATCTTAAGAAGAATCTTGTAAAAGATTCCAAAAGCACCCTTGTTGCTTTAATCTCAGAGTCACCTTCCACTCAGCGATCGACTATCACTGTCACTGAGTTGGAAACTAACTCTGAAAGATCATCAGACTCTGAAGTTTCAGATAATGATGAAACTCTGGCATTCCTGGCTAATAAGTTCAGGAGATTTGCTAGAAAGAGTAATTTCAAGAAGAACAAACCTCTTGCTATTACTGACAAGCCAAGATCATCAAACCCTATTGATAAGGCTACTGCTACTTCCTATAACTGTGAAAAGATAGGTCATTTTGCTAGTGAGTGCAGGTCAAAGAAAGTCTCTAGACCCTCAGCTTTTCCCAAGAAAAGCTTTATTCCCAGGAATAGAGATGAAAAATATAAAAAGCAGAAAGAAAGGTATGCAAAGCTGAAAACCTTTAAGAAGAAAGGCAAAGGCCTTATGGCTGACTATGATTGGGCTGCATCTGATGAAGAAGAATCATCTGACTCTGAAGATGATGAAGCCAATCTCTGTCTTAAGGCCAAACTTGAAGATGAGGAAGACAACTCTGATATTCCCTCTACTTCAACCTCTGCAACTCAGGTATCACCTTCCTTTTTTACCAATATTGCAAATATTGATGAAGCTGATAGTCTTCGAAAGATCGATCTCTTGACTAGAAGTTTATATGAAGCCATGAATGGCAAAACTGTTATATTGAAAATCAAAACCTTGATCTCGCTGAACAGCTTAAAAACTGTCACCTTCAAATAGAAAAGCTTTCTAAAATTGAAGAAGATTTTAAAGATCAAGTTCACTTAAATCAGCTAGTCAAAATCGAGCGCGAAGAAGCTATCGATGCATTAAAAGCTGAAAAAACTACTGTTGATGGATGGTATAATTCCTCAACAAAGATCACTGAGATAATTAAGTCTCAGATTCCTCTGAGTGATAAATGTGGTCTTGGTTACAAAGCTAATACTCAAGAACCAACCACTGATCGTTCCATGCTCTTATTTGGAACTTTCGTATCCTCAGTCGCTGACACTTCATCCTCTCAGTGTTCCTCTTCAAAACCTCCTATCCCTGAGGAAATCTCTACTTTAACTTCTAAAGGAAAAGAGAAAATGGTTTATCCAAAACCTACCTCTGTCTTTAAAGACAAAGGTAAAGGAATTGTTATTAACCAAAATCCTCAGAAGGGTAACTCTGTACCAAAGCTGAATGCTTCTAAAGCTTCAGTGACTTATCCCTCTGATTCAAAGAATAAGATCTCTGGATTTATTTAGCGTGGATCTATTCAGCGATCTACTCCTAAAATCAAAATGGAAATTATTGGTAAGAAATCCGAAGAACTGAATGTTCCTCCCATTTCAAAAGGCAATAGTTTACTTGGTGCTGGTCCTTCTAATTCAAAATCAAAAGCTCAACATGCAAATGGTCCTATAACTACTTTTGGTTATAGGAAATGTTATCATTATGGACTTACCAATCATATTGCTAGTAAGTGCCCCACAGCCACCCAAGCTGAAAAGATAGCTAAGGTGAAGATCATTGCCCCCAAGGCAAAGAAGACCACTGAGGTTAAGAAATTAACCAAAGTGAAGACTGACAAAGCTGAATCTTCAAATGCTGCAAAGACTGCTGAACCTTCCATCTACTCTTCTACCCCACTGACAAGTGTGTACACATGGTTAAGTGGGTACCCAAGAAAAACTAATCTTCTTTTGTAATGCAGGTTAAGAAGGGTATCTGGTATCTCGATAGCGGATGCTCTAGACACATGACTGGTATGAAGAACCTGCTCACTGAGTACAAAGAAGAGAAGGGTCCCTCTGTAACTTTCGGTGGAAATGGAAAAGGACATACCCGAGGGTTTGGTGTACTCTCTAATGGTACAACAACCTTTAGAAGAGTCGCATATGTTGAAGGGCTGAAGCATAATCTTCTAAGCATCGGTCAGCTTTGTGACAAGGATAACAAAGTAATCTTTACTAAGGAATCCTGTTTTGTCGCTGACAAAAAGGAGAAGATAGCTCTCAGCGGTTATCGTTTGGAAAATGTTTATGTAATAAACATGGACTCAACAACCACTGAGAACTCCTGTTTCTTCTCAAAAGCCTCATCTGATGTCAACTGGTTATGGCATAAAAGGCTCTCTCATCTCAACTTCAAGACACTGAATACTCTCTCTTCAAAAGAGTTAGTCACTGGTCTACCTCAGCACTCATACGCCAAAGAGTCCTTATGTTCAGCGTGTGAGAAAGGCAAGCAGACCAAAGCAAGCTTTAAGTCAAAGCAAGTTTCCTCAGTGTCATCTCCTCTACAACTTCTCCATATGGATTTGTTTGGCCCTGTCAACAAGTAATCCATCGCTGGAAAGAAATATACACTGGTCATAGTTGATGAATTCTCTCTATATACATGGGTAATGTTTCTCCGTTCTAAGAGTGACACCCTGAAGAACTCATCACCTTTGTTCGGAAGATGGAAACCCTGAACAACTTGACCGTTCGCTCAATAAGGAGTGATCATGGGACTGAATTCAAAAACCGTTCTCTTGATTCCTTCTTTGAGAGTAAGGGTATTTCTCACAACTTTTCTTCATTGAGAACACCGCAACAAAATGGAGTCGCTGAAAGAAGAAATAGAACAATCATTGAAGCTGCACGTTCAATGCTCAACGATTCTCACCTGGCTACTCAGTTTTGGGCAGAAGCTGTCAACACTGCTTGTTTTACGCAAAACAGGTCGCTGATAGTCAAAAGATTCAATAAGACAGCCTATGAACTTTTTCATGGGAGAAAGCCTTCAATTAGCTTTCTTCACATCTTTGGATGTCAGTGTTTCATACTGAAAAACAGAGATGCCCTTGGAAAGTTTGATCCTAAGGCTGATGACGGAATCTTTCTTGGATACTCTTCAATCTCCAAAGCCTTCAGAGTCTTCAATCGAAGAAGACAAATTGTTGAAGAAACTATTCATGTCACCTTTGACGAATCCCGTTCAGCAAACTCTAAACCATCTGCTGATACTGAAGAACTGAATCAATGGATGTTTTCACATCTTGGTGATTCAGAAGATATTCCCACTCCTCATACTCATACCGTTGAAGATGATAGTCCTACTATCATCCCAAACATGCAGAATAGTGAAGCTGAAACATCATGGGTCTCAGCTGTTCCCTTAAACACTATACCTGCTTCTGAACCAAATGTCTCAGACATTCCATCTACTTCTCAGCAATCAGTGAATGAGATAACATCTGCACCTACTCCTCTCTTGGCTGATATTCCAGAGGTTGCTGAAGCTTCATCTCAGCTCCTCCAGTCCAATTTGAGTCAGCGACTTATGCTCCAGCTCAGCGATGGACTGTAAATCACCCCATCAATCAAATTCTCGGTGATCCAAACGCTGGTGTTCAGACTCGACGAAGTGCAGGTAATATTTGTTTATTTGTTAACTTTATTTCTCTGATTGAACCAAACGAAATAGATGATGCCCTCAAAGATCCAAACTGGGTCAGCGCCATGCAAGAAGAGCTGACTGAATTCGAAAGAAACAAAGTTTGGAAACTTGTTCGAAGACCAACTGACAAGACAGTAATAGGCACTAAATAGGTCTATCAAAATTAGTTGGACGAACATGGAACTGTAACCCGCAACAAGGCTCGACTTGTTGCTCAGGGATACAAACAAGAGGAATGTATAGACTACGACGAAACATTTGCTCCAGTAGCAAGACTAGAATCTATTCGTCTATTCTTAGCATATGCTGTACACAAAGACTTCAAAGTATATCGGATGGATGTTAAGTCAGCGTTTCTAAATGGAAAGCTGAATGAAGAAGTCTATATGGAACAACCTCCAGGATTCTCAGATCCTAAGCGTCCAGGTTATGTTTATAAACTGGATAAGGCACTTTATGGCTTAAAGCAAGCTCCACGTGCATGGTATGACACTCTATCCTCTTATCTCCTAATTGAAAAATTTGAGCGAGGTAAAATCGACAAAACTCTATTTTTCAGAATAGTGAAAGGTCATATCATTCTTGTTCAGATATATGTTGATGACATTATATTTGGTTCTACTAACCCTGATCTTTGTACTCGTTTCGCTGATAGAATGAAAGAAGAGTACAAAATGAGCATGATGGGTGAGCTAACATATTTCCTTGGTCTTCAGATAAGACAAAATGAAAAGGGAACTTTCATTAATCAGGGAAAGTATGTTAAAGATATGCTGAAGAAATTCGATTTAACTCAGAGTTCAGCTATAAAAACCCCTATGGCACCACTGCTGACACTAAACAAGGATTCAAATGGAATACCTGTTAATGTCACGCTGTACCGTGGGATGATCGTCTCTCTCTTGTATCTTACAGCTAGTCGACCCGATATTATGTACACAACTTGTTTGTGTGCACGATATCAAGCTGAACCTATGGAATCTCATATGATCGCTGTAAAGCGAATCTTTCGTTACCTTAAGGGTACTCTGAACATAGGTCTTTAGTATCCCAAAGACTCAGGGTTTGATCTAATCGCCTATTCAGATAGTGATTTTGCAGGTTGCAAATTGGATAGGAAAAGCACCACAAGAGGCTGTCAGCTCCAGGGTGGAAAGCTGGTGAGTTGGACAAGTAAAAAGCAAAACTCTGTGTCCACCTCAACTGCTGAAGCTGAGTATGTAGCCGCTGGAAGCTGTTGTTCTCAGGCCTTGTGGATGAGAAATCAACTACTAGACTATGACCTTCCGCTCTCAAAAATTCCAATCTATTGCGACAGCACAAGTGCCATCGCTATAGCCAACAATCCAGTGCTACACTCAAAGATAAAACACATCGAAATCAGATATCATTTTAGCAGAGATCATGTGATGAATGGTGATATAGAACTTCATTTTATCCCAACTGACTATCAGTTAGCTGATCTGTTCACCAAACCTCTTGATGAGACAAGATTCAACTTTCTCATCAGCGAGCTTGGAATGCTGAACTTTGAAGAATAAAATCTTCAGCGGTTCACATTTGATCAACGATAGGATAAAATCAACTTGTATAACCCACTCTATCATTCTCTCTCTGAACAAAAATTAACTCGCTGATATCAAGGTATGTTTTCTCTCTTACTCGCTGACGTTCGCCTAGAACTCAAAGATTTCAAAACATCTTGCTTCACTGAATATCTCTTCCTTAACAGCGATACTTTGAAATTTCTTAAACCAACACTGATATTTCTATTCAGTGCTTCATATTTTCAAAAGTGTCCCTGAGCTTTCAAAACCTCAGAGATATCCTAAAATATGAAAGGACAGTTGTGACGTCATCGCAACGGATAAGCCCTGGCACGTTCTTTTTCTGACACACGTTTGCACGTTTCGTTTACCTTCCAATCAAATGCAAAAACGTGTCTGTGTCATGATGAAAATCTTTTCCCGCTAAAGATTTTCTCTCTCTCTCTACTCTCTCTATATAAACCATTTTGGGTTTATATTTTTCTCTTTATGCGAAAAACTTCTCCTCCAAGCAAGAAAAAGATTTACTGTTGCATTTTGAGCTCTCAAAATTTCCAGAAACTGTTCATCTTCTTCCTTGACGAACCAGGTTAATACTCTTATTATTTACCTACATTACTTGTTTATGATCTTATTCTTTGCTTTTAACAGATCAAACAAAAGAACTTTTATAAAATGAAATCATTTTCTGTTCATGATTTTATGAATACAACCTTCATGGTTGTTCTTCAAGTTTATATCAAAACTCGTAAACTTGTTCTTCATATGTTTTTTCCAGAATTCCTTCTTCAAATGAAAACTGGAAAACACATAATCTCTACGTTTTGTAACTATTTCTCAAAACAAGAAAAACCCTAATCTTTCTCAAAGGGATTTTTGGCTGAATGAAATGGACAAAATTCAAAAAAAACATCTTATTGGAAAACATTTCCACATTAAGACTATTTGTTTTGTTGATCTTTGGTTGAGCTGATTACAGAAATGGCTGCACCTTCTACTGGTATTCCAACTGCTGAGAACACTCCTGCTATTGAGGAACTTGAAATCACCAAGGCTCCTCAGGTCAAGTTCAAACTTGAGGATGTCTCTTTTACAAAATCAAACAACCTCCATGCGCTGTTCGATTTTCCTCCGAAAAAATAAGTCAAGCATCTAGACGATGCTATAAATTTTCTGAAAACTTGTTGCCTCTCTACAGCCTTGACCATAACACCCCCTGCTCATCAGTTACTATTATCTCAATTCTGGTATACCGCCAGACACACTCAGCTACCATCATCCAAAGACCCTACCAAACTACTTGATGTCATCCTCTGTGACACTGAATCTCCTTGTTGCCACCAAAGATAAACAATTTGTTCCTTTTCCTGACCCCAAGAGACATGCTGATAGAGAAACACTCATTGCATTCTTTGATGCAATGAAGTACGTTTGGGATCAAGGGAGAGATGAAAAAGCCGAGAAGAAACTGACTGCAATCAAGAAGTCAAAGATGCCCAGCGAGATGAAGTTCATCTTCGCATACCTGATAAGCTACATGACAGCGAATAGTGGCTCCTCTGATCAAGCTGCTCAACCTCAGCATGCCATGGGCTATGCATTGCTGAAGGGTCTCCATGTTGACTGGGCCTCGATAATCTACGACGATCTTGCGCTCAGAGTAGATTTTGCTGATAGACCATCATGGGTTCCATACCCAAGATTCCTCAGCGCCATCTTCCAAACCGGCCTTAAGAATAACTACCTAAAAGTAGGAGACCTGAAACTCTCTCAGGTTGGCCCTAAGGTGCTCGACTTCAAGCCCCTGCCAAACGAGGTACGTCTCTCTACTCTCTTATCTATTCTAAATCCTCCTTCTTCTACTTCTGCGGCTCATTCAGTGGAAATCCCCACCGCTGATACCTCAGCCGCAACCTCCACTCCTTCTAGAAAAAGGAAACACTCATCTTCCCAACTTGGCTCCGAAAGGACCAAGAAAACCAAGGAGTAACCCCTAAAGCATTCCCATGCTAAAGACTCCTCATCTCATCTTGAAGAGCTGATGGATAGTTCCGTGGTACGCTCTGCCACAGCTGAACAAGCCACCCCTTCCATCCCAGCTTCAGCGTCTCTAAACGCTGGAGTTATAAACTTGGAAAAGAACCCACCTCCTTCAGCCTCTCTATAGACTGAAGTGATTTTCAGCAGATCCAACGCTGAACCCCGTACCCATCCAACCGTCTCATCCTCCATTCCTCTCACCTCTTCTTTGGTCACTCAATCTATTCCCCTATTCCCCTCAACAACCGTCATCCTCAGCGACACTACCACTGAACATTTTCAGAGGATGATAGGACACACCACAGGGACCTGCAGGTACTTCCAGTCGTCTAGGAAATATTGAAGACGACTACAAAACTTTTTCAGGACATCGAGGTTTCGAAAACTTCGCCATCCCGCCTGTAGGTATACACAAATTCCCACACACTTCTCTCTCTCAACCCCAAACTTTTGTGCTTTCCTCTGTTCATAAGTTGATAACCTTTTCAGGTCCTAATTTGGGGGATATCAACACCTCCCTGACGGACCTGGAAACAAAGATGGAGTCTTTCAACAACACTCTAACTGCCAACTCTTCAGCGGTTACAAACGCTGGAGAGAACTTGAAGACATTGACCACTGAGGTCGAAAAGAAATCCTCCAAAGCTGATCTGGAGAAGGTGGATGGTAGCATTGCTAAATTTGCTACCACCCTCGCTGAAAACTCAACCGCCACAACCACTCTCTCAACAAACTTCACCTCTCTGTCCAATGAAGTCACATCATTGAAGACAGAGGTTGGTTCTCTTAAGGGTGAAGTTTCCACTATCAAGACTGAGGTCTCTGCGGTCAAAGAGATTGTTCAGAAAGTGCTCGATCGCCTAAAACCCCAACTTCTTATTTCACTCAGGCCGATCGGGATAATCTCAAAAATACCAGTCCTGCTATTACTGGCCTAGAAGACAGAGTAGCAGCGATTGAGAACTGCATAAGAATTACTGGCCAAGAAGACAGTAATCCTATGGCTGCTGCTGCCGCTGAAAAGTCCGTTACCTCCCCCAACCATGATGTGGAAGAGGGGGAGAAGCCTAAAGAAGACCTTCCCCATAATGATGAGGGGGAGAAGAAAAATAAAGAAGACCTTCCCCATGCTGAAGGGGAGGGTATTGAGACTGAAGCTGATGCTACTTCTTCAAAACCTCAGGGTGTTGAAAACCCTGAGGAAACCGAGAAACCTCCCTCTGAATCTGAGGGGAGCAACTTGAATAGCAGAACTTTGAAGTTGCTGCTGATGTAACCTCACCCTACGCTGAAGAGGTTGAATTTGATGAAGACGAAGCTGAAGACGATGAAGCTGTCGACATCTCTGAGGATGAACCATCTTCTTCTCCAAAGAATGATGATGATGATGATGATGATGATGACTCCTTTATCGTCAAGCCTGTTCAAAAGACTACAGCTCTCAAAGGGATTTTGATAAACGAACCATCAGGGGAGAAGACAAAGCCTGCAGCGTCTGAAGCTGACAAAGGCAAAAACAAAGGCCTTGCTGCAGAAGACAATCTGATGATCTTGCTTCAAAAGCCAGTTTGTCAGGTACAATACCTCCTATTCCCTTACACTGCATCCCTCCTCTATCCCTTCTCAATCTCAATCCTTCTATCCATAAAACCTCTATACACTTAAACCCCATTCTTTCTCTATCTCTTTCTTCCCCAACTCTTCTTACTTAAACGATCGCTGTGTTTCAGCTAGTCCTCTCTCCTGCTTGAGGATCCAACTGAAGTCTCTACAGCTGCACCAGAAATAATCCCAGTCTTGGATTTAACCACTGAGACTGATGAACCTGAAGAACATCTGCTCTCTCACCAAAACAGACCTTCCTTGGTTCCTCAAAAGCTGAGTGAAGAGGATCAAGAAAAGAGAGATGCAATGATCAAACAGCTTGAAGATCAGTGAATCATCCTGAAGCGTGATCAAATTCCTTCTATTCCTCCAAAGTTCAGGATCTCAAGGAAAGAATACAAGGATCATCTAAGAGCTGAAAGATTACTCGCCAAAAAGAAGGAAGCTGAAGAAAAAGATAAGGCTCTCACCATCCAGGTTGTCCAACAATCGGTGAAAGACCCCGCGCTGATAAGAACTCCCATTGATGTCCAACGTCAGCTATGGGATGATGCCCAAAGGATCGTTGAAGAAAAGACTAAAGTATCTGATACGACTTTGGAATGGTGTAAAGAAATGCTGAATTATCGATCTCGACCATCCAAAATCATCAAAGTAAACATCAGAGGAAGACTGTTCGTAGACGTTCCTGTTGTTGAAGTTGATGTATTCAGAGAAGACAAAACCAAGCAAACCTTCTATACTGCTACTTTAGAGAAGTTTGGTTTCTCTGAATGGTTGGAAGTGAAATTAGCCATTCAGGGATCGCGCTCAAAGTTCAAGAGCCACGTCGAAAAGATTTTAAATACTCAGATCGACTTGGTTTCTTCTGTTGTGGATATTCCTCCTTCCACCCTTCTTCCTCCTCAACAAAGAAGAGTCTCTGCAAAGGAAAAGAAAGTCTCAGACTCAGGTCCTCCTATACGGAATGAAACAGGTATTGGTTTCTCTCGTGCTGAAGTTCTTGGCCCTGATGTTGATCTCTCAGCGCTTGACACCTCCCTACCACCTGGTGAAACTTTCATCCCTGGCAAAGTCGTAAGTGATCCCTATGGTATATTCTTTCTAGACTACCAAGGAAATCATCACTTTCAACGCATCTCTGAGCTTCCAATCACTCCCATCGAACAGCTCAGAGATCTCATATACTGGTGTGAAGTCAGACGCGACATTAAGGCACGTCACCTCAAGCCCCTGATCTTTGAAGAAACAAAGAACAAAAAGGATCAAGGTGTCACTGTCCCTGACTGGATGATTCCCACATCAAAGACCCTCGATGAACTTCTCATCAAGGAAGAACCTTTTGACGGATAGGATCGCCTTGTAACTCTTTCTATCCTTATCTGTCTGCATCTTTTGTACTTGCAATTTTATTTGCTGTACTTGTAATTTTTCTACTTCTCTCTGTAACCTTTACGAAGTTTAAAGAAAAATTTCAGCGAATGTACTTTACTCCATCAGTACTGAAAAGATCCCAGAAAACAGTAAAAGGGACAAATATTTTATGAGTTCTTTTTATCCTTATGTTTTCATTAAATAGCAATTTTCTCTGTTGCTATGTCATAATCAAATAGGGGGAGATTGTTGATCCAAACCCTCAGTGATTTGATAATGACCCTCTCTTAAACACTTAGTGAAAATTGTAAGTAAACAATATGTATTAGAGTTTCACTATCGCTGATAAGTACTAAGACTTTACAGTACCGCTGATAGGAACTCTCGCTCTTTGAATTAGACATTCAGTGAACACTGTTCACCATAATGCTCTGAGCCTGTTCAGTCCTTATGGTAATCGCTGATAGTTAGTTGTTTTCTTATGATCCCTAAAGACAAGTTTCACGTCAACCAAAGTTCTACGCTAAAGTCGAAGATCAAGCTCAAGAACCAGCGACAAGTCTACTCATGAACTGATGCGGATATCAGCGAAGCAAGACCTGTCCATTCAACGTGAAGTATCAAGTAGAAGACTTCAGCAATCGCTGAACTTTATCATTCGCTGATAAAGATCTGACTCAATGAAAGCTGATCATGAAGTCTCCCTGCATGTTACTATTGTCTTACCTCCCTTGCACGTCTCCGTACGAATTGTCAGAACGGACATCCCTTTTGTCTGAAATCGTACAACAACTCTGATTCTACACTGTGCACCATGCGGCTACTAAGGTTGTCTACAAAGGTCAATGACATGCAACCACTCAGCTGCTGCCACGTGTAATGCCATACTGCCATGCATTAAATGCATGCAGTATATAAGAAAAACCCTACTTCAGTTTTGAAGTGCACTGGCCATCTTCTTCTATCTATCTGTGTGTTAGAATATTATACTTAATATTCTTATCTCCTTTCTATCTATTTCTAGTGCAAGAAACTTAGTGTTCTTAACTTGTTTAGATTAGGTTAATCCTTATCTTGTTCCGCAACAAGTTGTAAATTGTATTTGATTTATCAATAAAAAATTTAGAAAAGTAAAATCGTGTGTTTGTATTCATCCCCCCCCCCTTCTACAAACTTGTATAACCCTTCGGGACCAACAACCATGTATGATGCCAGAGAGTTTCTTCCCATATCACTGCAGTCGGAGTCGTCGGAGAAAGAATCTGATCTTATCCGGGCGGAGTAGGATCTCCGACGAATTTCATTTTTTTCATTTTCATCCACTGATAGTCTCTCGGGCTGTATAACCGCACCAGAGTTGATGATCTTCCTTGGAATCTGAAGTTTCCGGAGTATCTCATGGACCCAACTCTAAAAAGGGGCATCTGATTCTCCTTCAAGTTGCTAGTCTGTTTTTTTGGATTATTCTCGAACCGACTAAACTCCGAACAGCTTTTCTGCTTACTCAGATGGCTGTCCCTTTTGTGATCGTTTCCAAGGTATTCGACGAGAGTGGTGGTTGGTGAATTATGATTGTGGGGTTTTGATGAGTGGGAAGAAGGCCAAACTCCACGTAGCAATCCAGTATGTTTGGAAGACGATTTGGGTTTCTGTTGGCGATTAGGAGAGAGAGGCTTTTTTCAGGGAGAGATGGAGAGAGACATTAGATATTAGAAACGAATTGGAAGAGACGGAGAAAGAGAGGAAGCGAATCTCCAATCGTCTTGTATGGAGAAATTGGGCGAGAGGAATACAGAAAGACAAACGAATCAGTAATCAGGTTGAAGAGGAGAAACGAATCCGTAAAACCCCGACGAAGGAGAAAAAAAGAAAGGGGAGAATTCTGGTCTGAGAGGGTGCCACGTCAGGACCCTTGGTTTTTGTTTATATATATATATAGATATAGATATAGATATAGATATAGATATAGATTTTAAATTTCAAAAAGAAAGAAAAGGTGGACACTTTATCAAATTCAAAAAAGACACGTCAATGGATTTATTATTAAACTAGGTAACAATACCGCGCCTCGCGCGGCGAATCCAAACATTATTATATGAACGTAAGTACACGTAATCTATGAACATATTATTGTTTGAACTTATTAAGGATGTAGCATTAGAACTAAATGTTGTTCGAATTTATAAGTCTCAAACCCAAAAAAAAAACAATTTGTGAGTTCCAAAAGAATATTGAAAAATGAAAACTATACATTGGGATGTTTGTTATTGAAGTTCATCCTAAATGTGATGTAGAGAGACACCACCCCAATTGCCATTGAGAACACCAAGTTGTAGACGAATGGTACAGAGTGAAGTTGACAATTATAATAACAGGATTGTCATCCGCACCCAAAAAAATTGACTCATCAAACGTCTCCCCTAATTCCCCCCATAATGTGATATTCACTGTGACGGAACTAATGAAATATAACAATAAAATATTATAACAATTAATATATAGAAACAATTATTCCAAAACAATAAGTCACTTACTAATCGGTAATGACTTCTAGGTCCCCTTTTTTCCAACCACCTCCAACGACTTCAATTTCACCAACACGGCAAAGACATCCTACAACATCTATTTAAAAAATATTACATAAAAATATAATAAAAAAGTTAGAATATGAAATATGTACATAAAAATAATTAAAACATATAAGTTAAATTTTTTAACCTAACAGTATTGTGTCATCATTAACGCGTGATTCGGCTAAACTTTGAGATATAAAATCGAACCCATTGATAGGTATTGTTATCACATCTTCTTTTAATTTTTTTACGAAAGTGAAAGTTAGAAACAATATTTTGTACTTGCTTGAAAGTGGTCGATAATTTCCTTTGCTTTCAATAACCTCAAACTTTTTTAGACAATACAAAACGCCTTCACTCAATAGATGACGAAATCTTGGGACCAAATTCTTATGCACAGATGCATGCATTAAGGTTTCTATAAAAAATGTGGATAAATTAGACAAATTAGAAGAAATTTGTAATGCCATTCACAAATTCGTCATACCTTCTCATCGATTAGAATCATGTCTAAACTAATCAATTCTCCACCTTTCTTCGTGTTTAGACATTCCCACATTCTACAAATCGGAATTTTGATAACGTAATCATAATGATCATTTTTCAAGTCTTTTAGTAAAGAATGCTCCATGAAGGTTCAATCAAATAACAAATAAAGATTCAAGCACTTGGAAATAGTTACCTTTTCTACGACCTTTATATAGAGAGAAATTAAAATTAAAATAAGGTAAAATTAAATTACAATCGTTAGTAAATCATAATTGTTATTTAATTGTCATAAGTATTTCATTTATATAATGATAGGTTATAATAAGTTTTTTCCATTAAATTTTTAACTATTTAGTATTAAAGTTCTTTTTTAAATAATAAGTATAATTGGTCTTATGCAAATAATAATAATAATATGTGTAATGAGTGTCATGTAAGTATTGTGTAGAAAATAATCAATGAAAACAATAAAAGCAATTACCACGAAATTCAAACAAAGCAATTACCATGAAAACAATAAAAGCAATTACAGAGAAATTCAAAAAGCAATTACCATGAAATTCAAACAAACAATCAAACAACGATTTTGTCAAGATTTGAAACCCTAACCTGAGCAAGTGAGCAACAGTGGAGCCGATAGGGGCTTCACATTGTAATCGTTCGGAGTCTGGAGAAAGGGGGAGAGACGGGAAGACGTTGAAAGGTGTAATCGTGATGAAACATGTTGCACATTGTAATCGTTCGGAGTCGCTACAAACTGTAACGGGCGTATGTCTGTGTCTCTTTGGTTTCTTTCTTCTGTTTCAAACTCAATGGAAGCTGACTGGACTCTTAAGGGCTTTAGAAAAAAGGAAGTAAGGGATTCTGAATTCTCATGCCGCCACGTCAGCTCTCCATGTTTCTGCTTTATAATAATATATATAGATATAGATAGATATATTGATTCATTGTTAGCCTAATAAGAAAAAAAACTTTGATTATTAAGCATTTTGTTAGATTTACAAAATATACACATTTTATTGATTTATAAGCATTGTTAGCTTAAACAAAAAAATAACAAAACAAAGTATACACAATTTATTGATTTATATTGATGTTAACTTAAAGTTGTTAGACTAATAAGAAAAAAACTTTGATTATTAAGCATTTTGTTAGATTTACAAAAAATACACATTTTATTGATTTATAAGCATTGTTAGCTTAAACAAAAAAAATAATAAAACATAGGTTAAACAAAAAAATAATAAAACAAAGTATACAATAATACAAAGATAATGAAAGGTTCTAGTCAATTAATGCAACAATTTTTTAAAAAGAAAATCAAAACTCTAAGAAAAATCTAAAACCTCATTGGAGGCTTCTCCTTAATCCTCTCTCCCTACAATCTCCTTTATATATATATATATTGAATATTGATGATTGTTAGCTTAAACAAAAAAATAATAAAACATAGGTTAAACAAAAAAATAATAAAACATAGGTTAAACAAAAAAATAATAAAACAAAGATAATGAAAGGTTCTAGTCAATTAATGCAACAATTTTTTAAAAAGAAAATCAAAACTCTAAGAAAAATCTAAAGCCTCATTGGAGGCTTCTCATTAATCCTCTCTCCTTACATTCTCCTTTATATATATATATTGATTGTTAGCTTAAACAAAAAAATAATAAAACATAGGTTAAACAAAAAAATAATAAAACAAAGTATACAATAATACAAAGATAATGAAAGGTTCTAGTCAATTAATGCAACAATTTTTTAAAAAGAAAATCAAAACTCTATGAAAAATCTAAAGCCTCATTGGAGGCTTCTCCTTAATCATCTCTCCCTACATTCTCCTTTATATATATATATATATATATATATATATATATATATATTGATGATTGTTAGCTTAAACAAAAAAATAATAAAACATAGGTTAAACAAAAAAATAATAAAACAAAGTATACAATAATACAAAGATAATGAAAGGTTCTAGTCAATTAATGCAACAATTTTTTAAAAAGAAAATCAAAAACTCTAAGAAAATTCTAAAGCCTCATTGGAGGCTTCTCCTTAATCCTCTCTCCCTACATTCTCTTTTATATATATATATATATATTGATTTACGTTGGAATATAATATAAAGTAACTTAATTAATTGTATATTTAAAATAATTAAAGGCCACATTTAATTTATCACATGACCTTCAAAATGTCAGAATGCCCCTCTCATATATATATATATATATATATATAGAAGTTCATTTGAGAAATGCTAAATATATGAGAAGTAGAAAGGTAATCTTAGCCATTCATTCGGTCAACATTTGTGGCTTTGACCGAGAAGCAACGGATAATTTCTCGTTTGGTCTGTGCGTGGTCTGCACAAGATAGAGGGGAGTTTCGTAATAATACGTGGTACGAGTTCATATATGAACCTTTGTAATTGACATATGAACTCTTTTTAACTGATTCATATACGAACCTTTATGATTCATATATAAATCAGTTAAATGAGAATTAGTTAAAAAGAGTTCATGTGTGAATTACAAAGGTTCATATATGAACGTATAGTTCATATGTGAATCACACAGATTCATATATGAAACTCGTTCCGCGTATTTTACGAAACTACCCCTCTATCTTATGCAGACCATGCGCGAACCACGCGAGAAATTATGCGCTGCTTCTCGATCAAAGCCGCCGATCTTGACCGAATGAATGGATAAGATTACTTCTCTACTTCTCATATATTTAACACTTCTCAAATAAACCTCTCCTTATACACACGTGTGAGTGTAATTGTACACAATGAAAAGAGATAAAACAAAAACAAAATCACTTTTGGCTCTTCGTCTTTGATAAATAAAGACAAAAAAGCGACTAAAAAAGGTAAAAGGGGTAAATCGTCCTTTACTTAAGAGACATTTTTAACGAAACTAATGACTAGAAACATTTACCAAAGCAATGCTAAGTATGTTTATTGAAGTTTAGGAACAACTATCTAACTATTTTAACGGAACTAATGACTAGATATTTTTCCAAAAACAATGCTAAGGGGTTGTTTGGCAGTTGATGAACGGTTTGGTGCAGAATGATTACGAGGCTTTTATGATATATTGCAAAATAAAATATGATTGTTTGGTAATTATTTAGAATGAAATCAGGGTGCTGAATGGTTAAGGGAGACCCATTATGCTAATTTTTTTTGAAACGACAATTATATTAAACCAAACCCAATGAAATACATAAGAGTCCAATAGCCAATACCACAAACAAAAACACCACACGAACCAAACATTCCAGTAGACAGAATCTAGGCAACTAAGAATTAGACATGTTACGAGTTGCTGCAGTTTGCGAGAACCAAACCGAAGCAACTCGCCATTCAGCAACCCCAAAGCCTGTAACCAAACAGCCCTGCATTAAGCCATTCAGCCCCGAACCGATAGCTTACTCACTGTGTGCTTGCAGGTTTTAAACCGAACCACTCGTCTGAACAGGTATGACTGCAGCAGATGGTTGGCTGTCCCAAAACAGAAGAGTTGTAGTTGCGCAGTTTCCTTTTCGAATCTCTTCTCTAGCCTCGTACCACTTTATCTGAGTCCTTTTTCCTCTGATCGCGCCTATCGAGCAGTACTCTTTACCCCTCGGCTGGGTTTGCTAGCCACAGTACCCAATCTATTAGTAGCTCTTTGTCTCGTTTAGTGACCCAATCAAACGTCTTCAACTGGAATTCAAAGAATTTCTCAATCGGTTTACTGTTATCGTTGTCAAACACGAGTTTGTTCCGATTGGTCCAAATAAGATACAAAAAGCATCCTATCAAGCCTTGCCATCGCTTTAAACTCTTTGGCGAAAACCCCATATTTTCTGAACAATTCATGACTTCCTCGACGGAGTTAACCGATCCCATGTCCATATTCCACCACCTCCCCACTTGGACCCATAATCTCCTCACGTCCATGCACGTCACAAGCGCGTGGTCTACCGTTTCAATCTCGTTATTACATCTTGGGCAAAGGGTAGAATGGATATCAATACCCATTTTGTCCAGGACTGAGCGTACGGGAATCTTCCCACGTTTCTCTCTCCACAAGAAGATACTAACATTCTTCGGAATCGCCCTACTCCACGAAGTAGCCGCTGCATTTGTTCCCCTCTCCGATCTCTTCTCTCTTAGTAAAAGCCTCAACCTCTTCACCGTAAAGCCCTCTTGAGGATCTAAGGTCCATATTAACCTATCCGCAACGTCTCCTAATGTAGAGTGATGGTCCAAGACTCCTCTTAGTTCCTCCAACTCCACAATCTCCCTCCCTCTCGGCTCCCTCCTCCACCCCCACTCCCACACCCGAGACTCCCCACAACTCCCTCTTATCCCCGCTACCGTCACTCCCTTATTACTTTCTAAATTGTAAAGTCTACTAAACGATTCCTTTAATCTCCCTCTAGTAGTCCACCTTTCATCCCAAAAGCGCGTGTTCTCCCCATTCCCCACTCTTTTACCAAACGAAGTCGAGAATGGTATCCCTTCCCCATCGATTTCCTTACCCACTTTTATAATGGTTTCCCATACCGAGCCTCCCCCCGCCCTTCCCCTAAGCTCCTCCTCCACTAATCCCCCGTCCCTCCCATAAAGGCTTTTGATTATTTGGACCCACAAAGCGTCTTTATTGTTATAGAATCTCCACCACCATTTCCCAAGTAACCCGTGATTCATATCGCGAATCCATCCTATGTTGAGACCCCCCTTCTCAAAAGCACCCAACACCGTACCCCATTTGACCCATACACAACCCCTTATACCACTCTCATTCCCTCCACGACCACCCCCACCCCAAAAGAAATTACGACGCACACTCTCAAGTGTTTGCAACACTCCTACCGGGGTACGAAACAACGACAAATAGTATAAAGAAACGCTACTTAAAACCGACCTTACCAACGTCCAACGCCCTCCAAAAGATAAGACTTTCGCTTTCCATTATGCAAGTTTAGACTTCATTCTTTCCACCACCGGGGTCCAATGGTTGGCTCTTTTCATTGATTGCCCGACCGGAAGGCCAAGATAGACAAGTGGTAAGCTTCCATATCCGCACCCTAGGCCACTTGCCCATGTTTGAATTTCCTCCTCCGCAACTCCCACCCCGTAGAGCTTACTTTTGGCCAAATTCAACTTTAGCCTGGAGACCGCATGAAAGCATTGTATGATCTTCATGATGTTTTTCAAATTTGCTAATCTCCACTCCCCGAAGAAAATCACATCATCCGTAAATTGCAAGTGGGACACGGGTACCTCCTCCGCCCCCACTTTGATGCCTTCAAACAAGCCATTTTTCTTTGCTTCCTCCATCATATTGTGGAGGTTTTCGTCCACGATCAAGAATAGGAAATGTAACACCCGTAATTCTCGGATAAGTACAATTTCGAATCAGTGCAAAACCGGTCTTTTAAGAAAAATATGAAAAATAGGATTTTGGTTTAAATCTTAGATTTTATGATCTTGTTGGATGGGGAATTCGAATACGAGTCCAACGGTTCTTTCCGAAGCAAAAACGGAGCTATAACGAAGAAGTTACGGCCGAAACAGTATCCGACCCAAAATGGGGCAGCGAGGCCGCGGGGCCTGGTGCGCGACCTTGGGCTCAAACTTCAAACCTTCATAACTTTTGCATCCTAACTCCGATTTGGGTGATTCAAGTTGCTACGGTTTCGTTTTTGAGAGCTATTCAAGGATCTAGAAAGAGTTTTGAAGTATATTGTATGATCCAAGAGTATTGTGTGATGATTGAGGTAAGCTTCTCACTTTTCTCCATCTAAGGAGTTAGGGTTTTAGTGTTTTGGTTATTTTGGATGATGTATGTTGGGGGAAACATATATAAGTGTTTGGGAATGATTATTTACGGTTAGAAACTTGTGGATCTAGGTTTTTGGAAGATTTGGCCTAAGGATTCGGGTTGCATCAAAGGAGCTTACGTTTGGGGAAAATCTAGATTTAGCCTAAATCTAGCAAGGTGAGTTCAAGTTGATTTGTGAAAACGTTGTACATGCCAAAATGTTTATTTTAAAGTATTTGTATGCTTTATATGAAATTATCTCTTATTGAGCTATTTAGTGGGGTTTTGATTTAAATCAAAGTGTTGAGCTTTACAAATCTTGTAAAACACCCACATTTGGGGATTTTGAGTGATTGATGAATAAATCACGAGCGAAAGAGGTTTTGTTAATTTATTGCATAAGTGAAGATTATGTGGTCAAAATACACTTTTAGTGTTTATTGTGATTATACGATAACTATGATATGTTACATTTTGAAAATGTGAACGTGTGAGTTGGGGATTTTGGTCAATCTTGACCGTATGAATATTTTGAGAGTGGTAAACCTTTGTTTGGGCCAAAGGCCAATTGAGAATTTAAAAAGGTAAAGATTTTAAGTAACGATGTATTTGGTTTACATAACCGTGTGGGTAAAGCGTATTTAGCCAAACGTTTATTTTGCCTTCAAGGGCTTGATTTCTACTCAAATGGGTTTTTAAGTGTTTGCCGGTTTTAGTAGCTCGAGGTGGAGATTTGGATGTGTTATGTGCTTAAGGGCGTTTTATGTGAATATGTGCCTCTTTGAGTTTTAGACCTCATATGTGAAGACCGGTTGATGATTTTGTATTCTTAGTGCCTTTGGGTCTAACGAACTATGGCGGGTTATATGCATTGAATTATAAAAGATTGGCGTATACGTATACACACATACATATAGATGCATATATGATTTGACGTCATTGGGAAAGTGGAAATGAAGGGGTTGTGAGACTATCATACCTCGGAGCATGTGTTTGCACGATGTGGGTTACACTTCATTTGCATGAGTTGATTTTGATTAACGATCATTAGATCTTTTGAGCACATGGCTCGGTTTTAGACTCGGTTGAGTCTTGAGGGCATTCGCCCGGTTTTGATAAGCTCGACGTGGGCTTGGGGTTATGGTTTGCATGAATTACATTGTATTTGAGAATTACATGATTTGAATGCATTGGTTATTCTTTTGAGGTCATGTATAAATGTTTAAGACGAGTAAGCTTGTTTGGATGGTGGGTTTCCAAGGTAAAGATCCAGCAGGATTGAACTTGGTCGTTTGGACTAAAGACCTAGTATGGTTGATGTCTAAGATGGACTAAAGACCTAGTATGGTTGATGTCTAAGATGGACTAAAAACCTAGTATGGTTGATGTCTAAGATTGACTAAAGACCTAGTTTGGTTGATGTCATGTGTGCTCCATCCATGAAGCTTACTTGTGTTTATTAATTGTGGTTTATTTTGTGTTTACGCCACATTCGATGGAATCGAGTCTCCCCCATCACCGAAGGGTGTTGTTTAGGGTATTTTGTTTATCCATGTGTCGGCATTGTTTTATACGCGTAGGGATGGTTCTTCCCATGAATTATGAGTGGCGTTTTATGTCTCATCCTTGGTTGGACGTTTTCGAATCTTGGAGTTTTATTCGCATTAATATTATATTGAGGTTTTAATAATTATTTACATCTTGAGTGAGTTTTGGATTTGAGTCTATTGCTGGGAAATGATTTTCATTGGAAGCTTTCATCACGGAATTTGCGTGCATTTGAAAAATGGGTGTTGGCGTACTTTACTCAAATCCTTTTTCCGAAAATCATGATTTACGTTGAAACCTTTTGTCTAACAAATTATTTGATCATGATGTAAACTCTTGAACTCACTAGGCGTTAGCCTAACCTTTTTATTTGTCGGTATGTGCAACAGGTTCAGGTTGGGAATAGCTTTAGCTACACTGTGAAGTGATGAGTGCTAGTAGAGTGCACGAAAAGTGAATTGCTTAGTGAAGTCTTCCGCATTTATTTGGGATTAGCAACTTGTATTGTGTTAGGTAACACCCGTCTTGAGTTGTTAGTTGTGAAATTTGTGATGTTTAAACTTTGAGGTATTTTCAAGGATGGTTTGTAGAAAAGATTATATCCTGTTTTGGTTGTTTATCGAAATAAAAGTTAGTTGCTCGTTCCAATTTTGAGGGTGTTACAAGTTGGTATCAGAGCATAAGTTTGAGAGAATTAGGTGTTGATTTTGAATACCTAGACTTAAACTAGCGTTCTTTTAAGTAAGTGAGAGCGAAATTGCACTATTAGGCACTCTAAGATAGGTTATTTGGAGGTTGTTGGAGTCACTAGAAACGAGGAGTCACATCAAGAGTAGCAAAGATGATCATGTACGGTACGTTCATAATTGCACCTGACCAGTGTTATGGTGAACCTACCAGTTACATGAGAGTACTTGAACAACTCTAGTGTGATGACCGTTGGGGTAGTAAAGAAGTTCTAAGCGAGTAGTCGTTAGAAGACGTTGACGATTTTGGGCATTTGCCATTTGGAGTGGCGGTAAGCATGGTGATTGCATTGAGTGGACCGTTCGGGTCGAAATTGATTGTCGGAATTGAAGCTATAGGCTTATTGGATTGACATTGATTCGAGGAGAAATGTGGGGTAGTCAATGTGACTTTCCATTTTGCGTTAATATGTGTAAACATCCCGATGACGATAGTGTGATCTGAGGAATTGGAGGAGTGTGACCTAGACGTTGCGTGCTGACTGAATATATGCACGAAATTTATTTTATTTTAAAATAAGTTGCATCAATTATTTTTGTGTTTCAAATCGTCGTATGGACGGCGTTGTGAAGTCTTGGAAAAACGTTTGACACACACAAGATTTTACACCATGATTTTGAAACGTGCATGGAAACTATCTTATTGCAAATAATTGTAAATCCTGTCGAGACATGCTTTATTCCTTGTTGTGTCCACTACTATTTTCGGATACTGAGATACCCATGTTTTAATGTCGTTTATGGCTTTGGATAAGTAACCGCGACTTACGACTTTAACATTGGATCTCCTCCACATATGTTAAGGTCTGGACGGAGAATTACATTCCCTTGTGTCGGTGTTGAGCTTTAATGGGAATTTTGATTTTTGCGGGTCTTGACGAAGAGGTGTCGTTTTATTTTGTGTTGCAATAAAAAGGAGATTTTGGAATTTTGATGAGTTGATGAGTTGATCATATTGTTTTACGCGATTGATTATTGAAAACGAAAACTTTGACACCATTTACTTGGTTGGGTGTTGTTGGGTTCCATCGAGTTTGATGGAAGTTTTGTGGAGTACGATGGTGTTTCATTTTGCGGTGCATGGGTGACACTTTGTCATATGCATACTTGAATGATTGCGTGCATTAATATATGGGTTTGAGTGAGTATTGCATATCATGCGAATTTTGTTCAAAAATGTGCTTTATGTCGTATTGCACCAAAAAGAGTGGTTTTGGAGTTTTAATGCCACATGGCTTCTTCTTTGAAAATCGTGGTAGCATATTTTGTTGCAACTTGCTAAGTGTGCGAACCGATTTATACGTAGCGTGAGTAATGCATATAGGAGCATCATGACAGCGCATCTCTAATGTTATATTTTATGCACTCTCGTTTGTTGGCATTGTTAGACAACCTAGGGGGGGTAAGGTTGTATTTAAAATCTTTTACTTTCAAAAATTCTTTTACAAATAAATACAGTACAGAAACAGTATAAATAAATCAGAGTATACAAATAATAAATATATAACAATTATATAAACAGATATAATTAAAAGCACAGCGGAATAAATAAAGAGATAAGGGATAGAGATACTTGACACAGAGATTTACTGATTTACCACCAACTGTGATAAACCAGCAGCCGAGACACTTCTCGACACGATCCAATAAATGTATTCTTTACGGTAGAACACAAACCAAATACAAAGGAATTTGTAATAGTTTCTCAAGCCTCTGCTATGAGATAAACAGGATCACACACCCGTTATTCAAATACTTACAAGAGGAGTATAACTCACAATGGGTAATCACTCTTGTATAATAATCACTTGGATATTTTATAAAAAAGGTTTTATAAAATATATATATGTTAAATAAGTGAGAGAGATCAGATGAGTAAGTTGTTGTGTTGGTGTTGGTTGTTGTTGTTTGCTTGTTTTTTCTTCTTCACCACCGTCGCATATAAATATAGGAACCTCCCAACGGATAGATGAGTTGGCGGTATACCGCCTTGCACACCGCGGTATACCGCCTGACAATTCATGCAGAACCAACTTGTCAACCAATAGGAATCGCACAACACTCATTTATACTTTAAAAAGTAATGATGAGTTTATAAAATAATATAATATATATATATATATATATATACAGCATACGATTATATATATATTATATATATATATAAAAAAAACTTTTGAATTTAATATTTAAAAGATTAAATATTTCAAATGGTTTTCGAAATATCCAAGTGGTATATTATTTTAGGGTGTTTATCATTATTAGTTATAAACAATAATGACGACATAAAACTTCCGTCTTGAACCCTTCAGATTAAGTCTTCGTGTTCTTCAACAACTACACACTTGGATAGGATTGTTAGATAAACAATAATACGGTGTGTTTGTAATCATCAAAATAAATATATATAAATATATAGAGATGTGGTACACTTGCACCAACAATCTCCCCCTTTTTGATGATGACAAACACAACCGCTAAGCATGAGCATATGCGGTTTCTCTCCCCCGTTTGTCGAAACAAAAAGGGTCAAGAAAGACGGTATGCTTCCCCTCGAGAGATGCTCCCCCTCAAAATATGCATATAATTGAGAGAGCATAATCTCATGGTTAAAAGATAAAAAAAGCTCCCCCTCAAATTAATAACAAATTATAAAATTTGAGGGACAATAAAAAATGCATAAAAAAAGCATATAATAGACATAAAACAAAATAACCAAAAAGAAACACTTGCACAAAAAAAAAAGGATCTTAAGGCTTCGATTTTTCGGTTAATTTTATGTGAGCAAAAAAATTACCACGTATTATGACCTCGTCAGGGAACACGTATTATATCCTCGCCAGGAAACACGTATTATATCCTCGTCAGGAAACCACGTATTATAACCTCGGCAGGTAACCACGTATTATAACCTCGGCAGGTAACCACGTATTATAACCTCGTCAGGAAACACGTATTATATCCTCGCCAGGAAACACCTACAAAAGGCAAAGAAAATTTTTCGTGGTACCCTTTTCTTATGGGTCCTTTTAACAGTTAGTATAAAACATAAACTGCAAAAAAAATATGTTGTCGACATAAAACAAACACGACAAACAAACAAAACCATATAAATGATTTAAAACCATAAACGCATTCCACCCGGATTATCAACATTAAACATTCCTTTCGGAATCCATTTTCTAACCATTTTAATTTTGCGATTGTATTTATCATACACATAAAATGAAGCATTTATATTCGCATTATTTTTAGGTCTAGAAAAATTACCATTATACATACGAGCATGCGGTTTCCTTCCATAATTCACATTTTTCATTTTTGACATATATGGAGGTTTTCTCGTATCAATTTTAGGAGATGCAAAAAATCTTTTAATGGGTTTACACGAACATTTATCAACACATGTATCGGAACCAATTCCTTTACGACAATTTATACGATTAGGCATATTTAGCATTTTAAGCACTTTATCATTGCTACTATTAAAAGCATTTGCTAATAAGTCATTTTTCTCATGCGATTTACATTTAGCATTTAAACATGCAATTTCATTTTCAAGAGACTCGCATTTTGTACATGCAACACTTTCATTTTTATTTTCACTTAAGCATGCAATTTTATCATTTAAAATAACACAAGATTTACAAATAGCTTTTTCACTTAATTTATTTTCTAATTTAGTGATAACATCTAAATCATGAGCAGATTTTTGTTTACCGTCATCTATTTCCTTTTTATATACAGATACGGTTTCTTTTAAATTAGAAATTTCATCTTTATATTTATTTGCGAGAGCAGCCATATCATGAAATGATTTATATAATTCGTCAAGATTATTTTCATCGTCACTATAATAATTATCACTATAATTACTATCACAATTATTTTCAAAAGGACATGATGAAGATACCTCATTATCATGGTCGGCCATGAGACAAAAATTTTGGGCCTCATTTATGCTTGCGCTACACGCGCCTCCAACTAAAGCTTTTGGTGTGTTGATTTGTTTTGCTCGTTTCGGACACACACTTGCATAGTGATCCTTGTCACCACACACATAGCAAAAGCCTTTCTTTTTATTGGCTTTTTCATCGTCGCTAGATTCGTCATATTTGTCTTCACGTTTGTGGACGTTGCGACTTTGGTTTTTACCACCACGACGGTAGTCTCCATTTTCTTGAAACCTATCATTTTTGGCAAACTTTTTGTTAGATAAAAGTTTAGAAAGTTTTCTTACCAACTTGACTAAATCGTCAAGATTTTCGGGTTCGTCATCGGATGAGCTAGCTTCTTCCTCCTCTTCCTTTTCCTCTTCTTTTGAGGCAATGACTTTGAGAGCGATGGATTTCTTTTTGACTTGCTCCCGGACTTGATTTCTTTTTAGTGCGATTTCGTGCACTTTAAGATTACCGATGAGATCATCGAGCTTCATCGTTGCGAGATCTCGGGAGTCTTCTAAAGATGTAATTTTTGCCATCCACTCCGAAGGAAGTGCTCGAAGAATTTTCCTTACATAGTCTTCGTTAGGATAAGTGCGACCTAATCCCTTCAAAGTAGTCATAATGAGGTTAAAACGTTTAAACATTGAGTCGATTGACTCATCTTTTGACATTTCGAACAATTCATAATCATGTACTAAAATATTTATTTTAGAGCTTTTAACTTGAGTATTTCCACGATGAGTGTCACTCAAGCTTTGCCAGATTTGATTAGCAGTTTTACAGGTATATACTCTTTCTATTTCATCGGAAGTTAAAGCAGCATATAATATATTTTTAGCCTCAAAATTTAAACAAAAATGAGATTCTTCAGCGGGAGTCCAGTCTTTAACAGGTTTATCAACAATAACATTATTTTTTATAATAGTAGGATTGAAATTCCCATTTTCTATAATATCCCAAATTTTTTGACTTTTGCCACGAACGTGACATTCAAATAGCTCGGCCCAAATGCCAAACTTTTCAGTATCTATCAAAGGAGGTTTAGAGAACACAAAATTAGTTTGTTGAGCCATTTAAAAAAAAATAAGACAGAAATTTTTGAAAGACCTGCTCTGATACCAATTGTTAGACAACCTAGGGGGGGTAAGGTTGTATTTAAAATCTTTTACTTTCAAAAATTCTTTTACAAATAAATACAGTACAGAAACAGTATAAATAAATCAGAGTATACAAATAATAAATATATAACAATTATATAAACAGATATAATTAAAAGCACAGCGGAATAAATAAAGAGATAAGGGATAGAGATACTTGACACAGAGATTTACTGATTTACCACCAACTGTGATAAACCAGCAGCCGAGACACTTCTCGACACGATCCAATAAATGTATTCTTTACGGTAGAACACAAACCAAATACAAAGGAATTTGTAATAGTTTCTCAAGCCTCTGCTATGAGATAAACAGGATCACACACCCGTTATTCAAATACTTACAAGAGGAGTATAACTCACAATGGGTAATCACTCTTGTATAATAATCACTTGGATATTTTATAAAAAATGTTTTATAAAATATATATATGTTAAATAAGTGAGAGAGATCAGATGAGTAAGTTGTTGTGTTGGTGTTGGTTGTTGTTGTTTGCTTGTTTTTTCTTCTTCACCACCGTCGCATATAAATATAGGAACCTCCCAACGGATAGATGAGTTGGCGGTATACCGCCTTGCACACCGCGGTATACCGCCTGACAATTCATGCAGAACCAACTTGTCAACCAATAGGAATCGCACAACACTCATTTATACTTTAAAAAGTAATGATGAGTTTATAAAATAAAATAATATATATATATATATATATATATATACAGCATACGATTATATATATATTATATATATATATAAAAAAAACTTTTGAATTTAATATTTAAAAGATTAAATATTTCAAATGGTTTTCGAAATATCCAAGTGGTATATTATTTTAGGGTGTTTATCATTATTAGTTATAAACAATAATGACGACATAAAACTTCCGTCTTGAACCCTTCAGATTAAGTCTTCGTGTTCTTCAACAACTACACACTTGGATAGGATTGTTAGATAAACAATAATACGGTGTGTTTGTAATCATCAAAATAAATATATATAAATATATAGAGATGTGGTACACTTGCACCAACAGGCATGCTGATGTTCTTTCTCGCAAATGCACTATATAGATTTATTGACATGAATAGTATTGTAGCTACTATTTTGGGGCATTGATGCGCATCGCTTGCACGGTTTAAGCCTTGAAGTTGATTTGGATTAGTTTATGTGTCAATCAAAAAAAAATTATTATGTGCACGTATTGTTTTCTGAAATTTTGAGAAAAACACATTGAGGTGTGCAAGCCTGGTCAAAGGATTTTGTTTCCTTGTTATTATATGACTGAAAGAGGAATTTTGAAAATTTGATTTAATGAATCTCTACTTGAAAATTTAGTATGGACTACCTGGTATGTGCTATACTATTTCAGAGTAACTACTAAGAAAGTGTTACAAAATGGCATGCATAATTTTGATTTGAAATTCCTTTTCGATGTTTAAACCGATATTTCCAAGTGATGAAGTACCTTGTTATTCGATTTAAAACTAGGATGATGACCCAAATCATGTCGTGTTTTAACCAAGGTGTATATGAATTGTTTCTCTGTGAACGAACTGACACATGCGTGGTTTGCTAACGAATTTCAGTTGTGACGTTTTATGGTTAAAAGGAGAATTTTGGGAATTGATGTCGGGTAAATCCTTCTTTTGAAGTTTGTACAAACAGGCTGTTGAATGCTAATTTAAGGTAGGAAATTACCTTGCGTGTTTGACATAAGAAAATCTGTGATGGGACCGTATCGGTTTCTTTCAGAGAAGTTGTTTATTGTGCTTTTGCGCTTTGCTAACGATACAAATTTCGGTGAAATGGTTTTGAATATGATTTTCGTATGTGGGACGAGTATGTCCATTTTTGCACGACTACCGAATTGATAGTAATGGATTTTATGCGTATAATTAAATTGATACGAAAACCTTTATGTTGAAAGTTTCTATAAACGTTTTCGATTGGCATACTTGTTAAATATTCCGCTTGAGAAACCTTGAACTCATAGAAACCTTGGAAATGATAAGTGGCCCCGGTTAAAAGTAAGTGTGTGGGGAACTTCGATAGTGGAAAGTCGGGTAATTTAACGCGTGTTGGTACCGTAGGTCGAGTAGTGCCGTTTGTAGAGTCGACGCATTTTGTAGCTGGAAGGGTAGACTCGTGGGATTTCCCGTTAGTGTTGGTGATAACTGTCTTGTTGGCAACTTTGTTTTGGGTCTTGGCCAATTTTTCACATAAAGGGACGTGTAGGACCTTGTGGACACCATATTGATAACCTTGGTTTTGTAAGAATGCTCGACGAGTGAAACTCGGGTGTTGAGTCTGCTGTGATTTAAAGTTTGGTGGTATAAGTAGGTGTCAACTTTTAGGCTTGAGGCCAAACACCGTTAGTGTAATCGGAGGATTGTAGTCCGATTTTAATGGAATGATGGCAATGGTTGTAGTAATCTTAGGATGTTCAATTGTGATGGGCGGATTTAGTGAAACGACCTTCCTTGTGTGGCAAGAAAATCTGTCGGTTGGATATTTGATAATTGGACGTATCTTTGGAGTTGCGTAAATGAGGGGTCAGTGATGACCGTCGGTGTTGGCATTAATGGAATCCGTTAGGAATGAATGCTAGTCCAAGTGGCGTGAATATTTGGGATTCAGAGATTTTAATTGATTTCGGTGGTGATTGAACTTTGGGCTAGTTTGAAGATAAAATTTAAGAACATGTGGATGTGGAGTGATTGGGGAGCTCGAATCTGTCATTGGGATAGTATGGATCCCTTGAGGTTGGGAGACAACTTAAGTCTGGTGGTCGGAAGCCACTCTAGTAGATTAGGCTTTCAATTGAATGTATGTGTATTATGCCTAAGCAGGGACTCGTTGTGAGTAACACCAAGAAGTTGTTATGTGTAATTCTGTGGGGATTAAGATTCGAATCTGGTTGAAACAGAAGGAACTTGGAATGTGTTGGGCGTGGTAGCCATGGATCGTATGAGAACTAGATTTCGAGGACGAAATCATTCTAAGGTTGGAAGGTTTGTAACACCCGTAATTTTCGGATAAGTACAATTTCGAATCAGTGTGAAACCGGTCTTTTAAGAAAAATATGAAAAATAGGATTTTGGTTTAAATCTTAGATTTTATGGTCTTGTTGGATGGGGAATTCGAATACGAATCCAAAGGTTCTTTCCGGAGCGAAACCGGAGCTATAACGAAGAAGTTACGACCGAAACAGTGTCCGACCCAAAATGGGACAGTGGGGCCGCACGGCCTAGTGCGCGGCCTTGGGCCGCGGCCCAAGCCGCGTAATTCACTGAGTCAGATATTAAGTCGTGAATTTTCAGCTCAAACTTCAAACCTTCATAACTTTTGCATCCCAACTCCGATTTGGGTGATTCAAGTTGATACGGTTTCATTTTTGAGAGCTCTTCAAGGATCTAGAAAGAGTTTTGAAGTATATTGTATGATCCAAGAGTATTGGGTGATGATTGAGGTAATCTTCTCACTTTTCTCCATCTAAGGAGTTAGGGTTTTAGTGTTTTGGTGATTTTGGATGATGTATGTTGGGGGAAACATATATAAGTGTTTGAGAATGATTATTTATGGTTGGAAACTTGTGGATCTAGGTTTTTGGAAGATTTGGCCTAAGGATTCGGGTTGCATCAAAGGAGCTTACGTTTGGGGAAAATCTAGATTTAGCCAAAATCTAGCAAGGTGAGTTCAAGTTGATTTGTGAAAACGTTGTACATGCCAAAATGTTTATTTTAAAGTATTTGTATGCTTTATATGAAATTATCTCTTGTTGAGCTATTTAGTGGGTTTTGATTTAAATCAAAGTGTTAAGCTTTACAAATCTTGTAAAACACCAACATTTGGGGATTTTGAGTGATTGATGAATAAATCACGAGCGAAAGAGGTTTTGTTAATTTATTGCATAAGTGAAGATTATGTGGTCAAAATACACTTTTAGTGTTTATTGTGATTATACGATAACTATGATATGTTACATTTTGAAAATGTGAACGTATGAGTTGGGGATTTTGGTCTATCATGACCGTATGAATATTTTGAGAGTGGTAAACCTTTGTTTGGGTCGAAGACCAATTGAGAATTTAAAAAGGTAAAGATTTTGGGTAACGATGTATTTGGTTTACGTAACCGTGTGGGTAAAGCGTATTTAGCCAAACGTTTATTTTGCCTTCAAGGGCTTGATTTCTACTCAAATGGGCTTTTTAAGTGTTTGTTGGTTTTAGTAGCTCGACGTAGAGATTTGGATGTGTTATGTGCTTAATGGTGTTTTATGTGAATATGTGCCTCTTTGAGTGTTCGACCTCATATGTGAAGACCGGTTGATGATTTTGTATTCTTAGTGCCTTTGGGTCTAACGAACTATGGCGGGTTATATGCATTGTTGAATTATAAAAGTTTGGCGTATACGTATACACACATACATATAGATGCATATATGATTTGACGTCATTGGGAAAGTGGAAATGAAGGGGTTGTGAGACTATCATACCTCGGAGCATCTGTTTGCACGATGTGGGTTACACTTCATTTGCATGAGTTGATTTTGATTAACGATCATTAGATCTTTTGAGCATATGGCTCGGTTTTGGACTCGGTTGAGTCTTGAGGGCATTCGCCCGGTTTTGATAAGCTCGACGTGGGCTTGGGGTTATGTTTTGCATGAATTGCATTGTATTTGAGAATTACATGATTTGAATGCATTGGTTATTCTTTTGAGGTCATGTATAAATGTTTAAGCCGAGTAAGCTTGTTTGGATGGTGGGTTTCCAAGGTAAAGATCCAGCAGGATTGAACTTGGTGGTTTGTACTAAAGACCTAGTATGGTTGATGTCTAAGATGGACTAAAGACCTAGTATGGTTGATGTCTAAGATGGACTAAAGACCTAGTATGGTTGATGTCGAAGATTGACTAAAGACCTAGTTTGGTTGATGTCATGTGTGCTCCATCCATGAAGCTTACTTGTGTTTATTAATTGTGGTTTATTTTGTGTTTACGCCACATTCGATGGAATCGGGTCTCCCCCGTCACCGAAGGGTGTTGTTTAGGGTATTTTATTTATCCATGTGTCGGCATTGTTTTATACGCGTAGGGATGGTTCTTCCCATGAATTATGAGTGGCGTTTTATGTCTCATCCTTGGTTGGACGTTTTCGAATCTTAGAGTTTTATTCGCATTAATATTATATTGAGGTTTTAATAATTATTTACATCTTGAGTGAGTTTTGGACTTGAGTCTATTGCTGGGAAATTATATTCATTGGAAGCTTTCGTCACGGAATTTGCGTGCATTTGAAAAATGGGTGTTGGCGTACTTTACTCAAATCCTTTTTTCGGAAAATCATGATTTACGTTGAAACCTTTTGTCTAACAAATTATTTGATCATGATGTAAACTCTTGAACTCACTAGGCGTTAGCCTAACCTTTTTATTTGTCGGCATGTGCAACAGGTTCAGGTTGGGAATAACTTTAGCTACACTGTGAAGTGATGAGTGCTAGTAGAGTGCACGAAAAGTGAATTGCTTAGTGAAGTCTTCCGCATTTATTTGGGATTAGCAACTTGTATTGTGTTAGGTAACACCCGTCTTGAGTTGTTAGTTGTGAAATTTGTGATGTTTAAACTTTGAGGTATTTTCAAGGATGGTTTGTAGAAAGGATTTTATCCTCTTTTGGTTGTTTTATCGAAATAAAAGTTAGCTGTTCGTTCCAATTTTGAGGGTGTTACAGGAAAGGGGATAGAGGATCCCCTTGCCTAAGCCCCCGCTTCATTTGGAATTCATTTGTTGGAGCTCCATTGACTAGCACGGAAATCCATGCCGATTTTAGGCAACCCTCAATCCATTGTCTCCATTTCGCCCCAAATCCCATCTCCTTCATAAAGTCCAAAACAAAATCCCATTCGACCGTGTCATAAGCCTTCTCAAAATCTACTTTAAAAATCATACCTCTCTTTTTTGTCTTCTTTAGGTAGCTCACCACTTCATTCGCTATAAGGATTCCATCGAGTATTGATCTCCCTTTAATAAATGCACTTTGCTTAATACTAATCACCTTGCCCATGACCATCTTTATTCTCTCCGCCATCACTTTCGATATCACCTTATATAGGATTCCTATAAGGCTAATTGGGCGAAAGTCGTTAAGTCCACTTGGGTTCTCATTCTTCGGTATCAATGTCAAAAACGATGCATTGCAACCTTCATGTATTTCCCCCTTCTCCCAAAACCACTCCACCGCTGCCATTAGATCACCTTTCAAGTCGTCCCAAAATTTTCTAACGAACCCAATTGTAAACCCGTCCGGCCCCGGTGATTTATTGTTCCCGCATTCTTTGATTGCACACCATACCTCTTCTTCCGTTATCTTTCTCTCTAACATGTTTGCATCTTCCACCGATAATTTTTTTGTGCGGCCTAGTCTTAGTTTCGGATTCGTCTTCCTCCCACTTTCATATTTTCTTTTGAAAAAACCAAACGCGTGCTCTTTGATCTTCTTCGGGTCCTCTGTCCACAGTGTATCTATGTTAAGTCCAAGAATGGCGTTCCTCCTCGTCCTACTTCTAACCGTAGAATGAAAGAACCTCGTGTTCTCATCGCCTTCTTTGAGCCATTTGATCTTTTCTTTTTGTTTTGCCATAGCCGCACTTTTCTCTTCCACTTCTAGCCATTTCTTTCTCGCGTCTACCCATTTCCTCCTTTCCTCTTCTTCCAATGTTCTCGACCCGGCCTCTTTTTTCCACTTTTTTGTTTCCTCCCGCTTGATTTTCAATTCCGTGTCCACGCCCCCCCCATTTTGCATGACTCCAAGTTTTAAGGCATATTTTACGTTCTTTAGTTTATCCCGGAAGCGGCAATCCGGTCTCAAAGTTGTTACCTCACTTCCCCACGCATCCTTTACCACTCCTTGAAGCTCTTCGTCTTGAAGCCACGCATCAAAAAATTTGAAGGTCGCGGTCCAAAGTCGGACCATTCGTCACTAAGCATGATCGGCATATGGTCCGACCATTTTCTTTCCAAGGCCTTCGCCCCCAAGTTCTTCCAAAGTGTTGCAAATTCGTTTGTCACCAAAAACCGGTCTAGCTTACTAAATTTTTTTCCATCGTCGCTTATCCTTGTGTACCTATGACCCTAAGCGCAACTCTTCTAGTTTATTCCTTCGGATGAAATCGTTAAATTCCTCCACTCCTTTCGGATTCGTGGCAGAATTTAATCTTTCTTTGCTCCCCCGCACCTCATTAAAATCCCCAAATAAAACCCACCGCACTTCTTCCTGTTCACACAAACGATCCAATTTGGTCCATAATTCTACCCTATACTTATGCTCACGAGGACCGTAGATGTTGACGCAGCCCACCAATCCATCCGTCGATCCCCATTTTCCCACCACCGCCACAAAGTTCTCTTCTTCTACAATACATTCACATTTGAAGGTGCTTTTATTCCATATCACCAACAACGCACCCGATCTCTCGGCTGCTTTCACGTGCACAAAGTCACCATCATTAGCCCCCCACAAATTCTCCATACAACTACTAGTAATGTATTTTAATTTTGTTTCCTACAATCCAATAAGGCATGGTTTTTCTGATCTGCAGATTGTTTTCACCCATTCCTTTTTCCTTCCCGAGCCCAAGCCTCTCACGTTTAGGGAAATAATCTTCATAAGATTTTGAGGATAACGAACTCAAAACAGTCTTGCCGCTAACTACAGACAGCCCCTCCCCCATTACTCTCTACATTATTCCCACCCCAGCTTACTCCTAATTTTGCGCCAAAATCCTCCAAACCTACCGAATCAGTGCTTTTTAATTTGTTAGATATAGAGGTCTTACTTGAAGCCGCTAGCCCTGTACCGTATGCTCTCACTCTATCTTTCCTGCTACATTCGCTACTTCTGCCCGAATTTCTTGATCTCCCCTTTCTGTGGTCACTGTTTCTCGCATGTTTTTTAGGAGGTGGAAGCTAACCCTACCCCTGCCCATTGCGAAATTCTCCATCTTTGATTTCAGCTTCTCCTTATTTTTTGATCGCCCCTGTCCCCTATGTTTGTACTTCTGTTTCGACCCTTCTGCTTGTGTATCTGTGTTCGATACTAACTCCTCCTCACCTGACTGCTTCTCTTCGTTCCCGTCATCTTTCTTCCGTTCGCACTCTGGATTAATTTTTAAATTGGGCTGGACTTCCTCCTCTTCTAGATTCCATTGTGCCTGGTGTCCATTAAAATCAGGCCCAGGTGTGACATGCAGGCCCCATGATGTTCCATCAAGGCCATATGTTCTATGTTGTACAGGTCCACTGAACTGACCCACATAGTCCTTTTCTCCCATTTGTCCAGGCTTTTGTTGACCTTTTCCCACGTTCATAACCACCATCTTCTCGGGACTTGCCTCCACTTCCCCCACGTCTGCTGTAATGATTGTTGTCCCCCCTGTTTCGTCCGTTCATCTTCTACCTCTATCGTCGGTTGTTGACCGGATGGTTTTCCTGTCGCCTGAGTTTGATTTTCCGACTGGGGTTCCTTTTCTTCTGTTTTCCCCTTCTCCTCTTTCTCCTTGTTACCCTTATCACCATCTATGTTGTCCCCCATTTCGAATCTGCTTTCTTCCCCGACCCAATCCTCCTCATTCCCCTCATCACCCTCCGACCATTCCGATGGAATTGTTGACTCGTTCCCATCAATGTCACTATCCCACCCCTCGTTGTCTTCATCCTCTGCCGTGTAGCATTCCATGAGACTATTATATTCTTCTTCTATTTTAATTACATAATACATATTACCTACTTTAATGCTTTTAATTTCATTAATTCTAGATACAAGACCCGTACTAATCAGGATCTTCCCCCACATCAAAATCGAGTTGCCCTCTATATTACAATTTTGATACTTTAACACTTTACCCCATTTCCTAGCTATCTCCATGAAGGTATTGGCATTCCAAGCATGAAAGGGCACGCCCTCAACTCTCAGCCACACAAGACGATCAGATGGACGAAATGCAACTGACCACATTCTCAAATCTTTCACCCAGTAGTGTATCCCGTGCATCCTGTTTTTCAGAATATTCTCCATAGCTTTGGACGTCTCAAAGTTGATTAGTACACTCCTGCCCCCTAACAATTTCAAACTACATCCCTCCATTTCTTTTGCTTTGAACAGGTTTTGTATTTGATCTAAGTTGTCCATTGACACCACATTACCCAGTGCACATCTTTGTAAGTAGCTTATCGCCGCATTATTTGATTTCCAAACTCCTATAACCTGCTGTGAATGCCTCTCATCCTCTCCCTTTGGTCCCGTTTTCACCACTTCCGCATAAGTCTTCCTCTCTCCTGTATTCCTTGCTTTGATTGCATCATGTATCGGCCTTTGTCTGTCTTCTCGTTTCTCCTTTCCTTCCTACATCTCTCTTCCCTTCGCCAAGAATACCCTCAGTCGGTATGAGCCAAACCAGATATCCCTCAACTTCGTCATTAACGCATTTCCGTTATTCACAAATTTAAATCGGACGAAGCCGGATTTCTTCCCATATCTAAGTCTTTTGTTTGCCATATAGATGTCTGCAACCACTCCAAATTTCTTGAACGATTTCCATAGCATTGCAACGTCACATTCCTCTGGAAAGTTATAAAACATAAACGAAGTCACTCTTGGAATCTTATAGTCGTTGGTACGTCAGTCTCGTAGCGATACGTTATACCTAGACGTGTTCCTATACCCCGGATCTACTCTCACTCCCTCACCATCTCTCCAGATTCGTCCCCTACCTCTCTCTCGTTCTCTCTCGCTCGTTCTCTCTCTCTCATCTCTCTGCCTACTGTTTTTTTTTGTAAAAACAGGTTAATGGATCCCATGATACTAAATCATTCAGAAGGTTTTTGAATCATTAAGAGACAGACATTTTTTTTGCCAAACAAGATTTACTTCTTAATGATTCAAAGGTTGCCTCTTAATAGATTATTAAGAGGTAAATATGCATATTAAAAACAACTTCCATAGTTAGGTACAAACCACAATGACCAAAATTGTAGTTTACTCATCAGAAAATAAAATAATTAAGGAATATTATTACAATAAAATAATATTAACTATTGAAATCGTCAACATCTTGTAAGGGGGCGTTTGGTTCATTTTAAGGAATGAGAATGAAAATGAAAATGGGAATGCAGGAGAATGGGAATAGGAATTGGCATTCCATTGATGCTGTTTGATTAAACCAATATAATTAATAAAAAATATTTTATATAAACTTTTTAATACAAATATGTGGCGTCCAACGTGAAAATAAAAAATATTTTTCATTCAACGTCGAGAAATGAAGGAATGTATGAGAAAAAAATGACTAAGCGGGAATAAAATTTTCATTCCCCCCAATTTGGTCAGGAATGAAAATTAATGGGTTTAGGGTAACGATTCCATTATATTATATCAAACCAAATAGCAGTTTTCATTATTATTCTCATTCCTTACCCCTCAATACCCCCAACCAAACACCCCCTAAGTCTTCGAGTCAACTTCCAAAAAACTAACTTGTGCTTTTTAATGGACTCTATACTTTTTTTTAAATGGGAACAAAAGTTAACTTTGTAAAAAAATTACATTTAACTTTAAAGAGATTATCTGTTTTACGGATACTAACATTTATTATTTTACTAGTCTTTGGCTCGCTCGTTGTGCGACGATCAAATTTGTGTTTTAAGTTAATTATTTGGTGTTTAATAGTTGTTGAATAATTTTGTGACACATACAATAATTGATAAAAAGAAACAAAAATTCCACAAATAGGGAATATTATCTTGAAGATAAAAATATGTCTATTAAGTTTGATACCTATTATAAATGTCGTTACTAAATGAATTTATCAAACGAATACACAATAATTGCATATTTATATTTTTGAAAAATGTTCGAACTCATAATCCAAAAGTCAGTTGATAAGTGATATTTTTTTTTCATGTAATTAAATCTCTTATGATAATTCTAAGGGTGTTTCGTTGACAGAATGAAATTTGATAGAATTGTAATTCGTCGAAATAATTCGACTTTGAAGTAAAAATTGATATGAAGTTGCAAAAAGAAAATCACGACAATTTAGTGATTATTTGTATCAAATTCCATACTAATTTCAACAAATCTCATACTAATCACGACACATTAATTCGTATATATTTATAATATTTAATAATATAATTAAATCCAAATATATTCAATATTGGGCTAATTTCGAAGGTATTGACAAAGCGATTACAATGGTATAATTTATAAAAAATAGAAATGTTTTTAATGCATTTTAGTTCATATACATTATTTATGTTTATACGATAAGAGTCTAAAATGAAAAATAAAACAATAAGAGATTAAAAGTAAACTACATACCTAATTATAAGAGTAGTAAATGTAACGTACAATTTAAAAAAAATTGAATTAAGGAGGAGTGAATGTGGGTGTGCTAATTGAACTTATAATGTAAACTACGTCCAGATATATGTTTAGGCGGGAAAATACTGAAGTCGGCTCAGCAAAAGACGACACGTGGCATGCTCGTTACTCATTTATTATATGTATAGATTTTTGGGATTACTATACACGATGGAGATTTTTTTGAATTTATTATAAGTATGGATATGTACGTATGTATAAAAAAATATTCAATATTGGGCTTATTTCGAAGGTATTGACGAAACGATTACAATGGTATAATTTGTAAAAAATAGAAATGTTTTTTTAATGCATTTTAGTTCATATACATTATTTATGTTTATATGATAAGAGTCTAAAATGAAAAATAAAAAAAGTAATGGATTAAAAGTAAACTACATAGGTAATTATAAGGGTAGTAAATGTAAGTTATAATTATTAAAAATTTAATTAATGAGAGATTTAAGGAGGAATGAATGTAGGTGTGTTAGCGTCCAGATACATGTTTAGGCGGGAAAACAATAAAGCCGGCTCACCAGACGACGACACGTGTCAATGTAGTTACATATTTATTATATGTATAGAAAAGATATTCTATAAATTTATTATTTTAATGTATTTTTTAAATTTATTTGTATAAAGTTTTAATTATAATTCATTCTTATTGATGGAAAATAAGAATGAATAAAAAATTATTTATTGTTCCACGAATTTATAAATTTAAAGTTTTCTTTATTTTAAATAACTAAAAGGTTACTCGCGCAATGCAGTGCGATATACCTTGATTTTAATGTTTTGTTTTACTTTTTATCATTGTCGATTTTATAAAACGGTTTTGTGTAGTTTTGAGAAAACTATAATATTTTTTTTATATAAATTTGTACAAATAATGACGCTTTTTGAGGGGTTCATGATTTGAGGATTTGAAAGGGGTTAAGAGATTGAGATTAATTAGGTAACTAATGAGTATTAAAGAATTATGTTTTTTAGGGGTTTACCATTTGAGAATTTGTAGGGAGTTAGAGATAAGAACTAATAGAAAGAAGTTAGAGATAAAGACTAATTAAGTAATTAACATTAACAATGGTAATAAAGTTTCGTTAGTTGTTTTTAAGAGATTTTAAATAATCAGCATTATATAGCAGTACATAAGGCTTTATGGATTGTTTTTAAGAGTTTTTCGTAAATGTAGTATAAATAATATAGAAAATTTGTTAAAGCATAATAAGAAATAAAAGATCTATTTTCTTATTTTAAAGAATCTATTGGATCCAATATATTTTCAATTTTTTCCCTTTTAAATAAAGTGTCAAAATTTAAAATCTTTAAAAAAATATTCAACTCCAACAAATTCTCTTTTTAGAAAATAAAACCATTAATTATTTGATTAAAATAATTCACACATCAAAAACCTCTTAAATCTATATTTTAGAGAATCTATTAGGCCATCCGTAGCCCAGCGGCTTCGGGCCCGGGTTCGGAGGGCGGGTTGGCGGGCTCTGGGTACGACTTCGGCGGGTTCACGCGGGTACGGGTGGCGGGTAAGGGGCTCGGGTTCCCCAGCCCGCATACCCGACGAGTTTAATTTTTTTTTTATAATTTTTTAATTCAAACGGCTATAATTCAAACGGCCATATTTTTTTTTTATCAATTTTTTATTTTCCAATTTAAACCCTATAAATCATCCTCAAATCTCATTCATTTTTCACACCAAAATTTAAACACTCATCTCAATCCTTAAATATTTTCTTTCATTTCTTTCAATCCGATATAAACTTTATGGATTCGCCACCCGTTTCATCGTCCGGTTCTTCATCATCCATTGACACCGACGAGGAATTCGGTCAACTATTAAATCGTTATGCAGATTTGTTGCAACAAGCTGTAGCCTCATCGTCAAGAAGACCGAGGTCCGGGAACATAGAAAGAGGTCGGGTAGATGCTAACGACCGGCTTTTGCAGGACTACTTTGGCGAACATCCGACAATCATGCTAGAAGCGGTGGCCTCCCAAGATCTATGGTTCTGGCACGCATTCTTTGGTGTTGCCGGTTCCAACAACGACATCAATGTTCTCAATCAATCGCCCATCCTCAACGATGTCTACGACGGAAAAGCACCCGAGTGCCCTTTTGAGGTTAATGGAGTCACCTACAAGAACGGATATTATCTAACGGATGGGATATACCCGGAATGGGCAACTTTTGTAAAAGCGTTTACGTGCCCAAATGATGCTAAACGAATAAAGTTCAAGGCCGCACAAGAATCGGCACGTAAAGATGTTGAACGAGCTTTTGGCGTGCTTAAACAACGTTGGCATATACTTAAGTACCCGACACGCGGATGGCATAAGAATAAATTGGCGAATATTATGTACGCTTGTCTCATATTACACAATATGATACTCGAAGACGAAGGTCATGCCATTTGTGCCGATGGAAACGCCGTGGTAGCGGATGAAACACAAATCACTGAGGCACAACGCGCAACAAATGTTCGAGAAGTCAAAAACCGAGAGACTCATAATAACCTTCGGTCGGATTTGGTCGAACATATTTGGCATATCCGACTACCCAACAACGACGACGAGTAGATTTTTACTATTTTGTAATTTTTAATTTTATTTTGTAATTTTTAATTTTATTTTGTAATTTTATTTTTATTTTGTAATTTTATTTTTATTTTGTAATTTTTAATTTTATTTTGTAATTTTATTTTTATTTTTATGAATGTTATGATTTTTTATTAAAAAATTAGATGATGTGGCATGAGGGTTCAAAATGTTCAAAAGGTTGGGGTACGGGATTAGAGGGTTCAAAAGGTTGAAGAGGGTTCAAAGTGGAAAACTGATGTGGAGCTGATGTGGCACTGAGGGTTCAAAAGGTTTGAACCCTGGGGTACGGAAGGCCTTAGAAATGTTCTTATAGTCTCATAATGAGCATGTATATAAAATATTGTTAATTTGAACGGGTTTCAAAAAAGTTCAAAATATTCGCAATTTAGTTTTTTGACTAAAAGACTGTTTGTTTACCTCTTAATAGTTCCATTAAGAGGCAATCTCTGAATCGCTAAGAGGTTAATCTTGTTTGGCAAAACTCTTTTTGCATCTTAATCTGAATGACTTAGAGCCCTAATTTCATTCTTAACAATTAGCAAGCGACCATATTTCATCTTACACAATATCATAAGAACCGCTTAATCATTATGACCACTTAACCATCCTACACCAACCATTCAGCAACCGCCAAACAACCTCCAACTTTTTCCAATAAGCAAAAGCCTACATAACACTCCTTCAAGCACTAAGCCATCCCTCCTATGTAATGATTATGACCCAAAACTCGTAATTTCTGTTCACAGTTTTTAACCAGACTTCAAAATAAGTATTACAAAATATCAAAAAGAAATTAAAGAAAGTCAAAAATTGAATCTCTAAATGGTGGGATTAAGCTAGCATTTGGGCATGTCAAAATTACCCAGCGTATTCACCTAGACATATCGTTGATGGAGATTAGAGGTTCTTCCTTGATTTGATCACGAGCGCCGGTCGGATCAAAAGTCACATAATTAACCAACATATTAAATCAAACTTCATGTTTTTTATCATCTAATTAAGGAATTACAGTTATTTTGTTAAAGAATAATATAAATATATAGTGACGATGTCCTTTTATTTGACATCACAATGAGCAAAGAAAATAGGGGTTACCAAAGTTAGAACACAAATCAAGTGAGAAGTCAAACATGTACATTTCAAATTGAATTTTATTACCTTTCTTTCTAAAATACATAAATAAACCGATTAAATAATTTTGAGTTTCTTTCATGCATGATCAAAAATATAATACCAATTAGGCTTGAGACATAATAGATGTGTAAGAAATCCAATAAATTATTTCAAGGAATTAGTTTTTTTTTTCCTTAAACCCTTTCGAGTGATTTTTCTGATTTATACTTGTCATATTTACTAACATCTTTAATTCAGTTGTTTAATTGGTATTGCAGGGTTAAACCTCACAAGAAAGATACGTAAGTTATACTTCACTTAACTTCTATTATTTGGTTTGTATTTGGAAATATTGTGGCGGTGAGCAAGTTTGAGCAAGGAAGGGGTCTACACACAAGTGTAGCTGACCTTTATATTATTACAGCATTAAATAATACTTCAATGTATTTTTATTGAAGTGTAGCAATATTTTCCCTTATTGCAGTTTTTAGTGGTGTAGCTGCTCTACTATCAATGGTGACATTCATAATATTTTGCTATATTTCATCGAGCAACTGCATAGCAACATTTAAGCGTAAAACCAAGGATGACAAAAGTGTTGAGGCCTTTATCATGCAATATGGATCCATAGGTATGAAAAGGTACAATTATGTAGATATTAAGAAAATGACAAACTCCTTCCAAGTGAAATTAGGGGGAAATTGACGAAAATAGCCATTCCAACGAACCCAATTGAGAAAATAGCCAAAATCTCTCCCGTATTACGAAAATGGCCATGGGTCCGCACTCGATTCCAGTGCGGACCGCACTCGTACCCAAAACGACGCCGTTTCCAGCTCCGGACGAATTTTTTTTTAAAGCCGGTCCGGCACCGCAAGTGCGGACCCGGCGAACCCTATTTTGTGTATTTATGTACGATTTTTTCTTAGTTTTCCAATATGATTTTTCCCAATTTCTTTGAAACAAATTTTTTCAGAAATGAGTTCCTTACCTGATAAAATTAAGCTACGTATTTGGCCTGGGGGTTCTTGGCAACTGAACGGGACGGATTGGGTGTATCATTCCGCATTCCCGGTAATGCGAGTCATGGTGCCAACCAACATGACACATTCTAAGTTTGTTAGGTGTGTTCAAAGCAGATGTGGATTCGACCCTAATTTTGGTACGACTAAAATAGTGTACCAATTTTCTGGCCAAATTTATGAGTTACGAGACACCGACGATGTAAAAGTTTTTATGGAATCTGCTGCGGCTGTAAGAAATTCACCAACACTTTGTGTTTATATTGAGTTTGCTGACACAAACAATGTTGGTGGTTGTTCCAACAGCGTACGAGAGCCTGATGTTGGTGGTGGTTCGAACACCATACGAGAGCCAGATGTGTCTCCTGTTGAGCAGAGTCAAGCTTACGTGCCTCATTTTCAGTCTGAAGATGAGCATGTGTATGGGTATAATCATGATTTTCTTAGTCCCAATAATTATGGTTATAGTGACTATAACCCCGAAATTGTTCCGGAGACCCAAGAACCGGTAGAAGAACCACATGAAGAAGAAGAAGACGACGACGAGTCCCATGTTTACCGTTTGGATATTCCTGGTCTAAATCTAAATGAAGAAGACGATGAAGAAGACGACGAAGAAGACGGTGAAGAAGATGAAGAAGAAGAAACCAGTCCTATTAAATCATACGAGGGAATAAATGATTTTTTTGGCCAACATCATCCCCTTCCAGATCGGGATGACCATTTCATAAGACCTAACCAAGAGCCCGTAGCATATAATCGTAGTCCATTAGTGAATGAAGGGGACTTCTTCGCCTCGAAAGACGACCTGACCCTCGCCCTTGGAAAAAAGTGTGTTCAAGAGGGTTTCCAGTATTATGTGGAGAGATCTTCAAATACCCGATTCGAAGCGAAGTGTAGGGATTGTAACTGTGATTGGCGTGTGTATGCTGCAAATGTCAAAGATAGCGATATGTTCCAGGTACGCAGGATGAAAGACGTACACATTTGTTCAAGGACCCAGATGCATCCTAACCACCGTAACGCCAATAGGAGAGTACTGGGTGATATAATCATGCCTAAAGTACAGGATGAAAGCCGTAAACTCCGTGGATCCGACATTGTGAAGGACATCAAGGAGCAATACAACGTAGATATCTCGTATTCGCAAGCGTGGCGTGCAAAAGATTTTGCGCTAGCCTTGGTGCGGGGCGACCCCCACGATTCTTACACGCGACTCCCTGGGTTTTTCTATAATTTGGAGCTTCAAAACCCTGGTACCTTTTCCCGAATACAGAGAGATATTGCAGGACGTTTTAATCTTTGTTTTTACGCCCTTGGTTGCGCGGTATATATTATTTCCTGTTATATAGTCTACACTTTCATTATATTATATAGTATTCTAACGTTTTGAGCATAACTTTTCGTAGATCCGATCGTTTACGAGCTATTTGTGCCCGGTCATTATAATAGACGACGCTCATTTGAAGGGGCCTTACTTGGGCACAATGTTCTTAGCCGTTGCTATGGACGCCAACAATCAAATTTTCATGCTCGCTTTCGGAGTTGGTAGGTCTGAGAGTGGAGAGGGATGGACTTATTTTTTGTCCAACCTGAAGCAGTGTATCGGCGAACCAGAAGGGTTGGTGTTTGTTTCGGACAGGGCCGGTTCAATACGCCAAGCTATCAATACGGTGTACCCACATGCTCATCATGCGCTCTGTTGTCGCCATCTAATGATGAACATGAAAACCAGGGATAATAGGATCGACCATTATAAGACTATGTTTTGGAAGGTCTGTAAAGCGTACACGGTGCGTGACTTCGATCTTAGAATGGCAGCTCTACGAGCTGCTGTACCTGTGGGAGTCCAAGTTTTGGAATCTGATACTACGCCAGAAAGATGGTCTAGCGCCCATTTTCCTGCAATCCGTTACAACATAATGACTTCAAACAGTGCCGAGTCTGTCAATGCACTGTCCCGTTACGCTCGGAGGTTACCTATCGTGTCCCTCATGGATTACTTTCGATCAATGCAACAAGACTGGTATGCAAAACGTCGGAACAATGCAGGTTATCATCTATACATACATCAACCTACATACAATCTACTGTTGTTACAACTAGGTGAGATTATTTTCAGTATTTTGACTATTTTTGTTTCTACAGCAAAATGGGTAGATTTTCTAACCCCGTTTGCAATGAAAAAAGTTAAAAGGAGACAAATGAAGTCGTCGAGGTTTACTGTCCATGAAATTGGTCATGGTGTATACGAAGTATGTGATATGCGCAGGGACGCGAAGGTGGCTTACAATAATCGTAATTGCACTTGTATGAAGTGGCAGATGTCCGGTTTACCTTACAGTCATGCAATCGCCGTTGCAAGATATCTCCGGTGTACAGATGTCACCCACCTGGCGCTTGGTTACTTCACGACGGCTACCTGGCGAGCAACACTCTCAGAGGTCATACATCCGGCTGGGCCTCCTGAAACGTGGGTTGTTCCAGACCCACCACTTATGACCGTTAAACCTCCGTTGATGCAGAAACGCGTTGGTAGACCGAGCAACCACGACCGTATCCCATCCCGTGGCGAGGATCCGACACCGAGAAGATGTTCACGGTGTAAGCAAAGCGGACATAATCGATCAAACTGTCATGCAGAGTTTCCAGTGAATCATGGAGCATCCGGTAGCCGACCACGTCGAAGAGCCTCCGGTAGCCGCCAACATCAAGGAGCATCCGGTAGCCGACAAATTCAAACACAGGCGACCCAGGAGACCAACTACGGCAGTTCTAGGCATCAAACTATCGATCTAAATATTGATTTTAACGAGTAAACCTGTTTGAAGTCTCAAGTTATGCCTGTTACGTTCAATTGTCTTTCAAGCTTGTTGTCCTTATATTTACTGCTGATTTCAATGTACTTTGTCGTGTCTGTTAAGGGTTGTTGTGTATAAAATAAAGTAAACATGAAAGTTGCATTTTATTGATACTCATAAAGCATGGAAACTAGTACATTTGAAGAAATCTACTACTATGGGTAGATGTCCCGCATTTTGGTGATCCAGACAACCTTTTCATCAATAACCTCCTCCATTCCCGTGTAACTCTCTGTGAGCTCTGTAATCTCCTCTTCTAGTTCGCGAATTTGTTTTTGCAGATCCCTAAGATCCCGCCTCCGTTGTGCCAGGTCTTGTTTCTTCTCCTCCAGGCAGTCCTTCTTCCCTTGAATAACCAACCTGTTTTGGTTCCACATACGTTTTATGTTTATAATCTCGGCGTTCTCGTCATCAATTGACCGTTTTACGGGGGATGGCATTCTTTGAGTTCCTGTAAGATCCTCTGACTGGTTAGATTGATACATTGGTGGTTCATTGAAGCGATGGTTGAGGTAGTATTGCTCCCGTGCAGCGTTCCACTGATTTGTCTCCTCTTCCGTGAATGGATAATCGGCCCTAGTTCGGCCCCATGATGCCCACTCCTCGGTTGTGGATGGTACCCACCACGTACTCCTGTAAGCTCCATCTTTGACGGGTTGGTTGTCGTTTTGTCGTGAAGTTCCAGCCCCATTGGTGGACCTTTTGCCTTTTGACCTAGAACCCCCAGCCATAATAGTGGCACGAAATGGTAGAGAAGGTTTGGTTCTGTTGTGGATGGTAGAAACGATAGATAACAACTTGTGAATTACTAATTCATCAGACCACCTACTTATAGTCGTAGGTTCGCACTTGCGGATGCGGTAGGTTCGCACTTGCGGATGCGGGTAGGTTCGCACTTGCGGTGCCGGGTAGGTTCTCACTTGCGGTGCCGGATAGGTTCGCACTTGCGGATGCGATGTTGTGGCTATAAATACTCAAGTTAATTCTAACTTAAGACTCACAACACTCATACGACTTTGTACTCTCATCTTTCTGGAAAGCAAATGGCATCTTCTTCAAACCCACGGTCTTCACAAGTAATGCCGAAACGGATAAAGATGGAGGTAGAAAAAAGTGAAAGGGAGATCGAGGAATTAACTGTAGAGTGGCAACGGTTGGGGGATAGGAAGGGGGTTCATCTGAAAAGGATGGAAGATGAAGAAAAGGAGATAAAAAGGATGAAGAGGGAAATCAAAGATAAGGAGTCCCGTATTCGTCAAGAGAACTTACACGTCCACAACATTGTACAACAGTTCCCAGTTCTTAAAGCACAGATAACCGAGAAGCAAGCCTTCATCGATAGGTGTAATGCACTTTATCCTTAGGTGGTGGTAGTGTTGTTGCAGTTTTTATGTTGTTGTTTCATGTTGTGTGTTGCACTTTTTATGTTGTTGTTTCATGGTGTGTGTTGCATTTTCTATGTTGTTGTTTCATGTTGTAGTTTGGTCATGATTAAATGATTTTGGTTTTTAGTAACACTTTCTATGTTGTTGTTTCATGTGTAACTATTGTGAAGTTGATTGATGTAAAGATGTAAATAATAAAAGTGAAACACCAAACAATAAAAACTATACCGTAAATAATAAAAGCTATACAACTATTAAAAGCTAATTCAACACGCAGGTCCAAAAAAATTCTGCCATTTGTCTCCGCCAAGCCACGATATCGATATCCCTGTCTGGTAGTTGCCCGCTAACCCTATCTGACAAAAATCGGCAGGTGAAAGCACCACAGTCGCCTAGCTGACCATTCTGCTGGGGAACTTCCGCTGCATAACTCCATCCGAATTGTTCCATCCGGTCAGCTCGTTCATGCTCTTGTATACACCTGAATACGTAGGTCAAATTTTGCTTGAATGTCTCAAGCAACTCGGTAATTCTACGAGAACCGGTCTGATAACTATCGTATACAATCATCTGCATGGAATGTAAGGACAACTCCCCAACCACCCAATGGTTGTTATCGATGTTCATGGGTATAAGAACCTGCAAACATAAAGTTAACATTAGTTAGATAGTATAAATTCATAATGTTTGAAATAGGGAAACTTAGATTACATACAATGTTGACATTTCCTGTCCATGTAGGAAATCCGTCTGACAAAGTCATTGACCCATTCATATGCGCGACTACCTCAAGTATGTTCCCACGTATCAGCATTCCCCACCACTCTGGGATGACCATCGTCCAATTGCTATCTGGAGAACGTGCGATGAGCGTCATTCGAACCCATGCCTCGATATGCTATAAATAAACCATTCAATGATAAGCTACAGGTACAGGAAAGCTTTTTTGATATTCAAATTGTAGGACTATAATAACATATGAATGTACTAACCATGTCTTCAAACCATCCATGGTTTTCATAGCCCAATAGTTGCCCCCAAAACGTTGGAACTATATGTTGCCGAGGTAAAAAAGAAATCCTCAAAGTGGTCGGCAACTGCCTGAGGATGTAGAGTTGCTCAACATTTTGGGACACGGTGGCTTGAAGACTCGTATCCTGACGCTGCAGCCTACTGGTGCCAGCCGTACGGGGCCTGACGGGGGTAGTATCACCGAGCTGTGTGTAAGCAGAATTAAAATATCTCGAATTCGCAACAGGATGGCGTGCCCCCTACCAAGCCTCTCCTCCTCGTTCAGAGCTGGGTTTAGGTCTCTCACAGGACTGTTGAACACGGGTGACATGCGCACGCCATCATCATGAAGCGGCTTTGACATGCTCATGGAAGAGCGGGATTGCGGCACCATCGTCGGTCCTGGTGGACGAAACGACACATTCGACTATGATGAACTGGGATGAAACGACACATTCGCCTGTGCTGGACTGGGAGTCAGTATATCCTCAAACCCGTCATACCAGTTAGTGTCCATAGGGGGTGCCTAAACGACACATTCGGCTATCTAAGTAAGTTTGCATACGAAAATGTTAAACGATGTTAAATGAAATACTTACATTCAAACCCGCCTCAAAACGATGCTCAAGCCAAACACCAGCCTGCTGAAGCAGACCCACATGCGCCCAGTTCGGGTCATCGGACGGAAACTCCCTAAAGGGAAGATCTGAGAAACGGATTGGTGGTGGTCGAGCCTGAAATCCCTGATTGGTGAAGCTCGGATTGGTGTTGGTGGACTCCGGAATCCCTGATGTATTGTGCTCCTGATCGTTAACGGCCTCGTCCTCGTCATCATTGTCGTCATCGTCATCATCGTCGCCGTCGTCTTTAGGGTCACCGTGGAAGAACATCTGGCTGGACCAATACCACCACTCTGCCTCCTCTTGATCTGTGGCGTCAAGTCTCGTGAGTGGTTGGTCCTAAAATATGCAAGAGTTGACGAAATATTAGAATTTTAGGGGCTATCTTCATACAAACCTCCAACATTGTAAAAAATCTTACCTGCGGCATCAACACCAACAAAATGTCACTAATTTCTTGTGTATATAATACTTTTCGGGTCCTAGCCCACCTAGTTATCCTAGGAACCCGGTTGTGCTGCACGAAATACCTACTCGAGCGAGGAAAAGTCTCGAGAATCCATATCTGTGGAAAAAGTAATGTTACACCTACAAACTCATTAACAATTGTAGAAATATTTAATATTATAGTAACTAACCTTGAACGGCTGGATAAAGCCCGTTAACGTCAGCTTCGACTTAAGATCTGTACGACGCTCAATAAAATCTTTCATCTGGGAATATGTATAATCCCAGATGAAACTGCCCCAAGGATATCGGTTCCAAGCCCCAAGATTCTCTATCAATGCATGGACGGTGGGCGAAATGGGCAAATGATGCTGTCGACGAAGGAACAACTCCTCCACCATCATCATCAAACATACTTGGACAACATCAATGTCCGAGAAACCGTCTACACCAACTGCGTTGCTGAAGGTGTCAAACAAGGGCTTGAGGCGGCCAATGGTCAATTTACCGTTCCCAAATATTCTATGAACAAACCCCTCAGGCCTGGATGCAGGAAGGCCCGGCCTCGGGCCAAAAACGAGTCCCGACATAAGACAGAACTCCTCCGGGCCATACCTAAGTGTGTGCCCGTGAAAACGGTAATATAATGAATCCCTCGGCAGATCACCAGGGGGGTATCTTATTCTTCAACATGGTAAGAACAAGTGCAGGGTCGTTATGGAAGTCCTGAGAATCCAGAAACGCACCAAAACAAGTGGTGCGAAAAAGATCAAGCCTACGCTCGGTTAACTTCCCATGAATTTCTATCAACCGGATTAGCTTTGACTTAATCCTCAAAGACTCCCTATTTGCCTGCGTATATAAATATCCAATGTTAGGGGTCTAAACCGTCAAAGTGCCAATTTTAGGGGCCTAAAGTGCCAATTATGAAAGTTTAGGGGCCTAAACCGTCATTTTTCAAACTATAGGGGCCAAATCTGTAAATTTGCAGATGACAGAATTTTGTAAATGCATGGGACTACTTGCCTACAAAGTTGGGTGAAAATCCAAGTTTAGGGGCCTAAACCGTTAATTTTCAAACTTTAGGGGCCTAAACCGTCATTTTTCAAACTATAGGGGCCAAATCTGTAAATTTCCAGATGACAGAATTTTGTAAATGCATGGGACTACTTGCCTACAAAGTTGGGTGAAAATCCAAGTTTAGGGGCCTAAACCGTCAATTTTCAAAGTTTAGGGGCCTAAACCGTCATTTTTCAAACTATAGGGGCCAAATCTGTAAATTTCCAGATGACAGAATTTTGTAAATGCATGGGACTACTTGCCTACAAAGTTGGGTGAAAATCCAAGTTTAGGGGCCTAAACCGTCAATTTTCAAAGTTTAGGGGCCTAAACCGTCATTTTTCAAACTATAAGGGCCAAATCTGTAAATTTCCAGAAAACAGAATTTTGTAAATGCATGGGACTACTTGTCTACAAAGTTGGGTGAAAATCCAAGTTTAGGGGCCTAAACCGTCAATTTTCTAAGTTTAGGGGCCTAAACCGTAATTTTTCAAACTATAAGGGCCAAATCTGTAAATTTTCAGAAAACAGAATTTTCCCAACTTAAACAACATTACATTCTTCAAATATAACATTAATAAACTTACACATTACATTTTTCATACATACATTAATAAACTTACACAAAGTTTAATACAAACTTATATTAAAAAAATAAAAGATGAGAACATTGTGTTAAAAAAACATTACATACTCCAAAATACAACAATTGTGAACAAAAGCATTATGTAAAATTTAGCAAACATTACATTTTTCATACAATACAAACATTAAAAAACTTACACAAAGCTTGATACAAACTTAGATTAAAACAACAAAAGATGAGAACATTGTGTTAACAAAACTTACCTCGTTCGACATTGTGTGTAAAAAAGTGTGTATTCCACTCTCGTGCTCGACTTCACGTGCCAAGGGGGACCAAATTTTTAAAAAAATAACAAGGAAGAGACCAAATTTTTAAAAAAATAACAAAGAGGAGGGGACCATTTTTTTTTAAAAAAATCGCAGGTGGGTGGGGCTGGTGGGGTTGTTCTTGTTTTTAAAGAAGAGAGGCGCAATGTAGGTGGCGAATGAGATTTAGGGTTTCTTTTGGCTCCGCACTTGCGGTGCTGGACCGGCTTTAAAAAAATTTCGTCCGGAGCTGGAAACGACGTCGTTTTGGGTACGAGTGCGGTCCGCACTGGAATTGAGTGCGGACCCATGGCCATTTTCGTAATACGGGAGAGATTTTGGCTATTTTCTCAATTGGGTTCGTTGGAATGGCTATTTTCGTCAATTTCCCGAAATTAGGACAAGGAGGTTTTGGAACCGTGTTTAAAGGAAAGCTATCAGAAGGTCGTCTTGTTGCAGTTAAAGTTTTGAACACATCAAAAGCATGTGGACAAGAATTCATAAACGAAGTTGCGAGCATGGGTAGGACTTCTCTTGTTAACATTGTTACTCTCTTGGGATTTTGTTTCAACCATAAAAAGAGAGCTGTGATATACAAGTTCATGCCAAATGGATCATTAGAAAAGTTTATATATCGCCATGTTCCTCTCAAGACAAGTGAACACATAGGAGTAGAGAAGTTGTATGAGGTAGCACTTGGAATAGCACGAGGTCTAGACTACTTGCATCGTGGGTGCAACACTCGTATTTTGCATCTTGACATAAAGCCACATAACATTCTACTTGATGAAGACTTTTGCCCCAAAATAGCAGATTTTGGGCTTGCTAAACTCTACTCTAGAAAAGAGAGCATCGTTTCTATGTTAGAGGCTAGAGGCACCATTGGGTATATTGCCCCAAAAGTTTTTAACAGAAACTTTGGAGGAGTCTCCCATAAATCTGATGTTTATTGTTATGGGATGTTGATACTAGAAATGGTGGGAGGAAAGAAAAATGTTGATGCTACCGTTGGTTCTGGGCATACGAGTGAGATATATTTTCCTTATTGGGTTTACATTCGTCTCAAGAATAATGAAATCCTATTAGATGGTGTAACAAGTATAGAGGAAAATGATTATGCTAGAAAAATGACGATAGTTGGCTTATGGTGTATACAAGCCGATCCGGTGCAAAGGCCCTCCATTAATGAAGTGATTGAAATGTTAGAAGGAAGCATTGAGGAATTAGAGATACCACCAAAACCATTATTTTCTTCTCCTCCACGATCCCCACTCACCACGTTTAATACATCACAAGAAGCGAGTCAAGACCATTGTATTTCAACAAAGCCATGAGATGTTAATGCACTCAAACTATATGTATGATGCTTGCAAGTTCTCTAAAGATGAATAATTTATGTATATTTAATTGTTTAGCATTTACTCCAAGGGGTCATAATCCGTCTTCTTTATCTCCCTATTTCCCAATCTCTTTTTGTAATTTTGTCCTTTTTCTATTTTGTAGATTCTAGGCTATCACACTCTTGAATGAAACTAACATTGGTTATATCTTAATTTCAATTCAATTCAGTGCTATCTTTTTTTCATTTAAAAAGAAATAATATCTATAATCATATTTTATTTCTTTTGCGCTATATAACATGAGATGATATTTGGCTATCTTGAAATGCAAAGATACAAATGGATATAGGTGTTTTCTGTTGGTGATTATTGCAAAACACATATATAAACATACATAAGAACGCAGCAGAAAACAATCACCAAACGGAATCAACGTATTGCCAATACGATTAAACAAAGAATACAAATAACGGTATACCTTTGTAGCGTGATTTTTAGACGAATCCGGATCCACTTGTGTGCTCTTTTGAAACTAAGTATTCAATGGAGAATACCTCTAGAGTAGTCTACACTACACCTCCTTGATCACCACCGGATGCTAGTCCTCCTTAGTAACGGATCTTAGAGCTTCGATTAGTCAAGAAACAAGCTAGAAGATCAAAGCGGAAAAAACCCTAGAGAGGCCTAAGGGGGGGCACCGATTTTTGGGAAAGAAGAAGGAGAATTAGGTTAGCTTAATTAGGTCATTAACATCTCTATATATAAATGAACCATAAAGCTTCCTTGGGCTTTTTAAAAGTTCTCCCTTCTAAATCTTTATGGGCCTAGGATTTAATTAAGTGTAATAGGCTTGCTATTAACTTAAATCCAATACAAACCCATTAAGCCAAACTTAATGATTTGTGCTCATTTAATTACCCCAAGTTACTTAGGCTATTTATATAATGTAAATACAATAATTACATTATATTAAATGGTATCTCAGTGTATCGTGTGTGACCCTATAGGCCCACGTGTATCTAGCCAAATAATTATCTATTATGACTTGAGCATATTCCAACAGCTCCCACTTGCGCACGTCATAATGACAAGTAATCATACAAGCAAAGGTTAGCATCTAGCAATACGCCAATGCCCCTAGAGACACATGAGGCTAGTTTCTTAAACGTCTCATTTTAAATTGTTTATTAAATCAGTCATCCCTTTGTTACAGATACCTTATTGAATACTAGACATGGATCATATGTCATTCTAATTATTCAACGATTCTGTTTCTCGATCTGTTTGTTGAATTAGATTACCAAATTAATCAAGCATCATCTTAATTACATTTGGGTACGGCCGTACAAACATCTATTCAATTCATCGAGGGGCCCAGTAGTATCTAACTCCATTACCTGTAGAGGAACAAATCCTATTTTTGACTGCACGTGTCTGTCATGTGCTTCACATCACTCCTGAAGATGATTTTCATAGCAGCCTTATTCAGGACAGCGTTTAACCATATCAAAGACCGACATTCCACCCATACAAAACCTGCTTGCATCTCAAGTCTAAGGACGAGTGACATAACCATTTGCGAGATTCACTGGTGACGCCGATCCATGCAGTGAACTCTCGTAGGTTGGGTCAGTCCAATGTTCATCACCAATGAACAACATGTGAGTTTGGTGGCATCATCATTAATATTCATTCACCAATGAATATCACCAATACACTCGCATTTGCCTTAACTCGATGATACTCCCGTATCATCAACTGACAACGGACAATTTAGAACAAATAATTTATTCATGGAGTAAACATGCAAATATAGAACACAGTTGATATAAATGAAAACGATCATACCAAGTACATCAATTCATTGTGAAAATAAAAACTGTTCAACGTTCCAATTATTCAATTACTAAAAACAAATCTACATGAGACTACTAGCTGGTCGAAGTCCAATGTTCCTAGCATGCTTGATATGTTTGGTACAAGACATTGGTTTCGTAAAGGGATCAGCTAAGTTGTCATATGTGTGAACTTTGAGAAGACGAATATCACCCATCTCGATAGCCTCTCGAATGTAGTGAGCCTTCCTGCGAAAGTGTTTGGCTCCCTTTTGAACTCCAGGTTCGTTGGCTATGATAATGGCATCAGAATTATCGCAGTACATATCCATGGGTCTTTCATTACTGGGGACAACGCCAAGCCCAGAAATGAATTTCCTTATCCAAACAGCCTCCATTGCAGCTTCGGAAGCAGCTATGTATTCAGCTTCTGTAGAAGACATCGCAATAGTGCTTTGCTTAGCACTCTTCCAGTCAACAGCGCCTCCGTTCATGACAAAAACGTAGCCAGTCTGAGATCGAGAGTCATCTCGATCTGTTTCAAAACTAGCATTTGTGTAGCAAGTAACATTGAGCTCTCTTTCTATACCACCATAAACAAGGAACATATCTTTAGTATTTCGAAGATACTTTAATATGTTCTTAACAGCAGTCCAGTGACTTTCTCCTGGATTCTGTTGGTATCTACTCGTAAGGTTCTGAGAGAACGCTACATCAGGTCTAGTGCACCTCACTGCATACATGATGGATCCCACAGCCGAAGCATAGGGGATTCCCTTCATTCGCTTCACCTCATCAGGTGTGGAGGGTCCCTGAGTTTTACTCAAGTTTACATTGTGTTGCATTGGAAGACTTCCACGTTTGGAAGCATCCATTCTAAACCGTTTTAGAATTTTGTCAATGTACGCACTTTGACTTAAAACAATTAACCGCTTCGATCTATCTCGATAGATCTTGATTCCTAGGATGTACGCCGCTTCGCCTAAATCTTTCATGGCAAAGCATTTTCCAAGCCAGGATTTGACATCTTGTAGCATTGGAATGTTGTTCCCCATGAGTAATATGTCATCAACATATAAGATTAGAAAAACGATGATGCTCCCACTAGCTCTCATATATACACATGGCTCATCAAGGTTTTGAGTGAAACCATACGTTTTGATTTCCTCATCAAACCTTTTATTCCAGCTTCTGGATGCTTGCTTCAGTCCATAAATGGATCTTTGAATCTTGCATACTTTCTCGGGATGTTTCGGACTCACAAAACCCTCAGGTTGCACCATATAAACATCTTCATTAAGGTGACCGTTCAAGAAAGCGGTTTTGACATCCATTTGCCAAATCTCATAGTCATGGTACGCTGCTATGGCTATAAGGATCCTAATAGCTTTAACGTCAGCAATAGGCGAGAAGGTCTCTTCATAGTCAATCCCGTAGGTTTGAGTGTAACCTTTTGCTACTAGATGAGCTTTATAGGTGTGTACATTGCCATCCATGTCGGTCTTCTTCTTGAAGATCCACTTGCTCCCGACAGTCTTACTGTTTGGTGGAAGATCAACCAAGTTCCAGACTTGATTGTCTTTCATGGATTGCATTTCAGCATTCATAGCTTCAAGCCATTTATCGAATTCTAGATCCAACAATGCAGCTTGATAGTTAGAGGGTTCACCACGATCCCCCAAATTCTGCTCCTCAGCATCGATATGATAACTATATCGTTTAGGTGCTTGAGGCGTCCTTGCGGATCTACGAATGGGAATTACATCATTCTGTGGTTTAACATCTGCATGTTCAGCCTCAGCGTGATGTTCGCTAGTGTCACCAGGAGGTTACGTATCTTCGCTTTGAATCTCGTCAAGGTCTACAGTGCTCCCACTTGCTTCTTGTAAAATGAGGCTGTTCTCAAGAAACTCAACATACCGAACAACAAATATTTTGTTTTCGGGTGGGTAGTAGAAATAGTAACCCATCGTTTTCTTTGGGTACCCTACGAAGATACACTTGATAGATCTAGGCTCAAGTTTGTTCGGTGTGTCTCGTTTCACAAGAGCCTCACAACCCCAGACCTTCAAGTAAGACAGATTAGGGACTTTCCCGTGCCATTTTTCATATGGTGTCTTATCAACCTTCTTGCTCGGAACCATATTGAGTATGCGAGCAGCAGACTCTAGAGCACAACCCCAAAAGGACAGTGGCAAAGTAGTTAGACTCATCATGGATCGAACCATGTCTAGCAAAGTTCGATTTCTCTTTTCAGACACACCATTATGTTGTGGAGTGTATGGAGGAGTGAATTGTGAGACAATCCCACACTTAGTCAGATGGTCTAAAAACTCTTGACTCATGTACTCTCCTCCTCGATCAGATTGGAGATCCTTGATAGTCTTGCCGAGTTGATTTTCTACTTCACTTTGAAAGGCTTTGAACGTTTCAAAGGATTCATGTTTATGTTTAATCAAGTAAACATAACCATAACGACTGAAATCATCAGTGAAAGTGATGAAGTAGTTAGCACCTTCCCTAGACACAGTTCTAAATGGGCCACATACATCAGTATGTATGAGTCCAAGTAGATCTTTGGCTCTTTCACCTATATGGGAGAAAGGTTTTCTTGTCATCTTCCCAGATATGCAAGAGAGTCATTTATCAAACGACTCATCATCGGTTGACTTTAGAAGCCAATCGTGTTGCAGCTTTATAATGCGCTTCTTGCTTATGTGGCAAAGACGGCAGTGCCATAGGTAAGTTGAATCCAGATTACGTTTGGATTTCTTAGTGCTACATGTATATATAGAACTATCGTTTGAAACAAGATTATGCGTGTCAATTTCATAAATATCATCACGAGGAATAGCATTAAAATAAAATATATTATCCTTAGAAACCGAAATACCATAATCCGTAAAAACATGGATAAACCATTTTTCTTCAAACGAGAAAGCGAAACAATACCCTTAGTAATAGTAGGTGCATAATGACAATTGTCTAAAACAATAATCAATCCATTAGGGAGGATAAGATCAAAGCTCCCTATAGCTTTAACAGCTGCACGCATTCCATTGCCTACGTACAGGTCCAAAGCTCCGTCGTTTAGCTTTCTACTTCCCCTTAGTCCATGCACATTATTACAAATGTGGGTTCCACAACCGGTGTCATAAACCCAGGTTTTACTAGGGAAAGCATAGAGTTCTATAGTGAAGATACCTGATGTGCTAGCCGGGGTAGCTTTGTTCTTCTTCAACTCTGCCAGGTAAGCAGGACAGTTCCTCTTCCAGTGGCCTATCACTCCACAGTGATGGCAGGTGGCGTCCTTTGCAGGGTGCTCCTTCTTAGCAGGTGGGGGGATCTTAGGTTTGGGTTTGTAAACATGTTTACCCTTGCCACGATCCTTGCCCAGTGCTTGCGGTTTGGATTTCTGGATTTTACCTTCCCTGATTGCTAGAACAGCAGGAGCTTTCTTGGGCATCCCTTGCTCTGCAAGCTTCCGCATAGCATGTAGTTCAGAGATAGTCTTCCCCATGCTATGCATGTTATAGTTCATAACAAACTGGTTATAGTCCTTGGAGAGTGAGGTAAGAATCAAGCTCACTCCATGAACTTGTGGCATGGGGTAACCAAGACGCTGCATACGGTCAAGATAGCCTTTCATCTTCAAGACGTAAGAGCTAACTGACTGGCCATCATCCTGTTTACAAGCGTGGAATGCTTTGACTGTTTCAAACAGTTCCTGTTCTGCCTGTTGTAGAAACATAGTTTTCAACTCTCGTAGCATCTCAAAAGCTGTGAGTTCCTCCAAGTTCTTTTGGATCTCGGAGGTCATGCTCACCAGCATGAGATCAGCTACTTCTTGTTGTTCGTTAAACCTACGGGTGTAGGCTGCACGGACTTTAGCAGAAGCAGTGGCAGGAGGTGCCTCAGGTAAGGCCTCTTCCAGATGGATCAACTTATTTTCAGCTCTGAGGACGATCCTCAGATTTTGATATCAGTCGATAAAGTTGATACCTGTTAGTTTTTCTTTTTCAAGAACTGACCTAATAGTTGAGTTGCTTAGGGTTTGATTTGTTGTTGCCATCTACAAACATACAAAGTTCAAGATTAGTAATTTCAATAATTAATCCTTTTTAAATTAACTACCCAAGTTTTACTTTTAAAACAATTAATTTACGAAAAAGGCTAAGATCCTCATTGAGGTTCTATCATCACATCAGTTGATCTGCTAGCAATGATAGATTCAATAGGTAGGCGACGTTCACCAATTGCATTATAAGTGCAATTCTTAGATCCTTATGGGACCCATGGCATCTAGTGGCCGAGCAACTAGTGTGAAGCTGGCATGTTTAGTCCCATCCTTGCCTCGGGTTAAGGTCTTACCTGCTTAACTCGATTAAGTCATCCAATTTGAAATCATGTGAAAATAGATCTAGGTCTCACGCATAGACAATAATCACCTCGGGATTACAATTCAACCTAGGTCTCACGCATAGGCAAAAAGTAATGGCGATGGATTTCAAGCCGATTGGACGGCATGACTTAAAATTGTGACGGGTATAGTATTTTGATAAAGCGTGTCAAAAAATGTACGAAAGAAGCATGCATTCTTCATTCGTAGCATAAGTTAAAAACATTTCTTAACTTAGAGTCTAATTTGTTTTATTTTATGTGTGTCGAGATGTCCATTTGAAGACTAATATATAACCTATATGATTACCTTGGACATTACATAAATTAAATAACCGATAAAACCCTTTTAAGCGTTATTTATATAAAACAATAGTTTTAAGTTTCAAATCCAATTTAAACTTATATTAACTAAATCTAAAGATTTAGTTTCAAAGGTGGTATGTGTTTAATTTTAGGTTTGAAAACCCCATTTGCAAGTTATAACAATGCAACATACAAAAAAAATAAAATACAACCAATATGTGCAAAACCTCAACCGATGAAAAACCTATGCTTGATCTCGTGAGCCATCACACGGACCAAGAGGGCAACTAAGGACGGGCCAACATAAACCCTTTATGGGCTCCCACTTGCTCCAAGACCATCAAGAGCAAGTAGAACACACATGAACATTCGAACACCAATGTGTCCGAAAAAATGCAGCAGCTTCGGGGTCCGAAAAGTCATGGAAGGAGTCTTCCCCAATCAAAACATCCTTCTGCAAAGTTGTGCCCCTACGTCTTATGGAACTTCACCAACAAGAATCAGCACAATCCGATGTGCCAAACTCCGGGAAATCCATTTTTCATGCCGGCTGTCCAGCAGCTCCGAAAATGTCTTCTCGTCTTTAACTTGTCGCCATTCGATTCCGAGCAATGGTTACAATTTTTGATAAAATACATTTATCTACTACTAAACCAAGTAAAATAATTCCCCAAACTATTACAACCCAAAAACTCGACAAATAATGAAACAAGGCACACAAACGGTCAAGGTTTTCATCGGTTTTGCACATCAACATAATAATACAATATCATTAAGAGTGTTGGCTTGGTCCATGATAAAAATTCATGTTTTACCATGGATCTAAAACACTTACAATAAGAAATAAAACAAGCCAACGAAAACGAAGAAAAACTACAATAATTAATCTACGATTAGTATATGTAACTTGTGGCTATAGGATCTTAAAATACATTATTCAAGACCCCAACGATGGTCGAAATTTTCAGAAAAAAGTTTTTAGCCACTTTTACATATACATGTTAATCATATGGCACATACGATGGCTCTGATACCATTGTTGGTGATTATTGCAAAACACATATATAAACATACATAAGAACGCAGCGGAAAACAATCACCAAACGGAATCAACGTATTGACAATATGATTAAACAAAGAATACAAATAACGGTATACATTTGTAGCGTGATTTGTAGACGAATCCTGATCCACTTGTGTGCTCTTTTGAAACTAAGTATTCAATGGAGAATACCTCTAGAGTAGTCCACACTACACCTCCTTGATCACCACCGGATGCTAGTCCTCCTTAGTAACGGATCTTAGAGCTTCGATTAGTCAAGAAACAAGCTAGAAGATCAAAGCGGAAAAAACCCTATAGAGGCCTAAGGGGGGGCGCCGATTTTTGGGAAAGAAGAAGGAGAATTAGGTTAGCTTAATTAGGTCATTAACATCTCTATATATAAATGAACCCTAAATCTTCCTTGGGCTTCTTAAAAGTTCTCCCTTCTAAATCTTTATGGGCCTAGGATTTAATTATGTGTAATAGGCTTGCTATTAACTTAAATTCAATACAAACCCATTAAGCCAAACTTAATGATTTGTGCCCATTTAATTACCCCACGTTACTTAGGCTATTTATATAATGTAAATACAATAATTACATTATATTAAATGGTATCTCAGTGTATCGTGTGTGACCCTATAGGCCCACGTGTATCTAGCCATATAATTATCTATTATGACTTGAGCATATTCCAACATTTTCTTTGCAGGCATGGATCATATGAGAAGTGTCATTTTTGGTGAGTAGTTTAAGAATTGTTTTTAGATCGTTGATCACTTTTAATCAAATACCCTCCTAAGAATTGCGGTTTAAAAGGGAATTGATTCAGTGCATCTCAGTTCATCTCACCTTGGTGCATCTCATCCTAATGTTCTTCCATTTCTCATCCAACGGTTGATAACCAATTCTCACGCTTCTCACAAAATTTAACACTACCCACCGGAACCCAACCATCTGGTTGCAATATACTAAAAAATAATTACAATAAAAAGATGTATTTGCTGGAGATATCACTTAGTATAACTAGGGTTGAGCACGGGTCGGGCCCAAAAAAGCCGAACCCGATCGGGTTTCGGGTGGACGGTTCAGGCCCCGAACCCCGACCGAAGTTATATTCGGGTTGAGGGTTCCTCGGTCGGGTCCAACGAGTTGGGCCTGATCCCAAGCCCAATTGTTAAGCCCAGTTTTTTGGCTTTTTTGTTGTTTTCAGCCCTATTTTTCAGCCCAATTGCCAAGCCCAATTGTATTTTTTGTTGTTTTCAACCCAATTGAAATAAACCGGCTTCTAATTTCTAATTTAGAAATACAAAATTACAAATAATATTTAATAAATTTATAAATTATATTAAAAATATATATTTTTTTAAATTTTCGGGTTTCGGACGGGTTCGGGTATGGGAAAACACAACCCTACCCGAACCGAAATAACCGAGAAAAAGTGTTGGGTTCGGTCCATTCGGATTTCGGGGCTTCGGGTTCGGGCCGTTCGGATTTCGGGGCCTCGGGTTCGGTCGGGTATTTCGGGTTCGGTCGGGTTCTGCTCTCCCCTAAGTATAACACCTGTAGTTCTGGGTAAGTATAATTTCATGTAAAGTGTAGAAATAGATCTTTCAAGAGAAATAGATGAAATATTATTTTAGGATTAAATCCTAAATTTTATAGTCTTGTTGGATGAAGAATTCAAATACGAGTCCAACGGTTCTTTTCGGAGCAAAATCGTAGCTAAAACGAAAAAGTTATGGCCAAAATAGTGATCGGGCATGAAAACTGAAGATTACCGAGCGACCAGTGTTAGTGGCGACTTTCGGAAAGCTTTGGGTTATTCGGGCGACTTTGGGGCATGTAGGCGGGTTTATCCACGTGAAAACCCGTGTGAAGCACTGTTCGAGCATAAAACCCGATTTTCAGCCCTCATTCTTCATCCCTTCATAACTTTTGCATCTCAACCTCTATTCTTGTTGTTATGGCTTCGTTTTTGAGATTTTCAAGGATAGATTAGGAGTGTTGAAGTTTTTTGGAATATTGAAAGTATTTTGTGGAGGTAAGCTTATCATCTCTCTCGATTTTAAGCTATAGTTTGACGTGTTCTTCATTTTCTCTCCTCTTCTTTCCATCTTGTCTTAGGTTTTGGATCTTTGGAGGTGAATGAAACACTTTGCAAGTGTTGGATCTAAAATTTAGGAGGTGTTGTTAGTGGATTCAAGTTTTCACCAAGAAAACTCAAAGTTTGGGGTAAAAACCTAGATTCAGCCTAAATATAACAATGTGAGTTCAAGTTGCTTTCTAAAAACTATGTACATGCCAAAAGGTGTATTTGAAGTAATAGTGTGTTTTACTTGGTATTTATTAATGTGTTGAATATTTGACAAAGTTATCAAACATGTTATTTATACATAAAGTTTGTAACTTATATACACACACACACACACACACACACACACACACACACACATATATATATATATATATACTAGCAGTTTACCCGTGCGATGCAACGCGGGTGAATCACAACTCTAAAGCAATAACTTAGGGGCCGTTTACAAAACGCTTACTCGGGTAAGTGCTTACCAAGTCACATTAGCTTACCGGATGAATATGGCAAAGACCAAGCATCTTATCCGATAAGAGCGAAAGCAAGGACCGAGAGTCTTACCCGGTAAGTGAGTGCGACGACTCTTACCATGGTTAGCGCTATGGTGTCTATTTGAATGAATGTTGCACCACTCATTGGTCGTGGAATCTGCTAGTCGATCCCCATGGTCCATTTCGTTGGTTATACTGCCACTATCTGAAGTATTGTCATATTCGGTATTTGCAGCTTGAATCTTTTCTATTTCCAACCGTAAGACACCTTTCACGGGCTTATGAACCTTCCGTTTGGGATCCTGAAAATAATCAGTTAGGGAGATGTAATTATATAAGCCAAAATTATGCATAGCCCTATATATCCACAACGTAGTTCTAAAAACCAACTTTTTACATATCCATGCATATCCCCATTTCCAAACATCCAAACATATAAAACAATAAAACATCAATCAAAATGATAGGTTTACAAGCCAAAACATGTTCATGCATTTGCAGACACCTTGAAATTAGCACTTCTTAGTCGCAATGTAGTTCTTGAACCTCTGAGGTTCTCACTTCATTACTTACAAGTCACTGTATCAACTTAGTGTGAAATTATGTATACACACTAATGAAAGGGGATCACATTTTATTATCAAACAGAAAGAAAGATATGTCGATAAACCACGAAAGTAGAAAAAAATTGAATTACAAGATGTTTGTTTACCTGGAGAGAATCCTCAGTATAGCTCTCAACTTTATTTAGGTTTGACACTTCCACCACAACAGAATTTCCACTCGAGTAACCCAGTTGTCCATCTAATGTGACCTTTGTGATAGGCTCAGAAACACCCTCCTGCAAATTCACTCCTGATAGACTATGTGCAAGTGGACTGCTGGGGGAAGCAGATCCACCAGAAGTTGAACCAATGTTGCTATCGAACATCGGAATAATTGCCCAAGAAAAGGACTCTCTATAAGGCATCATCCGAGACCAAACTTGAAGTTTCTGCTTTTCTCTCTCAGTAAGATGGACCTGTTTCATATCACAAGCAGAAAAAGACAAAAAGTAACTTATAGTTAAGAAGATAAATAGAATGATACAAAAAGCAAGTAATACATACTAAATTTACTTCTAATGGAACTAACGAAAAGGAGCATAAGTTAAATATTTATGGTATTCCACTATAATGGCTATATATTCAGATGTTTGTCAATCACGTATCATGGCTATTAATGTTCTTAGTACATATTGGTTCCTTGCGTGAATAAACAGATGGGTCACTCCGTCTTCTTCAGTAGCACACTTTTCTAACTGTATAAGCAGGAAAATTGATGATGATGGACTGTCTAAATAAAAAAGTCCACGAGGTTCAGAAGAACTGCTGGCCTGCTAAGGTAGAAAAAGAAGAGCAATTTTTTCAGTTCTTGATATGATTGTCATTATACGCATAAGTGAACTTATATATGAATGAGAGAAACAGCTGGATACAATCAACATAACCAAACAGACCCAAACAAAATGAAAATATTATTGTTGCTTACATCCTGCATTTCAGATGGCAGAACACGAAAAATGAAGTCCTCTGACAGCTTTTCTCTTCTATCTTTAAGCTACTAATGAAATTGGATGAACATCGAAGTACTCTCAACAAAAACCCAGCTATTTGATATGATAACACTGTTGGATATGAGATTTCCAGCTACAATTATTTTTTTATTCTACTCTGTTTGATAGGAATGATAGGTTTAAACTTTGGGACAGAAATCAGATATCAAATAGCTGGGTTTTTGTTGTTTATATAGACAATTAGACATTTTTAAATTCATGGGTTTCAATTCGGTTCAGTTAACAAATGTGTTCCCAATTTCATATTGAGGTACCATTAAAGAGATATGCATACCATTAACAGTCAAACATACTAATGTACCAAATACATTCAACAGTCAAATTCATTTGAATTAGGATTTAGGCATACCTGAAAGGATGCAACAATAGTTACCAAAACTCGTAAAAAAATCCCACATGAGAGAAGCAAAATTAGAAATTAGAAATCAAAAATCAACCCAAAATACGACCATGGTTGTGGCACCGCTCTTTGATCGAGTTGGAACCCTAGCTCAACATAAGGAGATGAGAATCAACCCAAAGTAAAATAAAATTATTCACTATAATTGAAAATGAAGAACACAAAGCTACTGTATCGATTAGAAACAAACCACCAAAATCAAAATCAAGAAGACAAACCAATTGTGTATCGATGGCTTCCTATCAAAACCGGATAAAAGATGGAGAACTCCATGCCCTTGATATATATGCAACATGGCGTGCAAGAAAGAAGAAGAAGAAGAAGAAGAAGAAGTACCAAGGTATGGCATCTGACTTGAATAGGTGGTGTTGGGTATGGCATCTGACGTGAAAAAGGGAGAAGAAAGTGTACTGGGTATGGCTGTGGTGAAGCAAAGTATGGCTGGTTCTTTGTATTGCTGGCTTCCTGGACACGATCAAGAAAGGGTACTGGGTATGGCTTTGAGTGTTTGTACCTCATGCATTAAATCTTGTAATTAAGAGATTTCTTAGTTTTGTGCTTTAAAACCTGGTACATTGTGCTTTAAAATTTGTCTTTAAGACATTAGGTGTATATGCTTATATATGTAGTATAGATATGCATGCTTGCTTTATGTTAAAGTCTAATTTTCATCCCTATATATTAATAGAGTTTGAACCTCTTGTATTTACTAGATTGAAACTTGATAAGGTTTTAATCTTTACATAAAAAATTGTTTTAGAATACGTCTGTTCAAACTTTAAGATATTATATGCTTGTTAGCTTTTGCATGGAATTTTTCGCTTATGTTGCACGTTTTGTTGCTATAAAACCGAACAGTGGTATAAGAGCCACTTTAACACACCCAATACCTTTTTGATTGGATCTAAATTATGGATTTGGGATTGTTAAAAAGTTTTCCAAAATTCCACGACCCAATGGGGCGCGGTGGTGAGGGTCATGCTTGACACCCCAGTACGTTCGATTTTATGCTCATCCACTCTATGATCATAAATGTATGTTTATTTATTATGATTATGTTCATGTATGTTTATATGCATGTTTTATGGACGTGGTATAGCCTATGATCCGTGGTTGTTTACTTGCTTGATAAAATTAAAATGTATTTTTTTTAATTACTACGACTTGAACGTCGTTTTTCGATTCCTTGTAAATTGGAATAGAATAGGTTATAATAGCTTAGTTTCTTTTTAATTTATATTATAATCGGAGGCGTAGACCAAAAAAAATGGAAACACGGTGAACAAAAGCTAGAAATGGAGTCATGGAGTTCATGACCAAGCATGACGAAGGTAGTGGGAGCTCCAAGATGTCCCTAGTTTTGCCCATGGTGTCTATGTTGGCTTATGGCACCATATTATGATGACTTATACCATTAGCCTTTTACAATGTGTGGTTGGTTATTTTTGCGTTGAATATTTTATATGATTTCGTTTTTATTGATATGATATCGCACAAACGTGTTTGAAAACTAATCAAACGCAAGAGTTTATAGGTTAAAATAAATAAGTTAATTTATTTAAATTTGATAAGTAATCAAACTAAACCGATTTTGAAAGAAAATACTTTAATAAAATGTTTTAAAGGATGATTCTAAGATTTTAAAAAATCGAACGTCTTATTAAACCTTTTTAGAATAGTTCTAAAAATATAATCTTTTCACATACGTAAACTAAACGCCACCCATTTGGGTACTTGTCAAGACTTACGGATTCTGGCACGATCACTAGACTAGCTAATCATGTCGGATGATTGTAGTGTGAGACAAGGTGCAAGGTGCCAAAATACCGGGATTTAAGTGAATAGTTGCATTCGCCACTCGCTTGAATAGCTGTATTTTGAACGACTTATGCCGTCAAACCCTAAGTTGATACATAGGTGGGATCAAGATACCTTGGCATTGTCAGTTTACTTGAATGTTTTTAGAGATAGGTATATTGGTCATCTATGAATTTTTCATGGCTTAGTAGTGAGATTAAACGTGCCGAATTCATATATGATATAGTGAATAGAATCCCACGAAGGTCTAAGAGATACGTCGAGCACAATTGGAAATTGCCTACCTAAATAACCTTTCTCGTGAACAGTTTCTTAGCCATTCACGGGATTGGCGAAGTATGGATCTATGTGTGGATCCCAGATTCAATCAGCAATCACAATGAATCAACACAATAAGCAATCTATGTCATAAATCTCACTTGAATATATTGAAGAACAGAAATCAATAAGGCAGTAGCCGTACAAAGTAATATGAAAGATTAACAATGATCATTAACCCTAACAATAGGAATTAGCAAACTATTTATACCCATAAGGTATTTACACAAACTGTCATAAACGGTCCCTGTACTTCTATTCCACTAGCATGACCTAACAATCTCCCCCTTGGAATTGAAGTTCAATGTCACGCCAGTTAGGGATATATCACTTTCGAATAGCGAATAGCATTTCAAAACGTCGAATGGAGTTTCTGAATTCTAGCCGGTCTTCGATTGCTTTGAGAAGATCTCCAGCTAGGTATTTCCTGACGTTGACGTAGCTTTCTGGTGATGCTTTCTTCTCTTCTTCGATTATCTTCTCCAGCTCAGACTGTATCGTCATCAGCGTACCCTCACTGAACTTGTGCACTTCACCGATTCTCAAGAACCGTTTCTCCCCTTGGTTGTTCAGATACACTATACCTGTTTCTGGTTTGGATAAGATGGAATGTACCTGTACGTCTTCGGGAAGATTCAGATTAGGCTTCAAAATGTTGATCTTTTTCTTGTTGCTTTCTAAGCCCAACTGAAAGTCATTGATGTAGGCGAGCGTTATCGTGCACTTTATGAACCTTTTGATCGTCTTGAGGGCTTTGGTGATGGGCAACGATCGGATATAGATGCCTGAAGTCGGCTTCCGAGAATACCCATTCTTTACCGTCGTCCTGCTTAACTGTGAAAACCGGAAACCAAACGCTGAGAATCTTGTTGGACACGATCTCCACAATTTATGTAATCCTGTGTCGCGTGCCGACATGGTGGACTGATCTGCTGCGCTTTATTACCTCCAAATAGTGTTTGCGGACTGGATCTTTGAGAAAAGAGACCCCATGACACTTTACCGGGTCGAGTGGCCTGATCCAGTGGGCAAAGATTTTCTTCTGCGATTCCTCCATATAAGGTACCAATATCCGGACTCGTTCCCAACGGGCTGGTTGAGCAGGTTGAGGTTGAGCCGTTACCGGGGTTGGAGTTGGAAGCTCTAAAGTACTGGCAATATCGTGAATGTATGGCTGAGCAGTAGATACCTGTTCCCTTTGAAGAAGGAACTGGTCATAGTCGTCGTCATCCATAAACTCATATTCGCCAGCAAAATCCCACAAAGCATCTGTCTCAGACTGGATGGCTGTTATCGCTTTGTGTCTCCATTCTGTTTCTAGTTCCGGATCGCCAGCAGAATCCTCATCAATTAATTCCAGTATTGGCCGCTCCGGAACCGTAAGCACTAATATGTCTTCTGATTGATCCTTGGGCTTTTCAACCGTTGGATCTGCTGACTCTGGCATTGTTTCCCTGACCGGAGTAGAGATCTCCATGTCTTGAACCATTTATGAGTCTGTAGGTTGTTGCTATGATTCTGGTTCAGCTGGAGTGATGGTTGTAGTTTCTGTCATGGCGGTTGACAGCTCGGTCAGTCGCATTCTTTTCCACCCTTCATGCTGATCAGGATCATCCTGATCATCATGTCTTCTCTTTTAGCCCTGTACCTGACCCTTACACGTGTCTTCAAGGCTGGAAACCCTCTCGGATAGTTTATCGATGGCCTTCTTTACTTCGGTCAAGGTTGCGGTAAGAGTATCAAGTCTGGCATTTGTTTGGGCTTGAGGATCTGTTGGATTGACTGGGGGCGGTGGTTGGGTTTGCGAGCATAGAATACTCACTAGATCAGCTTCCGATGAGGCGTCGGCGTTGGATTGGGAAAGCAGTTTATCCAGTAATGCGGCTTTGAGAGCCTCGACGCTCATATTCCGAATACTCGGGGTTGGAGTAGGCGGCGGCATTCGAATCTGAGGTTGCGCTGGGGGAGTATCAGTAGCCACGCCTTTACCCGCGATGACCCTTTTGATAAAGGCCATATCATCAGATAGCTGCTTCATGATCGCTGTTTGGACAGCCTTTAAGGCGCCGTCCATTTGCTCCTTGGAGACGAACTCCGGGTGAATAACTCCGGTGGCACTTAGCCTTTCCGTTGTAGTAGCTGTGGTGGATTGCACCGCAGTACCGCCTACGTTCACGGTTGGCTTGATGGTAGCTGTGGTAGGTCTTCCGCCCTGTCCTTGCAAGCTACCGAAAGGTAGACTCACTCTGGGCGTTCCGGTCGAGGCACGGAGACTCTCGACGGTAGCAGTAGTAACGACCTGTGTGTTGGTTATATATGCTCAAGAATGATTATAAAATAATATTACCGGTAATATATGATCCTATAGAGTCACACCGAACAACAAGTAGACACCAAATTAATATTTATAAGAATTTGATTCTTGATAAATATTATTAATTCTAAAAATATTATTGAATATGATTTATAATATGAAATGCAAATAAAGATTCTAGTTTATTAAAATATGATGAGTTCATATTTAACTAGAATTTAAAAGGAGGGACTATATGTAATAAGTTTAAATAGTTAAAATAATGATTTTAACTAATTTATACCAGGAGGGCTTAAATGAAAGATTGCATGGCTAGCTTCCTTTTAATTGGACCTTCTTTTTGCCTTATTCTTATTGGACCACTTTTGATGACCATTTTTTTGATGGTTGTTAAAAAGGATGAGGTGAGTTTTTAGAGTATACTTGGAAAAACTAACAACTCTTGAAAAATCACTCCTCTCTCTTCCTTTTTCTGGCTCTTGGCCGAAACCACCAAGTGGTGGTGGTTTTTGTGTTTTTTGTTATTCAAATCTCTTGTAGATTTGAATCAAGAGCTCAATTTTTTCATCTTCAAGAAAAGGAACTAGCATTCTAAAAGGTGTCGGTGCTTGTGGTGGATACCGATAGAGGAGCTCTATTTTGGGTTCTACATTCACCATCAACTTCCAACCTACCGAGAGGATTCAAAGGACAACAAAGGTTGTTACTTCCTTCTCTCTTAGCTTGTTTTTGTTGAAACTTTAATTGCATGCACTCATATGTTGTCCAAAATTTTCTTAGCTTCCGTTGCATGTTTCTTGATTTTATGAAAATCGTTTTGGACAAGTTCCTTCAAGTGGTATCAGAGCCAAGGCTTTGCCTGCATTTTTGGTTTCAAGTTTTTTTATTGTTTTTGGAAGCCATGGACGATTTCTTAAAGTAAGGAAGTCCATGCATGGCTTCTTTGGCAACCTTCTTGTTGTGACCATCTTTACATGCATGATGGGTCACAAATTGTTGCCTTAGAAAAACAATGAAAATGTTTGGTTAAAATTCTTTTGATGAATTTTTAGTGCATAAACAAGCCATGGACCTTTTTTATGATTGAATGTGTGTGTTGGAGATTCGATATGGTTGTAATTTTTATTATTATTCATGTTGGTTTGTAATAATAAATAGGTTTTATTATTTCATGTTCTTTTGTTCATTTTCTAAGTATTAGATTAGTTGTTAGAACTAGTTTTTTTTTATTTGTAAAATGTAACAAGAAGAAGACCAACATGGAGCTTGAAGATGGAGCTTGGTGTCTTGTTTGCATGGAGATGTTAGAGTGAGTGGGAGCTTGAAGCTTTTTTTTGTGCTTATTTTTTTTATTGTCCCTTAGGAATGGACTTGACATTTCTTGTTTTGGCTCACAAGAAATGTCATTAGAGATGACTTTGTTTTATGCACATATTCTTTTGCATGTTGTGGCTGTTTTTGTTCTTACTTTATTTGTTTTAAAATATAGGATATTTTACAAACTAGTAAAGAACATAAAAATGGTTAAAACGCGTTTTTAAAATTGTTTAAAAATTGAAGCGACAAACTTTAAAATTAGTTTTAAAATGAAATGAACCAAATTTTAAAATAAAGATTTTAAATCAACCAATATTTAAAATGGAGATTTTAAATGGATGACATGCAAATTGGTTCAAATATGTTTTATATAAAATTGTTTATTGAAAACCGCCCTAACTTTAAAATTGGATTTTAATTGAACCAAATTATTTAAAATGAAGATTTTAAATTGGGAAATTAAATAAAATACCCCAAGTTTGACCAACTGTTACCGAAATACCCTAAATTTTTTCAATTTTGCAAAAATACCTAAAATACCCGCGATGGATCCCGCGATCGCGGGCTAGGGCTGACGTGGCGCGTACTTTGGGTACAAATGCCCCGCGAAGCCCCTCAACTTTGGCCGCGGTGCACTTTTGGTCCCTGCCCGCGATGGGCGAAAATTTACACTTTTGGTCCCTGAAAATTTACACTTTTGGTCCCTGAAAATTTACACTTTCAGCCCCTAAACTTAGACGAATCTTGCATGCTTTTACTGTTTTTTTCCACAATTATTGTACTTTGAAGACCGATTTGTGGTTGAAATTCATTTGCATGTTTGAGATTTCATCCATAAATACCAGTAAGATGCAATTCACAATTCACACTTCCTCTTGCTTTCTTTCTTGATTTCTCTCTTGCTTTCTTTCTTTGAATTGTTTTCTCTCTTGATTTCTCTTCTCTCATTTAATCCACAAATGGCATCGTCATCAAACCCTAAGGCTACTCCTGAAAAAATGCCACCTCAAATCGAGGTCGCCATAGCAAAAAAGGAAAAAGAGATAGATGAACTAACAGAAGAGTGGAAAAAAATTATGGACAGGAAGGCAGTCCATTTGAGAAATGTAACACCCTAAAATCAGGGCTAATTTGAACCTCAAATTTCACAAGTTATGATACAAGAAACTTCAACTTATAAATATATAGCAAGGTAATTAACCATCCAGAGTACATTTACAATACATGATTCTTCAAATAACCTATTAATCTAATCACATCACTACAATCAGATTAACTAAGTTATCTAAGCAATCCAACAAAATCTCTTCTGGTTAATTGACACCTCTGCTAATTCCAAAAACGCTCGTCCCACAACCCTTTACTTTCCCGAGCTGGTACCTGGTAAGAAAACATCATATGAAACGATTAGGCCAACGCCTAGTGAGAACATTCGTTTCCATAATAACATTTGCAAAATCAATGTAAGCAAGTTATAACAAACCTGGTTACCCTTTTTCTTACCAAACGTGCAACTCTTATTCCGTTAACATGACTTCCATTTAATCCCATGAATATGACTGTGAAAGTGCAGGTTACACTCTTACAATCAAATATGAACAATTAAGATCGTATTAACAGCAACTGGTCATATGATCTATTAACAATCTGTGAATTACAAGATATTACAATGAATTTCTCTCTCAATAGATCTAACAATTTATGCGTAAAGAGTTATCCAAAAGGTTAAAAAAAAAAAGATTTTTTTTCAGCTACAGTTGCTAACTCCTATATATACTGTAGATAATAGCTAAAGCTACAGTACATATAAGAAACAGACTAATAGAACAATTACACGTGTCCTAATTAGTAACTGAATATAACAGATAATATCCCAAGATATGAATTCTGAACATACTTCTGAATAAGCGCTTCAGAACATTTGTCTTCATAGTCAGAAGTTCTGAGTCTTTCTCACTCAGAACTTCTGAGTCTTCTACTCAGAACTTCTGAGTCTTCTGAGTCTTCTTTAGTCTTCTTACTCAGAACTCAACACTTGTGTTTTTGACAAAACTCTAGACCTAACAGACTGACACTCATTCCATCATCATATCATGTTTCAGAGCTACCCTACGAATCTGTACTGATTCTAGAGTAATGTTTCTATTCCGAAAATCGCAATATACACATGCCCATTTCTGTACACATCTAAGAAATAACAATATACACATGCCTATTTCTTAGAGAAGGAAATAGTGATTACAATATACACATGCCAATCTCTTCTTTTCCTTAGGAATCAGGAATTACGTTTATTCCACGATTTCTCACACACATCAGAATAATGATTAATCTTCATCTATTCTACGTGTACATAACCACTAGTGCCTATGGATCTATTACACTTTATTACCGTATATGCATAACAACATATTACAGCTCATATCATATTCTCAAATCTAAGAATACTAGATAACCTATCGTATCCTCATCCTCCCATACTCCCCCTTCGGCAACTTAGCACGGGGTTTTCCAAACATTAAAAACCTAACATTTCCAATTTCACAAAAGTGTCCGGACAACAGGGGTTTTCCGGATACTTCTAACTTATCCGGATAAAAGGACTTTTCCGGATAACAACACTTTACCGGATACTATTCTAAACCGGACGACATCCGGATACTAAAACCATCCGGATACTATATTCATCCGGATTCTTACAAAAATAAAACTTACCCGGATACTTGATCACGTCCGGACACATTCATCACCTCGGTTTTCCGGATACGACGATTTATCCGGAAAACTCGGTTCTGCAGCCTAAAATTCGATCCATTTTCATGTCTGTTCGATTCCGCTCTTTCCAAACCATCCCATGCAGTTCATAACCACTTTCTACAGCTATTACAAGGTTTAATTTAACATGAAGACACTGATTTAAGCAAGGAACAAATGAACTCACCTTTTTGATGTAAAACCCACTTTCTGCACAAGTCTGATTCCTCAATTCTGTTGTTTATGATTCCAAATACCTATTCCATAATCAAAATCGTTTACACCCACACAACTACAACAGATTTTATCATAAACTAACACAATTATCTTACCAATTTGATGACCAAACCCTTGCTTTCCTTCTTTTTCTCTTTTCCCTCTTTCTCTCTATTTCTTGACCGACCCAAAACACAAAATGAGAAATATCTGATTTGTTTCAGCTAAGTTAACATACACACTTTCCAAAATTACCCATTTACACCTCCAAGTTTCATTATTTCCACAATGACACTTAACTTTGATCACTAACATTTTAAACCTAATTTGAATTATAAACTTTCCATATAATTCAAGGTTAAAACTAAATTACAAATAAATCCCAATTCTCATTAACTTACTATTATTGAAAATTCAGGATGTTACAATACTCCCCAACTTGAAAATGATTTTCGTCCCCGAAATCAAGATCAGGTAAACAAATGGGAATACCTATCCTTCATACTTTCTTCCGACTCTAAAGTCACATTAGCACCTCGATGGTGCTTCCACTGTACTTTCAACATAGCTACCTCCTTTCCATTTCGTAGTTTTCTAACCGATCTTTCCAAAATTGCCTCTGGTTCTTCCACACAGCGGCTCTTCTCATCTACTCTTACATCAGTAAGTGGGATCACATCTTCCTCTTCGGCTAGACACTTCCGAAGATAACACACATGAAACGTGTTATGGATCCCTTCCAACTCCGGTGGAAGATCCAACTGATAAGCCTGCAATCCTATCCTTTTTGTAATAGTGAAAGGTCCTAGAAAACGAGGACTTAACTTCCCACGTTTACCAAACCTTATCACACCTTTCCATGGGGATACTTTAAGCATCACACGCTCCCCAACTTGAAATTCCTTTGGTCTTCTTTTCGGATCAGCATAACTCTTTTGTCGATCCTGAGCTGCTTTCATATGCTGCCGAATTTCTTTCACCTTATCTGCTGTTTGTTGTACCAATTCTAGACCAGCAAATTGTTTCTCTCCGGCTTCTAACCAACATACCGGAGTTCTACATTTCCGGCCATACAAGGCTTCAAAAGGTGCTCTTCCAATACTAGAATGGTAACTATTATTATACGCAAATTCCACTAAAGGTAAATGCGTATCCCAGCTACCTCCAAAATCTAATACACAACACCTGAGCATATCTTCCAAAGTTTGAATGGTTCTTTCACTTTGCCCATCAGTTTGCGGATGATAAGCAGTGCTCAGATTTACCTTTGTACCTAATTCTTCTTGAAGTGACTGCCAAAATCTTGAGGTAAACCGACTATCACGATCTGACACTATCGACACCGGTATACCATGCCTTGACACTACTTCATCAATATACAGTTTTGCTAATTTCTCAATTGGTGACGCTTCTTTCATAGCTAGAAATGAGCACTCTTAGTCAAACGATCTACAATCACCCAAATAGTGTCGTTACCTTTCTGAGTCTTTGGTAACTTAGTCACAAAATCCATAGTGATCTTCTCCCACTTCCATTCCGGAATCTCCAAAGATTGGAAACTTCCGTAAGGTTTCTGATGTTCCGCCAGGTTGTACACTTTTCCACTATTCGTGCCACATCCACTTTCATAGATGGCCACCAATAGTGTAACTTCAAATCCCTATACATCTTAGTACTACCAGGATGTATAGAATACTTAGATCTATGAGCATCTTCTAGAATCAACTCTCGATTACCTCCAACTTTAGGCACCCAAACACGACCTTGGAATAACTTAATCCCATGACTATCTTCAGTTAGCTGAAGATGTTGCTTGCTCATTACTTCTTCTTTCAGATTTTCTTCTTGTAATGCCTCTGCTTGTGCCTCTTTTATCTTTTCAATCAGACTAGGCGTTACATCAATCCTAGCATTGGTCGTCTTCAAACACCCACTATACTCTTTTCTACTTAAAGCATCAGCTACGACATTGGCTTTACCAGGATGGTAATGCAATTCACAGTCATAATCCTTAAGTAACTCTAACCAACGTCGTTGTCTCATGTTCAACTCTTTCTGATCGAAGACATGTTTTAAGCTCTTATGATCAGTATAAAGAGTACACTTCGTCCCATACAAATAGTGCCTCCACAGCTTCAAAGCAAAAACAACTGCTGCTAATTCTAAATCGTGCGTAGGATAATTCTTCTTGTGCTCCTTAAGTTGTCTTGACGCATAAGCAATTACTTTGCCTCGTTGCATCAATACACATCCTAGGCCCATCTTGTAAGCATCACTATAAACAACAAAATCTTCTGTTCCTTCTGGTAAGGCAAGAATAGGAACTTCACACAACTTTTGACGTAAAGTTCTGAAAGCCAATTCTTGTTTCTCCGTCCAGACAAACTTCACGTTCTTTCTAGTCAATAAAGTCAAAGTAGAAGCAATCTTCGAGAAGTCTTTAATAAATCTCCGATAATAACCCGCAAGACCTAAGAAACTTCTTATTTCAGACGCACTTCTTGGTGTCTCCCAATTCATCATAGCTTCTATCTTTGCTGGGTCTACCTTAACTCCTTCCGAAGTGATCACATGACCTAGGAATTGTACCTCTTTCAACCATAATTCACATTTTGAGAACTTCGCGTACAACTTCTCTCTTCTTAATACTTCTAAAACTTCACGTAGATGATGTTCGTGATCTTCTTCAGTCTTAGAATAGACTAGGATGTCATCAATGAATACAATGACAAACTTGTCCAAAAATGGTCGACATACTCTATTCATCAGATCCATGAATATTGCCGGAGCATTGGTCAACCCGAATGGCATCACAAGAAATTTGTAGTGCCCATACCTTGTTCTAAATGTTGTTTTAGGAATATCTTCATTTCTTACCTGTACCTGATGATATCCCGACCTCAAATCAATCTTAGAAAAACATCTCGCACCTTGGAGTTGATCAAACAGATCATCGATCCTTGGAAGCGGATATTTGTTCTTAATCGTCACCTTATTCAACTTACGGTAATCTATACACATTCTCATAGTACCATCTTTCTTCTTAACAAACAACACCAGAGCTCCCCACGACGAAGAACTCGGTCTAACAAAACCTTTATCTAACAATTCTTGAAGTTGAGTCATCATCTCTTTCATTTCGGTCGGCGCTAGACGATAAGGCGCTCGCGTAATTGGTGCCGATCCAGGAATGAGGTCAATACGGAACTCTACCTGCCGCTCAGCTGGTAGACCAGAAAGATCATCGGGAAATACGTCTAGAAAATCACGTACCACTCTGATATCTTCCACTTGTTTCTTTTCTGACTTTACATCTAAAACATAAGCTAGATAGGATGAACATCCTTTCATTAAACATTTACGCGCTTTCGCAACAGAAATTAACGGAACTTCCCCTTTTTGTTTTTCCCCAAAGATGAATACATCATCCCTATCAGCCATCGGAATCCTGATTAATTTCTTTGCACAAAATATTTCTGCCTGGTTGACTGTCAGCCAGTCCATACAGACAACCACATCAAATCCTCCAGTTTCCATCAACAACAAGTCGATCGGAAATTTTGTCTCTTCTATCGAAATAAAACAACCATCAAGTCTTTCGCGAACCAAGACTTGACCCCCATTAGCTACCTCAACTACTAAGGCATCAACCAAAGTAGTAACAGTCATAGCTAATTTGTGAAAGAACGACTTGGACACAAATGACAAATTTGCACCACAGTCAAATAAAATGCGCGCTGGACAAGAATTAACAAGGAAGGTACCCGAGACGACATCTCTCGATTCTTTAGCTTCGTCAGCTGTCATATGGAAGGCCCGACCCGCTGGCTTTGGAACATTTGGTTTCATACTTTGATCTCCGCCCTTTTTCAACTTTGGACAATCCCGACGGAAGTGACCTTGTTGTTTGCATTCGTGACACGTAAATCCTTGAACTGGACAATTGCTCATACTATGCCCACTTTTCCCACACTTGAAACATTCCAAGGCTGTTACCCGACATGGCCCAAAATGTTTACTTTTGCACCTTGAACACCAATTTGGTTCACGACGCGAATCGTAACGAACACCTTTACCAGTTGTCTTAGGTCTCTGAAAAGACTCTGATCGGCCCTCCCATTTCTGTTTCTCCCCAACTTGGGTCTTTTCTTCTTTATCCTTCGCATAAACTTCCTCCATTACTATAGCTTCTTCAATAGTTTCCCTCAGTGTTGAAGCCTTGGCATTTCTTACACGGGACATCATATCTGCGGGTAGCCCCTTCAAGTAAGCTTTAATCCTTTCTTTTTCATTTGGAGCCACGTGCCCCACCAAATTCAGCTTCTCCAAAAATGTTTCAGTATACTTTCTCACCGACATGTTACCCTTCTTGAGAGTCCGAAACTCTTCTTCTATTCTATCCATCTCATTCTCATTACAGTACTCCTCCAAAACCTTTTTCTTGAATGACTCCCAAGTCATAGCGGTCAATACTGAAGTCGATAATGAAGCTGTCAAAATATTCCACCATGTCAATGCATTACCTTTTAACATTTGCGAAGCAAATCTCACTTTTGACTTTTCATCACATTCACAAGCTCTGAAAGCTTGTTCCATTTCCCTAATCCAGTTCATACAGGTTACTGGATTATCTGTTCCTTTAAACTCGGGCGGCTTACAACTTAGGAACGTCTTGTACGAGCAAACTCTTTCCACTCTCCTTTCCGTTTCTGTTATTGGAGTAGGAAGTGGATTAATTACTCCAGTATCAGTTCCCGTTCGATGCAACTCTGAACTTCGATCGTTCAATGCTTTCATAAACATTTCGGTTTGTTGGGCCATTGCATTCGTCATCATTCTTGTCACATTCTCCATCATTCGGGCTTCCATACCTGCTTCTGGTGTTCTTGGGTTGGCAGTACTGGTACCCGTTCTATGTACTTGACTTAATGTTCCTCCAAGAGAAAGAAACCCCGGTGGAGTCTCATGAATTTCGTCTGCTCCAGGTCGCCTTTCTCTTGTCCACTCACTCCCTGTCCTATCCATCTCAGAAATAGGAGATAGTGGCGGCGTATTCACCATCGTTCTGATATACCCAAGAGGATAACCATAAGAAATGGTTACACAATTACCAACACACAAAACGTACTATACCGATCATTAGTCACTGTAACCATTTAGAAACAAGCATGCTTATGTAACAATATATTCATAAATAACAGTAGCTAATTGAAATTGTGAATATATCATACAGGAGAATCCTCGTTACCATTATTACAGTACTAATTTCACGTGTTTACGTCGACTCTAAGACCATCCCGTCTTAATATTTCTACCCATTCTCACGAATCATAACTTAATTCATCACAGCTTAAGTCTAAGTACCTCCTCATCATACTTAGTTCGCTTAAACTATTGCTCTGATACCATATTGTAACACCCCGCTTACCACGACACAATATTGTCCGCTTTGCCCCACTGGCTCACGGCTTTGTTCTTGGCGGCCTGGCAAGGATTTCGCAAGGACTTCACAGGAGGTCACCCATCCTGGTACTACTCCCACCCAAGCACGCTTAACCACAGAGTTCCCAAGGAACCCGCATGCTTGTGGCCCCAAAACGCGTTGTGTCTGGTAAGGCCAAGGTTTACTAATATACCCAACAACTCTCCTGTCCACGACCGATGTGGGATATGCCTAAGGTGTTACACACACCCCCCCTCAGGGACTCATCGTCCTCGATGAGGTTTGCCCCACCATCCCGAACGGCACAGGAGTGGCTCTGATACCATTTTGTAACACCCTAAAATCAGGGCTAATTTGAACCTCAAATTTCACAAGTTATGATACAAGAAACTTCAACTTATAAATATATAGCAAGGTAATTAACCATCCAGAGTACATTTACAATACAGGATTCTTCAAATAACCTATTAATCTAATCACATCACTACAATCAGATTAACTAAGTTATCTAAGCAATCCAACAAAATCTCTTCTGGTTAATTGACACCTCTGCTAATTCCAAAAACGCTCGTCCCACAACCTTTTACTTTCCCGAGCTAGTACCTGGTAAGAAAACATCATATGAAACGATTAGGCCAACGCCTAGTGAGAACATTCGTTTCCATAATAACATTTGCAAAATCAATGTAAGCAAGTTATAACAAACCTGGTTACCCTTTTTCTTACCAAACGTGCAACTCTTATTCCGTTAACATGACTTCCATTTAATCCCATGAATATGACTGACACTCATTCCATCATCATATCATGTTTCAGAGCTACCCTACGAATCTATACTGATTCTAGAGTAATGTTTCTATTCCGGAAATCGCAATATACACATGCCCATTTCTGTACACATCTAAGAAATAACAATATACACATGCCTATTTCTTAGAGAAGGAAATAGTGATTACAATATACACATGCCAATCTCTTCTTTTCCTTAGGAATCAGGAATTACGTTTATTCCACGATTTCTCACACACATCAGAATAATGATTAATCTTCATCTATTCTACGTGTACATAACCACTAGTGCCTATGGATCCATTACACTTTACTACCGTATATGCATAACAACATATTACAGCTCATATCATATTCTCAAATCTAAGAATACTAGATAACCTATTGTATCCTCATCCTCCCATACTCCCCCTTCGGCAACTTAGCACGGGGTTTTCCAAACATTAAAAACCTAACATTTCCAATTTCACAAAAGTGTCCGGACAACAGGGGTTTTCCGGATACTTCTAACTTATCCGGATAAAAGGACTTTTCCGGATAACAACACTTTACCGGATACTATTCTAATCCGGACGACATCCGGATACTAAAACCATCCGGATACTATATTCATCCGGATTCTTACAAAAATAAAACTTACCCAGATACTTGATCACGTCCGGACACATTCATCACCTCGGTTTTCCGGATACGACGATTTATCCGGAAAACTCGGTTCTGCAGCCTAAAATTCGATCCATTTTCATGTCTGTTCGATTCCGCTCTTTCCAAACCATCCCATGCAGTTCATAACCACTTTCTACAGCTATTACAAGGTTTAATTTAACATGAAGACACTGATTTAAGCAAGGAACAAATGAACTCACCTTTTTGATGTAAAACCCACTTTCTGCACAAGTCTGATTCCTCAATTCTATTGTTTATGATTCCAAATACCTATTCCATAATCAAAATCGTTTACACCCACACAACTACAACAGATTTTATCATAAACTAACACAATTATCTTACCAATTTGATGACCAAACCCTTGCTTTCCTTCTTTTTCTCTTTTCCCTCTTTCTCTCTATTTCTTGACCGACCCAAAACACAAAATGAGAAATATCTGATTTGTTTCAGCTAAGTTAACATACACACTTTCCAAAATTACCCATTTACACCTCCAAGTTTCATTATTTCCACAATGACACTTAACTTTGATCACTAACATTTTAAACCCAATTTGAATTATAAACTTTCCATATAATTCAAGGTTAAAACTAAATTACAAATAAATCCCAATTCTCATTAACTTACTATTATTGAAAATTCAGGATGTTACAAGAAAGATCGAAGAGGAAGACAGGGAGATCAAAAGGATGAAAGGGGATATAAAAGCTAGGGAGGCTCGTGTTCGTCGAGAACAAGAAGCAATTCACCATATTCTGCAAGACTTCACAATTATTCAAGCGAAGGTAAACGAGAAGCAAGCTTGGATTGATGAAACTAAATCAATTTTTAAGTAGGTGGTGGTTGTTTTAGTTGTTTTGTATTTTTTTTTCTTGTTTTGTATTTTTTTTACTGTGTTGTTGTTTTGTATTTTTTGTTGTTGTTAATTTCTCTGAAAAGTAGTTTTTAAGCCGCTGAACCACGGTTAGGTTGGATACATCATGCAAGGTCAAGTCAGAGGTTACCTCATTCGTGGGCCTACTCCTCTTGTAGAATATATGACAACCCTCAACTCATTTGCTAAAGTGTGTGCGGGTTGTGGTACACAATGGCCATACGTGGTTGCAAAAGCAGAAGCCGTTGAAGAAGGGTCAGAAAGATTGAAGATGAAGAGCCTGTTGGATGGAATACAAACTAGCTGTGTTATCAATGTTCATTTAGAAGCATATGTATGTGTGTATATATATAATATGAAATGGGGTTTTGACAAGTTGGTATCACTGGACTCATTTAAGAATTGTGAAAATGGGTATTTGACGAATGATGATTCATGTGTGTTTGGAGCTGAAGTGTTTTAAACACACATGAATCATCATTCGCCAAATACCCATTTTCACAATTCTTAAATGAGTCCAGTGATACCAACTTGTTAAAACCCCATTTAATATTCTTCTCGTGAAACCTTCTCCTATTGCCATTCACGATATCTATAAACACATTCAAATAATAATAATTTAAAACGATTTAATGAATTAGTTAATATATGATTATTATGTTAATGCGATAGGAGTGTAAAACAAAGTTGAAAAAATAAGAGATGTACCATAAATTAAATAATTAACTATAAGGTTATGAATTTTAATGTATAACTTTAAACACACATGAATCATCATTCGCCAAATACCCATTTTCACAATTCTTAAATTAGTCCAGTGATACCAACTTGTCAAAACCCCATTTAATATTCTTCTCGTGAAACCTTCTCCTATTGCCATTCACGATATCTATAAACACATTCAAATAATAATAATTTAAAACGATTTAATGAATTAGTTAATATATGATTATTATGTTAATGCGATAGGAGTGTAAAACAAAATTGAAAAAAAAATAAGAGATGTACCATAAATTAAATAATTAACTATAAGGTTATGAATTTTAATGTATAACTGTATATGATATATATTAAAATATATAAATCCAAAAAAATTCAAGATTGGGCTCATTTCGAACGTATCGAAGAGACGATTATAATGGTGTAATTTATTAAAATTAAAACGTATCTAATATGAATATATTTATCATTTACAAACTAGCTGTGTTATCAATGTTCATTTAGAAGCATATGTATGTGTGTAAATATATCATTTACAAATCAGTGTTTAGATCAACAGTATCAAGCTGTGACGGGCCCAGGGTGTGACTGACAGAATGTCTCCTTGGCACGGTTGAAGGGGCGGGATTTGGACACTCTCCACGAGTGTGTCCTACGCATTGGCACCGAGTACATCTTCGTTGTATCGAACTTTCACCACGTGATGGACGTCAGTCGTTCTTTCTCGGTCTCCCGGCCCTGTTCTTATCCATTAAAGGTGGATAGCATGGTGGAAGCGGGTCGGGTGGATACACCCATGCTGCAGGGGGTCCAGCTGGGTTTATTACCTCTACGTATGTTTTCCGGTAATATTCGGACGTGAAGAAAGGTACAGCCAAGTCGCTGCAATCTGTACGACCCATATATGTTGCTGCAGCGATGGCATGGCCGCACGGTAACCCAGATTTATCCCATTCGCGACACGAACAAAGGTGGTCTTCCATATTCACAATCGCGTTAATATAGTCATCATGCACCTCGTACTTCACATACCCGATTGCTCTTACCGGCCATGTCGCCGCACGACGCGCCCTGTACTGAACGATATTCTCCGCCGTTGGTGTGAGTGCATTTTGTATCTTAGCTCCTTTTAGGCGTCGAATTTGGTACCACTCTTGTTGAAAGGCCCGAAAGTAGTCCATAAGATTAACAATCGGACATCTACGCGCAAAACAGGAGAGTGCATTCACAGACTCTGCACTATTCGAGGTCAGAATGTCATACCGTTGTCCAGGAAAATGGGCCGCGGACCACCTCTCTGGTCCAGCATCGTCAAAGACTTTGGCTGCTTCCTTGACACTGTATCGTAGCATATTCATGTACTTGTTAAACTCCCGATCCGTATATGCTCTGCATGCCGCCCAATAGACATCCTTGTAGGTGGTAATACGTTTGTCTTTGGATTTGGCGTTCATCTCCAAATGTCGACAGCATATGGCGTGAGGGGCGTTTGGGTACATGGCAGAGATTGCGGCGCTTATGGAAGGAGCCCTGTCAGACATAAACACCAACCCTTGCGGGTCTTCGATAGCTTGTCTCAACATGGACAGAAACCAAGTCCACTCGTCCCCGGTTTCGGACTTGCCTACGCCGAAAGCTACTGGAACGATGGAGTTATCCCCGTCCATGGCAACCGCCAGGAACATCATACCCAAGTAACGACCCTTTAAATGGGCTGCGTCTATTATCAGGACACGACGTAGATTTTCCAGAAATGTGCGGATCTGCAAAAACATAGGTTAAAATGTTATAGTTTATAATGTGTAAATGTTATAGTTTATAATGTGTAAACATATGACGTGTTAAAATACGTACCGCGGGTCCAAGGGCCACGAAGCACATCTCAAACCGTCCACGTGAATCGGTCCGTAGCTGCGTGACAGTACCAGGGTTCTGCAGCTGCAAATTATATAAATATGTCGGGAGTCGTTCATACGACTCCTCGAACGTGCCTCTCACCATAAACAGTGCATGGCAGCGCGCACGCCACGCTTGGTGGTAATCAATCGTGACGCCGAACTGCCGGTGAACGTCGTGGACGATGTCCTTTGGACGCAATGACCTGCTAACATCAAGAAATTGTTTTTCAGGATCGCACCCAAAGTCTTTTTGCCGGCTTGTTTGTGGTGGGGATTAAGTTGCGTCCTCGTACAAGTGTGTACGTCGTGCAACTTTCTAATCATTATCGCCCCTCCTTTGGGACCCGTGTGAATCGCGTACAACCTCCACTCACACTTTTCTCTAGCACATTCAACTACGTATTTGCTTTTGTCAGATGCCCGCACGCGACTTTGGAAACCCTCTTCCAAGAACTTGAGTTCGATCTGACTTGCTAAGAGATCTTTCGAATCGAATATCTGACCTGCTGTTAAACTTTCACTGCGAATATAAGGTGTAGGTTCGTAGCTTTGTGTCTGGGTATGGGAGTCTGGAAGAATAGGGGGCATATCAAAAAAGTCATTTATCTGACTACATGATTTTCTACTAGGGGTATATTCTTCGCGATCATCATTATCGGTGTCTGATCTGTCTATTTCAGAATTACCCGTTCTGAAAACGTGGGTTTCGTCATCAGCAACTCCAGCAGTACGCCATTCGTGTGGTTGTGGTGGTGGTTGTTGTTGAGAATCAGGCTGCTCTATTTGGAGGTCTTCGTCGTCGTCACCCTCCTCGTCACCGTCGTCGTCACCGTCGTCGTCACCGTCGTCGTCACCGTCGGATACGCCGGGATACACAAAGAGTAATGGGGGTCTTTCTGAATCGACTGCAAGGTGCAGAAAAGTAGAGATATCCCCATCGTTGGATAAATCCACAAATGACCCATCGCCATTTTTAAATACTAACTTGCAAATATCAGAAGAGTTGATTCCACATTTTTGCATGGCGTATGCAACAAACTTCTGATAAGTGTAGTTTACTGACACTTTTACACCATGCTTAGATTTATAAGCAAAATTCCACTCATTGTTATCTTGCACCCATTCACCATCAAAACAGAAATATAGCTTAGCTTTTGCAACAGATGAACTCATTTTTTCAGTAGTATCTCAAACACAAAATATTGCAGAAAGAAATATTCCAACAATGAAATCGTTGTGTGGGGATTATGGCTTGAATTTTACGTCTATTTATCAATGAAACAACCAACATATCAGAAAACCAATCTCTCATTTCATCCACAAACTGGTATTCCAAAAACATTGATTTAACATTGATTGAAACATGCAAATGAATTTCAACCACAAATCGGTCTTTAAATTGCAATAATTGTGGAAAAAAACAGTAAAAGCATGCAAAATTCGTCTAAGTATAGGGGCTGAAAGTGTAAATTTTCAGGGACCAAAAGTGTAAAATTTCAGGGACCAAAACTGTAATTTTTTGGGCCATCGCGGGCTGCGATCGCGGGCAGGGACCAAAAGTGCACCGCGGCCAAAGTTGAGGGGCTTCGCGGGGCATTTGGCCCCAAAATACGTGCCACGTCAGCGTATCCCGCGATCGCGGGTATTTTGGGCATTTTTGCAAAGTTGAAAAATTTTAGGGTATTTTGGTAACAGTTGGTTTGACTTGGGGTATTTTAATTAATTTCCCTTTTAAATTTATTCTTTTTGAGAAATAGTTTTTTTTTTTAAAAAGGAGTACCTTGATTATTGGATGCATGCAATAATATGGTACTATGAGTTTTAAGACTAAAATTAAATTTTTTGAATTTGATGAAAAGAGTTCAAATGAAGGTTTTAAGAACTCATACAAACTCATAGTCTAAATAATAAAAGTGTTTATTAAGAGACTATAAGTGGTTCTTATAGTGATCAAACTCAAACGTTAATATATGATATTAATAATTGACCACAAATAATTAGTTGATAAAATAGAGATTTTATTTAACTAAAATGAACCATTTGATGAGAAATAAGATTTTAATTAATAAAGCATCATGTATTATTGGATGCATGCAATAACACATGATACTAAAATGTTCTCCAAAACTAGAATTGTAGAACATTTAAATCTCTTTCAAAATGCAAGTCTATGCCGTCCTTTTGAGAAACACTCAATACGTCACTATGACACCCTTGTGGGATAAAGGTCCCCTAACCACTTGGATTATCTTGAGATGGATGAGGCGATTCTTATGTCTTTGTGGGATAAAGGTCACCTAACCGCATGGATGTGAGTTTCACATGTTGTTTCAAGTAGGATGACTTGATTGGGAATCTTTTGTGATAAAGGTCACCTAAAGGCATAGATGGGATCAAACATGCCTTTTTAACAAATAAGTTGTTAATGGATCCCATAACGCTAGGAATTACATTCGATGTAATCGATAAACGTTATCTACCTTGTTAGATTAAATGGGCGGGATAAAGGTCACCTAACCGTTTCATTTGTTTCGCAACTTGGATCCTAGATTTTATGCAAATTAATGTTTAGAAAACGTAAAGGGTAATTAATTTGCTAAAAATTAAATATTGAAAATACTGAACGAACCTTGTTAAGTTTTGTAGATGGCCCAAAATGCAAACACTGCAATTAACACATCCCTAAGAGCTTTTCTTTTGAAAGAAAAGTTAACCGCTCAAAATTTCCCATCATGGATTAAAAAAAGGAGACACGTTCTCAGACATGAAAGGAAAACATACGTATTTTTCGTACCTCTTCCTCAAGAACCTCCTCTTACCTCCATAGAAGCTCACAATGCTTGGTTGAAACATAATGATGATTCAATCGATATATCACGCCTCATGCTTGAAACTATGGATCCATTCTTACAGGAAAGAATGGAGATATTTTCATATACGACATATGAGATGATATACCAATTACAGGAGCTTCATGAAACACATATGTTCTCTGAACGCTTGAAAACTCTTCAGGCACTTCTCCATACTAAGATAGAGGAAGGCCAAAATATAAGCTCCCATATTCAGAGGATAAGGACGCACCTTGACTATTTGGATAAACTTGGTTATCCTTATCCCGATGTGCTAGCCGTAGATGTGATCCTTAGATCCTTGACCAAAAAATTGGATGTTTTTGTCAAGAACTTGAATATGGGCTGCCGGAATTTTTTCAGTCCCAGAATTGCATACGATGCTAGAAACTGCTGAAAGGAATCTTCCCATGGTAACAGTTACATGTGGTAGATGTGGCAACATTGGTCATAGAAGAGGAGATTGTCCTTCTGTGAAATGAAAGTTTTCTAACGAAGGAAAGTCCTTCAGGTATCTATATAATAGATAGAACTTTTACATTTCTATCTTTCACTTGTGTATTTGATACTAAGTGTAGAACTCACTTTTGTAATATGTTACATATGATCAAGAAAGGTAAGTGACTGAAAGACAAGCAAAATGGTGATCCATGTAAGCAAGGAAGCAAGATTGCATACCAAGCTTATAGGAGATTTTATTTTGAAACCATATGGCTTGTATTGTTAAACAATGTTTGTTTTGAACAATGTTTAAACTTAGTTTGACTAAATTATTGTTTTCAGTTGCATGTTTATTGATTGAATGAAATTCACTTAACCGTTTTGGAAACGATTATATTCATATTCAAAAATGAATTATTCTATTTTGAGAACTAGTCCTCTTAATTGAATAATAAAGTGAATCTCAAAAGCTTTCTAAAACATAGTTCTATATAAACACCATAAGACTCAAATATGATTTGAATCAAATATATACAAGAAATAGTCAACTTAATCATACAAACGTTAAACGCATGTCCCAACTTCGAAAGTGTGGTATTTTGAAGGCAAATGAGGATGTTTCATTTGATATATGCGAGTCTTGATAAGTGGAATATAGTTCCTTTCTCTAGTTGTAGTAAAAGAGAAAAGGTTTTTGTTAAGAATGATACATGTTGATGTATGTGGTTTTTCAAAACCAAGTCTAGATATGGTGATAGGTAATACAATATCTTCACTGATGATTTCAAACGTTGAAGTCATGTTTATGAAACATAAGCATGAAGCATTTGATATGATTCAAGTTGTTTCAAAGTGAAGTTATCGAAAACAACTCAATAGGACCATTAAAGTCTTTTCTGGTATAGGAGGATAGTAACTAAACCAAGAACTCTTGGATCATCTTAGAAATTGTGGGTTAGTCTCACAACTTAGTCCATCCGGATTACTACTTCATTATGTATATCTGAAAGGATAAACCGAACCTTATTAAATATGGTTCGCTCTATGATGAGTAGAAGTACTATTCCTATATCAATTCGGAATTCTGCCCTAGTTACTGTAAACCGTACTTTATGACACCAACCAAGAGGTAGACTAGACACCTTATAAGATTTCGTTTGAAAGTTTTCATCCTTAGTCTTAGTTGAAGGTGTGGGTTTATGAAGCTCATGTAGGTTAATAAGCTTCAAGTAAACTCGACCCAAAATCTACTAAATGCATATATTGTAGAATGTACTAAAAATTGTTTAGGATACCGATTCTACAATCCCACAAACAATAAAATTGTTTATTATTCCAAAGCCAAGTTCTTAGAAAGCAAGTTTTTTGTTAGGGTCATTTATTGTTGATTTAAAGTTCAAGGGTTTAATTTGTAATTGTTTAATTTGAGCTTTTTAGTGAACGGGCCGTGGGCTTGTTAACCACGGGCCCGTTATATATAATGTGCATTAGCCTTTGAAAATAGGCTAGTTGTCTTATTTGCTTTCCTACTTCGTATTGTAATTCTCTCTGATTGAAAGCTAATAGGGATGACCAGTTGAAATCATAAACTATATTGTTTTACATCTTTTGTTTCATTGTTCATTGCACAGATCTGAGACTCACAAGTGGTATCAGAGCAGACTGACAGAATTGATTCACAGCCTTTCATTGAATTCTGGTAAGTTTTCTAGTTATTCACGTCTGTGTTCTTGCTTGCACATTCATATTTTGATTCAAGCAAAACTGATTGATTTCGCTTATTGGGTATTGTTAGCATTATTGTTTTGAGTGATTTTGCACATTTTCATAACCTAATTCGATCGTTTGAGTGGTTTATTAAGCAAATTAAGTTCAAAGTTTTTGGTTGTGTTCTTCACTAAAAATCGAATTTTTACCATCAAAACGTGTTCTTTTTGCTTCAAAATCGATTTGGGTAGTGTTATTTCTATGTTTGGTTGTGTTTCTAATCATCCTGGAACATTTTTGAGCAACCCTAGTCGATTCCCAATCGATTGGAAACCACAGCCGCTGTTTCCGGGTAACACAGCCGCGCTTTCCAGACAAGTCCTCACTCTCCGGACGTTTGTGTTATTCTTTCCGGGTACGTCTCCTTTCCGGGTATGTCACTTAATTTCCATTCTTTCCGGGTAATTTGTTCCAGAAACCCAAAGTTTACGGTAAAGATTTTATCCGGACAACCCTAGGTTTCCGGTAAAATTTTTATCGGACAACCCAAGTATCCGGGAAAACATTTTATCCGGACTCTCCATTCACGCGACAGGTTCATGATCTTCATAGAGTCCAAGGACAACTATGCGTATATCAAGAGAGCTATTGAAGATGGTCCAATCTCTTGGCCAAAGAAGACCATAGCAGCAACTGCGACTGCTAAAGCTCGTACTGAGGACAAGACAATCGCCGACTTGACTGAAGATGAAAGAGGCGTGATTGAAGGTGAAAAGCATGCAAAGAGATATCTTGTTCAAGCTCTCCCCAACACGATCTACACTGCCATCGATAGTTACAAAGACACAGCAAAGGGCATGTGGGATCAAGTGGCCAGAATGATGCGTGTGTGCGATGTCGGAAATCAACTAAAGATAAACAGCGCAATAACTAAGTTCGATGGATTCAAGCAGCGCACCGGCGAGTCTCTCACCCAGACCTATGAACGTTTTTGCTCACTTCTTAATGAACTGAACAAGAATAAGATCACTCGTTCCAACACGGAAAACGCGCTCAAGTTTCTCAACAATCTGCTGCCATAATGGAAGGTGTTTGCTTCTCATGTCAAGCACAACAACTTGATAGAGAACATTGGCATCAATGAACTTTATGAGACACTTCTTCAAGACGAAGATGAAGTGAATGAACTTCTGAGCGAGAAGAAGACCGCATCAAAGCCTGCTGCTGATCCTATTGCACTAATGTCCTCAAAGAAAGGGAAATCTTCGGGCCGTCATTCCAAACGTGCTCAAAAGCAAAACTCTTCCGAATCTGAAGAAAAGGAAGATAGTGATTCTAATGATGAAGTATCTGACTTCAAGAAAGAGATAGCTCTGCTCACTAAATCTTTCCAACAACAAAAGTTCTATAAAAAGCCTTCGTCCAATAATCAACGCTACTCCGCCTCCTCCAACAAGCGCCACGATCATCAGGACAAGTATGAGGGAAAGAAGAAAGCTGATGAGCAAGATAAGTCAGAGAAGAAGGAGAAGACGGAGAAAGAAGAAAGTAAGAAGAAAGATGAACCAGTGACATGCTACAACTGTGGAAAGCTTGGTCACTTTGCCAAAGACTCCAAGAGGCCTGTGGTAAAGAACTCTGATTACTACAAGGCTAAGCTCGCCCTGATTGAGCAGAAGGAAGCTGGAGAAGCTCTACTTGTGGAAAACGACTACTGGTTGGGTCGTTCTGATGATGAAGAAGAGTCTGGTGCTGATGCATTCATGGGCTATCACTCTCCAGCCGATGAAGAGAAGACAAGTCAGGTATGTGATTCTTGCCAAAATGATTTATTGAATCAAATGCAATCTCTTACCGAACAAGCAGATTCCTTTAAGGCCACCACTAAAGAACAAAAGCTTGAGATTAGTTCTCTAACCGAAAAGCTGGATGTTCAAACGAGAATAACAGAAAAATATAAGTCTGAAAATGCTAATTTAAAAGATAAATGCAAAAATCTTTCAACAGCACCTAAAGACTTAAGGGCCAAATTATCTGATCTTCAGTCTCAGTTTGATCAGTGCATGAATGAGAAAGAAGAAATTGTTTATCAATGTTCCTCTCTTCAGATTCAGCACAAGGAGTTTGTTGCTAAAATTCTTGATCTTGAAACCAAACTCCACAAAAGGGGTCAAACTGATCAAACCATCTTTCTGAATGGGGAATCGGATATGATAACCCACACTATTTGAAAAAGGGAAGATACCAAACTCCTACTTTGTATGATTTTGCTTGTTTTGGGTTAGATAAAAAAATCTGGAATATGTTATTCAATGGACTGGTCCTCTTGAACCTGAAAAGGAAGAGGAAACCGAGGAATATAAACGCGCACACAAATGAGGAATATAACTTCCGTTTTGTTATGAACCTTTAAATTATTCCTATCAAAAGAACAAAAAGTATCTCTCAAATGACTACTTCGACCCCTACAAGGTTGCTACACCCAAGGAGTCCTCCAAAAAGGATGAGGTCCAAGTAACCGCAACCAAGACTGAGACGGACGAGTTTAAACTCTATGTTCCCCCTCTCATCTTCGAAGCAAAGATTGTCGAGTTGGAGGAGTCACTTGAGAAAGAAAGGTCTGTTTTTCAAAACGAAAAGAAAGCGCTAATTCAGGAACTTGAGAAACTCAAATCTGAGAAAACCGAAGTTGTGTCAAGTGAAGAAAAGGAAACTCTTCAGTGTGAAATCAATAAGCTCTCATCGAGACTGTCTGAAATGACAAGAGAAACGATGAAAATGCACATGATAAATAGTCAACTCCAAGTGCAGCTTGACTTGCTCCAAATTGCGAAGCAGATTTCACCTGACCTTTCCTCTATCTCATCTGACACATCCTCGTGTAAAGCCTTCATCGGAAATAATTCTTCACAAGAAAGTAAAGTTTCTCAAGATGAGTGTGTTAAAAGGAATTTAAACTTTGATTTTTCAAACGCTTTCGCACCGAATTCCCAAAAGCACACAACCGAAAGCACAGCGTGTTCCTCGCCTTCCTCGACTGACCCAAGTCCTGTAATTCCGGAAATCGATTTTTCAGAATATATGAACTCCGAAGGTAATTCTGATGGAGAGTTTGAGTACATTGATTTTCTGTCACCAGTAGTCAATCGGCCGGTCAACTTTCTAAAGGGTACATGTTCTAACACTAAGGCCCCAGCTGTGATTGAGATTCCCAAACCTAAACCCGTTTCTCAAAACCAATCACAGCCGAGGCAAAAGACCGTGCGATTGCCTGTCAAAAATCCTGTTACTTCAAAAGTCACTGACCGTTCTGTCCCTGTTGTTTCAGATAAGAATGGTCGCGCAAAACAAGAAAAACCAAAGTGGCTGAACAAGGAACTTGTCAAGGATACAGCATCAAAGTCTTTCCCCACTGCTTTTAATTCTAGAATTAACAAAGACAATTGTGTTTGGAATAATTGGAATCATTTTGAAGTTTCTTTTCCGATTAAACTTAATTTAGTTCATCAATTGATTAAGTTATCGCGTGATTGTTTATGTTGTTCTAGATGTGGTTGGAATGATTTTGATGAAATTAACATAAATGATTGGTTTGGGTCATATCACATGTATAATCATAAACCCAAAAATAAACCCCGTAATAATAATCAGAAATACTATAAGCAACGGGGTTTCCAATCTGAGGTTAAACCACAGCGGGAGACCAAACCCATTGCAACACGGGATGCTCCTACTGAGGTTAAACCGGCACCCAAGAGGAAACCTGCTCTTCCGAAAGGTGTCAATTTTACACCTAAGAGGCAATCTGTGCCAAAACCAGTTTCCACAAACGGTGTACAACCTGCACCTAAAGGGAAAGCTGTGTCAAAGGAAGTTCCTCCAAGAGGTGCCAAACTTAACCCTCCAGGACCCAAACAAATTTGGGTACCTAAAATCCGTTAACTCGATTTTGCAGCACGGTCATGTGTGGTACTTAGATTCTGGTTGCTCCAAGCACATGACCGGAAGGAGGGAGCTTCTCACGAACTACAAAGAAGAATATGGTGGAGACTTGAGATTTGGCAACAATGACAAGGCGCCGATCATGGGCTACGGTGACATTGTCCAAGAAAAGATCACAATAAAGAAGGTATCACACGTCGCTGGATTGGGACACAATCTGTTCAGCATCGGGCAGTTCTGCGACAAAGATCAAGAGGTCCGTTTCAAAGCTAAAAGGTGTAGAATCCTCAATGACGACGGAGAGGAGCTACTGGTTGGGAAACGCAAGACCAACCTCTGTTAGATCTGGGTTTTGTCAATAAACCAAGTATTAAAGATATGATGAGAAGGCTTAGATGTTCTGATATGAAGGGTCAGAGTTCTGACTAAGAAGACTCAGAAGTATTACACGAAAAGTTACTAAGTATTGAGTCTGAAGAGAAGAGTCAGAAGTCCTGATATGCCTAATCAGATGAACGTTCAGAAGTTCTGAACAACCTGTTCAGAACTTATAACTAGATACTTTCCTTAGTGTTTAGTTAACTAATTAGGACACGTGTATTGTTCCTATTAGTCTTTCATAATTGTACTGTAACTTTAGTTTTCCCGTTACAGTATATATAGTGGTTGGCACTGTTTGCTAACTAAATTTTCCCGCATATTCTTGTATTCATATTTTGTAATCTTTGAGATACGCTCTCTCTAAGATCTGTAAATCTGTTCTTCATTGAATACAAGTGTTCTTGATCAAATTACTTCTTGATTACTATTCTATTCATTGTTATATTGATTGTAAGATTGTATCCTGGACTTACAATTGGTATCAGAGCTAATCAACAAACAAATTCGATCGAGATCGCGTTCTTGAGGGTTTCTTGTTTGTGTTCTTGAAGATTTCTTGATCAATTCGAAAATTGATTCCGCTGCCACTCACTGTTCTTGAATTCTTAGTAATTCTTGAATTAATTGTTGTTTTTCGATCAAGGAATTTGAATTTGTCTTTCTGTTGAAGCTTTCTTACAATCATGTCTTCTAAAGAGTATCTAGCCATGGGATCTGAAACCAAACCACCTGTTCTTATACCTGAAGAATATCAGCAATGGAAAATCCGTATGATTCAGTTCTTGGATAACATAGATGAAAATCTTATGATCTCTATCCGAGAAGGTCCTATCGAAGTGTATGTCGATGTCGCTGCAACTCCTGGAACAGAGACAACTCCAGAAATTCCGGCTACAAGGGTGAAGAAGAGTTTTTCTCAGTATACAGCAGAACATAAAAACAAACATGCTATAGACAAAAGAGCAATTACATTGATGACTTTGGCTGTCCCAAATGAAGTTCTTAACAGGATTGATAGTGGGTCATCTGCTAAGGAAATGTGGGATGAACTGGAAAGACAGATGTTAGGAACTGTGAGGTCTATTCAAGCAAAGTTAAATCAAAGCATAAATGCCTATGAAAGGTTCAAGGCTAAAGAGTCAGAAAGTTTGACTCAGACGTACAGTAAATTTTGTACTATTCTGAATGATTTGAGAAGAAATGGGCTGAAGAAAACGAAGTCAGAAATAAATTACAAATTTCTAAACAGCCTAAACTCAGAATGGTCATCATTTGCTATAAGTCTGCAAATGAATAAAGATATGTGTGAAGAAGACCTCAATGATCTGTTCTGTGTTCTTAATCAACATGAAGACTCTGTCAAGTTAGTTGTGGAAGAGAAGAAAAATGTTGCTGATCAGTTAGCATTTTTATCAAAGTCCAAAGTTATCAAAGTACCCAAGAAGACTGCATATCTATCTGAGATACCAAAGCTGGAGGAATCTGACAAGGAAGAAGGATCAGAGGATGATGAAGATATCAAGATAATGGCTGAGAAACTAGCCTTGTTGACAAATACTTTCAACAAGAGGTATGGGAAGGGTAGATTTCAGGGAAATTACAAGAGAGAACAGGGGAGTTCAGATTATAAGAAAAGAGAAGACAGAGGAGAAAATAAGTTTGAGAAGAAAGTAGAGAGAAGTGAAGAAAAGTAAGAAGAGAAGGAAGAGATAAAAGAAAACAATTTGTGTTTCAAGTGTGGAAAATCTGGCCACTATGCTAAGGACTGCAGAGTAAAGATTGTGAAAGATTATGAGTACTATACCAAGAAGGCTCAGCTTGCAAAGAAGAGAGATGATGAGATTGCTTTGTTGGCTGAACAGGAGAATTGGCTGTACTACACTTCACATGAAGATGATCATATCAATTTTCCACAGATGCAGAGTTACATGGCCAAAATGAAGAATGAGGATGATTCTGACTATGAAGATGTTGATTCTGAGTCATCTACTGAGGTACATTCTGCACTTGAAATAGACTTAATGACACAGATTGGTGACATGAAAACTGAATTTGTTAATCTTAGAAAACAGATAAAAGGTGAAAGAAGTCTGGTTAACAAATTCAGAATTTAAAAAGAAGTAATAAGAGAACAATATGAGGAATCTGAGGCTGAGAAACAGAAAGTTAAAAATGAAAATTATGAATTGATGAAAAAGCTTTCTGATCTAAAAATTGAATTTTCAAAGATTAAGGATGAAAAGGGTGATTTACAAATAAAATTTGATATGCTATTTGAGGAAAGAAAGAATTTATACACTAAAATCAAAGAATTGGAAGATCTGAATTTGAAAAGGGGTCAGACTCAGCAAACGTTAAATCTTCTAACAAGCAATGTTAAAGATACAAGATTTTACAATCCAAAGAAGGGATTGGGATTGGAAGAAAATGTTGTTTTAAAAAGAGCTCCAGTCAACTTGTATGATTTTGAAAAGCTTCAAGTTCCTAAGCCAAAAATCCCAGAAATTGTTGAAGTTTTTATCAGACCTGCAAGTTCTTTAACAAGTTCTGACAATTTGCAGAAACCAAGCTCTAAAAAGACCAAGGAGATAGTTTCTGATTCAAAAATAGAAAAGTCAGTTGTTTCAGAAGATAAGATTAAGAAAGAAATTCCTAAACCAACAGATGAGAAACCAAAATACAATGACATTAAATTCAAGTATGATTCTTTAAATGTCAGTTACAAAAATAAACAACCAAGTTTTTCACATCATGACATTGAGAGCATATTTGATACAAGTAAGGTTTCTGAAACAGTTAATCAGAAGTCTGAAGCTTCTAGTCAGAACTCTGATTTTTGGAGTCAGAACTCTGAGTCTGAAGGTCAGACATCTGAGTCTGTTAATCAGAATTCTGATTCAGGTAGTCAAAAGTCTGAGTCAACTGGATTTTCTGAAACACAGTCAGATGACTTTTCAGAGCTTGAAAAGAGGTTTAATCTTGTAAGTCAAGAACTTGAGGACTTGAGAAAATCTTTTGATGAACTTCAAAATGATTACTGTGATGTGGATGTTAAACTTGATGATGCTTTAAAAGAAAAGAACATCCTTATTCAGAAAATAACAGAGCTTGAGAAACTGAAGACGGAGTATGATCTTTTCAAGATTAATGCTATAAAAGTTAATGATAAATTCTTTAATGAATCAAGTACATATGAAAAAGGTGAATCATCCACTTCTTCTTCTAACAAAAAGGGATTGAATTTTTTAGAAAAAGAGGAAAGCAAAAGGAAAGATGGTATGAAAAGAGTTTCTGAGATGAATGGATTGGTTCCTGCAACTGTACCAAAAGCACAGAGTTATTGTGATAAATGTACTTGTACTTTGAAAACCAGCAATAAAAATGAAAAGACTTATGGTACAGATCTGTTGTTACTTGCAAAGAAAAATCTTATTTGTGTTCAATGTGAAAGTGATTCATTCCAATATTCTCAGAAATGTCCAATCACAAACTCTGTTTCCTATATAAGAAATGACATTAAGAATACAGAAAAGAAAAATGTTTCTGTTCCTCAAACTCAGAGAAAAGAAATAATAAAAAAAGTGAAGCCTCAAATTAAAATCACAGGAAAGAATGAAAAAAGGTTTATTGTGAAAGAAAAGAAAGCTGAAACTTCTTCAACATCCAAATTTAAAACTTTCAAGAAGATATTGAACAATTTTGTGAACAGAAAATGTTCTGACTTCATAAAAGTTCAAGGAAAGTGGTGTTTGAAGAAAGATTTTGAATGAAAAGTCAAAGGTACTTTTGTTAAATCAGATAACAAGGCTAACAAAGAAGGACCCATTCCAAAATGGGTACCTAAAACTAACTGATTGTTGTTGCAGGGCTGTCATGTGTGGTTTTTAGACTCAGGAGCTTCAAGACACATGACAGGATATAAGTCTTTTCTATCAAATTTCATAGAAAAGGCTGGAGGAGAAGTAAACTTTGGAAATAACAGCAAAGGTTCAGTTAAAGGTTATGGGGATTTAACAAAAGGAGATTTAACAATTCAAAAGGTTTTCTATGTTGAAGGATTACAACATAATCTGTTCAGCATAAGTCAGTTCTTAGATAGTTTTTGTGATATCAATTTCAAGATAAATGGTTGCATGATTTTAACTGAGAATAACATCAAAGTCTTCTGGGCCAAAAGACATATGGATTTATTTGTGGTTAACTTTTCAAAATTAAAAACAGTAAATCCTGTTTGTCTTTTTTCAAATTAAACTGCAAATGAATGCTGGCTGTGGCACAAAAGATGTTCTCATTTAAACTTCAAAGATCTGAATAACCTTGTTGCAAATCATCTGGTTAAAGGATTACCAAAGATTAAATTTGAAAAAGAATCATTATGCTCAGCTTGTGAAATGGGCAAGATGAAAAAGAGTTCTCATAAATTAAAAATGGATTCATCTTGCAAAGCACCATTAGAAATGATTCATACTGATCTTTGTGGTCCAATTTCAGTTCAGTCTATAGGAGGAAAGAAGTATATGCTTGTAATTGTGGATGAATATTCCAGATACACATGGGTTGAATTCTTAAGAGCCAAGTCAGAAGCTGCTTCTATCTTGATAAACTTTATCAAAATGATTCAAGTATTGTTACAACTACCAGTCCAGAAAATCAGAAGTGACAATGGAACAGAGTTCAGAAATGAGACTCTTCAGAACTTTTTAGAAAGTTCTGGGATTTCTCACAACTTTTCTGCTGTTAAAACTCCTCAACAAAATGGTGTTGTTGAAAGAAAAAACAGGACTCTAGTTGAAGCTGCAAGAACCATGTTGGCTTATTCTAATCTTCCAACTTTCTTATGGGCTGAAGCAATTGCAACTACTTGCTTTACACAGAATAGAACTTTAATCAATAAAGTATTAAATAAGACTGCTTATGAACTTATAAATAAAAGAAAACCATTAATAAAAAATATTCATGTTTTTACTTGCAGATGCTATGTACTTAAAGACAGAGAAAATCCTGGTAAATTTGACAAAAAGGCAGATGAAGGATACTTTGTTGGTTATTCTTTAACTTCCAAAGCATTCAGAATCTACAACAAAAGAACCAAGAGAATGATGGAGAGCATCAATGTAACATTTGATGAAGGCAGAATGACTGAATCTGAGGGGAATGCAGATGAGGGAAATATGAATATTGAACATGAACAGAGTGCTGCAGGGTCAATGATGTCAAGAAGACCAAATTTAGTGGAAAGAATTGTTCCTGAAGGAGAATGGTTGAAGTTGTCAGAAAATAATTGTGTGTTATTGTTTGAGGAAAGTAGATTTAAGCCTGAACACATGATCATAATGGAGTTATTCAAATATCATCCCTACAGGAAATGGTTTACAATACACAAATCTGTCCCTGTTCAGTATATTCAACAATTGTGGAAATATCTTAGGTTAGAAGAGAATAAATTTGTATCTGAAATTGGAGGAGTAACAATCACTTTATCAATCCCTGCACTGAGGGAAATGCTCAATTTACCAGAAAAAGATGATGTACAACAAAGGACAGACTTTGAAGACTCACCTTTAACAGAAGAATTGATTGCAGAGTTTATGAGGTTAGGATACAATGAGGGGTTAAGGACTCTTAGTAGTTTCAGAAGGAACAAGTTGCCACCAATTTGGGCTTGTTTCTTTCATGTGGTGAATAAGTGTTTGTCAGGGAAGAATAGCTCTGCAGATCAAGCTTCAAAACAGATTCTTCAAATCTTTCAGAGTTTAGTGAGGAATAGACACTATGATTACACTGCTATACTTTGGGAAGATATGAAGAACACTTTTGAGAAAAATCAGAAGGCCATTCATAAGAAAACAAAGGATACATCGCTGGCATACATACCTTACATAAGGTATTGGCAAATTGTGATTTGGTATGCAATGCAAGAAAACAGAACCATTCCAAGAAGATCAGATGAGCAGCATGGCCCCATTTTCTATTTGGGTAAGATGTCTTCTATTACTAATATTCAAAATTATCCTAATCATAAACTTTTGCCAAGATCACTTAGGAATTACATTCCAAGGGAGAGTGAGATTTTAAAAGCTTATTGCACCTCTATGGGAATTGAAGAACCTCAAATCCCTACCCATGAGGACCAACGTGAGAAGAGAGGTGAGGGGTCTAGTCAAGTTAGAGAGGTGGAGGATGTTCAAATGGGTGAACATTCAGAGAGAAATGAGGGGGAAAATCCTGAGAGCTCAGTTAGAATATGTGAGGAAAAACAGAATGAGGATGGTGAGGATGAGAGAATGTCACCAGAGGTTCAAACAGAAAGAGATGCCTCTATACTAGCTAATCTTAACCAGGTAACCACATCTGTTATTGGTTCACAATTCTTGGTGTCCAATATTGAAACAAACACCATGGACCTAGTGGTGGAACTTGAACAACTCATCCATACCCACTCAGAAGCATTTCAACATGCTACTGTTTCACATAAATCAGGGGAACCATCCCAAACTCATTTGGAGGGAGGTGATAAATCCCAACCTATTTTTCATCACATTGAGTCTGGATATCACAGTCCTATCCATATTTAGACTGAAATTCCTTCTAACACTTGCATAAATCAGGAATTTCGTATTCCTGACAAAACATTCATAGACACTCCTAATTTTGGATGTCAAGGATTGGATGGAAGTCCTGGTGAGGTGAACATCTCAAAAGCCTCATTCAAATGTGCATCTGTTGTACAAGATGACTTAGTGTTATCTACAGGCCATGAGCCCTCTGGGCACATGAAAACTGGACCATCTGTTGGTTCAGGTTCACAGTTAGACTCTTCTAAATTTGTAAAGATTCAGAAACAAAACAAAGTGATGGGGGAAAAAGTAGAAAAATTGAAGGAAAGGTGGATGAATTGAATGATGAGGTGAAGGAGTTGAGAAACTCATTGGAAGGAAAAATGAAGTCTGTTGAGACTAAGGTGGATGATATGAAGATATCCTTGGAATCTCATAAAAAGGAGATCAAGGATATTATTTCTGAATTTCAGAAGGATCTGAAGAAACAATTGAAGAGTATGCAAGACTCTATATTTCAAGTAATAAGTACTTCTTTGGCTACAACTTCAAAACCACTTGCAATTATTCCACTTGCAGAAGTTGAACCTGAGGTTAGTATTGTTCAGAACTCTAAAAGGAAGTTTGATGATGATGATTCTCATGATCATCAAAAGGGGGAGAAAAGGAAAAAGATGAGTTCTGATAATGATATCTATGTAGAAGATTTTGAAATGGCAGACATGCAGTTGGTTCAGACAGAGGCACATATTCAGAAAGTGGATACTCAGATTATTCAGATTACAAGCTCAGATACATAGGAAATGGAGATGGAATGTATGGATGGTAATGATTCTGATAAAATAGAGGAATTGAACTTAGATGCAGAAATGGAAGTTAATTCTGATGAAACTGAAGCCATTGAGGAACCTGTTTTGGGGTCAGAGGAAATAGATGAAAGCTTAGTGGTTGTGAACACTTGTACAGATATTGTCCCATATGTCAGAGTTGGCTTGTTGAACTCTGAACTGGAAGAAAGGAGATTGAATGAGATCTTGATCAGAAGGATGCACAGTGAGTTAGTTAGAGTACTCAATGTTCAGAAAATTCAAAGGGTTGTGAAGGTGGTAAGACCTATTGATCTGATGGGAGAAGAAAATAGCACTGTTAAATATACTCAGAAATTTCGAGATGAATATCAGTTTAATTTTATTGATGAAATTGGTAATAATTCTGAAGAATTTGACAGAGTTGAAAACTTCTTTATGCCTACAGAATATGTATTTAGAAAACCAATTGAGATTCCTAAGATTAACTTTCCAATCTTAGAGGAGCCTTTGTGTGACTTTGTTCTAGAAATGAGTGATGTACCACTTGCAAGACAATTTCACAGTGATATTTTTCGAGAGGAAACATATGAAGGACACTATGTTGTTTTAGAAAGTAACATTGATGGTTTCATGGATGGAAAACTTCAGATGATTTATGCAGAAGCCTCAAATAGATTCAGAATTCCTGATTCAAGGCTACACATTCAGAAAAGGATCGAGAAAGTATTGATGTTTCAGACAGAAGAATTTGATGGTCTGAAGTATGTAAAATTGGAAGTATTGAAAGAAAAAGATATAAAGGTTTTCTTATCAAGTTTTGATTTCCACAGATTAACTCTTGAAGATCAGATCTTTCTTGTTAAGTTCTTTGCCAGTACTGAAGAAGCCTGGATAGAGATTGAATGTAGAAGACTTCTGGGCATCTATGTCAGAAATATGTATATGTATGACTTCCAGTTGGCAATTGAAGGAAGAAAAGAGAAGTGCAATTTGAATTGTCCAATGAAGATTCCAAGAAGTGTAGTGATTGAAGCTATGTTTTACATCCTGAGATGGCATTGTTATACAGATTTTCAAATAGCTCTGTATTTACAAAGGCCATGTGTCTATCTTTCAAGACCCAACACAGATCATGATCAGAAGCAAGTATTAAGAACTGGAAGTGTATCCAAGCATCCAGAATTGGGAGTCTTTCTGAAGAATAAAAGTGAAAAGATCTTCTTCAGAGCAAAGGAAACTGCAAAGTATTGTTCTGGAACTTTAAGAATCATTAAGCACAATTTGGAGAAAAAGATGCTGAAGGTGAAGCAAGCAAATATGACTCAAGAAGTGATCACTCAGCAAGTTGAAACTATTCAAGAAATAAATGTTAAAATTGACAAGAGGCTTAATCAAAGAAATATGCTTTTACAGAAGATTGTTCCTGCTTTGAAAGAATTGGATGATGCAAAGTATAAGTTTATTTGACAAAAAGGGGGAGATTGTTAGATCTGGGTTTTGTCAATAAACCAAGTATTAAAGATATGATGAGAAGGCTCAGATGTTCTGATATGAAGGGTCAGAGTTCTGACTAAGAAGACTCAGAAGTATTACACGGAAAGTTACTAAGTATTGAGTCTGAAGAGAAGAGTCAGAAGTTCTGATATGCCTAATCAGATGAACGTTCAGAAGTTCTGAACAACCTGTTCAGAACTTATAACTAGATACTTTCCTTAGTGTTTAGTTAACTAATTAGGACACGTGTATTGTTCCTATTAGTCTTTCATAATTGTACCGTAGCTTTAGTTTTCCCGTTACAGTATATATAGTGGTTGGCACTGTTTGCTAACTAACTTTTCCCGCATATTCTTGTATTCATATTTTGTAATCTTTGAGATACGCTCCCTCTAAGATCTGTAAATCTGTTCTTCATTGAATACAAGTGTTCTTGATCAAATTACTTCTTGATTACTATTCTATTCATTGTTATATTGATTGTAAGATTGTATCCTGGACTTACAACCTCTACACAATCGACCTCGTAGCCCTCAAACCCGATAACCCTGTCTGCCTCATGTCAAAGGCTAATTCCCAACAAGCTTGGCTTTGGCATCGACGACTTTCGCACCTCAATTTCAAAAGTATCAACAAACTGGTGCTGGGCGGACACGTTAAAGGCATGCCCGATCTTCAATTCGTGAAGGATCGTCTCTGCGGGGCATGTGAAAAAGGAAAGATGAAGCGAGTGCCGCATCAACAAAAGGTAACTCCGAGCACGTCCAGGTCCCTCGAACTCATCCATATGGATTTGTGTGGACTAATGCGTGTTCAGAGTATTAACAAGCGCAAATATGTCCTGGTGATGGTGGATGACTTCTCACGCTACACATGGGTCAAGTTCCTTCGCTCAAAAGACGAAACTCCGAAGCTGATCATCAACCACCTGAAGACCATCCAACTGAACAAGCGACAACAAGTTCAGACCATAAAGACTGACAACGGTACGGAGTTCAAGAATCAAAAGGTGGACGACTATCTAACTTCAGTCGGGATCTCGCACACCTTCTCTGCCGCACGCACTCCTCAGCAAAACGGAGTGGTGGAACAACGCAACCGTACCCTAGACGAAGCGGCTCGCACCATGCTTTCATAGTCCAATCTGCCGCTATTTCTATGGGCCGAAGCGGTGTCAACGGCTTGTTATACGCAAAACCACTCCATCCTCAACAAGCGGTTCAACAAGACGCAGTACGAGATCATCAACAACCACATTCTGAACATCAAGTACTTCCACACATTCAGATGCACGTGCTACGTCTTAAACGACAAGGACAATCTCGGAAAATTCAGCCCCAAGGCAGACGAATAAGTTTTTATCGGCTACTCCATGCAGGATCAAGCGTATCGCGTTTACATCAAACGGAATAAAACCGTTGTCGAGAGTGTAAACGTGACAATCGACGAAGCCGCAGATTTGGCTTCTGAACAGATCAGTTCAGAACCCGGTTTAACTGGCGTGTTAGCTTCCGGACCTCCAAGTTCAGGATCTGCACAAGCGACAGTAAATCCAAATCATGCATCTTCATCGAATACTGACTCTTCTGATTTAGATTTATTGTTTAAGTTCTTTTATGATGACATCTTTAATGTTTCCCCTACTGTCTCAGCACAACCTCGACATGAAGCTGCTCGTATTGAGGACTCGTAGAACCTATCCGGTCCGCCGCCTTCTACAAGCACCCCATCCATCACTGCGGAGACAGCACAACCGTCATCGTCAACCTCTACCGATACTACTGCTTCCCAGGAGGAACTTGTTACAAATCCGGAGATCACTCCTAGTGATTCGTCATCTGCTACAATCGCGGATCAACTTCTGAACTCTTCTGACCAAGAAGTTATTCAACCCTCGACGGATCCTCCCCCACCTCCTCCGAGAAACCAACCTGCTACACTTGAAGCAGTTTAAGACCTACCTTCTGGAGATTATATGGATTCAGATGCGTCTCACTCAACTCAACAGCCGCTTCCGCACACCACCAGATGGACGAAAGCTCATCCCTTGCATCAAATCATTGGTGATCCCTCTACTCCAGTTCAAACACGAGGTGCATCTGCCAACTTCTGTCTATTCTCCGGTTTCTTAAGAAACATCGAGCCGACGAACGTACGCGAAGCGCTTGAAGATCCGGACTGGATCATCGCCATGCAAGAGGAGCTCAATCAATTCGAAGCTCTAAAGGTATGGCGACTGGTTCCACGTCCAAAACACAAGACGGTGATCGGTACCAAGTGGATTTTCAAGAATAAGAAGGACGAAGACGACATCGTTGTATGCAACAAAGCACGTCTCATGGCCAAGGGATACCGACAACAAGAAGGGATCGATTATGATGAGACATATGCTCCGGTGGCACGAATCGAAGCCATTCATATGTTCCTTGCATACGCCGCTGTAACGTCCCAAAAATTACAAGGAATTTAAAATTTTTAAAGTAACATTTCATTAATAAAAACTCATTTAATAATTCAATCATCTCGTTTGCAAACTCATAATTAATATTCTTACGAACAATAAACAGCGGAATAAATGTCTAAAATTAAAATCATAAAAGTAATCAACTCTTCCCACGCGCCAGTGTGTACTCGTCACGCCTTGGAGCCACTCGCACCTGAAACCACAATTTTATTGGGAAAGGGTAAGCACGAAGCTTAGTGAATTCAGACACCATAAATAACACAGTTACTTCCACACCACCTCTAAACAGCTAATTGCACATAAACAACATACAAGTCTACGAACAAATCATAATCATGTATACCTACACCATCCCACCCAAAGGCATAAGCTGGTCCACCCGACCACACAATAACCGTGCAAGCATTACCCGGCTCCCCCGCGTTCCTACGCCACCCGCGTATATAAACCTCGGCCCCACCGAGTCACTACGCCACCCGCGTATATAAACCTCGGCCTCGCCGAGTCACTACGCCACCCGCGTATATAAACCTCGGCCCCACCGAACTCTTACGCCACCCGCGTAGTCATAACAATAAAGGTCCGACTAGACGCCCCACTATCTAGTCCCGCATCACAAACAATTAAAACTACCACACACGTACGAATCGTAATGTAAAAAGTAACCGACATTAGTTATAGTGAGAGAACTCACCTCGTAAGCGCGCCTAGCTCACAAACAATAATTCAAGCTTCACAAATCCAAGATCACTTCCCAACACCTATACAATCGTTACAGATGGTATCAGAGCCGGGAACCGGACTGGTGTGCCAGCGAGGACGTTGGGCTCCCAAGGGGGGTGGATTGTAAGATCCCACATTGGTTGGGGAGGGGAACAAAGGTTGCCTTATAAGAGGAAATTGATACCTCCCCTATCAGACGCGTTTTAAAACCGTAAGTCCGGGTGTGTGGACAAAGCGGACAATATCTGGTACGGGTGCGGACAAAGCGGACAATATCTGGTACGGTTAGCCTGGGATGTTACAGATATTGTAAGATCCCACATTGGTTGGGGAGGGGAACAAATGTTGCCTTATAAGAGGAACTTGATACCTCCCCTATCAGACGCGTTTTAAAACCGTGAGTCCAGGTGTGCGGACAAAGCGGACAATATCTGGTACGGTTAGCCTGGGATGTTACAGATGGTATCAGAGCCGGGAACCGGACTGGTGTGCCAGCGAGGACGCTGGGCTCCCAAGGGGGGTGGATTGTAAGATCCCACATTGGTTGGGGAGGGGAACAAAGGTTGCCTTATAAGAGGAACTTGATACCTCCCCTATCAGACGCGTTTTAAAACCGTGAGTCCGGGTGTGTGGACAAAACGGACAATATCTGGTACGGTTGGCCTGGGAGGTTACAGATGGTATCAGAGCCGGGAACCGAACTGGTGTGCCAGCGAGGACGCTGGGCTCCCAAAGGGGGTGGATTGTAAGATCCCACATTGGTTGGGGAGGGGAACAAATGTTGCCTTATAAGAGGGACTTGATACCTCCCTTATCAGACGCGTTTTAAAACCGTGAGTCCATGTGTGTGGACAAAGCGGACAATATCTGGTACGGTTGGCTTGGGATGTTACAGCCGTGTACAAGAACTTCACGGTCTTCCAAATGGATGTGAAGACCGTATTCCTCTACGGCGATATCAAGGAAGAAGTGTACGTATCACAACCGGAAGGATTCATGGACGATTCGAAGCCTGATCATGTCTACGTTCTAGACAAGGCGCTTTATGGTCTAAAGCAAGCTCCGCGAGCATGGTACAACACGTTGTCCGAGTTTTTGATAAAGTCCAAATTCACACGAGGAAAAATCGATTCGACTTTATTTATCAAAAAAGAAAAGGGTCACATAGTTCTTGTTAAAGTGTACGTAGATGACATAATCTTCGGCTCTACTAATCCCACATATGCTAAGAACTTTGCCAATCTAATGGGAGAATATTTTTAAATGAGTATGCTTTGCGAGATGAATTTCTTCCTTGGTCTTCAAGTTAAACAACTGTCGACCAGGATATTCATAAACCAGGCGAAGTACATCCGGGATATTCTTAGGAAATTCCAGATGGAGTAGTCCACGCCAATGAAAACTCCCATGGCACCCGGTACGAAGCTTCATGCCGATCCTAACGGAACGGATGTGAACCCTAAATTGCATCGCAGGATGATAGGTTCTTTAATGTATTTAACCGCAAGTAGACCGGATATCATGTTTTCCACATTTTTGTGTGCCCGGTTTTAATCAAAACCTAAGGAGTCTCATTTAACTGCTGTCAAACGAATTTTTCGTTATTTACGTGGTACTGCTGATCTTGGCTTGTGGTACCCGAGAGAGACAGGTTTTGCACTCTCCGCTTATTCCGATGCGGATCAATCGGGCTGTATGATGGACCGAAAGAGAACCTCGGGACATATCCAGTTTTTGGGAGATAGCCTGGTGAGTTGGGCTTCCAAGAAGCAGCAATGCGTTTCAACGTCAACTGCCGAGGCGGAGTACGTAGCCGCCGCAAGCTGCTGCTCACAAGTAATCTGGATGCGGACCCAACGCAAAGACTACGGTTTCATGTATGTCAAAGTCCCCATTTACTGCGACTCGAAGAGCGCGATTGCCATATCCAGCAACCCGGTCCAACACACCAAGACGAAACACATCGACGTTCAGTATCACTTCATTAAGGATCACGTCGAAAGAGGTACAGTCGAACTCTACTTCGTAAATACTGAGCATCAGTTAGCAGACCTATTTACCAAAGCCTTGGACAAAAAACGTTTTAATACTCTTGTGTCCAAGTTAGGTATGCTAAAACTGAAAACTTAATCCGATTGTGTGCCCGTTACAAGTTCCATACATCGGTGAGTAACTGTCTACTCATCATCTGATGTTTACACTCCTGATGATTGAGCATACACTTCCTCGCACTTGTATTCTACTTGTCTCAGTTACACAGTTAGATTTAGTCTATGTATTTATTTCGTAGATTTAGTTTGTTTCCTTTCTTTCTTCGTGTGCTTCCTTTTCATTCATACTGTCGTCATCTTCTATTTGTCTATATCTGTGCTTTCACGGTGTGTTCATGTATTCAGGGGGAGCACAAAGCAGTATCAGGTAAGTTCACTCATTTGTTGAGGGGGAGCGTCACACATAGTTTTTCTTAAAATGATAAAAAGTTTTTTGTGTGTGTGGGTACTCCCGAGTGGATTTCATATAATGGTCATCAATTGAGGGGGAGCGACACAGTGTTTTTCCTTAACAGTTTAAAAAGTTTTTTGTGTGTCGAACTCTCCATTGCACATTTCTGCAATATCTGAGGGCGAGCAAAGTCTTCCCCATGCTCAGTCTGTGAGGGGGAGCGAGAGAACAATCTGTCAAGTTCCGACTGGGTTCAATTTTTTTTGAAAAATGGACAATTTTTTGAAAATTACTAAAGAATCCGGATAGTTTCCGGAGATCCATGAATCCGGATAACTAACTTTCTGGACCGGATGGGTTTCCGGGTTGACCCATCCGGAAAACCTTGTCCATATAAAACCATCCGGATTCGTTTGTTTCTTTTATCCGGAAATCTTTACCTAAAACCCTAAAACCTCTCGAAGCTCTCTCTCTCGCTCGGACTCACCGCACCTCCACGATTTGCACTCGTTTTTCATCCATAAATCAGGTATGTTGCTCGAAACTACATTTTGATTTTCTGTCATCGAGCTTCATACACATCGTACCACAAATCGACCACTGATTTGGTCGATTTCACAATATCCGAAAACCCGGTTTCGGTCTCTTCGACTTCTGGTCGAGTAGTTAGTTGCTAGGTCGATTTCACTTACTGGTTGGTTCTCTATCCTGGTCGATTGATGCATTTGAGGTTCGTCCGGACACATTCTTCATGTCCGGACACATTCAAGATTATAATGCTTTATCCGGATTTACTCCTAAATTTCGACATTTTGTCCGGACCTACACAACATCCGGATTCCCTAGTCGTCCGGAAACCTCATGGTTTCCGGTAAGTTCGACTACCGGTTTGATTAGTGTATCCGGACTCCTCGTTGACCGGAAACCATTATCATCCGAATTATTTTTGTCCGGATTGATCATTTTATCCAGATACGTTCATCTTCTCTGGTATCGTGTGTTGTCCGGACACCCTTTGTTCGGATAGTTGTGGTTGTCCGGGAAGTATTGCATTTCACTATTTTCCGGAAACCTTGGTGTCCGGATACAATCGTTTGTCCGGAAAGTCTCTTTTTCTTATCATTTTGTCCGGACACTTCTGCATTCTGCATATCCAGTACCTATTTCATCACTGCCAGTCCTGAATCTGTCTCAGATTGAGCAAAATAATGCAAAGGTACGCACCGACTATTGTTCATCCGCCTCAGTTACTAACTGTGCCTATTTCACAGATCTCATGGCGGATCAGGAACAACATCCACCACAAAACCCGGAAGAGCAACAAATTCCTCAAGAGGAATTTATAGACGAGGCTGCGGATAACGCCTTGGTCGAACCTGACCACGACACTGAATTGGAGGCCAACAATCACCACCTGGACCCGGCTCAGTTCCGTCCACAGCCACAACATCGAGTACTTGTGGATATCCTCATGCGTCACCCTCTCCATGAGGCCCTTACTCTTACAGCCGACGCCCCCTACTGTACGTTCTTCAAGTATGGCACACTGCACGAGTCAACACTGCAGCCAACTCACAGACCATCACGGCGCAGATCGACAACCAACAGTTCATGCTCACACCTGACATCTTCCGTCGACTACTTTCACTTCCTGAAGCCAATGCTGGCGGACACCAAGGCTATGACCCCGCGCTCAATGACACGACTCTGTGCGCTCAGGTCCGCGCTCTTGGCTACAATCACGCCCTCGACCGACCATCTGCGTTCAACCGATAGTACCTGGCCCCCATATGGTACACTCTGTTTACAATTCTCAATCGTTGCCTTTCATCAAAATGGAAAGGCATCGACCAGTGCACCGGCGATTTTCTGCGATTCTTCCATGCCGTGTGCTACAATCGCCATGTCGATTTTGCCATGATCATCTGGCGTGAGTTAGTCTAAGCAATTCGCCAAATAGGAGGTACAAAACAAAAGAAGTTTCTCCCCTACCCGCGTTTCCTTTCGCTAGCCGTGCGTCAACACATAGACGCGAATCATGCCATACCACAACGACTAAACCATCCGGTATGTCCTCCTCATCACTTACAATACATGGTTATTCGCAACCCATCCAACGCAGTAGCCATGCCCATACCCGATGCCCTTCTGGCACTCGCCGACCCCACTGCACCAGGTGTTATAGCTTATAGGGGAGCGATAGGGATTCCCATGGTCCAGCCATCACCGGAGGGACATGCCCAGGGACCTAGACCAGAGGGACGTGAGGGTCCAAGAATGAGAGGAGGAAGGGCCCGGGCAGCTGGGGCTCCCGGGCAGGGTGTGATGATAGTTCGCGGAAGGGGAACTAGGGTGAGTGGTGCAGTGGAATCGGGTCCCAGTTCTAGCCAAACCCAAGTCGGAACATCGTCATCTCGATCGATGCTCCACCGTGAAACCACGCCATACATAACTGAACCGCCTTCACCACTCCATCATGTTGAGAACGTGGAATCTGACTCCACGGATACCGATACGGACCATAACATCCGCATGAAGCTAATACCTCACGGTATGGGACCAAACCCGGATTTTATCGAAGGCATCCCACTTGACTCACCTACCACTTTTTCTCAACCTGGTAGGAGACCCGAGGGAGTAGTAGGTGATGACTTAGATCATGTGAGAAGGAGGGAACTGCGTTTGAAAGCGAACCAGGAAACATTGAGCCGTAAAGATAACGAGGCTCCTGAGCGACCCCAACCGAGCGATATCCGGGTTGCCACATCTGCTATCCCGTCTCATCCGTTGGGACGGGGTGTTGAACAAGCCTCCGTGGACCCAGCGGAGCAATTGCACAACCCCCTATCCACTCATCCGTCTCTCAAAAGACGGATGTTTCAGTCTCACACGGGGATCAAGCACAACTTCCACCGGTCTCTCACTCGGAGAGTACTGGTGTTGACATAAGAGACCCGTAACCCCAGGTCTCGCCTTTATTTCGTGCACCATCGAGTCTAGAGCCAATTGATATTATACATTCTTCGGCTAGGACACATGAAGAGGAATACCAAATCGAGACTATTCGTGACTCGATCGGAACGTCTATAGTGTATCCGTCAGGCGGAACACTAGGATCGGACGGAAATCCTACCACGACTACCCCTGTGCCAACCGTGAACGTAGGTGGCTCTGCCTCTAAGGTGGATGCCTCAACGGGTGTTCTAAGTGACCCCGGTGTTATTTTCCCCGACTTTGTGTCACCAGGGTCCCTGGATAGCACCCTTAAGGCTGTCCGCGAGGCAATGGAGCAGCACGTCGCCGCCGAGATCGACACCGTCAAACGCTTAATCAAAGGTAGAGGGCATATCGTCGACACTGAAACCGCACCTACACCTCCACCGGCTCCTACTCAGCCTACCTACTCGGTGGACACCCTCAAGACGATGCTTCTAGCCCAACTGCTCCAAGAATCCGAAACCAACGCCTCAACTGAAGCAGACCTGATAACCATTCTGAAATCACAGGTCACTGCTCCTTCATCATCTATTACCACTCGCATGGATACAATTGACTCAACTTTTAAGGACTACAACCAAGCGCTCACAACGCTGTCCGACATAGTCCGCTCACTCGAAGATACCTGCAAGAGTCAAACAGGGGGTCTGAAGCGAAAGCACGATGATCAGGATGATCCTGATCACCGTGAGGGGGAGAAAGACTAAGACCCACCGAGACCGCCCCTATCCTCACCGAATCGATAACTGTGGTTCATCTGGAACCAGCAACTGCGGAAACAACAACCGACGCCGAACCTGAAGCCGAGTTGCCATTAGCCGAGATGGTAATCGACATGGAAATATCAGATGATGAAAACCCGACGGTTGACAAGCCCGAGGGTTCAACACAGGAACTGGTTGATTTTGACTCATCAGACAGACCGTTATTGGATATGATAGATCCAGACTGTGAAACCAACCCGGAGACCGAAGATGCATGGTATGAAAAAGCCGTCAGTGCCGCAAATCTCCAGGTTAATTTGGTTTTCCCTACTAATGACGATGAGAACATTGATTATGATCAGTTCCCGCTCCAGAATTTATATGGTACTTCTCCCGTTCACTCTGCTCAAACCGATGAAACTTCAATAAGACCCGAGACCTCAACTGCCAATATTCAGACATCTCCTCAGCAACCGACAGCTTCTGATCTCCCACTTCCTCAACAGCAACAAATTCGTTAGGAGAAGATCTCAGTATTTATTCCTCACCTGGAGGAATCCCTGAAGAAGTTGTTTGTTCACATGCTACGCCCAATCGAGCTAACCTTTTGCTATGGTATTTACAACTACAACCCCGAATACCAACGCCGGTATATCTGCGCAATGAAGCGGTGTCTTCCAGTCAGTCAAGTCAGAACCAAGCATCAGATCACAGAGGTACTCAATATACAGTCAAGCCGCATTATGAAAATCGTTTATCCTGTATTCACTGTCCGACGTGAAAATGGGAATGAATGGAAATTTTCTGAAGCCGACTTCCAGCACCTCCGACCGTTTGACTTCCTGGCTATTCTGAGAGACCTTCGTTCAAGAACCATCCGACCGCTACCTGTCACAAAGGCGCTCGAAGCTGTTCGTCGATTCCTGGTCCGTACTATTATGATGTCATATCTCACGGATTTCCAAATGGCAATCGAGAACAGGGCAAAGAAGGTAAATCTGATCAAGCCGAATCTGAAAGCTCATAAATTGAAGATGTATTCCGAGAACGCTCTGCTTCTACAACCGGAATTTGGGATAGTCTTCATCAACGAACAGAAAGAGAAAAAATTTATGCGCTTCAGTCAGGTTGACAAATTCTGCGACGGCACACTCTTCAAAGTACAGAATGCACTTCGCAAAATCATTTCCTATGAATCAGAAAATCAGAAGGTTTCGTATGTTCCTAACTCGAATGAGATAACTGCACGAAACGCTTTAGAAGTGGTTGAAGAACGCATCGACTATCGTCGCGCTATCAGAATGTTCGAGGTACACTTTGCGCTCCGTAAAAGATATGTTTATAACTGGCGAGAACTAGAGCGCGAACTCGAACTTCAAATCAAAGGGGGAGATTGTTAGGGTCATTTATTGTTGATTTAAAGTTCAAGGATTTAATTTGTAATTGTTTAATTTGAGCTTTTTAGTGAACGGGCCGTGGGCTTGTTAACCACGGGCCCGTTATATATAATGTGCATTAGCCTTAGAAAATAGGCTAGTTGTCTCATTTGCTTTCCTACTTCGTATTGTAATTCTCTCTGATTGAAAGCTAATAGGGATGACCAGTTGAAATCATAAGCTATACTGTTTTACGTCTTTTGATTTCATTGTTCATTGCACGGATCTGAGACTCACATTTTTAATGGGCAAGGCAAATGGGAGGTTTAAGGGACTTGAAGGAAATGAAGAATCTCATAACCTAATGCACTTATTGGTTGGCACTAGTTCTCAAACAAAGGTTGTTGAAACTGAACAATTTGATTGATCAGAAACTTAGTAAAAACACCAAGTGTTCGCAAATCTAGTAGAATCATTCAGAAATACGAGAGATATCGATTTCTCATAACTAATGAAGAATGATGTATGATAGGGTTCTAGTAAACCCATCAACTACTAAAGTGCTATGTCAGATTCTGAATCTGATGAGTGACTCAGAGTCATGAACACCAAGATGCAATCCATTCATGGATCAGTACAAGGATCTCAAAGCTGGAATCTTCATTTTGATGAGAAAATTAAAAGTTTTAATTTCACCAAAATAAAAGATGACTCATGCATTTACTAAAAGGCTAGTGGGGCGCAGTAAAATTCTTAATGTTGTATGTGGAAGACATACTAGTATTTGGAAATTAACTTTCCGACTTAGTAAGACGTCATGTCTTGGCTCGAACAGTATTTTCTTAATAAAAGACTAAAGAAAGGCTAATTGTGTTCTTGGAATAAAGATCTATAAGGATAGATCAAGACGACTTATAGGTTTAAGTCAAAGTGCGTATATTAACAAGATCTTGAAAGGTTCAAGATGCAAGGCTCTAAAGGTAGTTTCTTGCAATTATGATGTGACATCATTTTGAGCATGTCTCAATGTTCTAACACAAAAGTTGAGCTAGATAAAATGATTGGTATTCCATATGCTTCAGCAATTGGATCCATCATATATGCCATGATATGCACTAGACCGAGTGTGTCATAATGCTTTAGAGCATTAGAAGAAGATACCAACGAAATACGAGGGAAGGTCATTGGATGACTATAAAGAACATTCTAAGGTATTTACGAAGAACCAAAGAAGTGTTCCTTAATTAAGGATTGGAAGAAGATCATAGTAAAATGTTACATTGATGATAGCTTCCATAAAGATCGAGAAGGTTCTCGACCACAAAAGGGGTATGTCTTCATTATGAATGAAGAAGTAGTTCATTGGAAAAGGTTCCAAGCGAAGGTAAATAGCATAATATACTACAAAATAAGAATACACTGCTGCTTTGGACGCTGCAAAAGGGAAGATGCTTGGATGAAAGAGTTCATTGAAAAGCTTGGTAGATGCCTCCCATTCAGGATCACCTAGAAATCTTTTGTGACGATGTGGGTGCCATTACGCAAGCTAAAGGACCCTATGTCACATCAGAGTACCAAGCATCTAGTCCAAACATTTAACTATATTCAGAATAAAGTTAAAAATGGAGATGTTAGTATTCACAAAGTTCACACAAATCAAGTTTTTTTTGTGGACCCATTCACGAAGCTATTTTAATATGCCAAGCTTGAAGGGTCATGCTTGAGCTATAGGACTTCGTTATTCTAGTGATGGGATTTGATTTGGATTTAGTATTTGAATACTGGAACAAGTTAAGCAACAAGTATAGTATTTAGTTAGATATATAGGATATGATCTTTTTCATACTCTTGTGTTCTATATTAGCATGTTTTAATCCTTGAATAAACCAGTTATTCTAAATGTCCATAGTCGATCATAGTTATGGGAACAACCATGAAGTAAGACTAATATGAATTGGATCGGTTGACTTTTAAGAGTAAAAGTGGCAAAGTGTTGCAACCAAGTTCATAGGTACTTGTTAGGGAACAAGTATTGGACCTGACCCGCTTCATGATCACTTCATGGATAGTCGTCGTAAGTGAGTCTTGAATTAAGGTAGTATATTTGTATCCTTCGACCTGAGATGCATATTAGGAACTTGAGTGTAGAGAGTACTGTGCTTTGATATGGTTAAATGCTGATCTTTAACAAGGCAGTTATAAAGGCCATCATTAGGTATAGTATGAACTACATAAGAGGTGTATGTATTCAAGAGGGGATTTGTTCCTCTAAATGATTTAAGAGTGAGACATCTAAGGCGCCTTACCAAAAGTTAAACAACAGATGAGAATGATAGCGATCCATGTCTCACGTTCAACATGATGTCCGAACAAAGGGATAACTGATACCACACCTTGTACATCAATTGAAGCTACGAGCTTGTGGAAATTGGATGTTGTTGAATGGCACATACAGTCATACATTGTTGGGGGCAATGAGATGTTGCTAGACGTCCACCACTGTCTATATCATTCTATAATGCAGTCTTGAGCAAGTGGGAGATTGTTGGTTCTATATGCTCAAGAATGATTATAAAATAATATTACCGGTAATATATGATCCTATAGGGCCACACTGAACAACAAGTAGACACCAAATTAATATTTATAAGAATTTGATTCTTGATAAATATTATTAATTCTAAAAATATTATTGAATATGATTCATAATATGAAATGCAAATAAAGATTCTAGTTTATTAAAATATGATGAGTTCATATTTAACTAGAATTTAAAAGGAGGGACTATATGTAATAAGTTTAAATAGTTAAAATAATGATTTTAACTAATTTATACTATGAGGGCTTAAATGAAAGATTGCATGGCTAGCTTCATTCTAATTGGAGCTTCTTTTTGCCTTATTCTTATTGGACCTCTTTTGATGACCATTTTTTTGATGGTTGTTAAAAAGGATGAGGTGAGTTTTTAGAGTATACATGGAAAAACTAACAACTCTTGAAAAATTACTCCTCTCTCTTCCTTTTTCTTGCTCTTGGCCGAAACCACCAAGTGGTGGTGGTTTTTGTGTTTTTTGTTATTCAAATCTCTTGTAGATTTGAATCAAGAGCTCAATTTTTGCATCTTCAAGAAAAGGAACTAGCATTCTAAAAGGTGTCGGTGCTTGTGGTGGATACCGATAGAGGAGCTCTATTTTGGGTTCTACATTCACCATCAACTTCCAACCTCCCGAGAGGATTCAAAGGACTACAAAGGTTGTTACTTCCTTCTCTCCTAGCTTGTTTTTGTTGAAACTTTAATTGCATGCAAATAAATCTCATATGTTGTCCAAAATTTTCTTATCTTCCGTTGCATGTTTCTTGATTTTATGAAAATCGTTTTGGACAAGTTTCCTTCACTGTGTCCTAGCCAAAGAAATAGTTTCAACAAGTGGATCTAGACTCGATCGTGCATCGAAAGAAGTCGAGAACGGGGGAGGCTGTTCTCTTGTTTTAACACCAGAACTCTCCAAGCGAGAGACCGGTGGACGTTGTGCTAAATCCCCGTGAGAAGATGAAAACATTTCCTTTTGAGAGGAGACGAAGTGGCTAAGGGGGGTGTGCATTTGCGTCGCTAGGCCCACGACATCTTCTTCAATACCCCATTGCAACAGATGCAACGGGATAGTAGATGTGGCTGCCTGGCTTGGTGGAGGCTGGTTGGGAGCAACATGTGAAGATTGCTCCATCACATTGTCACTCTCATGCTTTTTCTTGCTTCGCCTTTCTCTCACAACCTCACTTGATTTTTCTTTTTCGACTATTTCTCCCTCCGCTCTGCTTTTCTCTCCAGACAAGGCTTCGAGGTTAGGAGTGTCATCATCATCATCTTCATCATCCGACTCTGTAGCCTCACTACCGGATTCCTCTGACCCTTCTTGGGAACCGGAAGCCGAGCCTGATTGAGACTCGAATTCGGATTCGGATTGGGAGCCAGAGGCGGAACCGGTAGCTGGTCCGGAGGCTGAGCCGGGCTCAGAGCTAGAAGAGGAGGCTACCTCTTCAGCAACATGTTCTCGGGATACACCTTCCACCACCACATCATGTAGAGCAGCAACTTCGTCTGTAGGTGGAGTCGGTGTACGTGGTGGAGTGGATTAGGGTCGGGAATAACTAGCACCGCATGTTGACCTACCGGCACCACCCACGCCTGTTCCCCTCACAATATTTTCTCTCATCACACCCCGTCCGACAGCCCCTGCTGGTCGGACCCCTCTTCCTCGCATACGTGGACCTATACGCCTCTCGGGTCGCGCTTCTCGGGCAGGTCCAGCCGGATCTGGCTTGTCCATCGGAGCATCTAAGTTTTTCTCTCTCCTATAAGCTACCACACTCGGTGCCGTTTGGTCCGCGATAGCTAGTAAGTCAGCAGGTATCACCATGGGTTCTAGGTCTTCGATATCTCGCTTATGCTGAATTCTAGTCATGCGAGTAGAGAGCATTACCTTGTGGTCTGCGTGTTGAGGTATCGTGAGGTCGGTCGCCATGAAGTGCGCGACTAATAGCAGCAGGAATCGTGGATATGGCAGAAATGTGAGGTGTTTGCTGTCGTCCTTCTTCTGTACTTGCCCGATCAGCTCCGTCCATAGAATGGATGCGTAGTCGACGTGTCGGCTGTAGATGACTGCGTGGAATAGGCCGAGCAAGTTGACTGATGTATGATCGATTCCTTTATTGATGGCTGATAGACACCTGTTCAATATGGTGAACAAGGTGTACCAGACCGACTGAAGGCGGATTCGTGAGAAGTGCGATGGCTGTGCTAGCTGGCCGGCATATCCGAGAGCACGAATGTCATGGCAAAGGAATTCATCTGAGACTTGTGCATCGTAGGCTGTACGTCCTTGAACGGCGGTCGGTTCCGGCAGTTCTAGAATCCGTCTGAAGATATCTCGAGTGATGACGACGTCGGAGTCGCCGATTCGGTCTCGAAGAATGAATTGCTGGCCGCGGGCGATTGGTGTGAGGGAGCGCCATAATTGATGCACATAGACGACTGGAACTGGAGCATGGGCCGTCAGTGCTCGATTGAGAGCGTGGCGCTTCAGAATTTCCACAATCACTGGACATTGACATCGGAGGTCTGTCGTGTCCAGGTGGAAGTTATTTGCCACGAGGGGTAGGTTCTGGCCTTCAGGAAGTAATGGGGCATTGCCTTGAGGATTAGGATTCGGTTGACCCATGTACCTGTTTAAAAGCAAAATAGGGTTGAGAATACATAGCTTGTGCACAACAAAGATGAGTCTCGGGGCTCGAACTCTCGGATTCGGATCTTAACGATTTCGAGTTGAGTGTGTGCGATTTTGGATATTTGTGTGCATTCAGAACCCAAAGTAGCCAAATAGCATCAATGAAACAATGTTCCAAACCAAAAGAACTGTACATCCGAAGTGGGTTTCCGGAATCCTAAAGGATCCAGAACCTATTCAGAACAGGATCCGGAAGTAGCAATGTTCCGGAATTAAAATGTATTGAATCCGGAGTTTGGATACCGGAAGTGAAGAAGATCCGGAATTGAGCACAAATACCGGAACAGGAAGGGTTCCGGAATTGAAAACAAATACCGGAACATAAATCGAGTAAAATACCGGAACTACTAGACTTCCGGAACCGTCGACTTCCGAAACCAAATATGAACAATACCGGAACTTGTTAACACCGGAACTGATACCGGAACTCATGAGTTCCGGAATCAAATACGGATCTGATGAACACATTCCGGAACCTCGAAGAACCGGAACCCTAATCGAACTCAGATTCATTTAAACTCAAAATTAACCAATCTAAATATAAAATCGATGATCAATAACTCATATCATGCTATATTCAGGTTGAGATCGATGCCTATGGGGTCGATTTGATGTTCGAAATCCAAGTTGAGGGTCGTAGAACCCTAACAGCGGCGGTGACCAAGGAAATCGATCAAATCGATCGATTTTGGTGATGTTTGGTTTGATCTAGAGTTGTGTAAAGCTATTAAGTGTAGAGAGGAACACATACCTGGAGTTTGAAGACGATCTGAGATTGTTTGATGCAAAAACCACAAAGGAGTGATGGTGTGAGAAGAAGTTGGGTTGAGAGAATTTTAGGCGCGAGAGTTTGAAATTATGAAGAACACTTAGAAAAATCCGGTATTTATACCGGTCGATACCGGAAGTGAGTCCTGTACCGAATGCCTTAAACTCTCTCGGAATCCAATTTGTCTCAACTTTTGACAATTGGCGAAAATACCCCTGAAGTTTGAAATTTTTTCAAAAAGATTCCCTGAACTTACACTTTTAGCCCCTCAGATTTGAAAATTTCACTTCTCCCCGTCAACATTTCAAAAACTGACTCTCCCCCTCAAGTTTTCAAAAATAGCACTGCTCCCCCTCAACTTTTCAAATTTAGACCCCATTTTTTTTTTCTTTCATAAAATAAAAACTTAAACAAAAACTTAACCAAAAACATGAAAAAACATGAAAAATCTTTCCTTTTAAGCTTGAGAAATTGACTAAGCTCCCCCTCGACTTATCAATCTGACACTTCTCCCCCTCAATTTCTCAAAAATTGCACGAATACCCTCATAGAAACGAGAAAACATACCTTTGGAACGCTGGCTTTAATAGCAAACGATTAGTAGCACGGGAAATTAACGCAAAAAACAAAGACTAGACGGATAAAATTAAAGAAACATGGAAAAGTGTGAGTTCCAGTTTGATCAGGTAACAACGAATAACAAGAACTAACACGAACAATTGATGATTTCAACTTGTCATCCCTCTAATATTCATGATTCAAGATGTTAGGGCATTATTGTAGCTATCAAGACAGTATTAATATCTTGTATTGTTCTTCTTAGTAGAGGCATGGACATGTCATGGCCCTACTATATAAAGAAGACTCCTTTGTTAATTTCCATAACTCTTGTAACACTTGTAGCATTTGTCATTTACTCTTTCAAGATCAATATATGGATGACTAGTGCTTTCTAGATTCTCTCTCTACATTTTCATTGCTAGATTCTGGGTTTTACATTTGGTATCAGAGTTTTGGGAGATCGAATTGTGTGCAAAATTCGTCCAAATTCATGAAGATTTGAAGATTTTTGAAGAAAATCTCAATTTTTGAAGAAATTGAAGAACACAAATGGGTTATGCATTTCTTGTTTGTTTTTTGTTTTGATTTTGGTTGCAAAGTGTTTCTCCATCATTCTAAATCTGTTTTGCATCATCAATTTTGCAAAAACACATCAAGAATTGATCAATTTGAAGATTTTGAAATTTTTGGTGTTCTTGAAGAAAAGTGGGTTGTGAAAAATTTTGGAGTTTGATTTTGCAATTTGTTGATGTTTTGATCCATTTCTGTGCAAAATCATTTCCAAAATGTGTTTTTAGACACGTATCAATCATAAATTTCAAGTTTTAAACTCTAAAATTCAATTTTGAAAATTTTGGATTGGATGTGTTCTTGAGGTGTTCTTGACAAAAATGATTCAGATCTGAGTTTGGATCCATTTCTGTTAATGAGTTGTTATTAAAATATGTTTGTGATAGTTTTTAATCTTAAATTCTTGGTCTAACAATTGTTTTGAGTGTTTGAAATTTTCAGATTGTCAACAGACAAGAAAAGAAGAAAGAAGTTGTGTGTTACACTCAAAATTGGTTTCGGATCACACATAGTAAATATGTGTTGAGTGTGTGTGTGATTCAGCTATGTGTATGTGTGCTTATTAGATGGTTTCAGATCATACAACATACGAAACCATATTCTTTTAGTTGTGTGTTTGTATGTTTGAGCTGTGTGTGAGTGTGTTTGTATTGTGTGTGCATGTGTTATTAATTTTGTGCAATGATGAAAGCGGAAAACAGATTGTATTATATGTTGATCCGAGTGTAGAACCGACGGTTGAAAATCCTGAGGTAAATGAGGAGGAGATAAGGGAAGTGGTAGACAGGTTTGTGGAATCTGTTGAATTGATTGAAATTAGTTCTGGTGATGAAGGTGATGATCTGGCAAGAGAATATGATCAATATTGGAAAGTAAAGGAGGAAGCAGAACCATTCGCACTGCTTACTTATGAACCAGAGGATCAAGGTGTTGGGTTCACACAAGATGAGGTAGACATACTAACTGAAATCTATGGGACACAAACTCCTGAGGAAATAACTGTAAGTCCTATACATTCACCTGAACATATCTCAAGTACCTTTTTACCTGTTCAATCTGATGCTATACCTTTATCTTTTAACCTAAACCAACCCAGTTCAACTCAAACCACTATACCAGTTTCTGAACCAATTCCAAATTCTGAATCCACTCCTATTCAACCTGAATCACAATCTTTTCATGATCCATTTCTAAAAGAACCAAAACTTGAAGATACTGAACCTTCATCGTCTACATCTGTAGTACCACCTGTTATTCCTACCCATGACGAAGTTGGTCCTTCCAATACAGCTGATCAACCTAGTCCATCATCCTCACGGAGAAGAAAATTGTCTGAACTTGAACAGCGTGAAAGAACTTTGTATTTGAGAACACCATTCTTGGAAGAGTCTGAAAGAAGATTGTTTGTGCACAGAATCAGAAGTTTGAATTCCTACGCCGTGTTGGGAATTACTGATCAGACAACCGAATACAAGTTCGAGTATATGTATTTTCTGAGAGACAAGTGCCAAAAGAAAAGAGAGGTGAGGAGCAAGAAGTTGATTGTGACTATAAAGGAGGTAACTGCCAGATTATATTACAAAATGTGGTATCCAGAGTTTGTTGTTCAAAGGCAGGATTGTAGGGATTACAGATTCTCTGAAGCTGATTTTTGTCACCTAACGATGGAAGATTTTGAGTTCATGTATCATCATTTCAGAGATCTTCAGATCAGAAGGGAAAACATGACTCTTGCATTGAATGCCATCAAAAGGTTTTTGAGAAGACACGTCCTGTTCACACAGTGTCATGATTTACAAATGGCCGTGGAGAGTTATCAACCAAGAGTTAATTTGTTGAGGCCTAATCAAGATTTGCCTGCATTAATGAAGATGGCACTATTTGCTGTGATTGAAGAACCAGAGTTTGGTGTTGTGTTCAGAAGTGGTGGAAATAAGATATTCATTCAGTTTAATGAGTTGGAAAAGTATTTGGACGGTACGCTCAAGATTGTAAGACTTCAGTTGATAGAAAAGCTCAAAAGACATGATGCTGAACAAAAAGTTACTTGGATGTCTTCAAGACCTAGAAGAGTTTTGACAAGAGCCATTGAAGAGATTGAATTTCAGACTGGCTATGCGAAGAATTGAGACGCATCTTGGGTTTCGAAGAAGAAGAAGACCCTTTCTGCCTTGATAGCTAAGGGGGAGATTGTCAGGGCATTATTGTAGCTATTAAGACAGTATTAATATCTTGTACTGTTCTTCTTAGTAGAGGCATGGACATGTCATGGCCCTACTATATAAAGAAGACTCCTTTGTTAATTTCCATAACTCTTGTAACACTTGTAGCATTTGTCATTTACTCTTTCAAGATCAATATATGGATGACTAGTGCTTTCTAGATTCTCTCTCTACATTTTTATTGCTAGATTTTGGGTTTTACACAAGATAGTTACAAAGGTTAGAATGAAGAACACAACTATCTCTTTCTCTCTCTAATGAATCTCTTGGATGGCTAATCATTTGCTAACTTAATTCAAGGTTAAACATAACCTTAAATACCTAGGCCTTTAGACACAACGGCCCATGGCCCATCAAGCCTAAATTAAGCCCAATTAATGAATAAAAGGCTTTTACAATAATAATTAATCTAATTAAGCTCTATATAGTTATTTATATATATTTCTAATATGTAGGACATTTATGGTCCTAACAATCTCCCCCTAAAGATATATAAATAAAAATCGGTCTTGAAATCTTCAGGTCTTGATCTTCTCTTCCTTTTGAATCTTTGAAACGCATTGATGTTGCTTGTCTTCATGTCATTTCACCGCTTCCCCTTGAATAAAGCTCTTGAATTTGATTTCTTCTTTAAAAGAACTTGTAGAACCAATATGCTCGAAGGAGGAAATAATTTGAAGCGAACACCACTTGATAAGGAATGAGAAGAATTGATTACTTGTAAGCACTTTGTAGACACTTTTCGGAACTGATGAAATTCAGAACTGCTAAAGCAATAGTTACTCCCCCTCAGCTGCTAACTCCCCCTCAATCAAAAAACACAGTTACTCCCCGTCGGCTTTTGCTAACTCCCCTTCGACTTGATATTCAGTGTCTTTGAATCTGTACCCTTTCTCCCCCTCATGATGAGTAGGAACATCCGGAGCATCATGCACGTTCATAGACAATAGTGACGAGTAGCAAAAATTCTAGATCAAAACATTATAGTAACCAGGGTAATCAACTAACACATAAACACATTAGTAACTGTTATAACAACAATTTAAAAAACTTGTGTGGCCTATGTTCAGAGTTGGCAAAGGGGAATCTCTGATAGGACTTCCAGTTATCACTGAAGTAAAATATTAAAAATTACCTCTCAAACTGTTCCGGCAATATCACGAAGATATGCAAATGGAATCACAAAGACTCGTGCATGTGTGAAAGAAATGAATTATAGCAGTTAGGCTCAAATATTGACTTAACCTTGGACGCAAGTTAAAAATCAATAGACACAGTGAATAGAATGTGAAGTTCGAAGACCGGAGCTGATGTCTTCCTGTTTCAATATCTAAGACCTCCGAGTGAGGAATAGATAGAGTATGTGCTAATTCTCCGTGAATATGTGAAACAAGCATCTGTTGAGATACTTGAGTGGCTGGGTGGGGTGACACGAGTTATCGACACTGGGTCCATGTCTGTTTCAATATTCATCGCCAAAGAACGAGAATGAATAGATTGTGTGGTTACCCGGATAACTGACTCGGTTTGGTAAGGACCAATAATTCTTTTAAGTCCTGTCACAGCCTCACCATATTCTTTTCTCCCCAAACTCATCTAACAATCTAGACCCCTTACTGATGTCTATAAAGGATGTGTTTCTTGGGTAGGTCTTTCCGGTTATGGCTTGACCATAGAAACAATGTAAGACCTAACACTTCTTTCATGCATCGAGTATAACAGTTTAGGAAAACAGTTAAAGTACGAGTTCTAAACTGAAATGTTTAGAAGTCATAGCATTTAAGAACGAGTCCTGATCTGGGGTGATCAGAAGTCATAGATTGAAATACCGGAGTTTCAATGAAACAACATCAAGCGCAAAACAGATAGACTCAATAAGCACAATATTTTTGTAAGAAATGAAACAATGATCAGAAAGTTTAATTGTGAAGAACAAGTCACAATTATTTTATCAGATAAGAATGGAATCATTTGCAAAAAATAGCGAACTTGGAAAACAACTAGGAATTCAAACGAGTGTATTTCCATCGAAAAATCAACAAATATGTGAGACATGGAAATAACTAAGTCAATGAAGCAGTGACACGTGGCAATCATGGAATTTAAAAATGAAGAATAACAAACACAAGTTAGTTATTCAGAATTAATTACCACGGTCTTTGAATTCAGTTAGAAGTTCACTTACCTTTCATGAGATAGTACTCCCCATCAAAATTGGCCTAACCTTTGAATGTTCGTCATGTGAAAAGAATCTTCTAATTTAAATGCACATGACATTCCTGCAAAACAGATTAGAGAGATTTTGGTATCCATCTTTTGATGGATCCTTGACGGTTAGATGCACTATGAGGACCTGGGAAACTATAAGTACCATACCAATAGTTGGCACGATCTTTATTCACAAACTCACTTGTTCCACAATAAGAGCAACACAACTTCTGTGTAGATAAGCTGATCAGTTTATTAACAGAGTAAACTCGATCAGTTTTCACAAAAGGTTTAGCGTGGAAAGCTATGTTGTTCTTTTCACTCTTAACAGGGACAAATGGCTTTGGAGTAGAATGGGATCCTTTAACTCTCCAAACCATGTTTACTTTCTTGAAAAATGGATTATCTTTATTGTCAACACGAGAATTATAGAAAAGATTGGAAGGTCGAATCTGATCTTTTGAAAAATCTTTTGATTTGATAAAATTCTTTGAAGAACGAATTGAAGAAAATGAACTTGAAGCATAAGAAGTTTGAACACCTTTGAAATTGCTTTCTTCAAGTTTCTTGACCTTAACGGATAAATCATTTCGTTCTTTGAGAATTAAATCAAATTTCTTTTGTAAATCAGATTTAACCATTTGTTCTTTCAAAATCTCGGTTGCTAATCCAGATAATCTCTTTGTAAGTTTAGTAATCTCGGACTGAAAAAACTTTCTCTCTTTTGCAAAATCATCTTTCAAACATTTAGTTCTAAAGCCTTCAACCTTCTTTTTCTCAGTCTCTTTGCTTAGAATGTCTAATTCTTTCTCCAGATCGGATATTTTCAAAGAAAGTTCTCCATTCTTTTTAGAAAAACATTTGCGTTCAGTTTTAAACTTCTCTCTTTCTAAAATTAAAACTTTTTCAAAGTCGAAGATTTGTTTTGAAAGTTTTAGACACATAAGCTCAAGACTCTTCTTCTCTTCAAGAGATTTGGTTGAAAACTCAGATTGCTTTTGTGTAAGCAATTGTCTTTCCTTTGAAAAGCTTTCTTTTTTCCTTTTCAAAAACCTTTTCAAGAGTATTTAGTTTACTTTTAAGCTCAAGGTTTTCACAGTGCAGGAGTTTACCTTTCTCTTCTTCTTCAGCCAGCTTCTCAGAACTATTCCAGATTTGAGATTTCAGTTCCTTTAGTTCTTTGACGTACTTGCTGATCAAACCATCTGATCGCTTGATGTTCTGTTCATGTAGCCTTGCTTGCTTAGTCTCAGTCTCCTTGATATCATCTCATGATGATAAATCAGATAGCTTCTTTTTCAGCTCAGTGTTTTCAGATTCCAAAATCTTTTCCTTTTCTTCATATTTAAGAAGTTTCTTAGAACCTTCAGATATTTGCATTTTCTGTTCCTTCAGATCTTTGATGTGCTTTTTGTACGTTTCATTTGCTCACATCCAAATCTCTTCATGCATTCTTATAATGTCTTTACACGCAGGATTGAAGCAATACATCGACATTGTTACCTGAAAAATTATGATCGTTAATGGGTGTTATTTTGAAGAAAAATTTGCGGAAGAAAAATCCAAGATTAAATCAGAAAAACCAATTTATAAAATAAATTCGTTTCCAAAATTTAAAATTTGATTATTGACGGTTCGAACGAAATCAAGCTTCGATGGTGAAACCTGCGAGAAACAAACCAAGTTAGATCAAGAACGACGATGATAAGTCACAAAAATAATAATAGTCGCTAATAAATGCAAATCGTCGCAAATAATCTCAAAACGTCACAAAAATAGCAAATCAATCGTTAAGAAAAATCACAACTTTCGTTAACACTTTTAATCACGAGATGTGCGGTAACTCGGGTACCGACGAGAACTTACCAACCAAAACTTACCAAAAACGCAACTTACCGGATGAGATGAGAACGTAAAAATTACCACTTACCGGACGAGTGAGAACGTACCGGATGAAGAGTGAACTTTCCGGAAAAGAATAAGCATACCGGATACTGTCCGGATGAAATGACAAGGACTTACCAGATAAATGCGGTTACCGGATGAAAGTTGGTTACCAATCAGAAAACTTACCGAGTGGAAATGAACTTACCGGACGAGTAGTGCTTACCGAGTTGTTGGTTCCCGTTTTGCTTTAAACAAGATTATCAGATCTATTAGTTTAGGTTTAAGGTTTGATGCGGAAGCGTATTTAAAGAACTAACAGATATGTTTGATAGATTTAAAACACAATATAAATAAACAGTGAACAGGAAATAATATCTCAAAGTTTACTGAATATATATATATATCAAGAACAGATTTAAGAACAGTGAGTATGCAAAGCTTTAAACAGATATGACTCTTAATGTGCATAAGCTACGTGTTCTTGATGTTCGATTGAAGTGTTCTTGTTTTTCTGTTTTTTGTGTGTTTTAGGAAGAACTCAACATGAGTCTTCCTTTTATACTACTCTTAGAAGACTATGAAGTAGGTCACTGTTCCTTTTACGGCATGAATAGTGAACTGGATGGTGTGAACAGTTGTTTGAGCCATGCACATTTAATGGAGCAGATGTACTATTGGTAAATGCATTAAATGGCGCAGACGTCTATTTTGTACCATGCCCTATTGAGTCCACTCAGAGTTTGACACGTGTTGAAGTTGGACAGGGCAAGTTGCCATGCAAGTTGATGAACAGGTCTTGGAACAGTAGCAAGATATTATAAATATCTTCCTAGTCTTTAGAGGACCATAGAGGCTCTGTAATGTGTTACAGAGGTTCTAAGGTCTGGTTCCTCTGTAAAGTAGTCTTCACCGGTTTCCGAGTCTTTGGTTGTTTACTTCTGCAGAGCTTCTGTCAAGGGTGGCAGAGGTTCTGTGGCTCGGTCCTTTGTGAGAAGTCTTCTTGGTTCCTTGTCTTCTGATGTTGTCCGCACAGGCTCTGTTATTGGTAACAGAGGTTCTGCGGTCTTGGTCTTCTGAAAGCGTCCTTCTGTAGTTTCCTCGGTCTTTGATCACTCTTGATCAAACTTCCTTTGATTCTTCTGAGATGCCCGGCAGAGCTTCTGTTGCACTCAGCAGAGCTTCTGTGGAAGTTCTTCTGTACTTGGCCATTTTTCAATACTTCTAATATTTCAGAATATTGGAGCTAACAATCTCCCCCTAAGTATTGAAAAATAAAAGGTTGAATTTATGCATTTTAACCTAAGTAAAGAAGAGGTTAAACAATACCTCAGAAGATTATTTCATTCATTTTGGAATTTATGCCAGAGGCATTTACATTTGAGTACACATAAATAAACGTTGACAGAGGTTCTTTGAAGAGACTCAGATTTTTGCATTTGGGAAGTCGTTGAACTTTCTGTTGTCTTTTCCTACTTCCTTGAGTTCTTCATAGAATTTGAGGCAGAGATTTCGTAAGTCGAGTGTAGCATCTATTTCTTGGATCATCAACAGAGCAGATTCTTCGTCCATAAGCTCTGTTGCTTTATTCTCCTCTAGTATCTTTCTGAACATGTTCAGAGTATGGGTTGTGTACTTCTGACAGTCCATTGTCACAAACAGTTTCAGTTGATCAGCAGGATTCTTGAATACTAACCCGTACCTTGGAGTTTTGATGATTGAATTGGGTATGGCATTGGGTGGGCAGAAATCCTCTGGTGGTCTGATACTTAGAGTAGTTATTCCCAGATCGATGGCTAGTTGAATGTCGAGCATGCTGTAGATTAGGAGCTTTTCACGAATCGCCTTTCTGAGAACTCGATAAGACCTTTTGTGGCAGTCGTCATTGAAGTTGTCTTTTGTCCATTGCAGAAGGTCAGGTAAGTCATAGGGATTGAGGTTTCGGATATCAGCATTAGAGAATTGATTCTCTGATCTGTCAGACCTTTTGACTTTCCAGATGGTATACACCGTATGAGGATAGGTTCTCATTTTGGAGTATTTGCAATAGATTACCTTCTTTATTTTGTGAATGGAGTAAACTTGATTGACTGGTTTTGACTTTGTAGAGGTGAAGATTGCATCGAATTCCTCTTTGAGCTTCTGATCTCGGACATGGGCTGGCAGATCGCTCTGGAAGTGTTGTCTGTAGAGATAACTGTAGACTTGTTCTTCCATTTGTTCAATGGTTGAAGTAGATCTTGGAATTGGTCTCCTTAGCTCATCCATCTTTCGAGTGATGTCTGCTACTCTACCTTCTGTTACCTTAGCTGTGGGATTCAGGGATGGGTTTTCTAACAGAGGATTCAAGTTGAATGCCCAGTCTTCCTCTTCGGGTTTAGGAGTGACGAAGGCATTAAATGCACCTTTCATCAATTTCTCTGTAGCAACTGGCATCTTCTTCTTTGGCTCTTCTTCTGTCATTATTCCCTTGCCTTTATCTTTTGGCTTTGAGGTTTCAGATATTGGGTTTTGGATTTGTGTGGGTGGAACCTCTGTTGATTTGACAGTTGGAGGTTCTGTGGGTTTTGGGGTTGTATGCTCTGATGTTTTGGTTGTTGCCTCTAAAGGTTTTGATACTTCGGGTTGAGAGAACTCTGTTGGTGAAGAATTTTCGGGTTTTGGAGGTGGGATGTCAAAACGCTTTGCTGATTGAAAAGCAGATACAAATTCCATTCTGCGAAGAATGAATTCTGCAGTGCGTTTTGGTCTTTTGGGTTTTCGAGCTATGGATTTTACTCTTGTTTTGCGCAGGATTGGTTGTGAGGTTGGTGTTGGTTCTTTGGGTGAGGGTGGAGTTTGTTCTGAGGATGAGGATGCAAGATTGATTACCTTAGGTTCTGTGGTTGGTGCATCCTCTGGTGAGATAGAGGTGTTTTGCCTCTGTTGTTTTCCCTTCTGGGTTTCTGTCGTAGAGGGTTCTGCAGTTTTCTCTGTAGTTTTTGCAGAAGCAGCCTCCGTTGTTTCCTTTGTTTTCTCCCCCTCAGGATGACCAGATGCTCCATCATCATGATCATCCTGCCTTCCTTTAGCAGCAACTTCTGTTCTGCAGGTGTCTTGAGCTGCTTGCCTTGCTGCATTTTTCTTCATTGTTTCAAAGTAGATTGCGATCGAAGTTTTGAAGGCTTTGGTCGCACTTTTCTCGAACTCTGCAGCGGTTGTTTTGGCAATGTTAGTGGCAGAGGCGATGGCAGCAGCAGCAGAAGTTTCTGTAGATGACTTCATTTCTGCAAGGGCTGCTTTAACCTCTGTGGATAAGGTATCCACTTTGGTATTTAATCCTGTAAGCGCGCCTGAAGTTGACTCTGTAAAAGACGTGAATGAGCTTTGCAACTCATTCAATGTTTGAGTTACAGAGGTTACAAAGGCTTGGAACTCATCCTTTGTAACATGTTCCTCTGGGGTAACCTCTGGAGGAACAACTCCTTCTCCAGAGTGAGTCCCTGTTCCTGGGACACCTTCATTCACCCTTGTTTGTACGTTGGGGGTGGAAGGATTTCCATCTGATCCTCGAGAAGAAACCTGAGTTTCAGTCTCTACAGAAGTTCTGTGAAGAACATTGTCCAAATCCACTCCAGAGGTGGGTATCGGAATATTCTTCTGTTGACTCAGAGACTTGTCTAGAGTCTCTTCGTCATGGTGCTCTCTACTTCTCTCTGAAAGAAGTTTTGGCCCTATATTGTGCGTGTCAGAGGAAACGAATTCCTCTGTAGGGTGTTCTCGTGTGATCTGGGGCGATTGATCACGAACAATAGGTGAGTCTCTTTGAGGAGACTCCCTAGGAATGGATTCCCCGGTTTCTGTGGGCGCAGAAGTCGAAAGAGTGACCTCTGGCTGGATGGGTTGGGTGAGGTTCGAGCTGTGCTGCTCTTTTTCAATGACACCTTCTGCAGCTAGACCTGCGGTGTCAGATGTGTGGGTTGCACTGGGAGGGGTTGAGGGATGTGTGCCTTCTGCAACTTCGGCATCTTTTTCTTTTTCATTTTGTTTTCCTCCAGACGTTTCTACCCTATCCTCTAAACCTATTTTCACCTCTTCTTCTGCGGTCTCTTGTCTTGGCAGAAGTGAATCAAGAACCTCTGTGAAGATTGGAGTTTGCAGAGGTGGTTCGATTCCTTCTGTTATTGTTTGCAGAAGAGAAGATAGTTTCGTCTTTGATTTTCTTTTCTTTGGTTTTGGTGCCCCCTCCTCTGAAGATTTTGACTTCCTTTTTCTTTTGGAAGAGGGAGGGGCAGAGGGTGGTTGGATAGCAGAGGCAAGTGGTTCCTCTGTAGGGTTCTTGGATTTCTTTCCCTTTTTCTTCTTTTCTTTAGATTCTTCAGAAGACTTTCTTTTTGAAAGATAAAGGTCTTTCCTTAGATTTCTGAAGTTCTTCTGGTTGGCCTTGTGTTTAGCCAACTTTATCTTCCATTCTTCTTCTGTAAGTCTCTCTATTATACTTACTCCTATTGGCACTCCTATACGCGGGGGTGTTACAGAACTGGGTTCAGGAGTTCTGTAAACGCGTATGTACTCACTAACTAGTTCCTCATCACTAGCATAACCTAACATTACCTTTGACAGTGGCCTGCTGTGCGGGTAGCCTTCTTCATGTTCTGTAGGGGTGTTTTTGGACATAGGAAATTGCTTAGGTTTGGGACCGTCCATTGGCCATTTTTGGATAAGGAGTAGGGGTTCGAAAAGTACACTGAGGATTCGCTGGAACTGCAGAGGGGATAACCAGTTGTGATCAGACATTTTGGCTTTCTGGGAGGCGATTTTGCGATCGATGGTGTTGATGATCTCTTGCATCATTATGGTGGCATAATCTAGGGGTAGATCATAGTACACACCATACATGATTGAGAGAATTTGAGGTGAGCTTTGATCGATGCTTCCGATTTTGCCCGTGAGGCAACGATTTAGGATGTAGAATAAGGTATTCCACACAGGGGGTAGTCTTGCTCTGCGGAAATCGTTCCTCTTTTTCAACTGTTGGTTGTACCCCAACATGTGCAGAAAGTCGACAAGTTCTTCATTTGTTGGTTGGGGTGCATACTTTTTGATTCCCATGAGTCCTCTTGTTGGAAGGCCAAATTCTAATGAGAACATGGTGCGATTGAACATCAGTTCAAGGCTCTTACTTTGGTCAGGTTTAGAAATGTAGCCTCTGATCAAATCGGTGTCAGCGTCATAACGGCAAGATTGCCAAAACTGATGTAGGTAACGTACTGGTATTTGTTTAACGGTTTTGCTCAGAAGAGGGTAAAGAAAGTGGTTCTCTAGGATGTTTAGCAGGATGGCATGTTCTTTGCCAAATGCCATAGGAGAAGGAACAAGATAACAGTTGTTCGATTTAATGGGAAGGGTTTGCTCGAAATGGTCATTTGAGAAAAATTGTTGCAGGTGGGTAGTGGGTACGAAGGATGCCTCGTCGCCGGAGTCATGTCTGTCGGCATCGGCGGCGATGTGTGGGTTGTGGGAGTGCTCAGAATGCACTGGAGAGGATGTTGGAGAGTTCGTTGGTGAAACGTGAGTAGATTTGGAACTGGAAGCCATTTGTAGGTTTGAAAGTTCTAGGTTTTCAGAAAGAAATAAGCAAGTTCGCCGGAGAAGATGAGAGAATAGTAAAGTTTTGAAAGTGATTTTAACTTGGGTTTTATACTGTGGTAACGGATAGAATTCGGAACGGTGAAAATGTGAGAAAGTTAATAAAATTTGAGGTCCACACTCGAGTTCATTCGGCGTGGTACAAGTTTCTAGGACGACGTGATATGTACGTCAATGAAAACTTGGCACGTCATCAATGTCAGTGACAACGAGACGTCGTGGGCGGCCACATTAAATGAAAAACGCGTGGGTTTTAAATTTTCACCACAGAAAAGTTACCGTTACAGATACAGAAATTCCCAAGTGGAAATCTTTACAGAGGCTCTGTGGGTACAGAAGCTCTGTGATTTTGAAAAACGTTTATCCATGTAGATTGTATCTTTAATGAAAATCGTTTGAAAAACACGGAGAGGATCAATAAATCTTTAGTAGAGAGAAATTTTCCTACAGAGGTTTTTGGACCTCTGCCAGAGCCAGCAGAGGCTCTGTGACAGGAAATTTCTAAAAACTAATAATTTATAAACATTTTTAATCATCCAAGTTTTTGATCAGTTTTAACAATGTATTTAGGACTTATTTGATCATGCAAGACAGATCAGAGAACTTTTGGTACCCATATCCAAATGGGTCCTTTTTTGTTAGGATTTGGAGCTGTCTTTAGGTCCTCTGGTTTGCCAATCTCTGTTGGTTTGCCAACTTTCTTTCTATAACCTTTCTCATTTTGGGTCTTTGGATTTTTCTTTTGAAATGACCCATTTTGTACACAGAAAGATTTAGAGAAAAGGTTTCTTAATTGAAGCAGAAGATCAAAGCATTTATATGAATGAAAAGATGAAGGCTTTGTAGAAACAAATGGTTTTGGAGCATTTTTGTCAGGAATAGAGATTTTGACTTTCCAAACCATTTTCATCTTTTTGTAAACGGGATTATTTGAATTTTTAGCACAAGAGTTTGCTAAGACAAGGTTCTTAAGCCTTTTAGCTAAAACATCTTTTTCTTTAAGGTTTAAATCAAATTTTCTTAGAAGATCTGATTTATACCTTTTCTCCAACATAATCTTGTTTGACAAATCGGATAGTCTCTTTGTTAAATTTGACATTTCAGCTTTAAAGACCTTTCTTTCCTTCTCAAACTTGTCTTTCAAACACTTTGTTTGAAATCCTTCTCTCTTCACCTTTTCAGATTATTTTCTTTCAAAATCCTGCTCTTTCCTCTCTTTTTCAAGAGATTTCTGTAATTTTGAGATTTTGAAAGAAAGTTCCATATTCTTTGTCTCAAGAAGAGTTTTCTCTTTTCCAAACTTTTCATTTTCACTGATTATAAGTTTTTCAAAGTTGGAAATCAGTTTAGAAAAGTTTAGACACTTAAGCTCAAGGCTTTTCTTCTCTTCTTTAAAAACAGTCTTAACTTCCTCAAACTTCTCTTTCTCCTTTTTACCAAGCTCTTCTGACTCAGATAGTTTCTTTTTCAGTTCAAGATTTTCACAGTTTAGGAGTTTACCTAATTCTTCAAGCTTGGCAATGTTGTCTGAGTCAATAAGAATACTCTTGTTTCTTTCCTCTAATTCTTTCTCAAGAGTAGGAATTATTTTCTTAAAATTTGTGCTGAGTTTGAAATAATAATGAAAATCAGCATCATCACTAAATTTTAGTCTTGACATATTGAATGAAGTTTTTAACGAAAGAAACAGTTTCTAGGATGTTACCAGATCGAATAAATCGAAAATGGTAGTAAAACAGAATCTGTTTGAAGGAATGAAGAATAGGTTAAGAACAGACAGTTTCTATCAAGAATCTTGTCTAAACGAGGATCACTTGATATTGAAAACCAAGCTTTGCTCTGATACCAATTGTTGATCTCATTCTTGAGCAACAATAGAAGAAATATAAAGTCCATATTTAAATATAGAGATAAGATATACATGAAGAACAATCATAAAGAAACTTATCTCATATTCATTGATGATTAAATATGGAGAGGAGAAATGTTGAAGAACACCACACTAAACATGAAACGACTCTCATAAGAAACTAGTCTATGTGTGTTTTTGTGTGCTTTCCATATTTCTCACTACTTAAAAAGACATATGGACACCTCTTATATAGGGCCATATTTACATTAGATATTTAAGATATCTAAAATCAAGACAATATCTAAAATATCTATTTAAAACATCTAAGTAAATATCTATAAGAAAATATCTAAAACATTTAAAATATCTTTATAAAACATTCCTTTAATTAGGGGCTAATTAAAGCTAACAATCTCCCCCTAATGTTTTATAAAGAAAACATCATTTTATAGTCTCCCCTTTGCTTTCTTTAGAACCTTTGATGTTCCGTTCTTCAAGTCTTCAAAGCATCATGTGCTCCCCCTCAAATGTAGGCTCAACCACCGAGCTTTAAACGTGAATAACAGAGGATGGAGTGACATTTAAAATGTGACAAATGTATCTTGACACCATGAAGAACCGTTGAGAGAACACCGATCTTGAAAGCGGAAAGAGCATGAGTGAAATGCGATGCTTTCGGTGCAGCAAGAGTCCATTGACTTTGACATAGATTCTGACCATTAAGCACACTGATTCAGACCAAAATCAAAACATAAAAAAGTTTCACCTGTGTCTTAGGAATTCAACGCAACTGGACTCATATGAAACAGAGCACCGAGTAGGAAGTTATGCGCGTGTTTATGAAGCAGCGCAAAGCTGACAGCAAGTAAACAAAAATCGGGCTCTGAGGTTGAGTCGCAGAGGTTCAGTCCACAAAGGCTCTGTTGGATTTCACAGAGGCTCTGTGATGAACAGTACCACAGAGGTTGTTTGCTGCTCGGCAGAGGTTTGGTCGTTGCTTGGTTGAGGTTGGTCGCCGCTTGGTAGAGGTTTAGCGGCAGAGGTTTCGTCGTGGCTCGACAGAGGTTGTCTCTGCTCGGCAGAGGTTTAGTCGTGGCTGACAGAGGTTTGGTCGCGTGCGGCAGAAGCTTGGTCGCGTGCGGCAGAAGCTTGGTCGTGTGCGGCAGAGGCTTGGTCGCGTGCGGCAGAAGCTTACCGGGTGGAAATGAGAAAACTTACCGAGTGGAAATGAACTTACCGGACGAGTAGTGCTTACCGGGTGATGTGTGACCTTACCGGGTGAGATGTACTTTCCGGTTGCGGTTACCGCATAAACTGATCTTACCGGATGCACTTGTATTCAACGATGTATTAATTTAAAAGACCACAACGGCAAACGAATTGAGACCACAAGCAAACAGGAAAAATAAATGCAATGCGTGTATGGATGCAATCTCTGATTAAATGCAAATGCGTGTATGGACAAACATGGTTTCCGGATGGGTCATACGGATACCCATCTGGTCCGGAAACTTATCCGGAGAGATGGGTGTCCGGAGACCTGTCCGGACACTTTGTGATTGCTGACAGAAATTCCCCTGTACTTTCACACTTTCAAGAAAAATAGGACTGTTCGGATGTTGAACGAACCTTCTCTCGCTCCCCCTCAAACTGAGAATAGGAAAGGTTTTGCTCCCCCTCAGAGTGTGCTTTTGTGCACTGGAGAGACCGACACAACAAAAAAAACTTTTCGACATTTAAAGAAAAAACCGTGTCGCTCCCCCTCAAATGATGAGCATAAGATGCTATGCTCCCCCTCAGAATGTGCGCGTAGAGTGAAATGCACACGGGAATGTCCACACACAAAAAACTTTTTCGGACATTTAAGGAAAAACGTGTGTGACACTCCCCCTCAATAGTAGAGTAAACTTACCTGATAGCTGATCATGCTCCCCTAAACACATGAGCAGCTCGTGAAAGCACAGTTATAGACAAACCTCACGTCTTCGCAATATGATTCCTTGTAGATCGTGAACAGCTCCCTCCTTCCGATCATGTGTGTGGAGCATCCAGTGTCTAAGAACCACACATGACCATCCTGCAAAACAAGATTAGCGGACCTTTGGTACCCAGAATTTCCTGGGTCCGGGAGGGTTAGGTTTGGCACTTCGAGGAGGAACTTGCTTTGACTCAGACTTCCCCTTAGGTGCAGGTTGTACACCGTTTGGAGTAACTGGTTTTGGCACATGTTGCCTCTTAGGTGTAGAATTTACACCTTTTGGAGGAATATGTTTTGTAGCAGGTTGCCTCTGGAGTGCCGGTCTAACCTCAGTGGGAGAAGCCCGTTTTGGAATGGGTTTGGTCTCCCGCTGTGGTTTAACCTCTGTTTGAGAACCCCGTTGTTTATGATATTTTCTCTTGTTATTACGGGGTTTGCATTTGGGTGTATGATTATACATGTGATATCATCAAAGTCATTCCAACCACAACTAGAACAGCATAAGCAATCATGCGATAATTGAATCAATTGCTGAATGGAGTAGAGTTTAATTGGAAAATTAACATCTCGTTTAACAAAATTATTCCTATGATTCCATGCGCAATCATGCTTATGCATCCTAGGATAGAAAACAGTGTTAAATGACTTCGATGCCTCTTTCTCAATAGATTCCGTAGCTGGCCTCTTTGGTTTATCTTGTTTAGGCTGGCCGGTTTTATCTGCACCCACATTGACAGCATGGTCAGTGACCTTTGAAGAAACAGGATTTTTGACAGGCAATGGCACGGTCTTTTGCCTCGGCTGTGATTGGTTTTGAGAAACAGGTTTAGGTTTGGGAATCTCAATCACAGCTGGGGCCTTAGTTTTAAAACTGCCACCCTTTAGAAAATTGACCGGATGATTGACTACTGGCGCCAAAAAATCAGTATGACTCGGGAGAGGTTTGTCGAAGGGAAACGACTCAAACTCTCTATCAGAATGACCTTCAGAGTTCATAAATTCAGAAAAACTATCTCCGGAATTGTAGGACTTGGATCAGGTGAGGAAGGCGAGGAACACTTAGTGGCAGTGTGCTTTGGGGAATTTGGTGCGGGAGCTAGGAAAAAATCAGAGTTTAAATTCCTTTTAACACACTCATCTTGAGAATCGTTGCCGTCTTGTGTGGTAGATATTTGACCAATAAAAGCTTTACACGAAGACGTTTCAGATGAATTCGAGGAAGATTCGGGTGAAATCTGCTTCTCAGATTTGAGTTGGTCAATTTGCTCTTGGAGCTGACCATTTTTTCGCATGCTCTTGCATCGCATCTGTTGCCAAAGCAGCCAGCTTTGATGTGAGTTTCGTGATTTCTTCCCGAAGGATTTCCTGTCCTTCATCAGACACAACTTCGGTTTTGACCGGTTGTAGATTCTCAAGTTTCTCAGAATTGAGTTTCTCAATCTCAGAGATTAGCGCTTTCTTTTCGTTTTGGAAAACAAACCTTTCTTTCTCAAGCGACTCCTCCAGCTCGACAATTTTTGCTTCCAAGATGAGAGGGGGAACATAGAGTTTAAACTCGTCCGTCTCAGTCTTGGTTGCGGGTGCTTGGCCCTCATCCTTTTTGGAAGAATCCTTGGGCGTAGAAACCTTGTAGGGGTCGAAGTAGTCATTTGAGAGATACTTTTTGTTCTTTTGAGAGGAATAATTCAAAGGTTCATAACAAAACGGAAGTTGTATTCCTCGTTTGTGTGTGCGCTTATATTCCTCAGTTTCCTATTCCTTTTCAGGTTCAAGAGGGCCAGTCCATTGAATGGGATATTCCAGATACGTTTTATCTAACCCAAAACATGCAAAATCATACAAAGTAGGAGTTTGATATCTTCCCTTTTTCAAATAGTGTGGGTTATCATATCCGATTCCCCACTCTTTGTTAAAATAAGTGAACTCTTTGGGTTTATTCAGAAAGATGGTTTGATCAGTTTGACCCCTTTTGTGGAGTTTGGTTTCAAGATCAAGAATTTTAGCAACAAACTCTTTGTAACAACCCGGATTCCCAAACATAGTTCAAATAGCATACATTGCATAACGTCGTTAAAACAAGAGATACATTATGTAACAAATACGGTCCCTTAGTCTTTACAAACATTCAGTACATCATTACAAACATTTACATAGTAAATTACATCATTACTAATAACATACTATAACTACAAAACACAACATGGTCTTCAATTATAAAAGTTCTCCAAAAGCTATTCGCGGATTAACCTTCTTAGTTGCTCTTACTCGATCCACGACCTGGAATACATACTTAAAACAAAATGAGGGTTAGACCTAATGGTCTAAGTGAGAAAATCCCTGTTAGTTTTAAAACCATTTCTACAACCATCATACGCATAACACAAATACAAATACCAGTTATGACTCATGCATCATATATTTTCCTCTCTTATTCCCTTGGCCATATTAGTTGGTTGCAAGCCAACTAATAAATTAACTTCACTGTACGACAATTACAGCCAACAACGCTGTACGAATATTACAGCCAACACACCAGTCCTAAGCCCGGCCACCGTATTCTCGTATAGTAGAATACTCATGTAAATACAATATCTCAATATATTATATTTCAACATAAACACATAATCATATCATCTACCACATATCCAATACACATATATATATGTATTCGAGTTGAAAACATTTTGAAGTAAAACTCACCTGTTTGACTTATCAAAACGTTTGAAAGTACAGGATCTAATCTTACAATCAATATAGAAAGCAGTAATTGAGAAGTTGTATGATCAAGCCCAATTGTATTCAATGATGAACAGAATAATAGATCTAAGAGAGAGAGAATCTCAAAGATTACAAAGAATGAATACAAAGATATACGGGAAAATCAGTTAGCAAAGTAGTGCTAACCTTTCTATTTATACTGTAACGGACATGTTAAAGCTACAGTACAAATAAGAAAGACTAATAAGAACATAACACGTGTCCTAATTAGTTTACTAAATACTATGTAATGTATGTAGTCATAAGTTCTGAACAGGTTGTTCAGAACTTCTGAACATTCTTCTGATAACGCTTCTCAGAGTTTCTGACTCTTTCTCTCAGAACTCTGACTTCTCTTCTCAGATCTCTGACTCCTCTACTCAGAACATCTGAGTCTTCTTATCAGATCTTCAACACTTGGTTTATTGACAAAACTTCAGATCTAACAATCTCCCCCTTTTTGTCAAATAAACTTGAATTTTGCATCATCCAGTTCTTTCAGAGCAGGAACAATTTTCTGAAGTAGCACATTTCTCAGATTAAGCCTCTTATCAATTTTGACAATGATTTCTTGAATAATTTCAACTTGCTGATTGATTACTTCTTGAGTTATGTTTGCTTCCTTTACTTTCAGCATCTTTTTCTTCAAATTGTGCTTTATGATCCTTAAAGTTCCAGAACAGTATTTTGCAGTTTCCTTTGCTCTGAAGAAGATCTTTCCACTTTTGTTTTTCAAAAACACTCCCAAATCTGGAAATTTGTTAACACTTCCAGTCTTTAACAACTTTTTCTGCTCATGATCTGTATTGGGATTTGCCAGATAAACACATGGCTTTTGTAAATACAGAGCTATTTGGAAATCTGTATAACAGTGCCACCTTAAGATATAGAACATGGCCTCAATAACCACACTTCTTGCCTTCCTTTCATTTCTGTCTTTGCTTGACTCTTTGAAGCATAGAAAGCTGTGTAATCTGTAGAAGTCAACCACTGATAGTTTCTCAAAATCTGCATCAGTAAAGTAATAAACCTTGCCATCTTCTCTCAGAACTTCAAAGGATAAGTACTCCATCTTTCTGAATTTCTTAACCTTCAATTCTCTGATTCCAGTGATTAGAAAATCTGAGTAAACAACTTGCTTTGTTTTGCCAAGACATCTTGATTTTTCTGCCAACCAGATCTGAGTCTCCTTAGGTCTATCATAATACACATTCAAGAATTGTACTTCTTTTGGTTTGAAGAACTCAGGCAGATCAAATTCAAGAAAGTATCCATTTAGATCAATGGATATTTCATCTTCTTTGGGTTCAGACTGTTCAGCTTGATCAAAACTAGTTATCTGCACATTCTGAGGTGTTGTGTCCTGAACTTCTTCAACATCATCTGACAGAATTTCATTCACTTCATACTCAGCAGGAAACACAAAATCATTATGTAGAATCTTTTTGGGATTCACCTCAGATAGCAACCATTCACTACAGTTTCTGATTTTTCTTCTAAGATCCAACCTTCTCTTCACAGAGTTCATACATCTCTTCTTTAAACTCTCTCTTTCAGTTTCCACACTTACTTCCATTTCAATCAATAACCAATTTAGAGTTGCATCACTGTACTTCACCAACTCTTTTAATCTGAACATTTCAAGCCTTCCGTGAACTGTATATGTGAACCCTTCTGTCTCCATTCCTTCATTCACAAATCCCATCAAATCTACACCAATTTCTGTTTTCTTTGTGGGAGAACTTAGATTACACTTTTCTTTTCTTCCTTCAATGGCTAATTGGAAATAATACAAGTGTATATTTCTGACGTAGATACCCAGAAGTCTTCTGCATTCAATTTCCATTAAGGCTTCTTCAGTACTGGCAAAGAACTTGACTAGAAAGATCTAATCATCAAGAGTCAATCTGTGAAAATCAAAAGTAGACATGGAAACCTTTGTATTCCTTTCTTTCAGCACTTCCATTCTAACAAACATTAAACCACTGAATTCTTCTTGTTGAAACATCAGAACTTTCTCAATTCTTTTCTGGATATGCAGTTTTGAGTCAGGAACTCTGAATCTGTTAGAAGCTTCTGAGTAGACTATCTGAGCTCTGTCATCCATAAAACCATCAATGTTACTTTCCAAAAGCTCATACTCTCCTTCTGTGTAGTAGAGATTATCATACATTTCCTCAGGAAAAATATCATCATGAAATTGTCTGGCTAATGGCACATCACTTAACTCTAGGATGAAATCACATACAGGTTCTTCTAGTCTCTGCAAGTTAATCTTTGGGATCTCAATTGGTTTTCTGAATACATACTCAGAAGGCATAAAGTAGTCTTTCACTTTCACATACTCTTCTTATGTATTTAACTCATCACAAAAGTTAAATCTAAACTCATCTTCAAAATCCTGAGTATAATTCACAGTTCTGTCTTCTTCTCCCATTAGATCAATAGGTCTTACCATTTTTATTCCTTGCTGAACTTTTTGAACATTCAAAGCTCTGACTAAATTATTATGCATCCTTCTGATCAACTCTTCACTTAACCTCCTTTCTTTTGATTCAGTACTTATCAATTCTTCACTTATCCTTCTTTTGTTATAAACAATGATATCTGTACACCTGTTTACCACTGCACTTTCCACTGTTTCTTCTGATCTCAATACAGATTCTTCAACAGTTTTAGTTTCAACAGAATTTCCTTCCATTTCCGTATCCAAGTTTAATTCCTCTATTTTATCTGTGTCATTACCATCAATACTCCCCAAATCCATTTCTTCTGTATTTGAGCTATCAATATGAACTATCTGAATCATTTCCTTTAAATTTTCCTGTGCCTGATCTTCTGAACTTTTTGTACTGGCTAAGTGCATATCTGCTATCTCAAAATCTTCTATGCCAATGTCATCATCATAACTTAACCTCTGTCTTTTCTCCCCCTTTTGATGATCATGAGGTTCATTATCATCAAACTTTCTTTTCAAGTTCTGATTGGAAGTACCTTCAGGTTCAGCTTCTGCAACAGGAACAAGCTCAAGAGGCTTTGAAGTAGAAGCCATTGATACACTCAGTGCTTTCAGTATAGATTCTTGCATACCTTGCATTTGTTTTAACATATCTTTTTGAAAACCATATATTATATCCATGATCTCCTTTTTGTGAGAATTCAAGGATTTCTTTACATCATCTACTTTGGTTTCAACAGAAATCAACTTTTTCTCCAACACAACTTTCAAATCTGACACCTCATCATTCAAATCCTCCACCTTCTTCTCCAAATTTTCCACTTTTCCCCCATCTCCATGTTTTGTTTCTGAATCTTTTCAAATTCAGAAGTTTCTAACAGTGAACCTGAACCAACAGATGGTCCAGTTTTCATGTGCCCAGAGGGCTCATGGCCTGTAGATAACACAAAGTCATCTTGTACAACAGATGCACGTTTGAATGAGGCTTTTGTAATGTTCACCTCACCAGGACTTGCATCCAATCCTCGACACCCAATATTAGGTATGTCTATGAATGTTGTTTCAGGAATACGAAACTCCTGATTTGTGCAAGTGTGAGAAGGAATTTCAGGCTCAATATGAATAGGACTGTGATATTCAGACTCAATGTGTTGAAAAATAGGTTGGGATTGATCACCTCCCTCCAAATGAGTTTAGGATGGTTCCCCTGATTTGTGTGAAACAGTAGCATGTTGAAATGCTTCTGAGTGGGTATGGATGGGTTGTTCAAGATCCACCACTAGGTCCATGGTGTTTGTTTCAATATTGGACACCAAGAGATGTGAACCAATAGCATTTGTGGTTACCTGGCCAAGATTAGTTAGTTCAGAGGCATCTCTTTTTGTTTGAACCTCTGTTGACAATCTCTCATCCTCACCACTCTCATTCTGTTTTTCCTCACCAAGTCTAACCAAGTTCTCAGAATTTTCCCCCTCAAGTCTTTCAGAATGTTCACCCATCTGAACATCCTCCCCCTCTCTAATTCGACTAGACCCCTCACCTCTCTTCTCAGGTTGGTCCTCTTGGGTAGGGATTTGAGGTAATTCAATTCCCATAGAGGTGCAATACGCTTTTAAAATCTTACTCTCCCTTGGAATATAATTCCTAAGTGATTTTGGCAACAGTTTATGATTGGGATAGTTTTCAAGTCTTATTACTGAGGTCATCTTACCCAAATAAAATGTGGGACCATGCTCTTCATTTGTTCTTCTTGAGATTGTTCTGTTTTCCTGCATGGCATACCAAATAACAATTTGCCAGTACCTTATATAAGGAATGTATGTCAGTGAAGCATCCTTTGTTTTCCTCTGAATTGCTTTCTGATTCTTCTCAAATGTATTCTTTATGTCTTCCCAAAGTATTAAAGTATAGTCATAATGCCTATTCTTCACTAAACCCTGAAAGATCTGAAGAATTTGTTTAGAACCTTGATCAGCAGAACTATTCTTCCCTGACAAACATTTATTTACCACATGAAAGAAGCAAGCCCAAATAGGTGGTAATTTGTTTCTTCTGAACAAACTGAGAGTCCTCAATCTTTCATTGTATCCCAATTTCATAAATTCAGCTATTAATTCCTCTGTTAGGGGTGAGTCTTCAAAATCTGTCCTTCTTTGTACATCATCTTTCTCTGGTAGATTCAGCATTTCTCTTAGTGCAGAGATAGATAAGGCAAATGTCACTCCTCCAATTTCAGACACAAACTTATTATCTTCTAACCTAAGATGTTTCCACCATTGTTGTATGTACTGAACAGGAACATTTTTGCTTCTTGTAAACCATTTTCTATAAGGATGATGTTTGAATAACTCCATGATAATTCTGTGTTCAGGTTTAAATCGACTTTCCTCAAACAATATAACACAGTTATTTTCAGATAATTTCAACCATTCACTTTCAGGAACAACCCTTTCCACGAAAATAGGTCTATCTGACATAATCGACCCTGCAGCACTCTGTTCATGTTCAATATTAATGTTTACCTCATCTGCATTTCCTTCTGATTCATTTATTTGTTCATCTTCTTCATCATTTCTTATTGCCTCTTCCTCTACAGCTCTATTCTGTACTTCATCATTATCCGAATCAGATGAATCCATTATCGATTTTGTAGAATGTAGAGAAATTGGACCACTCCTTCGTATTCCAGACATGATTTAAGAAGAAAACAAACTCAAAGAACTCTGGATTTGATTCGTATCTCACTTTTCGCTCTAGAATTTGAAAAGATTTGAAATAGGGATTTTAAGACCTATTTAAAATCCGCGAAGTTGAAAGGTTTAACGGAAAAGCGAAATCAATGTTATAACGGAGTCAACACATTTGAAATGCCACAGAGGATTTAAATGAAATGCGTGTCATAATCAAACAAATATGAAGCTGACACGTGTTAGTGGATAGAATTTTGACTCAAGTCAAAGATCTGAATAACACGCTCAGATGTTTTGACTTTCCTTTATCAGATATCTGATTGTTCTACTCAGAGTTCTGATTCCATAATTCAGAAGAATTTTGCCTTGTAACCAAAATGTCATTTAAAGTCAACTTCTGACAAATCATTTAAGAACAGATCATTTAAGTCTTCTTCACACATATCCTTGTTCATTTGCAGACTTATGGCAAATGATGACCATTCTGAATTTAGATTGTTCAGAAATTTGTAATTTATTTCTGACTTCGTTTTCTTCAGTCCATTTCTTCTCAAATCATTTAGAATAGTACAAAATTTACTGTATGTCTGTGTCAAACTTTCTGACTCTTTTGCTTTGAACCTTTCATAAGCATTTATGCTTTGATTTAGCTTTGCCTGAATAGATCTCACAGTTCCTAACATCTGCCATTCCAATTCGTCCCACATTTCTTTAGCTGATGATCCACTGTCAATCCTGTTAAGAACCTCATTTGGGACAGCCAAAGTCATCAAAGTAATTGCACTTTTGTCGATAGCATACCTATTCTTCTGTTCAGCTGTGTATTGGGAATAATTCTTCTTCACCCTGGTTGCTGGAATTTCTGGAGTTGTCTCTGTAGCAGGGGTTGCAGCAACATCGATATACACTTCAATTGGACCTTCTCGAATAGAGACCATAAGATTTTCATCAATGTTGTCTAGGAATTGGATCATACGAATTTTCCATTGCTGATACTCTTCTGGTATAAGAACAGGCGGTTTGGTTTCAGATCCCATGGCTAGATATTCTTTAGAAGACATGATTGTAAGAAAATTCAACAGAAAGACAAATTCGAGTTTCTTGATCGAAATGTAACAGGTAATTCAAGAATTGCCAAGATTCAAGAACTAGCCCTAGCAGCGGAATCGATTTTTGAACGAATCAAGAAATCTTCAAGAAATTGATCAATCGATCTTCGCAATCACAATCTTGAATGAATTTGTTTGTTGATTAGCTCTGATACCAATTGAAAGTACAGGATCTAATCTTACAATCAATATAGAAAGCAGTAACTGAGAAGTTGTATGATCAAGCCCAATTGTATTCAATGATGAACAGAATAACAGATCTAAGAGAGAGAGAATCTCAAAGATTACAAAGAATGAATACAAAGATATACGGGAAAATCAGTTAGCAAAGTAGTGCTAACCATTCTATTTATACTGTAACGGACATGTTAAAGCTACAGTACAAATAAGAAAGACTAATAAGAACATAACACATGTCCTAATTAGTTTACTAAATACTATGTAAAGTATGTAGTCATAAGTTCTGAACAGGTTGTTCAGAACTTCTGAACATTCTTCTGATAACGCTTCTCAGAGTTTCTGACTCTTTCTCTCAGAACTCTGACTTCTCTTTTCAGATCTCTTACTCCTCTACTCAGAACATCTGTGTCTTCTTATAAGATCTTCAACACTTGGTTTATTGACAAAACTTCAGATCTAACAACGTTCTCCATGCTTTTCTTAAAACGACTCTGCTTTCACTTCAAATTCACAGAATCTGTAACAATTAAACACAAATATTTCTTTACCAAATAGATCACACACGTCTCACTAAAGCTAAGTATTCTAGACAACTCTAATCCTCACTTGTTACCCCCAAACCCGAACTTAAGTCGAGTCCATAATGCATTCAGTCCTCATTCATTCCCCATCCAATAATTAACAAGACACGGGCTACTGGATACTTAAAAGCATCTAAGCTCACCAATTTGACCAAACAGCAAAAGTATCCGGACAACACAACCTTTCCGGACAACACCAATTTTCCGGATAACATAACCAATCCGGATAACACAATAATCCGGACACTATCCGGTAAATCGTTTCATCCGGAAACTAGAAGAAATAGAACTTACCCGGTTAGTCGATTCATCCGGATACCTGCAAGAAAGGACTACCGGACACTATCAATATTTTACCCGGACACCACCCAAGAAACTACCGGACACATTCATCTTATCCGGAAACTACTGATAGTTCATCCCAATTTTACCCAGAATTCGACTGAATTATTACCAGAAGTGTAATTGACTATTCTAATCCGATAGAAACCTTCTAAAAGCAATTACAAACACAAAATACAAAGGAACATACCTCAGATTCACTTCCAAGCACACCAATTTGAATCTCTTAGCCACAACCCTTCTTTCTTCTTATTCTCCTCTCAAAGCACACACACACACACACACACACACTAAACTAATATTTTCTATTTCTGGAAATATCTGAAATCTGAAGGAGATAATATCAAACCAAATTTACCATCTAGACCTTGAACTTCTCATTAATGACCCAACACCCCTAAACTTATAAATTTACCCAAACTTCCAACTTTAAAGTTAACTTTATTTAACGGAAAGGGAATTTAACTAAAGAACTTACCCGGGGTATTACACTCCTTGTGCTGAATTTGAAGAGAGGAACATTGATAAACAAGTTCTTTTTTCTCATTCATGCATTGATCAAACTGAGACTGAAGATTAGATAAATTGGCCCTTAAGTCTTTGGGTGCTATTGAAAGAATTTGGCATTTTTCCTTTAACATGGCATTTTCAGACTTATGTTTTTCAGTTATTTTCATTTGAACATCTAGCTTTTCGGTTAGTGATCTAATCTCAAGCTTTTGTTCTTTAGTGGTGGCCTTAAAGGAATCTGCCTATTTGGTAAGTGATTGCATTTGATTCAAGAAATTCTTTTGGCAAGAATCACATACCTGACTTGTCTTCTCTTCATCGGCTGGAGAGTGATAGCCCATGAATGCATCAGCACCAGGCTCTTCTTCATCATCAGAACGACCCAACCAGTAGTCGTTTTCCACAAGTAGAGCTTCTCCAGCTTCCTTCTGCTCAATCAGGGCGAGCTTTGCCTTGTAGTAATGAGATTTCTTTACCACCGGCCTCGTACAATCTTTAGCGAAATGACCAAGCTTTCCACAGTTGTAACAGGTCACTGGTTCATCTTCTTCTTTCTATCATATTTCTCCTTCTTCTCTGACTTCTCTGACTTCTCTTGCTCATCAGCTTTCTTCTTTCCTTCATACTTGTCTTGATGATCGTGGCGCTTGTTGGAGGA